>OY856342.1:24955362-26250724 GCA_963693475.1 Ectropis crepuscularia
TCTCTTTTCTTAAAACAGAGGGTTTCTACATTATATCTTCATTCACTGCTAAAGCGGATGAAAACAGAAAACTTGGTCATGTCTCTCACAATAATTTTCATCAATTTTTATTCTTATTAGGGGTAGTCCTCTCTTTATTTCATTATCTACCTCAGTCGAGTGCAGGTTTCATATTTATTACTTCTATATAGTTAGTTTATAGTGTGTTTTTTAAATTAAATTTGATTTTTATTTGGTTAAAAGTATTGCATTGTATATGCAGTTCAGTTACATCTGGTATAGTTACAGTTTTATCAAACTTGTCACTTCTTCACTCACTTAGTGGGTAGTAGCTCTGCCTGCCAAGCAGAAGGTCGTGGGTTCGATTCCCACCCAGTGCAAATAATTGTGTGATTAACTCAAATGTCTGTACTATGTCTGGCTGTTTCTATGTAAAATAAGTATGTATTTAAAATTATATGAGTATTATATCAGCTATCTGGTCGCCATAGTACAAGCTTTGCTTAGTTTGGGGCAGATGCTGTTGTGTGTGAATTGTCCACCAATATTTATTTATTATTATTATTACTTACAATCCTTTTTTGAAATGGGTATAAAATTATAATAAAAAAAAATTTCAACAGTTGATTTCACAGTAACAATATCAGAAGGGAAAAGCACCAATGTAATAATATCACGGCAATAATATCTTAATATTCTTTAGTCTTTAAGTATTTTTAGCAAGCCCCAAGTATCGCCTACCCCTGGTCCTGACTACCCACCAGTAGGTAGGTCGTCATCGTTAGCCGCTCGCATCGGATATGCGCCTCTTCGGATGCGCGATCATTCAGCTCCTCCTGTAATGAGAATAATTTCTGGTATTTTTGTTGGAAAACAGACCTTGACTGGTAAACAGGGTTGGCTAAGGTACAAGAATTTACAAAGTAAAACGATAAATAATAATTCTATATTGAATTCCTCTGAGTGACCAACGTAGAGCACTGTTAGATAGTAATTTGGATTATTCATGTTCAAAAGCAACGGCAGCTTTAGCAACTTCCGCTGGTCTCGTCGGAAAAACGGTAACTGCCGATCCGGAGACCCTGGTTCGATTCACACGTGCACCATTGTCTTCTCGAAGTTATGTGCATAATGGCGCTAACTTAAAAACTTTGTGTTATTTATAATATCCTGGACGCGATCTTAATTTTATACCCCGGGTCCCAGCTGTGGGAGCCTATAGTGGGCTGCTTAAGCTTATAGGTACTTATGCATGTTCAAAGAGGGGTGTGGCACTATTATGTAATGAATAGGTGTGTTGATTATCATCAGGCACATGTCCTCATTGTTGCGTCACTCTATATTACTGTTTTTTTGTAGAGTATTTTTCAATTTTCCTCAACTAAAAGTGATAACAAGCATGACACCGCTCATTCTAATATACCACTTCGGTCACTTATCTTAAGATAAAAACGAGGTTTATTGTTTACCGTTGCTAAGGGTCTGTCACTTATTCTAGCTACAAAAGATAATCTTCGATTTTTTTTTTAATCTACCGTTAAATTTGTTTGGTTGCGAATTCCCTTGACGTTTACTAATAATGCGGCCTGCTAACAACACCATGGCTATATATAACTAGTCTGGTCTACCTATACTAGTAATAATACCTACCGTACTTTATTTATTTGATACTAGCAGTGCCCGCGGTTTTACCCGCGTAGTTCCCGTTCCCGCCGTCGTACCCGTTATTTTCTCGGAATAAAAAGCCTATGTGACTTTCCGTACTATAATATAATTGTATTCCAAATTTCACCCCGATCCGTTCATACGTTACAGCGTGGTTGAGCGACAAACATCCAAACATCCATACTTTGACATTTATAATATTAGTGGGATAATTTCTGAAACCATCGAACTGATTTATATCCAATTTAAAACGTTACCTACATCGTTCTCCACAGTTTAGTTTTTCATTCCGAACGAAGTCAGACTACTTCACTAGTATTTCCATAAAGACAATCCGAGCTCACCAGCCCTACATGTCATCAATCAATATCTTCCATGACGTATCTCTCAATTATTTTGTCATCCGTCGTATTGTCAATTCGGTAACTGATTTATTGACAGATCGGTAATTACCGTGAATAAATTACTTTCTTTTCACTTATCGTATTTATTTTTAGACATACAATTTAAATATAAAAACTATAAACCCGTAAAAATACTTTCATTTTGTTATTTGAATTATATTTGGTAGGACTCAGTATGACTGTTATTATATTCATTTGTGTATTTTATCACATTAGTTTACTCAAGAAAAAATGTCTTTAAATATCCTTCAGAGACGTCTGTAATTGTGGCTCGGTCATTAATATACTCGTATCATTCATGACTATCCGTACTAATTGACTCATAGTCGGGAGACTATGAGTCGAAGTTCGAGGAAGAGCTAAAAGACTTGGGAATGTTACTCGGCTGATACTCTTGTACTTACTCTTTTTATTCCAAATAAAATTTGCAAATCTGCAAGATGAGGGTCCTCCGCAAGCGTTTTTATTAGGAGAGAGCTCAGTAGAAGGACAAGGGCTGCAATGTGGCCACGGAGGCGGAAGCACGGCTCTATCTTTCACTCATCCCGTGAAACGGAAGTGGACAAGGGGGTGTGCTCGGTAACTCGTATCCCGTCTCAACTGGAGGGTTTGGGATCTCGGATATTTAGGGCCGTCCGACACTTCACTTAGAGCTAGGCCTAACCAAGGAAGTGTCGGAAACCAGCGGCGCGTCACAGGAACCAAATGCGGGGGTCCGTCCTCCCCGTGAGGTGGCAGTGGTATAGTCGCGGTAGAATTGGACAGTGATACGGCGATTCTGCAGTTAAGCCACGGCTAGACAAACCCGTGGGAGTTTTACTAACGCACCGTAGTGTCGACTCCGATATACCGCGCTGTGTCCCTGCACGATGGTCGATGCGTAAACGCATTTCGCATACACAAAAAGGGAAATACGATCTTCTTGACGAAAAAAGAATAACATTTATTTTTTTATGATACTAGCTGACAAACGTAATGCTGCATCAAGTATTAAACAGGTGTAATATCAAAATAACGTGGCACTTCATCCTACTAATATTATAAATGTATGGATGTTTGTTGCTCAATCACGTCCTAACGTATGAACGGATTGGGCTGAAATTTGGAACACATATAGATTATAGTCTGGAAGAACACATAGGCTACTTTTTATACCGAAAAAATAACGGGAACGGGAACTTTGCGGGTAACACCGCGGGGTGCTGCTAGTAATAAATGACTTTCAAGCCAATGAACTGCAGTTAATTTATTTGGGTATTGTTCTAACAAAAATACTAAAATCGCAAATAAAGATTTCTTCTGGCGCTAGTTTATTTGTCTTTTGATGTAATATTTATACTTGTTAGTGTAATAATAAAGAGTAGTTACTGTTTCTATCAACATGCTGACGTTAATTAGGCTTAACGTATAAGCGTTATACCATTCAGCGGGGTAATGCTCCCTGAATTTTAAACATGTTTCTGATTGTTGGCCTTATTATCGTGATTGGATTTACGGTTTCATTGGCAAATGGATAGTTTAGATGTGATGATACAGTGTAAATAGTTACCTACATGAGTATTGTAGTGTAGTTTCATTGAAATTTATTTTGATTAAAAGAGGCTCTACCCTCTATCTATATATATACTAACTCAAGGAAACTAATTCCAAACATACGTTGTTTGCACTAAGGTGCGTTTTTGATATGAAAACTTAAACACCGTTAGGTTTAAAATCCTAAGCCTTAAAAGTAATCGTTAAAGCGTTCTTCCGGCTCAGCTTCTATGTTTATTTACTCTTAAGCGAGGTCTTCATAATCTCCGAAACCCATTTAGTTTTTAACCCTCTCGTATCGATTCCAAAGTGCAAAACAACGTAAAAATGTTATTAAAAATGGCCAAACATTTTGATGTTTTTATTTTTTAATCGTCCATCGTCTCGACCGGCGTGTCCCTGTCACATGATTGGTTTTGCCCGTAATGTCGCACAGATGCCGCCGGCTTTGATCTCGCCGCCCACCTGAAAAACAAACAAAGAATAATCAACTTTACTTTCATCTAATAAGTTTCAAATCTGTATATCAGCTTAGATTCGAAGGCATTTAATATCTTTATTAATGTGGCCAAGCTCCGATGATCGATGATAACTAATTATTAGAAACATTTCGTTGACCATCCGACCCTTGATTTGTTAAAAAAAGAACTCAAAATTCAACTCTACCTCTCTAAGATAAGGTAGTGATTAAATAATCTGAGATTGACCGGAGATAATCGACAGTTATTGTGTTTGGTTATCGTTGAAATGGTTACCTGGCGTAGAGTTAAAGAATGGATTAGAGCTGGCAGTTGTAAAGAACTAACTTTCTCACTTTGTTAGCTAAATAATGACAAAGATAAACCCTGGATTCACTAAAAA
The DNA here is from genome assembly GCA_963693475.1 of Ectropis crepuscularia. Classification (NCBI taxonomy): domain Eukaryota; kingdom Metazoa; phylum Arthropoda; class Insecta; order Lepidoptera; family Geometridae; genus Ectropis; species Ectropis crepuscularia. Next base: position 24,959,826 of record OY856342.1, read on the forward strand.
AATGTGATGTAAAAAAGGGTACGCCTATACGACAATATTTACAAAAGTGAAATTGTTTGTGGTAAATATTAACAAACACTTTACTCTAGCAATGGTTCTGGAAAAGAGTTTTTGGGATATCACTTTGTTTCATTTCCCTGTGGAATATGGGATGTTTTTTTAAACCATCATAGATAGAATCGTGAACTCTGGACTCCGGAATAGCCCTGATTTTGTACCATGAGTACTTATAGCGTTTGTTCGTGCAAAACAATTAACGCTCAAAGTTTCGTGTGCTCCAACCCCGTGGTCTGTGCACGAACTGTGGCAAGTCTGGATGGAAGTAGTGTTATCAGGCGTCCGGACATTAATATTTGCTTTTTCACTGTGTGGCCACACATTTAAAAAAAGTTAGTATTGTCAGCCAAACTTGTGGCTTGTGTGACTTTTGTTGGGCATTTTGCCTAACGACCGAGTGTCGCCGTGCGCAAGCGAGTAGACTGTCATTCGCTAGCTCCGTCCGCAGTCAGTAGTGTCCATTCCATTTTAATCGTGCCTACTAATACTAAGACACAATATCCTAAATATTGTAAGCTATCCGACCTTTTACCCAAATATCCCACCAAACTGGCTGGTCTGCCCGAGTATTAGGTTTGGCGACCTGACAGTTCTAGATGGAACAATTATCGCAATATGAGTTCTTGGTATGACCACACGTTGCAAATGAGTCATGGGATAGGAATTGCTTAGATAATTTGCATAATTTTCAATTTAAAGCGTTTTTGAAGTCTAGTCTAGTTGATATACACTTTAATTTAAATAAATTTCAACCCGTTCTTCAAACTTTTCCAACGTGATAGATGAGCAAACATCTAATCGTCCTAACCTCCTAACTCCTGACGTTCAGACGTCAGAATGTCCGAACATCAAAAAGTTGGTGGGCTCCCAACGAGTAACACCAGTCATAGTCACAGTGTGACTCGTTGGGATTTTTTATTCCCAACGAGTCACACTAGCGTAACAGTGTGACTCGATGGGAATATAAACTAGAAAAAAAGTTGCAACGAGTAACAGTGTGACTGGTTGGGAAAAAATGTCCCATCGAGTCACAGTGTGACTGGTTGAGACATCCACCTTTACAGAGTGGAAGAAGTCATATTGATATTGGTAAGTAGAAAATAACATTTATAATATTAGTAGGAATAATAGGATTGTCTTGTTTGATTCCTAATTCTATGTCATAGATAGTATCGCGGTAGTATTTGTCTAACCGCGCATCACGCCGCCGATTCTTCTCGTTGCGGAACAACGCTAATGGAAGCAAAGATATCTAACTGGACATTCTCTTCTCGATACTTGGCATCACTAAACACTTCCCACAGTTGTCGGACATACAATGAAAACACCAAAGAACTGGGCAACCACGACTTCGACTCTAGTTATTTCTTAAAGACAAGAGATAAAATAGGGAAATAGTGTACCCATATAATTATTAAAATAAATGAACAATGATTGGTACAAGTATGTCACATAGGTAGTAGTATATCCTACTTCTGTTCTACTTATTATAAATGCGAAAAGTTTGGAGTCTGTTGCTCAATCGGCTAAACCGCTGAGCGGATTAGGTTGAAATTTAGAACAAAGAATATAGTCTCAAATAGCCATTGATATAAGTAAGTAAGAGTTCAATGCAAATAGCACATAAATACTCGTAAGCAAAATATATTATGTAGTTACCTTTTGCGGGAAAATTACGGGAACGATAACTTGGCGGGTAAAACTCCCGGGTACTATTAGTCTTAAATAACCATAAAACATTTATGAAGTGAAAACTTTTTATAATGCGCCACATACAGATTTTCCGTGGGCAGTGAATTGATCTCAAGCGTCACGTTCGTAAACGAAAGAAATATTCGGGTAAACTCGGATGATCTAGATGGCCATGGTCATTGCCTCGCCCTCCGGTTTCACCCGCGTAGTTTCCAAAGCTATCAAATTCTGAGGTATTAGTTTTAGAATAAGATTAGTTATAGAAGTGAAAACTTTTTTGCCGCGCCACATACAGATTTTCCGTGGGCTGTGAATTGATCTCAAGCGTCACGTTCGTAAATGAAAGAAATATTCGGGTAATAATAAATATTCATTGTCACAGCTTTGAGGAAAATTAAGACGGCTACTTAAACTTTATCATTAGTTCATGGTAAATTCATAGTTTTACGTTCTAGCGACAGACATACGGAACATAAATTACTCACCACTTTTTACCAAATGTATTGAAAAGAAGCGACGGTATGATGGACACCGAATCTAGTGCAAACTCGCGAAAGGTCTCTGACGCACCAACACATTTGGTAACCATATTCACGGATAAGAAATGTCCATTACATATATTATGTTAACTCATGACTGTATCCAAGTTTTAAGACAAATTCTATTCATTTATTTCACTAGTTTCAGTGCATAATACAAAGCTACTAAGCTACTGTACTAAGCAATAAATTATGATTGATTGATTGAAGAAAGTATATAAGAAGTGGAAGATTATAAAAAGAATATCATAGAAGTGTTTTGCCTTGCTCTGCAACATGGTTGTGGATGTGGACGATGTACCCAATTTCTCCTATCTCAGTAAATGAGAATTATCCTCTAATCCAGTGAATCGGCGCACTCGCAGCGGTCACAACGAGGCGGGGGCAGCCGACTGTGCAAGATGTCGGCTAAGGCAGTTTCCATGTCGCACTCATGCGCAGGGAGATGTTTTGATTGTTATTGGATATACGCGTGTTTAGGGTGAGTGATTTATGATCGCAATCTTTCAGTTTTCTAACTAATGTTTCAAATAAAATGTTTTAAGTAACATTATTACAAAATTCATATAAAATATTTAATTCAAAGATGCGAGACTTTTGTCAGTTGAATTCTTTTTTATAAGCAGACTAATAAAATTGTAATGTTTGGAATGGATCAGGTTTTTTTGTTGAAATGAACCAAGTCTGACCACAAATCGCCTAATGGGTAGCAATGATTTTATCAAATATAAAGCACGCCTGGCTATGATGAAACTATTCGAAGGTAGGGAAGACCAATGAACGACCTGGCATCCTAGAAAGGGATGTCCCACGGCCCTAGCGGGGAGAATTTAGTATCTGTCGGCTTGAAGCCAGTATGTAAAACTAACAGTTTTATTTTTGGTTATTATCTGATGTCGTTTGGTTAGCCTGTACCGGTTATTGTTGGGAATACCACACTCGAAGTTGTTGACGAATACGTCTACCTGGCTCAAAAGATCCAATTAGGTAGACACAACTTCGACAAAGAGGTCCAGCGAAGGAGGAAACCGCTGCGCTGGTTGCAGGTTGCGCGTTGCGCGGGACCGTTCGTTGTGGAAATTTTGGGGGGAGGCCTTTGTTCAGCAGTGGACGTCTTGCGGCTGATGATGATGATCTGATATCGGCTGACATATTACTTGGGGGATTGCGCAGCAAAAGATGTATATGAGTAATCGCACCGTTGTTTAGCGTAACGGCGCTTATCTTTGTAGCTGTCGTGTCAAAATGACATATCAATAGAGGAGCAGCGAGTGCAGTCAGCCTCGAAAATTATCCTGACTCCAGCACTGCCGCGAGACAACACTGGAAATGTACTTATTATTAATATGTCAGCCTATCTTGTCTCGATTGAGAAGTCTATTTGCCGTAAAAAATGAAACAACTTATTTTCTCCGTAAAATAAACCGACTTCATTTTAAAATTATATTTAGACACTCGTGTTACATAAGAATCTATCACTAAATCGTCCTTATATGAAAGCAAATTTAAATTTTTTGTTGATATTTCAAAAACCGCCCTACCAATTTCGAAAATATGTATATGGGGCTATTCTTAAACTTTGCTACTATTACGTATACATACAATAAAAAACATACAACCGTATTGTGAACCTCTTTCTTTTTTGAAGTTAATAAATAGAAAGACAGAAACTCTATAACGTACACAATCATCGTCATCATTCACAGCCTTCTTTATCCCACTGGTGGTTATAGGCCTCTCTTTAATCATGCCATCTTCCTCGATCCTGTGCCAATCGAGTCCAGCAGGTCTACTACGAAATCAAACTCCGAATGATTCGATCCGACCGACAGCTGAATCGGATCTGTAGTCTACCGCGAAAAACATTCGGATCGATACATCTCGGTCGGAAGTTATAGACTTAGGTCGGATGAGGGTCGGATCGAACGAAACGGCCGATTCGATCAACCGACCGATCGTCTATCGAGGTAAGAAATTTCCATAAGTTCGGCCGATATATCGTTTATCGGACTTCGTAGTAGACCTGCAGGTTCTGACCGCGAAAAATACGATATCGTCGACCCATCTTCAAGCTGGACGTCCTACTCTCCGCTTACCTCGGCCGAGTGGTGGCCGTCACAACAGGCCAGTTTTTTGTCACCTTTTACTACACTACTTTTGCTACACTTTTTGTCACCACGTCTAGCAACCTTTTTTTTTACTGTTATAGGTTTACACTTCACCGCCATCTCGCCTGATGTTAAGCGACGATACGGCATATGATGCAGCATGGTTGCCTAAAAAAAACAATTCACTTAACCTGTCCAGTACAACTCCACTTTAGCTGCATTAGCGCAGTTCCGACGTCCCGAATGTTAGCATGGGTCCACAACGCAAAAAATAAAATGAAACATTTTTAAATTTTGAGAAGCAAATGGCGAATTGACTTCTCTAATTTCCAATGGCTAAAACGAGTTCTTCCAGGCGTCCAAAGTATTTAAGTAGAATTCAAAACTAACAAACTATGCTTGTATATTCGTAATCCCAACTCACAGGCATTAAAATTAAGCTCATTACCAGCGCACTGTTTCTCATTTCGCGAGCTAATTCCCTGCGCAGGCGCAGTAAGCCAACACCGCGGTAGAAAGACGCTTTGTGCGCGGGCGCCGGTCAGGTTACCGGGATTAACCGCTGGAGGTGTCGTTAACTTTACACTTTCTGCAACTTGCACTTTGTGCTGAGGTCAAGTGTGAAAGAATTGTGCAAAAATAAGATCGTGAACAATTTCTGTACTAAGCGAAACATCCAGGAGACATAGGTACCTTTACGTACGTACGTACATGTTTAAAAAATATGGATCGCCTTATGAGAATTAAATAATAAAGTGGCCAAGTGCGAGTTGGACTCGCCCATGAAGGGTTCCGTTGCAGCAAGTAACATTATATACATAGTACACATAGTTCTTGTAGTTCGTTGTAACTTTGATCGAAGTTTCAATAATAGTGTATTTATGCCGTACTAAAAAAAACTACTCATCAGATCGAGTTCAAACTAATTTTCGTTGGTAGTTTACATGGTAATGTACATCATATATTTTTTTTAGATTTTTCATTCTCTTACTTTAGAAGTTAGAGGGGGGGGACACACATTTTACCACTTTGGAAGTGTCTCTCGCGCAGATTATTCAGTGTAGACAAAAATTATAATAGAAACTTCAATATCGTTTTTGAAGACCTATCGATAGACACCCCACACGTGTAGGTTTGATGAAAAATATTTTTTTGAGTTTCAGTTCTCAGTATGGGGGGCAACCCTAATTTTTCTTTTTTTTAATTTTTCTCTTCAAATCTTAATGCGGTTCACAGAATACATATACTTACCAAGTTTCAAAAGTGTAGTTCTCATAGTTTCGGCAAAAAATGGCTGTGACATACGGACGGACAGACAGACAGACAGACAGACAGACATGACGAAACTATAAGGGTTCCGTTTTTACGTTTTACGGAACCCTAAAAAGGCTTAAAAAATAAATGGCTAAATCACAATAAAAGCTAGTTATTTACATTATGCATGTTTGAATTATCCAGATACCAATAAGGATTAAAAAAAATCTATATCACACTACCAGTTAAACATACTAGCGGCATTGCCACACTGATTTACTCATAGTTTATTAGTCCAGTCTTTAGGCAAATTTTAGATTTGGGTTGATTGTGTACACTTGATGATTTGACTTCGTTATGAAAAGTCTATTTAACAAGCTTTTTTAACTTATTATTCTTCAGTTTTTATAAAAACCTTTTGACGTGATAACGTCTTATAATTCGATGAAGCCGGCTGCACGCCCACAAAACATGACGTCATGTACCGTTACCGCGTTACCGTCGGTCGTTACCTCGCCGCATGTTTGTTACAGTTGTATTAATTATTTCGACCATTAGTTCAAGCGGGGATGTAGCTCAGTGGTAGAGCGTTCGCTTTGCATGTGAAATGCCCCGGGTTCGATCCCCGGCATCTAAAAGCTTTTTTACATTGTTTTGATTGAAAATGACTAAATTCTACTGATTACTTTTTACATACAAATCTATTAAACAAATGAAATTAAAATTTTCTTTTGAAAAATGCTACCATTCCATCAGTATTTTCTTAAGACGTTGTCACGTTCTGTCGTCAGTAAACCGACTTTACAGACAAACACTTTTTAACCAGTTTTTTACGATACTTCGCAATAACTCCCACGTCATCATAGAACAGCTAAATGGCTATAGACACAGATTTGCGGGTAGCTCTATTGTGTAGGCATATATCACGTTTCCCGAGTTCACATGTCAAAACGCGCCGATTTCTTTGAAGCCTTTTTGTGTTTTGGATTATGCAGAATGGTTATACTTGGACGCTGAACTAGTCGTATATACGAACTTATAATATATATGTTCTTTAAATATAGTTAACTAAAATAATAATTAAAAAACTAATCTCCGAATAACCCACCTCTAACTGCTCCCGGCGCAAAAGTGCCCATGATGCTCGCCGCGTTCCCACGCTGAATGGCAATGGCCAACCTTTGCTCCAGGAACGCACCAGAGCGGAAATCACCCGTATTCTCCCTGAGCCTGCGCCCCAATTCTGAGAGGAACCCTTTAGCCTCTGCGCCCCAACAACCAAAGGTCTCCACCGCAACAGGTACAAATTCGACACCAACATACCATACTTATAATTAGATTTTTTTTTATAAAATAGAGTGACAGAGTGGCAAACGGGTCATTCGCCTCATGATATGCAAAATATGGATATTACAGTGTCACGCAGCCAAAAGAGAGTGTAAAGTTTAAATCATGGGCTAATAATACACTGCGCTTGCCCACCGAAAATACAAAATAATGTATCGCTTTCCCTTTTTTTCTTAAACTTTTTCAAACTAAACTAAATTAAATTGAAACTAAAATAATGTAATGTACACATTGCTACCTCGCAGTAGAATAACTGGCTGAGCTGTAGTACTTTTCCAAGCCGGACTTTGCAAGAGTTCGTTTTCATGCTTAAGCTGAAGCTCTGCTTAAGCTACATACGTTATAGCTATGTTGCAAAAGAAGATTGAATTATAAAAAAAATGTAAAATTCAATTTTTTTCTTTGCCTTGGGTTCATACTCAAAATTTTGATTACAATCCAAGCCATTTTAGTGTATGCCACTGAGTTTATTAGTTTGATTCTTTTTTTTGGCTCTCTCTATGCAGTAGGTACTATGTAAGTATCACTCAATTCTAGTTATAACAAAATCATGCAGTAAAATCTAAGTTATAACTATAAGAAAGGTGCTTTAGCCAGAGCGCAGTTTAACTTTGACATTTATAGTTTTTGCGTAACCTTGCTCAAGTAACTAATATCTAAACTGTGACTTGTGAGAAATCGGCACAGGTGGTAACGGGTTGCCAGTTTACCAGAGCCAACGCACAAAAGGTAGCAAACTTTGCTAATGTTTCTATTATATTTCTGACAGGTTAGTAGAAAAATTGGCTTTCAAGATTGATGCGGGTGATATAGTGTTACTAAATCCGCGATCTGTTTGTTAGTTTTTGCGATGACAAAAAGTGTGGTTTGAAGAAGCGAAAAATGTTACATTCACACACTCAGTGTGTATCAAATTTACTTAAATATAAAAGACGATACCTCAGTAAACTATTTTTTTTTTTTAAATAAAGAGTGACGAGACGAGTAGGACATGTGCCTGATGGTAAGCAACATGCCTGCCACATAACAGCACAGTGACACCCAGCTATTGAAACATGAAGAGATGAAACATGAAGAATCATTACCTAGCATTGCACTGCGCTCGTCACCCAGAGATCTAAGTTGTTATATCTCTAAGCCCTGTAATTTCTCTGGAAACATTGCCCTTCAAACCGGAACACAGTAATGTTTGCACATTACTGCTTGGCGGTAGACTAATTGGCAAAGGTGTGGTACTTCCCCAGGCGGAATCTGCTAAGAGTCCTACCACTTTAGGATTTTATTTAGGATTAAATGAAAGATTTTTCAATTTGAATATTATTAAAGTATTTCAAAGTTTATGTAATTCGGAAAATCAAATATGAAAATTATAAATTTACGAATATTATTTATTTGTTCAATTCTGTAGATTATTTCAGTGGAGAAGATTCAAGGATTTACTTCGTTTTTGGGATTGGCCTAGGAAGTAATTGCGTATACTATTAACATTATAAAAGCTTTGGGTGTTTGTTGCTCACTCACGTCGGAACACATGAACGTATCGGGTTGAAAGTATGTTAGAATTTAAGCTGTAATAGCATGTGGGCTACTACATATCCCGCGAAAATACTGAGAACGAGAACTACATAAGTATATAATAAAACCCCGCGGCTCTACTTGCAAGTTTAAACAATTAAAATTTGTGGCTTTCTATAGTTTTTGTAGTGTAATCATGTTTTTTTGTTACGTATATTTATTTTAATATTTTTTGCACCACGTCGTCACATAACATCAGGCAAGACGACGCTCGAGTAGAAACCTATCATTGTTAATGAAATGATGTATTTATTGTGTTTTTGTTTTCTTTTTTTGTTTCAAAATAATTTCCTAATAATAGTGTTTTTCTAAAATTTTGACAATTTAGAATAGAATAGTGTTTTGACGTCTTCTCTCACGCTGAAATGCAGCGATAGGTTAATCAGGTGTCTCGTTTCGTCAGCAAGGTAATCTAATTTAACTTCCATTAATCAAAAACGTATCGTTTCCCATACACTGTATACTATTTATTTTTTTAATAATATGACAGGTAAATGCTTGGCATTTAGTGATCATCTTTTTATTACACTCACTTAATTACTTTTATCTTTAAAAGTCATACATTAAACTCTATCACTACAGCAGTAAAGTTAAAAATACCGCGACAAACTTCTTTCGAACGGAAAATATATTTTGGTCTTTCATTTATCTTTTGTAGCGGCTTGACTCAATTAGAGAGGCGGCGTGTATCGATTTTGGATCTCGATATCTCGATTGGGAACTGGATTTATTAATTAATCGATATACAAACATGCGGCCGTCATCGTTTCGGTATCATTATGAAGAGATTAAGTTATATTTTGCCGCGGACACGAACGTACTTGCATTCGAAACCTTTAATTATAATGACGTTAAATTATTTTTGGATACGGTCTTGATTATTTAACATAATTAGTCCATTAATAATTTGGAGCAAATGTTTAGGGATCGTCATCAAAAAATATTTTTAAAATGTACTGTGAATACTGACAACGATTTTCCAAAGGATTGATTTAGGCTTGGGAGGAATTTAGAAGGATTTTGGCGTAAGGCCACTCGACAAATTTTTTTGACTGCATTCAGAATCAAGAAATCCTCGCTTCTGAATTGAGTATGCTAGCTTACTGAATGCTATTACACTTCACTAAATTCAGTAGTGACTAAATTTAGTAAAATGTAATAAGGCTTTACGCCAAAATCCTGCTATATTTATGATTATAGAAATTTACAACGTTTCTGATGTCAAAAAACGCAAGTGTACAAAACCCTACCCTACCCTACCTACCTACAACCCTAAGTCTGCTTTTGTAATAGTAAAAAGTTGTAGTAGCATAGTGGTGAGAACGACCAATTCACAAACGTGAGGTCGTTGATTCAAACTTTGTCTATACCTCTGATTATTTATTCAAGTGCAGATGTAACTACTAGTTTGAGATCACTACAAGTTTTAACGATGAAGGAAAGCATAAAGAAAAAACTGTTCTAATAAAAAAGTATGTCGTGGACGTGTGCCATTCGCCAACCCGCATTTGGCAGGCGTGGTGGATTATGACCTTTACTGTCTCCCTGTGAAAGAAAGCTCCGAGTCCGAGAATTGGGAACATACAGTGGGCTGATTATGCTAATGCCGGTTTTATAATACGGCGGTGAGTAATTTAAAAACTTATTGACTAATTTCGTTTAGTGTTCCTTATACATATCAAGTAATTTTTGTCAAATTACATAATTGAACACTTAGTTGCAATAACACATAAAAATGGCAAAGTATTTTTTTTTAATAGAAAAAGATAACTAAAAAAAATGTTGATTTTATTTTTATTTTGTGAATACCGTCTGTCTGTTATGTGTCTGTGTGTCATGGTAATGAATGCATTATAAATTCCAAGATGATATTTACGAATCAGCTTAAGTTCCAAAAACAATTTCTTTATCAACACAATATAATTTTAGCTAGTTGCATGAGAAGTTACATTTTATTCCCTCATTCCTACACAAAACTTTTTTTTAAACTACGATACTTTCCAAGGCTTTCGTTGTCGGATGCTGTCACTTTTCAGTAAAAAAGGATAATCATTCTACCAATAAAGAAAAAGATAGATGTTGCAAAAACTACAGCTCATTCTTCGGTTCTCATTTAACCCTAAAAACCTTGCTACTTCCAAAAATCCGATTACAGAAAACATTCACATTGAAATGAAACCCTTACAAAACTAATGTAGTGAAAACAAGCAATATTCATTTCATACTGCATTATTTTCTAACAATATGTAATTTTTTAACGAGGATTATATTTTAGACACAATTCGAAGTTTGAATACACGCTTTTTATTTTTTAATCCTGGCTGGTGATAAGAGCTCTTGAAAAGTTGTAAGGAGGTTTTAACCAGGGAAGTTCGATCTCTTTTTTTGTAAAGAAAGGTTTAGAGTAAGGGTTAGGTGAAATAGTGCGTGAAGATTAAAGAGGCATATGGTCTGAAAAGATCTTTGATTGTGCAGAGCCTGTACTCGAGTACATGGTCATGAACTGGATTATAGGGTGAATCAGTGTTGCAATATTTGTGTGGTGACTGCGTTGTCGGTGTGAAACTAACTGGACATTTTACCATTCAATATTATAACAAAACACTTTTGACGTGATAACGTCTTATAATTCGATGAAGCCGGCTGCACGCCCACAAAACATGACGTCATGTACCGTTACCGCGTTACCGTCGGTCGTTACCTCGCCGCATGTTTGTTACAGTTGTATTAATTATTTCGACCAGTAGTTCAAGCGGGGATGTAGCTCAGTGGTAGAGCGTTCGCTTTGCATGTGAAATGCCCCGGGTTCGATCCCCGACATCTAAAAGCTTTTTTGCATTGTTTTGATTGAAAATGACTAAATTCTACTGATTACTTTTTACATACAAATTTATTAAACAAATGAAATTAAAATTTTCTTTTGAAAAATGCTACCATTCCATCAGTATTTTCTTAAGACGTTGTCACGTTCTATCGTCAGTAAACCGACTTTACAGACAAACATTTACAAACATTTTAATTTACACCACAAATATCTACCCGTTCCGTTCAGACGTTACGACGTGATTGTGCAACAAACATCCCAAACATTGACATTTATAATAAAAGTAGGATTTTGGTAGAAAGATTAAATAAAAATAAAAAATATCATACCAACCTTTGAAACGGAACTTTTTACCATTTTGTTTTACTTAGCAGTGACAGGTCGTGAGTTTGAATCTCGTTAAGCTCTACACTTTTTACTTAATCCCTTTCATGACCCAAATGAACCCCCCCCTACGACGGAGCCGTGCTTACCTAGAACCTCGATTAGAAGACACCAAAATTTTATTCATCGGGAAAACAAGGGACGCATTTCACAGCCAAAACTTTTTTATTACAAAAGTGGAGTCTTTGAAACGTCAACTATGAAGCAATGGCATACAATATATAGAGCGACGAGACGAACAGGACATGTGCCTGATGGTATGCAACATGCCTGCCATATAACAGCACAGCGACTAGCCGCCAAAATCCTAAACCAAAATTATAAATGTCAATGTTTGAATGTTTGCACTGCACTCGTAACCCAGCGATCTAAGATATTATATCTCTAAGCCCTATAATTTTCTGGAAACATTGCCCTTCAAAACGGAACACATTAATGTTTGCACATTACTGCTTGGAGGTAGAAGGTGGGGCTTTCCCAGGCGGATTCTTCCAAGAGTGCTTGTGCTATTAGTGCTTGATTTCACTATAAAATCCGCAAAATTGAGTCAATGTGGTAACCCTGAGACACTCAAGCCGCAGCCGTTCGCTTCGCTGAGTTCCTTTGCACTTATTAAACATATCTTATATCAATCATAATCTGCTTATCTACCCTTTCGCACATCCTTACATCTTTATTATAGAGTTTAAAATCGAATCGAAATATTTTAGTACAAAAGTTTCCGTTTATCTCTTACCCCGTTCTTATAGAGCTCAATGTTGGAGCATTTAAAAAAATGAGTTATTAAAGATTGGCGCAGATGTGCTGTCTTTGTTATTTATTTATTAATTTGAGTTTTCCGGCTTAGTGGCTTAGTGAGCTGGCGCAGTATACGCTGAAGAGTTATTCGAAGAGTTATTATACATATATATTATCATACATACGCTTTATACTATTGTGTACGTACGTTGTTGTGTACTAAAGTTACGGCTGGTCTAGTCGGGAGAACGGCGCCTGCCGATCCGGAGACCCCGGGTTCAAACCCCACACGCACCAATGTCTTTTCGAAGTCATGTGCGTAATGCCGCTAACTTAAAACGGTGAAGGAAAACATCGTGAGGAAACCCACATGTACCTAGAATCTTTCAAAGTCATGTGTCATCCACCAACCCGCACTGGGCCAGCGTGGTGGATTATGGCCTTAACTATCTCCTTGCGAGAGAAGGCCCCGAGTCCCAGCAGTGGGAACGTTTAGTGGGCTGTTCATGATGATGACGACGATGATACTATTATATGAGGAATGTCTAATTACATACCTATTAATTTTCTCATCATTATAAATACATTTTAAAAGCATAATTCAAGAATGACAAATTTCGCTAGTATAAAATGGAAAGGTAAAAGTTAGCCGAAAAATCGGAGATAATTTCAACCAAAATCCTTTTACTGCTTTAATCACTTAACTTAATAAGTATTAATAATGGGTTTAATTAATATTAATGTTTTCGTGACTGGGAACTTAATGTGATCATAGAAAATAATATTGGGATCTTCTTACCCTGTGTCAACCAAAAAGGGGACCACGATGGTCAAGTGCGCGTTGGTGTCTATCATATATCTATCCCTGAAAGTTGTTTGTCTAAAATAAATCGGTTTCTCCTCACTGTTTCCGTTCACCCTTAAAGCAAGTAGTGGGCAGACTTGTTACTTGGTAAAACAGTCAGAAGTGTAGTAAATATTTGACTTACTTCACTTGGACTGTTATGATTTCAGAGAAGTGTTCATGGTCAAAGAGTTTTGATTAAACACATAAGAACATCTTTATTACCCCAAAATACTCAAAAGCTTTGAAAACATAAAAACCTTATTAAGATTTCTGACATAAAAGCTACGGTCCATATTGTATAACAAAAGTAATGACATCCGCATTACTATACAATCAAATTATTTAAAAAATTGCCCCAAAAACCATTTAGCACCCAATTAGAATTGAACTCTATTTTAATCTAGTAAAGTTGTAAATTTGTTCCATCAAAAAGGGTTAAAGGTATAATGTCGTCACCACATTAACCCTGTCAGCGCACATCCTTGATTTATGCCGGGCAATTACTCTCCACGGATAGTTACAAAGATCTGGGACTTTTGTAACATGTGTTATGTTGTTATACAAACACGAGTACAGGTGAGGTGGTATTCTGGATAAAAATACATATTATTTTCAGAAAAAGTTTGTTTGGGTTGGTTACTAACTTTTTCTGGTTCAGACATTTTTTTTTAGAACATTTGTGTCATTCACCAACCCAGATTTGGCCAGCGTGGTAGATTGTACCCTTGAGAAAAAGCTGAGTCTCAGTAGTCAGAACATTGTCAAAAATAACGAGATGAAAACGCAAGTATCATTCGATTAATTGAAAAAACATTTTGTGACATATTTACAACCATTGAATAGGATTTAAATCATAACTTTATTATTACAAAGCGTCTACCAAACTTTTTCTCAATTAACATTTTACAAGACCATTTAGTTTTTGCTGATATCATTAATCATATTACATCCTTCTATTGTAAACAAATCTAATAAAGTACAAGAAAAAACTATCAATTCACACAAACAGAATACCCCGTGTGGGAGTGGGCTTCAATCGGCGGCGCAGCAAAGCCTTCGATTGAGACATCCGAGATGCCTTCAAAGCTGCCGCGTTCTATAGCCCTTTACACATCCACCTACTCTACCAACGAAACCTGGCTAGAGACGAGACACCATCACACGATCGATTATTCGGTCGAAAATCGTCCGACAATCGATTCACAACCAGCATTGTAACTTTGTAAACTATTTAACCCTTATACCCAGTGTGTATTGTTGTCCAAAATTTGTCAGATGCTTGATGTGTGTAGAACGTTTCTGGTTGTTTTTTAGTCGCCATTGTTGATACATTAGTCGATGTTGATATCGGAGTAGAGTGCTAATGTGGCGACTCTGTGAATGCGTTGTAGGACAAAAGTGTATTGTCGCGAGAGCCTTTGACGGTGCTGCCTCGACGCTTATTGTGCTTTTTAGAAGATAGATAAATTATCAGGAGATAGGTTATTATGATGTGGGATAGACGGGATACGATTGATATGATAAAAAAAGCTGTTTGTGTGGAGGAAAGTGGGTTGTTTGTGAATTGTAAAAAGTAAAAGTAGTTGAGATGGACATTTTCATATCTGAACAGTTGCTTACGTTGTATCAAACACATATTCGCTCATATATCATATATGGAGTATTGTTTGAGAGAGGTGCCAAAAGGCTCATGGGGTCACAGCCAATGACACTCTTGTGCGTAAAAGACTTCAAAGTCTTGCACAGCATCGCAAGATTGCTAGCTTATCGGGTTTTTATCGGATACACTTCGGAAAGTGTGCAACTGATCTGCGTGATCTTGATCTAATATCATTTTGGCCTTTTTTATATTGACGATGTCGTTTCATGCTCCAAAGAAACGAACGAAGAAGTTTGACTCCACGTTTGTGATGAGAACGTCTAGGTTGTGAAAATTCCTATTTGTACGTTCTAGTAAAGTAACCGAACACTTTTTTAAATTTATGTTTAGTTATTGAGTAATTAAATAAAACTTGATCAAAAATGGACTCCTGATTAAATTTTGATTTTTCCTCCAAACTGTGTCATGCTATTCTCGACTTTATGTACATCATATTAAGAAACGCGTCGCGCGGGTGAAATCTGATTTTTTCCTGGCTTTAGGCGCACTCTTAATGTAGACAAGAACATCGCCTATGCCCGAACAGCCCGCTAATGTAGCCAAAGCATAACAAGTTTTGATTTGTATCGGTATGCTTGCGATTTTTTTTCTTGTGTCACACTCAGACGTCCAGATGAGGTTTGATTTCATGACCTCACTCTTTGACATCCTATATTCTTGCTACTACGAGTACGTAAGTCATTGATTCAGCTTTTAAATAGACCTAACACAGCAATATTTCGATATTTTCTTTAAAGGATGAGTAAGCGGCCGCGTCCCAAGAACTACTCGAGTTGATTTGGTGGGATCGGACCAACTGAGACCAATTACGAGTACTATGTAATGCAGTTGAACGTGATCAAAAATGCACCGGCGTCGTGGGAGTTGACACACGGTGCGCAGGCGCAGAGTAAGGATGACAGCCTGGGGTCAACAATTAAATACATTTTCGGTTAAATATAAAACTAATAAACAGTGGGAGTTTGTTGAGATATATGCTTAGTACTAGTTCTTAGTAACTAGAATTTTAATTTTTAATTTTATAGTATTTGTAGTAGTATATTTATGTATTTTCCTTTTTTTGGAATGTTTTGTTTTTGTTTGCATTTAATTTTGATGATATGTACTGTAATACGAAATTCATTGAAGTGGTTGCGTTTCTTTTAATTTGTTGTTATTTAATTTCAGCTGTTAACTAAGACTGATTTTGGCTTAGTGTACTTCATAACTATTTCACCAATATCACCTCTTGAGACGTTGCTAGATTGCTATTTTATGACTAAAATAGCAATCTTAACCACAGACGAAGATGAGTCAAGTTGTTAGTTGTAAAAAAAATACTGTCGCTTAAACGTAGATATATAAGTTCTTTGATTAACACCACATTTGTTTTTAGTTCCGGTATTTGAATGACACGGCCTATAAATTTTTCATCCTACTAATATAATAAATGTCAATATTTGGATGTTTGGAGATTTGTTGTTCAATCACATCGTAACGGATCGGGTTGATATTTGGAACACAGATTAAAGTCTGGAAGAACACGTTGGGTGTTATAACGGAAAAATAACGGCAACGGAAACTATATGCGGACGAAAACGTGAGGTGCTGCTAGATTTTTAATAAACATTGCCCCCTTTTCTTTGCACCGTCTGAATAGGGCCCTGGCGCAACGTTTACCAACAGAGGCGGCCGGTCGCCGCGTTCGTGGGGTATTGATCAAAGGATGGCCAATCGATGATGGCCATGGGAATGAACAATACATCAAGCCAATTAGCTGACTATGGTTGCCAATATTCCGATGGTAGTTTATTTATGTTTACCGTCTTTATTTATTTTCACCGACTTCAAAAAAGGTGTATATTCTCAATTCGATCGATTGATTGATAAACGTTGATTATGTATACAATCATCTTCTACGTACACAGTTTACGCAATAAATACTTTGGATACTGATTTTTTTCCTTTGACTATTGGAAAAGTGGATGGTAGAGCTCTTTGGTGGCTATTAACAATCCCTTAGAATGTGTTCCTACTCACTTCATTTGGTTTAAGAGTTCAAGTTATCGATATTGATTTAGCATACTTTTAACTTCGGTACAACTACATTTTCTGGTCTTTTTCTTCCTACTTTTTTCTTTTTTTTACCAGTAATAAGTTTGATCTTGAGTACCGTCTCACCGGATGAAAACGATGATTCGGCCCGTTATGAAATACGCTTATTTAGAAGACAGATATCAGATAATATACACATCAGAGATTATCCAGTGAATGTAGATCTACTAAAAAAAGTAAGTAGTAGTCATAGGAACTGGTGATACCTACAAGTGAAAACCTACAACTTAGAATGTTAGTTTTATCCTGCACTAATGTTGCACCTGTACCTGTATCTACAGATTTACTATTACGCATGTCGGACATGTCAACTCACAAGATTTCGCGGATCCAAAAAGTGTCCAACGTACACGTCTTACTCTAATGCTCCGCCGCCGCTCCAACGCTACGCCGCTACGTCGCTTCATTAGCATGTTGGTGACGTAGACCCATAACTTTTTCCATTATAAAAAAGTGCTCAACACTGCTAGAGAAATGTTCACTTCAAAATAGTTGAAAACTGTGCAAGTACGTCAACTAGCCTATTCCTTAATCAAATAATGGCACCTAAACAATAACACGCCGATGTCCCACATCCTCCGTGATGTAAGATGCAGCGACACACACACGCACACCACGCACACACACACGCGTGTACACACACGATCGTCGCGGGCGCATGGCACGGAACACAATTGTTGTCACATACCTTAATATCCTTGATCTGTGGTGCTCAAATATTGTGGATCTAAAACTATTTATATATTCGCAAAAGCTTAAGAATATCGTTACAGATAAAAATATGTCACGAGTTTCGTAGTATGTTCAATGTACAGCTCTCTGTATTCTTTCTTTGCAGAGTTCGTCTCTGCAAAAAACACAATTTTAACCTTTGCCAATTAATTATTTTCACGAAAATCTTTGTCAATTACTTTAACTTCAAGCAATAATGTAAAAACATTACTGTGTTCCGATTTGAAGGGAAATATTTCGAGAGTAATTTCAAAACACACATATAAACCAACCTCGTGGCTTAGTGGGTAGTAGCTCTGCCTGCGAAGCCGAGGGTCGTGGGTTCGATTCCCACCCAGTGCAAATATTTGTATGATGAACTCAAATGTTTGCATGCAACTCAAAAGTACAAGCTTTGCTTAGTTTGGGGTCAGATGGTGTTGTATGTGAACTGTCCACTAATATTAAAAAAAACCTTAATGTCTAGGTGAAAGCGCAGTGTTTTGGACGGAGTGAGGTTTTGGACTTTTCATGTTCAAATAATAATTACGTGACATGTTACTATTATGGGCAGTCGTGTTGGTTGTCAACAGATGTAAGTATCTTACCGTTACTCAATATTTTACACAAAAGTTTTTCATTTGTTAACGGGGGTTACTCATATGTAATATCGCCATTCCAAATTTACCTGATTTGGATATTATAAATACAAAATGTGTAACACCTACATTTGCTTTCAAAGTAAAATATCCTTACATGATCTGTTAGTAATTGGAGTGAATACAGAGAGCTGAACATAACGTGAACAAAAGTCACAAAAATAGATAATAAGTACTAAATACAATTCGGGAATTCTCGAACTTTAAACTTAGATATACATGTTCTTAGAAATTTCGAGTGACGTCACGTCTATATACGATTTTTAAATAGAGTTGACAACAATCCCTCTCCGTACATTTGATGATCTATATACCTTTGTAAATTTTTAATAATTTGATAAATCTAAAAATGCATGTCTCATATTTTCCATAATCTACTGGACGGTTTAATTACAATGGTACGATTTAGACCCAGTTATTGTCTCAATTATGATCAAACTACACTTAAGGCAAGTTTGTTTAATCCTCAATTTTGTATCTTATAACAGCGAAAAGTTTGGGAACCTCTCGTCTTTAGCCGAGTTACAGGAGTGCCAGCCAACAATTGTGTTCAAGTGAACACATCCTTATCACCGCGTCTTGTTGCTCTAATCCACTCGCGACCAACATTACCTAATGTATACTCCTACGCACCGTCACCGGAGTCTACCACAGCGAGAGTTTGGCCCGGACATACGGGTAGTTTTATTTTGGGAGGGAAATTTTACTAACCCTATTATTTTTTTAAATGTGAAAGTTTCTGTGGATGGATGGATGTTTGTTACACTATAACGCAAAAGTGATTGAAGGGATCTGGATGAAATTTGGTACAAAGATAGATAATAGTCTGAAATAATACATAAGCTATGTATTTATCCCGAAAAAAATAAAAAACTTTGTAACTATGAGGGTGAAACCGCAGGACACTGCTAGTTTCGTTTAAGAAAAAAAATTGAAAGCCAGTCATCAAGGTATCAGACCTGTCCAGTAATTCGCAGTTACTGGGATTTGTGGCAATTTCACGCCCTTAATTGAAGTTTTTACCACGTACTTGGGTCTCAAAATACAAGCTTTGTACTGAATTTGGGGCCCACTTATCATACTTTTTTAACCTACTATTTATATACGCGGGGCCTGCTTATAACCCTTAGGCTAATTAGGCTGCAGCCTAGGGCGCGAGGATCATGGGGTGCGCGCTGAAATTGTCTTCGCATGCACTATTAATCTAGCATCATTGGCTGTACTTTACACATTTCAACTAGACCTAGACAAAACACTGTAGCTAAATGCGTTGTGAACTGAAAACGCTTCCGAGTCCCTGATTTTGAGTTATCAGATAGCCACGCTCATGGCACATGGCCACAACAGCTAACTAAATGTGAATAAAGCCAGTGACCCAGATGATATTTCTGCTAGTATCGAAGGCTTGTGCGTCTAATTTGTCGCTTGTACTGATGCGTTTGTTAAGACTCTTTTCCTAAACTGGGCAAGAATCAAAGTCATGGAAGCTTGCTAACGTGCAACCAGTGCCCAAAAAAGGTAGTCGTACTTTATCCTGCTAGTTTTACCCTGCCAATTACCACGTTGGCCACGTTTATACTCTACAACACTACGGAACGTGTCTAAACCACAGGCTTCTAACGTGCCTAGAATTTAACAACCTTCTTATTGATTTTCATCCTTTATAAGTATCGTTCGGGTTTCACCGAAACCGGTCTACCAGGGATATTGTAGCGTACGTCACTCACATCTGCAGTAACGCAATCGAGAAACACGGGAAACCCTGGCTATCTCGAAGGCTTTCGACAGGGTTTGGCACGATAACCTTGTCAGCATGGTTTGTCTCCGGGTTTACGGATCCGCGCCAACGGACTTTTTGAGGGGTCTAGCCATACAAGCGCTCATGGATGGCTACTTGTCGTAAAAAGTCATATATCTAGCGCGAGAGCCGGTGGACAACGAACTCAGGCACTGAGAGAAAGTATAACCGATCATCTGAACTTGGCTCTTCTAACAGTCTTTGAATGAGGTAAAGCCGACCTGGGGGCACCTCCTGATAGTTAGCCTAGGGCGGTCAAAACTCTTATTCAGTCGCTATATACGTCAATATCGATTTTGAAAATTTATTTTAGTACGTTTATTCTCATTTTCTGTTTGTGAAATAAATTTTGCATAATGACGAGTAGACTTACTTACTTTTGATTTACTGAAGGTGTTTCTTATACGTAGATAATTGTGCATAACTTTATAATATAATAACCTGTTTAGTGTGCAAAAACTAAACAAAAACTACTACTTCCTAAGCAAAGCCGTGATGTTCTAGAGAAACGCAGAATAGAACATTTAAACGTATTTGTAAA
Organism: Ectropis crepuscularia; assembly: GCA_963693475.1. Classification (NCBI taxonomy): domain Eukaryota; kingdom Metazoa; phylum Arthropoda; class Insecta; order Lepidoptera; family Geometridae; genus Ectropis; species Ectropis crepuscularia. The sequence goes on from OY856342.1 coordinate 24,980,654, forward strand.
CCCTTACAAAACGTAAACCATATATATATTGTACAACTTATTACTAAAAAATATTTTGATTAAAAAAAATTTTTTTCGCGTAACGAATTTGGAGCAATTAAAGCATACAGTAGTTGAAACAGAGGCGGCGCTAGAAGGTGTCTAGCAGGGCAAACGCTTGGGCCTCGTGCTGTAGTAACGCTTTTACATCTGTCGTCATTTTTAGCCCCATCGAAAAAACTACGGTTTTAACTTTAACATATCTGTATGTGTGTATGTTTGAAGTGATGAACCGACGTTGTTTTGTAGCTATGATAATAATGATTTATGGCCATATAAGATGGCCGCCGCCACAAAATTGCGGATTGAATTTTTTACAACTCCCATAATATGGCATGAAATGAAAAGGCTTCACTAGTAGAATAATACATTTTGCAACAAATTTCATATCCAAAATGGTCGGCGGTACGCCAAAACTATTAATTTTGTGGATGCTGATGAAGAGTTTTTCAAGTCTTAAGGTTTTTTAAACTACAGCTCAACAACTTTTAAGGATGTTTAAATTTTTACAAAAACACATTTCACAGCAGTTCATTCAGTTCATTTTGCACTGCAGTTTTTAAAGTAGGTAATAAACAATTTGCAAGAAAAAAAAATATTCCCTTTATGTATTACGTATCATCTTGCAATGATAATACATTTCCCGTTTTCTGCATTTTCCTTGTAAGTTTCCATTAAGGGAAGGCCAAGACCCAAAACTTTCTAAGGTCCTAATTAAACAGCTATTAAGCCCAATCAAGGATCGATTAGTGTTGCCATTAAAACCTTGCGTACGTGACTTCGGGCACGGTTAGAGACATAATCAAAACAAACTATTATTGCATATAACGATAGCTATTAACGTGCTATTAATTTTACATTAGTTATTTTGGGACGAGATTCTAATTTAATATGTCTACGTGACCTGTTTTTTTCGTTATTTTCACATGGGTTCTACATAATTATATATTTTTTTTTATTAATTTATTTTCCTCTATTTCTGTTTTTTGTGCCAAATTTGAGTAATTTTCTCCCATTACTTTAACAATACAATACATCACATTTAACATGATGGTAAAATTGCGGAATTGATATAAATCTACTAGCCGTACCATTGGGCCCCAAACTAGGCTACTAGGTAACTTTGCTACTGATATACAAATATATCAGCTGTGGTGAATGGCCGTCTAAGCTGAATCACCTAACAAAATTGCAAATAACCTTTCCTACATTTCAAATGAAGTTATAAGAAAGACCATAGCAATGCTATAAGCAATTTTGTTAGACGGTTCCTTACGCCGCCTAACTAAAACGGTTCTGGATTTACTATTGTTCTCTCTCTAATAGCAGAAAAGATATAGATAGCAATATCATCGCCAAGACCATCAAATTAAGTTGTATATTGTTAAGTTGTTATAGTAAAATAAGCGTTTAAATTATCTGCCTGGGGCCACCGCTGTTACAGTTTCGTCTCTCAAGGCCCCTTCGACAAACTGCCAGCAATTTTGTGTTGTAGGGCTGATTGCAAAGTCTGCCAGTGGAACTGTCTATCTGAACTATCAAAGTTTTTACATTTATAGGTAGGTACTACCGCCTAGTAAATAGTGAACATTACTGTGTTCTGGTTTGACGAAAAATAAATGTTTCTAGATAAATTTGTGAGATATAAAATGATGTATCACTTTATCTTGTTATAAACCCCCCTCCTGGACTGGGGGGTCCAGAACCTAGGTAATTATATGCAACATGAACATAGGCAAAGACCACTAATTGAAAACGCATGCAAGCACTTATCGCACGGTCTTGTGACTGGACCACGAGGTAGAGGGGGGTCACATAGTGTGACCCCCCTCTAGTGCCAAAGCTGGATCCGCCCCTGAATATTAGCACATTCAAGCTCGGACGTAGACGTAGAATAACTGCCAAAGGAATGCTTCTTCTTGCAGGCTCTGCAAAAAAGCCCTGTCACTACAAATGCTACAAATTTAACTTACACTGACCAGTATAGAAACTGGTCTGAAGACAATCTGCCAGTTATTCCGCCGCCAAGCAGTTATGTACAAAAATTACTGTGTTCCGGTTTGAAGGCCAATGTTTTCGGAGAAATTACAGGACTTAGAGATATAATATTTTAGATCTCTGGGTGACGAGTGCAGTGCAGTGCTAGGTTATGATTTGGACTCTTCATGTTCCAATAGCTGCGTGTCACTGTGCTGTTATGTGGCAGGCATGCTGCTTACCATCAGGCACATGTCATGCTCGTCTCATCACTCCTAAAAAAATTCGTTATCAATCCCCATTAAGTATTCGTATGTAAGTACATATACGAGTATACTGTAAAAATACCACTAAACCACTAAATATTTATACGAACTAATTATGCAATGACGTCTTTCGTTACAAACAAAACAATGTGATATTTATTTCATTGATTATAGTACAGTAACTTTAAACATTACCGTAGGCGTTAAATCCGGTAGATCTGATTTTTAGCAGATTTGTTTATGATGTTGGCCTAATGATTGTCCCAAGTTTGTGACCTCGAGCGACGAACGCAACTTTGTCAAAAATCGAAAAAACCGCGAAAAAATCGTTTATTTTTCAAATTTTGGCGATTGTAACCCTAAACGACTAGTTTTTGTAAAAACTTTCTTATAGCGCTTATAAAGTAGACTAAATTTGCTACAATATGATAGCTCTTTCATTTGACACCCATATTAAGGCATTAGTGAAAAAAAAATTATGGAGTTCGCCATTTTGTGATTTGAAATTTGTTATACTGTATAGTACTCTACTAGTCAAGCCCTTTCATTTGATACCCATATTGAGGTAGATTGTGATGAAATATTTGGTCTGCCATTTGGTGGAGGCGGCACTCTTGAATCGATATTAACCAAAAATATCTCAAAACATCAACACAAAAATTTATCTTCCGAAAAAACCGCGAAAAAATCGTTTATTTTTCAAATTTTGGCGATTGTAACCCTAAACGACTAGTTTTTGTAAAAACTTTCTTATAGCGCTTATAAAGTAGACTAAATTTGCTACAATATGATAGCTCTTTCATTTGACACCCATATTAAGGCATTAGTGAAAAAAAAATTATGGAGTTCGCCATTTTGTGATTTGAAATTTGTTATACTGTATAGTACTCTACTAGTCAAGCCCTTTCATTTGATACCCATATTGAGGTAGATTGTGATGAAATATTTGGTCTGCCATTTGGTGGAGGCGGCACTCTTGAATCGATATTAACCAAAAATATCTCAAAACATCAACACAAAAATTTATCTTCAAATAAAAAAACCGCATCGAAATCGGCCCATCCGTTTGAGCTCTACGGTGCCATAGACAGCTACACATACAGGCAAATACACATAGAGACAGACCTGTATGTGTGTCTGTCTGATAGACAGACAGACTTCGACGTCAAATTTATAACACCTCTTTTTTTGGTCGGGGGTTTAAAACCGCCGTAACTGTGCCACAGAGTGGTCAAGTAGGAGTTAAAATATTGCTAAAAATTGCGAAGTACGAAAAAAATTATAAACTTTGAAAGACTTATTCTCAGAAACTATTGGGTGTACAGAGACAATTCTAGTATCATATTGTAGCAAATTTAGTCTACTTTATAAGCGCTATAGGAAAGTTTTTACAAAAACTAGTCGTTTAGGGTTATAATCGCCAAAATTTGAAAAATAAACGACTTTTTCGCGGTTTTTTTCGATTTTTGACAAAGTTGCGTTCGTCGCTCGAGGTCACAAACTTGGGACAATCATTAGGCCAACGTTATAAACAAGTCTGCAAAAAATCAGATCTACCGGTTTTAACGCATCCTACTGCATACATTCAGGCGACAAAGTTACTGGACTATTAGGTATTGCAACATTTTTTATAAAACTAATGAATTAACTTTTTTTAAATAAATTTACATCTTTTGTTTTTACCTAAATAACTAGATTATAATTGTGTGACCATGAGTGATTTCAAATATCAGGGGTTAATTGAAAACTAAAAACCTGTTTTTTTTTCAAAATTATTTTATTATCGATAAAAGTTTTGAATTTGACCGCCACACCGGCTCGATGTTAATCGATGATGCGGTATACCTACGACTTAGTATTATGGCAGTAGTCCAGGGTTTTTAGCTCAATAATTCTGCAAACATGGCATGGTAGTAGTAAGGTTGCAGAGTTCACCTGGAGAAGTACCACTCCTTTGCCAGTTATTCTACCACTAAGCAGTAATGTGAAAACATCACTGTGTTCCGGTTTAAAGAGCAATGTTTGCAGTGAAATTACAGAACAAAAAGATGAAAATCATATAAGTACGTAAATCTGGGCAATGAACGCAGTACAGTCTTAAGTAATTATTTTGACTCTTCATGTTCCAATAGCTGCGTGTTACTGTGCTGTTCAGAGCAGACTTACTACCAGGTACATGTTCTACTATTCTCATCCCTCTATACTACAAAAAATGGTCTAGGGTTGGTAAATTATTATGTAATTTCTTTGGAAACACTGCTCTTCTTCCCAGAACAAAGTAATATTTACACATTATTGATAAATAACTTTCACTACCCGCTTGATACATCACATGCTCTTCGCGTTTACGAATTTGGCGGGAAAACGGGTATCAGGTTACATAAGTGCGGTGTTTACTGTTTATGCTTCGGTATGTCAAGTGCCGTGTTACTTGTATCCGTTTGAGCCCATTTATTCTCAAGAGCGTTTCAAGACGCTTCTAACGGTATCGTTTGTTTATAATTAATGTACATACTTAAAGTAGGGACAAGATAATAGGTCACTTTTGACAGATGTCAGTTTTATATTCATAGTGAGGTGACCTCCTTAAAAACATCGATTAAATGAATGAATCGAATGAATCGATACAGACTTGAAACATATGTGAATTTTAAAAATGATCATGCGAATCCCTGTCCCATTATTATTTTTTCTTTCATAAATTAAAGGAGCAAAATAAGACAAGTACCTACGTAATTTAACAAAAAAATTGCTTTTATTCACTTGAACTATCGGAACTGCTATCTTCATCACTGCTGTCAGCACTCAGAGATATTATTAATTCATTTTCAATAATATTGTCTATTCTCACATCTCGTTCAAAATCTTGTAAAATTATTTTCTTTGTCTTCTCCACGACTTTTCGCCAGTCTTCTGTAGTGACTTCTGCACATGCAGTTTGTAGCAGAGTCATCATTTTAGCAGTACTGAAGGGTGGTTCAGTATTGTTCCGCGCTGCATGACCCTTTATTTGTGCCCAAATAAGCTCGATGGCGTTATACTGGCAATGGTAGGGAGGCAATCGAATAACTTCGTGTCCATGCTCTAGGGCTAGTTCATCGATTACATAGCGGAGCTTGGACGGCTTAGTTGCTTTTACCAGATTTAACAACTCAACTTTTAATAAAGTTGGACTTGCCTCCACACCATTTCTTACCAGCCACGAGACAATTTCTTTCTTTTTATTTGCTTGAGTTGGTGGTTTATCAACTTGTACAGAATGATACGGAGCATTGTCCATTATAATTTTCGATGGGTTTTCTAAGCTGACTAGCAGCTTCTCAAACCACTCTTTAAAAACATCAAAGTTCATTTCCTCATGGTAATCTGTTGTAGTTTTAGAGGCGAATGCGAGGAGGCAGTCTGAAATAAAACCTTGAGAAGCTGATCCCGCGTGACATATAATAAGTCGGGCTCCTTTTCCCGATGGAACTTTTGAGGTGGAGGCCGCTGTATCATCGGTCCATGTCCGCGCAACCGTATGGTTCGCATTCAACCATGTTTCGTCAATAAACACGACATTTTTAATTCATCCGTAATTTTATTTACCTGACGTAAGAATGTTATTCTCTTCAAAATAATATCGTAGCGTTCTAGCAGGATTTTCCGCTTGTCGGATTTTTTAAATCTAAAGCCAATCGATTTCAAAACCTTTGATAGAGACGATTTGCCTCCAAAAAATAAGCCTGCGCCTTTTAACGAACTCAATAGCTTTTCCCGTGTAGGATATTCTTTTCTCGAGTAATATCCATAAATGTGGTTGCGAATTGCAGCAGCATCAAAATTATCAACGTCAACAATTTTCTTGTCCCTCTTTCGTTTTTTCGGTGTACGTAAAGTATTATCTTCTGAGCCTGATTCTCTCGTATTTCTCTTTCAGAATTTGAGTTACTGTCTTCTTCCCTATTCCCAATGCTTCGGCAACGCGTTCTCTCGGTGGTTTCAATGGTAAAAGAGGCCCATCGTTAACTGATTCACGTCCAAAATAATTGTACAATTTCAGCACTAGTTCGCGAGATTGACTGTTTAGAGTTTTCCGCCGTTTCGACATAGTAAGACTGTAATGTTTTTCTTGTTTAATAATCGTTAAGCAATCGGAGTCCAATTTATAGCCAGGTAAACGTAGTCAGTAAGATCAGTTCAATGAAAAAGCCGGATCAGAAGAAAATAACAGAGAGCACACCAAAAACGCACAGTCACTTTGCACAACAACAAAAGACTGCGTCATCATCATGTTATGGCGACATGACATGCGTCATCGACAGGCACTGGTGTTGCCAGCAACATCCACCTAAATTGCACCCAACATCAATGACCTTTCTATTTAGTTATTTTTTTTGTATTTTTATAGTTAGTTAAAAGAATAATAAATATGTATAATTAGGTTTTATTATAATCACAACGTGGTTATAAATTTATGGTGATTTTTCTTCACAATTAATCATTGCATTCGATTCAACTTACAATCCTATCAGCTTTCGATTTTTAGAGTAACATCCCTAGTGTTTAAAAAGAAAAAGGGTTGACTGACGCAACATTGTAACGACGTTCAGTTCTTTAGATCAGAAATTGTTTATTATGTTTAGAATGGTTTATTAGTGAAAGCAAATCGTAAAATTACTCGTATCGGTCATTATTACAATAAATATGTAAACGTAATTGAAAAAAGTTAAGCAATTGTGCAGTTCTTATTTTATGCCCGCCGTTACAAGGTTACGTTGTTGAATTTTGATGAAATGTCAAAAGTGACCTATTATCTTGTCCCTACTTTAAAATGTAAACTAACATTTTTGACACCTGAGATTTTTTTTGCGATTTCTCAAGAGGTCGATCAGCTATTACATTAATAATTTAGAGACAGTGGTTTTATGGCTTAACTGTGTTGTATACGAAATAACACTCGAAAAACCAAAAAAAAACTGCTTTTATAGCATTTTTTTTTAATTTATCAATACTTCGGAACCATTTTCGCGGCAAAAATTTTAATTTTTATATTTTTTTTTAATTTTACGATTTTTATATGTAAGTGAACACTAATTTTAATGTGGAATATATCAAAATAAAGACCAGTTCAAGTAGACGCCATTAAATACAAACTTATCCGTATACCTTCCCAAATAAAAACACGAAAAAAAAAATCCCGCCAAAAACCCGTCCGCAAAGTTTAGTTTGTATGTTTTCGTCATCAACCAAGTTTTTGGGTACTATTTTACACACCAGTGTATCAAGCGGCTAAGCAGTTTACTAACTTTACGCAATCACTCCAAAAATGTAATTAATACCCCGTGGTTATATCCGCGTAGTTCCCATTCCCGTTATTTTCTCGGGATAAAATGTAGACTGTGTATTTTTCCAAACTGTGCTCTGTTTTCCAAATATCAAACCTTTCTGTTCAGAAGGACTGACGTGATTGAGCAACAAACATTAATTTTTAATATTAGTAGAATATATGCATATTTATGTTAACGGAAATGTATGTAATCCGTCATTGTATACAATTCCTAGGAAATGTATGTAATTCCTAAAATCGCACGGAAATGTGTGAAATAAATTAAATGTATTATATACTTACACATTACACATTTCCTAGGAAATCTATAAATTTCCTAAATAGCAATCGGAAATGTAAAACATTTAAGATATTAAGTGTACCTACGCGGGGACAGCGGGACGAGGGGAGGGTATTGCTTTAGGTTAGGTTAGGTTTTTTATTTATTAAAGAGTGATGAGACGAGCAGGACATGTGCCTGATGGTAAGCAACATGCAACAGGTTAGGTTAGGTTAGAGTTTTATTACAGAAAGCATTTACTTTATACATTTCCTAATACGATATTGGAATTATATACAATTCCGAGGAAATTTATATATTTCCTAGGATATCTATGTATTAAATAGTTTTTCAAACAATATTTTATACATTTCCTAAATAGTATCGGAATTGTACACATTTCCTAGGATTTGTATACAATTCCTTGATTTCATACATTTCCGGTAACACATATATTCACTTTATTTCATTGTTTTCTGTTTGATATCACATTTAACAATTATCTTGTTTTATTACCTTACCTATAGGTATTATTTAAAAGTAGATAAAATAATTATTAAGTATAATTACCGAATAGTCACGTAGACCTCGAACAGTTTAATGTTTATTAATGACTTGTAAATAAATAAATGCGATTTAAATAGGTTCATACGTCACCGGGTCAATATTTGAGGAAAACAGTGCATTTAGGTATGAAATGTTTTAATAATGATTCATTGGTTTGCTAATTAGCCGTAACTTGGCAAATACCTATTATTCGCAGTATATATTGGGAACCAGCTTAAAGTTACACGTTTCTTTTTATGTCAATGAAATCAAAGTACTTAATGTATCCAAATATTAACGGAAATTTTACTAGAGTAAACGATCATTTGGTGTTGTGACTTTGGGCCCGTAGGCGCTTGAACGATGACACATGGGCCGACGCGACGGGACCAAAATGCTGACGTCTGTTTGATCCAACGCATTAGCATAGCTATAGTGAAAGTCAAAGTTCTATTACTATTACCTACTTAAAGATGGCTATATAACCATGTCACAAATGGAACAGATTTTTTTTTAAAATAAAGAGTGTCGAGACAAGCAGGACATGTGCCTGATGGTAAGCAACATGCCTGCCACATAGCAGCACAGTGACACGCAGCTATTGGAACATGAAGATTCCAAATCATTACCTAGCACTGCACTGCGCTGGTCACCCAGAGATCTAAGATGTTATGTCTTTAAGCCCTGTAATTTCTCTGGAAACATTGCCCTTCAAATCGGAACACAGTAATATTGGCCATTACTGCTTGGCGGTAGAATAACTGGGAAAGAAATGCTGTCGTGTTGGAGGCGAGCGGAGGTCACTTAGAAAATAGCAAAATCGGTCTAAAGTATCCGAAACCTGAATCCCTCATTTTAAATTACCTAGCAAGTAGACAGTCCCATCAAAATTATCTGAAAAATAATAGGGTATAGATTTAAAACATCTTATGTCTCTGGGTGACGAGCGCAGTGCAGTGATAGGTATTAAGCCCGATTCGCGACGCGGCCGGCGTCGTGACGTCACACAAAAAATCATTACTAAAAATGAAACCAAATGTTGTATGTCTGTAAACGACAATGTACTAATAAATATTGCCTATCTCTTAGACATCAAAATAAACTAATAATCGAGTATGTATATCATGAAAAATTAAGGTTTTAAAGTCCCAAAACCGGTTTTGCCCAAATTTGGCCTCTTGGGGCTTGATTACTTTGTTCCAATAGCTGTCACTGTGCTGTTATGTGGCAGGCGTATTGTTTACCATCAGGCACACGCCCTGCTCGTCTTGTCACTATATTATAAGAAAAAAAAAACTGTGTTTTTGAGAATAAATTTAAATAATTCTCAAAATTTCAAATTGCCTCAAATAATAGTAACCTATAGTTTTTGTATTTTTTGCACGCGTCTGGAAATTTTAAAACCCCCACTAAATCGTCTGGCTTTTTTTAATTCTTTAAACTTTAGACTGCAATAGGTGTACCTCTATTTAAACTGCCTCAAACATATTTATTGAACAAAAAATATTTTAAAATTTTTAAAAATTCATTGATTTACTAATTACCCTACTCACTAGCCAGGACGTCTACTCTATTTCTACGAAAACGTAATTTCGAAAAAAAAAACTCGCGACTTTCCTTCTCTCGTTCTACTTCGTTTCGTCCGATACAACATTGTTTGACGTTTAAATGTTCTAAGCATACTCTAATAATTAGAGTACGCTTAGAACATTTAAACGGACGAAACGACGGATCGAAGCAAAATCGGAGTTGGAAAGTCGCGAGTTTATTTCGAAATTACGTTTTCGTAGAAAGAGAGTTGACGTCCTGGTCTGCACTTCCGTGTTGAGGTATATGTATAATGAATAAGAAAGAAGGAAAGGTATGTGACAAATTTTTAGCTTGTCTCAAATACCTACCCAGCTATCGGAACATTAAAGTAGAATATTGAATGCATACTTATTATTTAAAACAGTGTCACGTGGTCACATACACGAATATTCGTAATTTCATCATTACACTTATTACCTGTTGTCATAGTTGTTTTGCTTAAATTGATCACGTTTCAAAATATGATAATTAATGATAAAAACACAGATAACCAAGATAATTGTAGCCGTTGTTGATAAATCTCACGACCCGTACCTATCTCTGTTTTTCGATGCTACGTGAGATAATTGCCAGAGATTTAGAAGCTTGAGGGAAAATTTATCAGGAAACTTCCTCGTTACAGATCCAACTCTTGTAGACCGAATGAAACAATAATAACAGATAAAGGCATAAGATACTAGTAGCACCCCGCGGTTTTACCCGCGTATTCTCTGATCCGATTATTTTCCCTGAATAACTTTTAGCCTAAGTGTTATTCCAGACTACCATTTATCTACTACATACCAAATTTCAGATCCCTGCAGTAGCTTTTGCTTGAAAGAGTTACAAACATCCACACATACATACAAACTTTCGTATTAACAATGTAAGAATTAATATTCCGTCTTTATCCAAAATACTAAATACTTTCTAAATACGAAATAAAAAATACTATAGTAGATCCAACCGTTTATTTTCTTTTTGACAGCACCAATAGAACGTAACTGCGTCATGTTACGCAAAAGTTCACTTTAAATGCGAGGTTTTAAAAATATGACAACTGCTTAAATTTGCTCCTTGATCCCGTATAATAATCAACTTTGACAAAGTGAGTCCATAGGTGCAGTAGTATTTTATAAATTACATAAAACAACAAACGTTTTTAAAATTTACGTTCTATGGCTATCAACATCACCCATAGAACGTAATTTTTTAAAAACGTTTGTTATTTTATGTAATTTATAAAAAAACTACTGCGCTTATGGACTCAATTTGTCAAAGATGATTATTATAGGAGCAAATTTAAGCAGTTGTCATATTTTTAAAACCTCGCATTTAAAAGTGAACTTTTGCGTAACATGGCGCAGTTACGTTCTATTGGTGCTGTCAAAAAGAAAATAAGCGGTTGGATCTACTATAAATACGAAAAAATATTGGGTACTAAGGCAGGTTTAGTAGGGTGACAACGAGAGAACGCGGATTTCCACTAAAAATAGTATTATTTATGCAATTTACTGCACTGTTTATAGTTGCGTTAAAACACTTTCCCTTGATCGTGGTTTTTGTGTATTTTAAACTAACGGTCCGTCCTGGCTTTGCCCGTGGTAGGTCTTGTAGCTCTTGAGATTTGCGCGTTCAAACCATAAACCTCTTCAGCTTTATAGTACGATATTAGTATCAATTTATAGGCGGGTTGCTGATATGAATCTTCTTTATTTTGGACAAAAACGATTTTTCAAATATTTTCCAATTCAGATGGTCACTCTGGTCATACTAGTCGGTCAAATGGCGCAGTGGAGTATTAGCACTGTGAGTCTGACAGTCCTTCTATGGCTCATCATTGTTACTTTCTGTTAGGAACTCATTATTACGTTATCTTTTTCGAAACCAGTGATATGAATCACTGTTCCATGAAGTGACATGTTCATGAACCCAGACCAGTGTTCACGACAAAAAAAATTAGCAAAATTGTAAATAAAAATCGGGAGAACAATGACAATTCTTATATTCCATAGGAATACTTACCTACTACTGTATTTTTAAACTTAACGTAGCTTGCCTCTTTTAGGTGCCTTTGACGTCAAGAGATGAAGAAATTTCTGTACCTATTGGACTTTGCTCAAAATTTTATCGGTCGCGTATGTCTAGAGTAAATATTGGTTTACTCACAAACTTTTGGTTTTGGTTGGTCACAATTGGCTTACAAAAACAAATCACAACAAAAATGTTAACTTAAAAATATTACAACAGCTACCGGCTTTAGGTTTTAGGGCGACCTTCATCGTCATCATATGCAGTTTGCAGATGTCGTTGCTGGACATAGTCCTCCACATAGCATAGAATTCCACAATAACCGGTCATGTGGCGCCTCCATCTACCGACTTCCCGCGACCGAGATAATATCATCATTCCATCATAAAATATGGCGAGCGTCCTATACTACGGCTGCCGGTTCGTGGTCCCCATTCCCCATTCGAGAACCTTTACTCCCCAGTGGTTATCGGTTCTGCGAGCTATGTGGCCTACCCATTGCCATTTCCACTTGCTAATATTAATAGGACGACCATCATAGAGAGAAAAAACTTGGAAGTTTAACCGTTGCCGAAATAATCGGATATCTGAAATTAAAATACATAGGTTTATCCGTAACCGTATCCATTTCACAAGTTTCGGATAGTTTCGTATATGGGCGGAATCTAAATAAAACTTTTTTTTTTAATAAAGAGTGACGAGACGAGCAGGACATGTGCCTGATGGTAAGCAACATGCCTGCCACATAGCAGCACAGTGACACGCAGCTATTGGAACATGAAGAGTCCAAATCATTACCTAGCACTGCACTGCGCTCGTCACCCAGAGATCTAAGTTGTTATATCTCTAAGCCCTGTAATTTCTCTGGAAAAACTACATGTTTCGATAGGTTTTTGTTTCACCGCTCTCTTGTCTCTTGAATATTTATTGCATTTTTAATTTAATAGGTATATACAACTTAAAACTGAGTAGTGAGTAGGTTTATAATAAATACCAAATGATAACCAAGACTAGATAAAATGTATATATATATTTAAAACCATATTATTGCATACTATTTGCGTTTATATTTTCCTTCAATCAAATATCCGTAACCGAAACTACCGATTAATCCGCAATAATTACATTTCCGTAACCGTATACGAAACCAAAATAATCTTTTTCCTATATCCAAAATATCATATAAATGCCATATCCATACTTATTCGTAAAATCCGTAATTGTGACGCTGCCGCTGCGCTGCTGAAATGTCGAAGTAATAACATAATAATTTAGATCACGTTAAATCTTGAGCAATGTTTTCAATACGAAGAGTAGTAAAAAAGAGAAGTGTGCAAACAAGTTATTATATTGATTAGACAAAGATTAGATAGATTTCTTCATCCAAATCATTATACCAGATCATTCTATATTTATTGTTTGTCAGCGCAAAAATGCTATGACATCACCTAGTAGTATATTTTTTACAAATACATTCTGACACAGTATAAAATCAGGTGTTTTAGAAATATATGTAAAAATGAACTGCTGTTCGTGGGTCCGCTAAAATTCGACAACGGCTGGGTCGATTTGGCTGATTTTGGTTTTGTAATATTTGTGGTAGTTACCTATTACCGTTTAAACTTTAAACCTACCGGGTTTAAACGGTGAGAAAATATTGAAAAATCGCGAAAAAGATTGTAAAAAACAACAATTCATTCAATTCAACAATTCAATTTCATTGTCTCATATACACTGTTCTACATAATTTCCAGTCAAACATTTGACGTTACCGATTAGTACAACAGTTTTTGAACAGTTTTTGAAGTGAAAACTTCTTTTGGCGCGCCTAGACAGATTTTTCGTGGGCTGTGAATTGAATTCTAGCGTCACGCTCGGGTATGATTTAGTAGTTATTTAATTTAGTATCAGCATTGCACCCGTGCGAAGCCCGGGCGGGTCGCTAGTAATAGATAAATAAACGATTATTTATTATGACAATCCTGTTTATCAAGGAACCACGCCTCCAGCTATACTCGGCTTGATAATTTTTTTTTGTGAATCACTCATTTTTGTAACTACATCATCGTGACAAGTTTAACATCAAAATTAGTATCGACTATTGGATTTAATTTTTGTATCAATGTACTGTAAATTGTGCAATGGATAATACCTTTCATAATCTATTACAACGAATTACACAATTATAAAACATACTGTGATATTTTTAAAAGCACAATTTTTACCTACTAAATTGTCATGTAAGTTCTGAATGTGATCTAGTTTTATGATTTAACTAGCGGCCTGCCCGGCTTCGCCCGTGTGACATGATGTATGACCTATAGCACTCAGGGATCATGAACATATCCAACGGTAAAGAATTTTTGAAATTGGTCCAGTAGTTCCTGATTAGCGACTTCAAACAAAAAACCAATTCAGGTACCTATTCAAACCTCTCGACTGGTACGAGGCCCGAATCGGGCTTCGTCAAAAAAGTACGCGTCTGGCGCGAGGTCCGAATCGGGCTTTCTAAGAGACGATTCACACGGCGCGGCTGCCAACCGCGACCGCGCGCGGGCGCGGCAGTTTTTTTTTTTTTTTTTTTAACTTTTATAGGCTTACACTTGACCGCCATCTCGCCTGATGTTAAGCGACGATGCGATCTACGATGGGGCGTGTTTACCTAGAAGAAACCGATTCACTCTCGATTTGAAGACACAAAGATTGTAACCAACAGGGAAAACCCACTCAGGCAACGCATTCCACAGCCTAGACGTTCTTATCACAAAGGTAGAGTCAAATCTCTTCGTTCGTGTCTTTGGAACATCAACCATGAAACGATGTCGCTTTTCGAGCTACGAGCATTCCGATAGAAAAAAGGGCAAGGTGGTATTAGATCATGTAAATCAGTCGCACACTCTCCGAAGTGTATCCGATAAAAAACCGATAGGCTAGCAACTTTTCGGCGATGTTCAAGACTTTGTAGTCTTTTTCGCACAAGAGTGTCGTGCCTATGAGCCTTTTGGCACGTCTCTCGATCGATTCCAAGGCCTCCAGCTGATACTTAGCCGAACCATCCCAAAGATGCGAACAGTACTCCATACAAGAACGAATTTGTGCTTGATATAACGTGAGCAACTGCTCAGACTTGAAGTACCTTCGCACTTTTGAGAGGACACCTAGCTTTTTGGCAGCTAATTTAGCCTTGGACTCGATATACGAACCAAAGTTGAGCGTAGATGTCAATGTAACGCCCAAAAGCTCAAGACGGTCAGAAATCGGCACGGATACACCTCTAAAAGTTGGAGTCAGTTGGAATGGACTCCTTTTTGCGGAGAACAGACACGTCTGCGTCTTACTCTCGTTGAACTTGACCAGATTGGCATCGCCCCATGTAGACACCGCCTCAAGGGTCAAGCTCAAACGCTCGATTAGACTCTCTCTTAGTACCTGAGTTTGCTGCCCACTGGCTCTCGCGGCAGATTTCCATATAAAATTGAATTCAATACACACGACGCGGTTTACGGCCGCGGCGGCTGCGGCAACCGCGCGGCGCCCGCGTAGCTGCGCGCGATTCTTGCGCAGTAGCTTTCCGGAGCAGAAACCGCGAAAACCTGCGGTCTTTTGAGTATTGAAACAAAACCGTCGCGCGGCGCGGCGCCGCGCCCGCGCGCGGGCGCGGTTGGCAGCCGCGCCGTGTGAACCGGGCCGTGTTGTCGTATTTCGTGGGAATTTCTACAGACGCGTCTGTTCCTATCCCTTTCGCACCTATGTCAATATATTATAGAGGAAAGAACAGGCTAGTCGTCAAAAAATAAATTGCGAAGTAACTAGTGATGTAACCAAATTTGTTGTAACTTAAAATCAAATCGTTCTTGACTGAGAATGTAACTGTTAACGTTTCATTATAATTAGAAATTGCATGCTATTTTGAAGTGAAAACTTCTTTAGGCGCGCCTAGACAGAAATTTTGTGGGCTGTGAATTGAATTCATTCGTCACACTCGGGTATGATAAGAAAGCTTACTAAACTCGGGACCATGGCTATTGGCCATCTAGAAATACGTCAGCCAATGGGAAATGCTGAAAGGACGTGGACAGGCCATCATGGCATGGCCATCTAGAATGCATCAGCCAATGGGAAATACTGACGCATTTCTAGATGGCCATGCCAAGATGGCGAGGCCACGCCCTCCGGTTACACCCGTGTAGGTAAGCTATCAAATTCTGAGTTATAAGTTTTCACTTCTATCGGCAGGTCATATGACTGCCAATTTTTTTTTTTGTTTGTTAGCCTCAGTTGTCCTTTTCTGGACAAAGGTCTCCCCTAATTCCATCCACTTAATCCGGTCCTGGGCTTAGCTCAGGACTTTAAAAAAAGCGCGTTAAAATATTCGCATTATTATATCTACCATTAACGCGCGAAAAATAGTAGGTACGCATTTTTTTTCATATAAATATTTTAAGCAATTACCTATTGTTTTTTGTTTCTTTCAGTTTCGTACCAAGTGACATTATAGGATAGGGTATTTTATACCTAGATGTTAAAACGGGCTTTTCACTTTTTGATATCTTTAGTGTAGTGAACAAACACCTTAAATAGCAATGTTTTGTGTCAAATATTACCCGAAAAAGATATTATTTTAACTGCACCAAATCTTCGAAGATTAGCAATAGTTTTATGAATTATTATGATCAAATCAAAACAACAAACAAAGGGCAACAGAACCATCTATGATCAGCCTTATTAAGACCGTGGTATTAAGATTGTAAACATAGTCGTAAATGATATAACGTTCATTTTTTTTAATATTTAAAGCCTTTTAGTAGCAAGGACGTGTGATTCGCTATCATCAAGTAGTAGGTCCGAATCTCGCCTTAAACAAATTTATGCCACCTCCACTTTCCAAGTGCAGGTGTGCCATAAGTTTGTGTTCATCCATGGCTTCATCGCTCGGTGAAGTTCATTGCATAGCAAGTTCATTTGCAACATGCTAGTTTCCTCGCGATGTTTTCTTTCAACGCAAAAGCCAAGGTGAATGTCGTACTTTTTTTTTGTTTAACGGGGCGACACAGGCAGGACATGTGTCTGATGGTAAGCAACATGCCTGCCCATAACAGTACAGTGACACGCAGTTACAGGAACATGAAGAGTCCACATCATGACCAACCACTGCACTCGCTTTTCACCCAGAGATACAAGATGTTTTATCTCAATGCCCTGTTATTTCACTGGAAACATTGCCCTTTAAAATCGGAATTCAGTGATAACACCAAAAGTGTATGTGTCGAATTCTTACCAATCCCAGTGGGTCTATCAAGACAACATTTATCATTTCTAGTGAAGTATAGACAGGCGTATAACATCACGAGTGCAGGTCTGTTGTGTGTCGCGCCACCCTGTCGGTCTCACCTTGGAGGCAGATCGATCGGCCTCTGGGGAGGACTGCCAATCTACTGCGCTCAACCTTGGGTGGCTTCAAACACACAGTACAAGACAACAGCTCTTTTTAAAAGTCCACAAAATACAGGATATATATTCATTTTTATTTTGCATTTACAATTTTATTTACATACATTATGATTTTAATAATGTTTGTTAGTGGTAACAGAATTGCAAGGATGTGATACTAGCAGTGCCCCCGGTTTTACCTTCGCAGTTCCCGTTCCCTTTCTTCCCCCGTGATAAAATCCTTAAGTGTTATTCCAGACTATAATCTAACTAGGTTTTAAATTTAAACCCGATTCGTTTATACGTTCCGACGTTACTAGTATTAAGGAATAAACATCCACACTTTCGCATTTATAATAAACTAGCGGCCCATTCCGGCTGCGCTCGGATATTGTCATTTAAAGACTATTAATCGAAATAAAAACTATCCTATCTCTCAAGTTGGACCAGACTGCTCGCGGTGTGCCAATTTAATTTAAAATCGGTTAAGTAGTTTAGGAATCCATCGCGGACAAACATCGTGACAGGAGATTTATATATATTTAATTATATATATTAAGATAGTAATAGGATAGTAGAATTTACAATTGTTTTGTTAAATGTAAGCGATAACAGAATCGCAAGTACATAATTATATTATGACATGTATTATAGTTAATATTGCACGTAGGGTAGGTACACCCGTCTAGGATACAATGTTCTAATATTTTTATATTTTTAAGAACTCTTATTAGTAAAAAAAGGTGTGTGCTTAAGACCACACGGCAGAAGTGAAAACTTCATTAGCTGATTTTTGTATTAGGTAGGTATGTCGTATTATAATAAAATATTATGGATCGTATTAGTTGAATAAACGAGTAAAACAAGCCAGAAATTAAAGTAAACATTTATTGAAATTTTATTTATATACAAAGTAGCTGTTACCCGCGACTTAGTCCGCGCGAAATAAATACTAAGGTTACTCAGGCAGTACTTATTTGTATACCCAGATTGTATACACATTTATGGTTAGTAAAAAAAGTGTCCGTGTTCAAAAAGTTGTTGGCCGGGGCCGGCTTTTTAAAAGTTACTACAACTTTGTATGCATTCACACGGTGCACCCCTATGATGCCCCTAACATTGTCCGCAAAAAGGTTGGTGAGTGTAATAGGATTTTTGTTACCGACTTTCTCCTGTTCCGTCGATTCCACATACACTACACTGGAGACTCCACTACGATTTTCTGGGAATAGTCTCTTTATCTTATAAAGGGGTTTTCTAAATAGTTTGTAAGAAACATTTTCACTTGGATTTGGCTTCAATAGTTTTCTTTTTCTGGTCTGTTCGACGGGGTCACCCCCGTCGCTAGCGACGCTCATATTTATTTATACTATTGACTATATGTATGCAAAACTAAATATTTACACGAAAGAAACGAAATATTTACACAGCAAAACTAATTAATTTGATTGTGAAAATTATAAAGCACCCGTCGTGTTTTCCCGCCCAAAGAAAAGTCTTTTGGAGTTGGTAGCCGTCAGTGTTGCCACTATGATTTTGAGCTTGTCGCCAAATAGTTATGAAACAAAGTCGCCGGTTTTGATTGAATTATTAAGGGAATAACAGTCTGGAAGAATACATAAGCTTTTTCCTTCTCCAACCTTCTACACTACACTAGTATATTCCCCTTTGTCGGTAACACGTCGTCTAAATCCGCTAAAAAGGTTTTAAAAATTCGCCAGTTTCAGCGACAAAGTCGCTAAAGTGTCAACACTGGTAACCGGTAGCGAGCAGCGAGAGAAAGAGAGAGAGTATCTATTGTCCCATGTCCTCCTCTAACAATTATCTTTCTCGGTCTGGCACGTTTGTTGACCACATTATCTTTCTCGCTCTAGCATCCCGAGCTTACCCGAAATTTCTTATCATATCCGAGCGTGATGATCACGTGATCATCAATCCATTTCACAGCCCACGAAAATTCTGTCCATAGCGCGCCTAAAGAAGTTTTCACTTCAAAAAAATTAGAAAATAGATTAAAAACATTTTTTTATTAGTATTTTGACATGCCATTCTGTAAGCTTGAGATTAACGTTTATTGATGTTTCATGTTTTTGAACAATTTTAATAAAAAAGAAAAAATTTGGTATAATGACGTTTGGAGTAGGTACGTTTGAAACGTCGAAAAATCCAATACATTTCGATTTTATTTTCCTCAAAAACCTAACAAGTTCTGTCTCGTTTTTGCCTTGAGTAACCTTTCCGAATACGCCTAATGATTAATCTTATCTACTTTATTTATTTACCGTGTCAGCTTTGAAACAATAGTTACATATACTATCTATTTCCAGGCAAATATTTTGATGATGTACGTGCACACAAACTCTTATCATGCTGCTTTTGTAATAGTTGTCACTAAGCGATAATACCTACAGTTGTTAGGTTTTTTTTAATCCCCAGGACAAAAAAATGTTTTATGCACCGTATTTTGTTTCTTTTTTAAACGACGGTGACGTCAGGAAATGCCATAATACATAATTTGTTTTTTTTTTAAATAAAGAGTGACGAGACGAACCGGACATGTGCTTGATGGTAAGCAACACGCCTGCCACATAACAGCACAGTGGCACGCAGCTATTGGAACATGAAGAGTCCAAATCATTACCTAGCACTGCACAGCGCTCGTCACCCAGGGATCTAAGTTGTTATATCTCTAAGCCCTGTAATTTCTCTGGAAACATTGCCCTTCAAACCGGAACAACCGGAACTGATGTTAGAATTATATTTATGCTCTTGTTACGTGCAACGATGTGGCGTTTCAACGTGGCAAAGATACCTACGACGTTGCAAGGTTGCAACGCGCCGCGGTACGACATTTCGACGTAACGTGATACGATGTTGCATCACAACATGATACGCTGTCTCAAAGCGACACAAGACAACGTTGAAACGTAGCATAATAAACGTATCAACGTGGAACGATCATCATCAACAGCCCACTAAACGTTCCTACTGCTGGGACTCGGAGCCTTCTCTCGCAAGGAGAGACCTAAGGCCATAATCCACCACGCTGGCCCAGTGCTGGTTGGCGGATGACACATGACTTCGAAAGATTCTAGGTACATGTCGGTTTCCTCACGATGTTTTCCTTCAGCGTTTGAAGTTAGTGGCATTACGCATATTACTTCGAAAAGACAGTGGTGCGTGTGGGGTTTGAACCCGGGGTCTCCGGATCGGCAGGCGCCGTTCTCCCGACTAGACCAGCCGTAACTTCGTAACGTGGAACGCAGGCGCGGTCCCAGCCTCGAATTTTGGGGGGGGTCACGAGTAGAAATACAATAAATCGAGTAAAAAGACTTTACTACTAGCGCCCCACGATTTTACCCGCGTAGTTGACGCTCCAGTTGTTTCCCGCGTTTAAAAATAGTTTATGTACTACTAGACATTTAGTTTTTTTTTTTTTAATCTAATGTACATGGGACACTCTGAAAGTTTTGAGAAACTAAAAAACTAACTTGTATGAAAAAAATTTTTTTCTAAATCTTTTCAAAGAACTCTCCACCAGCCTATACAACGAGTATTGTATAGAGGCCTATACAAAGTTTCATGCGTCTGAACCAATTTTCAAAACATTTTTTCCAGTCCTCCGCAGACACCTCTTCCACGGCATTCTCAAACGCTGTTAGCGCGTCTACCGGCGATGAAACTGTATCCCTTTGAGCTGATTTTTAATTTTAGGGAATAAAAAAAATCACACAGAGCCAAATCAGGACTGTGCCCCAAGACTCTGACCGGTGTGGAGTCGAGGAAGTCCCTCGTTTTGATCGCTGAGTGCGCGGGCGCGTTGTCGTGGTGAAGAAGGACCCCGCGGAGCCCGGTGTTCGGTCGCTTGTTTCTCATTGCAGAAAAAACTTCTGGCAAGCATTTTATGCTGGACCATTCGGCGTTGATACTGCTTTGGTCTCGAAGTGGAATTGAAATTAGGTACCCCGTCAAAGTGAAGAAACTAGCGATCAAAATTTTCCTTGCGCTCGTCGATCGCTTTACTTTCGTAGGTGTTGGTTCATTTTGAAACAGCCAAACTGTCGACTGCTTTGTTTCTGGATTGTATTGATAAATCCAGGATTCGTCACCTGTCACAATGTCGTAAACGCGCTGTGACGAGCCTGCATCCAATTTTTGTGTCATATTACGGCACCAATCCACACGGGCCTGCTTCTGAGCTTAGGTGAGGTTGTGCGGCACCCAGCGGGAAACTATCCTCCTTACGCGAAGGTGCTCGTGCAAAATCTTGTGAACACTTCCTGAACCAATCTGCAGAGTATGCTGAATCTCTTCGTACGTAATGCGTCTGTTTTCTTGAATTAAATTTTTTACTGCCCACTTTCTTCGGTGACAGCCGTCGTAGGACGACCACTCATTTGTTCATCCCCCAAAGTAAAACGACCGCGATTGAAGTCGCTATACCAGCGGTAGATGGTTGCTTTTGAAGGTCCTTCATCCATAAAACCAATTCGAAGTCGATCAAATGACTCGTCAGGTTTTAAGCCACATTTGAAATCGTAAAAAATCATAGCACGAAAATGTTCTCGACGCAGATCCATTTTTTAATAAAACAAAAAAAAAGGTTGCGGCACGTTTGGACTAAATGTTATATTGTACTAAAACCGTAATGAACAAAGCTCAAAATGACCTTTTCCCATAATGACTGATTTTCAAAATGTACTTATTCTAGAATGCCGGAAATAAAACTGTCAAATTGAAGTACAGTTAGTAACATTTTATTTTAAAAGTTTAAACAAAATAATATTTCTTAGAATTTTATAATAAAAAAAAACAATTTCTATTCTCAAGTTTAATATTATGCATGTTTCATCCAACTCGGATGAAACCTGATGAAAATTTAATGCTAAAAATTAAATCTTAAGAAAATATGTTGAGAACACGAGCAGGGTAGCGATTCTGAAACCATTCGGTTGCATCCGACACGGAATCTCATCTCTCGGTCTTTGTCATGCTAAACAGATAAGACAAAGACCGAGAGATGAGATTCCGTATCGGATGCAACCGAATGGTTTCAGAATCGCTACCCAGGACATTTTTGGTGATGGTACTTTGTTGAAAAAATGATAGTTTTCTGTTCAGTGCATTCTTTTTTTAATTTGCACCACACTTTGTAGAAAATCAATCTCTGTAATTTCGCGAGCTTGCAACTCATTTAAAAGTTTTTTATGTGAGTGGTCGAACATAATGTCTCGACGTCGCTTAGAGGCACCGCTAAACACAGCATTTCTAAATCTTGTATCTTGGTATATTGCTTCCTTTCTCAATTTGTAAATAAAGCGTACCTATGAGAGTTGGTTTGTGTGGCATTCGTGTGTTCAATCTTCTGTGCCAACCTTCGACAACGTTATTTGTACGATGTTTGTCTTTTGCACAACTTATGAATGACACACATTTGGACATCCACTGCTTATTGAAATATTCGCAAAATTTATTCATTTCCGGTGTTTGCGGGAAAACACCCGACAAAGATGACCACGCATTATTTATCCTCTCTTGTGGAAGTAGCGATAAATTGGCACACATTCTTACTAAATTTCTATGCTGTACTGTAGTTGTGGCCTTGAGTTTTTTTGCTTGCCTCCACACTGCGCTGTTGAAGTGATAGTAACATCCTCTAACTTCTGCTTCAGGAAAAATTTCACGTGCAGCATTAATTAGTCCAATTTCATAGTCACACTTAAATATTTGGACGCTTAAACCCAATCTATCCCTCAGCAACCGAAACATATTACTATATGTTTCTTGAGACTTGTTTGGTAAAAACACATATAGAATGGGCACCACATTCGTTAATTTATTGTTAATGCTGATATCGATTGATGAATTGTAAAGATTTGATAGAACGGCTTTGGTGTTCGTTTAAATGTGCCATCACCAAAAAATGTCTTACTCGTGTTGGGATCTGTTAAATATTGCCTGCCATTTAATGTGGCAAAAACTAATAATTTCTCCTCTTCACCATATTCTATGGCTAAAAAGTTGTCATACAATAATTTTGGAATTTTAATATCTGCTATTTGGTTAAATTCTGTACTATGCTGATCTAAAACTGAGTGTCTTTTTCTATAAAGTGTCGTTCTTTTTTCATGGAATGATGGCATTACGGAATTGCTAGAGCTAGGAAGCTCTGACAAACAATCTTCGTATATCTTCTTAATGGGCGTCATTCTCGAAGAAACTTTAAAAAAAAAAAAGCTTTTTTGCAAGCATCAATAAATATGTGTTCGTCATTTTGATTATAATGCGGTTCACATGTATGCGAACTTTGTCTTATAATCGTATTTTTTCAGGATTCAGTGTCACCGACGCCGAACATTCAGTTCGATTGACGCACCACCACATGGTAGAGCCTGATTTATTGTTATTTGAAAAGTTATATCTATGTCCATCATGCACTAAGGACGGTTTTCCTTTTTGATTTTCTATAAAGCGAAGGCTTTTACGATCCATTCTGAACAATACTCAAGCAACACAAATTAAATATAGCGAATAGTGACATAAAATGAAAATAATTAGTTAAGACAATACACTGACAGTATGTAGGTACCTATATTGTTTATTAATTGTCATTATATGTGGTCAATACACTAAAGAGTATAAAATACTCTAGCATGAAGTACTGATGTTGCGCTTGATTGTACATGTCCCGTCAGACATAATGATAATCGGACATTACACATCACAGACATTTCGGAATTCAGTCATTATGGGAAAAGGTCATTTTGAGCTTTGTTCATTACGGTTTTAGTACAATGTAACATTCAGTCCAAACGTGCCGCAACCAAAAAAAATATTGGCTCTCAAAAAAATGCGGAGAGAAATTTGAAAATCGAACAGTTGTATTTATACTTTTAAATAATCGAAGTTTTCAAAATAATTACAAGTGTCTTATACATAGAATTTTTTTTTGCAAAACTTTCTAATTGACCTGGTATATGATTTTGGGGGGGGTCATGTCCCCCGTGACCCCCCCCCTGGAGCCGCGCATGGTGGAACGATACTATGTTGTAAACGCGTTATGATACCACAGTATAAAGAAATACAGACTGTGATGATACGGTGTCTCAACGTGGCACGAGATGAAGTTGTAATGTGCCAATATACGATGAATCAACATAGGACTAGACAATGTAGCGACATGCCACGACACAGTTTTTCAACAGGGCACAATATGCCGGATTTGATGTAGCAATTTGGCACGATATGCTGTCGCATTTTGCCGCAACATTTTTTTTATTATTATTTTAATATTTCAGCAAATTTTACTTACTTTTCATCAGTTTAATTAACTTATAATTTCCCAGGAACGTCATCGGCGTAGCATTTCTAAAAGTAGCGTTCCCTAAATAACTGTTTATTTACTAAGCCTTATAAATCAAATTCGGAATATAATAGTCAGTCTCAGTTCCAATATTTAGATAGCCTTATCCGTTCCGTTAATACGGCGTAATTGACGAATAAAGAATAAACGTTAAATATTAACATTTTTAATATTAGTACGATGGGATTGTGTTGTGGGATACATATCTAGAAAGATCTTTAGTAGGATCCATTCACATACCTAGATATTTATGTATTGTATTTAAAAAGCTGTTTCCGTGAATTAGAACAGTAACTGGCAAGTAAAACCGCGGGGTACTTACTATTCATTTTTATATTAGTACTTTCTTAACATTGATACAATCATTATTTCTGACAATTTTTCCATCGTACATCATCAGTTTCTCAATCTACTCACAATGTTGATAATTCTTTTGATCACTTTTTGTCAAATCACAGGTTAATTCGTCATAACCTCACATTCTTTCAAACGGTTATTTTAGAAAAACATCGATGTGAAGTCTGTATTCGGCTATTATAATCTATTCTTACAATAACAAGTCTACGGGACTCGTATGATGGATGATTAACGATGGCTTCCTACTGACAGCTATGTCTGATTGTCTGTTTGTTTGTCTGATTGTATTCAAATACAGGTAACTGTGCGCAAGAAGAGGCGTAAGGCATGAGCGATAGCGGAGATGACAGAAAACTGACGGGGTGTAAAATGAGAACATCCAAATAACTAATAGACTACAGGCCCGTGAACAAAATTTACGGGTCAAATGAACCAGCAGGAGACTTATGTAGGATGATAGAAGGGTATAAAGTAATAAGATTCAGCACTATGCCGTCACTTGTAAGCTGTCCAACTGAGTGCAATTGAAGAGGGGGGGTTGCAATTCTCGATCATTTCTTCTTGTCGCATGATTTTTGTACGGCGTTGCGGAATAATAGATTAAAAGAGGTATTGAAACTATAAAAATTATAAATGTTAACTTTTTAATTATTAGTTTGCCGGCAAAATTTACAGAGTACGAGTAATTTATAGAGCAAATTTGGTCATTTGATTAAGTACGGCATTGGTTCCATACAGTTTCAATACCTCTTCTAATCCATTATTTCGCAATGCTGTACAAAAATCATGCGACAAGGAAAAATGGTAGAGGGTAGAAATGGTAGAGGCTCTTCAATCACACTCAGTTGGACAGCTTACAAGTGACGGCATAGTGCTGAATCTTAATACTTTACACCCTTCTATCATCCTACATAGGTCTCCTGGTGGTTCATTTGACCCGTAAATTTTGTTCACGGGCCTGTAGTCTATAAATAAACTTCTAACCTTTCGTATCTACTTATAACTTTAGTAGGAAATAAGATTGTAAAATTGCTTTCAATAAAAATTCTGTGTAGGATACTCCAAAGTAGACTATTATTGTATACTAATACTACGTATTCGGTAGGCAGAGGCCTTCTGAGACCAATTATCATTTATCCCATTGTCTTTGATCATTAGGCTAAAAAAAAGAGGTATGGTTAAATATAAATATCATATGGTTTCTCTTTTCATAACTACATACATCAGCGAAGGTCACACACTAACAACTGAAGCTTCATTTGTAACACAAACATGTTCTATCTAGTACGTTATAGCGGCCTGCCTAATCATCCTTCTCCTACAAATATTATAAATGCGAAGGTTTTTTTTCTATGTAGGTATGTTGGTTACTCTAAACTAAAAAACTTTCTGTCGAAAACTACTCAAGGTAACTAGTAAATTTGCAGGCAGAAATTATTACATTTTAATTGTGAAAATCCAAATTGGTTCTATGTATTTCTCCTATCGCTACTGACTTGGACTCTACCACAATTGGTAGATAGCAACGCCACGTTAACACATCGCAAATCCGTTGGTCACAAGTTGGGAGTTTTTGCCGTGGGTCCCTCGAGCCTTGATTGACAGGCTTTAATAAGTTTTGGTATCTATCGTTTCGTGTGAAATTTCTTCAACACTTTAATAAAGTTACGGCTTGTCTAGTCGGGAGAACGGCGAGTGCCGATTCGGAGTCCCTAGGTCCCACGCGCACCACTGTCTTTTGTAAGACATGTGTGTAATTATTAGGTACTTAAAAACGGTAAAGGATAACATCGTACGGATAGTCGGAAATAGACGGGGGATGATTCCCTGTCACACAATTTTGTCACATCAGTGTGACCAGGGACTGATTAAGAGTTCCGACCGCCCTAGGCTTACTATCAGGACGCGCCCCCAGGTTGGCCAGTTTGGCCTAATAAGTAGTTAAATAAATAAATAATAAATAAATATTGGTGGACAATTCCCACACAACACCATCTGACCTCAAACTAAGCAAAGCTTGTGTGATGGCGGCCAAATAGCTGATATAATACTTATATAGTTTTAAATACATACTTATTATACATAGAAACACCCAGACACAGTGCAAACATTTGAATTCATCACACAAATATTTGCACTGGTTGGGAATCGAACCCACGACCCTCGGCTTCGCAGGCAGAGCTACTACCAACTAAGCCACGAGGCCAGTCTCACGAGCGAGTTAGTTCTATAGGTAATATTAATTTTGACTTTGTTTATAACATGGTTCTTACTTCTTACTAAGTACCTAGATCGATTTGCGAGCGAAATTAACGTTGTCCTAAGTCCGCACGACATTCAACCTTCGGTGCCAAATCGTTTTGTTTTTAGTTGATTGTACTTAAGGGCAAAACACACCACGCAATATACTTATAGGTACGACCAAAATCATGACAACTGACTGCAGGCTAGAATACCAAGTAGACAACCAAATACATACCTATCATGTTTGGCCTCATGACTTGTATTGGCATAAGTTTTTTTTAACTCTTATAAGTTTACACTTAACCGCCGCGCCGTCTAACCTGAAATTAAGCGACGATGCGGTCTACGATGGATCGTGTTTGCTGTTTTTCTAAAAGAAACCGATTTACTCTCCATTTGAAGAAAGATTTTAACTTTCGGGAAAATCCCACTCAGGCAACGCACAGCCTAGCCTAATCCTATGTTTTTACCATAAAAATAGTCAAACCTCGTCGTTCGAGTCCTTGAAACGTCAACCATGAAACAATGTCGTTTTTTTGAGATACGAAGCTAAGAGGTATTAGATCATGCAGATCAGTTGCACAGTCTCCAAATTATATCCAATTAAAAACCCAAAAAGCTGGCAATTTTGCTATGGACGACTACCTTCGCAGCTTCGCACCTTTGAGAGGACATTTAGGTTTTTTAACAGCTAATTT
Source organism: Ectropis crepuscularia (assembly GCA_963693475.1). NCBI lineage: Eukaryota > Metazoa > Arthropoda > Insecta > Lepidoptera > Geometridae > Ectropis > Ectropis crepuscularia. The sequence goes on from OY856342.1 coordinate 25,008,762, forward strand.
AGCCTTGAACTCAATGAAAAAGTCAACGTTGAGCATAGATGTCAAAGTGATGCTAAAAGCAGATGGTCAGGAACCGAAATACCTCGAGAAATAGGAGTCAAATGAAGTGGACTTCTTTTTGCGGAGAACACACGCGCTTGCTTTTTGCCTCGTTAAACTTGGCCAGACCGGCATTACCTCATTGAAAAACTACCGCAAGAGCCAAGTTCAGATGCTGAGTCATACTCTCTCTCAGTGCCTGAGTTTGTTGTCCACAGGCTCTCGCGCTAGATAGACACGTTAAGGACCGCGACAGGCACTAGACATCATGGAATTGTATGGGCGCCAGTTCGCGTCGAGACCGCGATAGGAGACTGAGACTCGTGTCGCGGTCTCGGCGCGAACTAACGCCGTCTCCGCGAGAAAAAGGTCATGAGAAGAAACTAGTTGGGCTGGGCAGCGTTTGGCAAACTTGGTCGAGTCTTCTCATCACACATCCCACAATGTCTCAAAACAAAAGTTTACAACCAATGCGTCCTACCCATTATGAATACGGTGCTGAAACGTGGACACTGACAGTCAAAATGGTCCGAAAGCTCAAAATCGCTCAGCGAGCTATGGAACGGGCTATGCTTGGAGTTTCTCTGAGGGATTGCATTCGTAATTAAGTAATTCGTCAGAGCACTAAAGTCACCGAGATAGCTCAGAGTATTAGAAACTGAAGTGGCAATGGAGCGGTCACATCTGTCGCAGACCCGATAACCGTTGGGGTAGACGGGTTTTGTAGTGGTAACCGCGAATTGGTAAACGTAGTGTAGGACACCCTGAAACTAGATGGAGTGACGATATACGAAAGATTTGTATGTTGAAGTGGCGGTTGGAAACGTAAGACCGAGGATCGGGCTGAGTGGCGTATTGTAGGAGAAGCCTATGTCCAGCTGCGAACACAGACGAACACAGGCTGATGATGATGAAGTGCCTGTCACAGTCTCCGGTCGCGGTCTCCGCACGAACCGCTATCTTTAGAAGCCTGTGGTTTAGACACGTTTCATAGTGTTGTAGAGTATGGACGTGGCCGAGAGGGTCCTGTAGGTAATTGGCAGGGTCAGCACGATTACCTTTTTTAGGAGCTGGTGGCACATTAGCAAGCTTCCACGACTTTGGTTCTTGCCCGGTTTAGGAAGAGAGTTTAAACAAACTACTTTGGTACTAGCAGAAATACCATCTGGGTCACTAGCTTTATTCATTTCTAGTTGGCTGTAGCCGCATAACAAATGCCATGAGCGTGACCATCTGAAAACTCAAAATCAGGGCACTCCGAAGCTTTTTCAGTTCACAACGCATTTAGTTACAGTGTTTTGTCTCAGTCTAGTTGAAATGTGTAGAGTAGATGCAATGATGCTAGATTGAAAGTGCGTGCGAAGACAATTTCAGCGCGCCCCCCTGATCCTCGCGCCCTAGGCTGCAGCCGTATTAGCCTAAGGGTTAATCAGGCCCTGAGTGTGACACAGAAGAATTTGTTTCTTCATAGTCACACTAGTGTGACACTCGAGAATTTAATTCTTCACAGTCATACTATCTTCATATCATCTTGTCAAAATTTACTTGTAATAATAATTCCAAAAATGTTATGTACTAAGTATTTAGATATGTTAATCTCTTAATTATAAATAAAGTGGCCAAGTGCGAGTTGGACTCGTCTATGAACGGAACCCCGTTGCAGCAAGTAACATAATATACATAGTACACATAGTTTTTGTAGTTCGTTGTAACTTTGATCGAAGTTTTAATAATAGTGTATTTATGACGTACTAAAAAAAAAATTACTTATCAGATCGAGTTCAAACCAATTTTCGTTGGTAGTTTGCATGGTAATGTACATCATATATTTTTTTTAGTTTTTTAATTCTCTTTACTTTACTTTAGAAGTTAGGGGGGGACACACACATTTTCCCACTTTGGAAGTTTCTCTCGCGCAAATCATTCAGTGTAGACAAGAACTATATTAGAAACCTCAACATCATTTTTGAAGACCTATCAAAAGACACCCCACACGTGTAAGTTTGAAGAAAAAAAATTTTTTGAGTTACACTTCTCAGTATGGGGGGCAACCCTAATTATTCTTTTTTTTTAATTATTTTGTAAAAATCTTAATGCGGTTCACAGAATACATCTACTTACCACGTTTTAACAGTGTAGTTCTCATAGTTTCGGAAAAAAGTGGCTGTGACATACGGACGGACAGACAGACAGACAGACAGACATGACGAATCTATAAGGGTTCCGTTTTTACATTTTACGGAACCCTAAAAAGTACCAATTAAATTAGACATGTATCTAGAATCTTTTTAGGACTTGCGTCATCTCCCAATCCGTAATAGGCCAGTGTGGTGGATAATGGCCTTGATTCTATCCTTTGCTAGATAATCTCCTGAGCCCAGCAGTTAGAAAGTTTAGTGGGCTGCTTATATGCTTATAATTAAATAATAACCTTATGCATAAGCATAACCTTTGTGTTTCCAATGATAGAACTCGGAGCCTGCTCTCGCAAGGAGAGAGTCAAAGCTATAATCCACTACGCTATCCAAGCGCAGGTTGGCAGATGACAATGACGTGACGCCTTTCTTGAGGCACCTCGGTTTCCTCGTGATGTTTATCTTCACCCTTTAAGCTAGTGGTGATGATAAACCTACTCTTGCCAAAATATTCAGATGTGCAGGCGAGATTCGAACTTGTGATCTTACGATTATGAAGTCGAATGCTTTAGGCTACAACTAAAACTGACTTAGCTTTGATATTCCTCTCTCTTTTCTTTTCACTTAAAATTATAGAGACAGCAATACCCAAGCCAAAGCAGATTTACTTAAACCCGTGGCTCTTGTTTACAAAAACCTTATAGAAACATATTAACGGTGAAATTGAGGACTTTGGACATACATAAATAATTTTAGATCCTTCGAAGTCACCGCAATATATCGCAGACCGCATCTTCACATCCATCAATGAAAAAATATTTATAAACAATAAATATTTAGTAAGTAATATCTAATTAATCGGAAAAGCGATCACTTCTCTCAAATGGAATTGGGCTGGATAGATTGTCAGGCAGAAGACCAGTATGGTGGACTCAAGCGGTTACAGATTGGTGGTCAATGTAGGGCAGGAGTAGTGTTGGGCGCCCACCGGCTAGATTTGGTCGATGACTTTTGAACAGTCGCGGGTCATGTATGGATGAGACTAAAGGTACAACTTCGCGCTGAGACCGCGACCGGAGACCGCGACAGGCACTTGACATTATGCAATTGTATGGGCGTTGGGCGCCAGTTCGCGCTGAGACCGCGACAGGAGACCGAGACTCGCGACTGTCGCGGACGCGACGCGAACTGGCGTCCATACAATTCTATAATGTCAAATGCCTGTCGCGGTCTTTGGTCGTGGTCTCCGGTCGCGGTCTCCTGTCGCGGTGAGACAAGTGGCGTACACGAAGAGAGACCCATACTCAGCAGTGGGCGATAACGGGCTGAAGAAAGAGAAGAAGAAATATCTGATTAATTGATATCGGTGCTTTTGCAGATAAAACGTCATCAAAATAAACAAATACTCTTCTACTTATATAGGTCATAAAAGCTAAATGATTGCATGGTTTTCAAGTAATACATACCTGCCTGTTGATAATATAGTCCAGTAACTTTGTCGCCTGAATGTATGGAGTAGGATGCGTTAAATCCGGTAGATCTGATTTTTTGCAGACTTGTTTATGATGTTGGCCTAATTATTGTCCCAAGTTTGTGACCTCGAGCGACGAACGCAACTTTGTCAAAATTCGAAAAAACCGCGAAAAAATCGTTTATTTTTCAAATTTTGGTGATTATAACCCTAAACGACTAGTTTTTGTAAAAACTTTCTTATGGGGTTTATAAAGTAGACTAAATTTGCTACAATATGATACTAGCATTGTCTCTGTACACCCAATAGTTTCTGAGAATAAGTCTTTCAAAGTTTATAATTTTTTTCGTACTTCGCAATTTTTTGCAATATTTTAACTCCTACTTGACTACTTTGTGGCACAGTTACGGCGGTTTTTAACCCCCGACCAAAAAAAGAGGTGTTATAAATTTGACGTCGAAGTCTGTCTGTCCATTAGACAGACACACATACAGGTCTGTCTCTATGTGTATCTGTCTGTGTGTGTATCTGTCTATGGCACCGTAGAGCTGAAACGGATGGGCCGATTTCGATGCGGTTTTTTAAATTTGAAGATACATTTTTGTGTTGATGTTTTGAGCTATTTTTGGTTAATATCGATTCAAGATGGCCGCCTCCACCAAATGGCAGACCAAATATTTCATCACAATCTACCTCAATATGGGTATCAAATGAAAGGGCTTGACTAGTAGAGTACTATACAGTATAACAAATTTCAAATCACAAAATGGCGAACTACATAATTTTTTTTTCACTAATGCCTTAATATGGGTATCAAATGAAAGGGCTTGACTAGTAGACTACTATGCACTATGACAAATTTCAAATCCATGATGGCTGCAACCACAAAATGACGAAATACGTTTCTTTTTTCACAACTACCTCGATATGGTATAAATATAAATTTTTCATAGTGTATAGTAGTCTACTAGTCAAGTTCTTTCATTTGACACCCATATTAAGGTATTAGTGAAAAAAAAGTTATGGAGTTCACCATTTTGTGATTTGAAATTTGTTATACTATATAGTACTCTACTAGTCAAGCCCTTTCATTTGATACCCATATTGAGGTAGATTGTGATGAACTATTTGGTCTACCATTTGGTGGAGGCGGCCATCTTGAATCGATATTAACCAAAAATAGCTCAAAACATCAACACAAAAATGTATCTTCAAATTAAAAAAACCGCATCGAAATCGGCCCATCCGTTTCAGCTCTACGGTGCCATAGACAGATACACACATAGAGACAGACCTGTATGTGTGTCTGTCTAATAGACAGACAGACTTCGACGTCAAATTTATAACACCTCTTTTTTTAGTCGGGGGTTAAAAACCGCCGTAACTGTGCCACAAAGTGGTCAAGTAGGAGTTAAAATATTGCTAAAAATTCCGAAGTACGAAAAAAATTATAAACTTTGAAAGATTTATTCTCAGAAACTATTGGGTGTACAGAGACAATTCTAGTATCATATTGTAGCAAATTTAGTCTACTTTATAAACCTTGTAGGGAAAGTTTTTACAAAAACTAGTCGTTTAGGGTTATAATCGCCAAAATTTGAAAAATTAACTATTTTTTCGCGGTTTTTTCGATTTTTGACAAAGTTGCGTTCGTCGCTCGAGGTCACAAACTTGGGACAATCATTAGGCCAACATCATAAACAAGTCTGCAAAAAATTAGATCTACCGGATTTAACGCATACGGTAATGTATAAAGTTACTGTACTAATAACTCATTCAAAATGATTTCAAAACATTTGCTCAAGACGAGATCGATCCAAAATTCTGACATATTATTGAATACGTATCTTTAGAAATTTGCGACGCTTTGTGACGTCAATCGAAGTCAAAAGGTCCAACTTCCAGACTTTTCCCAAGCATTTACACGGATACCTATGACGCTATGACGCACCAAAACTACTTATATCTAATATACATAAAACATACCCGTAACAATCATTTAAAAATACATTTATTCTGGAAATAATTATATACATGAATTTATTTTGGTAACACGTGTAGACACAGATTAACATATAGTAGCAGATATACAGAAATCAGACTAATATTAATTGGAAACTTTAAATGTTTGGATATTTGTGACTCAATCACGTCGAAACGTCTGAACGGATCGGGTTAAGGAACACATATAAATTACTAACAACGCACCACGGTTTTAACAGTTCCTGCCCCCATTATTTTCCCGACATAAAAATAGCATATGCAGCCCACTAAATGTTCCCACTGCTGGGACTCGGGACCTTTTCTCGCAAGGAGATATTAAGGCGATAACCCACCACGCTGGCCAAATGTGGGTTGGTGGATGACACATGACTTCGTAAGATTCCAGGAACATGTCGGTTTCTTCACGATGTTTACCTTCACCGTTTTTTTTTTAAGTTAGCGGCATTACCCACGTGACTTCGAAAAGACAACGTGGTTTTAAATCCGGGAGCTCCGGATCGGCAGTCGTCGTTCTCGACTAGACCAGCCGTAATTTTATAAATAAAAATAGCCTACATATAATTCCTGACCATAATCTGTGTTTCAAATTTCAACCCGGGCCTTTACCGCCTAACGAAAAACGCTTTGACGCTTTGACGTTGCTGTCTCTTTTCTTCTCGCTTGAAATCAGCATCAAAGCGTCAAAGCGTTTTTCGTTAGGCGGTAGACCTCCCGTTCCATTCAGAAGTTCCTTCATGATTGAGAAACAAACATACAAACATCCAATCATCCAAACCCTTGCATTTTAAATTATGTTAGGATAGTCTGGAATAGCACATAGAATATGGGCTACTTTTAATCTTGGGAAAATAACGGGAGTGGGAACAACCGCGGGGCATTGCTAGTAGTAGGTACATTTATGTAATGCTATGTACCTACGGCTCGTGTGTGTTGACAGCCGACATTACCTTGTAATTACCATCTAATTAATTGCTTAATTAATAACATTGTAAAGGCACGGATCCAACACTCAATACGAGTTTAAAAATAAATCCATGTTTATATTTTACTAGCGGCCCGTTCCGGCTTTGCTCGGCAATAACTCTCGGCTCGGCCTATGACACTCAGCAATAATGTGGCTTTCTATTGGTGAAAGAATTTTTAAAATCGGTTCATTAGATCCCGAGATTACCCCTTACAATTTAACAAACACACAAACTTTACTTCTTTATAATATTAGTATAGATCAAATAATAAAAGTAGGTACCAGTTTTTAGCATTCAGTCTTATCTTTTGAAATAAGCCTCTTGCACGATAAACAAACAATCTCAAACATACAATTTTCTATAATAACAACACCAGTTGGTATTGTTTTAAAGAAAATACTTATATTTGGAAATAAATTCTTTGTTATTTTTAGGTTAACACGAAAATTTACACGGGAAATACATACATAGGTACATTTAAACATATAGCTCATCATTAAACATAGTATTAAACAAGTGAGTTCATTAAAAAACACATACCCTAGGGAGACGGTCGGGCTATGTCGTACTCGATACCAGAAATGAATACCAGAATGATGAAAATAAAAATAATTTTACTTGCAAAATAGCATTGTGTCCTCTCTTGTGACCCTAATGCGTCCAAACCTATAAATCCGGCCCTGCGTGTAGTTATACCGCTGCTCATCGATGTTTGAGAGGTTCTAGCATTGTCGAGGCGGGAGGGATCAACCGTGGCCTGGTTACCCACGGTGAACCTAAGAAGAGCCCGAGGGGCTCGCCTCGTCTAAGCTTTGCCTTATATTATTGTGTGGAAAAACAAATTCACTCTGTTTGTGTAATGGCCACCCATCCAAATATTTTTACTTAAGTACTACTAATGTAATAATAAGGTCGCAAGATCAACGTACGCGAACGAAGTAGCGGGTTCAGCTAGTAGTCATATAAATGTAAAATTTTAAAAAATGAAACACTAAGATCAACCTTAACAATTAGGTATATCATGATTTTTGGAAATAGAGCACCAGTGCCTCAGAATAATTACATCCTGTAAACGTCAACTTGTAGTGGTAGGACACTTTGCAGAATTCACCTGGGGAAGTACCACACCCATATCAGTTATTCTACCATCAAGCAGTAATGTGCAAACATAACTATGTTCCGGTTTAAATGGCAATGTTTTTAGTGAAATTAAAGAGCATACAGATAAAACATCTTATAACTCTGGGTGACGAGTGCAGTGCAGCGCTAGGTGATGATTTGATGACTCTTCATGTTCCAATAGCTGCGTGTCACTGTGCTGTAATGTTTCTTACTAGAGGTATAAAATAAAACATTTTGTTTTTTTTTAATTTAATTTAAACACTCCACAGACTCTGGGGTCCGTGACCTTTGTCATTACAATAATCTTTTTTTATTTACATAGTTCTTGGATAAAGAGAAGAAGAGGAAAACTAGGGGAGGGGGAGCAGGGGGGGGTGAAAATTTCAAATTTAAAAATTAAATATTTTTTTTTAATAAAACTTTGTAAGATTAGGTTATTGGGGCCCTGCGCTCCAGCGCTAGCCAAACTTCGGTAGGAAGTAGACAATGCCGACTGCCATAGGTCTCTTTAAAAAAACATGTAGTTACTAAACTGTGTCATACTGCTAATTTGTTTTGCAATTATCGTGGTATTGAGATAAGTTTCACAGAGACAGATATAATCTTTTTCCGCCGGAAAAATTGGAATTTAAAATGATAGGATAACATTTGGGATTACCTACACAGATTTAAATTAATTAAATTATTGGATTTCTAAGATAATTACTAAATACACGTGGAAACATGCCTTTACATTACACGGGTGGTGATAACAAATATATTGTACTTTAAAAACATTTGTCAATTAGTTATTTGTAGAATATATTACAACCTTTAAAAATATATTCAACATTGAAAACAAACATATTTTACTGGCGTGGCGCGTGTAAGTAGGTACCTAAATGTTTAAATAAAATTTTGAAATAAAAAAAATGCTGTATAACCTACAACACGAGTTTGATGTCGTCTATTGATATTGCCCAATAAAACTCAGACCTACTTACTATCATAGTAGCCTTATATTAATATCTATAGATCAAAATCATTGGACCCGTGGTGGCCGCGTCTCATCTCATTTTCAAAAGCCTTTCTTTCTGAGAGCTTGGTTGACGCGACGCGTGACCAAAATGCTAGCGTTTATTTGATCCGACGTATAAGCATTCAGTGGCATCCTTCCAACTGATAACGGGCTTGATCATCTGGATTATTGTTAGACCTTCATTGGTCTATGGATAATTCAGATGTGCTTAACGTAAGAAGTTAGGTATTTAAAACTATATAAATATTATATCAGCTATCTGGCCGCCATCACACATTAGTTTGGGGTCAGATGGTGTTGTGTGTGAATTGTCCACCAATATTTATATTTATTTATATTATATTGCGTAGTGTAGTTCTCATTGTAATCTGGTTTAGCACTGGTCAGGCACAGATTCGATTATGGAGTATTGTTCGCATCTTTTGGGTGAATCGGCTAAGTATCAGCTGGAGGCTCTGGAATAAATCGAGAGACGTGTCAAATGCTAATAGGCAACGATGTCTCAGTCTAGTGCGAAAAAGACAATCGCCACAAGATTGCTTGCTTATCGGTTTTTTATCGGATACACTTCGGAGAGTCTGCAGCAAATCGGGAGTGAATCGGTTTTTTCTAGGTAAACTCGCTCTATCGTAGACCACATATTTGCTTAACATCAGGGGAGGTGGCGGTCCAGTGTAAACTGTAAACCTGTAAAAGGTAAAAAAAGAGTATCTATGTTGTTATAAGTTTGACGTGGCTGTGTGTCGTCTGTGGCATCGTAGCTTGTAGCCAGCAGTAGCTTGACTAGTAAAGTACAGTACCTGGGTGACCGAGCTTTGCTCGGTTTAAATACTAAATATACTTAGATACCTACAGATAAAAGAATCCAAGAAAAAGATTTTCTTAAAAAAACGAATTGAAAAAAAAGAGAACCCGTCTGGATTCGAACCCGGAGCTACTAATTCGTGACCGCTATGAGCGCCCGACTTCCCGTCTGAGCTAATTATGCTGGCGCGTCACGCGGCGAAATTTACCTTCACATTTCTAATGTCTAATGTGACAGTTTATCATTGTCTAAAAACGCGCATAATATGCGTTTTTTTTTAAATAAAACCTAGTTAGATCGATTTATCGTCCCCGAAATCCCCTGCATACATAATTTCATGCAAATCCGTCGAGCCGTTTCCGAGATTCAGATTCTCTATATATATATATACATATTTATACAGGTACAAGAACTGCTCGTTTAAAGCACAGATTACAGAAATAAAACACAGATGGAACCTTCGTGAACAACACTGTGAAGCCCGTAATTAGTCATGTTGACTTAAAATTGTCAAATCAACGTTCCAAATTACTTGTATAATGTTGTCAGTCTTAAGAAAAAAGTCCCACTATTCTTGTCTTAGCTTGGGAAATCTTCACGTATAATAAACACATCAATTGATATTTTAAAATATTAATATTAGGTATTACACCGATTATGCAAGGATTTCTTGTTACTACTATTTCCATTCTATGAAGAAAAGAATTTTGATTTTGCATGCAACTAGAAATTAACTTGAATCGCAAATAATAATATTAGTGTAATTTACTCACTTAGATGGTTAAACAAAAATTAAAACAACCATCTTTACCACCAAACTATTTTTGATAAAATGCATATAGGCTACCTGTATTTGTATCTGAATTTAAAAATTTGTTTCGTGTAATTATGTGTTAAACAGATAATAAGGAAAGTACCTATGTACTCACTTAACTATTGTCTACTAATCTATTACCTACCTACTTAATTATAAGGTAAAAAACTACCATATGTTGCACGTCCGCTAGGACAAACTGTTGATACCAAACTTTTCACTTAACACCATCAATGTACACGGTTTTAAGCAATAAAATTTATTTCTATTTCTATTTCTGTATGTTATAGGTCCAAACAACAAACAAAAAAAAAACTAACAAAATAATCATTTTAACAGTTCACTTATTATTCACCTTTTTTTGACAAAACAAGACTTTAAAATCAAGTAACCGTATAATATTAAAAAACTTAACAATATAAAAAAAAATAATTTTACAAACAACGTTATGCATAATATTAACTTCAAAAATATCTTCCTTCAACAAATGTTTTATTTTATAAACCATCATTTTATAACCAATTATATTGCCACCGTTTCACTTAGATAATATATCGAATGACATTACAATACCATACAAAACACTTTATTGGCACCATAAACAAAGTTGACAAGAAGTAACAAATATAATAACAAAACAAAATGGGCACAAAAGGCGATCTTGTCGCTAAAATCGATCTCTTCCATATAACTTTTTGATTCATGAGGAAACAAAATTGTATTATTTTAGGCAGTGGTGCCACTAACGAAATAAATAAATACACAAACAAATTTTATGATGTATTATGATTTTGTTTTTTGTACATTTTGATGTCATAAATTACACATTTTACAAATTTAACATTTACCAAAATTAAATTTGAAATTATACTAAATTGAATAATACAATGCCCATCAATAATTTGGTCTACGAGTATCTAAAAAAATATATAATCTATATTTTACCCTAAATTCAGGGAAAATATTTTCCATTTAGTATCGCCACACTAACCTATTTTCGTTGAGGTGTTGTGTTCCATTCATCACCAAAATGAAATCGCCTAAATTATATAAATAACAGTAAAAATATTCAAATTTTACTATGAAATTATATTCGTGTTTCCATTTTTTTGTTTTTGGGAACATTGTTTGCAATGTTTTAAGACACAAGACGGCATATTTTAAAACAAAACTTAAAATCACACGGGACTTCCGTACAACACGGAAGTCCGTTTCATACTGACTGGAGTTTGTATTTGCTTCGGCGTTTGTATTTCCTTTGTCTGCTTCAGTAGGTCTGTTCTGCGTGCTCCATCTGGTTTTATTTCTGTAATCTGTGGTTTAAAGGTATAAGATACTACAATACTCTATGACAAATTTCAAATTCAATAAGGCCGCCATCACAAAGTGTTAAGGGTCTCAATTTTGTTTTATTTCGTTCGTTATATTTTATCGTTTCTCCATACAAATTAAACATATTAGTAGATATTTCACATGCAACACTATCTATCTAGCCCCTAAACAAAGCTCGTAAACGCCGATTACCGCACATTTACTCTGAAACTTCCGCCTTTAAATTTTAGAAATATTTTAGGAATGCAGTGGTGCGACTCTTTGCAGAGTCCGCCTGGAGAAGTACCACACATTTGCCAGTCAGTCTACCGCCAAGCAGTAATGTGGAAACATTACGGCGCGCGGCGTTCCGGTTTGATGGGCAATGTTACTGGGCATTTAGATAAAACATCTTATATCTCTAGGCGATGAGCGTGTTAGATTCAGGGTTCCTTGGAACCCTTCACCAACGTTAAAATTGACTAAATGGGTGGTTTATACGTGTCAAATCCTGAATGATGTGGTATTTTATGGATTGTTGAAATAATGGAAAAGGAATTGATGTATTTTAACAATCCATAAAATACCACATTATTCAGGATTTGACACGTATAAACCACCCATTTAGTTAATTTTAACGTTGGTGAAGGGTTCCAGGGAACCCTTAATCTAACAAGCGCAGCGCAGTGCTAGGTGATTATCTGGACTTTCTTCATGTTCCAATAGCTGCGTGTCACTGTGATTTTATGGGCAGCACATCAAGCACATATTCTGCTCGTCTCGTCACTTTATATTACAAATATTTTTTTTTAACAATAAATTCAAATTCATATGAGTTATTTTATTTGTTTCTGACGTCAAGCGGATCTAAAGAGATAAAATTAAGTCACGATTTGTATCTGCTACGGTAAATCTAGCTATCAAATGATAAAATAATTTGACTAATGTGTTTTGTTTTGCAATATCAAAGTTCACAAACAGTGAAAATTCTCCTCATTACAATTTTCGGTACATAAAGTATTGCACATAACTATTATTTTTATTTTCGATGATAAGTTCGCACTTGACCACCATTTCGCTTGATGTTAAACGACGAAAAGGACCACGATAGAGCGCACTAATTTATAAAAACTAGTTCACTCTAGATTTGAAGACAGTTAGATTATGTGTATCCATCAGGATATACCCACTCAGCCAATGCATTCCGAAGTTTAGACGGTTTTTACTAATGTGGAATTCGTTTGCATCTTTGGTACATTAACCATTAAACGATGTTGATTTCAGGTATGACACTCATGTTGGTATAAGGGACAAACTTAAAAATAAGCTAAATGACAAAATTGCAGAGGCTATAAATATTCTAAGCAAATGATTTAGTGACAATGGTATTTTTAGGAATACCGACAATACAGCTATAATGCTACCGATCCAAGAAAAGTATAATCAGTGAAGATGGACTGAAAGAAAATGTGTTTCTTGGTTATACAATCGATAACACTATTACTCACGCAGCACATATCAGAAAACTGTGTAGAAAATTGTCAAGTGCTAATTACGCACTTTTGAAATTAAAGCCATTAGTGGACGAAACCGCTATGTTTTCACTCTATTTTGCGTATACGAGTATACAATTAAGAATAAGATATGCCATAACAGTTTGGGGAAACGGAAAAGAGATAATTAAGGTTTTACGAGCCCAAAAACGCGCCGTAAGAATAATTCTTGGTTTAAAAAAAAGAGCGTATGTGAAAGAACATTTTAAGAGTAATAAAATTATGATATCATTATATATTTCCAACAAGCGTGACGAAACTTGATGAAAAACATTTTAAAAACAAGATGAAATACTTTTTCGAGTCCAATCCCTTTTATTCACTAAATTACTTCATGGAATTTAAAATTGTAGATTCTTCATTCTTGCAACCAGGTGAATTAATTTCTAACCACTAAGATGTTATAGTTGGTATTACTAATCTTATGATGTTATAATTTATAGAAGACTCACAAAATAATTGTAAATTTTTATTCATTGATTTTGACGTAAATTTGCCTGGTTTTATTTTTTACAAATTTGACATTTACTTTTATTAAACGATTGTTATCTTAATATTAGAACATTTTTAGGGTTGGGTTAAGTGATTATTTTGATTCTGATCACAGTTTCTTAACGTCAATTTGTATCCGCACTATTAAAATATTATTATCCTTAGCTAAAATAATTATGGCACTGTACATTGTTGAAATTAATCACTATCTAAATATAAGTATTCAATAAAAAAAATTGTATAGACTAATAGACTATAGAATATATAGACTATAGAATAGACAAGTATACCTAATGTAACAATTTGTTATAAGGTCAATATTTTTTTTTATTCTATTCTATTCTATTCTATCATTTCGAGCATTTCCTAGCACTCCAAGAAATCTGATCGGTATCTTTAAAAAACTACAAGAGAGTCGGCGGCTCTCTTATAGTTTTTTAAAGATACTTATACTAAGTATTTTAATTTTTCGGACATGTGACTAGACGACAAGAAAGCTTAGAAAAGTTAACAATGGCTGGTCGCGTTGAAGGGAAGAGAGGTAGAGGCAAAGCGCCATCCCGGTGGATAGACACCATCAAGGCCTCAGCAAGGACAAACATCCAAACTTGCCCTCGGATGGCCCAAGACGGGAGTGCCTGGAGGAAGTTGGTTAAGGACGTCGAAGGTAGTCACGACCTTCAGATTACTGAGGATACAATCAAGAAGAAGAAGAATACTAAGTATTACTTCACCAAATCTGCTTTGTAGAGTTCCAAATATGTTTTTGGAACGAAATTCCTTACGGCAAGCTTGAAGAATATAGAACTGAAAAAAAATGTACGACTAAAAACGCAAGATAAACCGGAACTGAAATGTAATTCTCTCATTCGCTCATCCTTCTCTTTTTTAGTTCCACTTTCTGCCACTTAGCGCTGAAACGCCGAAAGGCTCCAAACAGTCAAATGGCGTCGCTAAACAACACATTTGACGGTGTTTTCCACAGTTTTATGAAAAAATTGTACAATGGATGAGTGTAGTCACAATAATAATGTTATTGGGACGACGTTATGTAGTGGTGACTCTTGGCAGAGTCCCCCTGGGGTCCTTTGCGAGTTATTCTACCGCCAAACAGTAATGTGCAAGCATTACTACTGTGTTCCGGTTTGAATTTCCGGTACTGAGGTCCGGAAATCACAGGGCTTAGAGATTTAACATCTTAGATCTCTGGGTGACGAGCGCAGCGCAGTGCTAGGTAATGATTTGGACTCTATAAGTTCCAATAGCTGCGTGTCACTGTGCTGTTATGTGGCAGGCATGTTGCTTACCATCGGGAACATGTCCTGCTCGTCTCGACACTCTTGATTTAAAAAAAAAGTATTTAGAGTGTAACTGCCTCTTGAATTAAATTTATGGAGTCTTCAAGCGAGTCGATCAGAAACTTGTTGAATATGATGATCAGCATACTAGGTTGTATTTGTCGTGATTAGTCTGTTGCTTTGTTCTGTGAATCACATGAATCTTATTAATATTATAAATGCGAAAGTTTGAATGTTTGTTTTTGCTATTGTGCCAAATCATGTCCGAACGTCTGAACGGATCACCTTTACCGGTTATTCTACCGGGAAGCAGTAGAGTGCAAACATGACACTATTTCCGTTTGATAGTTGCTAAAATGTTTCTAGTGATATTACAGAGATACTCTTAGATCACAGAGCGACGAGCGCATCGCAGTGCTGTGATTCGGACTCTTCATGTTCAAATAGCTGTGTGTGCTGTTTTGGACAGGCGTATTGCTCCTACCGTTTACCTGTACTATTAGTTAATTACCTACCGCATTAAGAATGGCTGTGGTCGTAAGAAGAATGAAGAAAACGCGGGTCGTTTCATTGGAAAATGAGATCTCTATCTACTCTGATTTGGTTTAAAAATCGCAGGATTTACATCATGATATATAACACTAACCAACAACAACTATTGATGTTTCTGTATTCATTTCATTTTCTCCGAAAACTTAAACAGACTTCAATTTAACATTAAACTTAGACGCTCGCCTAGATGTTATACCTAATGTTTGTGAATGTAATTAAGGTGCGTCCCCCAGCAAAACGAGTTTTTTGTCCAGTTTTAAGAGCTATCTCCTCATTAGCCAAAACAAATATCAACTGGTAAAAAATACATTAAATTTCTACAACTTCTTGGCTTCAAAATGGTAGTTTTATTTTTTTGATAACGAACTTATTGTTTAAATAATCGCCTCACAACGAAACCATGAAAAAATTAAATAATTGTAGTTATCATGGATCTCCTCGAAAATCGACCATTATTTTGATTTTGTACTTACACCAACGGATAGAAAATTCAATTACAAACATTTTGGTAGTTTTATTTTTTTTAAAAGACCAAAATCTGATTTTATGAAGAGTTTATTCTAAAATTTGAGCGTAAAACAGCGACAAATCCTACTGTTTCTCTCTTGCTCTTTCTTGCGGTGTGCGATAAGGTAAGAAATACTCAAGGTCATTTGCTCGGGGTACGCCCTTAACAAACACATTTTCACCAGGCGCGGTCCCAGCCTTGAATTTTGGAGGGGGTCACCAGAATGCAACCTCAGGTTTCACAAGTAGAAATACAATAAATCGAGTAAAAAAAACTTAACTAGTATCGCCCCACGATTTTACCCGAGTAATTGCCATTCCAGTAGTTTTCCCGCGTTAAAAAATAGTCTATGCACTATAAGACATATTTTTGTAGTGGTAAGACTCTTAGCAGAGTCCGCCTGGGGAAGTACCACACCTTTGTCAATTATTCTACCGCCAAGCAGTAATGTGCAAACATTACTGTGTTCCGGTTTGAAGGGCAATGTTTCCAGATAAATTACAGGGCTTAGAGATATAACAACTTAGATCTCTGGTTGACGAGCGCAGTGCGGTGCTAGGTAATGATTTTGGCTCTTCATGTGTCAATAGCTGCGTGTCACTGTGCTGTTATGTGGCAGGCAGGTTGCTTACCATCAGGCACATGTCCTGCACGTCTCGTCACTCTTTATTAAAAAAAAATACATTTTGAATTTTTTTACATTTTTAATTTAAGGTATCCGATTTTTGTCATGTCCCCTGTGACCTCCCCCTTCGGACCGCGCATGATTCTCACAATGAACCAGCAAGGTAGAACGAATACAAGTCGAGGTTAGGTTAGGTTAGTTTTGTGTTGATGGTTCAAAAACCGCTGCATTGATATAGATAAAAAAAATGACTACCTGTAGAGTATGATCTCCCGAACAAAAAAATAATCACCAAAATCGATTCCCAATTGTCAGAGTAAACGCGTAACACACGTACAAAAGAAAACAAACAACCGAATTTTGAACCTCCTCCCTTTATTTTTAAGTCGCTCAAAAACAAATTTGTGTAACAATACCTGAAATATAACCAATCAAAAACGGAAAATGATAACGATTATGGGTTTATTTGTGAAAATTATCTATTATAATAATAAGGATAGTAATTATTAAATATCTTGTCTTATTTATCAATTTGGACTTTGTCACCGCAAAATAAGGCTAAGAACTCATGGTACGATTTTTAGCCGTACCCGCCGCGGTAGTGGCTAAAAATCGCAGCTTCTGTAGAATGCAGAAATATTATAAATATGTAAAAATTTAAAGCACAACTCACGACGCGTTTTACGCCCGCAGCGCGCGCGGTCGCCATCCCTTACCCGCAAACGTTCGCGGGCAATAATCTCACCCGCGCACCGCGGCGACTGCGAAATGGCGAAAACAAGCGGTCGGAGTTTTGAAATAAAATCGGGCGCTGGTGAAACTCGTTCCATGAGTTCTTAGCCTTACTGTCCATTTACCTCGATTGTTTTCCGATCGGATATTTTACGTGATTGTTGGCACACAAAATTATCTACACTTCTTCGTATAAATATTCCTACTAGTGTTGCTTCCCGACTTCGCTCAATCAATTCTCATATTATAGAGCTGAAAAGGTTTTTGGTTTGAATATTATCATTATCTCAGGTACTACTGGACCAATTTCAACAATTCTTTCACCGTTGGATATGTAAGTGATCCCTGACTGTTGTAAACTAAATATTATGTGCCACGGGCGAAGCCGGGATGGATCGCTAGTCATTTATATTACTGCGCAAAGAGATAATTATCATCATATACCAATGAATGACGCACGCAGTGTTAAGGTACAAGTTCGCGCGGAGACCGCGACACGAGACCGCGACAGGAGACCGAGACCGGAGACCGCGACAGGCACTTGACACTATGGAATTGTATGGGCACCAGTTGGCGCCGAGACCGCGACAGGAGACCGAGACTGGTCGCGGTCGCGGTCTCGGCGCCAACTGGTGCCCATATAATTCCATAGTGTCAAGTGCCTGTCGCGGTCTCCGGTCACGGTCTCGCGTCGCGGTCGCGGCGCGAACTTGTACCTTTAGGTAGTGATTTTGGACTCTTTCATATTCAATGATTTGTATGTATTTTTTTTAACGGGCAGCCTTTATTAACAAAACTAAAATACAATGAGAACTACACTACGCTACATACCTAACTAACAATTTTTTTTTATTTTTTTTTATTTAAATTAACCACTCCACAGACGCCGGGGTCCGTGATCTTTGTCATTACAATTCTTTTTTTTTTTACATGTGTCTTGGATTTGGAGAAGAAGAGGAAAATAGGGGGGAGTTGGGAACATTTTACACCTAATTCTAGTGCTCGTCTGTTGAGCCGATCACTACCGGTTGGGATTCCGCTAGTAATCGACTCAACATCGATTCTTTGCCTAACTGTCATTTGCCCAAGCCGCCTTCTCCCGGCCCAGAGCCTCCACAACGGCCGCATTTCTGTCCCTGATGGCCATCTGCAGGTTGAAGTCTCGGATGGTCTTCGGTGATGCAGCCAACGCTCGCCGCACGAACCGGCCGATGGCGTCGTCGGTGTCGTCAGCGTAGTATGTGAAGGTCCCTGTGTGCCGCGAGATTGCAACAACCGCATGGGGCACGCTCTCGTGCAGCTTCATGTTTGCCTTGGTTTTGATTGCGATTACCGACTCGTATGTTAGTCCCTGAGCTTCATGGATGGTAAGGATACGTGACCCGGTGCCTGACCCATAACCCTGGTTTGTCAGGGTCTCCTTCTCTTCTTGAGTGTGAACTAAAAAGAGGGTGTTTGGTAGGGTGTTGGGTATTTGCGCTCCCTTATACCTTCTCTGCTCTAGGGACTTTATACGGGACGCTGAGGAGTACATACCGGAGTATATTTCCCTCAGCGCATATGCGACATCCATCGGGTTGCGATGTGTGCAGAGCAACTCCTGGCTGATCTTTGTTACCAGGTTTGGGCGGTGATACCTCATTTCGAAGAGATTTTCCCTGTCGATGTAAGGCAACTGATTGACGTCTCCGATGAGGACAATTTCACCAACACCAGACAGCCTTGAAGCCATCACAATGGCTCCAAAATGGTTCATGAGAGCTTCGTCCACCATGAGGCGACTGAAACTTTCTCTTCCGAAACCATTTACCAGAGCAGAAGCCATGGTTCGCACTCTGGTTTTGACCAGATTTCCGATTCGGTGCGATAGCTTTTCTCTGAGATCTTTTGCTGCCTCAGTTGTTGTGGTGATGATGGCGTCCTTGTCCACGTCGAAGTGTCTAATCACCCATGTTGTCTTTCCACATCCCGGAACTCCGTTAACCCACTGTATTCTCGGTATCTCCCAATTTTCCCAATTCGCCTTGACGTTCGAGTTCCCTTCGATGGTCTTGGCCATCTCTAGGATCCTAACGTCCAGCATAATCTTGGTGCATCGGGCGGTAACTACAATTGGGTCGTTTGGTGTTGTCGCATAAACAGGCCTTCCCGCGCGCTCTGTCTCTTTCTCGTTCAGTGTCACGAAGCCATTTTCAGCACTGTAAGCTGCCATATACTGTCCTGTCATGGTTCCCTTGATGACCCGGGAAGTGACATTATTGTAAATGGCTGCTTCGGCCTCCTCGAGTTTCGCCTTTAAGAGGCTTTCACTTCCTAGCCTATAGAACTGCATGATGTTTTCACAGGTCTTGAGGTTGACTAGTCGTGTCGCGCTCAGTGTGGCTATGAATTCGATGAAGGCGTTTCGTGCATGGCTCCGTGGCTCCGAAGGCGTGACATAGCGGGGCGGTTCAACCTGTCCCATGTCGGCTCTCGTTCGGCTCATCTGTTGTTGTGAAGCTGCTTTGGGGGTCTTTGACGTCGAGGGGGGTGATGAATGGGATGAAATTCGGAGTACGCTCCTTGCTGCTGCGTTGAAGGCAGTCATGAAGGCCGTCTTGGTGCCTCGGCTGCCACTTTGATTGGCTGAAGCTTTTTCCGCGGCTGCCCTCTGCTGTGCTCTTTCGGAGCCGGTTTGGATGGTCGAACTAGGAACAGGATGTCCCCAGCTGTCAGTTGCATTTGTTTGGTCGTGTGAAGGGGCTCTGAGGAAACTCAGATTTTCTCCCCTGTCTTCGTATACGACAACCTCATGATGTTTAGAGGCCTCAATGCAACCCAGCCGGTCTGCGACTCTCGCTCTTGAGTATTCGATTGCCATCGCATCCACGCTTATCACCCGGGGTGCTTCACCTGCATTTCTGCTCAGATGTGCGAGCAGCGCACTTGCCTGTGTGAAAGGCGTCCGACCTTCCGAGTATTCTATTAGTGCAATCGTTTTGTTTTTCGATCGCACCAACCGAAATCGGTGGCCGTCTACCTCGCACACCGGCATAGCGTCGTAGGTTTTCCGCTTCATAGTGACTTTTGCGGTACTCCCATTAAGCAGGCAAGACAATCCAGGCGACAAACGGGCTCGTTTCCGTTCCCAGGCGAAGCAAAAGCTTATTCCGAATCTTTCTTTGTTGCTGTCCATGAAGAGAGCCACTCCACGGATACGGATCCCAGCCTCTCCTCGATCTGCGTTCTCCAGTAGTTGTTGGATGGAGATGCTCTTCGAGGAGTTATGTTGGGCGGGAACCGCATTCCTCGCGGCGTCCACGGACAGCGGGGCAGGGTGTGGTGGCGAAGGGGGGTGCGTATTTGAAATAGTGGAGTTTCTCTTGGCCGCAATGCGGAATGAGGTCTCCATGAAGGACAGAAGCCGTGTTCTGTTATCTGGATCTGCTAAGATGTTGTGGAGATCCGAGACAACCAGCCTTCCGTCGATCATACATTCGAGCTCATGTCTTGCGGCCATGAATCGGGGACAATCGACTAGCACGTGCCAGACCGTTTCGGGTTGGTCGGGGTCACACTCGCATGCAGGACTACTCTTGAGCTTAAATCTGTACAGGTATTCTGCTATTCCTCCGTGTCCCGTCAACGCTTGTACTTGGAAGGGAGTCAGTTTCGTGGTTCTAATCACCCGATATGCGTTTGCTATGTCGGGGAGGAACGTCTGGGTGACTTTTCCAGTGTCCGAGGTTTCATATCGATCCTGCCATGTTTTGACCGATTCTTCGCGGATTTTCCGTTTGACGTAGGACAAGGGGATCCCCTCGTAGTCCCTGGGTGATTCGGTGAGCGCCGCCAATTTGGCCAGTTCGTCAGCTCTTTCGTTGCCAATGGTGCCAACATGCGCTCTCACCCAGAAAAGACGAAGAGATCGCCCTTCAGCATTTATCTGTCCAATGTTTTCCTTTACACACTTTACCAAGGGGTGACTCGTTTTTGGGTTACTTAGCAGTTCGAGTGAAGATCGAGAGTCACTCAGGACATTAACTTCTGGGTCCTTGCTCGTTAACGCCATTTGAGTTGCCCGGTAAAGAGCATAAAGTTCCGATTGAAAGACTGTGCATTCGGAGTGGAGCTTGAAGGTCAAGTTCTTGACCTCTTTGCCATTCTCCCACCATGTTAGAGCAGCTCCAACTTTACCCTCAACCTTACTGCCATCAGTATAAATTTGAGGTCCTTCTGGAAGATTGGAGGTGTCTTCTATGAGCTCGTACTCTACGGATACCTGTGTGGACGGATGGGGTTGGTCCAGGTAGTTAATGTTCCGTTCGAGTTCCACTTCTGGTGGGAGGTAGTCTTGGGAGAGGTTTTTTTTTACTCTGTACAAATTTGCTGCTTCCTGTATCCTCAGATCCAAGGGGAGCAGACCGGAAAGGGCAAGTGCTGATTTTAGAGAAACAGTACGGTACGACTTACAGATTTTCTGGGCAAAACCTCTTTGGATTGCGTTCAAATGAGACTTGTTTTCCTCGAGGTCTGCCGCTTGCACCCATACACTTGAGGCATACATGATGATAGGTTCCACCACCGCGACGTAGATAGTTCTCGTGATTTCGCCATTTAATCCCCAGGTCACCTTCGCTGCACATGCTAGCTGTCTATAAATGTTCGCCACCTTTTTACATTGGGCGGTCACATGTGCTTTAAAGTTGAGCCGTCGGTCGATCAGTAGGCCTAGCAGTTTGACTTCCTCGACCAGATCGACCCGCACGCCGGACATGACAATGTTTGGAGGTTCGTACTTCAACTTTTTGGTAAAAAGCATTGCGTTGGTTTTATGCGCTGCAAAGTTGAGTTTGTTAATTTTACCCCATTCCACTGTCATGCTCAGCGCCCTGCTCGCTTGCTGTTCGATGATGGTCGGGCTGCCTGTAAATACGAGAACGACGTCGTCCGCGAATGCTTGACAGTATACTCTCTCGGCTTCTAGCATTCGCAGTAACGAGTCTAGGATCACATTCCAAAAGGTTGGTCCACAGATGGACCCTTGAACGCATCCTTTGGTTGTTTCCTTCTCAAAGACTGCTTTTGCATAGTTGACCTTGATTTTACGGTCGCTGAGGTAAGAGTTTACCATGTTGTAGAGGTTTGATGGGCACCTCTTTTTCGCTAATTGATTTTTGAGGGCGGGCCACCATGCATTGTCGAAGGCGCCTTCTATATCCAGGGAGATTAGGAGTACGGTGTTTTTACTGTCTACTCCTTTTTTGATGTGCTCTACCAGGTCATAGAGGGCGTCTTCGGTGCCTCTTTGGGGCATGAAGCCGTACTGTTTCCTACTTATGGTTGGGAGGAGATGCCATTGGAGTCGGTTTGCCAGAAGCTTTTCGACGATTTTTCCGGGAACGGACAGAAGACCTATGGGGCGGTAAGATTTTGGGTGTGTGTAATCTGTCTTACCGGGTTTGCGTAATATGACCACGTGCGCCTCTTTCCATTGCTTGGGGAAGTGTTTCAAGGACAAACATTTGTTTGCTATCGCCAAGAAAATCTTCCATTCGCAACGTATGGCTGCGGCGCATATATCAGCGGTTAGCCCGTCTGTACCGGGAGCTTTTTTTGGATTCAAAGTTCTCAATACTGATTCCAGTTCCGCTGATGTGAATGGTGGATCATTTTCCGGTAAGTCCATAGGCGTTTCTGTCGTTTTCTCCCGTAGCTCTGTATGACACGGTTGGTCTGTGCTCTCAGAGTCGTCGGGATATAAGGTTTTGGCAAGTAGTTCTGCTGATAGCTGTGGGGATAGAGTGTTACCTTCGATGTCTCTTAGGAGTATTTCTTCCTGTCTTGTCGAGGTTTTTCTCATCACTCTGTAGATCTTGTCCCACATACTTTCTTTTTCCTGGTTCGTGCAGAACTCCTTCCAACTCTCCGTCTGAGCTTGTTTGACTTTTTCCTTGTAGTCTTGCCGAGCAATTTGGTACTGTTCGACTACAAGTTCAACTCTGTCAGGGGCGGCATTCCTGATCCTTCTCTTTCGTCTAAGAACTTCTTTCTTCAGATTTTCGAGCTTTTTAGTATACCATGGGGGTGTCGGATTTCCCTTTGGCGAGTTTACCAGTGGAATGGTGTGTTCGCAGGCTTCATGTATACTAGCAGTGTAGCTCGTAATCATCGACTCGAGTTCTAGTGGACTTTTACATTTCCCAACTGACTCCGGCGAAATGTCTGTATCTTCAAGGGAAGATTTTAACTGTGACATAAAGTCTGACCACTTTGCCTTCTTGGTGTTGTATCTGCGTGTTGTTATTGGCCTCTGTTGTTCAAGAGCTTTAACTAGACGCAAACTGAAGGTGATTGCATTGTGATCCGATGTTGTAATACTTTTGTCAACCTCCCATCCCTCGATTTTTCCCAGGAGAGACTTGCTGCACGTTGTTACATCTACTATGCTTGTGCAGAGTTTGCCTTCCCTGACGATTTCGAAGGTTGGTGTATCGCCGGAGTTGAGAATGTACAAATCCATTTCATTGAAGAAAGAGTTTACGGCTTCTCCTCTCTCATTTTGAGATGTGCTTCCCCACCAGTGGGACCATGCATTCACGTCACCAGCAACAATAAGGTCTTTTGTAGCTAGTTTTTCGCTGAAATCTTTGATCCTGCTGAGGTAGGAGTCGACTTGTTGGTCTCCTTCTAAGTAGACGGAAATCACTCCCAGTTTTAGGCCTGTACCGCCCAGTAAGACAGCTGCTTCCGTCTCGGTGACAATTTGGGGGTCATGGATTACCTCCAACCTGTCGCCGAAAACTATTATGGCTGCCTTAACTGGTTTTTGCCTATTTAAACTGCACTGAATAATGCGAGTTCCAGGATATTGTTTCATCACGCCTTTGTTTCCCACATAGGGTTCTTGAACAAGGGCAACCGAAACCCCCCTTTCTCTCGCGACCTTCAGGAGTTCTGTCGTTGCATTCTGGGAGCGTTGCAGGTTTGCTTGGATGAAACGCAAACCTGGTTCGCCTACTCTTCGGGAGACTGAGCCACGTCCCTCATGAGTGCCCTTAGCAATAAGATATTCGGGACCGCGCTATACCATCCCATTTTACCCTTTCAGGGCACTCGCTACTAAAGGCATTATGAGCGAGTTCTCTGTTGGGGCTGTTTGGATGAGTATTCGCGCAGTTTTTGCATTTGGGTGGCAGGTCTTCTTTTCTTGCCTTGCATTGGGTCCAGGAGTGGGCTTTTCCGCAATGACTGCAGGATTCATCCCTTTCCCGGCAGATTGCCTTTGTATGACCGAAACCTAGGCACCTGGTGCACTGCACCAATGGCGAGTGGTCTGCCACTGGTCTCCTCTGGAGTCCAATGTAGACCTTTTCGGCGTCCAAAAACGCTCTGTGAATGCGAGGTGAGACCTCGATCACTGGATGGCACTCATGCGGGTTTCGCGCTTTTTTCCTGTACCGCACTCTAATCGCGCTCTCTTGCAAATCAACCCCCTGTAGCAGATGTTTATTCTGCGCCAAAAGGTTTTCCACTATCTCGTTGTCTTTGTGGTAAGACAGGACATCTCGAATGATGATCAGTGGATTACCCGCTTTTGCGGTCTCCACCTTTAGAGACTTGTCCTGCTGCACACGATTTCTAACCAGACCAAGGTCTTCCTCTGTGCTGCAGCTCAGGATAACTTTCCTGTTTCGACCTTTTCGCACTCGGTCAACCCTTGCTCCAGTCTTCTTCGTGTCCAGTGCTACCGCTATCCTTTCTATTAAATTTTCGGCAGTCGTGGGAGATGTGGAATTTGCCGTAGTCACGATGAGAGTATGGTTCGGTTTTGGCACGATTGGCTTAGCCGCTATTTTTGCGTAGTTGGGCTTAGATGGCTTGCCCGTCTCCGCTTGGCAGATTTCAGCCTCGATGCTTAGGCCTGGGGGGGGAAGAATTAATTTTTCCTGCCGCATCGTCCGGAGTTCTGACGATACAGCTTCTAGTCGCTCTGTGATGGGCAGCACGTGCTCGTCAATGTTTATTTTTATTGGGGCTGTGGATGGGGGTGGCGTCGGTTTCGTCAGTATTTTTTCGATTGTACTTAGTCTATCCGAGTAATTTGGGGGCGTAGGAGGTGGAGGAGTCGACGCGAGCTCTTTCAGAGTTTTAGCATTTTGGTGAAGGATCTCAATGGCTTCCGCCCTTTCTACGGTTGAGTCTCTCCGAAGCTCGTCGACCTGCCTCCGAAGAATTTCAATCCCGGTTTTTAGACCGAGATATTCGTTCTGCAGTGGAGTCAGATCGACGGAGGCGTTTCGACTTGGTGCAGTTGACTTGAGATAACCACTGATGTCCGTCACCACTTCGGCCGTTGTTTTGATTTGTTGGTGGGGCTCTCTCGTTTCAAAGCTCTGCCAGTCTCTAACGGCTTTTATCTCTTTTTGGAGTTCGTTCAGTATTTCCCTGGCCAGAGCTACCTCCTTTGTTATATTATTATTATTATTTTGTACTGACTTGGTGTGGGCCCTTTCCACCGAGAGCAGCTCCATGGCGTGTCGAGTCCGCTCCTGTTCGAGTGAGGCGATGTGTCGGTGCCTGGACTCTGCCAGAGAAAGGACAATCTCGAAGAGGGTCTGGAGGCTCTCGATCGCAGTTTGTTTTAAATCCCGCCTTTGATTAGTGGATTGTTCGAGAGCGTCCTTCCCCCGGAGTAAGGCGTCATTTGCCACTTTCGTGGCGCTGTCCATCTCGACCCCCGTCCGCTTTGAGCAGTGTGCGATCAGCATACTGGTTCTTTTGGAGCGGGCGGAGGTCGGGAATGACGATTCTGACACGCTGTCCGTTTCTTCATACATCGTCAACTCTTTCGGAGGTGATATTCCACACCGTTTCCAGTTCTCGACTCTGTCCATCACAGCCAAGTGTTCTGGGCTCGACTCTGGCGCTGATGTTAACGGCACAGAGGTTTCGCTTGCTGTTCGTGAACACGGTGGCGATGGTACTTTGTCGAGCAATGGAGCGCGGCTGGACCCCACCTTGGTGGCATCCACAGGCACATCAGGGTACGCTTCCCGATGTTGCGTCGGCGGCACCACGTCTGACGCGCTGCTTTTAAATTTTTTTTTTTTTTTTTTTTTTTACTACCTAACTAACTACTTACACTAAGCACACCTGAATTATCCATAGACCAATGAAGGTCTACAGATAATCAAGATGTTCAAGCCCACTACCAATCGGAAGCGTACCCAGCATGCTGGGGCAGTTTTATTTGTATTTTAAAACACTGTGTACTTAGTGCACTTTATATTTAAAAAAACCTGTTTGATTTCTAGCCTCCGACGCAAAAACATCAAGTTGTTATAAGTTTGATGTTTTTACATAATATGTATTATGTAAAAACATCAAACTTATGAATTAGGTATGATGTTTTTACATAATAGGCATACATAGACAGACAAACATAATATGTTTGTAAACATAACGGGTGAACTGATTTTTGTTGTGTTTTCGAAGTGAAAACTTCATTAGCCGTGCAGAGGACTTTTGGTAGTGAAAATCTTATGAGTTGGATTCAGTGACATGCGGCAGCATAGCGTCGGACCGGCAGCGGAGCGGAGCGAAGCGGGACGTAGACGTATTTTGATGGGTGATATCTTGCATGCTCGAGTTACTGACATACATAGCAGTATTTCTTTAGCTATACAGATTACGGATTGTGTAACATTAGTAGTGTTTAGTACTAAAATTATAAGTTATAAGTTTTTACTTCCATTTGTCATAGGAACTGGTCCCTATGACACATTTTTTTGCAACAAAACCATTTTCCTAGAAATAAATATTTATTCTTTCTCAAAACATATTAATACAATGGAATATAGCATAGATTATTGTATCTTCCTGGGCCTTTGGTATCTAGTCCTCATTGCTAGTGATGATTTAATTCACTGCATGTTTATCAAATATGATAAAATTCTATGATAACCATATGTTTTGGCTTTGCTGGCAGTCACATCTAATCGGATTTATTGTTATCACTTCTGATACAACAGTGTCAAAACAACATGACTGTATTGTGCGCATCCGTAAAGGCCTAGCGAAAGTCAGGAACCTTTTCTGGGTTCTTCTATTAGTATCCTGCTAATATTATAAACTAGCAGCGCCCCGCGGTGTTTTTTTTTTTTTTTTTTTTTTTAACTGTGATAGGTTCGCACTTGACCACCATCTCGCCTGATGTTAAGCGACGATGCGATCTACGATGGAACGTGCTTACCTAGAAGAAACCGATTCACTCTCGATTTGAAGACACCCAGATTGTAACCATCGGGGAAAACCCACTCCGGCAACGCATTCCACAACCTTGACGTTCTTATCACAAACGTGGAGTCAAATCTCTTCGTTCGTGTTTTTGGAACATCAACCATGAAACGATGTCGCTTTTTTGAGATACGAGAATTCCGATAGAAGAAAGGGCAAGGTGGTATTAGATCATGCAGATCAGTTGCACACTCTCCGAAGTGTATCCGATAAAAAACCGATAAGCTAGCAATCTTGCGGCGATGATCAAGACTTTGAAGTCTTTTACGCACAAGAGTGTCATTGCCTATGAGCCTTTTGGCACGTCTCTCAATAGATTCCAGAGTCTCCAGCTGATACTTGGCCGATCCATCCCAAAGGTGCGAACAGTACTCCATACTTACCCGCGAAGTTCCCGTTCCCGTTGTTCCCGTTGTTTTTCCGGGATAAAAATTGTGCCTATGTGTTCTTCCAGACTATAATCTATCTGTGTTCCAAATTTCAGCCCGATCCGTTCATACGTTAGGACGTGATTGAGCAACAAACATCCATACATTCACATTTATAATATTAGTAGAATGCCAATGTTTGGATGTTTGTATCAGAGATGTAACGGAGGTCATTTTATCGGAACCGAAGTCGGAGTCAGAGTTTTTAAACACGTGGACACGATAAACATTAACGAGCAATTGATTTAAGGGGTTGGGATTTTGTATTTCCATTTACTTTTCACCACAATAAGGGAGTATCTCAAACATTTATACACCTTAGCTCCGATTAAAACTTCCGTTTTAAAAGTTTCGGAGCCGAAGTCGGAACCGAAGGTGTAATAATAATCGGAAGTTCCGACATATCGGAGTCGGAGTCGAAACTCCGTAACATCCCTGGTTTGTATGTTTATTGCACAAAATTACCATTTTTATCATACGGGATAATAGCGGGTAAAGCCGCTGCCGCTGTTAGTATCAACCTATATCAGCCAGTGCCGGATTTATAATTTTAACAGGGTTAGGCCATTTTATGATCCCCGTCCCATGTTCTGTATATGATAATAATTTTAAAATTTTTATAGAAACATGTTTTCATAAAGAAGTAGCGTATTAGGATAAAACATTATTAATAAACTAGTGAACTAGTTCGACTTTTATACTTTGAAATCGAGTGAGAGTCCTCCGAAATCTGTCGCCCCTAGTCCACGGCTAATACGGTCTGTTAACAAACCCAGGACTAATATCAGCTGAAATTTCATGAAAATGAATCAGTTTTGTTTGTGTGAAGAATACCCCAACAGTGTCTGTCTAAAATTGTATGGAACACTAAAAAAAGTTCGCTGATGGGACTCGAGGCCACTAAATGTTGACTCTCTGGCAAGGAGAGCTTCAAGGCCATAATTACCACGCTGACCCAGTGCGGTTTGGTGGATATCACATGACTACGTAAGATTTTTAGGTACAAGTCGGTTTCCTGTGAATAACGCTTGCCTCAAAACATTCTTCAAACATCCGGACCTTCAATCAAATTTTCATTTTTCATAAATTAGATAGCAAAACCCAAAACTGAGGTATATAGAGAACATTACGCTTTAAAATTAATCGACTTCTATTAGGTATCCGTTATCTTATTTCACATCTTGGAATCGTTTTGAAAACTTTACCTAAGCTCAATCTCTTCCTATTTAGTTTATATGACATCATATTGTTGATTTGACTATACTTAAAAATTTAACAGGTTTTAGCTCTCGTAAACCTTGTGACTACACTGAACCATATTACATCAACTGCGCATATTCCAGACAATAGTTTAGAATATGCGCAGTTAGTGTAATATACGGTAAGGAATATATTTTTCAATCTCCATGCGACATAAAACCTCACACTAAATGGATGCCAGCGCTAAAGTCTAGGACCCACCTCGATAGAATCCTAATTTTCGGTGGTTAGGGTTGCAGAATCAGGAACCTCCTAACGATGCGTCCTGTATCAAGTATAAGAGAATAGCTGCCTTATGCATATCATTATTTTTCCCATCATTTATCGCAAGATGCTTTAATTTCTATACTAATCTTACAAAGCTGAAGAGTATGTTTGTTTGAACGTAGCGTATTCAAACAAACTTTTAGAAATGACTGGTCGATTTCAAAAATTATAAAGGCTATAAATCTACCACGGGTAAAAGTGGGGAAGACCGCTAGTAAAGTTATAGGTCCAATATGTCCCAATTTTGGCCCTACTCTCTTTTCTCTAGTGTATATCTAGAGCCTTATGATATAGGTACTTTTATCGGTCTAGATCGTCCCGCCGTCGCTTTTAGGCCTGCCGTGAACCTTGTTTTAGTTCCGGCTTTCATAGAATCGTAGTTTTAGTCTTCTAAGTACCTATTTAGTTTACTATTAAGCAATTATTTTAATCAAATATTTACAGCATAATTTGTCCAACTAGTAATAATTACCTAATTATTGCATTAATGAACTATTATATCATATAACTCATATTTATTTATGTAATTTAAAACGGTGTTGACACTTCGTTTAAAGTTTTAGTAGTTTTTTTTTTAATAATTCAAACCCATAAATTGTAAATAACTTTGCAGTGTTGTCATCTCGGAGTAAATAAAATATATATTTATAAGTTGTGGATATTTATAGATTGTACATATTTATAAATTGTAGATATTTTTAATTGCAGATATTTGTAACTTATAGATTTTTATAAATTACAAATGTTTATAAATTGTTTATATTTTAAAATTGAATTATTTATATTTAATAACTTACTGTTTGCAACAACTTACTGTGTCATTTGATCCTTAGCCGTACTCCGACGGTCAGCCCGATGAGTCAAGGAAATAAAAGAGAGTTTTACGATGAACAATACTTTTGTTTTATTATAGCTCTTTTATCATAATCTTAAACTCTATTCAATAAATATACAACTTTGGAATTATTTACATTTAAATACAACAAAGGAATGCTACACATCGAGGTTAATAAATGTGCCTAATATTGCAAAGTTCAGTGCTATCACTATAACAATGATTACAACACGATCAGAGATTACCTCTCGGCCTCACTGGTCCGTATACTAGCTAAAACTAAATCACAGATTTAACGAAACTCTCAAGATGGTCCTGAGTATTTGGTGGAGCCTCTATGAGATTACGGGAGGATCACTGCCGCGTGAGTACTGTGATCGGTTTGTAGATGTGTGGCGAGAGAGGGTGGTGCGAGGGTGAGGGCAGCTCCGGGCTCGAGGAGCCTGATGTGGGCGGCGAGTGCATCATCGGCGGCGACGGGGTCAGCAGACCCTGCGAGCTCTGCAGGAGCGGCGCTTGGCCCAGGAAATGTGATGGCAAGCGTTCGTACATCGCTGGCGAATACGGCAGCGCACCGTATCCCAAAGACTCGGCACCACGGAAAGCAGGGTGCACTGCACTCGGCGCTACGGGAGGCATCTTCATCTGCATCGGAGCGTACTTCTGGTACAGCAGCTGAGAGTATAAGCCAACCAGCTGGGAGTAAGCAGCCGGGGGGTAGGCAGCCGGCAGCGGCGCCCCAGGAAACAGCGGCCGCTTGAAGCACGCGAGGCGAGACCGGCCGTTGAGCGCAGACCGCCGCCGCAGCTTGCCAGTCGTGCCCCCAATAAACACATCTTCGGCCGACGCGTCCAACATCCAGTAGTTCCCTTTCCCGGGGTCGTCGTAATGTCGCGGCACTTTCACGAAGCACTTGTTCAAACTCAAGTTGTGCCGAATAGAATTCTGCCAGCCCTGCCGGTTCTCCCTGTAGTACGGGAAGTTTGTCATGATGTACTCGTAGATTCCGTTTAGAGTCAGTCTTTTTTCTGGGCTGTTGCGGATCGCCATCATGATGAGAGCGTTGTAGCTGTACGCGGGTTTTTCATGTTTTTTGTCCTTTTTGTCGTCGTCGGTGTCTTTGGGTTTGGTGCAGTCGACGGGTTCGGTTCCGGTGACGTCTAGCTCGGAGTCGCTGAGGTCTGGTTCCGAGTGCGAAGCGCCGGTGGATGATGGCGCGGGTGACGGCGGCGTTTTGGCCGCTGCGTGGCTCATCAGTATTGAATTGATACTGAAATCTCCTTCGAACTTCACCATGTTTCACTTGTTTTTGTACGGATCGTGTGCGCTACGCGTGCGAGGCGAATGCGTGCGGCGAGCGAACTGGCGGCGCGAGGGCGGGAGCGGGGTATTTATACGAGTGTCGCGTCGCTCCGCCCTGGGTGCGCGGCGCGCGCGGCCCACGAATGAGCGCTCGAGCTTTCGTACATAACGCCCCGCCCCGGAGCCCGCGGGAAGCTCGCGAGCTTGCCTGTCTCTGTCCTCTCCACGCTCTATGCTCTACAATACTCTACATCCCGAGCTTGCTTGCGTCCCCGCGTCTCTCCACCGTGCATCGTTCACCGGTGTGGGTCCACTGCGATTATAAATCGATTGCGGTTCCTAATGTAATTAATGGTGTTATAAAACTATCTATCGTATGTTTTAAATCTTTCCACGTTACCACGTAGTCTTTTTTTCTTTTGTTGCGCACCGATTCGACAATAGATGATTATCGTTTATCATATCCCGTAAATTAGAATTTTGAACCTACGAAGAATCTACGAGTTTAAGTAGTTACTTACGGATGGAAAATTGTCATACTTTCCTTTTAGTACGGACTTATACACAAGAAACTATTATTATAATATTATTCCCAACATTTACTTAAATCTAATGCGTGACACAATAACTAGGCCAGTTTTTGAGTACTTACCTACCTAAATCAAATCGGTTATGACAATTGTTGACGGTTTAACACAATTTTACGTACGTAGACGTATGTAGGTATGGAAAAAGAGAAAATTTTATACCAGTAGATAGGTCGCGTTTTGAAACAAGGAAGTGAGTTGCTAATTCGTAAAAAAAATGCCTTAGATCGATAACGATGACAATGAAAAAGCAATTTTAAATAGACACCTATAAAAATGATTTCAATAAACATTATAAATGCTGAATACAGCATGATTATGAACGGATTATTGAAACAATTTATTTGACCTTTGTTATTATCACGGCATATCAGATTAAACGTAAAGTTTAAGTGCCTTATGTTGAACGAAATAAAGCAAATAAAAGAGTAAATATTACGTATTTTGATTAAACTAAATGTGCCGATAAATGTTTTGAAACGGAATCTCGACAAGTGCGCGGAACAGCTGCTTAGATTAAGATAATTCAGTGTTATTTTGGACTCTGACGAAATATATTAAATTATGGTTGCTTTGAAATGTTAATGGTGGCCTTCTATTCACATCATCATCAGCCTATCTCCTGATCGTAGACATGTGTCCGCTGTAGCTACAATGTAGAAAAAACGATTTGTAGATCGGTTTATTCTATGCAGGTGAATCTTAATCGTAAACCGCATCGTCGCTTAACATCAGGCGAGATGGCGGTACTTGACCGCCTATAATAGGGTACAATCCTCAAAAAAACTAAGTAGGCCGTTAGTTAGATTGCGAAAAAATATTGTACACGTATTTTTTTCTTTTGTGTCACAAACAAAAAATGACGAAGATACAGCGCTTCGAAGTTTCGTGTGACGTCACTTGTGAGTACGATTTTTACTCACGAGTGACGTCACGACCCCCCACTCTCGAAGTTTGATGGTCTATATCTTTGACGATTTTTAATTGTATGAAAAAACAAAAAATACGTGTCCAATATTTTTCCATGATCTAGCTGACGGACTAATTAGGATGGTGTATTTTTGAACTAGTCCGGTACCCTATTACCGCACACCTATAAATATTAATGAAAAAAAAAATATCACATCAGTTTGCAGCAAGTGAATGTAGGTATATTTGGATAGATGTAAAACTAGTTATTGTCTACTACTGAAGTCATCTGGCAAATATCGTGAATAACGGGTATAGGTATAGTATATAATAGTTTATAACTCTAGTAATACTATAGTAACGTTAACGTAGGACAGCTTTGATGGAAAATAGCCCAAGGAAAACAAAATGCGCTAAAGTTGTTTCATTAAAGTTAAAATACTATAAGTTTTTAAGTATCGTAATATATCCCCTAGGTATAGTTCAAGTTTCTATAACTTTCCCGCGAATAAAATCTTATTGTTATATGTGGACTCTATTGGACACGTAGGCTACGTGTCCAATAGAGTCCACATTGATGATATTTAACTGTTTTTTTTTTAATCGGGCAAAGTCTTTTTTAACATAACTAAAACACAACGAGAACTACACTACGCTACATACATACATTTTAAATTCATTCGATATAAATGAATGCTATTCAGAAATTCAATCTATAAACAGTAAGTAAGTAGTTCGTTTTTATAGTAAGTAGTATACAATAGGAACTGCTTAGTTTGTGGTGAAAAATGAATTCACGACCCACAGAGCCGACTCGCTACCCACTGAGCCACAGAGCATTTAAACTAATCACTACTGTAATAAACATGAATAAAGGTACTTAAATTACTTAATTAAACAAAATGATTAACTGTTTTTTCATCGCAATGATTAGGTAAGTGTTTGAGTGATTACTTATCTAATGTTGGTAGGTAATTAGAGCTATTATACCTCCTTCCTGCTCATTACACAATATATGCAATTATTTTGAAAATCAGTCATTTGGTTATATTGTTATTATTATGCGCGTTTGGTTATGCGCGTGTCAAGAACTCTTCTAATAGGGCTGTCACTAATCACATTAAATAATAAGGATGACTTAAAAAAAAAAAAAACCTATTTTTGTTAAGCTTAAATAGGTATACCAAGTGGTTAATTACATTGCTACCTAGTATTATTATTAATTGCGTTATAGGAATTTACTACAGTTATATTATCTTGGAGTAGGTAATATGCCAATGTATAAACACCATAGATAATTATGTCTTAATTAAGAGTGGGCCTAGTGCCAGGAAAAAATCAAATTTCACCCGCGCGTCGCCCTTCCCCTCTCCAATACATCGCGTCGCCGCGAGTAAGATAGAAGCTACGATCACTCAAGGTCATCGTTCCCCGAAATCCAGTGTATGAAAATATTCAGATTAATCATAGATGTTTTTAAAAAAATACATCAATTTGTTTTTTATTGTGTATATACACACAATAAACCATTTATTGAAAAACAGTCGAATGAAAGAAATGAAAACTAAATATTACTGAATCACAAGATTTAGTCATTTATTTATTTAATATGTAGTCATGTTTTATAATTAAATAAATGCGTGGTTTACGATATCATGTATAAAAAGGGCATCAGTCTATTGCTTAAAAAAAATGTGTGCACTTAGACCGCACAGTAGAAGTGAACTCCTTATTAGGAGTTTTATTTATTTATTCTGTAATAATATAATATGTAACCGCAACTTTGATATATTTTGTAATACTAAATAGCATGACCATGTTAGTAGGATAAATAGAAAAAAGACATTAATCAAACTTTGTATTTTTAAAATTAAATATAAATCAAAATAGCACAGCGACACTGCAGTGAAGAGCAGCTGTATCTTTTTCATTCGGGTACCCTTGGCGGTCCCTAGTTCACCCGATGGAGCCTTTCATCTTGGATCGCAATAGGTCAGCTTCACTTACAGCTCCCGGAAAAAAATCTGGCGCACTGCCAAAAGTAGTTTTTATTCCGAAAAAAGGAATAGATTTCATCCCCACGTCACTCTTCTTCCGCCGCGTTAGCGTTAATAGAAAGACACGAGCTAAGCCCACCTTAGGTCATAATATAACTAAGTACAGTAAGTACACGTAACATTACGATAAATCACAGATACTGTAAGAGTTACTAATGAATGCGCATGTGGGTAAAATTATTAAGTTTCTATTTTTACATAGTATCTAAATTGAGAACAAAGAACGAAAGATGTTGAATGAAAGAACGGGTGGACTGATATTGATAAGTTTAGATAAATATTTATGTATACTAGGTTTCTGATTAACCTGTACTCTGCATTTATTTTTGGATAATTCAGGTAACATTGTATGTGGATGCTAGAACTTATAATTATTAGGTAGATAAATATTTAATAATAATGAAATTGTTTTAGAGTATAGTAAAAAGTTTTTTGTATTTATATTAGTTACTAAGTTTGTATGTACTTAATAATTAATAATTGAGATTAATAAATAATGAAATTTACATAAATAAATGTAAGTAATATTTTTCTATTTAACAACCGCCAAACAAACAAACACCTCAGTTCAAAATACCAGAAATCAAATTACCTAATGGTTGTTTCACTTAATGTTGTTGTTATTGGTTTAAATATATTTAAACCCCGCTATGCAGAATAAAAACATTAACAGTTCCTCAATATAATTATATTTAAAATCCTATACAATGATCCAATTTTGGTCGAGTCTCCTGCACTTTTGCTGTGGGGCAAATGCCCATGGAAAATGGGCCGTCTCTTTTCATTTGGGCTGAAAAAATTAAAAATACGAATGGTACTCCGCCATTTCAGTGTCGCGTGTTCGTGAATACGGTTTGTATTTTATTGTAATCTACTAAAAAAACTATGCAATGCAAATAATTAACAAACAAACGTGGTAAATTTAATATTATTTATGTTATAAAATTTGCTCGTAAAGGGTCTCTTATTGCACCAATTTCTGTATCGTAATGTATCTTATTACGTACTTGTGCGGTAATGTAATGTAAAACGCAAGTTTCAAAATGCTCCGTCTAAAACGAACGGTACCTTTTTAAATCTTTGTAAAGAGTTTTTATGTCAGAAAAGTTGTAAACATTTTATGTATAAAACTAAGTATGAGAAATAAAATATAATGAGAAATATTTAATTTATCAATTTAATTGATTTTGACCATAACTCACAACAATTTATTTATAACAAAACACAAAAATATTCAATTACTTTCTTACTAATGTCTTAATGTCCTAAAAGCTGGATCAGTGCCCTTACTTTAAAAAAAAGCGCTGATGCGCGCGCATTGTTAATCGGTGAACAAGAAATATGCCAGCCAATGGGAAATGCTGAAAGGGCCTAGCCTCTGCTAATTATAGCTCTCGCCTACGGCTCGAGCTAGCAATATCGCCTCGGCTGTAATTATCAACTTAGCGCACTTATATCATAATGTCCTATAGTGTGTTGTGTTCTTTTATTAGTGCTGTGAAATCCAAAACTTTTTTACAACGGGCGTAATATGTAAACTTTGCATTTCGTGATAGGATTATTTAATGTAGTAAGTACCTAGAAGTTAATATAATAGTAAACTATATTTCAAGGGCTTTCTGGTGATATATACATATAGATATATAATAATACAAATAAATAATAATAAAACAAATATATAACAATATAATATAATATTTAATAAACACTGTGAATATATAAT
Source organism: Ectropis crepuscularia (assembly GCA_963693475.1). Classification (NCBI taxonomy): domain Eukaryota; kingdom Metazoa; phylum Arthropoda; class Insecta; order Lepidoptera; family Geometridae; genus Ectropis; species Ectropis crepuscularia. The sequence goes on from OY856342.1 coordinate 25,045,852, forward strand.
AAGAATATGTGATAATGATCTAGCCGGCACGTACGGACCGTTCCACGAGTTTTCTTCAAACGCGTGCAGGGTTAACCAAAAAAATATATATAAAGACACATGCTGGAAAGTTTACCATGAAATATACATTCTCCTTTCTCCCTATTTTAATAGATCTAATGCTCAGCAGACGTGCCACGATGGATCGTCTGCTGATAAACATATTCATCATTTTTCATTTCATCAGTTTGCATTTCTTTAATCTGAAAAGTTTATGTTAAAAAAATACTTAAAACATTATTTTCCGCAGACCTCAATTCATAAATATTTTCTGATCGTTTGTTTCAATTGTCACTAGAACTTAAAACTATTAATTTATTCATCATACAAAATTTATTATGTACACAATGACTTGTTTGGGTTTTTGCATGTACTACCACAGATTGCTCTTTTATTAAATTGAATTTTTAAAATTTATTAAATTTATTAAAAACAATGTTGGTAAACTTATCTTTTTAACAATAATAGATACCTACCTAATTTTTTACCTATTATTGTACATACTACGAACCTATTCCAAAACAAAATTTGACTTACCTAACTAAAACATACATTAAGTACCGGACTAAAATTCCAAAATGTTTACGTTTAGTTCTCTTTTTTCGCAGAAAACTTATTTATCGCATTATCCTTTCATCCCATTTTTTAAATTCACGCACGCATTTGCCTGACAGAGCGTCCGTAAACAACCTTCCACATCGAGCGTTGCCCGACAACTGACCAGGACCTAAAGGTCTATTTAATATCTAACTTGGTACGCATAAAGTCGAGAATAGCATGACACAGTTTAGAGTGGAAATTAATTTGAATTCGGGAGTCAGTTTTTGACCAAGTTTTATTTAATTACGCAAAAATTGAACATAAATTCAAAAAACTATTCGGTTACTTAAGTAGAGCGTAAAATTAGACATTTTATTAGGGAAAAATAATGTGGGGTCATCGCTGATAATTTCGAGTACTCGAATTAAAATGGGTTTTTTCGGTGTCATTTTTATTTTTTTATTTTAAAAAAATCTGATCTATTTTTAAAATTCTATTCGGTCATTGTGCTTCTCCTTGGTTGTACCCACACGTCAATATTTTTATTGTTATAGTTTTATCTTTCTTAACGACGGTGAGGGGCGTCGAAAATGACCTTTTTTGCGTTTTCTGCCTTTAGGCGCGCTCTTAATACTAATACTGGGTTTTTTGTTGTCGTCAACAGATGGCGTCTGTAACAAACAAGGAATTAAGGAGTTAACGCCAATTTTTTCCCGTAAATCTAGTGTGTTTATTGGATAATAATAATCAAAATCAAAAATCAAAATCAAAAATCAAATCAAAATCAAAAAAAATAATAAGTGCTTATTATGTGTTATGTCTTTACAATCTAGATAGTCCCGTCTGTTGACAATCTTCATAATTAAGTCTGTACAAAAATCGTCTTTGAGCCATCTCTATAAGCACCACTCTTTTGTACTCAGGTTTTCAAGGCTGATGAATATCTTAGATTAATTATTTTTTTCTGTGATATTGTAATATTTTCTTGTAATATTTACAAGCTTTGTTTAGTTTGGAGCTAGATGATGTTGTGTGAGAAATATCTTACATTATTTCAAATTAGGTATAAAAATACGTTCAACAACATATTCGTGCTAACATCAAAAATATTTTTGATGTTAGCACGACGAAAATTGTTTATTTTAATCAGTAGTGTAAAATCCTTCAGTATCACTATAATAGGTTTACACTAGACCGCCATATCGCCCGATGTTAAGCGACGATGCGGTCTACGATAGAGCGTACTTACCACGAAGAAACCGATTCACATCTGGGCGTCTGCTCTAATTCAACGAAAACGTAATTTCGAAATAAACTCGCGATTTTCCAACTCCGATTCTACTTCGATCCGTCGTTTTGTCCGTTTAAATGGTATAAGCCTACTCTAATTACAGTATGCTTAGAACATTTAAACGTCAAACAATGTTGTATCGGACGAAACGAAGTAGAACGAGAGCAGGAAAGTCACGAGTTTTTTTTCGAAATTTCGTTTTCGAAGAAACAGAGTAGACGTCCAGCTTGGAGACACCAAGACTGAAACCTTTTTTTAAGAAAATTCACTCAAGTAAAAACCTAAACATTCTTATCACGGGTAATAATAATCATTGGTTGACATATTGTAAATAAGATTTGGCACTTGTTCCTAGACACTTGGTTGTTGTGGGCAGACCTGTTGCTACCCATTAAGCGCATGTCTTGCTTGTTTCGACCCTTTTTACTAAATATTTTTATCCGTTATTAGACAATAATCCTACTTATTTTCATAATACACGTATAGGACGAGCAACTAAAGCGCCTGATGTTGAGCAAAATAATAAAAAAATACTTCCCAAATAAAGCACAATGTTAAGCAGCGCTTAAAAAATATGATTAGCATTCTATAAAAAAACGGCTGCGTCGACGTTTTTTTTTTCACAGCTGTAAGGCACAATAAATTTGAGCATTTCATAGAAATTTCAGCTTGATACCTCCACGAGTTCTAGAGAAAAAGGGCCTTGACGGACAGACCTGACCGACAGACAACAAAGTGATCATATTCTATTGTTTCCTTATGAGGTACAAACCCTTAAAGTAACCTTTCTTATATTTGAATAAGACGATTTCATAATGCTAATAGACTTGTAAGGGATAGTTGTAAATTTCACCAAGTATGGCATCAAATCTCAGTTAGTCTTTTGAAAGTCGGTTAAACTGATTTTGAGAACCAAACAATTTTTACCTGATCAACAGTGTTTTAACAAATCTACCACGTTGATACGATAAGCTTACTGATAAGAACCAAAATACGCGTATTCACACACGAACCAGTGACTCAGGACTTTCTTCACTCATAAATACTTCGCTATATCTGATTTCCGCTGGTTCGTGTGTATTTCATTAACTACTAATTACTAAGATGGTGACTTTTTTTAAATAAAAGAGTAACGAGACGAGCAGGACATGTGCCTGGTGGAAAGCAACATGCCTGCCACATAACAGCACAGTGACACGCAGCTATTGGAACATGAAGAGTCTAAATCATTAACTGCACTGCACTGCGCTCGTCACCCAGAGATCTAAGATATTATATATCTAAGCCCTGTAATTTCTCTAGAAACAGTGCTCGTCAAACCGGAACACAGTTTGTTCACAACACTACCACAATTTTTTTTTAACTTTCGTTAATTCTGAATACTACTATGCTACTGATACAATACATTACAAAATTTAGATGTTTGTTGCTCAATCATGTCGGAGCGGCTGAACTGAAAGAGTTGAAACTCGGAACACAGATAACAGTCTGGAATAACACATAATATGCTATTTTTGATATCTAGAAAATAACAGAAAGTGGCACACATCCCTGTGTGCCACTTTCTGTTATTTCTTTTCTTTTACTTTCTCATAGTTTTATGTACAAATATCTTGCGTTCCACCTACTCCAATACGGCTCGACCAATTCTTATGAAAACTTTAATGTGTATTTGGTAGATGAGAAAATTGGGGTAGATTGTATAGTGATTTTCAGTCTCATCCATCCAAAAAATTTTCTTTCTAGCATTGTCTAGCGCTCAAGTACTACTCCGTTGTTTTTCTGCTGCTAACATTAGCTATAATTTGCATGTCGGTGATTTGAGTCCACAAGATTTCGCCCACCAAAAAGTGCTGTACCCGGTGGTATCCGTTCTTTTGAAAAACTTTTTTTCACAAACCGACATGTGATAACCAACGTTAGACAAACTCACGGGTAGTGAAATGATCATTATATAAACAAATATTTAACAAATTAGTTATATCTCAAACTAATTATTTGACAAATATTCATTCCATAACGTATTATTTGACAAATGATTCTTTTAATATTTTTGTGAACTACCAAATGCTTAAATACAAAACCAACGTTTAACAAATTTTCATTTTATAATGTGTTGTTTGGGAAACATTTCAATTTATAAAACAAACATTTATTAAATTGCATAAAAACTATATTGTAATTTTTTAATATCTAAGTAACCACACCGGTACGATTAGGTTACTTAGGACTCAAATCCAACTCGGAGCACCCCGACTCCACCTAGTCTTGTCGCTACTACCCCTAGAGTGTATATAAAAATGCGGGAGCCAGAAGCTTAAGGGAGGTCCTGAGTGGAGCGAGCCATGCGAGGCCAAGCGCAGCGAAGGGGGGAGGTGGCGAGCGAAGCGAGCCGGCGACCTCCGTAGTGGGGCGCAGGCCTATGGAAAATTATTAAAAGTAGTTTAATTTAAGTTTAATTTTAAGTAACCGGGTACCGGTTAAGAGGTGTTTTCTTCAAATGTCTATAAATCTTATGAACACACAAACAGTATCATTTATGTACAAATGCATATAAAATGTAGAATCACTGTGTAGATTTCGGGCCGGGTTATCACGGTCGCGGCCTTGCCGTTATCAGTTTATCAGCTGATAGCGCGTTGTGTCGAGTAACTGTTTGTTCTGGCAGTCCAACGGTACCTAAAGATTATACCACCATTCAAAGCTTGTGACAAAAATGTAGAGTTACTCAATTAGAAACCAAATCTGCCAAAAAATGCGATAGTAACGCCGTCCGGAACGGAATTAAATTAGGGCGACTCTGTCAGGAGCTGAAATATGACTAATATTCGAGTTTGTTATTAATCATCCACTACTCTTGGCGCAAGTTTTTGGAAAGTGGAGGAGATTGTCAATTCGACAATCATATTTTATACGTAGGTACCTATAATATTCCCCAATTTTGTTAATTTTTTTGTTCGAGAGTGTATCCCCGGATGGTCCCATTTGAATTTTGTCGAAATCTGTGGAGCGAACCTATTATAAAAAATATTCATACATCGATGATATATTAATTCTTTTCATTAGTGAAACGTGTTAGTTTATCTTTCAAGTTTTTACTGATTCGTTTTAATTAGGGTTCGTCGTAATTAGGGTTTTAATTCGTTCGGGTAGGACTCTTGGCAGAGTCCGCCTGGGGAAGTACCACACCTTTGTCAGTTATTCTACCGCCAAGCAGTAATGTGCAAACATTACTGTGTTCCGGTTTGAAGGGAAATGTTTCCAGTGAAATTACAGGGCTTAGAGATATAACAACTAAGATCTCTGGGTGACGAGCGCAGTGCAGTGCTAGGTAATGATTTGGCCTCTTCGTGTTCCAATAGCTGCGTGTCACTGTGCTGTTATGTGGCAGGTATGTTGCTTACCATAAGGCACATGTCCTGCTCGTCTCGTCATTCTTTATTAAAAAAAATATTATTAACATAGCCGCTTGTTGCTAATTAGGAAATATTGGGAAATAAGTAGCTCTGGATCTCACTCATATTAGGATCTGTTGGGCTACAACAGATTACTTTATTATCCCACAGTTGGGACTACGGGTTTTCTCTGTAAAAGTGAGAGCCACATATCGGGTGAGAGCCAAGCGCGGTTTGCGGGATGACGCAGGAGTTCGATAAAATTTAGCTTAACTTAATGTTATATTTCGTTATTTGATGTCATCAACGTGTAAAAAAATACAATACTGCTGTTTATTATTAAAATTCCAAGTAAGAAGTTTTGACTTATATACAAACCCTATGACTTCCATTTTTTTATAATTTGGATTCCTTCGAAATTTTGAATGTTTCCGCAAAAATAATAATAAGTTACGGATGGTCTATCCGGGAGAATGGCGACTGCCGATCCGGAGCCCCCGGGTTCAAATCCCACGTGCACCACTGTATATTTTCGAAGTAATGTGCGTAAAGGTGATGTGCTAACTTAAAACGGTGAAGGAAAACATCGTGAGGAAACCGACACGTACCGATCTTTCAAGGTCTTGGCCATCCACCAACCCGCACTGGGCCAGCGTGGTGGATTATGGCCTTGACTTACTCCTTTCGAGAGAAGGCTCCGAGTCCCAGCAGTGGGAACACTTAGTGGCCTGCGTATGCTATGCTGAAAGAGAATAATTTTGTACAATTTCAAATTTATTAACCTTTACTTTAAATTATTGTATAAAAACGACAGACCATAAAATTCAGAAGACATGTCGGTTTCCTCCAACAATGCTTGCCTCGTGTCATATCTACGGCACGAGCAAAAATTACTATAGCGTGTCGAATTTTGTAAAAATATTAGCAATCCTTGCAAATTAGATGTTTTTGTTTAATCAATTGCTCGATCTATAAACGAAACTTCGAGAAGTACCAACGTAATACGGTAAATATTGACAATTGAATGAGAACCTGTGTAAATATTGGTCATGAAGTAATATTTTCTATAAACAATTTATGAGTCGACATGGAGTGTCTGTATAAATAATCAGCGTACAATGGTCGCTACTATTTAATTTTTAGAGACATGAATTACTTTTAGGGTTCCATACAAAACACGGTTACTCTGGTGATGCCAGCATATGTATGCTTTTGTAAATGTTCTTGAGACGATACAGAAAGAGGTAATGAGTAAGTAGTATAATCTTATGCTCGGTAATGCGGACAAGAGCGTACCAGTGTTGGCTAACATTTTTCACACAGAGTTGCCTAGGCACAAACTTAGCAAATTTTCTACAACTAAAGCCAGATATATATAAGTTATAATACTTATTAATCAACGACTAATAAATATGTTAACATTATGTTATTGCATACTGGTGCCTAGTGACGGCATACATACAAATAAGTGATAGTTACTTCCCAATGCAAACTCTGAGAAAGTTTTCCCATTCAAGGTTTTCGTCGTGAAAATCCTCAAAATTTCATCATATTTGTAGGTGTGATACTTTTTATAGTATATAGTGGCGGGACGAGCAGTACTTGTACCTGATGGTAAGTAAACACCTGCCCATAATACAGTGACGCAGAGCTGTCGGAACATGACGTGACTAAATTAGTTCTGCACTGTGATCCACCCAGAGATATAGGACATATAGGACAATTTGTCTCTAGACCTAAAGGTAGTGGTCAAATGCGATGATTCAGATCTGTCGTGGCCCCACCTTCAATAGCTGAGCGCTGACCGACGCGGGCGTAATGTTTGTGACCCGCAAGTTAAGTAAGGTTAAATAATTGATGCCCACTCACGAGACACGCTAGTGATGGGGCGTATTTGATTACTACAACGCAATTCTCAAATTTTATAAAATCAACTGACATAATATGATAATAAACGAATGTTAGCTCTACATAGCGGCTACAAATTTCGTTTGAGGAGCCCTTGAGCTACCGATTGCTTCCGACACTTGACACAGCACGAGAGCGTGCTTCCTTCACTTAATTCAAAGTTTGGTAAGCTTTATAGGCCATCTGAGGCGAACCATAAGTTATTTCCAAAAAACATTTAGGTATGCGTTACAGCAAAAGAGGAACCATAGTCTTGAGGAGGATGGTGACATTCTAACAGAAAGGAAAGATTTCACCTCTTACTCAGGGCCTGCAGTATTTTTGCAATTGTTTTACTATCAATGCAATTTTATTGTAAAATAGTTCACCCATCCGATAAAGTGTGGGATTCACTATGATAACGAAGTCGATTGCAATATGCAGAAGTGTACAATTAATTTAGATTTGTACGAACCAAAAAACCTGATAAATTGTTGAGCAAAATCAAATCAGTACAGAAAACTTCATCGTTCTCCTTGACGTATTCGTTAAAACCGAACCCTGCTAGAAGCGATTGTGCGCGCGAACATGGCACGCAAAACTAAGCTTTGTTTTAAATGTTGCAAGACTCACAATGCTAAAAGGTCATTTGAATTGTAAGCGTGGGTGTTTCTAGGTTTCAGGCGGACCTTATTTGCGCTACGTTTTACGTCTAAATATTGTAGACACTTGACTGTATATTTGCTATAGCTTCATGAAGAGAGCTGTGCTATACTGTTCTCTGTCTTGCCATCTCTTCCCAACTATTCATGATATGTTGCATACGTGAAGACGGTGCTACATAACGTCTTTGTGGTGAAATTGTTGTCCCCCAGTTCTGGACTTGAACTAGGAACAAAATACAACCTTAGGCAACCTGGTGTCATCAAACGTTTGGGACGTTAAATCAACTCAAAGAGGCAAAGTTGAGCTGGAGTCAAGTTTTGTAAGATAAGTTTGTTCGGTAGGTATGGGCATAAGTGGTAGCATAAAGGCACCTCAAACGGCTTCGCCTTGTGCTGCCATCGGTAGGCAAGATCAATGAATGGCCAGGCATCCCCGAAGAGCGTGGTCTATGAGTCTACAGGAGACGATTTGGCACCTACCGACTTGTAAACCTAACATTGGTACTTGGTACCTACGATTTCACGAAGCAGATAAACAAATTACACAATCATGTAAAACATACCTACATTTGTAAATCATTACAAAAGTTAAAGCTTTAATTTACATGTGGAATTAGAAGATTTCTTTTTATCACCTCAATTAGTTTTAGGTTAGGCTCAAATGTTGTTTGCGTGTTTTATTATCGCATTATTTCGTAACAATTATTTTGTGATGTCACTTTGGTCATGATGACAAAAAATGTGTCATTGCAGTGACGTTATATTTGTTTTATTATTGAACTTGGATAGCGTTTAGGTACTTCCAAATAAACTGTAACACTGACCAAATAAGACCTTTAAAGCTAATTTTATGGCTATTTTAATTAAGTTATAAAATACATGTACTGAATTAGCATGACATGAATTATTTAAATAATCTGTATCTAATACTTGAACAAACAATGGTACAGTAAATATTTGGATGTCAGTATTATTACCGAATCATTTTAAACCTAAAAAATACAGAAATTCTTTTGACATTTTGAGTTTTTATTATCGTCGCGTGACAATCATTTATATGACATTTTTTTTAGATTGTCACCTGTTTTCTAATCTAAATTGATATCTACTTATTTTGAAAATGATTTCACAAAGTTTTGCAAGGGGATTACAATAGTCGACAAACAAGCGACAGACCACCTAATGGTAAGAGGTCACTTGCGTTTATGAATAACTGCAACACCTCATGCGTTGTTAGTGCGTTTCCTTTAATTTACCTATGAAGACTCTGTAAACCCATAATAAAAGTAATAAGCCTTTACCAGTTATTCTACCGCCAAGCAACAATGTAAAAAAAAATACTGTGTTCTGGATTGAAGGGTAATGTTTCGTTTGGCAGTAATCATTGTTAAACGAGCAGTGGCTATGGCTGAAATGTATGTTGGACTGGATCACATTACTCCAAAATTTGTTGCCTAGTACAATTATTGCACCCACAATCGACCCAATACAAAACTGGGTACCTACGTGAATTATATCCGTAGCGGACCGTAAGGTATATAACCGGAGCAGACCGTTAGTACTCAATAGAGTTGTTCGAATAAAGTGTCGAACTTAATTTATTTATATTATGTTCTGTTCCCGAACCTGCTCAATTTGGTAAAATTCTAAAGGTCTGACCAGTCATGTGAGGATGCATCAAATAAACATATTTTTATTTAAATAAAAAATGTCTCAATTCAAGACGTGAAGTGATATTTCAATGATATATTAAAGAAGTGTTACATCACTAGTAGCGACACAGTGATATGTATGGAGTGTGTACGAAATTAAATTATAAGCGGTCGGGGCGCGCGTGGGCGACCTCTCTCTCACACATTGACACTAAGGGGTCTACTTAAGTTACTGTGTACTATCAGATTGTCGAACACAAATGGCAATATAGGACGGTCAAAAAATTTACTTAAAGAAAATACTCATCGTCTAGGTTATTTTGTATTCAGGATTACACAGATCCCCCTGTAATCATACATTTTTATTTTATTTTTGAATACCTACGTCCCGTTTTGGTCGTTTTACAACTTACAACGGCCGCGATCACGAGAAAATTAAAGGAAAGTAAGTGCGAGCCGTCTCATTATATGGTTTTGTCTCCTGGCAAAAGTTGTTTAAAATATGTTACCCGATATTTACACATGGTATTACAAAAGTCAGTGTGTGTAGAGTATGGCATTCATTGTTGGAATTAATTAGGACCCAATCTTTCTGGGGTTTGGTCCAACTATCAATCAACATATTGAATCCACTACGCTAATCAAATGCAGGTTGATTGACGGGTCATATCTCACTCATATACAGGGTTACTGGTAATCAGCCTGCATCCGTTTAAGGGCATGTTCTGTATATTTAAACAAACAACTTTCATTAAACTTAATAGATAACCCAAAAAAAAATGTATTTGTTGCCCTTTTTTGTACTGTTTAGCGACTTTTTAGTGTTTATTCACATCGGTACATCATTTTTTGCGCGTTAAAGAGCGTACGCGCTCTCGTTACGAATTGTTACGAAGAGTTCGATACTTTTAGACCGTGCAAATGCACTTTTTATTTATTTTGTAAAAGAAAAAAAAAACTTTTTTTTTTTTAAACTGTAGAACAAAAGTTGACGTATTGAATGTACCTAACATCCCCTTAAAAGGATACAGGCTGATTACCAATAACCCTGTATAATACATCTGATTCTTTACGGCGTTTTTCTTCACCCTGCAGGACAGTGGTAATAACGTAGAAAAATAATAATTTTAACTGTAATTAGAGGTGCAAGAAGTTTCAAATTTACGAAAATACTGTGAAAACGGACGTCTTTAGATGACAACACTTCGAAGATTTATTCCAGGCTAGGAGTGCCCTCCGGTTTCACCCGCGTAGTTTCCAAAGCAAGCTATCTGCTTCTAGCTACATTCTGAGTTATGAGTGTTATGAGTCACTTCTATCGGCAGTCCCTATTCATGACTGCCAATTTTTTTATTCTGTTTTTTTTTCTATAAACTTAGTGGCAATAAGTACCACCTGGTAGTCAGCGGTAGCTGTCGTTTTTAACATCTGCAACATAAACGACGCAGACGACGTCTTGCCCAGCCTGAAAAGCTATTTAAACATACCTTTTTTGAACTTTTTCTTGAATAATTGTTGACAATTTTGTCGAATTACAGACTTGCAAAGTCAGCTGTAAAAATAAAATTTCCAGTTTAGTTTTGTGTTTCGATCCAATAAAAAGTGGTTAATAGTACCCCCCTCGTGTAGTTAATTAGATCAAGGCATCAACAGCGGACACTGAAGATGTATGCGCATTATTCATTTCCTTATTGCGCTAACTCTCCTAATTGGTCACTCCACTGGTTTGTGACTCGACTCGTTGTCTAGAGTTTAGTTATACAAGACGATCTCTAAGACTAAAAACATTAGTGTTTCTCAACTGTGGACCACATTGAGGGCTTTATTGGTCACTAAAAAGTAAGATATAAGACTTACTCGGAAGGAATGAGGTGTTTTTATTAATAACTCGCAGCGTCCCGCGGTTTTCACTGAATAGTTCACATTATTTTCCCACAATAAAAAATATATATTTCTATACGCTATTCTAGGCAATAATCTAGATGTGTTCCGAATTTGAACCCGAACCGTTTAGGCGTTCTAACGTGATTGAGTAACAGACATCCAAACTTTCATATTTATAAAACCAGTAGGATGTAGTTTTTAAGCTATTGTTTTTTTATTAATAATAAACAACCTCCACGGACTCCAAGGTCCATGCCTTTTTTATACTACATATTTTGTATTACTATGTTTACCTACAGTGCTTTTTACAAACTTGTCAGGCAAGCATATAATTTTTTGAACTTAGGTGTTTTTTCTTGCACAATTTCTGTCTTTAGAAATCCTCAATTTTAGGACACCTCCCCCCGGCCCAAAGCCCCAATCACCGCCACATTATGATCTTTCTGTAGGATGTAACATAGGTTTGGCCTATCCTACCCCAACTCCAATATGCGAGGTGGGCCCGCAAGGGCGATGGCAAGTGGGTCGGGGTCGTTGACGGGAGTGCAAAAAGTGACCCTGCGACCCTGACCCCTAGTCATGCAGGAGAAACCTGTGGGGGTTTTAGTCGGTAGGGGTCCCATGTCTGCCACCATGGTGTCGAGCCTGAAATACCTCACCATGGGACATGGTGGGGATACATAAATGTATTTCCCTCACATAAAAAAAGGATAGGTTTGACCACACGCCGCATCCTAGCCTTACGTTAAGCAAAGTTTCGGTCTACGATATAGAGCATGCTCACCTACTCGAAATCGATTCCAAAACCTGCGTGACCCTGCGCTGTTATGGGCATATCATATATCTATAAAAAACATAGATCAGCTGTACACTCTTATCTGATACTAGCAGCACCCCGCGGAGTTACCAGCGAAGTTCCCGTTCTCGTTGTTCCCGTTGTTTTCCGGGATAAAAATATGCCTATGTGTTCTTCCAGACTATAATCTATCTGTGTTTCAAATTTCAGCCCGATCCGTTCATACGTTATAGGACGTGAATGAGCAACAAACATCCGAACATCCATACATTAACATCTATATATATAAAAGCGAAAGGTCACTCATCAAGGAATCTCAGAAACTACAAATGCTAGGAATCTGATATTTTGCATGGAGGTCCCTTTTAGCACGTAGGCGCTCGCTAAGACGGGGTTTTGCGAAATTCAACCCCTAAGAGGGTGAAACAAGGGATGAACGGTTGTATGAAAATTCGTCTTATTAAAGTTATCAAATTTTGTGTCTAGACACTTTACACGAAGCAATTAAATGTTTGTTCTATCAAATTTGTAATTTCAAACTGTACGGGGGTGAAATTGGGGTTGAAATGAGGGATGAATGTCAATATGGAAGTTCCCAACCGTTGAAGATAAAACCATGAAACTCTGTAAATAAACACTTGACACGAAGTGAACGAATGTTTGTTCTAGCAATTTTGTAATTTCAAACTGTACGGGGGTGAAAATGGGGTTGACATGGGGGATGAATGTCAATATGGAAGTTCCCAACCGTTGAAGATAAAACCATGAAACTCTGTAAATAAACACTTGACACGAAGCGAACAAATGTTTGTTCTAGCAATTTTGTAATTTCAAACTGTACGGGGGTGAAATTGGGGTTGAAATGAGGGATGAATGTCAATATGGAAGTTCCCAACCGTTGACGATAAAACCATGAAACTCTGTATACAGGCACTTGACACGAAGCAAATAAATGTTTGTTCTTGCAATTTTGTAATTTCGAACTGTATGGGGATGAAAATGGAGTTGAAATGGGGGCCGAATGTATCTTACGCTTTCAGATCTAAACAACTAAACCGATTTTGATGAAATTATATACAATTGTTTTATTATAAGCTGTTTTAGTAACCGTAAATGTGTCTGGGTATACAAATAGGTACTGCCTGAGTTACCTTAGTACCTATATATTTCGTGCGGACGAAGTCGCGGGTAACAGCTAGTTTATAATATTAGTAGGATGCTCGTGTTTTTGTGGTTGTGTTCAAGATTTTGAAGTCATTATCGAACAAGAGAGTCGTCGCCTTTGAAGCTTTCAGCACATCTCTCAATCGAATCCAAAGCCTCCCGCTTATACTTAGCTATGATCTATCCTAAAAAACATTCAACATTGAAGAGGCACTTGAAGAAGAAGAAAAAGTAGGTATCTTTAAAATGTGAACAGTACTCCATACAAAATTCCTGTACTTGGATAATCAAGTAATTAGATGTTTGTTTTTTCCCGCAGAAAACAAATGTATACTTGTGAGATTTTTTGAACAATTACTTAACTAAGTTTATTATATCCAGAAAAAAATGGGACATAAGGACAGTTTACCATGAGTTTAAGGTTTATCTATGATCTAAGATATTGAACCTGAAAACTAAACGATAATCCGTATTCAAATAATATATTCAGCCTTACTTTCTTGCATTTAATAAATTCTACCTAGGCACGGGACAGTAGCCGATACATATTCATACTGATATTACTGTAGCCGGAATGTGTTTGTTTGTTGCTTTGCTTATTAACTTAATAATGTTATGTCACAATAAATATTACTTACGTGCAATTACTATCTTATACAAAGTAGGATAATATCAGCAATTATTGTAGAGCGGTAATTAATGCAACTGATACTGATAATGTTTTTTTCGAATGAGCAAGTAATTTTTGATACCATAATCTTCTGTAAAATATAAAAGTGTGATTTCATAATAATGTTTTCTGTTTTCTCATCGTTTTCGATATATTAATAAACGGTTACTATCAAGTAACTCCTTACTAACTAACTAACTACTTAGCAGAACTGTAAAAATCTATTTCATAAACTTAATACATTTTCGGTATAGTATTAGAATAGCCGTGGAATGAAAATGTATATATTTTTTAATAAACATTTTACTAACAACTAGCAGCATTCGCGGTTTTACCCGCGTAGTTCCCGTTCCTATCATTCCCGTCATTTCTTCGGGATAAAAGGTAGCCTATGTGTTCTTCCAGAAACTAAACGCTCCAAATTTCAGCCTGATCCGTTCAGACGTTATGCCGTGATAAAACAACAAACATCAAAACATTGACAATTTTAATATTAGTACGAAAGTAGGATAATACGTTTGTAGTTAACAGCCATCTCGTCTGATGTTAAGCGCCACGACGGTACCGTCTACGACGGAGCGTGTTCATCAATTCATATAACTTGTAGACATCAAGATTGTATCCATCTTAAATTAATATTTTGAACCACAGCCGAAGCTTCTAGTAAAATTCTAACACAAAATAATTCTCCGACTGTATGCAGGTATGTGCTCTTTCACGCTCTTGTCGCCAGGTTTAGATGAAACTTGACACAAATATTTTCACAAACCAAACCTACCAGGGAAATATCTTAAGCGAAATCTTCTCATGCACTCTGCTAAGAAGAAGACGAATTGAAAACAACAGTTATTAACGTCTTTGCGGAAAAAAATGAATTCATAGTCAGTTTAAAAAATACTGAAAATATCATACGCCTGTCTCAAAAAAGATCAAACCTCTTTTGAATGCCGAAGACGTTGGATAGTAGGTAACAGTGCGAGACATTGCTAGTAACACTATAAACTCTCTAATGTAATGGTCAGCTATTTTCAGGCCTTCTCTATTTACATAGCCTTAAGGTAAAGGCGTCACTAGAAAGAACCTGTATAGTCACTGGCCTCAGATGCAGCGATATAAATAAAAAATGTGCCCTGAAGACCTTGAAATAATTAACAAACTGCGTTTCTATGTGTAGCGGGAATGGTTTACTACTACCAATCTAATTGACCCCTAGAATCGCTAGCAGCGAGTTATGTTGCGGTTCTACTTATTTTGGTTGTTGACAACACTAGGTATAAATAAACGTCCAGCGTTCACCGCTTCCTACAATCGACTAAAACGGAAAGAGTGAGCTCACTCGATAATATAACTCCGTGCGCTAGAAGTGTGTGAGGGCACATTCATTCACTTATATCGATGCTCAGATGGCCTCTGGTGCCACCACCCGTCTTGTTACACGATCATTGCTACCGAAGCTGGACTCGCAGTAACTGCTGCTTAAACTGTGTCGTCGAGACATTTAATAACATTTGTAATGAACCTATGTCATGGTACCCTGCTGACTCCCAGGTACACAGAAAACAACGCTGGTTTAACGACAAAGTTATAAGTCTTACACCTTATAGTTGTTACAATAAAAGTGAAAATGGATTGCAAAAGGTTTAGTTTTTTATTAGGTACCTATGTAATGAAGTAGGTACAATGCGAAGCGTATAGTGATAAGTGTACATTGATGATTTCGTTATTGAGTGACAATACTTTAAAATATGACAGATAGAAACACTTTATTATGTACACTAGAAATCTATATATATAAAAGCGAAAGGTCACTCATCAAGGAATCTCAGAAACTACAAATGCTAGGAATCTGAAATTTTGCATGGAGGTCCCTTTTAGCACGTAGGTGCTCGCTAAGACGGGGTTTTGCGAAATTCAACCCCTAAGAGGGTGAAACAAGGGATGAACGGTTGTATGAAAATTTGTAATTTTCAAAGTTTTAAAATGTTGTATCTAGACACTTGACACGAAGCAATTAAATGTTTGTTTCATCAATTTTGTAATTTCGAACTGTATGGGGGTAAAATTGGGGTTAAAATGGGGGATGAATGTCAATATGGAAGTTCTCATCCTTTGAAGATAAAACCATGAAACTCTGTATACATATATACACTTGACACGAACGACACGAACAAACGAATGTTTGTTCTATCAATTTTGTAATTTCGAACTGTACGGGGGTGACATTTGGGTTGAAATGGGGGATGAATGTCAATATGGAAGTTCCCAACCGTTGAAGATAAAACCATGAAACTTTGAACCTATATAATAGACACTTGATACAAAGCAAACAAATGTTTATTCTAGCAATTTTGTAATTTCGAACTGTACTGGTATGAAATCGGGGTTGAAATGGGGGATGAATGTCAATATGGAAGTTCCCAACCGTTGAAGATAAAACCATGAAACTCTGTGTATAGACACTTGACATGAAGCAAACGAAGGTTTCTTCTGGCAATGTTGTAATTTCGAACTGTATATGGATGAAATTAGGATTCAATTGGGGGATGAAAGTATGTATGGAAGCTCCCAATCGTTGAAGATAAAACCATGAAAGTCTGTATCTGCATTTGACACGAAGCAAATAAATGTTTGTTCTAGCAATTTTGTAATTTAGAACTGTACGGGGATGAAATTGCACTGGAATGGGGGATAAATGTTAAGATTAAAGTTCCCAATCGTTAAATATAAAACTATGAAACTCTGTATATAGGCACTTGACACGAAGCAAATAAATGTTTGTTCTAGCAATTTTGTAATTTCGAACTGTATGGGGATGAAATTGGAGTTGAAATGGGGGACGAATGTCTCTTAGGCTTTCAAACCTAAACATAAATGAACCGATTTTGATGAAATTGTATAACATTATTTATAATAAGCTGTTTTTAGTAACCGTAAATGTGTCTGGGTATACAAATAAGTACCTACTGCCTGAGTTAACTTAGTATTTATTTCGCGCGGACGAAGTCGCGGGTAACAGCTAGTATAACATAAAATTAAACAATACGAACAATGAATTAAGGGGGCGCCTAAAGCCAGAAAACGAAAAAAGGACGTTTTCGACGGCGCTCACTGAAGTTAAGAAACTAAAAACTATGACAAAAAAAATATTGACGTGTGGGTACAATCAAGAAGAAGCACAATAACCGAAAAGAATTTTAAAAATAGATCAGAGTTTTTTACAAAAAAATAAAAATGACACCGAAAAACCCGTTTTAATTCGAGTACTCGAAATTATCAGCGATGACCCCACATTATTTTTTGGTAGTAAAATTCCTATTTGTACGTTCTAGTAAAGTAACCGAACACTTTTTTTAAATTTATGTTTAATTATTGAGTAATTAAATAAAACTTGGTCTAAAATAGACTCCTGATTAAATATTGATTTTTCCTCCAAACTGTGTCATGCTATTCTCGACTTTATGGCCATCATATTAAGAAACGCGTCGCGCGGGTGAAATCTATTTTTTTCCTGGCTTTAGGCGCACTCTTAATTCTAGTGCTATAAATGGCAGTCTTATCGAACACCCTCATGAATTAAGGGCGTACCCCGAGCAAATGACCTTGAGTATTTCTTACCTTGTTTTACGCTAAAATTTTAGAATAAACTCTTTAAAAAATCAGATATTGGTATTTTGAATAAAATAAAACTACCAAAATGTTTGTAATAGAATTGTCTATCTGTTGGTGTAAGTTCCAAGGTTCCAAGGGTTTCCGAGGAGATGCATGATAACTACAATTTTTTCATGGTTTCGTGGTGAGGCGATTATTTAAACAATAAGTTCATTAACAAAAAAATAAAACTACCATTTTGAAGCCAAGAAGTTGTAGAAATTTAATGTATTTTTTACCAGTTGATATTTGTTTTGGCTAATGAGTAGGTAGCTCTTAAAACTGGACAAAAAACTCGTTTTGCTGGGGGACGCACCTTAAGTGCCGCAAACCGACAAACGCACGTCAACTGCTGTGTTATTTTACTCAACCGGCACAATATGAAGGGATTTTAAATCGAATGTGTGATGAAAAGGGTATCCTGTACAATAATTGGAAACGCTTATCGCAATGGCTCAACCCTGACAAACCAGCCAAATCCTACCCCAAGTGAGAATTGACTCAAAAATATTACTAAACTAAAAAAAAAACACTAAAGGAAAAACAAATGAATTACAGTTTTCAAAACACAAAAGCATGAGTAAATAGCTGTATACATTTGAAATTGGCACGACAAAACAACAATTTCACATTTAAGGACCTAATATATGTACTTATTATATTTAAACCTCTTATATCAGTATTACCTTTCCTCTTCCCCATAGGTACTTTTTCTGAAATTATTTACATATATTATGTGTATGTTTATATAAGTATATATTTATGTATTATAAGTATTGGTATTATTGTTTGTATGCATGTATGATGAGTCACACCACCCACACTACAAAATAAATATTTATAAACATTTCTCCATAATAAGGTTGCCTGGAAGAAATCGCTTTAAGCGATAAGGCCGCCCATTACTCTGCAAGTTACTTCGTTCATTATAAGATATTGTATTAGCATTAAGGTTTATTGTTAATTTGTGGTGTAATAAAGTATTATATTATTATATATATATTATTATTATTTATACTCGTTTAATAAAGAATAGGAACAAAACCAAATTGCAATGATAACTACATTAGATACGTAAATAACTACCTAAATTCTGAACACAACTAAATTATTCATAGACCATTGACCGACATTACGACGCTGAATGATAATGTTTATCCAAACATATCCCAGCATTTTGATCTTGCGTCACATCAACCAAGGGCTCAGAAAGGTTTTGAAGATGCAATAAACATCTTTTGTACACCGAAATGAAAATTAACTAATTAAATCGTCCCACCAGCACCATGGAATTATATAATTGTTCGCACCAAAAATACCCAAATCCAATCGCATGACAAAACTTTTCGAACTCAATGCGAATCATACAAAAGCAATTCCAGAGAGCTGTCACGTCCTTTTAAAATAATAACGATGACAACATTTTAAAAATAATAAGATTGTCTCGTAAAAATATTACGAAGATATATAATTAAAGGATTCAGTGTACCGTGGTCAGCGGCGTGAGTGCTAATGGGCTCTGCTTGGAATAATTTTATGCATGAAATGTCGGACGCGCGACACCTCCCGACACTATCTCTGTCTCAGAGTAGGAAACAGAGAAACAACTCTTACGTATTATCCGCTTGCTACACCGCTTGTTCTTCGCGTTTACAATTTTGGCGGGAAAATGGGTGTCAGGTTACATAAGTGCGGTGTTTGTGCTTCGGCATATGAAGTGCCGCCTTACTTGTATCCGTTTGAGCCCATTCATTCTCAAGAGCGTTTCAAGACGCTTCTAGCGGTATCGTTTGTTTATAATTAATGTACTTAAAATGTAAACTAACATTTTTGACACTTGAGATTTTTTTTTGCGATTTCTCAAGTAGTCGATCAGCTATTACATTAATAATTTATAAAGGAGACAGTGGTTTTATGGCTTAAATGTGTTGTATACGAAATAACAAACTCGAAAAACCAAAAAAAACTGCATTCGATAGCACAAATATATTTTTTAAATTTTTTTCAATACTTCGGGACCATTTTCCCGCCAAAAAATTTAATTTTTGTTTTTTTTTAATTTTACGATTTTTCTATGTAAATGAACTCCAATTTTATTGTGGATTATATCAAAATAAAGACCAGTTCAAGTAGACGCCATTAAACACAAATTTATCGGTATACCTTCCCAAATAAAAACACGAAAATTTTTTTTTCCCGCCAAAAACCCGACCGCAGAGTTAAGTTTGTATATTTTCGTCATCAACCAAGTTTTGGGTACTATATTACACACCGGTGTATCAAGCGGATAAGTACGTCGACATTTATTTTGTTAGTCGTCATTTTTTCACACGTCACCCAAGCTAAGCAAACCTTGTAACATCTATAGTACAAGGTTTGCTCTAGCAAGATTGGTGATATAATACCTCTATAGTTAAAGTTAAAAAACACACTTGTCTAGGTAAGATATTTATTATGCATAGAAACGTTCAAGCATAGCTCTAACATCCATAATGATAACAAAAATGTGAGCTTGAAAGATAAATGATGAAGATGTTTGTTTTCATCTCAATTTTTCTTGAACTGATATCTGCGATAAAAATTAAACGGAATTTCATCGAACGTCAAAATGTGAGTTACCGTAACAATCTTCGAAAAAAACTGAATTGGAAATATTTCACGAAAAAACAGTCAATTAATTTTATTACACACAATAATTACAGAATGTAAAGGTGGGTATTTTTTGTATATAATTGCAACAATAATTATTTAATAATATCTAGCGAATACGCATTAATGTCCAAAGTACAAATGTATGGTATATCTGTCATATTATTGCACAAACCACAGTTTATTCAGTTGCGCGTGCGGAAAGTCAGAAAGTTGATTATTAAATATGTAAATGTAAAAATCAGTAGATACATAAATCTTTAATTAATTTTCTTTCTTTACTAGCAGAACACCGAGTACCATATCTCAGGTTTGAGGTGCTGTTAACACGATGTAAAGTTAACGCTCATCACTAATTACGATTACGTATGGAAGTGTTTCTCTGTGATCGTATCGCTCAGTGGTTAGACACCGCTGGACACCGGTGACACCCACGATATATAGCTCGTGCTTATTAACTTTATAGCAGAAATATAGCCGAGGTGTGAAGTGTCGCACGAAAACATGACATGTTGCAAATGGCTGGCCATCGGTGAATAGCATGAATCGTATTCTTATGCACTAGCCACTGTATTACTAAACTTGACTTCAGCCCAATCTCGTCTCAATGGCTTTGTGTGACGTCACAATGGACGAACATTTCTATACCGATTTGGAGTTGCTAAAAAATTGGTTCGCCTTGATTGACAAAATTGATGGAATTACAAGCGTAATTAATTTCTTACGTAAATAAAATGTCTCATAACAATAGGGTACAATCCTCAAAAACTAATTAGTCCGTCTGTTAGATTGCTAAAAAATATTGTATACGTATTTTTTCTTTTGTTTCACAAACAAAAAATTACGAAGATACAGCGCTTAGAAGTTTCGCGTGACGTCACTCGTGCCTACGATTTTTGCTCATGAGTGACGTCGCGAACCCCACTCTCGAAGTTTGATGTTCTATATCTTTGTCGATTTTTAATATTTTGAAAAAACAAAAAATACGTGTCCCATATTTTTCCATGATCTAGCTGACGGACTAATTAGAGTAGTGTATTTTTGACCCAGTCCGGTACCCTATTGTGTGTTTGAAAGGAGTGAAAGGTACCCATGAAAGTTATTCATAACTGTTACTTCTCGCACAGCCCTAAAATCGAGAATTTTATTTTTATCATATGTGTACATGTGATACTCCAAACTATTTCTTAATTTTTTTAATTCAATTTACATATTATAAGCTGTGAGACGGGGAAGGCTTCATTCTTCATTCCAATTTGAGGTATCAGTTTTCCACTTACACGTATGTACTTGACAAACAATTTCCATTCTTACTTTTAGTAACTACGTAACATTGGTCACATATTCGTATTATGATTCACCAGCGACACATTTCTAGTTCTTCTTAGCATGAGACGTATTATTTTTGTTTTCAAGTTTGAAGACTGCACAGAAGTTCAATTATCCTATCTCACAAAGTGACAATCGAAAAATGTTCAAAACACCTTTACTAAACGAATTTACCGCTCACGCCAAGCTTCTCGTTTACTGTAAATTTAACCTTATTTTTCGTCTCTTTTAATATCTTTTCGTTTGTCAGTAAATGTACCTTTGGCTTAATCTCATGCACACTAAAATACACCTTCTTGTGGTTTAAACAAAATTAAGTTTATTTTGTAGCTTATTTCGTTATAGAGCCGTATCTTGGAGTCCTTTTGACAATTTGAATTTCTTATTCTCGCCGCGGTAAAAATTAAATGTCAGTGTTTTATAAAACATTGCCGCTTAAAATATTATTGTAATAATCGAATTGTAAAGTGTAAAGTTTGCTGTCTGGTTGGACGCTAATGTTAGTAGCCTTTTTAGTAAACTGTGCATTTTAACGTGATAACGCTCGGGCATGCCTCTTACCTTGACTTATAGACTTTGTATGGCAATTTTTTCCGAAATCGAAAAGGAATTCGTTCTACCCGCATTTGTTAAAAAACTTTAATTTTGAAAGTAGCTAACTATGAAAGTACGAAAATATTTGTTTTTGTACAGAACATATTATTTGCAATGCATAAAAAAATACTTGAATCCATTACAGCATGAAACATTACTAGTAACTCGATTTACGCGACTCGAATAGCTGTCAATTGTTTTAAGCACAGCCGGAACAAAAATTTGGGGTGTTGACGTCGAAAGATGTCAATGAGACAAAATGTTTTGTTTGGGATGCGGAATTCAGACTTAGTATGTTTTTTTAAGCTATTATAAGTTTACACTAAATTGGACCACCATCTCGCCTTAATTTAAGCTACTCTGTGGTCTACGATGGAGAGTGCATACCTAGAAGAAACCTATTTACTCTCGATCTGAAGACATCAAGATTATATGACCCTGTGGCAAAACCCACTCAGGTAACGCATTTCACAGCCTAGACGTTCTTATCACAAACGTAGAGCCAAACCTGTTCGACCGAGTGATGACATGTGATCGATTTTTTGAAATTAAGACAGTAAATAAAAAAATGACTATCTATTCTATAGTGATATCGTTTCATAAGGTCAGCCGTTAGGGATGCCAGGTCTTGTCTACTGATCACAGCCCAAGCCAAGATCTTATCGTCTGTGGTGGCGTTGCGCTGGTGATTATGTAAGATGTAGTCTGTTCACTCGTCGAGTGCGGTAAGTAGCTACATAATATGGTAAGCATATGGAAAGCTTTCAAGTATAGATACTCTTTATTGTACACACCATAAACAAAAAAAAGCACTTATACAGTATACTTATGCAAGTATGAGCTGCATACGAGCGTAACTAAGCTAGTTGGTAAGATTAAGTTAGCTCGACTTTGCAGTTTCTGCGCTATCCCAAATCTCGGTAGGCAGTAGAGGCCCTGAGAACAATTGTGATAGATATTTGATGATTGAGGTATTTGGTGAAAAAATAACCAAACTTCCAACAACATGGGTAGAGTCCTTTACAATAAGTTGCCGGAGGATTGTAAAACTCTACCTAGTGATGCAATGTTTATGAAGAAAGTGAAACAACTTCTTTTAAAGCGCACTTTGTACACTGTGAAAGAATACTTAACTTATGACTATGACTCTAGCATCTAACATCGAAGACAATAAGTGCAAACAATCTGTATAGAGTATATGCTTGACTGTTACCCCGGAGCTGTGCTTTGTTTTGGTACCTCTATGTATGTTTTCAGTGTTGCAACCTGTATGACTATTTAATTATGAATACAGTTATATTAAACTGTCACGATTTAAACTCATATTGTGAACATAACAGGAAACTTGATCACGACCTAAATATCTATTATTTATGATTGTTATTGTTTATGATCTATTTATTTTGAATGTCTTAATTATTGTATAATACTTTAAATTTATTATTATTAATCATTTTGCCCCTATACAGCAAACTAATTAACTGTTCTTTAACAATTGTGTAAAGTGACGAGACACATTATGATCTATATTAAGTTTTAGTTGTAAACATTTTGCAGCTCAATTTAGTGTATGTATTGATGTGTCAATAAATGATTATCTTATCTTATCTTATCTTATCTTATCTTATCTTAACTGATGTTAGATTATTGAGTTTTACCTTAAGATTGAAACTATCTACAACGAAACTAACTGAAACTAAAAACGAACTAACAAAGTTGTAAAAAATGCAGTTCAATCAGAGTAAGGTGGCCCGTTAAATAATATACGCTTTTATATCAATTGAAATAAAGTTGAAATTTCTTGCAAATGCCTAAATATTTATACAAAATTATGAACTTTCAACAAAACTAAAATAGTTATTACCTATAGGTATGTTACGTGTAACAAAATTAAGTAGGTATTTCACAACTATGGTGCAACATATTGAAGCACAAAGGTAGATCTGATAAATTGCCCTTATCAGGACATCTGCAATCTATTATAATAATAATAACTGCTTATCTAGCTCAAGTTTGTAGATATGACACTCAAATAAATTAAATTTGAGATTTGAATTCAAATAAACCGGGAATTTCCAGAAATTACCTGTTCATTTGATACGCGGACAGACATTGCGTGTAAGTTAGAGTTACGTAGAAAAAACTTATCATAATTTACGTAAAAATATTATGAAAAATATTATGCGTAGTAACATAAGTCAATATCAGTCGATATTATTTTTCTTTGGATATGAGTTTTCGGAAACTAAACCCGAATAAAATGAGAAAAATCCTTTCAACCGTAATTTCTCGCAGCTAATTTTACTGTTCCTGTACAGTTTCGATGAATTTGAAGTTAAAATTTTAATCTTAATTAATTAAAAAATACATGAAACATAAGTGAAGTTACGAATGATCTGTTACATTAAAACGATTACTTACAGTAACCGGCATAGTTAACTTCATTTTGGATGTGAATCCTGCACACCACCCTGGGGATATCATGTGTTGCGGGATTCAGTGTTTTACTCCGTATGGTGGTGTTGCAGAACTTAAGGGGGCGCCTAAAGCCAGAAAACGAAAAAAGGACATTTTCGACGCCGCTCACTGAAGTTAAGAAACTAAAACCTATGAAAAAAAAATATTGACGTGTGGGTACAATCAAGAAGAAGCACAATAACCGAATAGAATTTTAAAAATAGCTCAGAAATTTTTACAATAAAAAAATAAAAATAACACCGAAAAAACCCGTTTTAATTCGAGTACTCGAAATTATCAGTGATGACCCCATATTATTTTTTGGTAATAAAATTCCTATTTGTACGTTCTAGTAAAGTAACTGAACACTTTTTTAAATGTATGTTTAGTCATTGAGTAATTAAATAAAACTTGGTCAAAAATGGACTCCTGATTAAATATTGATTTTTCCTCCAAACTGTGTCATGCTATTCTCGACTTTATGTACATCACATTAAGAAACGCGTCGCGCGGATGAAATCTGATTTTTTCCTGGCTTTAGGCGCACTCTTAAGTCATATTTTACAAAGAAAAGTGATATTTATTGGGTCAACGGGTAACTCACGTGTAATATGGTCGGTCAATCCGACTCGAGTTTCGGCCGCGTCCGGGGGCCTTTTTCAAGGAGAGTGTACGCAGGCGATGGTGCCAAACAGGCAGCAATTGAGCCGGAAAAGTGAATAAGGAAAAAAAAAGTAAGGGCTGTTTCGACTAATACAAATCAGTGAAGGCCAAAAGGCCAATATTGGTGGTAGCGGTGGTTGTGGACATTTGACATATCAAGTTGTTTAATTTCTTTTTTTTTAACAACAAAACTAAAATACAATGAGAACTAAGTGTACAGTACGCTACATACCTAAATACTTACATTAAGCACACCTGAATTATCCATAGACCAAGGTTTACATATAATCTGTCCAAGCCCGCTACCAGTTGGAAGCGTGCCCAGTATGCTATCGACATTATCACACTGAATGGCAATGCTTATGCGTTGGGCCAAATAAACGCTTATAGTTATTTAATTAGTGTTTTATTTTAAATTAAAATAGAAATCAAGATTCCTAAACATCTTTATTAATGTTTTTCTCTCTGAATTGATCAGAGTAGTATTTAATCTCATATTGGTAGGTAATTAGTTTTCTCGTTAGCGCGAATGAGACAAAGAATTATCGTCTTCAAAGAATCATAAATTAGGCACGTACTATATTAGTACTAGCATGGTCCCGCGACTTCATCCGAGTACAATTTAAAAATAGTCATTCCCGAAGGCAGTCTGCATTTTGTTGTGGTAAAAAAAAATGTTTTATCCTTCCCGGTCTTGATGTGATTGAGCAACAAACATCCAATTAAACATTCGAATGATTCCTTTTAGCAGGATTCTTTGCCAGTGTCTATGATGGAGATAGAACGTTAACTGACCATTTCATGATTCCATAAATGGGACTCGGAACCTCCTCTCACAATAAGGATGTTTAAGACATAATCCACTATGCTGACCTAGTGTGCATTGGTGGAAGTCACGCGTTTACGAAAATTATTTTTGTTAAATAAACAGTTCGGTTTCTTCATAAACTCCATTACTTAACATCAGATTAGATTAAGATAAACAACAAACCTAATTTTGAAAAAAAATATACCTTAAAGCCAGTAGTAGCAAACTTGTACAATCCCACCTGGAGAAAACTCAAATTTATAAATATACACGCAAGGTCCGAACCTACTATCTTATGTCTATGAAATCAGTTGTTCCCGGTTCTGGACTACCACGAGTACTTACTACCTCAATTGACTATAATACATACAAAAAAGACTAAATATTATACAATACTGTATATTATTTTCATCTGTAACACCAATATCTACACTATTTAAATTGATTTTAAAAATCAACCACAACTGAATTATGAACCCAATTCTCTGCGCTGTAAAGTGCTCTATTAGTTTCCAAGTTATACGAGTATATTTCCATACCACATGATAGGCGTCACAAAAGTTGACAGACGGACATGTAAGTCACCGATGGTCACTTCTGATTAAAATGATACTGATAACGTCTGACGGCTTTTTCTATGTGATGGTCAAATTTGTCTAGATCGTCGGATCAGTGCGTTCTACTATCGGATCAAAACTGCCGCTTCACTATGAACTACAGCCGATATATATTTTTTATATTACAGAGTGATGGGACGAGCAGGACATGTGTCTGATGGTAAGCAATACGACTGCCCATAAAACCACAGAGTCACGCAGCTATTACAACATGAAACGCACAAATCATTCCCAACCACTGCACTGTACCTACTTGTCACCCAGAGATATTAGATTACAGTCTCATCTCTACATTCTGAAGTGTGAACCGACATATTAAATAGTACAGTCCAATAAAGAAGTAATACATACATTTACCTACAACGTTTTTGACATCAAACTGCCGTTAAGTAATCCACACTTAAGCCCAATTTTGTTTCTTTCAGTTGTATTCCAAACGTTTCTTTAAGACTTAGTGACTTAAAACTCAGCCAACTTTTTCAGCTATTTTATATGACAACTAGCGGCCCATTCCGGCTGCGCTCGGATATTGTCATTGTTAGTGGAGAGGTTAAAGACTATTAATCGAAATAAAAACTATCCTATCTCTCAAGTTGGACCAGACTGCTCACTGTGTGCCAATTTAATTAAAAATCGGTTAAGTAGTTTAGGAATCCATAGCGGACAAACATCGTGACAGGAGATTTATATTTATTAAGAAGATAGTTCTTCGAAGAAGGCTTCGAAGTTTTTACCGTGCTTCAAAAAGCTGCTTATGGTTGACTCTCTGAAATCAAAAATAGGTCTAGAAATCCAGAGAGAACAATATTAGGTGGGTTGGTAATGGATATGTTTTTGTGTTCATAACAATTTTCATTACACGTGTAGATAAATACATGACATCATTCATGAATATACTCGTAGAAGTACCTTATATGTGCAAAAGAAGTTGATTTTCGCTCAAAACCTTGTATTATAAACGCGATAGTTTGAGAGTACGTATGGATGTTTGTTCCTCTCTCATGGGATCTAGATGAATTTGGGTAATCCCGGGAATTGAAAACTACGCGGGTGAAACCGCAAGGAGCTAGTACAGAAATTATGTTGTATAAAAAAAATCGGTTGTCTGTAAAGTTACTGACGATAGTTAAACGTGACAACTTCAACTCCAAGCCTTAAATGGAACGCCTCAGAGCGAGGTAACGCCGCATGACGTCATGTTTTTCGTGCGTGCAGCCGGCTTCATCGAATTATAAGACGTTGTCACGTCAAAAATACGCAAGTCCTGTCAAGGCGACAGTGCGGCTGATCGTCTAATTATTATTAAACAGAAGAGGGTAGCCCGCTGACCACGTCGGTCTAGGAGCCGACCGTGTGAATTACGCACCTGGGGCACACAATACCTTACAGT
The DNA here is from genome assembly GCA_963693475.1 of Ectropis crepuscularia. NCBI lineage: Eukaryota > Metazoa > Arthropoda > Insecta > Lepidoptera > Geometridae > Ectropis > Ectropis crepuscularia. The sequence continues at coordinate 25,073,990 of OY856342.1, forward strand.
GTGACAGCTCGCTAAGTGAATTATTCTCTACTGTACTATAAAATTGAGATAACGGCTGCATCAAAGACATTACCATTCTAATAGGGTACCGGACTGGGTCAAAAATACACCATCCTAATTAGTCCGTCAGCTAGATCATGGAAAAATATTGGACACGTGTTTTTTGTTTTTTTATAATATCAAAAATCGTCAAAGATTCTATATCTTCGATTCTATCGACTTCGACATCGACTTCGAGAGTGGGGGTCGCGACGTCACTCGTGAGTAAAAATCGTACTCACAAGTGACTGCTGTATCTTCGTCATTTTTTGTTTGTGAAACAAAAGAAAAAATACGTGTACAATATTTTTTGGCAATCTAACTAACGGGCTACTTAGTTTTTTTGAGGATTGTACCCTATTGGTCCGTCAGATAAATTATTGAATATGGGACATGTATTTTTTGTTTTATTAAATTGTTCATAATTGACGAAGACACAGATCGTCAATCTTCTGGATCGGGGGTTGTGAGTTGTGACGTCACGCCTTCGTAAAAATAAGTGAAGTCAATTAAAACTTCTTAGCGTCTTCGTAGCATCTTCGTCATTTTTGATTGTGAAACAAAAGGAAAACTATCCGTATAAAATAAAACTAAAAAACTATTATATCCGTAAGTACAAAATTTTGTAATAATCTAACTTGCAGACTAAGCAGTGTTTTTTTATTCATCATGCTTATTGCGATCCTATCAGGACAAGCATTTGAAGGTAAACAATATACCAACAACCCACTCCATGATCTTCCCACAACTGTAACTCAGAACCTACTCCCCCTCCTCTCAGATGAAAGTCACGGCCGTAGTTTACTAAGAGCAATACCAGGTTGCTGGATGATGATTAAACAAGACCATAAGTAAGATCATCACCATCTGAAGCCATGGCATCAGACCGTCATAGCCTCACAGCTACTGGATTTTGAGGGGGCGATGTAGACGCAAGATCCAAAAACCAAAACCACTCATCCTTGACAAACCTGAACAACATATCTGAAGGGATAAAAACTTAGCATAGCGTAAGCACCTCACTAAATGTTCCCACCACTGGGGCTCTGAGTCTTTCCTCGCAAGGAGAGAGGCATCTGAAGGCAAGAAAACCCCAGAAAGACTCATCATAAGTACTTACCTTAGTCATAATTGTAATCCGCGTAGGGGATCGCAACTTTCCCATTTATTCTGTTACCAAACACATTTTCACACACGCACACACTATGTACCGATTTAAAGGGCAATGTTTCTAAAGAAGTTCTAAAGCAACTAGATAAATCATCTTACATTCCTGGAAATGCCAGTGTTTTCCATTGTGATTGAAATGCACACCATGTTAAGGCGTATGAATCCTCACGTTTGCTGTTCCGTCAGCCCAGTTCCAGTCTGAATTAAACCTGTTCGATCGTGGATTTGTTAATTACATAGTGTTTGCCTCCCTGATTGTAGTTGTTTGGAAAATGCCGTAATGATTAATTACTAGGTTGTATTTCCAACTCAGCAACTTTGTTTCTTCGATTGAAAGTTTATGAAGTTGAAAGGAAAACACTTAATATAATCAGATAATTCATTCTATAACCGCAAAATATAAGTATGCATGAAACAGCCCACTAAATGCTTCCACTGCTGAGAGTCAGCTTTAAGAGAGTTAAGGTAATTTGTGGGACAACTGTGCATTCACAACCTCGAAATAATCTCAGGAACATCTTGGTTTCCTATGTATTAGTTATTTATCTATACTTAACATTATAAGCCTGAAGAGGTTTTTTTGATTGAACGTGCCAATCTCAGGAACTATTAGACCAATCAAATATTAGATATCAACAAAAAAATATCTTTTGGAAATGTACCTACTTGATCTCTCAGTGGTATAGGATGGTATAGTATAGTGGATTATGTACCGCGGGCGAAGGCGGGGCGGACCGCTAGTATTACATATTATTCTTATAACAGTAAGTATAGCGATTTGTTTTTTCCCATCTCAAAAAAATCCCAACGCGCCCATAAGTAGCAGTTTTCACTTCAATAAATAACAAAAAATGTTGACGACACCTGTCCACAATGTCCGCTAGTTGGAAATAAAAGAAATTTCAAAGAATATTTTTGAGAAATATCCTCCAAAAATTACTGAACTAAAAGTCACAATTACTCTAGATTCCATTCTACACCTTTACGGTTGGATAGATGTTCGATAGAGGTTGAATGGCCATTGAATCACCACAGGGGATGTAGTTTTTACCAAATAAACGAACGTTTAATTTTGTATGAGAGTTGAACGGATTATACGACAGTTGCGACAATAATGCATGGTATGGTAACGTTGTCAATATCTTAAAAGTCAGGAGTGGATCGCTACTCAAAGACATGTGGCTAAACTTTTTAGTGTTTCTCATGAATTATTGAAAACATTTTTAATATGGCTCGCTTAAGTGTCTGAATGTGGGAACATAAAATTTTTGGCATTGTTAGAGCCCGTGGTTAGAGCAGAGAAAAAACTGCAATTTTCTTAAATTTTTTTCAACTTTATAAAGGACGACCAATCATTATGGTGACAAGGACTCATCCAATTTCTCTTCAATTTATATAGTACGAGCAAAGTTGCTTTGTGGTACACGTAACTCTTCTACTTTTCATTTTCCGGCTTCCATTTGGTTGTACGTACATATTTTCGCCAACGTCTTAGCTTGTCTGAGCAGTAAGTTCTTTTGTAGTTTGATCAGTATGCACATCGTGTCGTAGGTCTCGCAGTTGAATGATGTGTAACATGTAATATAAAGTAACTGAAGATGGATAGATGTGCCAGATTTAATCAATGTATGCTGTGGACACTGTCTGACTGGAAAGAACTCTTTAACTATCTGAAATTAACTACCCAATTACAAACATATACATGGCCTACGAGGCCGAAAAGCTGTAATTTTTTTGACTTTCGAGAGCCAAAACCATCAAACGTTTAAAGTCAAATCAGCAAATGAATAACTATAATCGACGTTTAAGATTAAAGCTTGTACTTGAAGCAAAGTTATGCTCAATAAAATGGTTTAATAACGTATGTGAATTAGTTTTTGTTTAAGTAAAAATATCTAAAACCCTTCGAAAAAGACTTCAGTTTAAATTAATTCCTGTAAACAAATTATGAAACCAGACCACCTAGGTATGCATACCCCCGCAAAACCACCCTCCGTCAATACGCCAACGCCCTTCCAGCGAAGTAATACAGAAAATATTGAAAACAAGTTTGATATTGAATAATTAATCGGCAAGAGTCCCCCAACAAGGCCCAATAACAGTTTAATGGAAGAATTAGGGACGATTTGTAGGCAGCCGCGGCGGACGGCCGACGTTTAATCGCTTGAATATTGTATTAGGTGATCGTCGGAAGACACTGTAGTCGAAGGGATAGTGCAGTCGAAGGACACTATAAGGTCACTATTGCAACACTGTTTGGTCACTGAAAGAACACTCTAGGTATATTGTACGAACACTGTAAGAATTTTGTAAGGTTTTGTTTTTGACGTGATAACGTCTTATAATTCGGTGAAGCCGGCTGCACGCCCGCAAAACATGACGTCATGTAACGTTACCGTTACCGTTAGTTCGTCGTCCGTGCCATGCGGACAAAGCTGAGCGCTGAGGGCGCCACCCGCCGCGCGGTATCACTACTCGCGCTATCAGCGTACTGATTTCTTAAGACGTTGTCACGTTTAACTATCGTCAGTAAACCGACTTTACAGACAACCATTTTTTTTTTAAACATTGTTTGACAGTGACCAGTCACTTTATATGTACCTACTGTATGGGCACTGCAAGAACTCTGTAGGAACACTGCTAGGACACGAAAAGGTAATTTTAGGAACTCTGTTATGAAACTGTTAGTAGACTCTTGAAACACAATTGGGATGGAATGTAATAGATATTCTAGGGGCACTACAAGAACATTCTGGGAACACTATTAGACATTTTAGAGACATTGTAGGGATAATGTAAGAGCGCTGTTAAATCATAGTAAATGAATGACCTCTAGGAACATTTTGAGGTCACTGTAGAGGCAAAACTACTGTCACTGTACTGTACTGTACTGTAAGTACTGCAAAAGGATGCTGAAACAGTACGCATTGTTAGTGCACTGTAAAGTAGAGCTAATACACCTCTATGTATTTACAAAGTATTTTAGAGAGATTTCACGCAATTGCTCAGTGGCGGAGTTTATTATCACTCGTAGCTACTTTGTGCTGATTATTACGAGAATGCTTGAAATTTCCGAAAGGAAGTGCATTTTACAATTTAGAGCACTATTTTTTCCATATGTGTATTTTTTGTGTTTAAAAAAAATTGTTTAAAAAGATGTGGTGTCATGGGACACCAGGTAAAAACGAAGTTCCTTTGGATAATATAGAAGCACTTATAAAAATAACTATTATTATTTATGGTACTTTTTATTTTATTTTATTATAGCATAGAGTGACGAGACGAAAAGGTCATGTGCCTGATGGTAAGCAACATGCCTGCCACATAACAGCACAGTAACACGGAGCTATTGGAACATGATAATCCAAATCATTACCTAGCACTGCACTGCGCTCGTCACCCAGAGATCTAAGATATTATGTCTCTAAGCCCTGTAATTTCTCTGGATTCATTGCCCTTCAAACCGGAACACAGTAATGTTGCACATTACTGCTCGGCGGTAGAATATTTGGCAAAGGTGTAGTACTTCCCCAGGCGGACTCTGCTAAGAGTCCTACCACTACAAAACGATCATCTCAAAAATAAAGTTGGCAACACTGACCAGTGTTTGGGCATGGACAGTTTTTACGTGTCTTCAAAAGAACAAAAGTGTGTAAGCAATCTTATTCCTGCGGTCGATGAATGCGCTAGTTATAGGTCAAACAGTTTGAGGCAGTGTTTTGAACTCTATGGCTGTATGATGAAGTGCCATATTGTTAATAGTTAGCTTGAAACAAACTGTGTGTGTAACGCCGCACGGCATAAGTAAAACTAAAATAAAAAATAACTATTTAAACCTTTTGATTTTTTTTATTAATTAAAAGTAAAAATTACACATAAATTGAATTTACTAAACACAGGAACATAGAGACACCATGTCGTATCCCATAGTGTCGAGCCTGACATACCCCACCATGTACCTGCATGGTGGGCATACCTAAAAGTACTTCCCCCACACAAAAAAAGGGACACAGAGCAACAACTGATTGTTCTGTATTCTGTCTACTTAGAAGGAGACCAAAAAGTCGACCCCTACCTCAGCAGGATCAAAGTATTCAGCGAAAAACTAGCTACAAAAGACCTTATTGTTGCTGGTGACGTGAATGCATGGTCCCACTGGTGGGGAAGCACATCTCAAAATGAGCGAGGAGAAACTGTAAGCTCTTTCTTCAATGAAATGGACTTGTACATTCTCAACTCCGGCGATACACCAACCTTCGAAATCGTCAGGGAAGGCAAACTCTGCACAAGCGTAGTAGACATAACAACGTGCAGCGAGTCTCTTCTGGGAAAAATCGAAGGATGGGAGGTTGACAAAAGTATTACAACATCGGACCACAACGCAATCACCTTCACTCTGCGTCTAGTTAAGGCTCTTGAACAAAAGAAGCCAATAACAACACGCAAATACAACACCAAGAAGGCAAAGTGGCCAAACTTTATGTCACAGCTAAAATCTTCCTTTAAAGAAAGAAACATCTCGCCGGAGTCAGTAGAGAAATGTGGAAGTCCACTAGAACTTGAGTCGATGATTACGAGCTACACAACAAGTATACATGAAGCCTGTGAATTCACCATTCCACTGGTAAGCTCGCCGAAAGGAAATCCAACACCCCTATGGTATACTAAAACGCTCGAAAATCTGAAGAAAGAAGTTCTCAGAAGAAAGAGAAGGATTAGGAATGCCGCCCCTGACAGAGTTGAACTTGTAGTCGAACAGTACCAAATTGCTCGGCAAGACTACAAGGAAAAAGTCAAACAAGCTCAGACGGAAAGCTGGAAGGAGTTCTGCACGAATCAGGAGAAAGAAAGTATGTGGGACAAAATCTACAGAGTGATGAGAAAAACTTCGACAAGACAGGATGAGATACTCCTAAGAGACACCGAAGGTAACACTCTATCCCCGCAACTATCAGCAGAACTACTTGCCAAAACTTTCTATCCCGACGACTCTGAGAGCACAGACCAACCGTGTCATACAGAGCTACGGGAGCAAACGACGGAAACGCCTATGGACTTACCGGAAAATGACCCACCATTCACATCAGCGGAACTGGAATCAGTATTGAGAACTCTGAATCCGAAAAAAGCCCCCGGTACAGACGGGCTAACCGCTGATATTTGCGCAGCAGCCATACGTTGCGAATGGGAGGTTTTCTTGGCGATAGCAAACAAATGCTTGTCGCTAAAACACTTCCCCAAGCAATGGAAAGAGGCGCACGTGGTCATATTACGCAAACCCGGTAAGACAGACTACACACAACCAAAATCGTACCGCCCCATAGGTCTTCTGTCCGTTCCCGGAAAAATCGTCGAAAAGCTTTTGGCAAACCGACTCCAATGGTATCTCCTCCCAACCATCAGTAGGAAACAGTACGGTTTTATGCCCCAAAGAGGCACTGAGGACGCCCTCTATGACCTGGTTGAGCACATCAAGAAAGGAGTAGACAGTAAAGACTCCGTACTCCTAATCTCCCTGGATATAGAGGGCGCTTTCGACAATGCATGGTGGCCCGCCCTCAAAAATCAATTAGCGAAGAAGAGGTGCCCAACAAACCTCTACGACATGGTTAACTCTTACCTCAGCGACCGAAAAATCAAGGTCAATTATGCAAGAGCAGTCTATGAGAAGGAAACAACTAAGGGATGCGTCCAAGGATCCATCTGTGGACCAACCTTTTGGAATGTGATCCTAGACTCGTTACTGCGAATGCTGGAAGCCGAGGGAGTATACTGTCAAGCATTCGCGGACGACGTCGTTCTCGTATTTACAGGCAGCCCGACCATTATCGAACAACAAGCGGGCAGGGCGCTGAGCATGACAGTGGAATGGGGTAAAATCAACAAACTCAACTTTGCAGCGCATAAAACCAACGCAATGCTTTTCACAAAAAAGTTGAAGTATGAACCTCCAAACATAGTCATGTCTGGCGTCCAGCTCGATCTGGTTGAGGAAGTCAAACTGCTGGGCCTACTGATCGACCGACGGCTCAACTTTAAAGCACATGTGACCGCCCAATGTAAAAAAGTGGCGAATATTTATAGACAGCTAGCATGTGCAGCGAAGGTGACCTGGGGATTAAATGGCGAAATCACGAGAACTATCTACGTCGCGGTGGTGGAACCAATCATCATGTATGCCTCAAGTGTATGGGCGCAAGCGGCAGACCTCGAGGAAAACAAGTCTCACTTGAAAGCGATCCAAAGAGGTTTTGCCCAGAAAATTTGTAAGTCGTACCGTACTGTTTCTCTGAAATCAGCACTTGCCCTTTCCGGTCTGCTCCCCCTAGATCTGAGGATACAGGAAGCAGCAAATTTGTACAGAGTAAAAAAAAACCTCTCCCAAGACTACCTCCCACCAGAAGTGGAACTCGAACGGAACGTTAACTGCCTGGACCAACCCCATCCATCCACACAGGTATCCGTAAAGTACGAGCTCCTAGAAGACACCTCCAATCTTCCAGAAGGACCTCAAATCTATACTGATGGCAGTAAGATTAAAGGCAAAGTTGGAGCTGCTCTAACATGGTGGGAGAATGGCAGGGAGGTGAAGAACTCGACATTCAAGCTCCACTCCGAATGCACAGTATTTCAATCGGAACTTTATGCTCTTTACCGGGCAACTCAAATGGCGTTAGAAAGTAAGGACCCAGAAGTCAATGTCCTGAGTGACTCCCGATCTTCACTCGATCTGCTATGTAACCCAAAAACGAGTCACCCCGTGGTAAAGTGCATAAAGGAAAACATTGGAAGGATAAATGCTGAGGGGAAATCTCTTCGTTTTTTCTGGGTGAGAGCGCATGTTGGCACCGTCGGCAACGAAAGAGCCGACGAACTAGCCAAATCGGCTGCGCTCACGTTGTCGCCCAGTGACTATGAGGGGATCCCCTTGTCCTACGTCAAACGGAAAATCCGCGAAGAATCTGTCAAGAAATGGCAGGATCGATATGAGACCTCGGACACCGGAAAAGTCACCCAGACGTTCCTCCCCGATATAGCAAACGCATATCGGGTGATGAGAACCACGAAACTGACTCCCTTCCAGGTACAAGCGTTGACGGGACACGGAGGAATAGCAGAATACCTGTACAGATTTAAGCTCAAGAGCAGTCCTGCATGCGAGTGTGACCCCGAACAACCCGAAACGGTCTGGCACGTGCTTGTCGATTGTCCCCGATTCATGGCCGCAAGACATGAGCTCGAATCTATGATCGACAGAAGGCTGGTTGTCTCGGATCTCCACAACATCTTAGCAGATCCAGATGACAGAACACGGCTCCTGTCCTTCATGGAGAGCTCATTCCGCATAGCGGCCAAGAGAAACTCTACTAATTCAAATACGCGCCCCCTTTCGCCACCACACCCTACCCCGCTGTCCGTGGACGCCGCGTGGAATGCAGTTCCCGCCCAACATAACTCCTCGAAGAGCATCTCCGTCAAACAACTACTGGAGAACGCAGACCGAGGAGAGGCAGGGATCCGTATCCGCGGAGTGGCTCTCTTCATGGACAGCAACAAAGAAAGATTCGGAGTGAGCTTTTGCTTTGCCTGGGAACGGGAACGAGCCCGTTTGTCACCTGGATTGTCTTGCCTGCTTAATGGGAGTACCGCAAAAGTCACAATGAAGCGGAAAACCTACGACGCTATGCCGGTGTGTGAGGTAGACGGCCACCGATTTCGGTTGGTGCGATCGAAAAACAAAACGATTGCACTAATAGAGTACTCGGAAGGTCGGACGCCTTTCACACAAGCAAGTGCGCTGCTCGCACATCTAAGCAGAAACGCGGGTAAAACACCACGGGTGATAAGCGTGGATGCGATGGCAGTCGAATATTCAAGAGCGAGAGTCGCAGACCGGCTGGGTTGCATTGAGGCCTCTAAACATCATGAGGTTGTTGTATATGAAGATAGGGGAGAAAATTTGAGCTTCCTCAGAGCCCCTTCGTACGACCAAACAAATGCAACTGACAGTTGGGGACATCCTGTTCCTAGTTCGACTGTTCAAACCGGCTCCGAAAGGGCACAGCAGAGGGCAGCCGCGGAAAAAGCCGCAGGCAATCAAAGCGGCAGCCGGGGAACGAACGCAGCTTTCGTGACTGCCTTCAACGCGGCAGCCAGGAGCATACTCCGAATCACATCCCATTCATCACACCCCTTGACGACAAAGACCCTCAAAGCAGCTTCACAGCAACAAATAAGCCGAACGAGAGCCGATATGGGTCAGGTAGAACCGCCCCGCTATGTCACGGCTTCGGAGCCGCGGAGCCATGCACGTAACGCCTTCATCGAATTCATAGCCACACTGAGAGCGACAAGACAAGTCAACCTCAAGACCTGCGAAAACATCTTGCAGTCCTATAGGCTAGGAAGTGAAAGCCTCTTAAAGGCGAAACTCGAGGAGGCCGAAGCAGCTATTTACAATAATGTCACTTCCCGGGTCATCAAGGGAACCATGACAGGACAGTATATGGCAGCTTACAGTGCAGAAAATGGCTTCGTGACACTGAACGAGATAGAGACAGAGCGCGCGGGAGTGCCTGTTTATGCGACACCACAAAACGACCCAGTTGTAGTTACTGCCCGATGCACCAAGATTATGCTGGACGATAAGATCCTAGAGATGGCCAAGAACATCGAAAGGAACTCAAACGTCAAAGCTGGTTGGGAAAACTGGGAGGTACCGAGAATACAGTGGGTCAACGGAGTTCCAGGATGTGGAAAGACAACATGGGTGATAAGAAACTTTGATGTGGACAAGGACGCCATCATCACCACAACAACTGAGGCAGCAAAAGATCTAAGAGAAAAGCTATCGCACCGTATCGGAAACCTGGTTAAAACCAGAGTGCGAACCATGGCTTCTGCTCTGGTAAATGGTTTCGGAAGAGAAAGTTTCAGTCGCCTCATGGTGGACGAAGCTCTCATGAACCATTTTGGAGCCATTGTGATGGCTTCAAGGCTGTCTGGTGTTGGTGAAATTGTCCTCATCGGAGACGTCAATCAGTTGCCTTACATCGACAGGGAAAATCTCTTCGAAATGAGGTATCACCGCCCAAACCTGGTAACAAAGATCAGCCAGGAGTTGCTCTGCACACATCGAAACCCAATGGACGTCGCATATGCGCTGAGAGAGATATACTCCGGTATGTACTCCTCAGCACCCCGTATAAAGTCCCTAGAGCAGAGAAGGTATAAGGGAGCGCAAATACCCAACACCCTACCAAACACCCTCTTTTTAGTTCACACTCAAGAGGAGAAAGAGACCCTGACAAACCAGGGTTATGGGTCAGGCACCGGGTCACGCATCCTTACCATCCATGAAGCTCAGGGATTAACATACGAATCGGTAATCGCAATCAAAACCAAGGCAAACATGAAGCTGCACGAGAGCGTGCCCCATGCAGTTGTTGCAATCTCACGGCACACGGGGACCTTCATATACTACGCTGACGATACCGACGACGCCATCAGTCGGTTCGTGCGGCGAGCGTTGGCTGCATCACCGAAGACCATCCGAGAGTTCAACCTACAGATGGCCATCAGGGACAGAAATGCAGCCGTAGTGGAGGCTCTGGGCCGGGAGGAGGCGGCTTAGGCAAATGGTAACTAGGCAAAGACTCGATGTCGAGCCGATTACTAGCGGAAGAATCCCAACCGCTAGTGATCGGCTCTACTAACGAGCACTAGAGTTAGGTTTGAAATGTGCCCAACTCCCCCCTATTTTCCTTTTCTTCTAATCCAAGAAATATGTAAAAAAAAAAAAAAAAACACAAATGACAAAGATCACGGACCCCGGAGTCTGTGGAGTAGATAATTCAAATAAAAAAAAAAAAAAAAAAAAAAAAAAACAACTGATTGTTTTTTTCTCGCTTTGGCACACTCGGCGGTTCCGAGTTCACCCGAACATTTTTTTCTTTCACTTTCGAGATTGACGACGAGCTACATTCCCAGCCCACGGAAAATTTGTTTATGGTGCGACAAAATAAGTTTTCGCTCCAAAAACTTCGTTCGTGGACTCCCCGACTGCAGATTGTGAGAAGAGGTCCACCTGTGGTGCACCGATCGTGTTGTGGTCACAGTTCACCTCAAGCCTCATCAGTTATGCATGTCCGTGATATGCGTGATTACCCTAATTACAGCTTCGGACAACTTACGGAAATGTTTCATTACACTTGTGCCGGTGGCTTAGCTTCCTATTATTTAGAATTAGTAGCTATTATACTTCAAGTCGACCGTGTTGCTCGATTCATATTAATTATCGTTATGTAAGAACGTGTACCTAATAGTAGGGGCGATTTCAAGATTACAAATAAATGAACAGTGGATGTAATATTAGAATTTAATACGACATATAATTAATTTAAGTTTTTACGAAATAGGATTTTTTTCTCGAAACAAAGTATTTTTTGAGAATTTTTAATGTTTTTTAATATTTGTATGAGACTTTGATTCCACTTACATGTATTTAGTTGCCTTATTTTTTGGGTTTTTAATAACTCATTTATTAATACCAGTAGCCAGTGTTAGCGCTATCTATGTAGTTATGACATAATTAAACATATTGCTTACCACATACACCATAAGGTGAAGTATAACTTCGTACTCGTACTCGTAAAATGGGACCAACTCTATTCGCTGGTTAAAAAATCGTTGAAGTTAGAAAGAACAATGGCAAAATAATAGTTAGCTTCATGGTAGCGTCTAGAAATAACGTTTATACGAAATTAATTTATTGTTTTTTCTAAGATTTTTCAAATATTTATTTGTAGTAATAGAAGCCACAAAAAATATTACAAATTATTGGGTTTTCATATGATTAAAATTACCTAGTACACCATTTCAATGTGACCATTTACTATAATCTTACTATTTTGCAAGTAATTGTAAAACAATAATGACGGAAAAAATATATTTTATTTCGAGTTGGTTATCATTACTATATAGAATATCAGTAGTTTAAAAAATAAAAGATAGTAGTGGATATAAGTTTCATTAAAACTTCTTTCCGTAATATTAATAATATGGCAACATCAGAAATTCCCCTATGTCACTGCGGCTGAAGAACTAGTATCCATAGCCAAACTCAAATTAAAAAAATATATTGTGTCTCTGGCATGTCAATGTGAGCCACTAATACAGAGTATCTCTGTCAAATCTCTGTAATTAGTCTGTGACTTATCGAATTTTATAAACTTTCGAACTTAAATATCTTTATTTCTAGGCCTTTTGAAGACAAAATTCTTTCCATATCTTACTCAAGGACTGACGTTCAACATTTTAAGATATTTTTGATGTATAGACGCTAACATTTTGTCTCAACTATTTTGAAGTATGAAAGTCTGCCATTGTTCTTTAAATATGTGGAATTTTAAGATTTTCTTCTCTAGTTTCTAACTATTTTTTCATGATTTATTGATTGATGTTGATTATTATCATCAGGTGCATGTCTTGCTCGCCCCATCACTGTATTATTTAAAAGATATCCACAAGAGAATATGGACCCCCGGTCGTGATAAAGTTCACACAAGGCTGTAAATTATAGCAAGAAGAGTCGGAATAAAGTCTAATTTCACTTTTTTGGTCTAACTCCACTTAGAGCGTGTAACGCGTGATGAGGAACTTCGTGTTGAAATGAAATGACTGTTCTTACACTGGACACGGTCCAAAAATATATACCTATGTGTACGCACAGCAATGTACTGATCTGTGAGGATTGCGTTTTTTGTCATTCGGAATAATTCTTAATATGAAGTTGGCACTAAAATTGGGAGAAAAAGAACAGTACCTAATACTACACGTCCGAAGAGATAATATTTTAAAGCATACTTGGGATGGATTCTCTAAAGTCAATATAGGACACTTTTGAGAAATACAATGCCTGGAAACCTTCACGTGGTGCATGCTGGGCATCAGACCACAACTTTTTAACCCCTAGTGAGTTATTGTTCTCTGATGGCTAATCCTAGCCGGATGGAGGAAACTTCTATTCGTGATCCTCGCTCTTTCAACAGTGTATTTACAAGTTCAGGGTATTGCGGCTGGATAGACTTGGGAAGGTTACTCGGCTGATATTCTTATCGGTCAAGTACAGTTCCTAAGTCTTCCAAAAGAGCTCCGTGAGCACTCTGATTAGCAGTGCTCAGTGGACGGACAAGGCGCATGTAGGTCGCTAAAATTAAGTTTGAAATTTAATTTTCTTAGTGAGAGCTCCAAAAGTGATGAAAGTTCCATTCTTCCACTATTCAACTTTTATCATATTTTTGCAGCCCGAACAGTAACGGACAGACAGAGTTCCATTTGCATTTAAAATATTACTACGAATAGTATGGTGGTTCTACTTGATTTTGTACCATGGTTTTTCACAATTAATACCAGGTTGAGGAGTTAATTCCACATAATTACAATACCAGGCCACAATTAGAAGCTATCATTGTGTTTCGTTGACAGTCGGATGAAACAGTAGACAAGGTACCTACTAAGAAATATAACCACCCAAAAAGATAGTCAAAAGAGCTATTATATTTTTTTCATTTATTGAATTAAAATTGATAAAAGTATACGAGAAACGTATATTAGCATGTTTATTACTGAAATGTTTTTTAAATAAAAGTCTGGACAGTAAGTCTGACAATTAAGGAAAACAATTCAGTTTTAGAAATTAATCATAGTATTTTCACTAATATGACACTGGTGAAACTTCAGTAGGTAAAGTTGAAAACTGAATACAGTTTTTCAACTCTAATGAATCTTATACCTTTAAACGAGCAATTCTTGTACCTATATAAATATGTATATATATATATCTTATACCTTTAAACGAGCAATTCTTGTACTTATATAAATATGTATATATATATATAGAATCTGAATCTCGGAAACGGCTCGACGGATTTTCATGAAATTATGTATGCAGGGGATTTCGGGGACGATAAATCGATCTAACTAGGTCTTATTTTAAAAAAACGCACATTATGCGCGTTTTTAGACAATGAAAAACTGTCACATTAGACATTAGAATGTGAAGGTAAATTTCGCCGCGTGACGCGACAGCATAATTAGCTCAGACGGGAAGTCGGGCGCTCATAGCGGTCACGAATTAGTAGCTCCGGGTTCGAATCCAGACGGGTTCTCTTTTTTTTCAATTCGTTTTTTTTAAGAAAATCTATTTCTTGGAGTCTTTTATCTGTAGGTATCTAAGTATATTTAGTATTTAAACCGAGCAAAGCTCGGTCACCCAGGTACTTATTATTAAGGACACTTCATGACAGTTGAAAAACTGAATAAATAGTGAACCTGATGGGACACTGGCTCACACTGCAACGGAGAAAGCAAACTTGTTTGTTACTCAGTTTGCAGAATCTTCGCGTCTAGATGCTGGTAGCGCGACACCTCCTACTCCACCTGGCTGTTCGACTTTTATGTCAGAGATACGCATTCGCCTAAAGGAGGTTCGTAAAGTGTTACGCAATCTGGACGTGAATAAAGCCAGTGGCCCAGATGGTATTCCTGCTCTAGTATTGAAGGCTTGTGCGCCTGAGTTGTCACCAATACTGACGCGCCTATACAGACTCTCTCTCCAAACTGGGCTAGTACCGAAGTCTTGGAAGCTTGCTAATGTGCAACCTGTGCCCAAAAAGGGAAGTCGTGCTGACCCTGTCAACTACAGGCCCATCTCGGTCACGTCCATACTCTGCAAGACTATGGAACGTGTCTTAAACCACAGGCTCCTGACGTACCTAGAATCGAACGACCTCCTCAGTGACCAGCAATACGGGTTTCGCCGAAACCGGTCCACCGGGGATATTCTAGCGTACGTCACTCACATCTGGAGTGAAGCTATTGAGAAACACGGGGAAGCACTTGCAGTCTCCCTGGATATCTCAAAGGCTTTTGACAGGGTTTGGCATGATGGCCTTATAAGCAAGCTTTCTAGTTATGGTTTGTCTCCTGGGTTCATTGCGTGGATATCGGACTTCTTGAGGGATCGATCCATACGAGTTGTCATTGATGGCTGCTCGTCGGATCAAATGGCTATCAATGCCGGAGTCCCTCAAGGGTCGGTACTCTCTGCGACGCTCTTCCTGCTACATATTAACGATCTGTTGAAGCCCGGTATCTATGGGTACGCAGACGATAGCACCGTCGTAGAGAGTTACATGTCTAGCGCGAGAGCCACTGGGCCGCAAACTCTGGTACAGAGAGAGAGTCTGATTGAACGTTTGAGCTTGACCCTTGAGGCGGTGTCTAAATGGGGCGATGCCAATCTGGTCAAGTTCAACGAGAATAAAACGCAGGCGTGTCTGTTTTCCGCTAAAAGGAGTCCCTTCCAACTGACTCCAACGTTTAGAGGTGTATCCGTGCCGGTTACTGACCGTCTTGAGCTTTTGGGCGTTACTTTGACCTCTACGCTCAACTTTGGCTCGTATATCGAGTCCAAGGCCAAACTTGCTGCCAAAAAACTAGGTGTCCTCTCAAAGGTGCGAAGGTACTTCAAGTCTGAACAGTTGCTTACATTATATCAAGCACAGATTCGCTCCTGTATGGAGTACTGTTCGCACCTTTGGGATGGATCGGCTAAGTATCAGCTGGAGGCTCTGGAATCGATCGAGAGACGTGCCAAAAGGCTCATAGGTAACGACACTCTTGTGCGAAAAAGACTTCAAAGTCTTGAACATCGCCGAAAAATTGCTAGCCTATCGGTTTTTTATCGGATACACTTCGGAGAGTGTGCGACTGATTTGCATGATCTGATACCACCTTGTCCTTTTTTCTATCGGAATGCTCGTAGCTCGAAAAAGCGACATCGTTTCATGGTTGATGTTCCAAAGACACGAACGAAGAGATTTGACTCTACTTTTGTGATAAGAACGTCTAGGCTGTGGAATACGTTGCCTGAGTGGGTTTTCCCCGATGGTTACAATCTTTGTGTCTTCAAATCGAGAGTGAATCGGTTATTTCTAGGTAAACACGTTCCATCGTAGACCGCATCGTCGCTTAACATCAGGCGAGATGGCGGTCAAGTGTAAACCTATAGAAGTTAAAAAAAAAAAAAAAAAAAGTCTAAAATAATCTGTCGTTATTTGCATTTCTAGTTTTTTTTGTTAATAAAAAGGCTCGTCACTTTTTATTGAACGGGACATGTGCCTGATGCTAATAACATGCCTGCCACATAACACCACAGTGACACGCAGCTATTGGACCATGAAGAGTCCAAATCATTACCTAGCACTGCACTGCGCTCGTCACTCAGCGATCTAAGATGTTATATCTCTAAGCCCTGTAATTTTTCTGGAAACATTGCCCTTCAAACCGGAACACAGTAATGTTTGTACACTACTGCTTGGCGGTAGAATAACTGCCAAAGGTGTGGTACTTCCCCAGACGGAATCTGCCAAGAGTTCTACCACCACTAAAAAAAAGTTGTAGGTAAAACGTATTTTCTAGTATTTGGTGCAGATTTCTCCAAGACATAATCAGACATCCAAAATCAATGTTTTTGTAATGTTACTAACATGGACCCGAGACTCACAAAGAGTCTAAGGCCTCATTCGCACTGGAGCTTTTTTAACGTCCGTAAAATATGATACCGGCTTTATTTTGAGGAATATTCTGAAGAGCTTAATGATTTAATACCAATGTCGTAATTTCACTACAACACTGTCCTACATGACCTACATCGACACACAGCTCAAGCCCATATATTGCCTAAATGGAAATATCAAACGTACATCAAAAATTATCAGTAAAACCCCAATCATTTTTACAGCGGACATGCAGGGTATGGAATTCCCTTCCTCCGAAGGTATTTTCAATGAACTTTGACGAAGATAAATTAAAAAAATGTATCAGATAAAAAATATATGTAAAATAATATATGATTGAGCCACAAAGATCCAACCCTTGGCGTTTATGATATCAGTAAGATTTGCAGGTTATATACATACTCGTATTATATTGTACGCACATGACGTACTCTCAGTGTCTGTAGCAGATAGTTGCCACACAACGCTGTACGTAGTACATGACTATAGGGGGAAATATTATGATGGTACATAACGTAACATTACGTGAACGAAGCCCCTGCTGAAATATTCAGCCTGTAATGATAGGCTGCCCGTCCGCTGAAATGGCCGCAAGATCCATGGAGCCCTCCCTCTGTTATTTGTGGCGTACCTAATAGTGGTGACGGTAAACTACGTTTATGACAATTCAATGTTTTAGACGAGTAGTTGGACCTTTTTAAAAGTTTATCATAGAAGTTAATGTTTTTGTAGTTTACTGGTGGATCTAACATGGAAAAGAAAGTAGTTAAAAAATAATTATTTTTAACTACACAGTAAAATAAACATATAATCGTTACCCTCATCGAATCAACTTGTACGGACACAAACAATATTGCCAAAATCGGTCCAGCTGTTTCAATTATAAAGATAAATATGTAAGTAAGATCATCTAAATCCATGACTTGAGTGATTATTCCCTGACTGATATGTTCTAGGTAATAGGTTTTCAAGTCTTAAAATGGATCGATTTCTTTTAGGTAGGCTACATCGTAGACCCAACTTTTGCTTAACAAAGATGCAAGATGGCGTTCTAGTGTAAACTTATTTTTGTTATAAAATAAGTTTTTTTTTACAATATAGAGTGATGAGATGAGCAGAACATATGCCTGATGGTAAGCAACGTACCTGACTCGACACTCTGGACTTAAATATTATACTTACACCAAGTTTGTGAAACCCTACTAAGTTAGCAAACATTGGTGATGACCATGTAGTTAAACAAAAAAAGTCTAAAAATCTACTAGATATGGATATCGATTGTATCGATCGTGGATTTTTGGTAATACTGAAGTATTTTAGATTGGAACAATTTATTTTTCTTCTGATGATTCAATATATTAGGTAAGACAAGGGCAAGACGCATGTAAGTGTCAACTCTTGATAAATTCATTTTCATTTCAGATCTGTCTCGAAACTGATGTAGGTATTATTTAAAACTTAAGCCGTGTCTACGTTACCGATTTCTTAAAAGATAGGTACCAATATATGTTTTAATTAAATAAACTTCAAAAGGAACCATTTACAGCGAATCGGTGTATTGAACCGCATTTGACATCGCAACACAAAACTAACCACCAAATCGCACACTATTACCATAGTACAGTATAAAGAAATATATAGGTACTGTGCTAGTACTTAAAACTTGCACGAGCCAAAGAGGTAACATTTTTATGAGTATGTAAAGAGTAAGATAAACTAAAATAGTTACGTTTTGTAATATGGCAGTAATTAGAGCATAGAGAGTAGGTACATGTACGCGTTCTACAAATATTTTGATCCGCTGTAAAAAGTGCAGACAATTTCAAAATTTTGAGGTAAGTGGTGACAAATCCCACTCCAACATTATGTTCTCTATCAATCATCAATAAACAAAGGATCCCTTGTCCCTGTATTGTTTGTTAATTGTGCACTGGTCTGCGTTTGACCACCAACTCGCCTGATGGTAAGCGACGGTGTGATCGAAGATAACGCACGCTGACCTAGAAAATAGCTATTTAGGTACCTACTCTAGCCTTAAATAGTTCTAGATTATATCTCTCAGGGATAAATAATGTTACATACATTTTGGTATATTTTATCATTATTAATTTTAGTAGTGGTAGGTAAAGCAGAGTCCGCCTGGTGAAGTACCACACCTTTGCCAGTTATTCTACCACCAAGCAGTAATGTGCAAACATTACTGTATTCCGGTTTGAAGGGCAATGTTTCCAGTGAAATTACAGGGCTTCGAGATATAACATCTTAGATCTCTGGGTGACGATATAACATCTTAGATCTCTGGGTGCAGTGCTAGGTAATGATTTGGGCTCTTCATGTTCCAATAGCTGCGTGTCACTGTGCTGTTATGTAGCAGGCATGTTGCTTACCATCAGGCAAATGTCGTGCTCGTCTCGTCACTCTTAATTAAAAAAAAAACACTGAAGTACCTGTAGAAGCAGTTAATTCTTTATAAGTATAATTTATAGTTAGTGTGAACGTAGCATTAACTAGCTATCTCATATGTTTGCAGACACTTTGATAACTTTGCCAGCGATAACAACAAAATCTGAATCGTCATCGCAACGCGACATGTCTCATCACGGAGCATCGCAGCTGCCATCTTGTCAAATTTCAGCACTTTTCCTGAACAAACAGTAAACACTTCCATGTTATGACTATCTTTATCTATATTGTGTTTATAAAAGTCGCATCTGTCTACTTCGTCATCACTATCGTTTAGGTATTTAAGTACTTGTTTGATAGAGATATCATTGAAGCACGTATCAAACGTATTGTCACTAACTAAGAAATATTAGGCTGCTGTACACTGTCGAAATGTTCACGAAATCAAGATTTTTGTTAGACGAAAGTAATTTTTGAATCAAATTAAATCATTTCTTTATTGACGTGACAACGTCTTATAAATTGGTTTGCCGGGTGACACTTCAAGAAACTGCGTTACGCTCCGCTCACGTTATGCGCTCACAATGAGAGCGAGTGAGAGGGACGCGTGCCTTTCACTTTTTATGTCTGTCTCTCTCGCTCTTAGGCGGGCTAACCATGCCCGAGTCGCCGATTCGCTTAGGCGCCTGCATACAAGTTTACACGTTGCCAGTTAATTGTACAACGATTGTGTAGTGATAATGTGAAGGTAGTTTATTTTAGTAAAATTATTTTACCACTCAAAGTCGTTGTCACGTAAAACTTTCGCCCGTATACCGACTTTACAGGCAACCAATTTTTTTTCTTAACTAATTATATTGAGAACTCCATGACTAACCTTACGGCGTGCAAATTTAAAGTTGTCTTTAAAAAAAAATGGTCTATTTTTAATCACAATAAAAGTTCTTCGCATAAAATACCCCATTAATAGAAGAAATTACTAATATAATAAACATAACATGTGAACAATTACAGTTTTAAATATAAGTATTCATTTGCAAATAAATTAATTAAACTTGGTATTAAAATTGTAGAATCTTCAATGTAGGTACAGTATAGGTAATTTAGCCTCAGTAGTACAGAAGAAGAGGTTAGTAAAATAAGCCTTATTTTCCTCTTCTTCTGATTATCCAAGAAATATGTAAAAATAAATGCGATTTGAAATGACAAAAGTCACGGACCCCGGAGTCTGTGGAGTAGCAATTTTGAATAAAAAAAAAAAAGAAGAGGTTAAAATAACTAACTTTTTCTTAGAATTAACTTAGAAAATAATATAAATCGCATGTAGCATGCAGCGTAAGTCGTGATGGGAGGTGGAAAGCGAGGTTTATTTGTTGATTTGTATAATCTAGAAACATGTCGGTTTACTCACGATATTTTTCTTCACCTCTTTTATGTTAGCGGTATTACGTGCATGTTATCGAAAAGACAATGGTGCGCGTGGGATACGAACCAGGGGCTCCGGATCGGCAGTTGCCGTACACCTGACTAGACCAGCCGTAACTACTATTAAACTGCCCAATATGCTAGTATTATCTTTATGTTTTTTTTAAATGAAGAATGACGATACGAGCAGGACATGTGCCTGATGGTAAGCAACATGCCTGCCACATAACAGCACAGTGACACGCAGCTTTTGGAACATGAAGAGTCCAAATCATTACCTAGTCTAATCACTGCACTGCGCTCGTCACCCAGAGATCTAAGTTGTTATATCTCTAAGCCCTGTAATTTCTCTGGAAACATTGCCCTTCAAACCGGAACACAGTAATGTTTGCACATTACTGCTTGGCGGTAGAATAACTGGCAAAGGTGTGGTCCTTCCCCAGGCGGACTCTGCCAAGAGTCCTACCACTACAAATGGTATATTTAGCATCGTAAAATAATACATCCAATAATACATTTTCCTTTTAATAGCACAACAACGTCTACTACGCAGGCCAGTTTATGTTACTACTCTAAGGAGAAAATAAAATCATCTAGCTTAAAATGTTGCATTCACCTGTTTTAAAACTAAAATATACCTATACATGTGAGGTGTTTGTATGTTCTAGATTAAAACAACCTATCCAGACCAAATAAGTAAACCATGGGTTATAAAACATAGTACCGTTTAAGAAACTCCCAAGAAACGGACATTGGCAGAATTACGGCAAAGTCGTATAGCCCAGACAACCAAGAATTGAACTGAACTACCATATTAAATAACTAGCAACAATTTTCGATAAATAAAGAAATGTAAAATTGCCCAGGCCACCCCAGGGTTTTCCCCACTCGATGGGGAGGCAACCTTCGACGATGAAAACTCAGGGTTGGGAAAAGTGGAGGGAGTTGAAGGAGACCTTTTGCCAGAAATGGGACAACTGAGAAACCTTAAATGAGTTGAAAAAGTAATTAATATTAACAATGTAATTTTTATTTCAATTATATATTATTTTTGTAATTCACGTATTTGTCATTGTGTATTTTTATCGATTTTTAATAAACATACATTATAAATATAAATGTTGTATATCAATTAAATTTATTACTTAACAAGATCGAGGCAAGCCGCATCAGCGATATAGCTGTTAAAAATGGTAATGATTACAATGAATTATCTTCACCTCTTCACCTCAGACGAAATACGGAGCTAAACTATTGATGAGGTTCAATTAACAAATCTATCATATTTTTCTGTATCTGCGGTCAAGCAAGTTGCCCGTTAATAAAAAGTTTATTTTCAGTATATAAATAATTTTCCTTCTATATCTATTTTTCAATATTTATTTGATTTGATACACATTTATTTTAACTGTGGTAAGTAATCATTTTGGGAAAATATTTTTAATATTTATTTATGCTGAGCTGCTAATTTTTAATATCTAAAAAATCGTTGCAATAACGTTATCTACATAATTTACAAATAGTGCATTTCTGCCACTGAGCAAGTAATACGTTTTAATTTCTGCTGCCGTAAAAAACTTGACAGTGACACAGTTTATGCTCTGATTGTACTCAGATTATTGAACGAACGAGTAAAGATAAGAAAAATATGAGAACCTAATGTCGACACAAACAGGTTAATGAAAAAAAAATGGGTTGATGTTAAAATAAAGTTTACGTTCTTACAATTATCTACATGTAAAAATGAGTATGAAGTAAGGTAAGGAATTAAAAAATAATAATGGGTTATCAAAAACCATACCATATATATGTTTTTTAATTTCCAATTTTAAAGTATAGAACAAGCCTAAAATTTTGATTTTAAACATTTCGTAACAGTGTAAAATTTTTGCACAATGTTTCAAAACATTATGCAATGCGGAATTGTATAGAAATATGATAAAAGGTTTAAAAAACTGTCAAATCATGACATAAATATTTGAACGATGTCACCAGACAGACGCGTAAAGATAGTGGACCTTAGATTATAACTCCATGCTAATTCCACTACAGTGTGTCATACGTTTATAAGTATACAATTTCGAATAAAAAAAATTGAATTTCGCCAAATGTATCGGTTGGTCAAGTCGAAAAATGGCGGCCATTTTGTCAATGATTTAAACATTTAGAAAAAAATAATTGAAAAAATATTATCATAAGTTATTAGTTTTTTTTCTAATTTAAATAATGTTTATTTGAAACAGGGTTTCGTTCTGGAATAGAAATCAATTGTGAGTTTTTTTTTGATACACATTCATTTATTAACATTTATTCTATGTACATTTGTTTGATTATTTCCCATTACATGACTTGCCCATCGTCATTTCAATTTTACAATTATTCATTCTTATTTTTACTGAAACATATTTATAAATAAATTAAATCTTATAAGGTAAGTATATATTAATTTTGTTTGATTGACATAATATAACAATGTGTTTTAGGAGCTAGATACTCAATCACAATCATGTAGCCATAAGTTTGAATCCCGCCTGCACTTCTGAATATTTTACCAAGTGCAGATGTAAGAGCCCGTCAGTCCTTGGGGGGACATTGATTTCAACGGTGAAGGGAAACATCGTGAGGAAACCATTGTATTCCAAGAAAGATATTTTTTGAGGGCATGTGTTATACCTATGTATATCCACCAACCCAGGTTTGCCATCATGTTGGATTACGACCTTTACTCCCCTGAACATAAAGTGCTTATGCTTAAACTAGTTTGATTTGTTACCATTCCAGTTTTTTGTTTTTCAACCTGTAGGTACATAGTTTAACAGTATACGCGGTGTTATGAAACAATACACCAAATAAGGTATCCAAATACCAAAACAAACGATGATTGGCAGGCGGCAGCGTGGCGCGGCGCGGGACCGAAGCCCCGTGGCTGTCGGTAGCGCGCGATAAGCACACGCGCGTGAACTGTCAAAAACTTGTCAAAATTATCTACTGCACATGACAGTCGGACTATCACACTGTCACGGATCACACCACAGGAATATCAACCCTGATTTAAAGCTTTTATATGTAAATAGAGGCGGTTTTTGCGTGTTTGTTGCAAGCGCGGTCAAGCGTGGGTCTGCTTTGGTGTACCGCTAACAGTAGGAGGTCAAATAGGATGACTATGTTTATTGCATGATTATAATACAACTAGCTACGCCTCATAGAATCAGCCACTATAACAGGATACATTTTCGTAGATAAATAGTAGCCTACGCATTATTCTTCTATTTAATCAATTTCCCCAATAGACCATTTTATTGTTATCACGTGATCGAGTGACGCTTCTTGGCGTGGCCATCTGGATTTAGCGTGCTGCCCGAGAACTATTGTAAAGGTAATAATTATGAACTGGTGAGACGTACTTCTTAGCATTCCATGGATTCACCGTGCGGGTGCCGGGTCGATCATACTCTGCCATCTGACATGAGCTAAAAATCAAGAAATTCAACTGTTAAAAAGGCCCTTTCGATCATACTCTGCCATCTGACATGAGCTAAGAATCAAGATAATCAACTGTTAAAAAGGCCTTTTTGACCATATTCTGCCATCTGACATGAGCTAAAAATCTGTAAAATGTTTCCAACATCAAATAGCATGTGAGTCAAGTTTTATATTAGGACGGTATAGCGCCATACCAGTACCTGTCAATCTTGACATATTGTACCATTTCTGATATTACGAGTAATAATTTATTGCACCTCGGGTATTTACGAGCTAGGTTCTGTTCCCATAATTTTCCCACAATAAAAAGCCCATAACTTTTTTCTAGACTACAATCTATCTCATTATCAAATGTCATCCAGATCCATCCCATCAACCGTCATCCATAGATACACACTTTTACGATTATAGTAATAATATTTGCATGAAAAAAACGACAAAACCATAATAGTGTATTTAATTAGAACAATCTATTTAGGTAACTTTTTCACCACCATGTATAATGATGCGTCTTTATGTTTATTTATTTATCAGTCTATGGAAATACCGCCGATTATATTGCAATAAAGCACTAATTAAGCAATAATTAGCGATAAGATTAGTGTATGTGTAACTTACAATTCCATAGAAGCAGAAATTTATTATTATTATTTGCTAGATAAATATGTATGTGCAAAATAAAATTCGCAGCTAACTCACGTGTGCATTATTTTGTGGAGGTTGTATTTTATTTATTTGTAGAATTAAATAAAAAATAAATAAATATATATATATTGGTGGACAATTCACACACAACACCGTCTGACCCCAAACTAAGCAAAGCTTGTGTGATGGCGGCCAGATAGCTGATATAATACTTATATAGTTTTTAAATACATACTTATTATACATAGAAACACCCAGACACAGTGCAAACATTTGAATTCATCACACAAATATTTGCACTGGGTGGGGATCGAACCCACGACCCTCGGCTTCGCAGGCAGAGCTACTAACCACTTAGCCACAAGGCCAGTCCATTAAGACCAATCCATTAAGGTCAGACAATTAAGTTTAAACATAGTAAATGTATATTTAGATTTCAAGTTTATCGGCTTTATGGCAAATGGACTCAATGGACTAGCGGTCCATCCTGGTTTTGCTCATGGCACATTTTTGTGAAATATATTTTTTTAAATAGTTTCAGTAGTTCCCGAGATTAACGCGTTGAAATAAAAAACCTTTTCAGCTTTATAGTATCACTATGAATTTATCAAAAACATTAAACTTTCACTGGTTTATAAATAATTCAGATGAGCCTAGTGTCATTGTATTTATTCTGTGCTAGTGTACGTAGTTAGATGGGTAGGTACATGGGTACATAATATGCAGTGTAGTTCTTTCTCATTGCAATTTAGTATTGTTTATTAAAGGGTCTGCCTGTTTTAAATACAAACTTTTTACAATACAAAACTACTTTTTAAAATCCCATAAATCATATTTTATAATCAATTTTAATTGTTCTATAATTGTTTGTTTTTTTAATCGATATGAAAATATATAATACAAAATGTTTATAATATTTTTTAAATGGGCCATTTATTACGTTTCTTAGCAGTTCTTAGTAGGAAACCTATTTCATTGTCAGTCTACAGATAGTGCAATCCACGAAGACGGCCCACTATTCCTCCTAACCGTTTATAGTATATGTGTGCACACTTTCGTCAATTTTTGAGTGTTATCGGTACACACTAATTACCTATGAATGCACACGCACACTACAATGACTGGTGAATGGTTTGCGACTGACGTTCGGAGCAAACGCGATTGGTGGAAACGAAAATTGGTGGGGCGCGTCTTCGTGGATTGCACTATCTATATCGAGCTAGCGAAAAGTGTATACATGTCTCTTTTCAGGCCTTTCTCAATTGACTCGCGCACGTGTAATGTGTATACATATACCGATGTACTTTGGGAAATTACAAAAATTAATTAATAAAATTACAAACAAAAAATAATCGCTAATCAAAATAAAATAACGGTACACTATTTAAAAAAAATACCCGAAATGTAAATAAAAATTTTACGCACATACATACCACTTGCGTATTTTTTAGCTCGGATAAATCGAATAACTGTATTTTTAAACTACCTAGTCTACTTCTAATGATATATTTGGGACTACCGCTGATCTGAAGCATTAGGTATTACAACGACTTTTCTATCGGACTGTTAAAAACTCGAAAAGGTGATTGTGTCCATTTCATGGTGGACCTTCCCAAGACCCAAACGATGACGTATATTCTCACTTTCGTTATATGAACAGATTGACTGTGTATACTTTACCTAAGTGGGTTCTTCCCGATGGGTACAAAGTACAAACTTGGTGTAAATATATGAGAGATGGTGATCAACCATTTTTTTTTTTTTACCTGTAGCTTTTTGTAGGATCAGCAAACAAAAATATCGTCGCAAATACAGGCCGGATAATAAAACTCGAAATAATGGTCACACTCATGAGGTCAAGTGTCAGAACAAACTGGTTGGTAATAGAGATGCCAAGTATATACATCTGTCCATCTCTCTTCAGAGATTGAACTAAAATTCAACGTCGCACGCTTCGCTTAACGAGGTATATCTAATCAAAAAAGCCATCGAGGATAAATAATCTGAATTGTTTGGGTGCTGAAATGATAATTAAAAACATAAACTGAAAACTCGGCTCTTAGACAAGTGCAGTGTTTTATTTAACTTTCAACCACCATGTTCGGCAGAACCTAACCGTCTCAACCAGGGTAGGATATCTGTATATGTATTTCCTCTACGTATAAAAAAATTGGCAGTCATAGGAACAGTCGATAGAAGTGATATGATAGCTTACTTTGAAAACTACACGGATGAAACCGGAGGGCGCGGCTATGAGCATGGCCATCTAAAATGCTGATCCATTTCTAGATGGCCAATGGGAAACGCTGACGTGTTTCTAGATGGCCAACGGCCATGGTCCCGAGTTTACCCGAAGATTTCGTATCATTCCTGAGCGTGACGCTAGAATTCAGTTCACAGCCCACGAAAAATTTGTCTGTGGTGTGCTAAAATAAATTTTTACTTTAAAAAAGTATTCCAGATCTGTGAAAGCATTGATTGTATCAAATGCTGCATCCTATCACAGATACAGACGTTCTCATTATTTCATCATTTCCATAAAAAAAATCTGATTCTGATGGTCCGATTAAAAAATATAGATGTTCAAAACGCTGTTAATTATTTTCAGAATAAATAAAATAAAAAATACTATTTTCAAAATCAAAAAAAAAAAAAAATATATTACAATCTTACAAAATAGTACTTTACAAACTAATCTATGCGTGTTTGTATATGTTACTTACTGAGTAGCCATGTTTTGACAAATGACTTATGATACAAACACTACACCTTTAGTTCTACTTATTTATGTGAAGCAATAAATAGATCAAAATAATGTGTGCAATTGTAGCAATATATATGCTGCAGTAAAGGTTGTTATGAATAAACATTAATTTATGTACATAAAACTTTATTTATAGATCCTTGTTGGTCTTTAAGTAATTTTCTTTACGTGGTTAGCACATTGAATAACGAATTTAATGCTTAAAGATTAACTTTTAGAAAAACTCGTTGACCATCGTTTCACCGTTTTTAACAAGCTCGGAGCCAATGATTGTGTATTTATAGAATTTAATTTCCTCCGAAAAACAAAAACCAATTTCAATTTAAAATGACACTGAGATAAGAGACCAAATTTCATATTTTTGTGAAATCTAAGAATACGTCACCCAGGAAAAGAAGGAGACAATATTATAGGCTACAGGCCCGTGAACAAAATTTACGTAGTAAATGAACCACCAGGAGACCTATGTAGGATGACAGAAGCGTATACAGTAATAAGATTCAGCACTATGCCGTCACTTGTAAGCTATCCAACTGAGTACAATCGAACATTGGGGATTTCAACCATCGATCATTTTTCCTTGTCGCATGATTTTTGAACGGCGTTGCAGAATAATAGATTAGAAGAGGTATTGAAACTATAAAAAAAAAACAGATTAAATTTGGGCATTTGATTATGTACGGCATTGATTCCATACAGTTTTAATACCTCTCCCAATCCATTATTTCACAATGCCGTACAAAAATCATGCGACAAGAAGAAATGATCGAGGGTTGCAACCCCCCTCTTCGACTGTACTCAGTTGGACAGCTTACAAGTGACGGCATAGTGCTGAATCTTATTACTTTATACCCTTCTATCATCCTACATAGGTCTCCTGGTGGTTCATTTACTACATACCACTTCTATAATATTACCTACCATCAAATAAAAAATAATTATTAAAATCTATTCACAGTTGGTAGAGTTATCGCATAGCAATACAAAAAAACCACAACCGAATTGAGAACCTCCTCCTTTTTGAAGTACAATCTACGGCTAATCATTGATTTAATGTACTCGTAGAAAGAAAAGAAAAAAATTGGCAGTCATGGAAACTGCCGATAGAAGTGAAAATTTGCTGTTGCCCTGGTACTGGTATCTAGGGGCAAACGCGACTCTTTTATATTTCAGTTGTCCTGGTATCTGGAGATAAACGCTGGGCTGTTGGCAGGGCCTGATTAACCCTTAGGCTAATTAGGCTGCAGCCTAGGGCGCGAGGATCTGGAGGGGCGCGCTGAAATCATCTGGACTTGTCGAAGGGACAGTTCGGGTTTCAGAAAGACCTCTCCACGACCGACCCCGTTCGTCCAAAGGTCCGAAGGAAGGTGTACTCCAGTGGCGGCGTATTGTTTACGGTGTCTCCTAACATAGTAAAGGCGTTCTACATCCCAATCAACCACACCACAACCACAACAGAAGTGATGGGGTACCCCAATATCTATGGCGCATCGTAAGAGACTACCTATTTCACAGAGAGGTGGTGTCCCCAACAATAGAAAGGGAGGGAGCTTATCCTTATGTCAAGTGGGGTTCGACAGGAGTTTGCTCCTACGCTACCCCTGTGGCACTTCGGTTGTTCGGTTACAAATAAGCAGCGCTAACTTTTTTTTTCTATCGTGTATAGATCCGCGTTTGACCACCAACTAGCCTGATGGTAAGCGACGGTGTGGTCGAAGATGACGCACGTTGACCTAGAAAGTACCTAGTCACTCTGACCTTGAAAAGTTCTAGATTGTATCTCTCACGGAACAAGGATGCCGGCAACTTATACCACTCTAAAGCTACATACGAGAAAAGTGGATTCAAACCGTTTTGTACGGATTTTGGGAATATCCACAGTGTATGGGTGGTAGTGGGCCGACTTACGACTTGCGAACTGTGTTGCATCGGTGTCGCTTATTATGCCAACGGCACGCTGGTTATTGTGAGAGGGGCGGAGGTTTCACGAGGTGGCGGTGCTGGCGACAGTGGTAGCCAGGATTAGGAGCATCGGCCTAGAGGTGGTTTTTCACAAGTTGGAGACCATCTGTTTCCGTGGTTTCTGACGGACACATTCACCTGCACCTGCAAGCTCTGCCTCTAATATTGTGGTGTGTGGCTGTGTGGCGTGTCTGTCGCTGGCAAGCTGACACTGTAACATTTCGGTATTTGACAGCAGATCAGCTGATTAGATGGAAGATTGGGGCGTATTTGCGTCAACCTGAAGAGCGAACTGTCTCAGGACCGACGCTGAGTGGGTTCAGTGAGAGCGACATAGATATTATAGGGCGCGGGTGCATCAGACGGTACCTTATTTCTTTTAGCTTGAAATTATAAAGACAGCAATAGCAAAACTAAAGCCAATTTAGTTAAGCAGTAGAAAGGCTGGTGTGTCACCGGTGCAATTGCGCAGATCACACCGATCAACACGCATTGAAGATGTACCCGGGAGAAGTGGCGGACCTCTTACTGCCTACTACCTTAGCCAAGATGTTCAACAGTGAGAGGTCATGGGAGGCGGTGGTTTCCTTTTGAGAAATCATTATCTCGCAGAAGTCGCAGATGAAGATAGCTGAGGAGCAAGACGGAGGTTGACTCTCGCTTCTCCGCGAAGGAGGAAGTGGTGACGACGAGAGCGAGCCACTCTGGTTCGTACCTACACCATCTCCACTTACAGAGCCTGAGATGTTGGACGTTCAATGTCGTCCAGCACCCTATTTCAGAAGGTGAGGTGGTGGCCCTCCCGAAAAGGTGACGCTAAAGTACTGCTGGTTTCCGTTGCATGGTTGGTCTGCAAGGGTTCTGTCTCCCGCGACAGGGTCAGTGAAAGCTCTACGATAGAGTCAGCGATAAGGTTGCTGTCGAGTATGAGAGCGCTCTCGCGAATCAGTCAGCAAATCACTGCCGGAGAAATCCGGGGTATACTTTCGAATCCTTTGAGGGTGCCGTAGGCTCTTGCGTGCCTTTTTAAAAAAGCCCTGGTAAAAATCATATTAAAAATTGTACACAAGGAAACAAAGTCAATACTAATATAAATAAAGTAGCCAAGTGCGAGTTGGACTCGCCCATGAAGGGTTCCGTTCCAGCATGTAACATAACATACATAGTACACATAGTTCTTGTAGTTCGTTGTAACTTTGATCGAAGTTTTAATAATAGTGTATTTATGACGTACTAAAAAAAAACTACTCATCAGATCGAGTTCAAACTAATTTTCGTTGGTAGTTTTCATGGTAATGTACATCATATATTTTTTTTAGTTTTTTCATTCTCTTACTTTAGAAATTAGAGGGGGGGGGACACACATTTGACCACTTTGGAAGCGTCTCTCGCGCAAGTTATTCAGTGTAGACAAAAATTATATTAGAAACCTCAACATCATTTTTTAAGACCTATTGATAGACACCCCACACGTGTAGGTTTGACGAAAAAAAAATTTTTGAGCTTCAGTTCTCAGTATGGGGGGCACCCCTAATTTTTGTTTTTTTTTAAAACTTTTGTAAAAATCTTAATGCGGTTCACAGAATACATCTACTTACCAAGTTTCAACAGTGTAGTTCTCATAGTTTCGGTAAAAAGTGGCTGTGACATACGGACGGACAGACAGACAGACAGACAGACAGACAGACAGACAGACATGACGAATCTATAAGGGTTCCGTTTTTACGTTTTACGGAACCCTAAAAAGTACCATAACATACCTGCCTTTCTACTGCTTAACTAAATCGGTTTTGCCCATTGCTATCTCTATAATATCAAATGAAAAGAAAAGAGATAGCAATACCAAAGCTAAGACTTTTAAGCTAACCACTTTCCGTTTGGCGGTAGACCCTCTGGTGGGGGCGCGTCCTCATAATTAGCCTAGGGCGGTCAGACCTCTTAATCAGGCACTGGCTGTTGGAGGTAGGTAATCGAAACTCTTTACTGTTTCTGTTGCTCTGGTACCTACCTGGACGTTTTTACCGAGCTTACCCGAAGATTTCATATCCGATCCGATCCATTATCATATCCGAGCGTGACGATTGATGAATCCATTTCACAGCCCACGAAAATTCTGTCTATAGCGCGCCTAAAGAAGTGTTCACTTCAAAAATTACATACATAGATACTCTTTATTGTGCATACCAAATGTATATAGGTACACATACATGTATAGTACCATAATTTCCAAGTGTATCAAAGATGCCTAAGGTTCGAAATAAATTAATTCAATTGAATAGGTACATGAGAAGAGAAAAACAATAAAAACTAATGTTATTTATACTTTTTATGTTTTACCATCATTACGTAGAGCTACAATTGTACCAACCAAATGTTTCAAAATAACACAAGTGCTGTTATTGTAAAGTCTGGGGGAAAATAATAGCTACTACTTTCGAACAATACATATTTGGCTTCAGTCAACAGAAAGTGTTTATATTTACTGATAAATTGTTTTACATGTTTAATCAGTTGTTTCATACGCTCCGCATTTCAACTGTACATTATAAATTGCATCATATATTACAATTTCTGGAAAATTTATTGAAATATTTGGTTACAAATTAAATAGTCTACTATTGAATATGAATAAAGTTTTAGCACCATTTCGCAAACCAATATTTTAAACATGAACTAGTATAATTATATTCCAAAACATTACATTTTTCTCATTTTAAGTAGCGCACGTCTAAAACTTCTGTATACGGATTTGTCTCTACTCAAAATATCACATATTTTTTGGCTCGCGTAAACGTAAAGAGTATACTTGACATAACAAGTCAGATGTATATAATATATGTTTTATATAACCTCTAAATTGAAAAAAAAATGTTTTAGTCTTTGCCACTCTGGCAAAAATCAGTTCAATTAGTGGACTATTTTTAGGATTCCGTAAAACGTAAAAACGTAAAACGTAAATTTTTTCCGAAACTGTAAGAACTATACTGTTGAAACTTGGTAAGTAGATGTATACTGTGAACTGTGAACCGCATTTAGACTTCAAATCTGTATTCATAGATATTTTCGACATTTAAGTATTAAGTCAAACGAACCCAAAAAAACAAAATTAAACGTGACTTAAGTTTTGTGACAAACCAATCAATATTAGAATCTCCCAAAGTGGACTTGAGTGAGTCCACCTGGGACTCAGCAACGTAAATCTACCACTATATCATCGGCATTTTTATAAAAGTGCCCTGAATCTAGTAATTTGACACCAAATAGCGATTTCAATGGCAGTGGCGTTCTGATATGAATCTAAAAACATATTATTTTTCACTCAACTTAACATGTTTTGTCCCCGACGTATAGAGCTGAACAGAAAAGATGCTATCTCTACTTTTGTGCAAGTTATTGGCGTGAGATATGTTATTGTGTGATGTAATGTAAAACTGTTTATAATGAGCCCCATTTCAACGTTATCTGGATATAAATCTTAGTTGTATTTTTTTTGTACAAAATACAAAGGCTTTTAGAATAATCTGTCAATGTATGATAATATTTAACAAAATACTTAGTTTTGATTACGGTTCGAGTATTATTGTGATACTTTTAATTATGAAGGATAATTACTAATATTTTATATTATTGAAAACAAAGCCAATAGTATCATCATACCTTATTTTAACTGCGTGCTTTGTAACAAAATGTTTATTTTCAAGTTGGAAAAAATAATCTATATTGGGGAAAAAAAAATTATCCACGTAGTCACACTAATTTCAGTATCAGTTTTTTTTAGATAGTTTACTCAATCTGCTTGTTTGCACAGTTTTTGGCTTCAAAGTTGCTTTTCTCGAGACAATGTAGTTTCCTAAGTACAACCAGCCTTATCTATTATTATTCTATATATATATAAAAGCGAAAGGTCACTCATCACGAAATCTCAGAAACTACAAATGCTAGAAGTCTGAAATTTTGCATGGAGGTTTCTTTTAACACGTAGACGCTCGCTAAGAAGGGGTTTTGCGAAATTCAACCCCTAAGAGAGTGAAACAAGGGATGGACGGTTGTATGAAGACTCTGTAATTTATACCTACTGCCTAAGTTACCTTAATATTTATTTCGCGCGGACGAAGTCACGGGTAAAAGCTAGTGTAACTATACAGCAAAGTATGTTTCCATAGGATTCCTGGCCTCTCACAAGAATATAATGAAGACCACAGTGAAAGTGTAGGTTGGCAGACGACCCATGTCCTCGAAAAATGTATTTCTCTAAACTCTCCGATTTTCCTTCACCGATAAAGCCAGTGTGATGATATTATAGCAGTATCTACATCTGCAATTAAGACACATTTTATTTTAAACCATAACCTAAGTCAGTGATTGATAAATCAAATAAAAAAAACTAAGTTCCTGGAAATCGGAGTTCAATGACATAAGACACCTTAAATCCATTCCAAAAAAACACGACAAGCGTCAAACCGGACACAACCGCAAGGAAGGAAGACGACGCGACACTTGAGAACATTATTTTATCAAACCAAAATCCGTATTTCCCAAACACTGAATGAGATTAACAATAATTCAACCACCCCACTTCTGATGCTATCTCCATCCACGGTAGAATGGAAATATGATCAGTTTATTATAACGATATTTGCTAGTTTATAAAAACACAGACAAAACACGTCGTAAGTTCCAAAGAGATTGATGTAACTTACTACTTTTTGCCGCTGAACGTTTGTTACGAAATGCAGGGGAAGAATGTCGTAATTGCCGTTACTGTATGCGTGATTTATGACATTTTGTTGTTGAGAGAAATGACCAGTTGAAGATTTAGAGCGATAGCGCAGCCTTTGTGAGCGACTAATGTGAGAGTATTACGTTTCGGACACAATAAGGTGGTTTGTTTTCGATTGGAAAGATATGACATCGTGTTGTAACTGTCGTTCAATATGTATACTACTAAATGCGAAAGTTTCTGAGGATGGATCATCACCATCATCATCATCACCAGCCCACTAAATGTTCTTACTGCTGGGACTCGGGGCCTTCTCTCGCAAGGAGAGAGTTAAGGCCCACCACGCTGGCCCAGTGCGGGTTGGCGGATGACACATGACTTCGAAAGATTTTAGGTACATGTCGGTTTCCTTCACCGTTTTAAGTTAGCGGCATTACGCACATGACTTCGCAAAGACAGTGGTGCGTGTGGGGTTTGAATCCGGGGTCTCCGGATCGGCAGGCGCCGTTCTCCCGACTAGATCAGCCGTAACTTGAGGATGAATAGAAGTTTGTTACTTTTTCACGCAAAAACTACCAAAGGAATCTGAATTAAATTTTGTACATAGATAGATGATAGTCTACAATAACACATAGGCTAATTTTTATCACGGGAAAATGACGGGATTGGAAACTACGCGGGTGAAACTGCGAGCCACTGCTAGTATTAGTCATAAATATGTTGTTATACCTAGGAAGACAAGTAGCATTTTGCATTTATTTCACGATCTTAGAAGTAAAAGCTTCTTTATCCGCTTTGGGCACTTTCTGGTTAAGGAAAAGTCAAAGAGTTTTATTCATAAATGTAAATTTATAGGTACGTCTATGTATTTTTAACGAATGTATGTACGAAAATAAGTATCGAATATTAAAATATATGTATTTATTACAATTGTAATGTCAATTTTAGTATGAAAACTAACGTGGTTATTACACATTTTAAAATACAGTTTTGTTTGCAACTCGTTTACCACGAGCTTCAGTGTTTCAGTGCTGCAAAAACGCGCGCGTACTCGCCTTGAAAAAGATCGCCGGACGCGATCGAAACTTGAGTCGGACTGGACTGACTATATCAAACGTGAGTTACCCGTGTATTTATTTTAAAACAATGACAATTTTCACAATTTTATTGTGAGTTTACCATCACTCTTGAAAAACTCGCTGTAACTATAAAAAGTTTGATCGAAAAGTCAGCTTTTCCAATCTCGTGAGAGAGTGTGGTATACTGTCCAGCTTGTCAGCGTTTCGTGTATTGCGAGAATGTTTCTCTCCTAGCGTGTTGTATGAGTCTAAGTTATTTCTGACATAGGTACACAAACACTTGGTAGATCAAGATTGCTGGCAACGTATGTATGTCAAGCTCTTTGAAATATGGTCTGACGGATGTGCATCGCGACACGCCCACGTACGGCACATTTTAAAAACAGAAAATCTTATGGATACGCAATACCGAGATGCTAATGTAGCGATGTAGCGTGGGAGCGCCGGCGGAGCAGCAGAGTGGAACTTGCGCGTCAAACGCTTTTTACCTTTTAAGATGGGTGAAATCTTGGGAAACATAAGTGAATTGTGAATTGTCCACCAATATTTATTTATTTATTTTATTTATAAATCGTGGTGCCCTATTTGTTAGAATTTACGATTCACAATCATAAAGTCGTTGGTTCAAATTTCGTCTGCGACTCTTGAGTATTTTTCCGAGTGCTGACGTAGATACAAGTTTGTCATCACCACTGACTTTAACGGTGAATGAAATCATCGTGAAGAAAGCGGCACGTTCCAAGAATCTTTAAAGGTCGTGCGTTATCAGCTAACTCGCATTTCGACAGCGTGGTGGATCATAGTATTGACTGTTTTCTTGTGAGAGGTCCATTATCTGAGCATTGGGCGTTGTATTATGCTCCAACCCGCATTTGGCCAGTTTGGATCATAGTATTGACTGTTTTCTTGTGAGAGGTCCATTATCTGAGCATTGGGCGTTGTATTATGCTCCAACCCGCATTTGGCCAGTTTGGTTGACCTTGACGCTCTCCTTGTGAGAGAAAGCCCTGAGTGTCAGCAGTGGGACCATTTAGTTTACGACAAGCTAAATGGATACATACAAATTTGAACCTAAATGGATAGGTACACAATTTCAAGCTTAATACCCCGTTTACATTATTCCAGTCCAGCGACCGAATTCAGCGCTGGAATAATGTAGACCGGCACTGGAATGCATTGGCACTAGATTGATGCATTCCAGTGCCAGTTTCCATTATTCCAGTAAGCAATCCAGCGCTGGATTGATGCATTCCAGTTCAGGTTTCCACTATTCCAGTAAGCAATCCAGCGCTGGATTCGGTCGCTGGACTGGAATAATGTAAACGGGGTATAACTTCAGCAAAATTAAACGTAGTCAGAACACTGTGTCTACAACACGAAGTGAATAAAATTTCCTGTTATTAAGACGGTTTTGGTTTGATGCGGAAATGTAAACATCAGTTATCAGATCATTTATCTCTCACACACAAAACAATAAAACTCAAGAGTTTGTTTATTTGACTGCGCTAATCTTTGAAATAGCTATTGTTCCGAGTGAATGCTGCCAATGAAGTTGAACAATTATTTCTCTATAATTTTCTCTGTAAACACTAGTGTCCGACTATAAAAGGTTTTTCAGCCAATACCGAAACCGAATATTCGGTCAAGTTCTCAGTTTTGTTCGTAACTGAAAGCTTTATTAAAATTTATATTTTGTACTAAAATACCTATGTTGAAACGTTTTACATAATTATTTGAATATACAAACAGCGAGTTAAGGAGTGATAAAATATAATCAATAAAGTACGATTAATGACGAATGGCGGCAAACTGAGCCAGCTTGGCGGAATCGCGTGACGTGGCGGGCGATGATGTGTCAGCCGTAAGGTTGACAACTATAATTTTCGAGCGTCGCCGCGGCCGAAACCGATACTGAGGCCGAATATATTTAATAGCCGTAACTTTTTGGCCGACCGAAAACCGAAAAACTGGATCATTGGCTTTTTTATATTTAATTTATTAGCTGTGCCCCGCGTAGTTCCCGTTCCCGTAATTCCCCGGGATAAAAAGTAGCCTACATGTTTTTCTAGACTATAATACCTTGTTCCAAATTTCAACCCGATCCGTTTGTACGTTCTGACGTGATTGAGCAGCAAACATCCAAATATCCATACATTGACATGTATAAATATTAACTTACTTTTTATATATACCTACGTACCATAATAATAACATTAAATACTTTTTTATATTTTATTTTATATTACCTACAAGGGTAAGTTTAAAAAAATACTCTCACTGACCGAAAATAAGGTTTCGGTTTCGGCCGAAACACTAGTATCGATTGATCACTAAAAACTTATCGATTTTTTTCAAAAACATTTTATAAAAAAAATCACTCGTAAAATTTGTTGTTCCGTGAAGAAAAAGATTATGATATAACGATAATGTTATTATGATGATTATTATCATAGGTCATTTACATTTTCGAGTCCACGTAACTCACGATGACTAGCTGATGTGGGGGTTGAAGTCGATGTTCATCAACGTATCGAGGACCTTGGCCAGTGAGTTATTATGATAGCAGGCCGATGATTCAGAGCAAAAAAGCTGAATTCCTTCGTCTTCAAAAAAGAATAAAAACAAAGTCAAAATTCTGTTTTAATTTGGGAAAAACGATTTATGTGTTTTTGACGGGACAACGTCTACTACATCGAAGAACGCTTTTTTTTTTTTTAATAAAGAGTGACGAGACGAACAGGTCATGTGCCTGAAGGTAAGCAACAGCACATCGACACGCAGCTATTGGAACATGAAGAGTCCAAATCATTACCTAGCACTGCACTGCGCTCGTCACCCAGAGATCTAAGATGTTATATCTCTAAGCCCTGTAATTTCTCTGGAAACATTGCCCTTCAAACCGGAACACAGTAATGTTTACACATTACTGCTTGGCAGTAGAATAATTGGCAAAGGTGTAGTACTTCCCCTGGCGGACTCTGCCAAGTGTCCTACCACTACAAAACCACTACTACGCTACTACTACGCTAGCTGCATGCCTGAAAAAGGATGACTCTATGTCCCGTTACGCTCATGTTCCGTTACGCAATGTTTTGCTGTGACGTTGTCACGTTAAACTATCGTCCGTAAAGCGACTTTACAGACAACCAATGTTTTTAAATATAATATTGAGTAACGCGACGTTCAACACTCGTCTAGTAGAGTCGTCTAGAGATATAAGATATTTAAGACAGTTGTGGTGGCCTAGTGACGAGAGCATCCGATTTCACAAGCTTGAGCTCATAGGTTCAAATCTTGTCCGTTATCCGCACCTTTGAGTATTTTTCCTAGCGCTGATTGACAAGTTTGTCTTCAGAAATTTCAACGATGAAAGAAAGCATCGCGACGAAACTGAAACGGTCTATGAAAGTAATGTCTGGAAGGCATGTGTTTTCTATCAACCCGTACTTCCCCAACATGGTAGACTATGGCTTTGATCCTATTCTTGTGATAGAATGCCTAGAGCGCCAACGCAGCGATGGGAAAAAAGTCGCCACATAATAAAAAACACGTCAATAAAATTAGTTATTAAATAAAGTGGCCAAGTGCGAGTTGGACTTGCCCATGAAGGGTTCCGTTGCAGCAAGTAATATAATATACATAGTACACATAGTTCTTGTAGTTCGTTGTAACTTTGATCGAAGTTTCAATAATAGTGTATTTATGACGTACTAAAAAAAAACTACTTATCAGATCGAGTTCAAACTAATTTTCGTTGGTAGTTTATATGGTAATGTACATCATATATTTTTTTTAGATTTCTCATTCTCTTACTTTAGAAGTTAGAGGGGGGGGACACACATTTTACCACTTTGGAAGTGTCTCTCGCGCAAATTATTCAGTGTAGACGAAAATGATTTTAGAAACGTCAACATCATTTTTGAAGACCTATCGATAGACACCCCACACGTGTAGGTTTGATGAAAAAAATATTTTTGAGTTTCAGTTCTCAGTATGGAGGGCAACCCTAATTTATCTTTTTTTTAATTTTTTTTGTTCAAATCTTAAAGCGGTTCACAGAATACATCTACTTACCAAGTTTCAACAGTGTAGTTCTCATAGTTTCGGCAAAAAGTGGCTGTGACATACGGACGGACAGACAGACAGACAGATAGACAGACAGACATGACGAATCTATAAGGGTTCCGTTTTTACGTTTTACGGAACCCTAAAAACGAAAGTTGAAGCATTCACCAAGCAGTTTCAATTTAGTACCTACTGTACGATGATTTATGTGTCAATTATTTTATACTTATTATCATCATAATGAACAATGTTCATTTTAACTATTTTATCCTAGCTTCACCATCACTTTCTGAAATTCGCTGAAACAATAAAAAGTTTGGTCGATAAGCCAGAATTTTAATTTGTTTTAAAAGCTATAAGATAGCTATAGATATCGTACCCTGCGGCCAATAAAACCGTTTCAGCATATACCACAAAAATATATATTCTTCAGAATATATTTATGTGTATTTTTGGTAGTGTAAAATAGTGGTCCAAAACATTCCTACCAAAATAAACTACTTGAATAAATTGGAAGATTGTCAATATGCATGCCAAATTATTAATAATCAATTATACATATTTTTATACTCACCCCTATACATCCTAAAATTAATATGCACGCTGCACACACGCACAAACGTATACCCCCCCACACCCTCTCACACACACACACACACCCTCACACACATACACACACTCACACACACACACCCTCACACACGCACACAACACACAATTAACACTCACAACACATAAATTACTGTAAACAAAAGAATTGTCATAGTTATAGAGAGGCGGAGTCTCCTATTACAGGTATATATATCTTATGCTTAAAAGGAGACCCCGATATACTTGTTTCGTAAGTTTACTGTTTGATGGAAATAAACATTTTTGTATTTGTATTTTTGTATTTTTATTTTGTAACATGGATAAGAATCCGGGAAAAAGTGTTTTAGCCAAGACTTAAATTTGAGGATGGGAGAGGGTATAATAAAATAATAGGTACGGTACTGATGACTGTTACGAAAGCTAGAGTTTTACAAAGTTAATTTAGGTTTATCAATGCGAGGAATTTGATCAGCGTTTTAATCAATCTTACCTAATCTTATCAGTTGTACCGCTTTCAATTCATTACCTAATTATTCGAGTTTACTTGCTGGTTAGGCAAATTTGTAATTACTTATTCATATGTTAAATCAATTTTAGGTTTGCGACGATCAACCTCCGGAACTAAACCATTTCTATTCAAATCAACAGACAAAGTTATGTAATTGTATTTCCACTCTAAAGGGAAAAAAACAGTGGAAAGATGCTCATATTGCAACATATTTAGTTTTATTATTACCTACTTTTTACCCATGGCTTCCCTTGCGTTTTTGTTCACAGTTACAGTATGTACAAAATGTACTCCAGTTGCCTATTTATTGTGAATTTATAGATCTTGTGAAGCGTTGTGAAAGGTTGAAAACGTAGAGCCAGGAATCGAGCCGAGCCAGGGCCGAGCCGACCCCCACCAGCGCCTGTGTGCCAAACCTTTCTGGCGCCCCTTTTTAACCTCCAACGTAAAAAGAGGGATGTTATAGGTTTGACGTCACTGTCTGTATGTCGTGTCGGTGTGTGTGTGTGTGTATGTATGTGTGTTTGTTTGTGGCATCGTAGCTCTCAAAGGGATAGGCCCATATCAATCCAGTTTTTTTCATTTCCAAGGCCAGTTTCCTTGGTAGTTCTTAGCTATGTTTGATTAATATCGATTCATGATAGCCACCTCCACAAAATGGCGGATAAAATATTCCTTCACAACTTTCCTCAATATATAGGTATCAAATGAAAGGGCTTGACTAGTAGAATACTATACACCGTAATTAATTTTAATTCCAAGATAGCCGGCACAAAATTGTGAAATAACCATTTTTCTTATAACTCTCTCAATATGGGTATCAAATGAAAGGACTTGAAAATTGACTAGACCAGACTTGAAATAAAATCAAATCCAAGGTCACCATCAACAGCCCACTAAATGCTCCCACTGCTGGGACTCGGGACCTTCTCTCACAAGGAGAGAGTTAAGGCCATAATCCACCACGCTGGCCCAGTGCGGGTTGGTGGATGACACATGACTTCGAAAGATTCTAGGTACATGTCGGTTTCCTCACGATGTTTTCCTTTACCGTTTTTAAGTTAGCGGCATTACGTACGTGACTTCGAAAAAACAATGGTGCGTGTCGGGTTTGCACCCGGGGTCTCCGGATCGGCAGGCGCCGTACTCCCGACTAGACCAGCCATAACTTTAACAATTCCAAGGTAATCGGGGGTAAAGCATTGCCCCACGGGCTCACCCGCGTAGTCCCCACATTATAACTGTGTTTCAAATTTCAACCCAATCCATTCGGACGTTCTGAGGTGATGGAGCAACAAACATCCCATTCATATTGTAAACTAGCAGGTCCCCGCGATGTTACTCACGTAGTTATTGTTCGCGTTGGTTTGGCGGCCATTTAGTCTATGTGTTCTTTGGTGTTCTTCCAGACTATAGACTAGACAGATTGCACCTGTTTTCCAAATTTCAGCCCGATCTGTTCATACATTACGACGTGATTGAGAAACAAACATCAATTCATTGATATTTATGATATTAGTAGGATGTCAATGCTTGGAGGTTTGTTGCTCAAAAGCGTCGGAACGTCTCAAGTCTCAACGCATCGATTCGAAATTTGAAACGCAGATAGTTTATAGTCTGGAGTAGCATATAAATTACTTACTAATTATAAAAATGCATTGTTCCTTAGGAAACAGTTATAAACCAGCTGTTGCCCGCGAATTTGTCTGCATGTGTAGAAATTGATTGTTTTATCCAAATTTCAACTTTTAATAATGAGCAACAGCTGCTCTAGACGGGAGAACGGCGACTTCCCGGACTTCCCGTGTTGAAATCTCACGCGCACCACTGTATAAGACATGTGCGTAATGCCGCTAAATTAAAAATGGCGAAGAAAAACATTTCGAGGAAACCAACATGTACCTCTGATCATGATTTCGGAATCTTTCGAAATCATGTGTCATCCACCAATCCGCACTGAGCCAAGGTGGTGGACCTTGGTTTGGACCTTGGTGACGAGAGAAGGCCCCGGATCCCAGCAGTGGGAACATTTAGCGGTGGGAACATAATATTTTACACCATTAAATACCTGTGTCAAGCAAAAAATCAATTCGTTCTGTTAATCCGACGTGTTAGTATAGAATAATAATTATGGTATTCTATACTAACACGTCAGATTAAAATTGCTTAACTACTTTTTATCACAAAAAGTGCAAAGTTTAATTAACTACTTACTTATAACATCGGAATCGGAACTCCTCGGCCTGAGTCCCAGCAGTGGGAACATTTAGTGGGCTGTTGATGAACATCGGAATGGGTTATTAACAGATTTGGTTGTAATTTGTACACAGATATATTTTAGTCTGGAATTGAA
Source organism: Ectropis crepuscularia (assembly GCA_963693475.1). NCBI lineage: Eukaryota > Metazoa > Arthropoda > Insecta > Lepidoptera > Geometridae > Ectropis > Ectropis crepuscularia. The sequence goes on from OY856342.1 coordinate 25,116,778, forward strand.
CATTAAGTACTTTTTAACCCAAAAAAGTGCAAAATTCTTTAGAAAACAAATATTTACAGCGGGTTTACCCGCTTAGTAGTTGCTGTAAATATTTGTTTAGGAAATTGAAATTTGTGTAGGAATTTGAAACAGAAATATTTTACCATAGATACCTTGCACACACTTTCGAATAATAATTGCTCCATTATTTTGGCTCACTCGTTCATTAAAATCAGGGAACCCCTGTTATGACTTATGACACCACTCTACTTGCATCGCACACATCGTATCGAGTTGCGTTTATAAACAAACTCACGGCGCGGCGGTTCTTTTGATTTTAAAACCACGACCTTAATGAATGTAAACCAAAACCCAAAACATAAACATGATCTTGGGAGACGCTGACAATAAATTATGTATAGCAACTTAGCAATTTATGAATTGTTATTTAACTAAGCAAATGTTGCGCCTATACTACCTACTTACTAATCGACGATACTCTACTACAAAGAACATGGTATTGCGTAAATGAAGAAAAAGTCGGTGGCGGCGCTGGCGCCCCTATTGTCTTGGCGCCTGTGTGCGCCGCACACTTCGCACACAGGGGCGGCTCGGCCCTGAGCCGAGCGTATTATTTTGTGAATGATACCAAAAGATTGCGGTTACTATGGAAGCCAGATAGCTTAATTACGTAATATACGTAGATACACATAGACACAGAACAAACAGACGCATTATCGCACAAAAAAATATAAGTGGAATCGAACCCACAGCCTACAATTCAGCGACCAACTGAGCCACAAAGCCAGTAAAACCATTTACACGCTGTCAATACGATTACGTGCAGGGGAATTCAGAACCGTTCTAGACCAATGAACTTGCTATACATCTCTAGCAATTTACCTAACAAGACGTTTTCAGAAGAAAAAAAGACAGTAAAAATAGGACTTAATCGTCACTAAAACGTTACTCTTGGTGCACCAAAAGTGATGTTAGCTTTACTATTTTATAATATATTAAAAATGCAAAAATTTTTAGATTTAAATTTTTTAAAGTGTACTAGCGGCCTGCTCCGGCTTCGAATAATAACCTAGATATCAAACCGCAGTGCCATCTGCTCATTTGTGAATCTAAACCTTCCAGGGCCCTACCCAAACGTATACAAAAAAATCATTCAAATCGGTCCAGCCAGGTTTAGGAGGAGTTCAATAACAACGAAAAGTGGCATTGATTTTTGTATATATAGATATGGATGTTTGTTACTCTTTTACACAAAAAATACTGAAAGGTTCAGTATGAAATTTAGTACACAGGTAAATAATAGTCTAGAATAACATATGCTAAGGTTATTTTTTATGGATCAACAACACTCCCGACCAATTCATTTATCAACCAATAATAACAAAACCAAAATCGGTTCATCCGTTCGTGAGCTACGAAACCACAGACAGAGAGAGAAAGAGAGATAGGACAAACCCATGGTTTTACGTCGGGGGCTAAGAATATAATTTCGGAAAAAACAAAACATACAAAATCTAATAAAAATATAGTAATCTTTGAAATTGAAACATCTACAACAAACAAACACATCACGTCTTATTGTCTTATCATAATTTACACTTGTTTATTATTACCAATGGACTATGCAATCTACGTTATTATATCCAAAGGGTGTCAAACGAAACAAATAGAATTAACGCGTATCGTATCAGTGATAAACGAACGTAATCACAAACACAGTGATAAGGCGTGATAACACTGATAACAAGTGATTACATGTAGCATGAAATGCAAGTATTGACATATTTTACGTAAATACTGCCTTGGAAGCGATAACAGTAATCCAAGGAATGGCTGCTGAAAAAGTTTATGAATTATTTGAAAATATTGCACAATGTTGTGCAAGACTGGAATTAAAATTTTGTACGATAGATAGAGCCGGTACTGAACAACAAGTAAATAAGTAGAAATGGTTTATTTTTCATATATTCACGGGTAACTCACGTGTGATATGGCAGATCCAGTACGACTTAAGTTTAAACGGTGTAAACGCTATTAACATTTTCTTCGTCTATGACGTCAAACAAATTCAAGAGATTAAATTGAGTTTATGTCATATTTTCAATACAGCAGTAAGATATGTAATTATATTATTTTGAGTCACATTAACTAGTTTTGTATTTATCGTTTTAATTTAAACAATAATTCGGTCTTTTTTCGAATGCGAGTTTTCAACTAATTGAAATTCTAAAAATCGTCCTAATTTCTTACACGGACAAAGGTTACCTTGCTTACTGAAAAACTGTAGAACTCTGCTCGAATGTAATGCTGGAAGTATAAACTGGTTTAATTTTATTTTTAATTGTTAGACATTCCACCCCACGGACCCTCACCCGTGTTTTTTATGAACAATTATACAAAAGATTGCAAAAAGAAGTGGTGATAACACGCTGCCCTGGGGAACACTGGTAGAGATACTACACCACGATGAGTAGGAGTCGTCTTCTCGGATGCGCTGCCGGTATCCACACAGATAATTACGAAACCAAACAATCGCCGATGGAGATATGTTAAGAGAACACAGGAGTGCTAACAAAATGTCAAAGACGTCATTTTCAAAAGCAATACTAAGGTAGCAACAGTATAGCTAGGTGATAATGACCAATGAGACTCCGTATATCATCAGTGATTTGAGTAAAGGCAGTGATAATACTATGTCCAGTTACTAACTAACAGTTAACACGCTAACTTATTAACTAACTACATATTACCAAATTATAACAAGGTACATGATACAAGAAAATAAAGGTACAATCAGATTCTAGTTAAAATCTTTGACCCTCCGTAATTTTTCTTTATTGTTAGTTAACATTTTATTACCAATCATATGTCAATAAACACAAAATGTAAATCAAGTTCGGTCAACTATTTAAACTTGAGTCTGACTGTACCTTCACTTATTGCGTGTTTTAATTTCGTCATTTCGATGACTTGTGAGAAAAAAACCGCTGTAAAATCGCGAACGTCAGAACTGTTAACTAATCATTATTTTATCAAAACACAAGTGTATTTTACAAGATTACTTATCACAATCTAACGAGAAACAATAGTTTTATGAATCGAAATGTAATCTTTTCCCAGCACAACGTTGCGGATTCGATTTTTACAAGTTACACGGTTACTATTGATTTGGCAGATATAACGATTAATAGGTATTTTGTTATTTTTAATATAATATTTATTTCGGGTCAATGTGTTCATTTGTGTCCACAATTTATGAAACTAGTTGTCGTTGGGTTCGATTCCCACCCAGTGCAAATATTTGTGTGATGAATACAAATATGAATTGTTCTGTGTCTGAGTATTTCTATGTATTTATAAAAAGTATATGTATTTACAACTAAATACGTATTATATCAGCTAACTGACTGCTATAGCACAAGATCTGCTTAGTTTGAGGTCAGATGATGTTGTGTGTGAAATGTTCATCACTATTTATATTTCATTTATTCTACCGCTAAGTAATAACGTACAAATATTACTTAATTACGGTTTGAAAGGTAGTGTTAACAGAGACATTAAAGGGCTCAGAGATAAATCTTATATATAAAATTCTCGTGTCACAGTGTTTGTTTCCTTACTCCTCCGAAACGGCTTTACTGATTTTAATCAAAATTTATATGCATATTCAGTAGGTCTGAGAATCGGCTACTAGCTATTTTTCATACCTTTATTTAAATGGCAAAACAACGTTTGCGGGGTCAGCTAGTGATTTTATATATCCGAGTTACGAGTAATCAATAACTGAATCAAGTTCACTTATTCGTGTAATGGCGTGGCACAGTACTGTATTCTGTATTTCTATCACGCGCAAGCAAGCCTTCCTCTTCACTTCACTATTTAAAAAAGACTATTTTGTATTTACTGGTTTCTTTTGTTAAAGCTGTGATTTATTTAAACTGTAAATACTAGCAACTATTGATTTCTGTAAGATTCTCGCCCAGGATAAATTTAATATATGTGTGATGAATAGTATCTTTATTTTGTGTGTCTGTGCTGAAAATGAAAATGCACAAGATATCTTTAGCGAGTATGATAAAACATTACACAATTGGCAAACTGCGCAAGCTCAGGCAAGATGCATTTCTGTGAATATTAAGTGTGTATTTTCAATGCGTTTCTCTCGTTACCATTTGTTTTTCCGCGATAAAAAGTAGCCTTTGTGTTCTTCCAGACTGTAATCTACCTGTGTCCCAATTTCAGCCTTATCAATTCATACGTTACTACGTGATCGAGCTACAAACATCCAAACAATGCAATACAATACAATACAAAACACTTTATTGGCACCATAAACAAAGTTGACAACAAGTAACACTTATAATTACAAAACAATATGGGCACAAAAGGCGATCTTATCGCTGAAAGCGATCTCTTCCAGATAACCGTTTGATTCATGAGGACACTTTATTTTTAATATTTTTGGCAGTGGTGCAACTAACGAAATAAATCAAATACATACGCATACTAATTTTATGATATATAAATGATTTAGACTACAAAAGCAAATAAAAAAAATAAAAAAAAATTTAAACGTCTTCTAAAAATAAATACTCACTAGTCTTTACCATCCTGTATAGTTACTTTAGCCATGCTTTTAATAAACATTAAACCATGTAATTTGTAAAGAAAACTTTATTAATGATAACATTATGGAAACTGTTACAACGAAATTATGCCAAATAATATTTCCAAGTCTTACAACAAAAGAATACAATACAAAACCACTTTTAATCATATAACAATCGGCCTGGATACCGAATAACACAACAAAAACCACAGTAACGGAATGGCTTGAGGTAACAGTGCACTAGCCCAAATAATCATTCATTTCAGTTGTAATGCAGCTCTGAAAAACGATTGCAGTGTTCATATCATTATTTTATCAAAATGAAGCTAATTAAACGTAAAATGCTGTCTTATGTAGAGTCCTTAAAAATATGTACATGTTTGGAATGTTTATTTTGATAGTACTACTGATGACTCTAGTACTCACTAAAATATGGTTTTCAAAAACATAGTTGTCAAAATAATACTTCTACCACTTTATATATCTCATTACAGAAGAAATTACAGGGCTTAGGGATATAACCACTTAGATCTCTGGGTGACGCAGTGCAGTGCTAGGTAATGATTGAGACTCTTCATGTTCCAATAGCAGCGTGTCACTGTGATGTTATGTGGCAGCCATGTTGCTTACCATCAGGCACATGGCCTGCTCGTCTCGTCACTCTTTATTTAAAAAAAAAAGAAATAATCTGGAGTCATTTTCAATTGTATTCACACTCTAAGGCATATAATAAATAATTAATATTTTTGAACCTAAACATCGCGAATTATTCAAATAAAGTTACCTCAAATTATTGTTAAAAAACTATAGTTGTTTTTTCTCGATTGGTATGACGACAGCGATTATGTATTTTTTGATTTATCAAATTATTAAAAATCGACAAATATATAGATTATATTAGATATATCATTATTATCCAGAGTGGAGAGGGATGTGACGTCACGTCGACATAAAAATTACATAATAGACGAGCCGACTCGAAACTTCAAAGCATCTATCTACATAATATCTTCGTAAATTTTTGTTTGTGAAACAAAAGAAAAAATACATTCACAATATTTTTTAGTAATCTGTCTGACGGACTATTTTTTTTTTCTAGTCACCATGTCAGTCTATGCACGATAACCCCAACGGAATGACTTACGAAAATATTTCTTTGTAAGTATGCAAATAGCGTTCTTTCACGAGGCCGCTTCGAGCTACATGCTTTTTATGCAGTCTGTACGGATTCCATTGTTGTGCTCAATTATATTAATTATATTTGTTCTGTGAGGAAGTGTGATGCCGACACCGTAAATAGGACGTAGTGGGAACTATTATACGGCGTGTTGTCAAGGCAAGACATAGTATGTATATATTATTCGAAGTCGATATACGGAGCTTTGTTTTCTCTCGCGACTTTACTCGTTTAAACTACCTATGATTGTTGTTGAAATAATTTAAACTTTAACTTTTGTCGGAAATTTAAGTACCGTAAAAAAGCAGTTCTTTAGTGATGTGATACAGGTGACAAGTATTTTTTTTTTACTTTTATAGGTTTAAACTAAACCGCCATCTTGCCTGATGTTAAGCGACAATGAGGTGTACGTTGAGCCGCGCTTACCTACAAGACACTGAACCACTCTCGAACACCAAGATTGTAACCATCAGGAAAAGGCCACTCAGGCAACGCATTCCAAAGCTTAACCCAGACGTTCTTATCATAAAAGTAGAGTTAAAAAGTATGTGGTGTTATTATTCCTGGAACATCCTGTAACCACTCAGCCAAAATGTTTTCTACCGTCAACCTGCAATTACATCGAAATGGACAGCTCACGGCACCTAATACGCGGGACAATGCGCGAGCCGGTAGCGAAATGATAGGGAGCGCCAGCCGACGCGCCGCCGCTAGTCATGACTGCCAGTCATGACAGTCATGACTGCCAGCGAGCCAGTGCCAGTCACGGTTATTATACCGCCCCAATTAGGCGTGTGGGCATCGAGCACAGGTGGCTTCCTGACTGCAGTCTGATATGAAACTGATTAGGTTTATAAATGATACCCCAATTTTTCTTTTTTTAATCGAAAGTCTTCATTAACGTAACCAAATTATAATAAAAAGTATACAAGGCTACATAATCAACTTGACTGCTTATTTGAATTATCCATAGACCGCTGCAGCTTTAGAAACAAGTATATTTGTCCTTCCATTTTTCCTAGTAGATAATAGATCCTACAAATATGATAAATGTCAAAGTTTGGATGTTTGTTCCTCGATCACGTCGGAACAGCTAAACGAATCAGCTTGAAATTTGGAACAGAGTTGCAATAGCACATAGGCAAATTTCAGCGAGATAAATCACGGGAACGTGATCTGCCTGAGTAAAACCGTGGTGCGTTTCTAGTTGAAAGTAAATTAAAAGTTGTTTGTTTGTCTTTGTACCTACAGTTTAAAAAAATAAAGTGGCCAAGTGCGAGTTGGATTCGCCCATGAAGGGTTCCGTTGCAGCAAGTAACATAATGTACATAGTACAAATAGTTCTTGTAGTTCGTTGTAACTTTGATCGAAGTTTCAATAATAGTGTATTTATGATGTACTAAAAAAAACTACTCATCAGATCGAGTTCAAACTAATTTTCGTTGGTAGTTTACATGGTAGTGTACATCATATATTTTTTTTAGATTTTTCATTCTCTTACTGTAGAAGTTAGAGGGGGGGGGACACACATTTTACCACTTTGGAAGTGTCTCTCGCGCAAATTATTCAGTGTAGACGAAAATGATTTCAGAAACGTCAACATCATTTTTAAAGACCTATCGATAGACACCCTACACGTGTAGGTTTGATGGAAAAAACATTTTTGAGTTTCAGTTCTCAGTATGGGGGGCAACCCTAATTTTACTTTTTTTTTAATTTTTTGTTCAAACCTTAAGGTTCACAGAATACATCCAAGTTTCAACAGTGTAGTTCTCATAGTTTCGGCAAAAAGTGTCTGTGACAAACGGACGGACAGACAGACAGACAGACAGACAGACACACAGACAGACATGACAAATCTATAAGGGTTCCGTTTTTACGTTTTACGGAACCCTAAAAAGTAGCATTTTACACCTTCTACGTCTCAACCGAATAATGACTCAAATTCTGAGGGTTGATTCTATAAAAGCAAACTAGAGTCGAACCCGAAGCCAAACTCGCCTGCTGTATCTTGATCTCAGCACTCGTTATTACTCCTCCTATATGTAGGTCTATTGACATTTATAAGCGGCACAAGGTGTCCAAAATAAATTGACCTCTGATTATCAAATAACCGCAATGACTCGGAGCTCATGTTATAGCAGAGATGAGAGCGTCGGCTCAGCGGCAAGTCTATTTACTTAGAACCTATAATAATAATAGCTCCATAAGAAAGAGTGTTAACTCTTGTGAGGTGTTAACCTCAGTTTGGAATTAAAACTACTATAATAAAACAGTAAAAGCTCGTTTATAATCGGATGTAGAACATATAAAAAACAAATGCCTCACTTTATTAAGGAATTTGACACTTAAGTCCGAACTATAAAATCATTGTAATGATCTCTATCTACTGAATAGTATAATGATTACACCATGCTTCTATTTTTTAATTACACCACAAACTTTTCCTAAGAAGATTAGCTCAATTAAATTACAGCTGAGATCAAATTGAGAAATGTTTCAAAAGTTTGACGCCTTATCATCTTTATGAAGTTTCATTCCACGTTACCAGACTAAATAATTTTCTCTTCCCTTGATAAAAGTATCCCAAGTATTGCGTTAAATTGAAAAAACACCCAACGCATATTATTTCAAACTTTAGGTCACCCGTATGTTTTCAAGTAAAGCGAAACCCTATTATGCATCTTCAATTCCTACCGCAACAAATAAAAGAGAAAATAACTTAGAAACGGCTGAACTGATTTACATGACATAGCTAAGCAACACTGCTAACTAATTAAAAAAAACTAAATCGAAATCAGTTTCAGTCAGTTAAAATGTCGCACACACACAGGTTCACATACACACACAGACACTACACGCCATAACACGTCAAACTTATAACACCCTTTCGTTTTTGCGTAGAGCGTTAAAGAACAATGAAGAACGGTTCGCACAGGGACAGCATGATTAAAGAAGCCTTATTCTAAGAGTAAGATTTTGGAAGCTATAGTTGATGATGGTGATCGAGAAACCGACGTCCGCCAAATAAATTGTATAAGTTCATACGGCGTGAAGAACTTGGCATCTCGAGATGAATGATTATTTTTTTATTCGCTTAAACGCTTTCTACGTGTTTTTTATTTGTATATCAAAAAAAAGACGGCCCAAAATATACATAATTTTTGGTGATACATATGTCATTTTAAACAAAGTTGATATCTCTGGAAGGCTCCAATTTTAGCGTGTTTAGGTTGACAAGTGCATATATTGACTTAGTGTCAACCTAGTTGTTATGTGCTAAAATTTACAATTGACTTGTAAACAAAATCTTACACAATATCTTAGACAAATCTTTGTATGTGTGATACAAAACTGATATGTTTAAATGTTGAGTTCAACACACACTACAGAATGTTCTTCAATTTGTGACATGTTAAGTTGTCAAGTTATGGTGGGCCACACAAATACCGTAAGTTTTCTGATACGTCAAAATGCCAACTTGTACTCAGCCATATCTTTGTACATTATTTTTAGATTTGTTTATAAATAAATTTGTACACAGAACAATGTCCGAGTAATTAGGTAAGTTGTTTAGTTACAAACAGATCGGTTGTAATTTAAAGTTTGATTGTAACTTCCACAGTTTTATTGAGGGTGCGTAATCACTACAATGGGAATTTACGAGACTATAAATATGAAAGGTAATATTAACGCCATATTACCTTTAATGCGAGGACTCAAATTGAACGAAATGAATAAAACTCAATATTACTTTTATACTGTCACGCGATTTATAAACTTTCAAAAGATAACAATGGTACCCCAGGAACTGCAGAACTTTTAAATGTATGTATTAATAAATTACCCAAAACTATTGCATGACATGCCATAGAGCAAAACAAAACCAATATTGATTCTGAAACAAAATTTTATGAAAGTAACGGCGAAGGCAACATCCATGATCCCAATTGCATAATTGAAAAAATAAGGGAATCACCAAAGCCGAATCAAATACTCATTATGATTAAACGTAGCACAGTATGGTTTGTCAGATAAACTCATCCCAAAATAATATAACTAGTTGGGACGATAGTAAAAATCTTGAAAAAATAGCAGAAGAGAAAAAATAAAGCATATATGAAGCATCGCTAGCTATGAAACACACTTGAAAAAGAAGTATGTAAGCAAAAACAGGAACCTGAGAGAGGAGAAAACCGCGGGACACTGTTAGTTGATCATATAAATGTTATTTAAACTGTATAAAATTGAATGTAAACTCAAAAAAAATCAAAGCTTTTACAAATTCCTGCAAATCTTGGTTGATTTGCAAGAATTTTGATAATATTTTTATGTATTCTCTAATAATTTGAGATTCCTGCAAATCTTGGTTGATTTGCAAGAATTTTGATAATATTTTTATGTATTCTCTAATAATTTGAGAGTTATGAATTAGGTTTTAACCTAATTCATAACTCTCAAATTATATTTTTTTTACAATCTATCATATAAATTTCATTTAAATTCAATTTTATTAAAAAATTCAATTAAAAAACAAAACTTTTACAAATTTAGTGGTGAATAACTTGACAACTCTTGAAATAGTGAAAAATGTGCTATGTAAGTTGAGTTGTTCATATAAATACAAAAAACAACATTTGATATGTCGATTATCACAGAAACCATAAATTATTTCATACATTTTAAGCCATCATTAGAATAAGGACACCAAATATCTATCAAAACACGTTTAAAACGTACGCTTACTCCAAATACTCTCGCTACAGAAGATATCATACATTCAAATGGCTGCCCTGTAAAATTGGCATTTTCGAGATGTCAAGTTCTTCACGCCGTCCACGGCATATTTCCTGACACGTAACAAATCTGTAAAAAGTGTTAATCACGTGAAAGCACTTCTTTCAGATCAAAACTAGGTTGGTTAGTAAGAATAGGGGATTAGAGTATTTCAACATTATTTTTGTGACTCAATTATTTGACGTAGTGATTCACGCACATCTACCTTTGTTTTTGTTTCAATTAAGAAAAAGATTTGTTAACAAAATAAATTGGAACTAATCGATGATAGCTCAGGCGACTAATTATTATTGCCAACCGTATTCTCTCCTGAGAGCGAGAGTTCAATAAAACAAACACATTATTAGACTCCCGCTGCCAAGAAGTTATCAAAACACAAAACAAGTCGACGCAGTAATTAAGAAAGAATAATTTGTCAACAAGCACAAACATTTGTTCTGGGGCAATTATCATAGCTGGGCATCTTGGCAGCAACACTTTGTTGGATCGGGGAATTCTCAGATAATCGACATTGCTTCGACGCCAGAGATACGCTTATTTATATATAGTAGGAGATCCCGCTATACAACGACCTTCACCGAGATGTTTATTTGATGAAACGTATTTTATATGTCATTTAACAGGGCAATAAATATATTGCATATGGGTTGCCTAACAAATTTTAGTCCAGAGTATGATTAATTAATAAATGATTGTTTTTTGCATCGATACTGCATTTTGCAACGGTCTGATTATTGAATTAAAATTAAATAAAATGAAGGATTATTTTATCATGAACACGGTGGGTTGCCGGCGAAAATCAGTCCGGAAGTCCGGTTGCCTAATTTTTAAAAGTAACCTTATTGCTGTAACCTTGGCCAATTATCTCGGAAACTATAAACTTTAGGGCAAACATTATTGAGGTCGTTATTGTAGAAAATACAATTTTGCATCTTTTGTGGCATGAAAACTTTTCTGTGACAAGTACCGTTTACGATTTAATAAAAAAAAAACATTTATTAATTAATCATACTCTGGACTAAAATTTGTTAGGCAACTCATAAGCAATATATTTCTTGACATATTAAATTACATATAAAATACGTTTCATCAAATAAACATCTCGGTGAAGGTCGTTGTATAGCAGGATCTTAGACCAATAACTAGACTAGTGTTTTACCTGCGACTTCGGTCATGTAGAATTTAGCGAATTTAGAAAAGGCAAGCCTTCTGAGCCTAAGGATTGTTTGTGGGATATAACTACCTACCATTGTATTCTAGACTATTATTTATCTGCGTTCTACATTTTAACCTGATATGTTTAATCGTATGGACGAGATAAATCACCAATCATCAAAACTTACGCATTTATAATTGTTTGTAGGCTATAATAGCACTACAACTAGCCTCACTTCTCCATTAGTATTAGAAAATGTGTTGTATTGTTATAAATATTATTCGAGTATAAAAGTAGCATTGTATTAATTTTAACGTAAGAATCTGCCAGCCTGAACTCCCACGACACAGGCCACCCTAGTGTGGGATTTCAGCGTTTACCGACTCATCAGTTTGTTGTATGTTTATAAGTTTGTCTACCCTGTTTTTATTTAAGTCGGTAAGTGTATTTATTAGTTTAGTTTTTTTAAGAACAAATAAACGTTTTTTAAAAATATATTTATCAAACTGTTTGAAACATACAGACAAATGTTCGGTAGTATTTTATTATGCAAAATTATTTTTTCGCATTTTATATTGAATGTTTCAAAAGATAATCAATCACCTAGGGTAACTAACCGATACCTCAAACTAAACCTCTAGCCGTGTAACTGGCGACGTGTGGATAAAATATAATTGCGGGTCAAGGCCAAGATCAGTGTTCTCGATTGGCTGAGAATAACCCCGTCGACAGAAGCCATCGGAAACAGCAATAAAATGGACTTGTCGAGTTTGTGATCGCATTGGCTTGCATATACCAGGCATTTTATTTCAGGGATCAACAAGGCCTGTATCACCTTCTATCAATGTCGCAGAATGATAGGTAAGACATGGGGACTTAATCCAAAAGTCACCCTATGGCTTTACACCACAGTGATCAGGCCCATCATCACCTACGGGGCATTGGTCTGGTGGACCAGGACGACGCTGGCCACAACCATCGCGAAGCTACAACAGTTCCAGAGGTTGGTATGTTTAGCGACTACCAGCGGTATGAGCACAACACCAACGGCAGCCCTGGAAATAATGCTGGATCTGCCTCCGCTCTATTCATTTGTGCAGCAGGAGGCGGCGATGTCTGCAATAAGACTACGGACTCTCGGTCTCTGGCATGACACAGGTATTCCTCACACGCGAGTTCTTCAGGACAGTCTGAAGCACCATCACATGCTGCTGGCGATCAGTGACAGAATACCCAAACAGTTCGTATTTGACAAAAAATACAAAATCCAACTTGAGGAGCCCCCCTCCGGTGATCATAGCTCTACCGAGCTAATGGTCTATACCGATGGTTCGAGAACCAACGAGGGCGTCGGATCAGGCACCTTCTCGGAGGACTTAAACATCAGGTATCACACATCCCTTGGGGCCTACAACTCCGTCTTCCAGGCAGAATGCGTGGGCATCACGAGGGCGGCTACCATAATCGCCGACAGGAGGGTACAAGGATATAACATCCGCATACTATCTGACAGCGCGGCAATTTTACACGCCCTAAAGAGTAACACCATTACTTCGGGGCTTGTTCTTGAATGTCACAAATCTCTGATGGAGGTTTGTAAACATAACCAAATCGTTCTTCAATGGATTAAAGGCCATAGTGGATCGAGAGGTAACGACGCAGCGGACGAACTGGCGAGGAGGGCATCAGCGGAACAGGTACAAGGCCCTGAACCGATTGTCCCACTTCCATTATCACAGGTACGGAAATGGCTGCGTGAGAAATCACTTAAGGAACATAATAACAACTGGACCAACAGGACAGACTGCAGTCAGTCTAGGGCGGCACTGGGGGGCCGTAACACACGGTATACCCGGCAGCTGCTGAGCCTGAATCGACAACAGTTGCGTCTGGTCACAGGCGCACTGACTGGTCACGGTTCGTACAATAAACACCTATTCACACTAGGTATTACCGACAGTCCTCTTTGCAGAGCCTGCCTCGAGGCTGAAGAAACGGCCGCTCACGTGCTGATGGAGTGCACGGGAGTGGCGGTACATCGGGCGAAGTTCCTGGGCACACCGGGGACGCTCCGCGAAGCATGCGGCAACGTGAAGACGCTGCTGGGCTTCCTGCTGGAGCTGGGTTGGCAGGAGTGAAGCCTACTTCCCACACACGCAAAATAGGCGCATCGAGACGTCGAGTTGCGGAAAACAGCCCGCCTACGAATACCAGGCATTTTATTGGGACGATAAAACATGTCCGTTATCACACGGCACAAGAGAGTCAACACGTCATATTCTTATTGTTAATTCAATTGTCATAGTATTCTCATATTGGATCGCAATCTCATACCGCCGTATTTAAAAAAATCTCAAGTGTTATGTAAACCTTTTTTTATAGTAAAGTATTTTCATTACTTGTGTAACAGACGTAGGATTTAGGTCTGCTAAGCTTAAATGTGAGTCAAGAGTCAAGTCATCAGAATGTACTCCGATCGGTGGGCTAGTGCTTCTACAGAGTGGAGTGGAGTGGAGAGACACCATCAGTCAGCTGATCACAAGGTCGTCCTATGGAAAGAGAACTCGAAGCGTTTAAAAAGATTAGAAGATTGAAGCACAGGACTGGTTTAACTAGGAGCTAAGAGAGATTATGGCCCAGCAGACTATGAACAGCCGAGGACAGGTATGTGCAACTCTGTAGAACATTTTATTAGTCAGCACACCTGCATTCACTTAGCCTTGTATAGCAATATTTCGCAGAACATGCTACAAATTACACCTAAAAGAATAAAGCCAATTACATTCGCAAGTTCTTTGTGGCTTCCGCTAAACACCTTAAAAATTAAGTCGTTTTTAATAAATTTATTTTTGTTTGTAGAAATGTTGAAAGCCAGTTATCATCAGCAGTGGTGATTCCATCGATTGTTTTCGATTTACGACTGTGATAGCTAACGAACTGTTTACTGCGCCCCGATGCTAATTCACAGCTTGCTACCAATGATAACTGTCCCGTCGCCAACTACACTGCGGCAGAGATTATACTGAACACCGAACAATGTCCGAGTTCATTGACAAAAAAACTCATGTTTCAACGTTCTCCTAGTTAATATCATATATTATTGACTAACAGGAAACAACGAAAATTTTTAATTTATTCATGTTTTATTTTACACAACCGAGAGAAGTGTCACAACTTAGAACAATATTATAACAGTGTATTTATACACGACACGTACGAAGCACCTCCGATTACAACACTACCTGTAATTATTTTGTTAAATATATAATATTATAAACTCTGTAAGCCAAAAGTTAGATTAAATAAAGCTCATGTCACTATTTTTTTCACAAACGTCGAAAATATTAATGTCAATTTATCTATGGTAAAAATTTGATAATATTTTGACTCATGTAGGTATAATTGTATATAAATGTTTGTATAATGGCAATCAGTAATGATGTATTAGCATTATTTTGTTCTTTTAAGAGTTTTGAAGGATACTATGTTCAATAATGAATTGGTTATAAATTAAAATAAAATAGATATAGGTAGATGGATATACTCTTTATTGACACACCAAAGAAAAAGAAATACAGAAAATAAAGAACAATACATTTTAAAGTAGTGCGACAGTGGGCGGCCTTGTCGCTGAAAGCGATATCTTCCAGGCAACCTTAGGATGGATAATAATATTTGGACAAGTATACGGGGTGTGCAAATAAGAATTAAACTTAGTACAATTATATACATTCATATAAATATATTCGAATGAAAATAACAATTATGAAAAAATTAAATATTATAGAGTATATTTATTATAGATATAGCAATAATATTACTGATGCTTTTAATTTAAAAAAATGCAACATATCTTGTGAATTCATTTAAATCGTTGTCGCACTGTACCAGTCAAGTGGCCGAACATTCCTCTGTTTTACGGCTTACGGCCATTCATGGCCCATTACCGACGAATGTATGCAAACGTGGCAATTAATACACAAACGGCACACTGTTGTGGTACCGGGATGGTGGATGGATCTACTATAATACAGCTTCATTAACACTAAATTGAATTCTAAGTTATTCTCGCTAATGTGAGAGGAATTTAATTTCCAATATTGTGACATTTAGGAATCCATAACGACATCCAATTATTTTTTGTGTTTTGTAATCCTTGTCTCGTGATTTTTTGTTTTCGTTAAGTATATACTTATCGGCATAATACTTTATCAAAATTGTTAAATTAATATGTATTCGAGAAAACAAAGAGAAATATATACTTAAAATTACCCGATAAATTAATGTTGAAGTTTGTAATGGTATTTTTTACTCTTTCACTCTCAAAACAGATTTGAGGCAAATTTTACAGTAACTTTAGTTCACTTTAAGAACTATACATTAGTTGTGACTTAGGCTAATTTATATCCCGATATACATAATACATATCCCATCCTATGGTACAGCAATATTATACATTAATCTAATCTATCTCATAACCTAAAATCCTACGGTTGTATTTATACAACGTGGTGGATTTACCCCCAACAATATTTTAACAGTCCATTCTAACACTGATGTAGACTTCATCACCCAAGGTCTCTTTCTCCTCAGCACGGTAGATCACGAGATAATTCGAGTCAAAGTTTGACGTAAAATTTCCACCAAATCACCAGCTTCAACCCTAAAGCTTGTACAGCAGGCAAACGACCTTGCCGCCGACGCCGCGACGTCGTACAAAAATCAGTGCGGAGATCTGGCCATTGAGAGTGGTACGTCAAATGAAATAACAATAAAAATAAAATTTATTGAAAAAATTTTTTGAGCTTTCATGCGTAATTTTCACATACATGATTCTAAACTTAATGTAGGTGAACTACCATAAATATTGTTGCACCTTTCTGCAACACCTTGTATAATAATAATTAAGATTTGATTGTATTTAATCCACTCGAATGTTCCAATTGCCACGAGTCAAAAACAGTGTAGGCTATTTTGACATGCAATAAAAATATATTTGATAATAAAATAATGAGTTAAGTATCTTGTATTAGATCATAAAGTGAGAATGAGATTTATTTATTTATTTTTGGGTATTTTGGTGAGGTTTAATGATTTTTACAATAACACTGAAAGAGTTTGATTTAGAGGTATACTCGTATGATATATTTATGTAAGTTTTATTTATGCAACTTGCGTCGATACTCTGGCACCATCACACCTTCCAGAGACACATAGTAGGGCTGGTGCAGCGGCTAATTCAGCTGAGCGACTCAAACGGCGCAAATATGCAACCCTCGGAAGAGGTTACATATTTGAGCCATTTGGGGTTGAGACATTGGGTCCGTGGGGGCCGGGAGCTCACCTCATTTTCAAAACCCTTTCCGAGCGCTTGGTCGACGCGACGCGTGACCAAAATGCTGGCGTTTATTTGGCCCAACGCCTAAGCATTGCCATTCAGCGTGGTAATGCCGCCAGCATGCTGGGTACGCTTCCGATTAGTAGTGGGCTTGAACATCTTGATTATCTATAGACCTTCATCGGTCTATGGATAATTCAGGTGTGCTTAGTGTAAGTAGTTAGTTAGGTATGTAGCGTAGTGTAGTTCTCATTGTATTTTAGTTTTGTTAATAAAGGCTTTGCCCCTTTTAAAAAAAGAAGTTTTCTTATCGCCTTGAGCAAAGCTTATAGGCTATCCTTGAGCAAATGTTAGGAAAATAGTTTGAATGCTTTCAAAAGTCTGGCATGGACTATTGATCCTTGCAACATTAGTGGTATTGTTCAGAGATGTATTGTATGAGATAATGTATTGAAGTGCTCCTTACTATACTTTTGTGGGAAGACCTTAGGAGTAAGGATGGTGGTAAATGGAATGGTTGAGGAATTTCAATTCTGAGATCTTGCAGAATTGGAAAGAGACCTAGAGACCTAGTCTCAGTAGGACTTTCTAGAGATTCTTTCTTACTAACTCTACAACAACTCTGTAAACTAGAAATGCGAAAAAATTAAATATATAAACTCTTTCCCGATGGACGCGTTGCGTTTAAATGGAATTAAAATCGCTAACGTTTTTATTACCTACATGTAATGAAACTTTTGCACGATATTTTTTCTTGGGTGCTGGTTTCAGTTTAAAGTACCTATTTTATAATTTACGTGTATTTTTGTGTGTTTGGATTACGTGTATTATATTTATTACGAGAAAAACAGTGTTCTGAAAAAAAAGTTGAAATTTGCTCGAGAGAATTTGTTGAGTTTTTGACATTGTTTTTTTCGTAGGATTAGAATTTCCAGCTTTAATTGAAATCTTGTACAGAGTGGTTACCAAATCTCATCATTAGAGAAACGGGGCTACCAGTATCATTACTCAGAAACGCAATGCTACCAGCTTCATGACTTGAAGCATAGAGCTACTTGTATTATAATTTAGAGATATGGAGCTACCTATATCATTACTTAGAGCTTACACAAAGCTACCTTTGTCTCTAATTCATGAAACGCAAAATTTGTACTAAGATGAAAAGTTAGAATAGGGTACCGGACTAGATCAAAAATACACCATTCTAATTTAATCCGTCAGCTAGATCATGGAAAAATATGGGACACGTATTTTTTATCAAAATATTATTTTTAAAAAATTGGCAGTCATAGGAACTGCCGATAGAAGTGAAAACTTGTAACTCAGAATTTGATAGCTTACCTTGGAAACTACACGGGTGTAACCGGAGGGCGTGGGAATATTTTTTTGCAATCTAACTGACGGACTAATCAGTTTTTTTGAGGATTACTGATCATTAGAAGCATCTTTTTCTTATAATGTTTTTAAATCTGTTGTTTAAATGGACATAAATGTTTCATTATGGTTTCAATTGAATGGTAATGTTTTTATTTATTCGATATAAACTATAGTGGATTTTCTGAATTTCGTAAAATTGTTATACGTACATATTATGTATAATGCTGGAGTAAATTAAAAAACCTGAAATTAATGAATTTTACGAATTATGTTTATGTACTAGCAGCACCCCGCGGTTTTACCCGCATAGTTCCCGTTCCCATCATTTCTTCGACGTTCCGACGTGATTGACTAACAAACACCCAAATTTTTGCATTTATAATATTGGTAGAGTTATTTTAATATGACACCCTGAAACCTCGATAAATAAATCAAATGTTTAAAACATTTCATTGAGATCTACCACATTCTACAGATCGTTTTTAGTTTATGTAGATCTGCTGATGCTATTCCGCAATTCCAGACCTTGTTAATACGGGTTATAAGTCACGGGAGTTCTAGTCGGGAGAACATTAACTGTGGATCCGTTTCATCCATAGCTCCTGGTTCCTGGTTTGTATACCACGCGCACAACTATCTTTTCGAAATCATGTATGTCACACACTTAAAAACAGTGAATACATTGTGAGGAAACCTGCTCATCTGAGAGGATTTAAGTTTTCAAAGACAAGAGAAGCCTGTCAATCTGCAACTTGGCCAGCGTGGTGAATTATGGCCTATTAAAGCGCTCTAATTAGTTTGGGGTCTCAGCAATGACGGCTCCTAAGAGTTGTTATGGACTTTGTTCATGGTAGAAGTTGGTTGTATTGACAAAAAAACACCACACACATGTTGTAGTGGTAGGACTCTTAGCAGAGTCCGCCTGGGGAAGTACCGCCAAGCAGTAATGTGCAAACATTACTGTGTTCCGGTTTGAAGGGCTATGATTCCAGAGAAATTACAGGGCTTAGAGACATAATATCTTAGATCTCTGGGTGACGAGCGCAGTGCAGTGCTAGGTAATGATTTGGACTATCATATTCCAATAGCTGCGTGTTACTGTGCTGTTATGTGGCAGGCATGTTGCTTACCATCAGGCACATGACCTGCTCGTCTCGTCACTCTATGATATAAAAAAAACCTCCTTTTCGGCATAGCGCAACCATTTTCTGTAACATTGTATAAAATTACTAGCTGAACCGTGCGCGCGTTTCTACACCATCTATCGAAAATTGGTCGTACCTACCTTTCCTACCTAATGCAACCTTTAAAAGACAGACACATGCTGTCACGCAACGAAAGCTCTCAAAGAGCAATATTTTTTCCTGGTTTTGTTACATTTTTCATTCGTGTCGATAGTAGCGTAATGTTAAATAGCCTATAGCCTTCCTCTATAAACGGGCTATCCAACAGAGATAGAATCATTCAATTTAGACCAGTAGTTCCCGAGATCTTTGCGTTCAAACAAATTCTTCAGCTTTATAAAATTATAGTAATAGATTTTTCTCCCAGGATTTTCTTCTTTTCCTCATTGGTTTGAAGTTAATTCCCAAGCGAACACGGACATTACAAAGTTTCATTTAAGAGCTGTCACTCGCTTTCGAGTCGTTCCGTTCGTATCGATAATGGCATCGATTAAGATTCGAGATACACTAGTGATGTCCCCGGTTCGAGTTATTGAAACGTTCTGTTAACGAGATTCCGTAATAACAGAGACGATTAAATTAGTGATGGAATCCCATAGCTTCACCCGTTTCTTTATAGTGTGGAAGATCGTGTTTAATTATATTACTTGTGCTTGGAAATAAGAAGATGTAAGCGTCTTATTTAAAGCGCCTGATTAAAAATAGTTAGTCTGATTACAAGTCGATTTTATATCTCCTTCGAATATGGAATATTTTCATTCAAAATTGTATGCGCTACGCGATCATGTTTGTTACAATTTAAAATAATGTTACATAAATTCTCAAGTGATGTGATCGTCAATGGCAGTTCAAAGGCAAAGATCTTTTAGTGTAGTAGATTCAAAATTGACATGTAAGAAAAGACTAAAAATGACATAACACGTCGCGTTATACAACATAAATAAAAATACAGGTTTCCACTCTCCATTATTTTTGAATTATTTTTTTACACTTATTACAAAGACAGACAAATTATTATTGATCTATGTCTTCTAGCCTATGTCAGATCCCGAATCAGTCACGAAAGCAGTAAAGGTAAATAGATAAATTAGGGTACGAATTTTCAAAAAAAAAACAATTTTTCTTTTCGTTACAAAAGTAACCACGTTCTCGGCAACTAATCCGTCTCGGTCAATACTCTGTTGATGTCTATTTATGTCCATAATCAGTGCGGCATTCTAAGACATTTCTAGTAGCCACAGTTTAGAGCTCCTTGATTAGACCGACCAGCTGTCACTAGCTGTTTCCTACAGCTTTGCTTGTGTTTATATCTACGACTTTTTTATAGTACACAGGGACTGGACGAGAAGAATATATGCCTGATGGTAAGTAGGTAACACGCCTGCTCATGACAGCACAGTATCACGCAGTTGTTGGAATATGATGAGTTGATACTAACCGCTATTTAATAAAACCTGACTTGACTTTAGTTTATTTTTGATGCTTTGAGTACGTATCACGTCACAAATATCGACACATTCACTAATACACTGATTAGAATTTTCTCATAAAATTTGCAGGTCTGGTTTTGCTATTATGCTTTGTGTAAGTATTCTAAATACGGTACTGATATGGTTAGTGTTGTGTCGTGGTGAATACCCCCGCGATTTTCGTTCACCAAATGAAGGTAGATGGAGATCTCCTCATTTCCCAAAGAGACGACTCGCAATTTCAGCATTGGTTATTGTAACGTTTCTGAAACATCGAGGTAATTAAATAATATTTTAGATCCGAAAACGTCCTTTGTTATATTCAATGAGTTCAAATCCCGAAAGTTAAAAAAAATCGAATTACAACAGTCATACTTCTGACCTGACGTAACGGTATGGAAACAGACAAACCACCAAACTCACGCATTATCATCAGATCTCACAGCTCGATTGACAACTCTATTTCGGTATAGGAATGTTATGTTAACTTTTATTGAACATTCTGAACAATCTTAATAAGTAGTAAACTGGAGAATGCAAGATTCTATTTGGAACGCACCATTTATAATTCGTTACGCTACTTTTTTGTATCGTTATTTCCACGGATAAAACATTAAATAAAACATAATATATGGCGTGTTTTTATTGTTCGTAAACCATACGTTATGCTAGATCGAAACGTAAAGCTGTGTTAGGGGTAGAACGATTCGGCGGCAACCCTTAGCGAAAAACTGTAATGATTTATGAATACCGAAGCCACATTATGTTTTCGTTCCTTAGAAACAAAAACTACCCTTATCGATCTAATCATAAAGTTTAGAATATTAGGAATGTTTGCAATGTGAAGTTTGTTACAGATATTTGACTTTATTTATCTATTACTAGGGTTTTTGTGTGCGATCCCACAGATTTGTTCTGTCCCGGGCGATGCGTTGCGAATGGGACGTCTCAATTTGGGTGCATTGTCGCTCGCCGCACAATGCCACCCGTGTGTACGAGCCATTAGATAAATCACCATGTATCCGCGCGAGCCCCCTCTGCACTATCACTAACAGTACTTTTACAGAGGCACACATATTCAATGTTGGAAAATTTGGGCCTGAATTCTCACACTAGATACCTAATGAAATAATTTTGTTAATTGAATGTATTTCCGCATGCTGTTAAGCGAGTTATTTCATAATTTATGTTCATGAGATACTGATATTTTTTTGTTTTGTAATGTTTATAGTTAGTGGTTTTAGCGTCGTGCTTCTTCAGGTGCACATTTTTTATTTTTCAAACGGCCACTATTTTTTTATAATATTGTTACAACTAAAGCCACATTGAAAACTGCAAAACCAAATAAGTTGCATGTTCATATTTTTTAATGACTGAAGATCCTTTCCCGAACTCTTATTTATTTATATTCCTTATAAGTACTATGTTACGGCTTATTACAATTTATTTATGAAAGAAAGGGGGAATACATACATGTTATTAATCCTTTGTCGAACTGAAAAACGTTTGGAATAGGGCAGTTAATCGTACATCGTTCCTTGATTCATAATATACAATATTAAATACAATATTTTCAGTTAAAAACACATCAAACATCAATTTTCACATAAATTATGATGAAGTCTTCCAGTTGACTTTTGCGACGACGGCTACTTTTATTTTTATTATTTAAATATGCATTCTATGACAAAAAATACATTTTTTATGTATTATCTATTAACTACGTATTATATTTAAAATAATACGATATTTATTACTAATATATATAATTGTATATTATATATTAATAGTACTTCTTTTCGTATGCCATTTCTCACTATTAAATTATTTATTATTGTCGTAAATAGTTCTTAAATTGTTCTTCGTGACCATTAAACCACTAATCTAACCAGGATTTATTTGGACGAGTGTTAAGCTCTGCGATCCTCAGTAATCCGCGGCTTACTCTACATATTTGTTTTTAAAACAGAGACTCGAACCAACAAACGAATTTAGCGAACGGAGTACCGGAATTAGTCTGGAATGCCTTTTAATGTCTAATTTTAGGGGGAGTGGTGCGTTACTTACGAACTCTAACTATAATTAGATAGAGACAATGGTGTTCAGATATCAACTGCGTTACATCAACATAATAATTATACAAACATTTATTTTATACCAAGTCCATTTTCTGGTAACATTAAAAAAAATAGTTTAAAAAAATATAAAATAAAAAACTTTTAAATTAATAATAATTACTGAATGTCTTACTTAATCTGATCGTATATAAAACAAAATGGCAAACCAGCCTGCTCTATTTTCCCAGTGCTGAGACTCTAGGTTTTTTCTCATTAGAAGAAAGTCAAGGTCATCTACCACGCTGGCCGTGCGTGGGTTAGAAGATGTCCCATCTTCTCGAACGATGTCTTTCTTGCGACTCGTCTGTTTCCTCGTGATGTTTTCTTTCACTGTTAAAGCCAGTGGTCATGAAAACTTGTACTTACCTACTACACATTGAAAAATACTCAAAGTTGTAGACAGATTTCGTGTTTACTATCTCATTATAGCCATACAATTCAGTTATATTCAAAACTGCACTAAAAAAAAATCTTCAAACAATAAAGAAATAGTCGTGTGCTTATCTACTGTGGATATAAAATATTAAATCTTTTATCAACAATTTAGCTAAAACATTGCTCTCTAAACCAGAATAATGTTTACTCGCTACGTCATTTCCTTTATTAAGATGTCGAGACGCATAATTACCGAAATCTGAGCTCCAGGTCGTCAGGCCACATTTAGTCACGCTGGCGATGTTATCCAACATGGCTACATCAACACAAGGGTTGCAACCCCACCGAATTACTTTTATTTCATTACTAACAATACATTTCACCCGTTTTGAAATATGATTTCATACCGCCATATTTCTTTACACCCTAAAAAACATGCGCGGACGCAGATTCGTCGCACACATTGATATTTTAACAATTGTTGCTATAGTTGTAACGCACACATGGCTGTAATTTTTAACAATTATTATTTAGCCGTAACTAAGTTGTATAGAGAGGTTGTATAAACTTGTACGGTTTAATTTCTATATTTATTAGGGTTTATTGAAGGAACACGCCAGCCATGGATAATGTAGAACCGGATACTTTAGATGCAGTTCTATGTTTTGACGTGCTTAATGCGACCGGATTTTGAGTTAGTTCTGGCTGACACTCGTTCATATTATACGAAAGTTTATGACAGTTTTAATTGAAATGAGTAGATTAATTTATTGGGTTTTTTCGTTTATTACTTTTATACTTAATGAAATATGTTTAAGTATTATTAATATTCTAAAATCAAAGAAATTGCCTGGACTAGTAATCTCATAATAAGAGAAACTCTCGATAATATTTTCTCACCATCGCGTCGTATTTCGAAAATTGGTCCAATGCTTACGCGACCAAATAACTGTAAATTTTTGAAGTGAAAACTTCTTTCGGTGTCCCACAGACAGATTTTTCGTGGACTGTAAATTGAATTCTAGCGTCACGCTCGGGAATGATGAGAAATCTTCGGGGAAACTCGGGACTTTGGGACTCGGGACTCGGGCCATGAGCATGGCTGTCTAGAAATGCTGACGCATTTCTGGCCAATGCCCACGCCCTCTTGTTGCACCCGCGCAGTTTCCAAAGTAAGCTATCAAATTCTGACGTATAAGTTTTCACTTCTATCGGCAGTTCCTATTACTGCCAATTTTTAGAGTGAATTAAATGAGTGGGTATAAATTAATATTTTCGAAGGTTATAACGTCAAAGAATGTAAAGAGAATAAGTATAATTACACAGCTTTCATTTTACTGCTGTGGTTTGGGGGCGTCTCTTACAAGGAGAGTCAAGAAAACATGTTGATAAAGAGATCAATTAGTTCACGAATGCAAAGACAAAAGTAGAAAAATAAGATGTCAACATTTTATTTTTCTGCAATGACTACCACTACTACGAGTATTACTTCTAAATGAACCTACTACTTTACCTTACCTTCATCTTTGGAGGACGTACCTACTGGTGCGAATCAAAACGACTGGACTGTATCCAACTTTTCGTCCCAAGTCGAAATAAAAGTTTTAATTGTAAATGTCCGAAAAATACAAGCATATCTTGCAAGCGTACCTTGAAAACGACATATTAATTTTGTTTTATTCAAACAATCACATTAAAACAATCACAAAAATGTTAACCACGACTCCTGCCATTCTGCGCACACGCACCGAGCCGTCTCCGGAGCCCGAGGGGGGGCCCTCGGGCTCTGGAGGCTGCGCCCCGCACCGCGCCGCCGCTGCCAAATATTTGTAAATGTTTTATTTCATAACTAAGGGGTTCAGATATGTTTTGTTACGATTTTTGACGGGTTGCAAGGGGTAGACATAAACGGGGGAAATTCGGATCAATGGCAACTATACAACGATTCTTCTAGAAAATTAACTAAAATACCCATGAATGACGTCTTGTCGGAATATGTAATCACACAATTTAATTTACTTACGTGTGTTTTCAGTACCACAGTAACTCCTAAGCGTAGTAATCGTACACTCGTATATCGTAAGGTAATTCTTATGTGGGTATGTCTTTCTCAGTTTTTACTGAATTCTTTGTATCTGTTGTAAATCAACCAATCTATTCTAATTTCTAATATTATGAAGCTTAATGATTTGTTTGTTTATTTCAATACGCTAAACTCAGGATCTACTGGTTCGAATATATAATAAAATTCAAAAGTATAGAAATATTTAAAATAGGTAACAAGTGCACTATTTTTTTATAAGATAGAGTGACACGATAGAGAAATGTGCGCCTGATGGTAAGCAACACGCCTGCTTACAACAACACAGTCAATGTATTCAACACAGTGGATTTCTACATGAAGAATCCAAATCCCGCCCTAGCACTACACTGTGCTTACTACCCAGATAGATATAAGTAAGTTATCTTTGTCCTGTAATTTCTCTGGAAATATTGGCCTTGAAACTGGAATGCTATAAAGAACACTGACTGAATTGGTCCGTGAAACTGAATTATGTTTGTTACAAACCATTAAATAAGTTTATAGCAAGAGGTAAAGGCGTTTTGCATCTAGATCTTGTAATAGCTTAGCTTATCACACCGGCTTGCGAGTGAGGAATATAATTTATATATTTATTGGTGCAGCATAAATGTTAACAAAAAAAGTAAACAAACTTAAGCTTACATTTAAGTACTAAAATATCAATCTAACTCTATTAATTAAAATGAGTTTCACGCTTATTCTGATATTTATAAACTACATTTGGAATTTTAAATGTAGCACTACATTTGAAATGCGAATATATTTAATTAGATTTATTTGTTGGTGTGTGAATGGAGTTTTTTCTACCTCTGCTGAAAAGTTTGCAAATATGTAAGTAACGTCAAAACTGTACAGGAGTTTTGGAACGTTAGATCCGTCAAGTTAAGTTAAATAAACAACAATACGTTTATCTCATGGTTTTGTGGAAACCGTGATGGTCTAGAAGGGAGAACATACAATTTAACAATCGGTAGAGGCGTAGGTTCGCCTCCTGCCTGTTCCTATGCCAGTCCTTTTCCTGCCTATTCCCAACAGTGAGAGCACACATAGTCTGCTTACGTATGTTTTGGACTCCCGACGTTAATCTAATAAAGTGCATTATCTAAATAAGGTGACAAAGCCCGGATGGGCGCGAGCAATTATCACTCGAATTATGAAAATAACGATCATCTGTCACGCGACACTTTATTAGTTGCATAGGAATTCATAATTACCGTCACTAATCTTAACTGCGGCTTCTATTAAATTCGTTAATAATCTTTAGATATTTAATTACTCTAAATTAATAATTTCGGAGGCCTTTGCGTGCACTTTCTTTAACAGGGAAATTTCGAACATGATATTTTTGACATATCGACGACAAACTTGTACATCTACTCTTAGAAAATGACTCAAAGGGATTCGAACCTACATCCTTATAATTTTGAATTGCACTTTCTAGCTACTCGGCCACAACGATGTTAAAAAAATAACCATGATTAATTCTAGTAGTATCCTCTTCAAATTTATGAATAATAAAAGTAGAATAACAAAATATGACATAAAATACCAGTTTGACACCCCAAAACGAATCACAGAAGTCAAATCAAAAACATGTTCTTTTTATTTAATATTTATTCATAGAAAACAACCGTATATAAAGCTGTATAAACGCTGGATAAAAGTCCGCGAGTGACATTTAGTGAATATTCACTGGCATACGGATGTGTACAATATTTGGATGAATAAACGAAGCGGATATGAAACGCTATGAAGTGAATTGGTACGATAACTATGAGAATATATTTTATGGTATAAGACGACGATGTGAGAAATATATGCGTCAGATGGTAAGCAATATTTTGGACTATTATAAAGGCCGATTTACATCAGACGAGCGAATGCTCATTCTATCCCCACTGTATCAAATTCATTTGGTGTAAACAAACGTAGAACATTCTTTCGTTGTTTTGTTTGCGTTCGCAAAGATTGTATGGAATATTTATTATGGAAAACGCTAAGAACGATCTTTCGTTTACACTAAAAGATCGAGAAAGAATGCTCGTGTTCCAGCTCTAGCTCTATGTTCGTTCAGTTTAAATCGGCCTTAATAGAGTGACACGCACTTTTTTGAACACGTAGAATCCAAATTACAGCCTTGGATTGGACTTCCATCATCTCCCAGACTTGTAAGATATTTATACGTTTATATTATGTAAGATATTATACGTTTTATTTTTTTGCTCTATAACTAACCTGGTTGCCCTTCAAACCGAAACATAGTGCCGTAACAACAGCTTGGCGATAGACGAACTGGCAAAGTTGTGATCCCCCAGGGGCTCTAAAGAATTTTCGGTAGATATTTTAAAATGAAAATAATTTATACTGCGCAGGCTCTTGCGTATATTCGTACGTAGCTCAGGAAGCTCTTCTATATGGACCATATTGAACGAGTACTCAGTAGTTGTTTTCTTGTAACGCTCAAAAATAAGGATACAGCTATAGTGGTAAAGTGATTGCACTATCCAGCAGCCAGTAATTCTGCCAAGCAGTAGTGTGCAAACATTACTATATTTCTGTTTCAAGGATAATATTTCCAGAGAAATTACACGGCTAAAATCATCGTATTTCTCTAGGTAACGAGCGCAGTGCAAGGCTAGTTATACAAACTCACTATGCTGAAATAGCTGTTTGAGGTGTGTTCCATAGCACCACTCTAATGTCTAGCTAGCTCACTAGCCCATATAGGAATAAAAAATCGAGCAAAGACGTGTATCGAATAAAGTGGGTAAGTATAAGTTTAATCCGGAACTCATGACGATTGATGGTACCGTGTCCCACAATTTATTTGTCCAATGACATACACCATTATACAAAGACATACAGACGCGGCAGAGCATTCACAATGGCTGACATGAATGTGAACTAATTTCTTACGGTCCCTGCTCTTGTTCAATACAATACTGTACTTTACTGTAAAAATAACACCCATCCTTAAATCTTCCGCAAAGGATTGTCAACTTAATCAGCAAATGGTAAAGCTGAAAATTGTGTAGTCAAATTTTTAAGTAGGGTGACAATGATTTTGACTTCCGCGCGGACAAACTTACCCACACATTAGCGGTGCACTGAATGGCAGATTCAAAGATAACTTTATAAGTTATAAGTTGATGAGGGTCGCTTTGTCAGCAAAACAGTTTTAAATGTTTGGTAAAATGTATGACTGTTGAGTTTTAAATGATGTGTTTATTCGAATGTGAATCATATTCATGATTATTGGAGAATAAAACCAATGTAAAGAATTTAAAATCACGCGTTTATTGTTAAGTTTAAAACTTAGAGGTTTTTTCGAAAAAGTTTCAAGTATCAAATGTGAATATGTATTAAAAATAATTTAAATATTGTCAACCATTAATAATACAAAACTGACTACAAACTCTAGTTCTGACATTAAAGCGAACGAAAAAAAATATCCGAATATTGAACAAAAATATTTGTTTTGTAATTTAAATATCACTCAAAGTCGTTAAACAGCATATTTTGGTCACAATATTTTGGAAAGAGAATGCTAATATAATAAAACTACTGCCATTTCCAGTTCTAACAGAGCAAGTCACACAAATTAACAACTTTTACTGCTCTAGTGACGGAGAAACCAGTGTCAAATATGTAAAATAAAGTCAAAACAAAAACGCTTATCTTACTTCGATCAATAAAAATAAACTGTCTCAGAAACTCGCGGCGATAATCTAAACTAGCTAATTTATTAATCAATCCATTTCACCATTACAGAAGCACTTTTCACGAAACATCATCAGTGTGAAGGAGATAATTACTGAGCATAAAGTGACAGATGTATAACTTTAACTAATCTTAACGTAATGTTCCAAACAATTACAGAAGTCATCCGTAAGAGTACTAAGGCATAACAACTCAACGTATTTGGAAGCTGCAGTGGCAGTGAGCTAGTCATAAGTCCTAGAACCGATAACCGTTGAGGTAGATGTGTCTTAGAGTGGATACTGTGATTTGGCTAACGTAGCGTAAGGCGCCTTGAAGTTTGATGGAGTGACGATATACGTAAGGCAGCAGGCAGTGGCTTGAAAAGAAAAGCCGAGAATATGTCTGTGTGGCGTATCATGGGAGAGGACAATATCCAGGATTGGACTAGGGTAGGCCGACGATAAGTATGTGTAACTTAATTTTTTTTTTGCAGGTGCAGAAAAAAATAAAACTCACATGAGCGACCTTAAAAGAGAGATAACTTGAGAGTTCCATATCCTATTTATTTTAGCGTTAATAGTTTGTATTCAAAGTTATCTCTCTGTTCTTTCGTAGTGCGTGATATAATTCAAGTTCGGATACATTAGCCTCGGTAATCCGGCCGCATAATGTAACACATTAGAACATCTTAATTTCAATCGCGATAAAACGCATAAAGAACCGTTTTATAAAACCGTCATGGGATCTTAAAGCTGTGCATTCACGGTACGACTTGAAACTTATAGCTTAACTCACAACATGTTCAAATAAAATTGATCGCAGTTTTGTTTTTAGTCTAAATGAAGTCTAATAAAATAGAAAAAAATAAATTTAAAACACGACTAAACTAAGAAAACCGCCGGTTGTTGTGGAAACTGTGTATTTAATTATGCGTATATAATACGTCTCTATGTCGTTAAATTCAATATTTTTGTACGTATCGTAACCATCACATGTGGCCACGTAGCTATTTGAACATGAAGAGCCCAAATCACTACCTAGCACCGCACTGCTCTCGTCACACGGACATATAAGAGGATTTACCTCTAAGCTCAGTAATTTCTCGGGAAAATTTTCCTCACAAACCGTTACTCAGTAATTTTACATCACTTGGTGGTAGAATAACTAGCAAAGGTGCGGAACTTCCCGGGCGGACTCTGAAAAAAGCTCTACCACTAAAATACATAATTGAAATTGAACTAAAAATTTAAATATCTCGTTAAGAACTTGATGTCTACTCTGTTTCTACGAAAAACGTAATTTCGCAATAACCTGGCGACTTTCCTACTCCGGTCCTACTTCGATCCGTCTTTTCGTCCGTTTATATGTTCTAATCCTAATTAAACGTCAAACAATGTTCGATCAGACGAAACGAAGTAGAACCGGAGTAGGAAAGTCGCGAGTATATTTCGAAATTACGTTTTTCGTAGAGAGTACCCGTCCTGACGTTCAAGAAGCGTCGTTAAACTTCGCGACCGGCCGCGTCATGAATGTCCGGCGCTAGCCAGCGTCGCGTCGCCCGCGCGACAGTGCGACGACACGCCACGTCGGTAATCGCCGCCCTTTGATCAGCCGCCGGCGGTCACCACACTTCACTGCACACTCGGACACTGCATCTTAAATGACTCATAGCGATATCTACTCATAGGAACGTCAAGGGTTTCGTCTGATTTTAATAAATACTGTAGTTATGTAGAACTTTGATTTTTTTGCAATTTAACCCTGTACCTATTGGTAATATTTTTTAACACTTTGACTCCTTTTTGAAGAGTCTTCGAAGAGACTCGACACTTTTTTTTTTATAGCATAGAGTGACGAGACGAGCAGATCATGTGCCTGATGGTAAGCAACATGCCTGCCACATAACAGCACAATAACACGCAGCTATTGGAACATGATAGTCCAAATCATTACCTAGCACTGCACTGCCCTCGTCACCCAGAGATCTAAGATATTATGTCTCTAAGCCCTGTAATTTCTCTGAAATCATTGCCCTTTAAACCGGAACACAGTAATGTTTGCACATTACTGCTTGGCGGTAGAATAGTTGGCAAAGGTGTGGTACTTCCCCAGGCGGACTCTGCTAAGAGTCCTACCACTACTAAAACTTCGAAAGAGGGAGATATAAGTACACACTCACACACACTCCAAGGAGCCAGGAGGTAGTGAAACAACATTTATATCGTGATTAAGACGGTGTTTTGTTATGTTTTGTCTCTAGAAAAAAAAAACCTTTCACTTCACTATTTTTGTTGGCTCCACTATAAACTACTGTATTCTTTTCCCTAATAAAACTAAGGCCGATTTTTTTTTGTCTAATTTAGAGAAACCATTTTTTTAATAAACGTAGATATACATTATCTACAGTAGTATAACACAACAAGACGTACTAGCTAGAGACAGATAGTAAATAGTATATAGTGTCTGGGTGTTTCTATTTAGAAACACCCAGATTCTATTCTATTTAGAAATACCCAGACACTGTATAGGTACTTACTTACGATTATATCTGTATTGTACCAGCTATTTAGCTCCCATGCATAATATTAAGTTTGCTCCGTTTAGGGCGAATTAGCGTCGCGTGAGGAATGTCCGACTATATTTTATTTTTAAGAAGAAATAAAAATTATATATGCGTTCATTAAATAATACAATAATTACACGATTAATATTTGACCCGATCTGAAACAAATACAAAGCTTAGTAAGATTTTCGAGACATATCCTGAAAAATTCTCGACTCTTATTGACTCTACCTCCTCCCACGGTCTGAGATTACTATCTGTCCATCGGACGACAAAAATTAATATGTTATTGCGCTTATTATTACAATTTACGGAGTTTTATACGCCTTTCTCCACGGCAGCGAGGAGATTACAGGTCCATTGGCTTTATAGCGTATAGATGTCTTAACATAGTGTTAATATGCAACTTAATAAGGCGCCGACACTTTGAGCTCTGCGCTCCTTAATAAAGACGTAGTTTGGCATAATTTGACCATCTGGTAGAGATTAGTTTTAGTGATATTATAGTATTCTGTGACGAAACTTCGATTTTATTAAATTGGTTACTGTTTTATGTGTTATCTCTAAGTTTTCTACAACGATTCACGATGAAATGCAAGGGTTTAAGCAGGTGTTAAGCGCAATCAATGTTTATAAAAACTGCATTTTAGGACCGGCTATGAATAACAACAAAATATTCCAAAATTATCGTTTTATTTTGCGACACCATTTTTATTTACAGAAGTACTTTATTTAATGTGCCGGAAGGACACAATAAATTTCATTTTATGTATTAAATTTTTCGTAATAATTCATTTTAAAATCTGAGACTCTGATAAAGCCACATTTAAGGACATCCAGAAATCATTTGGCACAATCGATTTTTCGTTTTTGTTGTTAAGGCAATTTTTAATGAGACGACAGCTGCCTAACTTTCCTAAATTGGCCTAAATTCCTAAATTCTAAAGCAGTTTTTAAGCCCTGTGTTTGAATAAATTTTAAATTTGTTATAGCTATTACATGATACGTACTTACATATTTATATACATGGACGTATAAAAAAGTCGGACGTAGTCTCGCTAAAACAAAAACTGTGTCCATCAAGTCGTCCTACTTTTTTATACGTCCAGGCATATATATATATATAAAAAAGCTTGCTATTTTGACTAACTAAGGTCAAATCTTTTCGACCACTGATGCGTCATACGTCATAAATGTTGTTAGTTATGTTAGGTTAGCTTCTAAATACTGCGTTAGTACTAAATAAACTGTAGAGAATATTTGAGACCCACTGTCATAAGCCTAGTGGCTTATGACAAAAAAGTCTTAATATTTTAAGCTCAAATCGCTCAATATCTAGTAAAAGCAGCTGCGGTACATAATATCCGCAAACTAGTCACGGTGGTCCACTTCAGAGCTATTTCACCACCAACAATCGGAACCTAAAGGACCATGAACTATTTGGGTCCAACAATGAGCTGACACAAACGAGATCAGGAATAAAGACATATTTTAAATCAGACCCAAAATAAAGTGATTACTGAATTCGGACCGAAGCGTGTTTGAGATTTGTCCTTTTGCCGGCAGATAAATAAACAATAATACAAATCTCGGGATTTAATCTGCCATGAATAAATAACTCGGATCAGCCGCTTTGTCATCTGTGACGTATTGTCTATTGACAAGTTTTTGGCAATGACAACTACAACATCGTTTCCCTTATTTTTATCAAACCACATGCAATTATGCACCTTAACGTACTCTAAAATAAGTCGTTATGATTTAAATTTAACTGTCAGTTAAATTTGTAAGCGCTTATGATATAAATCGATGCAGATGCAACTTTGTGTAACATCACATAGAGTGTTTATTTGCTTGCAATGTTTTGTCTGAAATCCGTGTGTTTCTTAATCCGTCGGCGCTTAGTTTTGATGTTTTCAAGGATGTTTTTTGAGACGAAACGTTCACTTTCATCGACATCTGTCTTTGAGATAATTAGCAGAGACGTGGGTGGCCTGGTCCCGAGTTTGCGACATATCTCTATTATTCTTCGTAATAACCCCTTTTGTTGTCTGTCATCGCTGTTTTCACTTTCAATGCAAATCCTTTTCTTAATACGTAAACAGAAATTGATAGTTCTCCTATTGTAGCCACACGTTTCAAGCTTTCAAGAGACAACCGAATTTGGTACAGTGTGATTACGGTCCGAACTAAAACCTATAATCCTATTCCAAGTTTTAAATTAAAAAGAAACGGTTCCTCTTTTCTGTGGCGGCGTTTTCACACACATTTTGTACAATCATTATTCTTTTGTGTTCGAAAATATATGCCTTATTAGCGGTTGAAAAGCGTATTGTTTTGCGCGTAGGGGCCGCGTGAAGTTGATATGTTTATTACAGGGCCGGGAGGGGGCGTGGCGAGCGCTGACGGCCGATACCAACGGCACCGGCGCGGGCGCAGGCGCTGCGCAGAACCAACGCAGTGTAGCGATTTGTATTGAAGCTTTCCAAATTTTTTTTTTAAAATTGAGGTAATAAGCAGACTATATTCCCCTGGCGCACCGCAATACCACCACTTCTCTTCTCCTGCAGATCCCCTCATCACTCCGCCAAACGATTTTATTGATTATTTTTATTTCGGTACATCATAATTCAGAAATGGTCCTTTAAAAAAAAATTGAAAACCATTAAGCGGTTTCTGAAAAATCTAAATACATTTTAAATTAGCATACTTCGATAATATTCTCGTTTACTCAACCCGAAAATGTATGCAATTTGTCTGTGTTTAACATTGAATTGTAGTCGTGTTTGTTTGTTCGGACAAAACTAAACTATATTCGCTTAAAATTATAGAAAGAGCGAAATCTGAGCCATCAGTTTTAGTCAAAGGGCGGGTCTAAATGTTGTACGACGCCGCTACACGTTTCCGTAACATAAACTTTAGCATTCTTTCTGTAGCGTTCCCCAACCTCCATCGACAGCACCGCGTCATTCGCGCTAATAAGCCTCACAACTCACAACAGGCGCGCCGAATAATTGAGTAATCTAATATAATTGTGGGCCCAATCCCGCAGTGTTGTGTTTCACAGCCTTTCAATCGCAAGGCGGCCCGCTTTGTGCCTCTCCCCGTATATTCTGAAAAAGCGAACTCGACAACGAGTTCGTGTCTATTATCACATGATCTAGGACAGAGTACGACTCTGCAATATTGGAAGATCAATTTATTTTGGTCACCTCGTAACGTTTACAAATGTTGAAAGTTTTATACCCACAATTTTATAGTAAGTTAGTTAGTTAGTTAGGATTCTTCGCAAAGTGTCTAGATAGTTACCATACAATTGTCAGTTATTGTACCGCAAAGTTGTACATAATTCCAAATATTACAGGGTTTTGGTTTTAATGGCAATGTTTCCTGAGAAATTACAGGGCAAAGATATAAAATAATTTTATCTCCGACTGACGAGTGCACTATCATGTTATAATACATGTATTAAAATAACTTGTTGGCACTGTGCTGTTATGGGTAGACAATAGACATGTCAAGTGCATGCATGTATTGGTCGTCCCGTCCCTTTAATAAAATTAAGAACTCTGCAATAATAAATTGATAATTTTTTTTTTATGGCCAGCTAGTTTATGTGGAACAAGTATTAATAGACCTACGAATGCAAAGAACTGTAACAATTCCAGGAGTCAAGTTACTCTAGAGGTGAGTTCCTGAGTTCGTTATCAAGTCCCGTGTCGAGTTCACTTTTACAGAATAGGCCGCTCGGCCTCACTCGCTCTTTCCACCTGTACATGCACGCATTGTTAATTGTAAGGACTTTTTGTTGGAAAATTATGAAAGAAAAAATATAATAAAGAGGAAACTAGAGACGCTCCAGTTTTTATCGTGTGAGTCGATAAAATTGTTTTTCAGTTTGTCGATAAATAGAACAGATTTGAAAAGAAGGGGTTTTCAAAGAATCACTATCATTGTTTTTATCAAATAGATATGTAACTATTATAAAGACTATAGGAATGGATTTGTTAAAAAAAATTGTAAAGTGATAGAAACAATTAGATATAGCTTCATTTCATTGCCAGAAATTTACGAGAACGGGAACTGTGCGAGTAAAACCACGCGCGTTACTAGTTTGAAAAAAGATTACTTTTCAGAATGGGGCTCAGAATAATCTTACCTATCTGTAGTCATTAATTAAGCCGCGTCCACACAGAGGGATTACCGCGAATGGCGTGCCCAATCGCACCTGTCGTGTATGCACGCTTTATCTGCAAGATGGCTGTATTAAAGCTGGATTGCTCATCACGTCGTCAACTGATACTATTTGTTGGTTTATTTTTAAATTGCAAAGTGCTTGAGCGATTTATAAGCAGAACATGAGAAGTTTTAATTAAAGATGCGAAAGTGTGACCGTTTTTTGTTTCATTTACCGCGGATTGATGCTACAATGTAGCATCAATCCGCGACACGACTAATCAAGAGAGAGTCAAGTTAAATCAAGAGTGAGAATCATTCATTGCCACGCACTTAACATCATGGTAACCACTTGCCCTGACTTTGGCCTTAAGGTGTCGGTTAAATAAATAAAAAAGTTTATCGGCCGAAGCCAGGATGACCCAAACTTCATAATGGCCTATCGTTCTTACCTGTAGTTTGCGCTGACAAACTTTCAGCTATATTAAAATAACGAAAGTTCACGGGCTTTTAGTCATACCTAATGAGGATTGTTCACATGAGTATTTATGTCTCAATGTTTTATTTTATCAACTTTATATGAAATTATGCACACGCAAATGCGTATCCCATCCGAGCACGGTTGCCTAGAAGAGATCGCTCGAAGCGATAATTTTGCCAATGGAACTGTAATTTTTTGTCATGGTTTAAATTTATTTTGTTTTACTATATGGTGATAGTGGTAGCTTTTATAAAATAGCTTTCTTATTGTTTTCTTATCATAAAATATACATAAATATCTACTTAAAATTAGCAAGGATTTGTAAGCTATACTCTTTCACCAAAAAACTACGAGTCATTAACCAATAATAAATATCCTACTTTAATACTAATGATATTATAAAAGTTAGACTAATATTATAAAAGTTGAATTTTGTTGCTCAATCACGTCAGTTGAACGAATGGGGGTGGGGGATCTACCGCCTAACTTAATGGTCCTGGTTTTGATATGGCTGTCTCTTAATTATGAATTAAAATTTAAGAAAGGGCAATCGCCAAGCCTTAACATTTCTACTTAGGCGGTCGAAGAACGGAATATTTTTTTAACACATATGTATTTATAGTAAAGAGATACATGTTCTGAGATCCGCGGGTAAACAGCACAGTTTTTTTTATAGTATACAGTGACGAGACAAGCAGGACCTGTGCTTGATGGTAGGCAACATTCCTGCCCATAACAGCACAGTGACAAGCAGCTGCTGAAACATGAAAAGTCCAAATCATTACCTAGCACTGCATTGTGCTCGTCACCTAGATATATAAAATGTTTTATGTCTATGCCCTGTAATTTTACTGGAAACAACCCTTCAAATCGAAACACAGTAGTCGTTCGCCTAATAATTTTGCCTTCTGAGTTAGGAATATCTGGTAGGCAGTTAGTAGAGGTGAACTGCAAAGGGTCCCATTAAAAAAATTGGCAGCCATAGGAACTGCCGATAGAAGTGAAAACTTCTAACTCAGAATTTGATAGCTCACTTTGGAAACTATGCGAGTTGAGAAACCAGAGGGCGTAGCCATGAGCATGGCCATCGAGAAATGCGGACGCATATCTAGATAGCAGAAAGGAAATGGTGAACTCGGGACCACCCGAGTTC
This sequence comes from Ectropis crepuscularia, assembly GCA_963693475.1. Classification (NCBI taxonomy): domain Eukaryota; kingdom Metazoa; phylum Arthropoda; class Insecta; order Lepidoptera; family Geometridae; genus Ectropis; species Ectropis crepuscularia. The sequence goes on from OY856342.1 coordinate 25,154,535, forward strand.
ACCCGAAAATTTCCTATCATTCCCGAACATGACGCTAGAATTCAATTCACAACCCACGAAAATTCTGTTTGTGTGCGCCAAAAGCAAAAATACATGCAAAAGGAACGTAGAATGTTCCAATTGATCGACTCTGAAGTGTTACCACGTGCAGATAACCGCTAACACAAACATGTATCTAGTTAGGACAGACAGACAAACACGTGTGTTTTATTAGTTGTGACGTTGACACTTCATATTTGGGGCAATCCGTCAAACTTAATTACGAGTAGGGAAGCTTGTGAGGTGGTCTACGACGTTTAATGTGTAACATTCTCTATCGGTTTTGCTGAAGTTTTTTAGTCTCCAATTACCTATTTTAAAATGTTAGTTGACTTATGGTACCCAAAATATATTAGCATTTGCTCATGAACTCTAATTATATTAAGAAAAATAAGTAATTCAGCAGTTTCTAAGGTGTCTACAAAAATTAGCAAAATATGAAGTAAATACCATCTGTCATTAATTTTATATTTTCTATGACAAAATTACACTCATTAACATGAAAATTGACACCTGTATTATAAAGCTTGACATCAGCTCAAATAATCCTACGCTCTAGAATGCTCCGGCTACACTCGTACAACGTGTCATCGCGTAGTATTCGAGCGAAGACGATGTAGTAGACGTCTTCGCCCGCCATAGTGTAGACAAGAACATCGCCTATGCCCGAACACGAAGCTTTTGTCGCGCCAACACGATACGAATATTCGCCGAGAATGTAGCCGAGGCAGAAGAGAGACAGATTTGATCATTTCTAAGATTTCTGTGAAAATTCTATACTTATTTATCCTCAATTGAGCTTTCGCGATCGAAAGAGCAAGCTTCTTAAGTGGGCATTTGCCCATATTTGTTTTTTTGTTCAATCATAATTTGCAGTACTCATCAAGCCACCAAGCAAAATGACGGTCAAGTGTAAACCTAGAACAGTAAAAAAAACCTATGTACATAAAAAATATTTCTGGCTTTTAAAGTGAAAATATATTGCAATTATATGTAATCGTACATTACTAGCAGCGACCCGCGGTTTTGCCCGCGTTGGTCCCGTTACCGTTATTTTCACGGGATAAAAAGTACCCTATGTGTTTTTTCCGAGCATTGTCTAGCTGCAATTTTATATTTCACCCAGACTCGTTCAGACTCGCGACTTCACGCAGCTCTAATTAGAGTAGGTAGGCTTAGAATGAACGTACGAAACGACGGGTTGAAGTAGAACCGTAGTAGGAAAGTCGCGAGTTTATTTCGAAATTACGTTTTTCGTAGAAAGAGAGTAAACGTCCTGACCATTTGTACGCTGCTTTGGGGCCCGTAACTTGTGGCTATGCGGCGCTGATATTTGTTTACGCGCTTTGTTTCCGGCGCTGATTACATATTTTTGAAGTGAAAACTTCTTTAGGCGCGCCTAGACAGATTTTTCGTGGGGTGTGAATTGAATTCTAGCGTCACGCTCGGGTATGATAAGAAATCTTCGGATAAACTCGGGACCTTGGCCATTGGCCACCTAAAAATGCGCCAGCCAGTGGGAAATGCTGAAAAGGCGTGGGCTGGCCATCATGGCATGGTCATCTAGGGTGAGCCAATCGGAAATGCTGACGCATTTCTAGGTGGCCATGCCATGTTGGCTAGGCCACGCCCTCCGGTTACACCCGTGTAGTTTCCAAAGTAAGCTATCAAATTCTGTTCAACTTTTAAACAAAACATAAGTTTTCACTTCTATCGGCAGTTCCTATGATTGCCAAAATTTTTTTTAAGCAGTGATAATTACCACCCATTTACCGAAATGTTGAAATAAAAAGTGACGTCTCAATCAGCCGCCTACAAGCTTGGCGACAGGTCCCTGCTAGCAGATATCGGACAGATAAGGGACGCTCCACTTGGGTGGCAAACTAAGGGACAGGGCAGGGACCAATTAGGCACGGCGGATAGGGATTCAGCGAGGTATGCACGTGCAGGCGATGTGCAGTATGAAGAGGAAAACGTTGCGTTTCATAAAAATTGCAATGTAAAATATATATTATTCTAAAATACATTCGACAAAAAGAAATTGGCAGTCATTAGGAACTGCCGATAGAAGTGAAAACTTTAACTCGGAATTTGATAGCTTACTTTGGAAACTACACGGGTGTAACCGGAGGGTGTGGTCTGGTCATCATGGCATGACCACCTAGAAATGCGTCAGCATTTCCCATTGGGTGACGCATTTCTAGATGGCCACGCCCTTTTAGCATTTCCTATTGGTTGACGCATTTCTAGATGACTGATCCGAAGATTTCTTATCATACCCGAGCGTGACCCTAGAATTCAATTCACAGCCCACGAAAAATCGGTCTAGGCGCGCCAAAATAAGTTTTCACTACAAAAACCTTTTATTTTTATTTGAGCAACCCTTTTTATTAATAAATACTATTACTATTATAATCATCGAAATTACAGAACACCATATACTCAACATTCATAGATTACACCAGTATCCATAGGCAACTTTGTCTACGTTAAGTTTAGGCAAGGACTAGGAACAGGTTTGAACTTAAATTTGCATTGTTTCGGGATGAAATTATATACGATGCTGACTATAATCTATTTGAGTTTTAAATTTCAGCCTGATCTGTTCAGTCCTAACTACTTACTTCATTGAACTACAGACAAAATAAAATAAAAACCTTTTATTTGAGCATATACTTAAGATAATCCAACAAACTTCAATTTTTGAAGTGAAAACTTCTTTAGGCGCGTTATAGACAGAATTTTCGTGGGGTGTGAAATGGACTCATGATCACGTGATCATCATGCTCGGATATGATAAGAAATTTCGGGTAAACTCGGGATGCTAGAGCGAGAAAGATAATGTGGTCAACAAACGTGCCAGACCGAGAAAGATAATTGTTAGAGGAGGACATGGGACAATACATACTCTTACTCTCTCTCGCTGCTCACTACCAGTGTTGACTGACACCTTAGCGATTTTCTCGCTGAAACTGGCGAGTTTTTAAACTTTTTTATCACGACATTAACTTCTAGGTACTTACCACATCAATTGAACCTGTCACGAAATGTTAAATTTGCATTTCACGTCCATTGCAAAAAAGTTATGGTTGTAATATTTTATCACAGCACTTACACTACGTAAACACACAAAATGATACCCATTTTCATAAGAAGGTGCTTACACAAATACACTATAACACAACATATTTATGCATTTTTAGCGAAATACATAAATATGACATAACTAAATATATAGCAAACACTAAAAACTAAAAACTTGTGAGTCAAACGGCATTTTCGACCCGCGTATTTTTTTTTTTTTAATTTATTCTTGGCCATGGATACTAATCATTCAGCCGTAAAAGTTTTAAATTAAAATTATTTAGTAGTCTTTATATAGTTAAGTATTTCTTATTTTAGTTTTCACTTCTGCCGTGCGGTTTTAAGCGCACACATTTTTTTTCATTTTTTTACCGCTAATAGATTCTATCCAACTTCCATTACTAACCAATTTCAATCGAAAGTAACAACAACAGATTGCAATCACTGTAATCCTACACCTTGTTAGAAGACGCAGCTCTTTGTGGACAAGTCGAGGGTGAAAACGGACACTAAAACCCGCACAAACATTCAAAACAAACCAAAAGCAGCGCCACTAACGTGTTTTTTTAATATTAAGTGACGAGACGAGCAGGATATGTGCCTGATGGAAAGTCACATGCCTGCCACATAACAGCACAGTGACACGCAGCTATTGGAACACGAAGAGTCCAAATCATTACCTGGCACTGCAATGCTCTCATCACCCAGAGATCTAAGATATTTTATCTCTATGCCCTGTAATTTCTATAGAAACATTGCTCTTTAAACCGGAACACAGTAATGTTTGCCCATTATTGCTTGGCGGTAGAATAACTGGCAAAGGTGTGGTACTTCCCCAGGGGGACTCTGGCAAGAGTACCACACCACATACTCTAAAGGTGTTGTATAAAACTGAGTACCTAGTTCGTCTTTTTGATCAGATGACTGGAGGAGTGAGTGGACTCTACCTCCGAAGGTGCTGTCCGATGAGATACGAAAATAAGGGATAATGGTGGAAAATACGGTACATTGAGTTTGTTTGTTTATTATCTTCTCATGTTTTATCCTTTAAACGTTTTGCTTGGATAACGATTTCACTGATGGATAGTTTGTTGTAAGCTCGACATACAAATTGAAATAAAACGTAAAAAAGGTTACGAAATGCTTGCCAAAATGATGGCCGGAGACTGTTACTGCGATGGGATTACATAAATGATTTAGAAATACAAAGATAAGTGTATTAGTGGTAGGACTCTTAGCAGAGTCCGCCTGGGGAAGTACCACACCTTTGTAATGTGCAAACATTACTGTGTTCCGGTTTGAAGGGCAATGTTTCCAGAGAAATTACAGGGCTTAGAGATATAATAACTTAGATCCCTGGGTGAAGAGCGCAGTGCAGTGCTAGGTAATGATTTGCACTCTTTATGTTCCAGTAGCTGCGTGTCACTGTGCTGTTATGTGGCAGGCATGTTGCTTACCATCAGGCACATGTACTGCTCCTCTCGTCACTCTTTATTTTAAAAAAAAAAGTGAGTAAAGTCTACTCTTGACTGATGGTGTAGATTAGTAGGTATTATGAACTACTTCCGGCTAGGTTCTTGGTTGAATGGGTAGGAAGTTTACCCATAGAGTCGTTGGTCGTGGGGTCAATCCCTTCCCAGGACCAACATTTTCTTGTTTGGGTATTTATACAAACATATATCATAAACTAGCAGCGCCCCGCGGTGTTACCCGCATAGTTCCCGTTCCCGTTGTTCCCGTTGTCTTTTCGGGATAAAAAGTAGCCTATGTGTTCTTCCAGACTTTACCTAATTTATCTGTGTTCCGTTCCTACGTTAGGACGTGATTGAGCAACAAACATCCAAACATCCATACATTGACATTTATAATATTAGTAGGAAGTAGGATTAGATACTTATGATGTACAGTTATATACCTAACTAATCAGCTGTCTCGTTTCCAGTACAACATTTTAAGTATTTAGTTTGAGGCTAGATAGTGTTGTAAAGAATACGTCCACGAATGAAATCTACCTACATAGGGTAAACCACCTAATAACTGGCCACTTAAGCGGAATTTCCAGTTAAAATTTATATATTTTCACCAAAAATTAATGTATGTAAATGTTTGTAACATTAAATTACTTGGCATATATTCCTTTAAGTATTACTGGAGTAAGAATCAAAATAGAATTAGTTGCAATCACGAGAGATAATCACGAGACTAGCAGGTTCTTTTAAACCTTTACATCTGCATAAACTAATACACTATAAATTATCAATTATTTGGAATCAATCAAAGTGTCTTTGCATTCAATCAAAGTGTCTTTTTTAGCAAACGAGTCTACGACAGTTTTTAATAATGGAGCGAATGTCTCTTTCGTCAAACTTTTTTGATAGTTGTTGGCAGTATACCAATCTCGTAGTGGCTTTATCCACCCAACCTTCACAGGACGAAAAGCTGCAACGTCTGCAGGTTGTAATATAAACGCGTGGCATTCGGATACAGTGCCATTAAATGAATTTCTTTGCCCCGACACAGTTCGGAGACTTGAATAGTAAGATGGGTTTTGTGTCCATCCACAAACAATATTACCAGAAATGGAATATTGTCATCGATCAATTGTTTATAAAAACAATTTGCGATGTAGTCATAAAATACCTACTTCAGCTGTCATTCAACCTGAGTCACTACCAAAGACGTCAAATGTAAAAGACAAACAAAGACTGCTCGGAGACCTGATAAAAAATCATATTTACATGTGTGTTGGTGACTATAGTGTAATGATTCGGATTATAATATCGTCTTGTATCACATTCACGCACAGAACATGTCATAATATAAATAATTTAATAAAATCGTCTGCAATCCAAGGATTAATTAAAAAATACACGATTTTCACCGCGACGAAATCAGACTGTTACGTTCGGGTATACTAAAATATTGTAATGACGTTACTTCATTCACTTTCTCTTCTTCTCTCGAGCAATTTCCACTTGAAAATGATTTCTCGCTCACTCGCTTTGTTGATCTTTTTGCGTAGCAAAAAAAATTCTTCATCTATGGTCACTACTATTCCCCAAGCTCACACTCAGTGACACTAGTAGAAGAAAGAATCCCTTCTTCAAGAATTGTTTCTGGATCTGTCTATGTATAATAGTATTTAAAATTATTTATTATATCAGCTATCTAACTTCCGTAGTTTAAACTTCTGTTGTATAATAATAATGATGAAGCTATGTGAAAAATGTTGAAGTAGGATTTGAATAATTATTGTAGGATTTTTGTTCCAAGATTTTTACGCAATAAAGAAAAACGTATGCCCCTGCAACAAAATTTCGCTCGTAATAAAGCAGATCAAGTCGAGCGTGACGAAACTCTCCTCGCGTTGTCGTTGTCGCCGGGGAACAGTTATTATGATCGGAAAGAGGGCTCGTATCATAATTGATATCATCCTCGAAGGGCGAGGGACTCAGGTGGCGAGGGTTGCCAGGCGTGAAGTTTTACTTCCTTGGGAAGTCACCGATTTTTTTTTATTCTTAACATTTTATGTCTTATTCATAACAATAATTATGTAAGTAACATTATTACAGTGTTTATTTAATCGTTTGCTGCAAATCGATAGACGAAAAGTAAATTGTAGACATAATTCCACATCCCTGTCATAGACAGTGTCCTCTGCCCAGACAAAGTAGTATCACAGTACAAAGAAATACTACCAGTAGTTCATCGCTTTTGATCTTGGGAGAAACGTCGATGTCTAGACACGGGTAGGGTTGTTGCAATTTAAAAAACGTGGCACCAAAATAAAAATAAAATATACGCAAGACGTCAGCCCTGAGCCGCGCTCCTGCAATACTAACATTGTAATGTAGGCAATGTTGGAGCGCACTTCCCGCGTCTCACCCCGGACGCCCCGCACGATTGCCCTGTCTAGACGGCTTCGTCGAACGACTGTATGATTTAATAGACTGTGGTAGTATAGCGTTAAACTTACACATAAATGGTTTTTAACTAAGTTCATAGTTTTTTTTTAAAGTTCTAGTAAATTATAAGATAACTTTAAAATTATGGTTATTAAATTAAAATAGTATAATGCTATGTATTTTTACCGGGTTATAAATCATCATCATCATCATCAGCCCACATTCGTCCACTGCTGGACATAGGTATGGCATCGGCTTTACGTTGCCAACCGCCACCGCTGCCGCTGCCACCGAGTTATAAATAATTTGGCATAATTTTCTCTTATAACATTCATTTATCAAATTTTGTGAAAGTTTATTTCATTTTCCTCCATTTATTGTAATGTCTCCATTTAATCTAATATACATAACAGTAGATTAAGTTTTCAGATATTTGCGAAGATCATACTTTTCCCTTTTTATTGTTATGTCCCTGACAATTATAGAATACGAAAATTTTAAATTGTCTTTCATTGGGGATGCTTAGCACTCCGATCAATTCAGGGAAATTCCTGCCATCTGGCAACCTTATGACTCAGGTGTCGATTCGTTAATCGTGCTCAAGAGGTGGAGGAGAGATATCACGCTTTCTTTGTGTTGTCAATGGCTGTTGAGATGATATCATGCGAATTAGCTTATTTAGGGTAACATTTCTGATATTTTTGTCTGCATAGGAACTTGGTATAAGTATCTACGTTTATTTTAATGTAACGGTGTAATGTTATTACGGTCTTATTAGCAACGAGCGAGAATTTATATGCGAGCGTAGTATTCAACTAGAATAGAAAAAACACAAAATAAAAAAATATTAAAAACATTTTCTGCTTTATGACCAGTTCTTCTTAATTATTCTTATCCAGCCAAGTAACAGACTTGATTCTTTCCAGAAATACGCTCATGGCATGAGCATAGGTCCTTGGACTCATAGATTCACTTGTCTTAAATCTATCCTTCAGGAGGTTTACCGCTAAACTAGATTAATTACTATTCTCTCTTTCTTACGTTGGATATCGCAAAATAAAATAACTTGCTAATCGCGGATTTGTAGTTCTCACAACTCTACTTAATTTAACAATATTTTTATCATAATAATAACTAATATTTCTAGATAATTATTGCAACATATCATATTACTACGTAGTCAGTGATGACATTATTGGTATTTCCCGTCAATAAATTATGATTATCTCGTTAATTTCATGTGATTCTTAATCTGCTTTTTACTAGTTATCTTCACTAGACAGTCTTATTATCAGATCAAATTCGTATATCATCCTGAATTGGAGGATCTGATGTTAAAATAATCCGAAGTATAGAGATAAGACTTTATTAGCAAACTAGTGGCTCGACCCGACTGCATTCGAACATCAAATAACAGAAGAGAATGACTTAAGTGTCGACACGGAGAAGAATAACCGGAGGGAACATCTTTTAAAATAATAGCTTTAAGTTCCCATCCTGTAATTTAAATTCAGTTTTTTTTAATAAAAATTAATGGTCCGTTCCGATTTCACTGGAATATTGTCATATGAAGAACATCCATCAAAATAATTCAATTAAAAAAAAATCTGGATGCATACCTTTTGCTGAATACACAGAGTTTTTGTTTTAAGACAAAGAAAAAAATTTAATCTCTTTAGTGAATAATGTTTAAAATTTGTTCAAAAGTTTTCTAGTTGACTTTTTAAATTACAAACAAATGTACAAATATTCCTTCTTTATATGTACACTATAGAGTAGATAATAAAATGTCAGTGAAGAGTGATGATGTCTATAATTATGATATTAGTTACGAAGCCTATCTCTTTTATTTATCATTGATGTAATGTGCCGGATTATAACACGATGATAAAATCATAGAATTATTGAAAATTGCATAATGTTTTTGGAATTTGAAGGTCGTCTACATCCGGGTTTTATTATGTGTTTTCGTAGTTTTAACCAACTTGGAAATGGGATTTAGAGATTATTTATTAGTATATTGAGGGACAGACAATAAGAAATAAGCCTGATAAACAATTCACGAGCCCAATACACGTGTCTGCAACACAGTGCTACGTAATCATTAAAGTCTAAATCAGCCAAGTATTGCATGGCGCTCGTCACCCATAGATATAAGCTGGTTTATCTATTTTCCCTGTAATTTTAAGTCTCTGGAATCACTGACCTTCAAACGGGAACTCTACACTACTGAAAAAATAAAACACTCCAAAAATGTGACTTCATACCAAACTTCAAGTACTACTGACTGGCCTCGTGGCTTAGTTGGTAGTAGTTCTGCCTGCAAAGCCGAGGGTCGTGGGTTCGATTCCCACCCAGTGCAAATATTTGTGTGCTGAATTCAAATATTTGCACTGTGTCTAGGTGTTTCTATGTATAATAAGTAATGTATTTAAAACTATATAAGTATTGTATCATCTCTCTGGCCGCCATCATACAAGCTTTGCTTAGTTTGGGGTCAGATGGTGTTGTGTGTTGTCCACCAATATTTATTTCAAGTGACGATCTACACATTAATAAGCTGTGATGGTTACATTATGTGTAAAACTCTAAATCCAATGTGATTAATCGTGTATTCTAAAAAGTAAATGAGAACATTCCTCACCTTAACAGTTCCCATTTAACGAGAAACTTCCACATAGCTGACGAGATCCCCCACATCATTTCCTCGTAGCCAGGTGTGAACCCCACACAGACAGACATTCCAACAAACTTGCTAATAAGGCGGCTCCTCACAACTTTATGTTTATTAATGGAGAATATGACAGAAATGTAAGACACTCCAAAAAATAAAGGTTAATAGACTAAGGTTTGTTTTTTAGTCTAATAGCAACGTTGAACTACGTGGATGTTACTTAGCAGTTTGGCAATAATAATTAAATTTATTGTCTGTATTGGAAAAACAATATGACTTTTTTTTTATTGGATAAAAACGTTATCGTACCTGCTTAGCTATACTTTATTAGTTTCTTAAGCTCTATTTATTCTTTATTTCTTATTACCACAGAAATTGATGCACAATAATTTAAGTAAACAATAAATAATCAAAAAAACTTAACCAAGTATAATTCAATAAATAATAGCATTACAATTTTTTCACAAAATAAAATAATTTTCTCGGGGTGGCTGATTTAATACAAATCATTTCACGTCGATCTATAGCTTCATTTCGGAGGATTTGGAAATAGGTTACTATCAAACTAATCCACACAATCTAGAACATTAACTAGTGTTCACTTTTAAAATAATATAATGTTAATTAAACGATATTATTGTATTGACAAATGTAATTCTAGACATGTTATTTATGTTACGCGTTATGACTTGTCGCACATAGAGTTTCGGCGATGCGCAGAGACACACAATATTTTATCGCAAACATCTTGGGGCAAATGTACAGGAATTACATAACTTGATTCCGCCCTCTCTGTCAGACAAATAAGACATAAGTGCCTCCGGTTCATGGTAAATATTTCCAATATCTAAACAAAAACTAGAATCCACATTATCATCAAAAATATATCCGAGTCTATTACCCAATTTGTACAATCAGGGTGTCATTAAACTTGGTATAAAAAGGTGTCTTCATGCGCTACATCCTACGCTGTGGTTTTGCAACGGGCTCTCTGTAAGTGCAGCAAGAATGTATGAATTAATCATCATCATGGTCATCAGCCTGTATTCGTCCACTGCTAGGCATAGACCTCTCTCTTAATACTACTGCTAGTAATATTACTAACACATAAGAATTAATAACACTAATTAAATAAAAATCAACCAGATTTACCGACATTTTTTTTATTTAGAGACAACCGAAGTATTATATATTTTATTAGTTTATTAGTTTTGTTATTGTTCTATGTCTGGGTATTTTTATACATAAATAAAATGTATCGTTAGTAGCATGGATTTACGATATGGAAATAGCTATGTGGGCCCCAAAATGGAAATTTTGTTTGTAATTAGCAAGTGTTTACTAGAATGTACTACATTTAGAAAATTAAATGGAAACACGGAGAGAATTGTATTATTTCAAACAAATGATCTTTTCCCTACGGCACTTCATTCACGGGTAGGTAACCACCACTAATTGGCGTGCACGAGTGATAATTCCCTCTGCCACCTACAACCGATGATAAATGATTAATACTGTTGCAACAAAAAATATTTCAAACTAAATCCATAGGTAGTTAATATAGGTGAACTTTAAAGCAAACTTTTAACACCCAATCATTTTTTTTTGTACACAGATCTTATTTCAAGTTTAACATCTATTTTGTGTAGACTGGTTTTTTAAGTTAGTCAACAATTTTTTATTTTTGCACGGATTTATTTTAAATTTGACATTTATTTTGTACAGAATGGGTAGTTTTAAGTTTTTTTTTTTTTGTAGTTGTACTTATAGTTATTTTATACCATTAACTTGAAAGTTTAGATGTTTGCTGCTCAGTAATGTTTAAATAACTCATTCATATTGTGTGAAAAATACATACATGTGTCTTTTATCCTTTTTTGTTATTTTTTATATCGGAAAAAATACACACATTGAAAATTTCTACGCAGACGAAGTCACGAGCACATATTAACTCATACTCATGGAATAATAACGGTGTTAGTAATCTATGTTCATACATAAGTCCAAAGAAGCCGCCTCATTAGCAGCTGTCAAGGAATGCAGAAGGAATCCACGAACTCCACATGGGCCAGGAATATATGGCCCGCCATTATTATGCTATAATGGCTTTAAAATTAATAGTTTTACAGCCTAATTAGCACCTGAACATAGGCCGCGGTGGCGTGGCGTCAAACCGTCAGATAGACCGGAGGAGCGTGTGAGGTCCACACGTTCACATCAAACGGGCGCTGACAAATTGCACCTAAATAACAACACGTGTGGAATTTGAACACGTGCTAGTTTCGTGTTCGTGCTACATCATGTGCCTTTTAACGGGTGTCACTATTTGTTATGTACTTGTAGATATACTTTTTCATAGTATAGCTAACTAATTGAGTTCAAAAAGTTAAATATTGGCGATTAAGTTTTCACTCAAAACTTCCAGAGGTAGGTACCATTATTGTTGCTTATTTTGGCATGTCGTATAATAATATGTATGTGTCTATGATTCTTAGCCATTAATCGATATCTATATTGGCGCATTATTGGTCCTTGTCCTAGTGCTAAAACCTCAACTTATTGAACTAAAATGAAAATTAACTATATTCCTATTGATACATGTAGTTACTATTCAGACATTTAAACAAAAATTAAACAAACTCTAAAATGTTAAGCATTAAGTGAATTCTAATTGCTAATTTACTGTAAAAGCATATTTAAAAATATTTACAATATTGTGTAAATCGTTTTAAAGAGTTTCAAAAGATCAGTTGCCACTTCCGAAATTAAATTTAACTTGAAACATTTCAATTAATTACAATGCTTTTATCGTTATTATAAAAAGAGTCCCAATATTTCGATGCAGTTGCATGTTCACTGGTACACAGGGAAATTCATTTACTTACACGAAAACGTATTCGTAAATACAGTAACGGTAAATATCCCATACTATAATTCTAATAGTGTAGCGAAGAACCGTGATTGCTTAAAACGATTTATTTTACTGCCTTCTAGATGATTCTTGCGATTCTTTGTGTTTGCCGAAACAGCCGTTTGAGAGGGTATTATTGGCGTATCTATTTCACCTTTCGACTATCTACCGAATTACGCATGATTTAGAGACACTCTAGCGGGCCGCCCACGACCCAGTAGGGTAGATAAAGAGCCTGAAGTACGCTTTACAACCAATGCCTTTAGAGATCTTTGCGCTGGATGAGTGGTTCCTTTAATTCAGTTGCTAAAGCAGGCAACTATTTTGATCTTATGTATATTGAGTAGTATTACGTGGTTACTTACTTTTTAATACCGTTATTTTCCAGGATTAAAAAGTAGCCCATTTGCTATTTAAGACAATGTATCAAATTTATCTATCAATGTACCAAATTAAATCTAGATCTCTGCAGTAGTATTGCTTGATAAAGCAACAAGAGACCATACCATACATACAAGTTTTCGCATTTTTAGTATTGTTAAGTAGTAAGCATAGACGTATAAAAAAGTCGGACGGAGTCTCGCTAAAACAAAAACTGTGTCACTAGAGTCGGCCACATTTCCACGTGTGCGTTGTCAGGTTATCACTGATAGGCTGACACGCACACATATACACAAGTAACGCGTGTAATGGCTCACTGATGTGTGCGTTTCAGCCTGTATGTGACATCGCACACGTGCATATTATGTGGCCGACTCGATGGACACAGTTTTTGTTTTAGCGAGACTACGTCCGACTTTTTTTATACGTCCATGGTAGTAAGTTATAATTTTTTATTCGTTATTTTTGGGATCTTTTTTGTCAAATGTTTTTTTTAAATCTCTTAATATGAAAAGTGAGTTAGTGAATGATATAGAAGACGGAGAGATCTTTAATAAATAATTAATATATTGTTGAATGACAAGTAGACTGAAAACGTTGAATCAATTCCGGTAGGTATACCGCCTGTTGTTTTATTATCTCCGTGTTTTTAAATCGTAATAAGATCAAAGAGAGTCTTCTAGTTCTTTTTAACATGATGAGGTCCTATAGATACCATATGAAACCTAGAAAATGTAGCGTTTGTTCATCGTAATTCTTAACTGTTTGAAAAATTGTACAATTTAAATAAATATTTAAACCCCTTTTTTATTAATTGAGACGTTTATTATAATACAAGTATTCTACGGAACCAAAACGAATGTTAAAACATGCTTTCAAAACGTGGGTGGTTGTTTTTTAGCGACACCATTTTACCAAAACATGACGCCAATCATCGGTTCTGTCTAAGGACTGATATGGCCCTTATGGCCCGACGCTTATCTAGAAAGGTTAATTGGTATTTGGCTTTAAGTGACGGCTGTGGTTTTTGTGGCCTAAGGCAACGGTGTAATCTAGTAGCAAGAATATATCGTACCTTTAGTGACACATGACTATCCAAAACTCTTAAACTTAATTTTCATTTATGTGTATTACATACATATATTATCCAACAAAAAGCTTAGAATGTATCCAATCAAAATTTGCAATTTATTGTGCCCATAGACCATGTCTCAAGGATAGAGAGTATATCTTTAGACTTCTAAATTTTTATGAATTTTATGATTTTTATAAGAAAAAGTGTGATGTTAAATAATTACTTGAATTGTATGTCAAAACTAATTAAATAAATGATATATTAAATGAAAACAAATCGGCAAATTTAACTCAAAAAGCAGTTACAATCGAGGTGTCTCTAAATCGATTTCTGCTCGGCAAGTACGCTTCCTTGTAGACCGCATCGTCGCTTAACATCAGGCGAGATAGCGGTTAAGTGTAAACTTGTAAAAGTAAAAACAAGCCGTAGAATGGACAAAACCCACCAAACGGCTTATTATTTTTCAAAGTTTCCCCAAACAGAGAGCAGCGTATGAACTCCCAAACCAGACGCGGTCTGTTTACAATAAACATGCATGCTCCGTGCGATCTTTTTCATGCGTCGGTTTTTCTACGGCGGTGCGTTTGAAGAATCAGATTATTTTGAAAGCGTCTAAGTTCGACTTCAGTGGAGTTAAACATGCGAGAAATCCGGTGTTTTAGTTGAGATTAGCTATTGAATGCAAACTCTGGGTGGGCGGCGCGCTTCGGCAGATCTTTTTATAAAGTTACGGAGTAACTGTACGTTATTCAATGAGGGATGTTGCGGTGTTTTTGACGATGCGGGCAAGCTATAGATGTGTATCTATTTAATTATGGTAAACAAATATTTTTCTTACCTAATATTGTATAGTTGAAAGACTTAGCAAAAAAATATTATGTACGTTTCATACAAATCACGGAAATGGTGGAACGATTTAATTTAAATTTTGTTGTTTTGCTTTTTACTGTTGCTCTTTGTAGTTTAAGTGATATTATTTTTGCTGTAGATTTATTTCGGAGAAAATGAGTTTAAAAAGACTCCGAGCAAAGCTCAGTTATTTTAAGTTAGTAGATTCATGTCAAATATATTAAACATACAACATTCACCACCTTCAACTAGATTAGGTTATTCAAATTTGTTTTTAGCACAATGCCTATTTTTGAATACTTATTGGTTTGTCGTTACAATTTGTTTGAATAAGTACTTGTCATGATGGCGAAGTCGGTTTTTTCTCTCATTAACCAGTTGTATGAAAGAAGTCGTCTTAGAAATAAGGCGTCCACTTGTGGCACTTATTTGAAGATATTCTAGTTATTTTTCTTTCTATTGTTATTTTATTTTGTGTTACAATGAAGAGTTTTCTATTTTCTATCTGTCTAAATGAATATTAAAACAAAACATCATTAGCTCACCACCTTGGAGTCTGTTAACTCTACAAATTCGAACAGTCGTTGTATTCGGATGCATATTATTTAATATACTACAATATTTATTCTTTGATTATTCTACTGTCTATACAGAAAAAACTACTGTGAAACGACTGTACACACTTACTAAATTCATAAACGAGGATTTATCGAAAAAATTGAATTGTAGCTAATTTACACACACTTGTTTTTGTGGCGAATTTCCTACCGTCTCCTGAAAGCGCCTGGATTTTTGTTACGAGAAAAAATGAGTTCAAACATTTTAATTTCATTAAGTACCCACTATAGCACTTAGGTAGAAAAATACAATAAAAATAATTGGATTAAACTGAAATGTGCATTCAAAATGTACGCAGATGTTTAGGGATGTTGCCCTACATTTACAAGCGGAGTGAACGGTTCCAGCAATGTTGTAACAATATTATCTATAAATATTAGCCCGATTGTGATTTCAATGAGGGTCGCTCTATTGTTCGATCCACTGTGCGGTTTACGAAAAACTTTTAAAACTCAACTAATTAGGCCATTCTAGTTCCTATACCAAACACACAGAGTTCATACCAAATGGCTAACTAAATTTGCTAGAAAAATATTGACGCATAAAACAGCGTGATCATGTTTGCAATTCACAGGACATGTGGGAACACGAGACTTTCAATTTAATCGAGATTTATGTGACCGTCCGCTAGATTCAAATTTCAAACTTTTATGTCTTTTGTTAACACAATATTACTCTTCTAGTTTAAATATTTATCAGCAATAACTGCCACATTTGTTTCTCCACATAAATAATAACGGATAGTTTCAAGAAGACACTTCGTGTTTTGTAATTTTCGAGTCTTTATTGTGGGTCTTAAATAACGGCGACGACACGGTCGCTATAAAATTGTCTTTTAAATAAAACACGGAAACATTTTAATGGAGACGAAGCTCACAAAACGTGCTGTATAAATTCTCAACTTTAGTGCTCCAACAATGATCTAATGCGAACGATTTACGACGCGGAGACCGACAGAGTGCACACTCGAGTGGGTTTTTAAAAAAGCGTAAAAATGTGCGCGCAGGCCGCACAGAGAGACGAAACCGTCCTGCGCACGGACAAAAACGCACCATTAATGACTTGAACGAATATCGACAATTTGCTACGTGCGATTGAACAACATCAATGCGATTTGTACACCCCATGTTATACATCTAACGGCTCCATCATTCGCTAACGAATAACAAACTTTAACACACTACAAATAGAGATGAAATTGAATCGTGTTTAAAAGAACAATGTTTGTAAAAATAAAGACATAAGCGTCATGCATTGAGGGCGAATGCCATAAAATATGATCATTTATCACATGGATGTGTTTGTTATTGCAATAGTGGTTATTGTGGTAAACGTCGGCGTTACCATTATTAATAATCAACCGATGACATCTGCGCGTTATAGTTTCTTATTGTCGGCGATTGGCGTAAATCTTTGTAGTAATAATAGGACATGCGCATTATAGAAGTTTTCTCATGTGTGAAATTAAAACGTATAAAATACCAGTGACTATACACTTAGCATTTGCAGCCGAAATGGCGTAAAACGGGGCGGACATCACACCACACATCACACACAGCAACCAGAGCTACAAAAATTTAAGAAAAATAACTTGTGTATATACATAGACTTTTGCTAAGGAATGTCAACTACATACAATAACGGTCGATAAAAACTTAGAAGCCTTACTTCTATGGAACATCGTTAAGCTTTCAATATAATATGTATATTCATTTTTGGCAAAAGAAATAGAAATCGTTTTCAGGTAAAATATAAGCTATCACATAAATCAATATGGCTTAATATACAACATATTTTAAGCTTTAAAATTAAATAAACATGTTTACACGGGATCACCCGCCGATTTATCATCGTCATCGCACAAATGAGTTCTGCAAACACGCCGCTAATCCACACAATCGTGCGCGCGCGCAGCTTTCCCGAAACGGCCGCGCTAATGTTGCGAAACATTCATTTAAATGGGGGACCGGTGTTTATCATTATTATTGAGTTGTAAGGGATAAGAATTTGACTTCCGCACATTCATCACACTGAATAAAACCGCTAGATGCCGCGAGCGTGCCGAATCTATTCAATAAGCACATTGCGCTTTTGTCCGCATCTCGGCGCGACCGGCCCACTGTCCACGACCACAGAATAACTACAAAAACTTAGACACCAATGCTGTCCATGATGGTTTTATTGCGGGTGCATTTTGGAAATTATTGGGCGCTCATTCACGCGGTGACGAAGTTATATGACCATTGTAAAACAATAAATAAGGTGATTGTTTACATTTTCGTGGTTTGGGCTGTTTTGTTCGGACCCCATGCGAGTATTTAGTCACGGATGAGAGTTGTAAAGCGATGATGGTCATTGAATCTCGGTATGGATGTGATGACGAGGTTTATTCATTGAGAGCGAAGTCATCAGTGTTATTTAGTAGGCTCTTTGAGACAAATGAAAAGAGTCTGTGTGGGATAACTTTAGAAATGTATGAGGAACAGTGGGGCGCTCTCTCTGTGGTCTGAGGTAAAAAATAACGTAAAAGGTCATTATTAGCGTAACGTTGTAGCTGAAATGAATTTACAGCTCTTGGGGTTTCTGCGGAAAATTAAACAAATGAGCCCTGTTTGAAAGACGACAAGCTAAATTATTCTTTATTGCTTATAGGTACAAATGACAAAGAAAAGTTTTAGTCCGTTTCTACAGTTCCACTTGTATCATTTGACGACAGAGACTTTGTACAGAGAGCGAAACGAAAACGAATTAAAAGAAAAGTGCTATTAGTGACATTAGTTCCCCTTAGATAGCCTCTGTCTCCCGACATTTAAGCTAGAGCAAAAGCTTTTAAGACATATTAAGTTAAACCACGGCTCGTTTATTCGTGTTAAAATTAAATTAATTACAAGGACATCTTCAGCACTCGTTTTTGTTTCACTTTTATGTAGGTTCACACTTGACTCCCATCTCGCCTGGTGTTAAGCGACGATGCGGTCTTCAGCGAGTTCACAGGAGGCCTTCAGCGAGTAGATAGGTACATAGGTACTTCTTGCGACATCCATCTCACCCTCGTCCCTAAAATAAAGCCGAGGAGAGCGACGGCTGTATCATACTTGTGAACGGGTGCTGCTTACAAGAGCTGGACTGCTCGCGGCCTATACACAATTTTAAATTAAGTAGGATAAATCAGAATCTTAAATTCATAAAAACTTGTAAATTTTTCCAACATATAAATTATTTGTAAATTGCATCTGGTACAAAAAGCACAGACAAGAATTCGTCTTACTTTGTATAGGTAGTAAAAATATGTATAATCCAGATCTTATATGTAAAATTCAATTAACTTGAAACAGGAAAAATATCTACTTAGATTAAATTTAATAGGTGTAGTATAATGTCGTAAAAGAATTTTGGCTAAAATCAGGAATAAGTAGATAAATGCTAGCACCTAGCTTATGTACAAGTAGTAGTAGTTATAGAATAATTTTAGATTCAATTGTTCATAATAAACTCGACGAAAGTTTAAATGTATTCTTAACTGTTGCGGCGAAGATCAGATACATTACTTATGATGACAAATAACAAGCCAAGTCCATAGCTCAGGTCCCAAGAGGCTGGTGTTTTCTTCCCGCTAAGTGAACTGCTCCCACGGGTGTGAGATAATGTTTACTTCGTTATTTTGCAGTTTAGCTCCTGAAATGTGCTTTTGTTGTTGTCTTTTTGACAGTTGTTTTGTGGGAAACGGTAGCTTGTTCTTGGAAGAGTCCATTAGGAGTCGATACATGAAGATACGTTTATCTTTATGTACCGGCTACTAAAAGTATCTTATAGCGATAAGGTCGCTTTTGTTTCATTGCGTTTAAGAATGTGTTCGCGGAAGAGTGCGAGAGTGTTACCGCGTTCAGTCATATTATGTGGCAAAGGTAAACCCCAGTGGAGACTTTATTCGGTAAGGAAAGTATAATAAGTATGTATTTAAAAACTATATAAGTATTATATCAGCTATCTGGCCGCCATCATACAAGCTTTGCTTAGTTTGGGGTCAGATGGTGTTGTGTGTGAATTGTCCACCAATATAAAAAAAATAGGTGTTCGTGTCGAATCCGACATAACCCGATCGTTCCCTGTACGCGGAAGGGTATACGTAAATGCATTTCCTCCACAATCCCACATCCAAAAAGATTAAGAATATAAATATTTGTTCGATCAGTAAAAAGTTTCAATGAATCAGTCGTCAAAAATAATAAAAAAAATCCTTAACTTTTCAGTAAAAAATGTACTTCACAATGGTTGAGCCAAAAGTATACGAGTATAAAAAACTAAGGAGCTTTGCATTAGTTCAGGAAAACCTATAATTAAAATCGTTGATGATGCCAGACTAATTTCTATAACTACGTTCCATATTTCTCCCAGATTCGATCAGTTCTCCGATGCATTTGAGCGATAAACTTCTAAATTTTCACATTTATTAGTAGTAAGTATCTACACAGTAATTTGTACTTAGCCTAAATAAGGTTTTCTTCTCAGAATAATGAAATAACTTACGGATTGAGCAACCTTACAATAATGCAAAAAAAACCTAATAATTATTTCATACTCGTATCTTTTTCCGACTCTAAAACTCATCTGAACTTTGAGCTAGAGCAGAAGAGACAGAAAATAATGTCCGGCTATTCAAACCACATTAATACAAAAACAGCGAAACCTACCACACCAGTGATATGCCTCACTAGCTTAAAAAAAACGTTCCCACTGCAGGGGCTTGGGGCCTCATATCGCAAGGAGAGAGTCAAGGCCATCATCATCATCAGCCGCAAGACGTCCACTGCTGAACATAGGCATCCCCCCTAGATTTCCACAACGAACGGTCCTGCGCAACCTGCAACCAGCGGTTTCCAGCGACCTTTGTGAGGTCATCTGTCCATCTAGTGGGAGGCCGTCCAACACTGCGTCTTCCGGTTCGTGGTCGCCACTCGAGAACCTTTCTTCCCCATCGGTTGTCAGTTCTGCGAGCGATGTGGCCTGCCCAGTGCCCATTGCCACTTCAGCTTAGCTACTCTTCGAGCTATGTCAGCTACTTTCGTTCTTTTGCGAATATCCTCATTACGGATTCTGTCGCGCAAAGAGACTCCGAGCATAGCTCGCTCCATAGCTCGCTGTGTGACTTTGTAAGTCAAGTTTGTGAGTCAAGGCCATAAACATAAAAAAATACTTTTTTAAGTTTATGTTTCTTCTTACGGAAATTACTTCCGAACCTCCGATCGACATCATGGGTTTTTTCCAACAGAAACTTTAGGTTTAAATTCACACGCAGTAATATTTTATAGAATTTCAAATAAACAGTTCCCAATGTAGTTTCCGGCTACCGATCCCTTTAATCTAATATTAAGTTAAATCGTAAACCTTTAAATTCAGTTTCCAACATCAAAGCCAACGAGGCGGCTTGCGCAATCGCACCTAACCAGCGGATCGCTTACCAATACTCTCTAATGCCATTGTCACCAACACGCATCTACCGACATCAAACCTTTACAAAACTCGGAAAGGCATAACTTACTCGTCCACATTAAAAAAGTTAAGAGCGAGAAAATAAAGCTTAGTTTAGGACTGTGTCAAAAGTCGGTCCGTTTGCCTAAAGGGATAGAAAATAGAGACGTCACACCAAAGGACCCGACGCAAAAAACATACAAAAGCCCGGAGTTTTGGACACAAAGCGACATCGGGAAATAAATTATTTCATCTGTTCAGTCCTTTCACGATAATATTGGCAAATGTTTCCATCTGGTTCTGGCCACGCCCTCGTTTCAATCTGACACGAAAAAATATATCACTACAAATTAACGAAGTAGAATTTTAACTGGAAGAACTAGAGTTCAAATTTGCGCTGTTAAGTGTCTGTCCAGTGGGTCGGTAAGTCAAAGTCGACAGAAAGTTAAAGTTTCTATAACATTTTTTATATTAACACCAACATATATTTTGACTGTGATGTTTTTATTATTTTTGTTCGTGATTCCGAAACTATTTGTGGATTTTTTTGCAAAGTCGGCGTACGCGCATGTCTAATGTGGAGAAGTTCGTGGAAATGCCGACAAAGTGTTGCTAGTAATTATCTAATCGGCACAAACGGGGACTTTTCGAGTATTTGGGCTTCCGTTGGGGTGACCATTAATCAGCGGTAACTGGACGTTTTAATGCAGTAGACAATGTCTTATTATCGGTTTGTTACTTTTGACCGCTGCCGAGGCCTTTAGTTTGTTGGTACGATTTATTAGTTTTTAGCTGAAAAGAAGTGTACTTCTTTCACCTTTTTCGCTTTGTTTTATAACATTTTATTATTATTTAGTTAATAGGAATGTTCCAGGAACCAAAACATTAATTCTGGTACGTACATTTTAAACACACATAAGTGAACATAACATATAACATAACGAAACATTTAGCTCTACAATTTTGTTCATACAGATTATTTTTAAACAGCATTCCAATACTACTTTAAAACATAAGCCTAAACATAAACAGCCATAAACATTGCCTTATCCCTTACCTCAGCCGACGTAGCACTAATTTTACTGTGAAATAATAATGTCAAGTAAGACTTTAATTTAAAAAGTCTGAGAAATTTGTAGAAATGGAATACTAAGTATGTACGTAAACAGAATCAAATTTAAAAATATGTAAAAAATCAAATGAGTAAATTTAAACACAATATAATTTTAAGACACAAAAATCAATACGTTTTCCTCTGACTCTTACAATTACGTTATTCGTAAGAAACGGCACTCATTAATAAGCTTGTAAAACTGTCATTCTTTGCGTAAAGTATTACAGCTGAACTCAATTTCTAGAGCACAGTGACAAAGCCCAGCTCAGCATAGAGCCTCACTTACAAACAAACAACAATAAGTCCACATGTCTGCAGCCTGCAGTCTTCCACGAAAGTCATAGACAATAGACCGAACGGAAACCAAACGGTAGTGGCGCACTCGCATCTTAAAAAAAATGCAAATGTCACAATCTTTTTACAGCACGACCAACTTATTTGTCGAACGTAGTGACTACGCCACGATCGAAAAATAATACCATCTATTACAAAATTTGACAACTTTTGTGTTCTCTTATTTGTAACTCAGTAGTTCCGATTTTGGCCGTTCTACAGATAAGTTGGTGGCACTGTAAAAGGCAATGGCATTGCGCAGCGTCGCGTCGTCATTAGCCCTCTCTCAGGGGGGCGCAATAAATCAGACCCAGGCTGTGTGTAAATTGGAACTCGAAAGTCGTTTTTCGGAAATGTTTTCGCTTGTGATTATTGTTTGTTTTGAATAAACGATGGCGAAAGGTTTATTTCATTTTACGTTCAAGGTGCTTGGAGTGTTTCGGACTCTTCGATTTTGTGATTTGAATGTAATTTATACCTAAACATATTGACAAGTTCCGTCGGTTCGATTTAAATCTGGATGTCAGGCTTCCATGTACAAATTTTGATGAGTTGGGGCTTAGATGAAGATGTGCATAGATTAAAAACACCTAGACAGATGATCTTCAAAGAAACGCTTCATCTTAAGTAAGGCAAAATGCAGATTGATGTAGGCGTAAGCAGTATATACTGAAGTTCGCTAAGCAAAACTGTAATGTCTTGGAGTAGGTATGTACAGTAAAGGACCACACAAACCATCATAATGTGTTTAATTGTCGAAGACGCATGCACTAGAACTTAAACTTGTCAACTGATGGTAGTTTCGAACGGACTAAACCAACATGGTTCACTATGATTTGCCACACTTTTCTTCCGCGGACTCGGTTTCTAGGCGTTATTATTCTATGGTGACGTGTGAAAAATGTCGTCAAATATTTTATTTCAAGTGTAGAACGTAATTAAAACAGTTTTTATTATGTTAGGCAAAGGTATACACTTTTTGAATGTAACTTTTAATCCCTTTACCTATTTTGATTTCGAGTAATCCCATCTTCGCAAAGGAAAACTAATAAAACTAAAAATGTAAAATCTTATGTTTCGAATGTAACCATCGATTGTAACGCATACATTTTCTAGCCCTAGCAAAAAAAATATTAATTTGTATGTGAGACCTTCGTAATGATTTGGATAAGGACTCTTCAAATTTCTAGCTGGGTGACACTATTATATATGCTATTATGGACAGGTGTGCTGAAGTAAATATATATGTTATGCACAATGTGATTAATGCGGGCATTATTAATAATGCCCGGGCACTATTAATAATGTCTAGCTCCATGGGACAAAGTGATTAATTACTATTTAAACTTCATTATGTATCATATTGTCCGGTCCATCATTTCTCCAATTTGACTGTAGTATGTTAGTATGATTATTTCTATAATTTGACAGAATTGTTCTTTGTTGTTTATAAATATACAACAAAGAACAATTCTGTCAAATTATAGAAATAATCATACTAACATACTACAGTCAAATTGGAGAAATGATGGACCGGACAATATGATACATAATGAAGTTTAAATAGTAATTAATCACTTTGTAATTATAAATATTATTATTAGTTTTTATTTTTTTAATTTTTTTAAATTTAGAGTCTTGTTTGTATGTTTTTATTTAGTTAAGGAATAATATAATGATTGTAATGTATGGCTTGTCGCACGTGTTGGCATGTCTGTAAGTGCGACAAGTAGTTAATAAATAAATATCGCTAAGTGACAATTGGGCAATTTGAAAATAAAGATAAGTAACCAAACGGGACCGGTTAGGTTACTAAGGATCCAGAACCGGCTCGGAGCACCTCCTCCCAGTGTGGTCGCTACTACCTCTAGGTAGAGTGTATAAAAATGCGATTCTATTATTGCACTCTAGAGCTTTTGGCGAGAAAGCTCCCGGACTGATTGCAATAATACAAAATATAATAATTAAATATGTTCGTATTTCTCTGCCCAAAAAGTGATGTGCGTTAAGTATAATGTCCAGTCAACTTGATTATTATTTGTATAATTAATAAATTGCCCATGGGCATTTTTCGTAGGGCCCGGTCATTATGTATATTGCCCGGTTTATCACTTGATCACTTGATAACATTTATAAAAAATTAAAACAACTGTATGGACTGAAATTTCAATTTTGCTTCCATAATTACTCAATTACAAGATCAATATCAATGTAATATAATATTAAGGAATTGCTTTTTATTGATAGATAAATGAAGATATATATAGATATCCCCATCAATCTCGATATGAGGATCAATACTAGAACCTTTTAATACCTACATATTACAGCTTACTCATGGCGCTATCTGTTATGTGACAGTAGTCACGTAGATCTTCAATTAGGTACGTGTTGCAAAATATTACTCAG
Organism: Ectropis crepuscularia; assembly: GCA_963693475.1. Lineage (NCBI taxonomy): Eukaryota > Metazoa > Arthropoda > Insecta > Lepidoptera > Geometridae > Ectropis > Ectropis crepuscularia. Next base: position 25,179,396 of record OY856342.1, read on the forward strand.
TCATTATGATAACTAGTAAGGTGCAGTAATTAGGAAGTAATTACAGGTGTCTGGATGTTTAAGCCCACGCCATAAAAAGATTGAGTGTTATAGACGGGCGTTTGACAAGTCTGGTGCATTTTATTTCGTAAACGGATATTCGGAGATATGAATACAAATATTTGTACTACTAATATTAATATTATATATGCGAAAGTTTGGATGTTTGCTCCATCATGTTGGAACATCTGAATCGGGTTGAAATTTGGAACATACCTATATTCAGTTATCCCACTAATATTATAAATGTCATTGTATGGATGTTTGGATATTTGGATTTTTGAATGTGTGTTGCTCAATCACGTACTGGCGTCTGAACGGATCGGGCTAAAATTTGGAAGATAATAGGCTGAAAGCACACGTAGGGGGGGGGGTTGGTGTTAGGTCTCAGTGGGGTAAGTTTCTTGCCAGGTTACTTTCCCCAGGAAATGCTGAGCACGCCACAGCGCACGTCGTCCAGGCATGTGAAGCTGGACTACTAGACCATCAAGCGCGCACCGACAAGTCCTTCATACTACGTCCTCGCCATCGCCCGACTGCCGACACGGTTGGGCGATGGACCCACACTTCCATCATGTGGGTCGTCCCTCCCGGGCAATGCTACAGTCTTGTACGAGCTTCGCATACTACATCTGCCTCGCGACTGTAGTAGCAAAAGTATGAAGGGCGACAGCGAATCTTCGGCGCTATAACCGAACTCGAATTTGGCTAGGGGAGATAACCCCAAACTCTAAATCACCCTCATGAACATGAAGCAGAAAGGAAAAACAAATCCCCAGGTGGGTCCCGGCCAAGCCGGGGAATCCCATGCCCTCGCGGCGAGTTCCCAACGTAATATGGGGGGGAACACCCAACTGCCTATTGTTACCGCGCCTACAACGCGGTCGGCTGCTTTAGCGGCCACGACCCCGGCTGCGATCAACGCGCCACTCGACACGACCCGCGATACCACAACGGCTGCGACTTCCGCGCCACTCACTACGACAACACACAGTGTACCAACCACGAGTGCCTGGCAACAGAACCTCGTTCGGAACAGCGTCACTAACAACCCCGACAATGACAAAGACAGCGCCCATCTCTCAAGTCTTGGTGGCGAACTTCGCGCGCTGGCAGTCCAGCGCGACAGGATCGATGCCAAGCTGAGAGACGCGGACCCTGGGACGGCAACGGACGACGGCTCTGGTGGTTCTGCCTCTATCTCTTCACATGAAGTACGCCTGCTTAAACAAAAGCGCGGAAAGATCATGGCAAGAGAACGAGAACTCAGCGACCGAGTGCACAAAATACGCGAAGGCGATAGCCAGCGCGGTGTGCAAGCGGCCGCTGATAAAGGTGACCGCGACCAGCTGCAAGTACGCGAAGGGACTACCCAGCGCGAAAAGCAGCCGGACGCGGAAGTGCATGAGCGGGGACTGACACGCGAAGGGGCAACCCAGCGCGAGACGTCACTGCCTGCACCAGAACAAGCCGGAAACGTGGAACGGAAACGTCCTGGCACACACACTACCCACGACCGACCCCGCATCAGGAAAAGAGGGAAGCGGGCCGGAGCCTCACACAAGGCGATCTCGGTAAACCACCCTCTACGCACCTCAGAGCCACGACCCGGGACCAGTGGTACGGCGAAGAGAGTGCGACCTGATGACACGGCTTCACCGAGTACACTACAGGGGGACCCCAAACGCTTGAGAACCCAGTCAGCACAAGGGGAGCGGAGAACCTATGCGCGAGCCACGAAGGACATTCCGGCGCGGCTTGCAGTAGCTATCTGCTTCTCACCCCCGTCTAGAGACATGACACTCGACGAGGCCATCCACATCAAGGACACACTGGAGGGCCTAGTAATGGACTCGGACTTCAATACACCACTCCCGGCCTTCCGCGGTTATCCACGAATAGCGGACGGTACCGTGCAGATGTGGTGTGAGGACGACTACGCCCTAACTTGGCTCACACAGAACGCACCAAAAATCATACTCCCTGACACCAACATGACGCTGACGGTCATGAGACAATCCGACGTACCTACACGTGTCCGAGCTGCGCTCTTCGTGCCCAAATACAAGGGGGACATAGCGCGACTCCAGGGTCTTCTGAAACGTCAGAACACCTGGTACGACATCGACAGGTGGTCCCTATACAGAGCGACAGCTGTCGGTGGTGATAACCACGGGACTTATCTGACCCTGGGTATCCCACCTGATGAAGCCGAAAAAGTCCTGGGGCGGGAACGACGTGTATCGTACCTCCTTGGATCAATATACGTTCGCTTCTACCCTAGTACCCAACCCACAGACACTCAAACCAAAGACACAGACACTACACCAACACAACCCGCAACACAAACTGATGACGAGGACATAAAGACACTAGAAGAGGATATGGCCAGAGCAGCAATGGCCGACGCGGATGCCGCACCACCGACATCGTCTGGGTGGATGGACCAACTGCTCGCCTCGTCGCCCAATGATGACCGACGTGGGGAGGGGGAGGGAGGAGAACTTTCCGATGGATCCGTCTCCTGCTAACCCCGCCCCATCGCCGTCATCATCCACACACATTCCCCTCGAAGTCATACAGACAAACCTCCAGCACAGCCAGACTGCCACGGCCAGCTTACGCAGAGCGCTGGAGATAAACCCTCATACCATTGCCCTGATCCAAGAGCCGTGGATCAGGAAAAACAGAGTGTGCGGCCTCAACAACATCGGAGGTAAGCTCATTCTGGACACGCACAACACTGACGCACCACGAACCTGTGTATTCATACCCCAGGACATACCGACCACGACACTCACCCAATTCTGTTCCAGAGATCTGACAGCTGTCAGGCTCCAAACCAGAGACGACACACCAGACATCGTACTTGCCTCCGTCTACATGCCAGGAGAGAGCGACGACATACCACCAAAAGAGATGTCTGACCTGGTGCACCACTGTGAGAGCACCAACATGGAGCTGATCATCTGCACAGACTCAAACGCTCACCACCCACTGTGGGGCAGTGAGGAACCCAACACCAGAGGAGAGGTATTATGCACATATTTATTCTCCACTAACCTTAACATTATCAACTGCGGCTCAGAACCCACTTGGGTCACACGCCGTAGTCAAACAATTATAGACCTAACCTTAGCTACCGAAAAAGCAACTGAACTAATTTCAAAGTGGCGCGTATCTAATGAACCTTCTTGTTCAGACCACAGAAGAATTCGTTTCAAATTACTAGCCACAACAAATAAACCTACACCAAAACGAAATCCGCGTCGAACCAACATACCAAAATACAAACACCTTTTAACACTATTACTGGACGAACACTTAACACCTTCTAACTTAACAGATCACATACAAATAGAAGAAACCATTACAAAACTCTCAAACTCTATAATCGAAGCGTATCAGACATGCTGCAAACTAAAAGGACCTAACACCAAAGGTAAGAGAAACCGCTGGTGGAATGCTGAATTAAGTAAACTCAGAAATACACTACGCAAACAATTTAACAAAGCCAAAAACTCAAGACTCACCGAAGGCTGGGACTTATATAAAGAAACACTGCACACTTTCAAAAAACAAACCAGAGCCGCCAAAAGAACAGCATGGCGAAATTTCTGTGAAGACATCGAATCAAACAACGAAGCTGCACGGGTAAGGAAGATCCTATCAACTGATAAGGATCGCACCCTTGGCGTGCTGAAAAAACCTGATAACTCCTATACAATGACAGACCATGACACCAGCAAAGTCCTTCTTGATACTCATTTCCCAGATTGTGTCCTCTCCGGGGACAGAACATGGGCAAGTGAATCGGTATGGACACCTACTGATCAAGATAGGTTCATAGCTAACACTATAGTAACAGAAAACCGGATAAAATGGGCAGTCAAAACTTTTCAACCATACAAATCTGCAGGCCTAGATGGAATCTTCCCAGCTTTATTACAATGGGGTTTGGATTCCTTAACACCATGGCTGGTGAGAGTATATCGAGCCTGCATAGCGCATAGATATGTACCACAAGCATGGCGCGAGGTGAAAGTCATTTTCATCCCCAAACCAGGCAAACCTGATTACACTCAACCAAAAGCTCACAGACCTATAAGCTTGACATCATTTCTGCTGAAAACTCTTGAAAGACTCTGCGATCGCTACATCCGCGACGGACCACTAAAAGAAAGACCACTTCACAAACAACAACACGCATATACTACAGGCAAATCAACAGAAACTGCGCTACACAGTGTAGTTTCAAAGATTGAATGCGCTGTGGACCACAAATGCTCATCCTTGGCGGTCTTCATTGACATTGAAGGCGCTTTCGACAAAACTACTTTCCATAATATCAGTACGGCCCTAGAGGGACACGGTGTAAACCCAACACTAGGTGGGTGGATCACCAACATGCTCAAACTAAGGGCTGTACAAGTCACGGTGAATGACACCACAAGGGCCATTGTGGCGAGAGGCTGCCCTCAAGGAGGCGTTCTCTCTCCACTACTATGGAACCTTGTTGTGAACAGCCTCATCAAACGGCTTAATGACCAAGGCTTCTTCACAGTAGGATACGCTGACGATATAACAATAATAATAAATGGCACCCACGAAAACACCCTATGTGATCTCATGCGCCAAGCCTTAAAAATAGTAGAGAACTGGTGCAACGAATATCAACTAGCGGTAAACCCAAACAAAACTGAACTTATTCTCTTCACAAAAAAAAGGAAATTAGCACCACTACGGCTACCACGTTTCTTTGACATGACCCTAACCCTCTCAACCGAGACCAAATACCTGGGCATATATTTGGACAAGCAGCTGAGTTGGGCAAAACACATAGATTACATCACAACAAAAGCCAGCATATCCATGTGGCAATGCAAACGCCTTCTTGGAAAGAACTGGGGCATCAGCCCCAAAATTACTCACTGGCTATACACCACAGTCATTAGACCCATCATTACATATGGCTCTTTAGTCTGGTGGCCCAGGACAGACCTAATCACAGCCCAACAAAATCTTGAAAAACTGCAGAGGCTAGCTTGCGTAGCCATCACCGGTAGCATGAGAACTGCACCCACTGCCGCCCTGCAGGCAATGCTCGGACTGCCACCCCTACATCTTATTGTGCAGGAGGAGGCAGCACTAGCAGCTCTTAGACTCAGCATAGCTGGCACTCTAGGTAAAGACCCCAGAATTAGACACACACGGATAAAAGAGGATATCACTAAATGGCAACCCATGGTATCCTCACCCAATGACAGAATCCCGAAAACATACTGTCTGGAAAAGCACTACCAAATACAACTCACCGAAGAACAGCATGACTGCTCTGGCCCAGAGGAGCTAAGAATCTATACTGATGGATCGAAGACAAGCTCTGGTACAGGCGCTGGAGTTTTCTCGAATGACCTGAACATAAATATCTCCAGCCCCTTGGGAATGCTAAACACCGTCTATCAGGCGGAATGCGTGGGCATTATCCGGGCGGCACATGCTATAGAAACTAGGCAGGTCAAGGATATGCACATTCGCATAGTCTCCGACAGCGCCTCAGTCCTCCAATCCTTAAACAAACGAAACTTCACCTCCGGATTAATGCTTGAGTGCCATAGAGCACTGGAGCGAGCTGCAGTGCCTTATGGTAATAAAATAACGCTGCAATGGATAAAAGGACACAGTGGATCACTGGGCAATGATGCGGCTGACGAACTAGCCAGAAGGGGATCAAACATGACGGTTTTCGGTCCCGAACCCATCGTGCCAATCCCTTTTAATCAGCTACGTAGATGGCTACAGGAACGCACACACACACAGGCAGAGAGATGGTGGACCTTGACACCAGGCTGCGGGCAATCCAAGATGGCAATGCCGTCTCTGGACAACAGACTGCCCAAGCGCCTTCTGCGGCTGGACAGAAGAAGCCTGCGCCTGGTGGTAGGGACCATCACCGGACACTGCTCACTCAATAAACACTTTCACACAATAGGTGTCACGGACAGTCCTCTGTGCAGGGCGTGCATGGCGGCTGAAGAAACGGTGGCGCATGTGTTACTCGAATGCACAGACGTCGCCGAAATACGTGAAGTAACCCTAGGATCACCGAGATCCCTAGTGGATGCACTGAGGAGACTGGGAAGTCTAATCTGCTTCTGGAGGGATTTGGGCTGGATGGAATAACAGCCCATGGTTCACGTACAATGGTCCAAGTCAGGGACTAAGTGCGGAAACCTTACCCACTAGAAGTAGTGGGTAAAACAAAACTTGAAGCACACGTAGGCTATGACATAAATGACGGGAACAGCGGGAACGGGCACTGCTAGTAACATCGCAAAATCTATTAGAGCTTTAACTAAATTTTAATGGCCAGGACGTCTACTCTCTTTCTACGAAAACGAAATTTCGAGAAAAAACTCGCGACTTTCATACTCCGGTTCTACTTCGTTTCGTCCGATAGAACATTGTTTGACTTTTAAATGTTCTAAGCCTACTCTGATTAGAATAGGCTTAGAACATTTAAACGGACAAAACGACGGATCGAAGTAGAATCGGAGTTGGAAAGTCGCGAGTTTATTTCGAAATTACGTTTTCGTAGAAAGAGAGTAGACGTCCTGTTCCGCTCGATTCTTACAATGTAATTGAGCAATAAAAATACCCAAACAACTAATCATTCAAACATCCAAACGTTACCATTTATAATACCAGTACCTAGACGTATATACGTACATGGACGTATAAAAAACTTTTTATTTTATTCTTCTGGATTTCCTGATACAGCCTTGGCTAGCTGGCAACCAACGGATACTGAATTTTAATAATTGTATACAAAAAATCAAAATTTGATATGATTGTTCTACTTTTGTCTTGTATTTATCGGTAATTTCTGTTGTGCCTGATAGGTTTTTTTTTAATTAATAATTTTAATGTGCTTAATACGTACAGTAAAATTATAACATGAGTAACAGGATTGTCCAACTAATATTAAAATCGTACCAACATTGTAGATGTTAAAATGTTGATGTTTGTTGCTCAATCACGTCAGGACGGCCGAACGGATCGGGTTGTTTATATCACACAATAAGACTATAGTATTTTAACTCATGGACTACTTTTTATACCTGGAAAATAACAAAACGGGAAATACCTACGTAGGGAAAACCGCGGGGTGAGTAGAATATTTTTTTAATACAAAAATCTTATATATAAAATTCTCGTGTCACAGTGTTTGTTTCCTTACTCCTCCGAAACGGCTCTACTGATTTTTACCAAATTTTATATGTATATTCAGTAGGTCTGATAATCGGCTACTAGCTATTTTTCATACCCCTAAGTGATAAGGGTTGTTCACCCCAAAAATCTAGATTATGATCCGAGCGAAGCCGGAACGGGCCGCTAGTGTTATTATGAATTTAACGATTTTTTCTTGATGATTAACTTTGCTTATTTTTGTTATCGAGACTATGACTAATTTACTAGAATTAATATTATTTAATATTAAGTGTGCTGTATATGAGTCTAAAATGTAAGTGAAATTCCTATAACATTGATATATACATACAATGTACCTAATAGTAACTAAGTATTAAAACTTAATTGTAACACTTGTACATATAAGTACATAATTGAGATTGGATTTAAGCAAAACCATTGTTTGCTACACCCTAAATACAAGTATTTCAAATATTTGTTGTATACGTCCATTTAAAAAATAAATAAATATTTGAGACGTTTTATTTGTAACAATATTCTGACAAATAAACATTTTTTTTCATTTAGATTTGGTGTTGCCAGTAGCACAATGCAAATAATAAAACAAATGCAAAATAATAGCAAAAAAAAGAAACTGTGTCCTTAAAGGCGATCAAATCCCTCACAATGGTCCGGAACGGTGGCACGTTGGACAAAATTTCACAAAACAAGGTATAATAAAAGTGCATCAGAACCGTGAAATTCATTACCGGAGACACCCAAGTAGTAGGAAGCATGACTAATTAGGAATCCGTTTGAGACGCGGAGACAGATGGTATTTTATGACAAGCTCTCTACAACTTATTAAAGAGATATTATTTTATTTGTTCTGTGTGTCTCTATGTAGGTCTCATATTATGCGTTTTAACAGCATCTTGTGGATTTACCCCGTTGCCGTAAGTTTTAGTAGGACTCTTAGCAGAGTCCACCTCGAGAAGTACCACACCTTTGGCAGTTATTCTACCGCCAAGCAGTAATGTGCAAACATTACTGTGTTCCGGTTTGAGGAGCAATGTTTCCAGAGAAATTACAGGGCTTAGAGATATAACAACTTAGGTGTCTGGGTGACGAGCGCAGTGCGGTGCTAGGTAATGATTTGTGCTCTTCACGTTCCATTAGCTGCGTGTCACTGTGCCGTTATGTGCTTATGTGGCAGACATGTTACTTACCATCAGGCACATGTCCTGCTCTTCTCGTCACCCGTAGTAGCTCCGTAGCTTATACGCTATTCCAGACTGTAATCTGTATTCCAAAAATTCAATCCGATCCGTTCAAGCGTCCCGACGTCATTGAGTAGGTAACTAGCATCCAAACTTTCACATTTATTATATTAGTACGATTAAATCAGCTGTCTGTTATACAATAGTACCTGGGTGACCGAGCTTTGCTCGGATTTAATACTAAATATACTTAGATACCTACAGATAAAAGACTCCGACTTAGAAATAGATTTTCTTAAAAAAAACGAATTGAAAAAAAAAGAGAACCCGTCTGGATTCGAACCCGGAGCTACTAATTCGTGAACGCTATGAGCGCCCGACTTCCCGTCTGAGCTAATTATGCTGTCGCGTCACGTGGCGAAATTTACCTTCACATTCTAATGTCTAATGTGACAGTTTTTCATTGTCTAAAAACGCGCATAATATGCGTTTTTTTTTAAATAAGACCTAGTTAGATCGATTTATCGTCCCCGAAATCCCCTGCATACATAATTTCATGAAAATCCGTCGAGCCATCTCCGAGATTCAGATTCTATATATATATATATACATATTTATATAGGTACAAGAATTGCTCGTTTAAAGGTATAAGATATATATATATATATACATATTTATATAGGTACAAGAATTGCTCGTTTAAAGGTATAAGATTTGCTGAATTTAGTACTAGTTTGTGTTGTGAGGAATATCCAAGCCATACAGTATTTGTCAATATTTTAGTGATATCTTGATCTTACTAATATTATAAATGTCAATATTTGGATGTTTGGATGTTTGTTGCTCAATCAGGTCCAAACGTATGAACGGATCGGGCTGAAATTGGGAACACAGATAGATTATAGTCTGGAAGAACACATAGGCTACTTTTTATCCCGGGAAAACAAAGGGAACAACTGGAACGGGAACTACGCGGGTAACACCGCGGAGCGCTGCTAGTATCTAATAAGTTTTTGGAAACGGATAAACTTAACCTTGGTAAAACATAATTAATAACTTCATAATCACCTTTGCCATTTATTTAACCGTGTAGTAATGTGCAAACGCTACTGTGTTCCGGTTTGAAGGCCAACGTTTCCTGATACATTACAGTTCAAAGAGATAAATCATCTTAGGTATAATTATACCTGAGTGACGTGCTCAGTGCAGTGTGAATTTTCTCCTTGGAGTTAGTAAATCCAAAGTCAATCCAAGCTCACAGCAAAGAAAAACGAGACAACTAGCGCCATCTCTGAACAGGGTAATCCATCAACTCACCGCACAGTGGAACAAAGCGGTTTTCAGGGGGCCAAAAAATAGTGAGCATTAAATCAAAGACATTCGCAACGCATCGTTTGACGCTGCTCCTGTGACTGCGTGCACGCTGCTTTGAATTATTGGGACGATGCGTCTTGCTCAATGGGAGGCCGACAGCCTTAATTATGCGACGGTAATGATTTCTAGCTTTTGTTATTTTTACGACTGAAAGGGACAAAGCTGGACTTTTAGTGGAGAATCCTTTTAGTTTGAAACTAACGTGACTGTTACATATTTTTAATTAAATCAAGGGTAAATCGCGTGTGATGTGGCCAGTTCACTCGGACTAAGTTTATATTTCGAGCTGCCATATTACACATGAGTTACCGTAAATTAGTAAAAAATATGTTGGTGATTTGCATAGGATTTTTTAAATTATGTCGTTTGTACGAGTATATGCTGCAATCATTCTGTTATTATTTTACCGTGTAATTTATTGAATTATTTTATTTAAAAAAAAACAACTAAACTGCTTCACCAAAGCGTCCTAATTCCTTTTTTTTAATAGTTTTGGTCAAAAGTCAATATTAAAGTAAAAAGCACATTTTATTTTTACATACCTGCACCTGGAGGTTTAACAACCACTAACTTTTAAGGGGTTAGAAGTAGCCAATTCGTTAATCAAGACAATGAACTTACTGCAGTCTTCATTTCCTACTCATCCTTTTAACCCACATCATAAAGTAGGTACAAATTGACTCTTTGACGTTAGGAACACACATATATTGCTTGGTCATAAGTGAGTGCTTCTAATTTAATATGAACTTTCTTGAATAGCAATATGGGAACCACGAACAGAAAAGGGCTGTTTTTAGGGTTTACCCGACAATTATTCGAATTTTTTCCCCGTAAAAACCATACTTAGACATCAACGAACATTTTAAAAAACTTGCCCAAATTGGTCCAGGCGTTGTTGAGTGATGCGCTTACAAACACATTTTGCGATTCATTTTTATATTATAGAAATAGAAACAAGAAAAAACTACCAGTAAGACGTCATTTTTAACGATAATTAGCATCAAAAAATTTTTTTTTGTCATATATGACATTTTTTGTCATATATGACAAAAAAAATGCTTACGATGAAATAAAATCACAACCTGCGTCAAACGTTAGCCCTGAGGCACGCTCCCAATTTGCTAACACGGTCGCGTTCACAATTCGGAAACGCGGTTCCTGCGTCTCGCCCCATACAATTGCCCTATCTAGACGTCTTCGTCAAACGACTGTAAGATTTATTAGACTGTGATTTAACCGCTACAGATACATGCGGGAACAGGCATAGTGTTTTGGCGAGGCTATCGGGTAACATCGCCGTCGATTATTCTCGGCGGCAATCAGGCTGGGGCTGTATATCAGCGAGTAATGAGTCGCCGCATGCGCCCGCGCCGCCGATTTATCGGCGCGATTTGTGGTCGCATGACACGCACGCCCTGACTGCCCTTGCGAAAATTCGCACGTGAAACATTACATAACTGTTAATTTTATTGTATAAATCATTACACATAACATGACAGATAAACCAACATGACGTGGAACAAGTAATTATCGTAATAATATTGCGATTGTGACGCAAATTGACGTTCTTGTCTTGACGTCTTCAAATACGAGTATGAAGTTGTTGTCGACAAAACTTGTTTTTATTTAACACGCTTTTATAACCTTGGTATGTACTCGTATGTATCTAAAATCTGTGAATCTGTATATAGTAACGGAATCAAATTAAATAATCACTTGTATTTTTTTTAGTTACCTGTCGATCGCAATTAAGGTCAGTCGATTATATCGATGACGATGGTCGATGATGGGTAAAAATCCTAGTGAAAAGTTTCAGGTGTAGTGGTCTTTTTTGGGAGTGAAATAAAACCCCTTGTTTATTTTGGTGAAGCGGACACTGCACAAGTTTTAAAACGAAGTGAGGTGCCAGAGCAGTGCACTGTATACAGATAGACAGATCTCAAAAACCTAATCTGGTTAGAAGGGCGTGTGCGTGTATAAATCAATAATCGTGGTGGAACAATAACTAATACAAGAACAAATTACGATTGCGACAGCCGGAGGATGCAAAAAAAATGATTTAATTTATACAATATTTATTAAAAAAGAAATTACAATTTAAACTATAATTAATATGTCTGAAACTGGTCAAAGTTGGACCGAGAATGGCTGGGCTCCGACAGGCGGCTTCAGGTGTCGCGGCGATGCACGTTCCCAGGCACGTTGCGCTGACGCGGCGGTCCTTGTTGTTTACCGCGGAATTGAGGGCGATGCAGACGCAGCAATTACTGTGTGTTAGCCTTGCGTAACACCTCCCCCCGAAGAACAGCGAGTATGGAAGACCTTGGTCGTGAATTGAGCTGGGGGTTGATTGATGTCAACCCTTCTGAAGTTTGGGTCTTCTTCTATATTTTCATTCAATTTCTTTGCAGGCTTGAGATGGTACTGGCGATAATATAGGCAGGCGACTAGTACAGATGCACTTAATATTATCGTGTACATCGGTACTGTAGTGTGATAGAGGCTATAGTCGGCGTCGTCGTTCATCTTTATAGATTCGGATTGCAGAGTAATTTTCTTGCTAATCTCGTGAAGGCTGTCGAGTTTTACGGAGTTTAGTTTTATTGCGGGAATAGTTGATGGCGTTCCAATTGTCTCGTTGACTATGTCCATGAGCTTGAGTACATGTCCCTTGAGACGATCGTCAGAGTTGGAGATGGTGAAGTGTGCAGTCTCCAGGTAGCGCGTCCGGGGAATTACTGCGAGGTAGCTACCCTGTAGTGTAGTGTATAGATCTTGGCTGCATGAGAGATGAACCTTTGTAGGAGCAGGGAAGCTGATGGTATAATGCTTCTCGTCCAATTCTTCATATGCTGGTGTTTGCAGGGAAACTTGCATTGGGTTACAGATGGTGGCGTTTCGCTTTTGTGTAATGATCAGCTGGACAATGCAATCTTCTATAGATCGGCTCTGCAGGCTCCGACTCTCTTTACAGAGATACCATTTACTGGTCTTCGGGCATTCAGCCTCTATGTACTTGAAATCTTTCTCTAGGAGGGCTAGGTAGGGCAAGGGCGGAGAAAGGATTTCATGGTTATGATTCGGGACTATAGATAACTTATACAATATCATATAAAGAGGACAAAACGATAGGAAATTTATATACTATAACTATCCTATTCTCTACGTAATAAGATCCTATTCTAATTATATCAAAATACTCTCTAAAGTCTAAATCTACTACTCTCTCTCTGCTATACAGTGTGCTTAACTTGCTAATCATAGCTCGTATCGCATACAAATTTAGGATCGAATGATGCACAGTGGAAGCTCTAATAAATGCTAGAACGTTCTGGAGATTAAAAAGCTCTTGAGAAATGGCATCGACATTGTCACTAAGTATTGTGAGAACTTGGGCTAGGTGAGCGTATTTAAGTAAGTCATGATCTCTAGTAACCAATGTTTCATTAATTTTATTGGTGAGCTCAGTAAGTTTGCCTTGGTTTGCCACTATGCTCTCTATAACTTTAGAGTATCGTTCAGCCCATTCTTTAGATAGACTGACGTGGCTATTAAGTTCGGTAGCTAATTTATTGTCATTGGCCTTAAGGGACTTTAAAATCTCGTCATAGTGCTTAGCGTCAGTGTAGTCAAGGTTGCCGGTTATACTTTTTATAACCGAACCAAGTCCGTCTATGAGTCCTCGCTTAACGCGGTTAGTCTCAAAAGTCTCTAGTTGTCTCAGTACATTCTCAAGCTTATTTTTAAGGTAATTCATGTGTGGTTCAAATAGTGAGTGGGTTCTATAGTTGAGGTCAGGGCTGATACTATTTATTTGATTATTAATTGAATTAATTTTGTCTTCTAATTCTTGTAAGTCAATGTATTGTAAGAACGAGTGGTAATGAGTTATAATTTTAGCTGATCCTAGTTTAAAGGGTAATATACCGGGGCCGTTATTTAGGCTTTCAAGTTTTATGTCCTGCGTTAGAGCTGGTTGCAGGATGAGTTGGAGAATCAGGAACAGTCTGGAACAATTGGTTAGATTTAGGGACTCTCTTCAACCTATTTTTGGCTATAGGGCCTCTCTTCTTCTTTGTATAAATGTGAATAGGGAGGTTAGCCATTACTACGTCATGAGTGTATCTAGGAGCTAACTTCTGTCGCGATGCGACTGGATTTTTAACAAAAATCTGTTGCTCTGGGGAATAGTCAGTTTCTGGTTCCCGGTGTTTCTATTTTCAGTCAAGTCTTGACGCGAGGCATTAGAGAGTTCGTGAATTTCTTTATACGCTATAGTCATTTTGTCTTTGTGGGTTGTAATGTATTGCTGTAGTAGTTGCGACGATATATCAATGTCAAATGGGTCTCTAGGGTCAAAATGTCCAGTTATGACCTCAATTGGTTTACATTTAGTGAAGCTATGTATACTACTGTTATATGCGAGAAGGGCATAGGGCATGAGGTTTATAACGGATTCAGATTTATGGTTAATTTTTAGAATGCGAAGGTGTTCCAAAATCGTTGAATGGAATCTCTCCACTATACCGTTTTCGTTAGGTGCGTGTGGAGCAACCCTATGGTGGTGAATTTTATGGATACGCAAAAACTCTGCCATTAGTTGGTTGGTGAACTCGGTACCATTGTCTGTGACTATAGTTAATGGTAGTGAGTGATGTGTGCTAAAGCTAAGAAGGGCTTGTACGACGCTAACTGCGGTCCCGTCTCTTAGGTAATAAGCTTGGGCGTATTTAGAAAATGCATCAACAATTGTAAGAAACTTTTCACTCTCTATAGTCAGAAGGTCTAAGTGAACTAGTTCAAAGGGCTTAGAAGATGGAGGCACAATTTTTAAATTGTTGCTTTATTGGATTACGGTCGTATTTGGCTCGACCGCAAACTGTACACTCATTTATACATTTTGTAATATTTTCTCTCATATTTGGCCAAAAATACTTATGTGAAAGCGCTAAGTAACATTCGTTTATACCGCGGTGGTTGGTCTTATCATCGTGGTACTTATTTATAATTTCTTGTTGTCGGAGGTACTCCTTAACATTTTCTAGCTCTCTTTTAGTGAGTGTCAGGCTCATAGATGAGCTTTTGAATGTGCTTTGGATAACAGGTATAATTTTGTATAACGCTAAGGGTGGATTTATTGGTAACCCAGTTTTGACTTTAGGATGGACGTATTCCTTGATGGCATTAATTACATCCTCCTCGAGGTTAGACTCAGATATTTGAACTGATGTGCGTGTGTGTGTTGCAAATGGTTTTGAGACGATTGGTCTACCTTTTATATCACCTACGACATTTAGAACTAGTTGCCTAGTGAACCTATTTAGGGGGTCGTCTGAGATAGGGACTTCCAAAATAGGGTTTTCAGCGCTAGTGTGAATGGTTTCGGTAGATGAACCTGATGACACTGATCTATTTGACGGCGGGACTTCGTCAGAACTGTGAGCCGTTATGGTGGTAGATCCTGACCTTGATAAGGGTCGTTCTGAAGGGTTTGCAATGGTAGAGCTAATATCTTCGTTAACGTTAATTTCAACTCGCGACAAAGCATCGGCGTTGGTATTGGCTTTGCCTTGTTTGTATACTGTGGTGAAATTAAATTCGCTTAGCTTGAGTCTCCAGCGTGTTAACCGAGACCCTGGCTCTTTTAAGTTCATAACCCACTGTAATGGCTTATGATCTGTAACAATTTTGAACTTCCTTCCGAACAGATAAGGGCGGAAATATTTGGTTGCCCATACTATAGCTAACAGCTCCTTTTCTATAGTACTGTAGTTAATTTCGCTTGAATTTAAGGTCCTCGATGCGTAGGCTACTGGCTTATCGCTGCCTATCGTTCCTTGGGATAGAATAGCGCCTACGGCAAAGTTGGATGCATCGGTTGTTAGTACGAAGTCCTTAGTAAAATCGGGATACTGAAGTATGGGGTCATTCGTCAAAAGTAATTTGCATCTTTCAAAACAGTTAATATAGTTAGGGTCAGTCATAGTAATTTTAGATCCTTTTTTCAAACACTGTGTCATGGGCTTTATTATCTTAGCAAAATCAGGGATGAATTTCCTATAGTATCCTAGAAGTCCTAGAAAACGTTTAATTTCAGTAGCTGTTTTGGGCATAGGAAATCTTTGAATAGCATTAATTTTGTCTGGGTTCGGCTTGATGCCGTCTTTGCTTATTATATGGCCTAAATAAGCTGTCTCGAGTTTTAAGAACTCTGACTTGTCCATCTGAATTTTGAAATTTGAGTTTCTTAGTCTTTTGAACACCTTTTCGAGGTTAATGATATGCTCTTGTAACGAGACACTAAAAACGATAATATCATCTAGGTACACTAGACATATAACGTTTTGAAGGTCACGAAGGACATTATCCATAACCCTTTGAAAAGTTGATGGGGAATTTTTAAGACCCATGGGCATACGTAAGAACTCAAAGTGCCCGTGCTCAACGTTAAAGGCTGTTTTGGGTATATCCTGGGGATTCATTTCCACCTGGTAAAACCCACTAGCGAGGTCTAACGTTGTGAAGTAGTGGCAGTTACCAAGCTTATCAAGAACATCATTTATATTTGGGATCGGATATTTGTCATCGATGGTCTTATCGTTGACTTTTCTAAAGTCTACTACAATTCTCCATTTAGCTTTACCTGATGCGTCAGCTTTCTTTGGGACAACCCATATAGGGGAGCTCCAAGCTGATTGTGAGGGCTGTATTATCCCTTGCTCTAACATTTTTGAAATTTGTGATTGGACCTCTTGTCTATGAACGAAAGGGTACCTGTAGGTTTTTGTATAGACAGGTATTTCGTCTGTTGTACGGATACTATGCTTAATTTGATTGGTAAAAGTTAGGGGTTCACCCTCGATGTAGAAGACATCAGCATATTGTGCGCAAAGTAACTCTAAGTTAGTCCGTTCTTCAATATTCAAATGGTTTGTCCGCAACTGAGATAGAACTTGTTTAGCGCGGCTAGATAGCGGATTTGTAACAGCAGGCTGGCACTGTTCACTAAAAACTTCTGCGCTAACAGGCTTATCCATTGAAAATATTACGTCATATCTACAAGGGTTAAAAATTTCAATGACACCACGATTATTTTTTACAGTTGTGACACAGTCCCGTATAGTGCATTTAGATATTATTTGCTCACTGATTAGGGCGTCACCGTCATGAAAGTTGACTGGTATGCGAATTAGCTTTGAAGTATTTGCTGGAATTATATCTTCATACAAATTACAATTTCGGGAGTCATACAATTGAAGTGGAATAGTAGACAGTCGAGTAACTAGACTTTTATTTTTCAGGTCTATACTTGACTCTAATTTTTCTAGAAGGTCATACCCAATTAAACCATCGAAGTAATTATGAAATTTGTAGATGAAGAGCGTGATATCACCCTCTTCTTTAAATTCTCGGAAACATGGTATAGTTATCGAATAGTCATTTCTGGTTGTTGCGTGAATATTTGTGACCTCGAAGGGGTCATAATTGCAAGGTGTATTGGGGTAGAATTTTTTCACAGCTTCAGGACTAACAAATGATTGGTTAGCACCTGTGTCTATAAGTAACCTTAAGGGTGGATTAGCTATCTGTATAAAAGGTAACTGGCGTTGGGTCTGTAAATTCACTTCTATTTTGGTTTTTCTAGGTTGGAACTTTTCTGAAAAACCTGGTCCTCAGACGACTGTTCGTCTGTGGCTTCTTCTATGTACGCGGGTGTATAGTCCTGTTGAAGGTATTGAGTCGGTTGGTTGTAAAACATAGTATTGTTAGTCGGGTCATAGTAAGCTTGTTCGTAATAATTATAGTCAACGTCATAAGGGTCGTAATACTGTGGCTCATCGAATTCATTAAAATGTAGTTCTCTACTTTTGAAGTAGTTTGTCGGTGGTGGGTTCCCGTGCTTTGACCAATCATGGAGAACTCTTGGTGGCTGCATGGGTCTAGATACGAAGTGGCTAACACCACTCATAGGCTTAGGCCTGTGCCTGAAGGGCCTGGTTGTTGGTAATTTTGCCTAGGGGCCTGGGGCATTTTAAATGCGTTATTGAAAGGAGGCCTGTAGTTAGGCGGTGTGGCACCAAATATTTGTTGGGTGCGCGTTGGACCTCTAAGAGTAGGAGGCATTTTCCAAATTGGTGTTGGCTGCGTTCCCTCAAATCTCCTAAAAGTTCCTGGCAAATTTACATGCGGAAATGAAAAATTACGTGAAGCATTGGAATTGAGTTGTTGACTACTTGAAGACGCAGACTGCAACGGTGCTCGGTCGTTGCGTTGCTGTAAATAGATAGTATTTTGTTCCTCGTGCACAAACTCTAGAGCTTTTTCAATACTTTCGGGTCTCATACACCTAATGCGCGATCCTAGTGGGTCACGTAGCCCGCGCAGGTATGACTGCAGAGTAAATTTTTTGTACAGACAACGTTTGGCTTCTATAGTGGTAGCCACTGCGTCGTGCAAACTAACATACGTCATAATAGTGCTGAATAAATTTTGACATTTCTCGTAAAACTCCTGTGGTGTCGCGCTACCCTGATTGAGCAGCGACAAATCATTATACAGGGAGGTTTCGTCGCGCTGATCAGCGAAGTTGTTCACGAGCGCGTTTCTAATGCCTATCCAGGTCTCTGGAATCCCATTTGAATTGATGGTGCGGGCCGCAGGACCTGTTATTTTATTTAGTATGCCGTTGAGTAAGGCTAAATTACTCAACTCGTAAGTGGCATCATTCCTTATAAATTGTGCCACTAATTGGTCACAAATGCGTATAAATCTGGTTAGAACGTTGGCGTTCCCGTCGAATTCCGGTACTAATCTAAGTGCCTTATAAATTTGGTCGATAACTGACTCGGCCATTTTATCTAATTTTATATCTAGATTTAAATTTCTATTAGCGTCAATTCGCTGTGACCTACGTGATCTATCTAACCTAGGGGTTTTAGACTCTCGCGGATGAAAAATCTTAACGGGTCTAAAAAACTATTAATAAAAAAATACACACAGTCTAAAAGGACGGCAAGTACAGTAAAATTAAGAAATAAAATAAAATACGATATAGGATAACACAGGATGTAAGGACTGAAAGAATCAGAGGCACTTACAACATTTTTCTCGCCGAATCTATGTCTGGATTCCCTCTGGTCTGCCGCTCCCGTAAGTTCGGATACTTCCTGCCGGTGATCGATTCACTGACTTTAATTGGAAATATCCTACCGACTGCGCCAATTACGATTGCGACAGCCGGAGGATGCAAAAAAAAATGATTTAATTTATACAATATTTATTAAAAAAGAAATTACAATTTAAACTATAATTAATATGTCTGAAACTGGTCAAAGTTGGACCGAGAATGGCTGGGCTCCGACAGGCGGCTTCAGGTGTCGCGGCGATGCACGTTCCCAGGCACGTTGCGCTGACGCGGCGGTCCTTGTTGTTTACCGCGGAATTGAGGGCGATGCAGACGCAGCAATTACTGTGTGTTAGCCTTGCGTAACAAACATGTAAGTACAAGTTGTTTAGTAAATTAATGATGTTTGTAAATAGCTGATTCCAATTCTTTGAATATGCAAAAGTACGCAAATTTTTGACGTGATAACGTCTAATAATTCGATGAAGCCGGCTGCACGCCCACAAAACATGACGTCATGTACCGTTACCGTCGGTCGTTACCTCGCCGCATGTTTGTTACAGTTGTATTAATTATTTCGACCAGTAGTTCAAGCGGGAATGTAGCTCAGTGGTAGAGCGTTTTGCATGTGAAATGCCCCGGGTTCGATCCCCGGCATCTAAAAGGTTTTTTGCATTGTTTTGATTGAAAATGACTAAATTCTTACATACAAATCTATTAAACAAATGAAATTAAAATTTTCTTTTGAAAAATGCTACCATTCCATCAGTATTTTCTTAAGACGTTGTCACGTTCTATCGTCAGTAAACCGACTTTTCAGACAAACATTTTTTTTTTAAATTCTAGCTTGTAAAGATTGAAACAATTAAATTGGATGCAATTTTTCCGGTCCTCAGCACAAGAACGTACGAAGGAAAAGTTAGCAATAATGACTTAAAAAATAAACGGACGGTAGGTATTTCTATATAGCTTGATTAATATGGACGGATTTTGTAGTATACAATTCGAATTATAAAAAGTAGGTAGTTTTGCAAGGTAGGAGCGCCCGGGCCCCGGCCGTCGTAGGTATTATTTATTATTATTTATATAATTTATTATTAATGACGTCGTCTTGTTTATGTTTACAAAAATTACAAATAGATCATACTTTAAATTTCAACTAGTTGCAGATTCTGTAATACCTATTGATTTTAAGGGTAAACTTATTGTATAGTTTTAGAGTTCTATGTGGTCTACAGAGCCTGTTAAATTTTTGCTAATAAAAAAAATATAACGGTGTAATATTGTCATACTGACTGATAACATATCCAGTCAGTGATCACGTTTCCCTGCAACGTAATCGATAGATTTAAAACACGCTTCCAACTAAAAAGTTTTCTCACTTTTTAGGGGGATATTTGATGATGGTGGGTGAAAAACTAAAAAACACGCTTACCTATATACTGTACATGTTTCTTAAGCTATTAAATACATTATTTTAACTGTTATAGCTTTATTGAGCATAGGCATTAAATTAAAAATTGTATTCTCATTCAAATTTTGAAATATGATACGATTTAATTTTTTTGCTTTTACTATTTCATTTTTATGATAAATGAATGAGAATACAATTTTTAATTTATACATTTCCACAATGATCTTTACACTAATGTCAATTTACTGATATTTAGTATGTATTTATTGTACTACCTACTTGAATCAATACGGAGACTCGCTAATTACCTAATTAGAATAGATTTTCACACTAGAATCCAATAAGAAGCTAGTTTCTGTCTTTTTACAACCACACTGTTCAGGTCACATAAATTATCAAAAATTCTCGAAAAACATTTTCGAAGGGCGTTCCGAGCGCTTGGCCGTTACAACGCGTAACCAAAATGTTGTCGTTTTTTGACTCGACGTATAAATATTGCCATCAGAGTGGTATTGCCACCAACACTAAAAGAGCAGGAGTGAGACAGATAGATGAATGATTTGTAGTTACCAATAGCGGAAGTTAGATACCTACCTAGTTTTTAATAGTTTATTAGCTTGTTAACCGCTTGATACACCGGTGTGTAATATAGTACCCAAAGACTTGGTTGATGACAAAAACATAGAAACTTAACTTTGCGGACGGGTTTTTGGCGGGAAAAAATTGTAATCCACATTAAAATTGTTGGTTACGGCTGGTCTAGTCTGGAAGAAAGGTGACTGCCAATCTGGAGCACCAGATTCAAATCCCACGCGCACCACAGTCTTTTCAAACTCAAGTGCGTAATGCCGCTAAATTAAAACGGCAAAGAATAATATCGGGAGGAAACCGACATGTCCTTCGAGGTCATGTGTTATCCACCATCCCGCACTGGGCCACCGTGGTGGATTATAGCCTTGACTTTCTACTTGCGAGAGAAAGCTCCGAGTCCCAGCAGTGGGAACATTTCCTGGGCTGCTTATTTCTCTCTTTATTAGCTCGTTGCTAGTCGTAGTCTGTTCTTTACGTAGGCGAGATTGTGACTAGTTAAATTTTCAAGTAAATAAATAATGTGTAAAAAATGTGAAAATGTTCAAAACGAATACACAGCTAAATCTTAGTGACATAGAGGCATTAATTAATGAACAAAATACCGACGTATTTGAATGGTATAAGTATATGGTAATTTTATATCACATTGAAGATTCCCAAACGGTGGAACGCGACTCGCCGTGAATTTTTCTTATAATTCCCGACGGCTTGAGCTTAATGAAGACGAAAACATTGTGCTTTCTGATTCCAGCATCAGCATACCTCCTGATTCTGAAAACGTCGATGTATCGAGCAAATTAAGTGAAGTACGTAAGCGACAATAGCGATGATGATCCAGATTTGGCTACCGAAAATTCACGGCGGCGAACGCGATCTTACCTACTCCAAAGATCCGTAAATGAAGAATATTCGGTACTAGAGTAATACTGATACAAATCCCGAATCATTCATAGTGCAAGATCTTTTTAAAACAAACATGTTTTTTAGAAGAATACGTAGAATTCTAAGGCCAGTGACGGCGAAAATATTGAACTTAAGTCTGCTTCGGTGCGAGAAGATCTGCCGTATACAGAGAAGCCAAATAAAGCTAATCGGGTTGCAGGCATACAATACTTGGCGCACAAAAAAGTGTCTGACAAGTAGGTACCGTGTGTAGAGAACCCTGAAAGAGTTTTAAAAAAACATTGTTCACATAGAAATACCACTGCAAAGTCTAAAAATTACTTCCTTTGCGGGCCCCATGGATCCTTTGTCGGATGGTGAACGTCATAAAATTCACAAACCATTTTGGAAGCTTAAACATGGCCGGAAAAATAGCCTTTATTAAAAGTTCAGTTATGAGGAGGTACAAGAGACGACGACACAAATCCGAAAGATCTTCGATAACTAAGAAACAAAATGGTCACGATACCTTCTACGTCAGTAAATTTGATGCTAATTGCACGAAAATCGGACTATGTAGACATTTTTTTCTCAATGCATCCGAGAAGACAGTTTTCGGAGATGGAGAAAAGAAGCAGACAACTTTATCATGAAAGAAGACATCAAACACAGTCCTGAAAACAAGCCGGCCTCCTTGTTCCCTGAGTGAAACAATAAATATAGAACTTTTCAAGGTCAGAGTGCATAGGTACTTCTTACCATCAGGCGAGTTGGTGGTCAAACGCGGACCTATGCGCGATAAAAAAAACAACTTCAAGTAAGTAAACCAAGGGCAACACTGAATTCAGAATTGAAGGAAAATATTGAAACATGTCTCAACATTTTACCAAAAGTACCGTCGTTCTACTTCCTCAAAAACCTATGTAGTCAATTCGTTCGGAGCTCCACATGCACCACGTATTCAAAGACTGGTGCAATCAAAACAACTACAGGATAGCTTCATGAAAATGTTCTTCTAAAAGGCCGAATTAAACTGAACGAACATAGAGCTAGAGCTGGAACAAGAGCATTCTTTCTCGATCTTTTAGTGTAAACGAAAGATCGTTCTTAGCGTTTTCCATATTATATATTCCATAGAATCTTTGCGAATGCAAACAAAACAACGAAAGAATGCTCTACGTTTGTTTACACCAAATGAATTTGAAACAATGGGGATAGAATGAGCATTCGCTCGTCTGATGTAAATCGGCCTTAAGGAACCTTCTAGACTCTAAGTTATTTTATAATCTGAGGGCGTTAGATTATAATCTTGTTTTTGTTTTAGCGAGACTACGTCCGACTTTTTTTATACGTCCATGATGCGTACATACATAATACATTATGTACACACGTTTGTACAAAGATGCCGGTAGCGGTAATGGCAACAGTGTCACGACTTCAGTCATTTTTTCCATCTCAAAAAGGCCTAACGTAGATGCGATAGTTAACGATGCCATTAATTTGTATTTTCTGAAAGTAATTTTAGCATTACCATCTGAACTCACAAAACATTCATGAATACCGAACAAAAGCCACTCAAACTGAGCCACGCTCAAACTGTAATAATTCGGAGATGCGTCACACTATTGTTTTCAACGAAAAAATACAGTGTTTAACGTTGACAGATGATCGTACGCCAGACGTCGCCACTGTTGCTGTAGATTAACTGTTGCTCCAACTGGCATATTGTCCGCCATTGTCCCTCACTCGTTGGAAATTCTGAATAATCGAGCGCGACTCCTGATTTGAATGTCAATAGTGATACGGTTAGCCAGCGGCCATTGTTTTTGGCCAACCAATATGGCGCGTCGACCCACCGGGCGTTCGGAGCTGCGTTAATATTTGTGTAATAGTTGAAGAAATAATAGTTAATCCTACTAATATTATAAGTGTCAATGTTTGGATATTCGTTTGTTGATGTTTGTTGCTCAATCACGTCGTAACTTCAGAACACATCTGGTGGAAATTTGGAATACAGATTAAAGTCTGGAAGTACAGGCTAAACATAGGCTACTTTATATCCAGAAAAAAATACGGGAACAGAAACTGCGCGGGTAAAACCGTGAGGCACTGCCATTTATAAGTAAATATGCTGATGGACAGACTATTTTATTTTGAAAAGAAAAACATACAAATGTAGCAAAGATTGTGACGTAAATATTACCTTAAGTATTAGGATAAACGGAAAACAAAAAACTGCCAATCAATTTAAATTTTTGCGTTAACTAAAAAATAAGATTTTTTGTTTAAGACACTTCAATTCTAAAGGTGCGACATGTCTTGTCCGGCCGGTCACTCTATTTAATATGAAAAAAATTGAACAACTTTGCCTATTCTCGACACAGCTAAGATAGAAAATAACAAATAACACCCTGGCTTACCTACATACAACAAATTTTTCGAAATCGATGAATAAATGAAGCTGTCCTCGCCACAGTGAAAGTTAAAACCATTGGTTATTGTGGAAGTTATATAGAAAATTTGAAAAACACCCAACGCAACCCTTTCAAATTTTATGTCAGACGCATATTTGAAGGTAATACAAATACCGATTGTGCGTCTAATATTCCTATTTCCTACCACAGTCATCAAAAGAGCTGGTAATTTTAAAACGGCAGAATCGATTTTGATGAAGTATAGCTAAGAAAACTTCGGACTAATTAACCTGTAAACAAAAGAAAAAAACTGAATCAAATTTATTTATCCATTAGGGAGCTACGATGCCATAGATAGTACTACATACAAACACACAAATATGTCTAACTTATAGCGTCCTGTCGTTGATAATTCGCGGGTTAATTTTCCTTTATATTATATTAGATATAAACAAATACAGATACAGAAGTGGGCATATTAGGCGCGTTTGATTTCTACTGGTAGTTAGTTTGACAAAAGATACTTAATAATTAAGTACACACCAAAACAATTCACGTTTCAAGCAAAATCAAAATTGGTGCATCTCATTGAAAGCTACGATCCCCGGTGTCCGGTGTTCTCTTTGAAAGAAAACACAAATACAAATACAAATACAAAAATCTTTATTGCTGTTTGTAGGTAAGATAAGATAATACAAAACATTTTAAAAATTGTTCCATACAAACTGGCCTCTGCGAGAGGCATGCAATATGTCTGGCAAGACAATTTGTTACTTAATTTTTAAATAAAAACAAAAAAAAAAAAAAATTTTTAATAATAGTCAGCTGATTAAAGTCTTCTTCTTCCTCATCTTCTATTAATTTCTGGTTTTTATTTATGTCATCTGATTCTTCATCTTCGATTAATTTCTGGCTCCTATTTGGTTGTGATATATATTTGTGTGAGATAAATGTTTGGTGAGCACAATTTCGCCATCGTCTTGTGTTTCATCAGGATATTGTCTTGTGTTTTTTGAGTTTGATCAATATGTCCATCCAGGGTCTAAGGTCTTGCATTAGTAGATCTTGCAGTTCATCCATGTGAGGAGTGTCAAAGAATGTATAAAGTGCAATAAATGTATATAATCAAAAAATCAAAAATGTCGTTAATTATAATATTCATGTAAATACTCAAAGAATGTCAAAATGTAATACAGTACAAACTAATTCATCATGATACAATATATCATTATTTGGTCTTATGTCAGTTGAATGTCAAATTTCATAATGGAATAATAATATCTATTGAGATATTAATGGAATAAGGTTTAAAGATTGTAAAAGTTTCATGTTAAACAATGTCTAAAATATTAGTATTCCAATTAATTTCCTTATCATTTAAAAATTCAGTTACAGTATAATAGCATTTGTGTATAAGCATTTTTTTTAGTTTACTTTTGAACATTGTTATGTTAAGTTCTTTTATGGCATTTGGCAGCTTATTATATAAAAGAGGAGCCATACAAAAAATGCTGTCACTCATAATCTTTTTTTTGCGTTTGTCTATGAGCAGTCTACACTTATCACGCCGGTTACGTTTTACTTTGTCACTCAATAGAGGAAAATAATGAGGGTTATTCCTTACAAAACACATAACTTCAAATATGTACAGGCATGGCAGGGTTAATATTTGGTTGTCTATGAATACTTGTCGACAGCTATCTGTAACTTGCATCCCGAACATAGCACGAATGCATCGTTTTTGTGCTTTGAAAACTGAGGCTGTATCAGTTGACACATCACACTTCTAACACCCCCTCGTTTTTGTATCGGTGGTCAAAAAGTTAAAGTTAATGTTAATTTGATTTTAGAATGTATTCTCAGAGGCGCCGTAGTTAATGTCTATTTAAATTGTAGAATAATATTTTGGAACTCGCTTTAGTTATAAAAAAAAACTTTTCAAACTACTTCGACATTGATTGTCAGTAGTCGCTGGAATTGTTATTTTAAATGGCATGTGCAAATTGTGCAGTTGCTGTGGTCATTGTACACGCGATATGTGTTTACTTGCTACCGTGAGTCTAAACTGTATTGTTTTGTGTGGCCTTCAGCCTAAAATATTCAGAATGTGGACTATTAGAGCTAGACTAGCATTATTAAATCTTACTAACATTACAGCGATACAATATTTACTGAATATGTTCCATGCCAACTCACAAAACATGTTTGTAACTCTTTGACGCAAAAACTACAGATTCAATCGGGATTAAATTTGGTACGTAGATAAGTAATCGTCTGGACTAACTTATAGGCAACTTTTTAACCGACTTCAAAAAAGGAGCCACCTCCTTTTTTCAATTCGGTTGCATGTTTTTTTTTTAAGTACTTATGTTCCGCGATAACGCCGCCAATTGTGAATCGATTTTGATGGTTTTTATTTAGTTTGATAGACCATAGTTCAAAGGTATATAGTCCAATGAATTTAATCTATATCGGTTTCAGCAATTTTTGAAAAAAATACAAAAAACTACAATGTTCTTTTATAAATTTAGAACGCGACGCGACGTTGTAGTTGATTCTTATGAAATTTGGTCGAGAATCCGAAAATAATAAAGCCGCCTATAATAATAAAGCGAAAATAATAAAGGGGATAGCCGCCGAACGAAAAATGTCATCGCTTTGACGGTTCTCTCTCTTTTATTTTCGCTTGAAATGATAGAGACAGGATTAGCAAAGCGATAGCCGATTTAGTTAGGCGGTAGAAGCGCGGGTCTTAATTGTGTTTTCGGAGAAAATAAATTATTATACCGGTAAAATAACTAGATTTTTTTAAATAAAGAGTGACGAGACGATCAGGACATGTGCTTGATGGTAACCAAAATGCCTGCCACATAACATCACAGTGACACTCAGCTATTGGAACACGAAGAGTTCAAATCATTACCTAGCACTGCACTGCGCTCGTCACCCAGAGATCTAAGATGTTATATAATAATAAATAAATAATAATAAATTTATTTGTCATAAATACATGTACAAGAAATCTGCATCCAAAGGCTCCTGAAGTAGTTTAAAACTGTGAGTCAGGAGCCGAAATCTCTATAGACCCGATATCTCTAAGCTCTGTAATTTCTCTGGACACATTGCCCTTCAAACCGGAACACAGTAATGTTTGCACTTTACTGCTTGGCGGTAGAATAATTGGCAAAGGTGTGGTACTTCCCCAGGCGGACTCTGCTAAGAGTCCTACCACTACTATGGAGACTATGCTAATATTCCATACCAGCAGTGCCTTGTGATTACCGACAGGGCACTGTTAGAATGGAATATTTACTGTGGCAAGATGGCAGAAAACATTAACAACCCACTTATGCTCCCCTCTGCTTGAAGTTTGAAGCCTTCTCTCACACTAAGAGAGTCACGGCCACCACCCACCATGCTCGACAAGTTCTAATGGGTGGTACATGTCTTGGGAAGACCATTCTTGGAGCTTTTCGGAGTCGTCGCAATGTTTTCCTTCATTAAAACCAGTGATTAAAACATATTTGTTCTTAAGTCATACAGGTACTCCGGTTTTACTCATACAGGTTTTCACCCCCCTCCCATGAGGTAATAAATGAGAGATGGCATTATGTTATTAGTAAAAATATTTAATTAAAGTAAAACGCTTAGTTTTGGTTAATTTTTAAAATAAATAAGCCAAGAAGACATTTTTTCTGGTGTTCTATAGATTGAAATTGTCATGGGTCCTAAAATAATAATAATTATCCCGGGATTTCGTAATAAGTTTCTTCCGACGTTTAGTTAGCTTCTATAAATAAAATAATAATAAATAAATATTGGTGGACAATTCACACACAACACCATCTGACCCCAAACTAAGCAAAGCTTGTGTGATGGCGGCCAGATAGCTGATATAATACTTACATAGTTTTAAATACATACTTGTTATACATAGAAACACCCAGACACAGTGCAAACATTTGAATTCATCACACAAATATTTGCACTGGGTGGGGATCGAACCCACGACCCTCGGCTTCGCAGGCAGAGCTACTACCCACTAAGCCACAAGGCCAGTCATAGCTAGTATAGTTATTGTTACAGTAGTTAATAAATGCATTGTTACTTTCATAACTCTACGTAGAACTCATTATTTTTGCGAAATACAATCTATATTCTATATCTTTCGGAGATTAGCCGTAACAAACAGACATACAGACAGACAGAGAGCCAAAAAATTAAAAACAGCTTTTTAGATATAGGGATCGTATTATACTTTCATTGGAACTCAGTCAAAAACTTTATGTATTTGTATGTATTACCCTCAAATTGTCTGCACCGTCAGATCATAATCTAATAGTCCAAGATCCCAGAGCTGCTAGACGTCACGTATTTTCTCATGAATGAAATGTGGACGATTGAGTAGAATTAGTAGGTACGGCCAATTTTGAGATATGAGATAATGATGGTACATACAAACATTACTTACTTCACGTATTTTCTAATAAATGATTTTCACGTATGTGAAAGGCAATATCCTTAAAAGCTAGGCCCGAACACTCTCAGACACTTTCCGTCGGCAGTTCTGCTTAACAACACCAAAATAATAACTTAACTTCACTTAAATTATCATACTCCATTTGTAAATATGTTCGTTAGACAACTATTTTAAAGCTTTTTCCAATAAGATAGACCAATCTAAGGGGGCAATCATCCCCTAAACTGGCGGCCCTGGGATCTTACCTACTCTATAAAGCTATAGCGTGTGATTATAATCCTAGGGTCGATTTGGTTAATTTGTAATCTGACATGGTTAGATTTTAATCGTTTTTACAATTTTACAGTGACATATAGATGTAGGTATATATGTATATGACATGTAGATGTATAGATATGGCTGAGTGACATATTATAGATGTTAGTGCGTAGTTAATTATTACGTACTCAGACACATACCTATTTGGAATTCCCCTTCAATAAATTATGATTTTATCTTTAATTCCATATTCGTACGGCTTTTAATCTCCTTTTAACCAGATAAAATCTCGACTAGACAGTCTTATTATATCTAACAATCTATTAATTTCAATCTAGAATCGTCTATCATCCTGAATTATTAAATCCGTTTTGGAAATAATCCATAGTACAGAGATAAGACTTTTTTTAGCCAACTAGCGGCAACTAATAATAGAAGAATTATTTGCAGATAATCTACCGCCAAGCAGTAATGTGCAATCATCACTGTGCTCCGTATTCTAAGGCAATGGATCCAGAGAAGTTACAGGGCTTAGAAATAAATCATCTTATATACCTGCAATTGGAACATGAAGAGTCAAATCATTACCTAGCACCGTACTGCGCTCGTCGCCCAGCGATTTAAGATATTTTATTTCTATGCCCTGTCATTTCACTGGAATTTCCCTACAAACGGAACACAGTGATGTTTTCACATGACTGCTTGGCGGTAGAATAACTGACAAAGGTGTGCTTGCCCAGGCGGTCTCTGCTCTCTGCACAGAGTCCTACTACCTACTACAAAGTAACTTATAGTACAAACTTTGCTTAGTTGGACGTTTGTTGCCTTCAAAAGGACCAATATTTGATAAATATTCGCTATAAATGTAATACTATATACTATACATGGTATTTTACATTATTTCATGCGCCAGAAAAATATATTTTTGAAAAACTTTTTAAATGAAAATTTTATTTTTTCATTGTCACAACAGTGTCAAAACAACAATGTCGAATTAAACGCAAAATTAAAATTTTTGAAAAAAGCCACTGTGGTTTACCACACACCTTTTTTAAAGATTACTTTTTTTAAAGTAATCTTAAAAAGGATCAAATAATATAAAAACACCCAATTTAAAAAATAATTAATGTAAAACTTACTTAAAAAACCCAATAATATCCGTCGGGAGCTGCCATCGCTTTTATTAATTTCATAGTAAGGAAAAATAAGTATCATCATCAACTTCCTGTATAAAGGTCCCACTGTAGGGGCCACTTTTTAGAGAGCACTGATCATTTTATTTTTTTAAGTACCTGCCTGCTATTATTGTTTTACTTACCTGTCGTTTTCTATCGAATTTCCTTATTGTATCGCAGCTACGACAAAACAAAATATTTTAAATCCAATCTCTCCCTAGTGAGCTACTAACGATAGCTACGAAGCACCAATTTAAAAACCTTCACTAATCAACTACAAACCCATTTCTGAAATGTTGGAGGAAAAGGCGACATTGATTTGCAATAAAAATTTTGACTGCAGTGCCCCCTGGTGAGTTGTCACCGTAACACTTATTTAAAAACATGCACCAATCAAACATTCACTCGTCACTGAAAACTGCATCAAAATCGGACTAGGTAGTAGTTTTAGAGAAAAATGGCAATATGAGTTTACACGAACATCCTCTCACCCCAAAACACTTACCTATACCGTCGGCGATCCGTCGCGTGTAAAAAAACAATCTACCGACTCGTATAATATAAGATTTTTCTCCTTTAATGAAACGGGATTTTAACACGCTTTTATTTTATTTATGGAGAACTATAGATACCTACACACTCGTAGAGTTGTGTGAAAAATGTACACTACCTACTTGAATATGTTTTTACAGCGACAATTTTTTAAATATTTGTCCGAGTATTATTTTTAACGGTATTATCTAACAAAACATAATTCATTTGTCATTTCATCACGGATAGCCGATCACGAGAACGCGAATGATACATCTTCTAGATAACAATCGACTTATGATCGATTCCTCAAAAACGCTTTGTTTGGAACCAAAACAGGAGTTAGACGGAACCACTGTTCTGGAAAAAATCGATGACCCGTTTTGATAACTTTCCATCGTAATATTAATCTGACTTAACTGAATGAGTATGTTTAATGTGACGAACGTCGAAACCCCCCTTGTAACCGATTTAAATAATTTATTTTCTCCGTAAGATCATAAACAGATTTAAATTTAAATTCAGACATTCGACCAAATTTCACAAGAATCTAAAACTACATCGCTTAATACCTGAAAGCAAATTTTAATTTTTTGTTCATATTTCAAAAACCGCCCCCCCCCCCCCCTCCTAATTTCGATAAAATTTATATGGGGCCATCTGAACTTTGATCTACCAAATAAAAAGTAACGATCAAAATCGAGTCACAGTTGGCGGCGCAATCGCGTAACATATTATACTTTATTATTTTGTAGTGGTAGGACTCTTACCAGAGTCCGCCTGGGGAAGTACCACACCTTTGCCAGTTATTCTACCGCCAAGCAGTAATGTGCAAACATTACTGTGTTGCAAAGGGCAATGTTTCCAGAGAAATTACAGGGCTTAGAGATATAACAACTTAGATCTCTGGGTGACGAGCGCAGTGCGGTGCTAGGTAATGATTTGGACTCTTCATCTTCCAATAGCTGTGTGTCACTGTATAGTTATGTGGCAGGCATGTTGCTTACCATCAGGCACATGTCCTGCTCGTCTCGTCACTATTTAAAAAAATAAAATAAAAACTTACATACCAAAAAACATACTTACAACCGAATGGAGTTCTCCTCCTTTTTTAAAGTCGGTTAAAAAAGGAAGAGGTATCGGAGGTCCTCATTACAGTTGTTTGTTTTTTTGTACGTAGGCATTAGTAGTTGTAGGTATGTTAACGCGATAGCTCCGCCAGTTACGAATCGATTTTGATGATATTTTTTTTTTGTTTTATAGATCATGCCTCAGAAGTGCTATCGATATCGGTGTTCATTACGTACAGCAGATATAATGAAAATTAAAATTATTCACTGTATGTTAGCTGCAGTTCTGTGATAGATCACATTATCGCTTTATGCACGGCGGTATGGCGGTCAAATGTACGCTATCATCATGGATAAAATAAAAATACTCTTTTCGTAAAGTCACAACAACAAAATACAACAAAGGAAACTTAAATAAGGACTACCTACTAAAAATTAATGATTTAAATTGCCGGTCTTTTCGCTCAGTGCCATGTCTAAGTTGCACATTTAGGATACTATACATATTACACAGTAACACAGCTCTTAGCAAATCAGGATTTTTAAATTAAACATATCCTAAAAATGAGATAAATTTAGGTTAAAATTCGTCAAGAAAATTCACTAGACAAATAAAACACTAACTCAAAGAATAGCGGTAGGATCGCACCGACGCGACGTATATAGCGTTCCTTTAATTTTCCCGCTATTCAAATACCTATGTTTGGAAAACATAATAATACTCCTACTAACATTTTAAATGCGAATGTTTGAATGTTTTTGCTCAATCACGTCTGAATGGATCGGCTTGAAATTTGGAGCTCAGTTTGATAACACATAGGCTACTTTTTGTCCCGGAAAAATAACGAGAACGGGAACGGGTAAAACCGTTTGATGCTACTAGTATCTAACTAAATAATCTTATTTAGTTCCAAATTTCTACCGTATTCGTTCAGCCGTTCCGACATGATTGAGCAACAGACATCGAAACTTTGGCACTAATAATATGTTTTACTAGCAGCACCCGGCTGTTTCTCCCGCGTCATTTCCGTTCTTTTGAGTTACCTACCTGCAACAATAAGTACCTACCTGTGTTTCAAATATAAACCTGATCGGTTCTACCATTTCGACGGAATTGAGCAACAAACATCCAAACGTTCGCATTTATCATGATTATTAGGATGTAGGTGAGAGTTGACACTAGGGTCGATCACTTCGTATCCTTCCGTTTTGTCATCACTGGTTGCTTTAGTTATGCTAATCCCTTATACGGCCCTCCGCTTACTGACCGTGTGGCCTAATGGATAAGGCGTCGGACTTCGGATCCGAAGATTGCAGGTTCGAGTCCTGTCACGGTCGAACCACGAAACGTTATTTTTGCAAGAAATAACTTAGCTATTTAGCGAAGAATTTCATATTTGAAATATTTTTCAATTTAATTTTACATATTTCAAAAAAATATTTTCAAAAAAAAAATCTAATAATAAATTTGAAATTAAAAATTAAATAAATTTGATGTATGGATATATACGAGTAAGGTGGGGGCAAAAATTGTTGAAATCAGATTTTTTTTACCACTATTTCTTTTTTTATAATAATTTATAATAACTATGGAGTACCTAATGACGTCTACAACAAACTCCTAATGGTAAACGACATGCCTGCCCATAATAGCACAGTGCCATTCAGCTATTTGAACAGCATAGCCCTTTAAATGTTCATCCCACGGCTGGGATTCCACTTCTCTTGCAAGGAGAAAGTTGAGATCATACTCCACCACGCTGGCTCGGTGCAGGTTGGCAGATGACGCATACCTAAAAAGATTCTTGGAACATTCCAGGTTCCTCATGACGTTTTCCTTCACCGTCAAAGCCAAGGGTAATGCCTAACTTATACACCTGCACTTGAAAAACCAAAAGTAATCAGAGGTGCCTACAACATCGCGATTGTGAATAGCTCGTTCTAGCAACTACGCCAATAAAGGTTTTATATTTATCACTGTTTAATTATTTGAACATGAAGAATTCAAAAACCGTGAAACTTCGCATATAAATGCTAATAAAGTATGTACTTACTTGCAAACCTCGATTTTCACATGAAAACGAAAACTAATGAATTTAATACGTACTTATACAAACGCCTGCACCAAAACACAAATAAAGTAGCCAAGTGCGAGTTGGACTCGCCCATGAAGGGTTCCGTTGCAGCAAGTAACATTATATACATAGTACACATAGTTCTTGTAGTTCGTTGTAACTTTGATCGAAGTTTCAATAATAGTGTATTTATGACGTACTAAAAAAAAAGCTACTCATCAGATCGAGTTCAAACTAATTCTCGTTGGTATTTTGCATGGTAATGTACATCATATATTTTTTTTAGATTTTTCATTCTCTTACTTTAGAAGTTAGAGGGGGGACACACATTTTACCACTTTGGAAGTGTCTCTCGCGCAAAGTATTCAGTGTAGACGAAAATGATTTTACAAACCTCAACATCATTTTTGAAGACCTATCGATAGACACCCCACACGTGTAGGTTTGATGAAAAAAAAAATTTTGAGTTTCAGTTCTCAGTATGGGGGTCAACCCTAATTTTTATTTTTTTCTGTTCAAATCTTAATGCGGTTTACAGAATACATCTACTTACCAAGTTTCAACAGTGTAGTTCTCATAGTTTCGGCAAAAAGTGGCTGTGACATACGGACGGACAGACATACAGACAGACAGACAGACAGACATGACGAATCTATAAGGGTTCCGTTTTTACGTTTTACGGAACCCTAAAAAATATGTGCTTTATAAAATATTGATAAACATAGCGATTACACCTCGTCCAATCCATCAAGTGATGCCAAGAAAATATTTATGTGGGTACTTGAAAAATATTCACTGGAACATACGGACGGAACGGACTTCCGCCGGTATCTAGATCAGAAATCTAATAAAATACTTTGTGTAATAGAGTATTGTTACAACTGGTATTTGGGACATGCAATATCTGATTTATTTATAAACTTGCTTTTCACGCGACGTCTCTCGCGACTATTTTTTGTGTTTTTTTTATTTTTGAAATGAAGATCTTACATCTGAAACGTGCAGCTTAACTATTTGTTTTTCTTTCGTGTGGGGATTGCACAAAGGCATATCCATCGTGTAAGGACACGGCGAGGCGAGACGATGAGCATAATATGAGCTAAGATGGTCAGCAGTAAGAAGTCCGCCCCCCAGGTCCACGGCTAGGAAAAC
The DNA here is from genome assembly GCA_963693475.1 of Ectropis crepuscularia. Taxonomy (NCBI): domain Eukaryota; kingdom Metazoa; phylum Arthropoda; class Insecta; order Lepidoptera; family Geometridae; genus Ectropis; species Ectropis crepuscularia. The sequence continues at coordinate 25,214,386 of OY856342.1, forward strand.
CATTGTTCCACCAGGAGTCGGTCCCACTCGGTCGCTCCGGCGCCGCCTCCTCCTAGCAACTTGACCGCGTCGCTGTAGCGGAGACGAGGACCTACGCTACACGAGCACCCTATTGAAATAAATATGTACCGTTACTCGGCCACATAGAGCTATCAGCCGAGTAGTTACTCGGCTGATCCAAGTCCTTCTAATCCCCCTATCCAATCCTACATCCAAGTCCTTTTAATCTCACCAACAAACTTCTACACGGGACCCTCGAAAGGGCGAGGCGTGCATTGAAATTCGTCCCGTCCCGTCCAAGATTAGCCATAAGACAAGATACCTCCGAGGTGAGGACAATCTGGTGTTGTCTGACATGCAGGATGCACCACATGGATGTTCCCGAGCCTCGCACAGCATGCTACTAAAGACCTAAGTCTATCGCAAATCATATCTGAACATTTTTAACCACCAAACGTTGACAACGATGTGCTTATTTATTGTCTTTTATTTCTTCATATTTTTCAGCTAGATTTCGATTTTAACTTTGTAATAAAATGTAAAATGTAAGCAAGCAACAGTTAGAAGTCGCCCAAATAAATACAGTTCAAACGAAATATAATTTTAATTTCCTGCATAGCCAGTTTATTATTTTACAAATTATATTGCTTCGAAATCATTTGATCGCTGCGTTTAATAAGTTTCACATTATAAACCGAACATAAAAGGCTGGATCTTGTATGTGTGTTCTAATTTTAATATATTTTTGATGCATGTGTTTGTCTATCGTAAATGTGTCAATACATGACGTCGGAGTGATGGATGTTTCCACGATGCCCAGGCCGCAGCTTGATGAAGGTCATCGTCCATTGTACCTACTTACAGCGTCATAAAATTATTCTTTTGTCTTTTCATGGAACATTTTTGTTTTATAAAGTGTCGATACGAATGTGGAGGAAACGGGATGTTATCAAAAAGTTCACAAGGCCAATTTAATATCATTTTTAGAAAGCGCCTTATTAGATCTTAACTTACTTACTTTTAATTTTTTTTTTTAATTTAATGTAAAAAATTATTTGGGTATTTATTTGACATTTGGTGTCGAAAACACTTTTTCATTCAGCAGTTTGACATTGGTATCTACGTATAATATGTTATCTACTAATTAATTGCAACTACCTAACCTACTAACTACTACTACTACTAACCAAACCTACAATAAATCCATGATGTCGAATCGACCAGTGCGCTGCAACCCAGATACGATCAAAGCCACCGGATGTTAAGAAAACTGCGCAAACGCAAGATTTGCGTATTTGATCAATGTTATTGAGGTTTTTGAGCAATCGATCGATTTATTCTCCGAAATCTGTGAAAATATTGAGAAATCGCCGCTATTTGATGTTTGTTTGATAGTTCAAAGGGATGTGCGTTGTTTTGCATCACATTGGAAGATAACATTAGATCCGTTGGTATATGTCAAAAGGACACATTTTTTTTGCATCAATAACTCTTTTACTTGCCGTTAGCCTTTTTGGATTACGATAAAAACTAGACTATACATTAAATCCCCATCAGCTGATTATGACTAAAACTTCTGTTATTTTCTGGTATCCGGTAGAGATATTTTACTTTATTGTGTTCCGAGTATCAGAAGTGTTTTAATGGAAACGTATATTTCTAAAATACACTACCTAAGTCAAAAGAGTAAAGACATTAAAAACTAGCCTATGTTCTTTCTTAAGCTCTAGACTATCTCCGTACAAAATGTATAGTAGTTCAGGAGTGAATGCGTGACAGACAGACGGTGTTACTTTCGCATGTACAATATTAGTAGGGATATAGGATTGTGAGTTGTCTCCACGAACAATATACATATTATAATACAGCAGTTTACATACAGCAGTTTGAACAATTTTAAAGTTTTTTTCTTCAATTAAGAGTGACGAGACGAGCAGGACATGTTCCTGATGGTAAACAACATGCCTGCCACATAACAACACAGTGACACGCAGCTATTGGAACATGAAGAGTCCAAATCATTGCCTAGCACTGCACTGCGCTCGTCACTCAGAGATCTAAGATGTTATATCTCTAAGCCCTTGTAATTTCTCTGGAAACATTGCCCTTCAAACTAGAACACAGTAATGTTTACACATTACTGCTTGACGGTAGAATAACTGGCAAAGGTCCTTCCACAGGCAGACTCTGCCAAGAGTCCTACCACTACACTATTAGCATTTGCAAACTAACCCAATGGATTTTCATTTAAAAACGAGCGTCACGCCGTTGTCAGGTATTCTACTACCAAACAGTAACGTGCAAATTGTAGTTGACAAAATAAACCTTTTGAAGTGAAAACTTCCTTTGGCGCACCACATACAGATTTTCCGTGGGATGTGAACTCAAGCGTCACGTTCGTAAACGAAAGAAACCTTCCGGTAAACTCGGATGAACTAGATGGCCATGATGATGGCTAAGCTAAAGTAAGCTGAGTTAAGCTAAAGTCAGTAAGTTCTGAGTTTTCACTTCTATTGGCAGTCCCTATGACGGCCAATTTTTTTTTGAGCTCTACTTACGTATCAGGTTTGCCTCAAAGGTTTAAATAATGAAGAAAATAACTCGATGAACCTTTTACCTTAGCATGCACATAACCATAGATTTCGGATGTCTTCAGATTTTCGTAGCGAAAAAAATCCTAATGCTACCTACATATCTGTATCATACAGATATGTACGTAGCATTAGGATTTACATACAGACTGAATGTAATCAAAAACCTAAACTTGCGTAATGAGATTCCATCTAACACAAAATCAGGACCTATCATTTACACCTCTTTCAAACCTTTTAAACAATTAATAGGCTTACGCTAGACCGCTATAAATAAACTCAAAGCAGTACCGAAGAGTATATTACGAACTGTAACCGGAAGTTTCAGCTAGTAATGAGACTGTTACAGGAAGTGCGTGGAACCGGCGGGAACCGAGCGTGTTTACCGCGGTCGCGTTTGATTGTGGCGTTTGATCCTACCGCGGGAACGCGCCACGGAGACTCAAACTTATCTGGCGCAGCGACCAAAAGTAGAACTATCAACGCTAATGTAAAATGTCAGTCAATGCTATAGTAGCTCCGTCTTCAGCGATCTGTTTAACGTTGTACACCGAAGAAGAAACATAATGACATTACACATTTATTTGACGCGCTATTATATCACGATTGCCTGGAAGATATCGCTTTTAGCGCTATAGCTAAGTTTGAGCTTGTTTTAAGTTTGCCAGTTGTGTTCGGAACACAGTACTTAATTTTTACACTTTTCTGCTTGTTGGTAGAATTCCTGGCAAAGGTGTGGTACTTCCCTAGACGAACTCTACAAGAAGTTCTTCCATTTACAAAGCTAAGACTTGTGGTTTTGGGATGTGAGTAATAAAGACAAAAAGTCAAAGAAGATTAAGCATCTAGCTACATATACTTATTGCATAATAATAAACAGGAAGCAATCTGGGTGTCTTCAAGTCTAAGTTGAATCGCTTTTTGCGAGGTAAACGCACTCCATCGAAGACCGCATCATCGAATTCATCATTAACATCAGGCTAATTGGCAAACACGAACTTATTAAATACACAGAAAAAGGGTGGAGTAGATAAGGCTGTATGAAAAATGGTCACTACCAACAACCCAATAAAAATGTGCCCACGACCTCTTCTTCGTGTTTTAGGAAGAGTTCTTAAATTGCTCCAAACCTGAATGATCTTACTGCAACAAATACAGCCACATTGGAAATCGAAATTCATTGTTAATAGCGTTTTAATGTGATACCCAATAAATGCACAAATCGCATTACAGCAGCTTATTTTATGGCGCTTTTACAAATTAATGCAATATTATATTTTATACGACGTAACAGGGCTTCTGCAAGAATCCCTAGAAGTGTCGGTACATTACGTACCAGATTATTCTGTACCTACTCGTATAAAACGATTCACGAAACCTCTAACTTAGTCATTACCATGATGTTTCGTAATTCCCTGAATAAAGTTCACTCTTTCAATTGTTCATTCTTGCCACCACAGAAACGAAGACCTGTGCTTTTGGAATTGTAGCATAATTGACATTTCTAACATGACATTTGACATTTTGTAGGGAATCTTACCCTACCCCCCTACCCCCTACCCTGATAAGTAACCTTTACATAGAGCCATTAATTAAAAAATTAAAGTAACCTTTAATATTACCTACCTATAAATGTTAGTAGTAGATACAGTACAGATTTACGCAAATAAAGTTACATTAATGTAGTTGATTATTACTATATAACCTGTGTTGTAAATTCTATGTAGCGTATACATACGCGTAGCTCGTAGGTTCTAAGCCTACCTGCATCTTTAAGCATTTTTCCAAGTACAGATGTTTTTTTGTAGTATAGACTGTTGAGACGAGCAGTCCATGTGCCTGATGGTAAGCAACATGCCTGACCATAACAACACAATGATACGGAGGTATTGGAACATAAAGAGTCCAAATCATTACCTAGTACTCCACTGTGCTCATCATCTGAGATTTAAGATGTTTTAATCTCTATACCCCGTAATTTCACTGGAAAATGTATAACTTTGTCGTCACCACTGGCTTTAACGGTGATTCAAAATATAGTGAGGAAACTGACAAGTTCCAAGACTCTTTAAAGATCTTGCGTCATGCACCAAATGTACTATAGGTCAAAAGACCCCGAGTTCCAGCATTGGGAACATTGCTCTCCTCGAGGATATTTGAAGAAAGAGGGCGAGTCGCTACACGACTCTGCCGCAAGAAGAATTCTTCAAGCAACCATGAGTGCTCTAAGGAAATACGCAGTCCGTGCCATTTTATAAAACAATCTCCTACCTATGGCTATTATGCTACTCCCCTAATTATTGCTTCTTTTATCTATCTTTACATTTTCAGCCCGCATCAACACACTATTGGGTAGATCCCTTTCTTTTTCCCATGCCATTCTTCCCCACCTTCCATCTCCATCCCCTCCTGTTTCCACATATTCTGCCCAGCGCATTTCACTCTCATTATACGGTTACCAACTTTAGTGACTTTCGTCTTTCAATGGTTTTGATTAATTGCAATCATATAAATAATTAGAATTTATCCTCAAAACTGTTAACTAAGGAAACATCCATCGCACATGTCAAAATTAAAAAAACTTCCTCGTTTAAAAGTGAATTATAAAACACGAGCAGTCGAGTTCATAAGTAGCCGATGTTCTGGGCCACCACAAATATGAAAATAAACAAACAGTACGTAAATAACCAGAAAGCACTTCAAAGTGGAGTACTGAGAGCCGACATGGAGCAAGACAAGAGATCTTAGCGGCTTCAGCTATTATACAGCTGAGGGATGAAATAGTAAACAAATCCATTTCCAATCCAATGACTTATGGACCATAGTGGGAGTTTCTCTTGGCCGCTATGCGTGAAAATAAACTATAGTAAATACGTAAACATGGTTCGTAAGTTCGGTTAGTAGTCCTGCGCCTTGTGCGGTAAACCAAACTGCAGTAGGGAGTAGAAACCATCTGACCAACCAACTACCCTGCAAATATTTTTAATTTAAAAACAAAAAAATATTTATGGACATTCCTTATACCACACTAACTATTCCCAAACTAGGAAAAGTTTGTAATATGTAAGGCATATTTGATTCCACCAAGTTCCTGGGATTGAATGTTGATTGCAATTTGAACTGGAAAGTACACACTGAAAGCATATGGATAAACCAGAACTCATATGCGCTTTATATGTTATCGAAAAATGTTAATAGACCTACTTTGCTGTCTGCTTACAATGGTAATGTCTCATCGCTACTTCGATACGGCATCTTATTCTAGGGCAATAGTTCAGGAAGAGACGCAGTTTTTAGGTCACAAAAAAAAATGTGTGAGAGCCATCAGCAAACTCCGTCAGAGACAGTTATGTAAACCACATTTAAAAAAGTTAATCATCTTAACTTTACCGTCTTTGTACATATCTGAATGTGTGATGTTTGTGCGAAATAATTTAAATTTGTTTGATAAACTAAACAGCCAACGCCATAAGCATAAAGTTAGGGTACCTACTCGTAATACAACGCTTCTCGCAAATAGCGCACTTTGTATGGCCCCGATGATATACAATCACCTACCAATTAATTTATTAAAAATCAACGAAGTAATAGGTCATTGTTAAAAATAGATAAAACACATCTCTTCAAGAATAAATTAAAATGTTTTCTAGTAGAAAAAGCGTATTACACAATTCAGGAATATCTGGCAGATAAGTTTGAAAATAGAATTTTTTTTATTCAATTTTATTGACATTTACTTTATATTTTTAATATCGGGACATATATTTGTATAACCTTAATTTATTTCAATTTGACATTATGATTTGACTCAGAATTTGTAAAATTGTTAATTTGTAAATAGTTGATTGTTTGACTTTTAAATTATTATATTTTTATTTTTTATAATAATTATAATATTGTAGATTTTATTCTTATTAATTTGACATTTTGCTACTGTTAATTTTAATTTTTTTTCATACACTTGACATTTTATACATTTTGGAAGTAATGAATTTACCCGTGAATGGGCACCTTTATTTGCATGTTTGTATTGATTGGTATTGACACAATGCTTAAAATTATGTGAGGGTATTTTGGTTTTGATGGATGCCCTCTAAATTCTGAATAATCTTGTTTCGAATTTGCATACCGAAAGGTTGATTATGGAGTTTTTGTAAACATATTTTAAGATCCCTTTGTACCCATTTTCACAAATAAAGATAAATATGAAATATTACAAAGCTGAGCTGAGCTGAAATAAAATGTTCGGTAAGTAGGTACTAAAATATTAGTTATCTACTTGATAACAAATATTTTAGTAGTTACCTTAAAAACCCTTAGTTTTGAAGACTACTGACCAGCGGATATGCTCTGAGCAACTTGAAATTGGTAATGAACTGCGTCTGTGTGCGTATCGTAAGTGGTTGACACACAACCAATCTACTTGACCCTTAGTATCGGGAATATGCTGTGGTTCTATTCGTTTTGGTTGTTGACAACGAATAGTGTCAGCATATAGGTATGTTGACAGGAGTTATGGGTAAAAACGTCCGGTGTTCACCGCTTCCTGCTACCGACTAGAACGGAAAGAGTACGCTCACTCTTCCTAACGATGATTTCATTCCGTGCACCTCAAGTTTGGGAGGGCATATCCAATGGTTTATATCGATGATTTAAGCTCAATGTTATCTCTTTGAGTTCGTTTGATGACGCAAATGTCGAAAATTTCTATACAAATAAAGCAATCTATGTATATATGCCTGGGTGTTTCTATGTATAATAAGTATGTATTTACAAACTATGTAAGTATTATATCAGCTATTTGGCCGCCATATTACAAGCTTTGCTTAGTTTGGGGTCAGATGGTGCTGTGTGTGAATTGTCCAACAATATTTATTATTAGTAAAAATAAAAAAAAACGAATTTGCCTTTGCTAAAAAAAATCTTATTGGTTTGCATGTGGTTTGAGTACATGCATATGTATAATACAGTGGCTTGACTCTGGCTTCAAATCTTGGCATTGAAAGCCTGTAGCTTGACAAATAGAAGTAAGAAACCGTGTGCCTGAAAGTGTATGTTTTTTTTTTTTTAATAAAGAGTGACGAGACGAGCAGGTCATGTGCCTGATGGTAAGCAAGATGCCTGCCACATAACAGCACAGTGACACGCAGCTGTTGGAACATGAAGAGTCCAAATCATTATTTAGCTCTGCACTGCGCTCGTCACCCAGAGATCTAAGATGTTTTATCTCTAAGCCCTGTAATTTCTCTTGTATGTCTAAAAATGTTACTCGCAGCACATCACAATGTTTCTACAACTTTATTAAAGGATGCGAAAATCCAATTTCGCTGATCCTCTCGAGACTTGGACCACTCGGATCGTGGAACCCGAATCGTTTTGTTTACATACAATATCGCTCATTGGGGCAAACCTAACGAATGTTGTAATAAACACCTTGCAGCTCCCACCCAACGTTGGCCAAACCACATCGCCAACGCTTGGACGATTGCTAAAACAACGTTGCGAAATGTACGTATGTGTAAGTATAGAGGTAGTTAGTAAAGTTTTTTTTTTGAACGGGCAGAGCCTTTATTAACAATACTAAATTACAATGAGAACTACATTACGCTACATACCTAACTAACTACTTACACTAAGCACACCTGAATTATCCATAGACCAATGAAGGTCTACAGATAATCAAGATGTTCAAGCCCACTACCGATCGGAAGCGTACCCAACATGCTGGCGGCATTACCACGCTGAATGGCAATGCTTATGCGTTGGGTCAAATAAAAAAAAATTAAAAAAAAAGTTTAATAGGATAAGGTTAATATAAGATTAGGTTAGGGTTCTACGCCTTCTGCGCTAGGCAATTAAAATAAGCAAATAAAAATTAACAAACGGTCGGAATTACCTGTGCTTGAGTTGAACTGCCATTACTCGTAGTCCCATTTTTATATATTTTGAATGTTGCGAAATGATCGAAAAATGTTTGTGACTAATGTTGGTAGTAACGCCGTGCGACGCCGTGGGTCGTGGGTTCGATCATCCTCATAATGCAAATGCAAATATTTGTGTAATTAATACAAATATTTGTACTATGCCTAGATGTTTTCTATGTATAATAAGTGTGTATTTAAAAATATATAAGCCAGATAACTGATACAAATCACCTACTTATCTGGCTTCCATAGTTTTCATATGCATTCATAGTTCCATAGTCGTATTTCCATAGTTTCAGTTTCATAGCTTTGCTTAGTTTGGGGTCAGATGGTGTTGTGTGTGAAATGTCCACCAATATTTATTTTAATAATGACATTTAAAACTATAGGTATTCTTGTGTTCCGGTTTGATTTATTATCTTTAACTCTGGGTGGATGGTGGATTTGAACTCTTTCATATTCCAATAGTTGCGTGACACTATGCTGTTATGGGCAGGCGTTTTGCTAACCATCAGGCATATATTCTGCTCGTCCCGTTACTCTTTAGTATAAAGAAGAAGAAAAAACAAACTAGAACGAGCTTGCAGCATTTCTCCACAATCACAATTTTCTAAGGGATCGATATCTTTTATTTTCAGATGACTTATACTGCCTACTGTCTCCACAATCGAATGATGACTTCATAATATAAGTACAAATGAATGAGTCACGCTTGTTTGCCAACCAATGGTTCCAACGTTGGATGGTTGGTGCAAATCAAAGTTTGTTTGATAGCGAACACAGACGCTAGCACCGCGTAAACATCGGCCACATCAAAGAAATACGAGGGAACACTCATCGACACATTCATCTTGATCCTCTGATTGTTCTAATATATTAGAGATATAAAAAAAAGTTATTTGTGTTGAATTGACATATTATCAATATTCACTATGACACGTTACACTGATATACAAACAGCAATGATGATAAATTATTAAGTTTTTATAAAGTCTCCAAATAGTCATAGACTATTTTCTATAAATATATGTATTATCGACTCGGTTATAATCCACGGCTTACTTAAACTGTTAGCAGGAATTGGACTCCCCTAAAGATAACATTTTTACAAACTTTGAATATCACATTTATTTATATTATTTAATCAAACGCCTAAAATGTAAGTTTCAAGCTTCTAGCTTCAAAAATGGCGAAACTATTACATTCTTTTTCTCGACCCCTTACGGGTTGCGAATTATTATAATATGAGTTATTCACTAAAATTTAAAAAAAAAGCGTAGGTACCTATATCCTTTCTCAAGTTATAGGCTACGGCTGTGCACCAAATTTAATTCAAATCGGATCAGTGGTTTAAGAGTAAAAGTGTAACAGATAGACGGAGTTACTTTTTATTTATCATATTAATAGTAGGGAAGAACGGAGGTGAACTTGTATCACCTTCGATTACAATCAAGAAAAATGGTGGTCTGGCAGACCTATATGCAATAAAATGTATAAATATCAATTAGACAGCGCTATGACGATATTTAACCCGGATGAAAACGGAGCTCATCTTATTTACACATCAAATGAACACTTGAATACTTTTAATCACAAAAAAAAACAAATCTTGTGATGTAGTGAGTGAAACGTCCGGGCGAAGTCAGAACTGATTATTTTGTTCGATATTTTTTTTTAGTTTACGTCCTACTTTCAAATCCATTATATCCAACATCTAAATCCTTTTTGAGATAAAATTAATATCAAAAATAATCTTGAGGTTCATGAGTAATTGCCTATCTTGCCTTCTTCACGTCAAAAGTCACAACGATCAAGACGTTTAGTTTTCGGCTCAGCGCACATCGGCGGATTCATCAAACACTTTGATCTTCGGATCACGCGCCCTTTACTTATATTACTTTAATTTTAAAATACTTCTCACTTTTAAAACCAATCCTTACACCTGAAAACATAACCTAACACTAGACAATAAAGTCTAGAATCACTTAAGCAAAAATGTACTTATACCAATTGAAAACAAATGGTTAATCAGATCACGTCCCACCTAATAAGGTTAAAAGTTTATCTTTTTCTCGTGTCGATTTTCAGTCTTAACTCTCGAGTATAGGATGAGTTTTTGAATGATAAATTCGAGGTTGTAAAGTCGTTTGAGTAGTGGATGGGTTGGTGTGATCTGTCAAAACTGTGAAGAGTAGCAGACGCGAGAAGTAAACATTTACACGTGGTGGTCGCGGTACCTACTTGTGGTGTTACTACCAGTAGGACTGCCACGGCTGCGGTGGAGACTGCGGTTCTGGGACGCTACCAGTAGGTAGTGCCTACTGAGACGTCTAGCCGTGACAGCATCTTTGTTTCCATTTCATTTTTCACAAATATTGATGCAAATTTTTATTTGTTTTGTCACTTTTATCTCAAGAACTTTATGTCTACAATCTGATTTGATGAAATGTTTTCCATGTGATACCCAAGTTTACAAGTAAAATCAATAAGCTAATATGGCATTGGATGAAACTGGTGGGGTATAGCTAGTTGTGTAGTAAATATTCAGAATTATTTCATAAAATTAAAATTTAATTCTATAACCACGACAGATTTTGCACTATTTACAATAGGATAAAGCCTCGAATTGAATAGAAGTGATAACTTTTTTTGGTGTGTTGAGCATTTTTTGGGCGAACAAATAGGGGACCGGATTGGGTCAAAAATACACTATTTTAATTAGTCCGTCAGCTAGATCATGGAAAATATGGGACACGTATTTTTTGTTTTTTCAAAATATTAAAAATCGACGAAGATATAGAACATCAAACTTCGAGAGTGGGGGGTCGCGACGTCACTCGTGAGTAAAAATCGTAGGCACGAGTGACGTCACGCGAAACTTCTAAGCGCTGTATCTGAATACCTGTACAGATTTAAGCTTAAGAGCAGTCCTGTATGCGAGTGTGACTCTGAAAAATCCGAGAATGTCTGGCACGTGCTGGTAGATTGTCCCCGATTCATGGCTGCAAGACATGATCTCGAATCTATGATTGACAGGAAGCTGGTTGTTTCGGATCTCCACAACGTCTTGGCAGATCCAGATAGTAGACCACGGCTTCTGGCTTTCATGGAGAGTTCATTCCGAATAGCGGCCAAAAGAAACTCCACACTTAACTCTAATACACACCCCCCTTCACCACCACACCCTACCCCACTGTCCGTGGACGCCACGCCGGGTGCAATCTCCGTCCAAGATAGCTCCTCAAAGAGCATCTCCGTCCAACAACTACTGGAGAACGCAGACCGAGGAGAGGCGGGGATCCGTATCCGCGGGGTGGCTCTCTTCATGGATAGCAACAAAGAGAGATTCGGAATAAGCTTTTGCTTCGCCTGGGAAAGGAAACGCGCCCGTTTGTCGCCGGGATTGTCTTGTCTGCTCAATGGGAGTACCGCAAAAGTCACAATGAAGCGGAAAACCTTCGACGCTATGCCAGTGTGCGAGGTAGACGGCCACCGATTTCGGTTGGTGCGATCGAGAAACAAAACGATTGCGCTAATAGAATACTCGGAAGGTCGGACACCTTTCACACAGGCAAGTGCGCTGCTTGCACATCTTAGCAGATATGCGGGTGAAACACCCCGGGTGATAAGCGTGGATGCGATGGCAATCGAATACTCAAGAGCGAAAGTCGCAGACCGGCTGGGTTGCATTGAAGCCTCTAAACATCATGAGGTTGTCGTATACGAAGATAGGGGAGAAAATCTGAGCTTCCTCAGAGCCCCTTCGCACGACCTAACAAATGCAACTGACAGCTGGGGACACCCCGTTCCTTGTTCGACCAACCAAACCGGTTCCGAAAGAGCACAGCAGAGGGCAGCCGCGGAAAAAGCCGCAGCCAATCAAAGCGGCAGCCGAAGCACCAACACGGCCTTCGTGGCTGCCTTCAACACTGCAGCAGGGAGCGTACTCCGAATCTCATCCCATGCACCACCCCTTTTAACGTCAGGGACCCTCAAAACAGCTTCACAGCAACAAATGAGCCGAACGAGAGCCGACATGGGACAGGTTGAACCGCCCCGCTATGTCACGGCTTCGGAGCCGCGGAGCCATGCACGTAACGCTTTCATCGAATTCATAGCCATACTGAGAGCAACAAGACTAGTTAACCTCAAGACCTGCGAAAACATCATGCAGTTCTATAGGCTAGGAAGTGAAAGCCTTCTAAAGGTGAATCTCGAGGAGGCCGAAGCAGCCATTTATAATAATGTCACATCCCGGGTCATCAAGGGAACCATGACAGGACAGTATATGGCAGCTTACAGTGTAGAAAATGGCTTCGTGACACTGAACGAGAGTGAGACAGAGCGCGCGGGAAGACCCGTTTATGCGACACCACTAAACGACCCAATTGTAGTTACCGCCCGATGCACCAAGATTATGCTGGACGACAGGATCCTCGAGATGGCCAAGTCCATTGAAGGGACCTCAAACGTCAAAGCGTGTTGGGAAAACTGGGAGGTACCAAGCATACAGTGGGTCAACGGAGTTCCAGGATGTGGAAAGACAACGTGGGTGATTAGACACTTCGACGTGGACAAAGACGCTATCATCACCACAACAACTGAGGCAGCAAAAGATCTAAGGGAGAAGCTATCGCACCGTATCGGAAACCTGGTCAGAACCAGGGTGCGAACTATGGCTTCTGCTCTGGTAAATGGTTTCGGAAAAGAGAAATTCAGCCGCCTCCTGGTGGATGAGGCTCTCATGAACCATTTCGGGGCCATTGTGATGGTCTCACGGCTGTCTGGTGTTGGCGAAATTGTCCTCATCGGAGACGTCAATCAGTTACCTTACATCGACAGGGAAAATCTCTTCGAAATGAGGTATCACCGCCCGAACCTGGTAGCAAAGATCAGCCAGGAGTTGCTCTGCACATATCGCAACCCGATGGATGTTGCATATGCGCTGAGGGAAATATACTCAGGTATGTACTCCTCAGTACCCCGTATAAAGTCCCTGGAGCAGAGAAGGTATAAAGGAGCGCAAATACCCGGCACCCAACCCAACACCCTATTTTTAGTGCATACTCAAGAGGAAAAGGAGACCCTGACAAACCAGGGTTACGGGTCAGGCACCGGGTCACGCATCCTTACCATTCATGAAGCGCAGGGATTGACATACGAGTCGGTAATCGTAATTAAAACTAAGGCAAACATGAAGCTGCACGAGAGCGTGTCCCATGCGGTTGTTGCAATCTCACGGCACACGGGGACCTTCACATACTACGCTGACGACACCGACGACGCCATCGGTCGGTTCGTGCGGCGAGCGTTGGCTGCATCACCAAAGACCATTCAAGATTTCAACCTGCAGATGGCCATTAGAGACAGAAATGCGGCTGTAGTGGAGGCTCTGGGCCAGGAGGAGGCGGCTTAGGCAAAAGACGATGTCGAGTCGATTACTATCGGAATCCCAACCGGTAGTGATCGGCTCAACAGACGAAATCGGACTGACTAGCTTTAGAGTTACGCTTAAAATGTTCACCACCCCCCTACTCCCCCCCTTATTTTCCTCTTCTTCTCCTAATCCAAGAACTATGTAAATAAAAAAAGATTAATGTAATGACAAAAGTCACGGACCCCGGAGTCTGTGGAGTGTTTAAATTAAATAAAAAAAAAAATAAAAAAAAAAAAAAAGCGCTGTATCTTCTTAATTTTTTGTTTGTGAAAAATACGTGTACAATATTTTTTAGCAATCTAACAGACGGGCTAATTAGTTTTTTTGAGGATTGTACCCTATTCGCGTCGTCGTATCGTCACCGCACGCTTCTCATGAGCTATATTAAATTTATATATGTAGATTAATGTTTATCTGATGTGGTAGAAACTAGCGAACTATTCTCTGGTCTCTGGCACAACAACACAATATGGTAAGAATCCTAGTCCACAGACGAATGAAAGTATCAAGTATGTATTTTAAATATTGGTATTTTTATTTGAACATTTACGTTTTTAATATTTATTGAACACTAACAAAAATAATGTAGAAACATTGTATGTTGTTCATTTTCGAATAGGCATAATACACTGCATCACACAATGAAAAAAATCAAGTTGTTAAGATCTCACTTCAATCGGCAGTCCCTTACTGCATTTTTCGCAGAGACAAAGTTTGCCAAAGGTAATCGAATAGAACTAGCGACAAAAGGAAAAAATATATTGAAACCTAACTCTATGACTCTACTCTAAAATGTTAACGTGAACCTAATTACTTAACATACATATTAATTGATGTACACTTCAATCGGCAAAGCGACACATCACATAGTTTTATTTTTCCTTTTCTATTGTATTAACCTATTGTATTGCCTTTAATATAAATAATTTTTTGTTGTTTAGATTATAACTTTCATTCTAGAATTCCTTAGATATATAAAAACTGTTATTGTAAATTAAGATGTTTGTTTTGGAAATTTTATAAATGTGTAACAAATTTTTTAAATTTCGCATGCCTTTTAGGCTGAAATTGTGCAGCACCAAACCATAGTATTTTAAGACCTTATTTGTAACCACAATTTTTGGCGAATAAATTACTTTGACTTTGACTTTCGATTCATATCATGTAAAACTAGCTGGATGCTTTCAAAACAAACATAAACAAAAGTTCCACACAGATTAAGTAGAGATGGTTCCATGGTGGTCTGGCTGGCATCAGGTTGCAACATTCGTTGACCACCGTCCCATTTGATGCAATTAACTCAATTAGTACAACGGTACACCACTAATCTTCTTATTAGTAATGTTTCGACCTCCTTCTATGTAGGAAATGAATCCTAATTGACTTTACTTGACTTATAAGGGATATAGTTCTCTGAGAAATTACAACAACGTGATGGTGTGAAAATAGTTTTTTTGTAAAGGAAAGTATATGGAAATATAAATGTATTTTGCTGGTAAATGCGTCAGCTGAAGACGGAGGACTCAAAAAAAAAACAAATGTTCTTATAGAAGTTTAATTAATTCATTTAAATAACAATTAATTATTACTGGATTATAGTCAAATTATACTAAGTGAGCCCAGCTGAATTGAAGCGAGAACTATCTAAACTAGGAGGCGTCCGTAAGTTACCTCGGTCGAAATGTATTTCTTCATCGGTGTTCTCGTATAAAATGTTTCCTTAAAAACCTAGCATTTTTTATCATCGAGAAAAATTGGCTTAAGTATTTACTTTTCAAAACTATAATCTGTCCAATATGTCAGTCTCATTGAATTAGTTCTAATAATGTGATTAAACAACAAAAAACGAAACTTTCACATATATACCTAATATATAATGATAGGATTAGTAGGATTTGCTTCTAGGAAAGTCCACAAATGACTTACCAAACAAAATGGTTTTAAAATTCATTTTATATTTCACTACAACTTTTATAGGTTTACACTTGACCGCCCTCTCACCTGATGAAAAGCGACAATGCGGTCTACGATGGAGCGTGTTTACGTAGAATAAACCGATTCACTCTCGATTTGAAGACACAAAGATTGTAACTATCGGGAAAAACCCACTCAGACAACGTATTCCACAGCCTTGACGTTCACAAAAGTAGAGTCAAATCTTTTCATTCGTGTCTTTGGAACCTCAACCATGAAACGATGTCGCTTTTTCCAGCTGCGAGCATTCCGACAAAAAAAGGGCAAGGTGGTATTAGATCATGCAAATCAGTTGCAAACTCTCCGAAGTGTATCCGATAAAAAACTGATAAGGTACCAATGTTTCGGCGATGTTCAAGACTTTGCAGTCTTTTTCGCACAAGAGTGTGATTGCCTATGAGCATTTTGGCACGTCTCTCGAACGATTCCAGAGCCTCCAACTGATACTTAGCCGATCCAATCCAAAGGTGCGAACAGTACTCCATACTGGAGCGAATCTATGTTTGATATAACGTGAGCAACTTTACTATTCGGACTTGAAGTACCTTCGCCTAGTTTTTTGGCAGCTAATTTTTTAGTCTTTTAATTTAGGTTATTTTTAATTCAAATCTCAAAAATATCATAACCAGCACACTCTATTTACCCACTACTAGATTTTGGGTTTATCTCTCAGTGATCTCTGGAGGAGGAGAGAGTCCAAACCATAATCCAATTTGCTGGCCAAGTGCAGGTTGGCGGATGACGCTTGTCCTCGAAATATGTCTTATTTGGGACATGCGGATTTCTTCGCGATGTTTTCTTCACTGGAAAACTTCTTAGGAAAACACTCAGAAGTAGAAGCTGGATTTGAACCTACGATGTCACGTTCGTGAAATCGAACGTTTTGGCCACGAGTTTACCATGCCGCATTCAAAATCCTCGATATAAATGTATTATCGTCGCTTTAAAAAGAAACATAATTATTTAAAACTTTCTCACGATAGTTTCGGGTTTCTCTCCCACTAATCTAATCAAAACACAATAAAATCAACGTCCATCCCAACATTGCCACATTAGTGCATTGAATGTAACAAAATGTCCCAAAACGAAGTAAACAGACAAACATCCCGCATAATAAACCAAGGAGATAATAATAACTGTTGATATTCAATTATACCGAAATGAATGGAACCGCCTCCATTTGTACCAATTCTGACAAGTTTGGGAAAAACCATTGACGAGCATTTGTATGAATGGACGGTGTACCAGGGTTGCCAGAAGGATAATTTTGTAACAACTTTAGGCAATTTTTAAATTGGTATTGCTATTTGAAGGTAATCTAATCAAACTAATTTTACTATTTCTGAAAAATTTCCGGGGCTTTCATTTGTTTTTCATCATTACCACTGATTTTACCAGTCAAGGCAAGTAACATTTTCCAAGAAATATGTACTTATTTTGAGGACGCCAGACGTCTGCCTACGTGCACTTGGTTAGCTTGGTAAATTGTTATGGCTAAGCGGAATGACCACAGCCGGCACCTCTTTCTCATATAAATCGATTTACAAATAAAACTATGTCCGAGAAATAGAAAAAAATGTGTAGTGAATCGGTCTATTTAGCACGCTACATCGTAAACCTCAGGCACACCCCGGACACTCGGCCTAAACTCCCAACAAACGGTGAAGTCGACATACCTACACTCACACAACTACGCATATGTCGTTCGAACACATTTACGCATGTGTGCGTGTCATCTAGGGTTACTAAATTATTTTATGGAATAGCTGTGACCCGTGAGTTCACCTGCCTGTGTTAAGTGGCTTACAATCTTACCTAGTTAGTGTTCGATCTTTAATGTAGGTAAATATAACTTTCATCAACAATCAGAAGGGAGAAGATTTAAAACACAATAGGAGATAATAAAGGTACCATGTACGAATTGATTGTTAGTTAAGTACACTTACCCAAAGAGAAAACTTTATTCTGACAATATACCTATTAATTAATCACTCCACATGGCGCGTACTTCTAACCAGAATAGCTTAACACAGTTTATAAAAATGATTCAATCTTTGTAGAAATTCTTATGAAATTAAAAATCTCTTATTCTTGTTTCGTATAATAGACGAAAAATTTGGTACCATTTTGTTAAATAATACAGCATCATGGTCGTATTCTCATAGAAAATTATCGTCCGATATAATAACCCTTCGTTGAGTCCGCCTCGCGTCCGCGAGGGGGAGGAAGCTTGAAATTGGCGGGGGGTGGGGAGTGTCCGTTCTATCTGTATTATCTATTCTATGCCTCAGGCTTAGGCCAGATGGCGGTATAGTGAAAACCTGACATTATAAAAAAAAAGTATTTTGGCATTTTATTAATGCTTTTTGAGTTCTGTTCATTTTATCATAAAAACTCTTGTACGACTCTAACTATGGCTTAGATCACATAATTTCAAGGCTACACACAACTTTTATACTACTACCAAGAGCGATACTTTTGGTAGTAGTATAAAAGTTGAGTGTCCATCACATCAACAATACTCATAACAACAAGCACTGTCTTCCAGAATACAGCGAAGCATGCGGGAGGGCTACGGTCGAAAGGTCGCGACTCGCGAGGGTGAGGACACTATAAATACAAATTATTCTATTATCTGTCAGGAGTGGCTTCACTGTCGAAAGGACATTACTCGGCTCCGGGCTCGAATGAAGAAGTGGTTTATAATTTACTGAACGGGGGGAAAGAAGCTTGCTGAGAAAAACTTATTTCATAGGTCCCTGGGTTAATTTGGGGTTTTTTAGTCACTAAAAAAGGTCTTATTTGGGATTGGAATTTAGGATACATTGTTTTATTTAATACTTATGCAGACTTTTCGTATTATTTTGTGGTTATTTAATTTTCGGTTGACTAATATTGTATTATGTATCTTGACTGAATTAACTGTATGCATTATTTTAAATTATGTAATAAAATATTTTAAATAATAATAATTATATATTATTTTTATTAAATACATGTATCACATTTGAATTATAGTATAATCTACTCAAACATGACAAACCAGCGCACCTACTCCAAGGCACCTACCTAATGTAAAAGCTAGCAAAATGGTAAAGATTTTTACATAAAGATAATATTTAGAAATAATAATAGTAGTAAGATAATAATAGTAAGTAACGGCTGGTCTAGGAAGTAACGGCTGGTCTAGTCAGGAGAACGGCGCCTGCCGATCCGGAGACCCCGGGTTCAAACCCCTCACGCACCACTGTCTTTTCGAACTCACGGGGTTTGAACCCGGGGTCTCCGGATCGGCAGCCGCCGTTCTCCCGACTAGACCACCGTAACTTAGAACTCATGTGCGTAATGCCGCTAATTTAAAACGGTGAAGGAAAACATCGTGAGGAAACCGACATGTACCTAGAATTTCGAAGTCGTGTGTCATCCACCAACCCGCACTAAGCCAGCGTGGTGGATTATAGCGTTAACTCTCTCCTTGCGAGAGAAGGCCCCGAGTCCCAGCAGTGGGAACGTTTAGTGGGCTGTTGATGATGTTTATGAATATTTAGAAAGCGTAAGGGTAAAGAACAAGCTTACTCATAACAACACAGTAACACGCAGTCATTAAAACCTTGAAACCACTGCCTGGAATATTTTTCCTCAATTTTCTCTGGAAGCTGTGCTTCTCATACCGGAAAATGTAATTTTTTGCATATTTTGCATTGCCACTGGCGGACTCCGCAGTGAGTCTTAGTCTACAACATAAAGTATTTGCTAACAGAAACACTTGGTGTCAATGGTATCTGAAACAGTTTTAGAAATTGGTATTATCAAACGCACTCAGATAAACGCGGTAGTTTATGAGGACGGATGTTACTCTTTCATGCAAAAAACTAAATGATTTTTACAACTCTATACTCATTTATAAAATATGAAATTAGGTACAGAAATAGATAACGAGTATTCTGAATAAGACATAGGCTACTTTTTATATCGGCAAATGACGGGATCCAGAACAACGCAGGAAACCGCGCGGGGCGTTGCTAGTCTTGTATATGTTTATTGCCGACTCATGCCGATCAATTTGTGATTTCCGTTGAAGTTAACATTTATAATGGTGATGACAAAATAAATGTGTGTGCAAATAAATGTGTCATCATGACTAAATTCAAGGGTACAGGAAAACATCTTTAGGAAACCAGCGAATTTCTAAGTAACCTTTCAAATACTAGTTACTTGTCAGAAATGTTGGATGTTTCCAACGTTTCTGCATATAATCCATGGAGGCCTCGCGGCCAGTATAGCTGATACCACAATCGTGAGAAAAGGGTTTGAAACCCGCCTTTACCTCTAATATTTCGCCAACTGTATATGGACATGGTTATCGTTATCATCAATATTCTGAACCAGCATGTTCTATAAAATAAATATATATTTAGAGGACATGTATCATCGGTTAACCCGCACTTGACCAGCGTTGTGCCTTATGGTCATAATTCTCTCCTTGTTATAGAAATCCCTGAGTCCATGCAGAGAGACTTTAAAACGGACTGCTTATGATGTCGATCAATTTAAAACTTCCACGGATTTGCGTTCGACTCATTGGATTTGCTGAATTCCCAATCAATCAGATTTAACATGAGTCAACGACACAAAATTGAGTTGAACCAGCTCACTTGAACCGCAGACTAGTATTGTATAAACCAATAGGTATTCAGACGCTACAATACCAATCCTTAATGCAATTTATGTACAATAGACCATCTGGTTCTGTAATATTACAACGCTTTGCAACTGTGTCGCATTGAAAAATCTGAACTGCTTTTCAAAGGTTAGCCAAATAGTCAGTTTTTCTTAATATGATAAAGTGGCTGGATGATTCTGTGTGAGTTTTGAAGAAGCGTGGTGAATGGTATTGTCCAAGATGGACAGTCAATTGGTCCGCAATGGACCCGTATGGAACTGACCCGAGATACGATGGATTTGTTTACACAATCTTTAGAGATTTAGGAGATGGGAATCAAGTTATCAAACATACACTTCGTGATACGATTAAAGACTGAAATAGGCGGTGGATGGTAAACCTGGGGCTACTCAACACTCCAATGTTTATTACGTCATATGTAGGTTACATATCGCCCTATAAGGGTATGGTAAAAAAATCTTGTAGTATGTAATTCTTACGTCGCTGTGCTTACTTCACCTATATTAACTTGGAAGAAATTATGAATGGATGAGTCAATTGGAAGGGTTAAATTGTATACTAATGGGAAAGCCTGTACATTTAAATAGAAGAAGTAGGGAAATTTATCGCAGTTACATTTATTGTGGAGTTAGTCCGGTATTCCAAAGCAAATTACGATAATAGCTAAAAACAATGTGGGAGTAATTCATTAATTAATTGTCATTAATTCTAGATTTAATTTGTTGCAATAGAAGATTTGTCCCCAAACAGCTAGTAAAACGGGCGTTTACTACAGCTACGTTTACCAAAATATAGCTATAACTATACTATAATTAATTAGAGACAGAAATGCGGCCGTAGTGGAGGCTCTGGGCCAGGAGGAGGTGGCTTAGGCAAAAGACGATGTCGAGTCGATTACTATCGGAATCCTAACCGGTAGTGATCGGCTCAACAGACGAAATCGGACTGACTAGTACTAGAATTACGTTAAAAAATGTTCACCACCCCCCTACTACCCCCCCCCCCCCCTTTATGTTCCTTTTCTTCTCCTAATCCAAGATCTATGTAAATAAAAAAAATATTATTGTAATGACAAAGGTCACGGACCCCGGAGTCTGTGGAGTGTTTAAAAAAAACTATACTACAATCATATCCTTTGATACACAACGTATCCTTTTGAGTTTTCGCAAACGTCAAATATTTTAACACCGATTTGACTGTCTCAATTTTTTTAGCTCGCGTATGGATTTTGGAATATGATGAATTCAATCAATCACCTGCATGTACTGTGATACGAGTTGCCAGATCTAATTGTCCAAATTGGTATTGATTTATGTGATATGAAGCAAACTTGATTGTTATTAATTGTCACCGAGTCCAACTCTATGTTGGGAGCCTGCAATTGACCCTAAGTAAAGGGTGACTTAGGAACTGGCGCAAAAGATAGGCCGAAGAGGATGAAGATAGCAGTTAGCTCCCATTGCGCATCAGCGTTTTCAGTATAATATGAAATGAAGATATCAGCTGAAATGATATAATAGTTTTGACAATAAAAAAAAGTTCTTGCCTTGGTTCTATCCTTTGATAAACTCATGCACCTAATACCTTGCTTTACCGCTTTATGCTTTACCCTTTATAGGGTCTTGCGCCTTCTCAGCTAACTCAAAGTTCGAAGGCCAGTAGAAATAACTTCCCTACATCCTTTGATTTTTTGAAAGCAATGCTTAGAGTGATCCCTCCTAACAGCTACAGCACTCACGGGTTTCTTCGGCTATGAGATGTGACCGCTTCCGCATACACAACACAATACTCGATACACAACATACACACATAACATTCTCGAGACACAGCATGTTTTATCACACGCCTATGATCTATAACTCTATACCATTCGAATTAAGGGTCCACAAAACAATGCCAGGTAGTGCCAGAATCATCAATAAACCATTTTATAACTACCTATTTTATTTTCTACGATTGATTTAGTTGCTCGCCTCTTTCACTTTGAACCACATCAAAAGGGGTAGACCCAAACAGCAGACTCAACTTCGATTCGTTCCACATATACTGACCACCGCCGTGACTGATCTTAAATTGGAACAATTTGGGGACTCTCTTCTGCTTCAACGCCGCAACATAAAATATAACAAGTTTTACGATAATGTCATTTTTAACACGATATGTTTTAAAGGGGTCAGGACTCCATTGTAGAGTCAATAAGTTAAAATTTTTACGGTCGCCATAAAGTTGGGGTAACAGATTTAATTTCGGTTTATTGTATTTTTGTTTAGGCCATCAAAATATGGTTTGGTACGTAATGGTATCAAATAATATCACACAGCATAGGTATATGAGTTTGTTTATGAAAAATACTGCTTGCTGCAATAGGCTCTTAATAGTCCTCCTCAGACCACTAGCTACGGTTATCGTTGATGTCCATAGGTGGCAGCAATCTTAGTATCAGCTTGTTTTCTCTGTTTTAAAATAAAAGTTGAAGAAAGATTCCGATGTACTAGTAAACAAAGACAGATTTCTTATTTAAGGCTTTCTGTAAGTACAAACAAAGTGAAATTACATTGAAAAGGAAACTCAATTTAACAAAAACTCAAACTAAAAACAATTTATACTTGTACGACTATTGTGTATTTCGTATACGACAACGTCTTGTAAACGCTAGAAAATAATAAAAAGAAATTAAAAATAGAGCAGCAGACATAAAAGTATGCAGTTTATTTGTGTATTCTTATTTCACGTACATTACAAAGAATATCACAATTTTAGGTTTCACAAATTTTATTAAAATTACTTGTATTGAAGTCGAATACTTCGTGAATCTATTTCGTCGTCTAAGTCGTGACTTTATTTTTTATATCGAAGTGAAATCACTTCGATATAAAAAATAAAGTCACATTATTTTTCACATCAGTAAAAAACAATTATTATAATCGATTAGACGATATTTAAAA
This sequence comes from Ectropis crepuscularia, assembly GCA_963693475.1. NCBI lineage: Eukaryota > Metazoa > Arthropoda > Insecta > Lepidoptera > Geometridae > Ectropis > Ectropis crepuscularia. The sequence goes on from OY856342.1 coordinate 25,237,941, forward strand.
ACTGAAAAAATAGAGTACAGTACAGTATATGTGGTGCAGGAGCGGGGTGACACAGTAATGCGTGCAAGCGGACAGCGTGGCGAGTTATTATAATTGCCACATTAGCCGCGCCCGCGCATACATGCGGGCTGCCACTGCCCACCAGGGGTGTTGCACCCTTTACTGAAATATGTTATATTTCATCCTCAGTCTTATAAATATTACCTTCACTTTGTGACTTTCTTCTTTGATTATCTTGCCGCTGTCTCGGTTTTAACGGATGTCGTGAAGAAGTCGCTACCAGCTTTAAAGGCGCCATTTGTGGCACTAGATTTAAAACGTGACAAATTATGTTTATTTTTATTTTTACAGGGATGCTTAACAACGTGTTTATGTTTTGTCTTGTTCGCTTTTTCTTTTAAACGAACTATAATTATATTTTTTAGTGTTTGTTGCTCAATCACGTTGTGATAACTTCAAGTATCAGTTTGAAATCTAAAACTTAAATATATTTAGCCTAGAATATTACATAGGCTTCTCTTGGCAGTATAGAGAAGATGTAGTTTCTTAGGAAATTGCTTTTTTTAATGATGCCGATGCTAGTTTTAAAATAAACACCAACTGCCTTACGTAAACGTAAAACCTATCAAATTTTTGAGATCAGTCAAACCAAAACAGACCTATCCAACGTTTATGACATCAAAAAAACTCAGTGACAAAAATCCTGTTAAACATTTTAAATAACGTTGGACACATCATTTTGTAGATTTCTAGTAATTTATAGGTGAGACAACTAAAAATACTAACTCCATCATTTCGATTTTTAGAAAACATTGTACACGTATTTCTTAAGGTTCACGAAGAAAAAATCCCAAATCTGTAGGTAGTACTTAAAAGTTACGAGCGACGTAACTTTACGGAACAATGTTTACCGTGAAAGTAACGTCACAGCCTTTTTTCCGTAAGTTTGATGGTCTATATCTTTGTAGGTTTGTAATAATTTGATAGAACAATAAATAAGTGTCCTACATTTTTCTATAATCTAGCTAACGGACTAATTAGAAGGGTATATTTTTGTTTGACTCAGTAGTCATTCCAATTGTTTTAAAGAGCTAACTAATTACAGCAACATTAAAAGGTATAAAGTCCTCAAGCTCTTTCCCTTCTTTGACAACTATAATCCCACAAAATCCCTCGAACGTAACCACAGAATCAGCGAATCTGAGGGGTCTCATAGACAAAGGTTGGGTACCCCTGCTAGGGGTGCACTAATCGCTACGAGTGCTGTTTGAAACTATCCAATTATGAATATTGACCAACAATACTTGTTCACGGGAAGTTATCGTTCTCTCGCCATCACGGTGATTAGTAGTTTTACTTAGACAAAAATCATTAAATTTGTTTATGAATTCTAATGTTTAAGTTAGAAATTTTCGTTCATGTAAATTAGTGCTGATTACGGACTCAGAGTGGTGAGTCTCGTTTCAGCTACTCACTAATGCAAAGCAGAGCAATCTTTTTAGCTTTAGAGTAAAATTGACTTGGCTTATCTTTTTTATTTAATTTAATTTAATTACTCCAGGGACTCCGGGGTCCGTGACCTTTGTCATTACAATTATAATTGTTTATTTACATAGTTCTTGGATTAGGAGAAGAAGAGGAAAATAGGAGGGTGTTGTGAACATTTTAAACCTAATTTTAGTGCTAGTCAGTCCGATTTTGTCTGTTGAGCCGATCACTACCGGTGGGGATACCGATAGTAATCGACTCGACATCGTCTTTTGCCTATGCCGCCTCCTCCCGGCCCAGAGCCTCCACTGCGGCCGCATTTTTGTCCCTGATGGCCATCTGTAACTTGAATTCTCGCATGGTCTTCGGTGATGCAGCCAACGCTCGCCGTTCGAACCGACCGATGGCGTCGTCGATGTCGTCAGCGTAGTATGTGGAGGTCCCCGTGTGCCGTGAGATTGCTACAACCGCTACAACAGACTTTGTTTATCTATTGTCATGAGTTATTTCAAGGCAAGAATCTTCTTTCTACGAAGTACTAGAAAAAAATTTTAAAAAGAAAATAAGTATGTAGATGAAATCGGTGTAAAGTTTTAGTATGAAAAGCAAAGTTACACATTTTAAATTAATGTACTAACTAAGTAAGGTAACTCAGTCGGTGTAAAATTGTGCCAAAATCATAGCATGGCCAAATGAAATGGGTTTTTTACAGACACAGAGAATAATAATTAATCAATTCGACGTTGTTGATTCATGTCTCGATTTTGCACTTGCTACTTTTATTATGACAAACAGTAAATTATGTGTCATAGTCAGAACTTAAACAGGCTTTTTAATCTGTATAAGTTTTCTTTTTTTTTATTGTATAAAAATCCAGTGTCATGATGTTTATTCCTAGTGAACTCTTTATCAAGTCAACAGACATTCATGAAATTTTTTATTTAGTACACAATACTCGTATTAGTAAAATTTGTAATTAAGACTCGTATTTTCATCCCAGATGATAGAACTACGGTCATAATATATGTAGGTGTCACGTTGTACTTATTCATTTCAAAAAGTCAAGTAATTGTCAGAAAAAAATCTATTTTATACCTACTAAAAAATTTCTTCATTGCGGATGCAATCCCTCAGAGAAACCCTAAGCATAGCCCTTTCCATAGCTCGCTGAGTAACTTTGAGTTTTCGGACCATTTTCATTGTCAGTGTGCACGTTTCAGCACCGTAGGTCATTACGGGTAGGACGCACTGATTGTACATATTTATCTTGAGACTGCCTAAGATGGGTGACGTGAAGACTCAACGTAGTTTTCCAAATGCTCCACAGCCCAAATGGGTTCTTCTCATAGCCTCACTCTCAACTTATACCTAGTTTTAACTTCTACCTAGTTTATTATGCAATATTAGGGCTGTTTAATGCTATAATTCCGAAGTTCTTGAAGTTACGGCTGATATGGTCGCGAGAACGTTGACTGCCGATCCGAAGCCCCCGGGTTAAAATCCCACGCACACCACTATCTTTTCGAAGTCATAATATGCGTAATGCCGGTAACTTAAAATGGTGGAAGAAAATATCGTGAAGAAACCGACATGTACCTAGAATCATTCGAGATCATGTTTCATCCACCAACGTGCACTGGGCCACCGTGGTAGATGTCCTTGACTGTCTCCTTCCGAGAGAACATCCCGAATCCCAGCTGTGGGAACATTTAGTGGACTGCGTATGCAATACTATAATTCTAAGTTCTAAGTTTTCATTTTTATTGCCAGTATCACCCTAATAGGTGATAGGTAGGTGTTCTGTAAACAGCAGGACAGCAGTCTAAGAAGACAAGTGCAGTATCGTCATCACCGCGTTCGTCCGTCGCAAAGTGGCTAGACGAGTGGAATTGAATTAGATTGTGACCCGCGCGGAGGTTAACTCGCCTAATTGGGGCGTCGGACCTCTGCCCGCGGGGGCCCGGGCCTTTGTTCATCGATTGTCATTTGTTAGAGGGGATACCTATCCGATACTGACAACCCATACACCTACTTTAAAATCCTACTAATATTAAAATGTGAAAGTTTTTAAGTATGGCGTTTCTATATATAATGAAGAATGTATTTACAATTACGTGGGACACTCAGAAAATTTTGAGAAACTAAAAAACTAACTGCTATGAAAAAATATTTTTACTAAATGTTTTCAAAGAACTCTCCACCAGCCTCTATACAAAGTTTCATGCGTCTGAACCAATTTTCAAAACATTTTTTCCAGTCTTCCGCAGACACCTCTTCCACGGCCTTCTCAAACGCTGCTAGTGCGTCTTCCGGCGATGAAAACTGTATCTCTTTGAGCTGATTTTTCATTTTTAGGGAATAAAAAGAAGTCACACGGAGCCAAATCAGGACTGTAAGAATGTCCCAAGGACGTCCCAAGGCTCTGAGTGGCCTGGTATATAAGTATCTATTATATCAGCTATCTGGCCGCCATATTACAAGCTTTGCTTAGTTTGGGGTTATAAATATGGTGTTGTGTGTGAATTGTCCACCAATACAAAAACACTCCATTATACCACAAAACAAAAAAATAAAGAGTGATTAAAGTTAAGATAAAACAAAAACCAATGTTTATTTATTATTTTATTTATTTATTGATGCCTAGATGTTTGTTACTCTTTCACGTAAAAATGACTGGATTTGGATGAAATTTGGTACATACAGTGCCGGCTTTAGGGTGGGGCGATGGGATCGGTTGCCCGGGGTGCCGGATCCTACAAGGGCGCTGGGAAATCTTAACCTAGGGGGGTGTAGTATTTTCAACGTCCCCAAAGTGTAGTGTTGAACTTTAGGGCGCCTGAGGCATGGCTCGCCCGGGGCGCCTAGATGGCTAAGGCCGGCCCTGGGTACATAGATAGATAGATAAACGGTCGGCAATAACACATAGGCTACTTTTACTATTACTATTTTACCCCGGGGAAATAACGGGATCGGGAACTACGTGGGTGAAACCGCGAGTCGCTGCTAATAGGTATACATGTATTAATAGACATATTAAACAGATCTCCACCGCAATTGTTTTAAATTATACGTAGAGGTCATACGTACATATTATAATTGCAAGTAGCGTTTTAATGGCAGGTTTGCTTGTTTGTAGACTCTTTCCAGAGTCCGACTAAGGCACCACGGCTTTGTCAGTTATTCTACTGCCAAGTAGTAGTGTCCAAACAAAACTGTGTTCCGTTTTGAAACGAAATGTTTCTGAAATTGAAAAGGCATTTTATGAATCAATTTGATGTTCGTAACTCTTGTCTTGTAACAAAAAGTACTAAAGCGTCTTTCAATTCTTATGTGATTACAGATTTGAAGCCCTTTAAGACCTTGTGAGAATACTGAGGAGACTCTAAACAAGGAATTTTGTAAATATGTTTTTCTGTCACCTTAAGACTAAAGTTCTGTAGTAGGTAACTAATAGGAATGATAGAAACTCATTTCCTTTAGTGCATAACATGGGTAGCTTATATGGCCTAATGTAATATTCGTTCATCTGACATATTATAACATAGTTTTTTTTTAAAATCAATGATTTGTGTTCGTTTTTTTACAATGCAGTACTATTTGATTGCAAATCGTTATTAGCATGCCTGCAATGTAGCACGATTACCTAGAAGACACGTGTTTACTTTATATTCAGGCATCCACAGCTTTTCATATCTCACTCATCTTTCTTAACATGTCATCTTCCTCAATCCTGTCCCAATCGAGCAAAAACGATATATCGATCGGTTCAGAAGACAATATCTTCTACCCAACTGCAAAATCTTGACAAAATCAATCACGTGTATGAATCCTTATCATATTCTAAGTCTTTGTGAGTAATTCAACTCCAAACGCTTTTAAAAAGCACTAAAATAATTATTCGAACCATTTCTCTATCTCCCGAGATTATCAAGTTAAACATCGTGCGGAAAGTATCAAGTTACGCCATTGTACCTCTGCGCAAATATTTTAAAATAAATCGTAATATAATACAAGTACAGCGATACTATAATTGCAGCAAACAATGACCGGAGATGTTTGTTCTTTCTTGCATAATAGCGATTTGTTTACGCAAAAATAGAACTTGCAAAAAAATCAAACAATGCCGTTTTGGATTTCACTTTCGAATGCTATGGGTGTGGAATGTTGTTTTTAGAGTATTATTTAAGGGAAAGATTTCTTTCTAATCAAGAAGTATTTGAAATGGTACTTGCCAGTTATGCTATTGCCGTAATGTGCCAAAATTACTGTGATCCGTCGGAGTACAATAATTTCGTAGATAGAACAGGGCACAAAGATCATCTAAATCCGCGAATGATGAACGCTTGTTAGGCAGTGTTTTGAACGCGTCATATTTACGTGTTACTGTCCCTATTATTATGTGCAGGCGTGTTCCTTAACATTAAGCACATATCAGCTAATAACGTTACTCATCATTATTTTAGCCCATCTTGTTCAAATATGAGCAAAAAATTCACTTCTTCCTCCAATTGTCTCTATCGAGGGCTATTGTGAGCACATTCTTTTTGTGGACGTTAAGTTCGTGTTTCCACCTTTTTTGCGCTGGCCTGGTGGCCGTTTACCCTTTGAGACCCAGTTAGTGGTAAGTTTTGTCTGTAGTTATTGTGGTATAGAAAAGAAGTGTCCTGTCCGTTCCTATTCCTGCAGGACAGCCTTATGAATCCTACCAACATTATATATGCGAGAGTTTGGATGTTTAGATGATCGTTGCTTAATCACGCTCCAACGTCTAAACGGATGGGATTTAAATTTGTAACACTGTTAGATTATAGTCTGTAATAGCACATAGGCTATTTTTTTATTACGGGAAAACGGTAACTGCATGAGTAAAACGCGGGGTGCTGTTAGTCGTATCTCACATACGTGGATCTCACATCGCAGTTACTTAATCTAAGAATTGTATCCATGTGCTAACTCTTCTGGGGCTTATGATATAAATGTCGCTTGCTCTACATTGCAACACCAACTTACCTATCAGAAGCCGCGGTCATCCTCTCGTCCAGGAATAGAGTAATCAATAAATTAATCGTACAATCTAATACCCGTACTCGCATCTTCAAAAAGCCACGCTGGTTGCGTACCTTCGCCGGATCACGTCGGCTGCTTTGATCTCGCCGGTTGTTTTCCGTTTGATGTTGCCGCGGTAACTGGTTCGTGTTAGAACGGTAAAAATTACAGTAAACACTAATTCCGCTGAATTTTTTTTTGGATATCTGTGAAATTGTCGTGTTGATGTATTGATGGGTTACTCGACGATCGATCAACACAGTATTATGATCCCGAGTCGACCCATGCAGTCCACAAGTGATAATTTGAAGACTTGCACAATAGGTACAGCCATTTACGAAAGTACTTTCCGGACTGCACAGTAGAAATGACGTGTTAAAAGGTTCATAGGCGGTTCGGTAGGCAACGACATCCTTGTTCGAAAAAAACCATCAAAAGTCTTGAATGTCGCCTCAAAAATTGCTAGCTTATCGGTTCTGATTACTGATCTGCACAATCGAATATAATCTTGTTCTTTTTTCTTAACAAATGTTCGTAGTTCGAAAAAGTACTTATAACGTACGTGAACAAAATTTACGGGTCAAATGAACCACCAGGAGACCTATGTAGGATGATAGAAGGGTATAAAGTAATAAGATTCAGCACTATGCCGTCACTTGTAAGCTGTCCAACTGAGCACAGTTGAAGAGGGGGGGTTCCAATCGTCGATCATTTCTTCTTATCGCAAGATTTTTGTACGGTGTTGCGGTTGCGGTATAATAGATTAGAAGAGGTATGGAAACTATCAATTTAATAAATTTTAGATTTTTAATTATTAGTTTGTCGGAAAAAAATATAATGTGCCGACGATTTACAGAGTAAATTTGGTCATTCGGTTATATACGCCATTGGTTCCATACAGTTTCAATACCTCTTCTAATCCATTATTTCGCAACGCCGCGCCGTACAAAAATCATGCGACAAAGAGAAATGATCGAGGGTTGCAACCCCCCCTCTTCGACTGTACTCAGTTGGACAGCTTACAAGTGACGGCATAGTGCTGAATCTTATTACTTTATACCCTTCTATCATCCTACATAGGTCTCCTGGTGGTTCATTTACTACGTAAATTTTGTTCACGGGCCTGTAGTCTATTACTATCTGTCCGGTTTTCTGGGCTTTTGCTGCCTCGCCTAAGAATGTCGAATGATATAATATATTCGTTCAAAAGTGTTTCCACCATCTTTCAACAAGAGACTTGAAAAGGATTTATTTCAGCATCTCTCGTGTTGGTGAAACATCGTTTTTGATGTTGCTGATGCCCAAAATCATGAAAAAAGATGAGTCATGATGGCCGATGGCTGTCACTCTATAAAAACACGGTAGTAACGAGCCTATGCAGGGTCATTGTGGTATCTATGTCCAATTAAGGCGTTCTAAGAAACAGTAAAATTCTTAAGTTTATGCTATACTTGTCGTGAAATGTGGAGAATTTATACAGGCGTAGAAGCAGGCTCGTAGAGAGTTATACTTCCACATATACGTTATGTCCAAGTCAATCTAAAACATTCTTGGATCCATGGTATTGTGTTCTTATAGCCATAACCATGGATATCGGGTCACAACCATTATTGTTTCGTAACAAAATAAATCGTAGAGTATGTATGCGCTAACTAAAAGTATGAAATCTACATTCAACCGATTTTTTTTTATTCTACCGCCAAGCAGTAATGTGCAAACATTACTGTGTTCCGGTTTGAAGGGCAATGTTTCCAGAGAAATTACAGGGCTTAGAGATATAACAACTTAGATCTCTGGGTGACGAGCGCAGTGCGGTGCTAGGTAATGAGTTCCAATAGCTGCGTATCACTGTGCTGTTATGTGGCAGGCATGTTGCTTACCATCAGGCACATGTCCTGCTCGTCTCGTAACTCTTTATTTAAAAAAAAAATAAAAAAAAATTAAGAACCTCCTCCTTTATTGAAGTCGGTTGAAAAGCATCACCACATAACGCGAAACTAACGCTCCTTCTAGCCCAAAATTGCCTAGATAGCAGAGCCTATTTGATGCCAACTGACATAGATCCTTTTAAAAACACAACTAACTTCCGTATGTCGAATTTGGGTTTTTAGTGTTTAGTGTGCATGGGCACCGTAAAAAGCATTCTAAAGACACAAATGTTAGCCAAGTCCATCATGGCGTTTTTTAGCTGTTGGCGTGGGCGGGTATCGTTAAAAATCTTTTACAATTTTGTCCTAACCCGCCAAAATTAGAATAAGTTAAAAAAAGTGAGTTTCATAACGAATTTTAACGACGGTAAATATGACTATGTACAACTATTTTAGTATGTACGAGTAACTGATCAATATAATGTTTGTTATAGAAAACAGAATTACAAGAAAACCTACTTTGTATTATATATGTACTTGTTAATGGTGCACGCCCGTCACGGGTACACTGTTGTAATTTTTTTTATATGTTATGACCTTTTTTTACACAGTGCGAGTACATAATAAATATATTCTTATTCTTAAAAGAATGAATGCTGAGTGCAAGTTTTGTCGAAAACTACACGCATTCTACGTAGCGCCGTAAATAGCCTTATCTGCGCCCTGTGCGTGCGCCCTTGTCTTTTTAAGATATTATTAACGTAGATATCCTCTAGCTAGTATTTATATACTAGTATAGTACTAGCTAGTATAGTATATACTATGACTATAATGAGTGCGATGTTTTGTCTGATACTGGCATGTATGTAGGTATGTGTTGGAATCGAGCACTAGGGGCGCAGCGGAAACTTAACAGAAGCCAACCGGAAAAAATAACAGTCCTGCCTGGTCTGGCCATTCTTGCGCCTCCCAGAGTCTACGCTCTGTGCCTGAGCACCGGTGGCACCGCCCTTTTTACGCCAATGATTCTACCGTGAGCGCGTAAACATTGACATGTGTATGAAGCAGGCGCGGTCCCAGCCTCGAATTTTGGAGGGGGTGACCAGTACACAGCCTCAGACAGTAGAAATACAATAAATCGATTTAAAAATACCTAAGTAATAATAATCGCTAGTTACGATTTTACCCGCGTAGTTTCGGTTCCAGTTGTTTTCCCGCGTAAAAAAATTGTCTATGGACTATTAGATCTTTTGATTTTTTAAGCTTTTTTATTTAACGTACATGATTTTGGGGGGTCATGTCTCATGTCCCCTATGACCCCCCTCCCCCCCATCGGACCGCGAATGGTCAGAAGAAACTTACTTCTCAATCGCCGCTAAGTTCAGTCACAGTAAGTAATCAACAAAATCGGTGCTGAACATACTGCAGTCAAGTCACAATAGACGCTAGCTCGTCATCGTCGAGTTTACGATCACAGAATCGGCCAGCAGACTCTATATATACAAATAATATGATTGCAGATGTGTATTTGATAAACATACCAAACACACCGGCGCGCAGGCTTGTTATTTCGGAGCGAAAACAAAGTTCCTGGAAGAAAGCGAGTGTTATTAAACAACATCAAGGGGAAGAGTTCATATCATGGATTGGAGCGTAATAAACAGATGCTCTGTGTGGTACACAACTTAACAGCAGACTATTTGCTGCTCACTGTTTTATCCATTGATTACTTGGTTTTTTATGCGATAGGAGAGAAATATTTAGGGTTCCGTACCCAAAGGGTAAAAACGGAACCCTATTACTGCGAATTGGCTGTCCGTCCGTCCGTCTGTCACCAAGCTGTATCTCAAGAACGGTGATAGTTAGACAGTTGAAATTTTCATAGATGATGTATTTCTATTGCCGCTATAACAACAAATACTAAAAATAAATATTTAACGGGGGCTTTTATACAACAAACTTGATTTATTACCGTGTCTTGCTCGATTAGTCTGTTCCAAGAAAACTAGATGGCGCCACTAGTAATACTAACACGCGCATTCGGCCTCGTCGTTAAAATTCTAAGGTAAAATCAAAATCTTAGAAAACTTTTGGATGGAAGCCAGTCTATGGAAACTGCGATGATTTATATATACGGAATTCGCTGTTTATTTGCTTATGGTACGGAACCCTTCAATCGCACTTGGCCACTTTTATTAACGATACGCGCGGCGATATTGTGACGAGCGGAGTGCATTGCTAGGTAAAATTTGGCATCTTTATGTTCCAATAGCTGTGACACTGTGCTGTTATGAAGGCATGCTGCTTACCATCAGGCACATGTCCTGCTCGTCTCGATACTGTAAAAAAAACTAACCGAAAGTTCGGTAGAGGACATCGAAGGCCGATTGGCAAAGGAATTTAAAAAAAGCTGACGACACAATTCCATTCTCTACGCTCAAATAGCCACACAATATTTTAAATGGAGCTCAACAATGAAATAATTGTAACATTTTTTCTGATATAATTTTAGTTGGGATAATCATACTCGAATCCTATTCTGCGCTCACAATGTCGTAAGAAAAACATCCGCTTCTCTTCTAGGGTAATTCGCATTCTCAATGTGAGCAAATAAACATCCTGAATGAACTAAATGTGGATAAACAGTCGGACAATACTACAAATGGAATTTACTATAAATATTTCCGATTATCCCTTTTCTCCAAATGTCCAAACCTTTCTGTATTGTAATAACATATCACTGTTCGTACAAAGTTTTTTTTTAATTTATCGAGCAGACAAAATGTTGAAAGGGTTTTATAATTCTAAATTCGAAAATCTTAAAATCTCTTTGGTTATGGTTTTGGTTATAGATTTTTTTCGTCGTCTGCAATTATTGTTATATTGTTATGCCACTATTTAAAATCTCGGTCTCTTATACATACATACCTACATATTTTGTACTTACATTATTAATGTGTACCTACATAAAATAAAGCGGCCAAGTGCGAGTTGGACTCGCCCATGAAGGGTTCCGTTGCAGCAAGTAACATAATATACATAGTACACATAGTTCTTGTAGTTCGTTGTAACTTTGATCGAAGTTTCAATAATAGTGTATTTATGACGTACTAAAAAAAAAGTACTCATCAGATCGAGTTCAAACTAATTTTCGTTGGTAGATTACATGGTAATGTACATCATATGTTTTTTTAGATTTTTCATTCTCTTGCTTTAGAAGTTAGAGGGGGGGGGACACACATTTTACCACTTTGGAAGTGTCTCTCGCGCAAATTATTCAGTGTAGACGAAAATGATTTTAGTAACCTCAACATCTTTTTTGAAGACCTATCGATAGACACCCCACACGTGTAGGCTTGATGAAAAAAATGTTTTTGAGTTTCAGTTCTCAGTATGAGGGGGGGCAACCCTAATTTTTCTTTTTTTTTAATTTTTTTGTTCAAATCTTGATGCGGTTCACAGAATACATCTACTTACCAAGTTTCAACAGTGTAGTTCTCATAGTTTCGGCAAAAAGTGGCTGTGACATACGGACGGACAGACAGACAGACAGACAGACAGACATGACGAATCTATAAGGGTTCCGTTTTTACGTTTTACGGAACCCTAAAAAGCTTTGTCGTGAGTGGGTGACCGATTGATTGACAGGCAACATTCCGAACGGCTAGACTCAGAATAGCGAAATAGGATCACAATCGGTGATTTTGAAGAACTGGCGATCTCAAGCGATTTATAGTTAAAGTTTAAATAAAAAAAAGAGAGTTTATCCATTTATACGACACTTTTTGTGTTACATTTTAAATTTTAAACTGGTCTTATCTATTTGAGTATTTCAGTTCCTTTAGGAGTTGCAAAGTCCGTGGATAATCTAAAATAAAGAAAATTGCATTACTATTTGCCCTTCGAATGTGCGTTTTAGTGATTCAATATATTTAAATCATCAAACCACATGTCACTACAAGTTCCACGATGAAAGCCACGAATATAATCTAGTCACTTTATAAAAAACAAACGAAAGATAGTTCAGTCTGTATTTAGATATTATTTCCCAAAAGTGCAAGATGTTACCATATTTTAACTTGAGATTAACGCGCCATTTTGGCGGGAAGTCATCGTTTCCGATCCGATTGCGACGCATAAAACAGCATACGAGTAAAACGGGTTAATCTTATAATCCCCTAACATATGTATGTGTCGTTGCGTTTTGACGTAGATTTACAATTATTTACAAGAAATGCTGGATGCACACCGCTTGTCTTGGCTCACGATAATCCTTGGATTAGCGGGCCTCCATGTTTATGGTGGGCTGTCACCCATCTAATTGTCTGTGGTTGGGAAAAGAGCGGGAACGTAAAAACAAGATGGCCGACTGATTTATGGGGAAGACGTACAGGGCTTTCCGCCGTTGCAAGGCAAGGTGTCTTATGTCGATTAAAAGACAAGGATTAGCGGTGTCGCATTTCTCGATAGAGAGTAGAGGCATGTTTTTGTTGGCTCAGTGAGTCGACACAGTGACGAACGCCCGACGACGCGCTCTACCAATGCTTTACCACTGAGAAATAAATGTGCAGAAATACAGCTTCAAACAGCAACGTAGCAATACTAGTGCCTAAGACTAAATAAGACTTGGGTTTAATCTTTTCTGTAAAAAAAATATATTTACTCATGTTAATAGATAATCGTAAAATAACGTTTCAGTTGACATTTAATTTTATATATTGTGTCAGTAGTTACGTACTTAATAAAAAATTAAAAATATATTTCATACTCTTGGTCATACTTACGCGAACTTTACAATTTACTGTAGGGATTCTATAGTCATATCAAGAATAGCAAGGTGGCAAATCTTCCGTCTAGAAAATTCGGTTCATTTATAGTAGTTATATCCCAAATTTGATAACAACACGTCAATTCAAAACTAAAATCTTGTTCTCATTAATGTTTTCTAACAAAACTTATGATTGACATGTAATAATGAAAGAATTTGTCCTGAGCATGTGAATGACTAATTGACAGTCAACAGCCCAGTTTCCTTGACGTAGAATGGATGCTGTTCCAATTAACCACACAGTTGCTAACGTTTACGCGATGTTAACTGTGACATATTATTAGTACCTATTCGTAATGTATCTCTTTTCTGTTTACCTTGTGTTACTTAATATCTATTATTATGCCCAAATTTAATAACCATACAAAAAAAATCTCGGTTGAAGCAAAAATTCGTAACTTGCATTTAGGCAACGCCAATTATGCGAAAATTTGGCCGGTGTTGTTCTATTCGGATTTCCGGCGGGCGAGTTGTTTCTTTAAAGATTTCCTACTCAATGCTGTTACCAAACAACTTTATGTCTCCTGGCGTTCGTAAATAAAGTAAATGTTTGGACGCCCGACACCGCACTCATTATCATTAACGATTCAATATTTAACGTGTTGAATGCCAATTCTTATTGTTACATATAAATTTTGCTAAAAACAAATAGTGTTTCGATTGTGAATAGTTGCGGTGGAATGCTGTTGAAAATACAGAGTTACACAGTACCTAACTGTTTTTCCATAGGAACTTTTTTTTTTTAAATCAATAATTGCTGATCGATCAGGGTTACCCTTGTTAGGCGACAATACGGTCTACGTTGAAGCGCGCTTATTTAGAACAAACTCAGGCAACACACAGTTTTTTTTTTTTTTGTATGTAGTGACGTGACGAGCAGGTCATGTGCCTGATGATAAGCAAGATGCCTGCCCATAACAGCAGTGATTTGAACATGAAGAGCATAAATCATTACGTAGCACTGCACTGCGCTAGTCACCCAAAGATCTGTATCTCTGATATGATATGTAGATATGAGATCTTTTATCTCTATACCCTGTAATTTCACTGTGAGCTTTCCCCGTCAAACCGGAACACAGTAATGTTTGCACATTACTGCTTGGTGGTAATAACTGGCAAAGGAGTGGTGGACAGCGGACTCTGCAAAGAGTCCTACCACTACTAAATTAAATATTCTCATTTTTTTTTAATCCGAAAATCGAGTTCAACCTCTTCGTTCGAATGTTTGGAACGTCCACTAAGAAACGATATCGTCTAGCTACGAGCAGTCCGATAGAAAAAATGTGAAATTATGTTTTAGACCATCCAGACCGATTGCACACACTCCGAAATTTCGTAGACAATAGGGTACACTCCCCAAAAAAACTAAGTAGCCCGTTAGTTAGATTGCCAAAAAATATTGTACACTTATTTTTTCTTTTGTTTCACAAACAAAAAATGACGAAGATACAGCGCTTCGAAGTTTCGTGTGACGGCACTTGTGAGTACGATTTTTACTCACGAGTGACGTCACGACCCCCTCGACTCTCGAAGTTTGATGGTCTATATCTTTGACGATTTTTAATATTATGAAAAAACAAAAAATATGTGTCCAATATTTTTCCATGATCTAGCTGACGGACTAATTAGGATGGTATATTTTTGACCCAGTCCGGTACCCTATACGAAAAATGAACTAACAAATTTGCAATTTGACTGATCTAGAGCCTTAGTTGGTCCTTAGCCTTAGTCTGCCTGCGAAGCCGTGTGTCGTGGCGTGGGTTCGATTCCCACCTTCCCAACTATCTGTGTGCTGAGTACAGGTGTTTGTTATGTGTCTGGGTGTTTTCATGTATCACAAGTGTGTATTTAACATGATAACAGCTATCTGGCCTCCAAAATACAAGTTTTGCTTAGTTTCGTGCTATGCTTAGATGGTGTTGTGTGAGAAAAGACCACCAATATAGTTATATTACTAGCGACAATTTTCAAGAAAGAAATCGCTTTTATGGAGCCTTTTGGAATTACTCTCGCATCTTTTCGGAGTGTTGTACGAGTATGAATGCATAAACCTATCAAAATAGTTTTCAATTGACCCACAGGTCTCGTCATTGTTTCTTTTCGTGACATCAATATGGTAACCTTGTCTCATGTTATTAAAGCGACATATTTTGTCAGCCACCTAACAAACATATTTGTCATTCTCACAATACCTCATGTAGTGGTAGTGTGTCCGCCTGGGGAAGGACCACACCTTTGCCAGTTATTCTACCGCCAAGCAGTAATGTGCAAACATTACTGTGTTCCGGTTTGAAGAGCAATGTTTCCAAAGAAATTACAGTGCTTAGAGATATAAGAACGTAGATCTCTGGGTGACGAGCGCAGTGCAGTGCTAGGTAATGATTTGGACTCTTCATGTTCCAATAGCTGCGTGTCACTGTGTTGTTATGTGGGAGGCATGCTGCTTACCATCAGGCACATGTCATGCTCGTCTCCTCACTCTTTATTTAAAAAAATAATGGAATCCAAAGCTTCCAGCCGACTAATGCCAAAAGAAAATTTTTATCGGTGTCTATAGGCTGATTGTAATGAAAAAGTAGGTAGTAGCTACTTTTTTAAACCAAAAAATAGTTTTATGTATTTAATTGTAATAGGGAATGAAATTGTACCTACATGGAACTTTCGTTAGTTTTTGATGCTAGAATCTTGAAATGTACTTATAGTACAGTAACTTTATACATTACCGTAGGCGTTAAATCCGGTAGATCTGATTTTTTGCAGACTTGTTTATGATGTTGGCCTAATGATTGTCCCAAGTTTGTGACCTCGAGCGACGAACGCAACTTTGTCAAAAATCGAAAAAACCGCGAAAAAATCGTAAATTTTTCAAATTTTGGCGATTATAACCCTAAACGACTAGTTTTTGTAAAAACTTTCTTATGGCATTTATAAAGTGGACTAAATTTGCTACAATATGATACTAGAATTGTCTCTGTACACTCAATAGTTTCTGAGAATAAGTCTTTCAAAGTTTATATTTTTTTTCGTACTTCGCAATTTTTAGCAATTTTTTAACTCCTATTTGACCACTTTATGGCACAGTTACTGCGGTTTTTAACCCCCGACCAAAAAAAGAGGTGTTATAAGTTTGACGTCAAAGTCTGTCTGTCTATCAGACAGACACACATACAGGTCTGGCTCTCTATGTATCTGTCTCTGTGTGTATCTGTCTATGGCACCGTAGAGCTCAAACGGATGGGCCGATTTCGATGCGGTTTTTTTTATTTGAAGATAAATTTTTGTGTTGATGTTTTGAGCTATTTTTGGTTAACATCGATTCAAGATTGCCGCTTCCACCAAATGGCGGACCAAATATTTCACCACAATCTACCTCAATATGGGTATCAAATGAAAGGGCTTGACTAGTAGAATACTATACAGTATAATAAATTTCAAATCAAAAAATGGCGAACTCCATAATTTATTTTTTTCACTAATGCCTCAATATGGATGTCAAATGAAAGAGCTTGACTAGTAGACTACTATCGACGTCAAACTTATAACACCTCTTTTTTTGGTTGGGGGTTAAAAACCGCAGTAACTGTGCCATAAAGTGGTCAAATAGGAGTTAAAAAATTGCTAAAAATTGCGAAGTACGAAAAAAATTATAAACTTTGAAAGACTTATTCTCAGAAACTATTGAGTGTACAGAGACAATTCTAGTATCATATTGTAGCAAATTTAGTCTACTTTATAAACGCCATAAGAAAGTTTTTACAAAAACTAGTCGTTTAGGGTTATAATCGCCAAAATTTGAAAAATTTACGATTTTTTCGCGGTTTTTTCGATTTTTGACAAAGTTGCGTTCGTCGCTCGAGGTCACAAACTTGGGACAATCATTAGGCCAACATCATAAACAAGTCTGCAAAAAATCAGATCTACCGGATTTAACGCATACTACTCCATACATTCAGGCGACAAAGTTACTGGACTATTAGTATAGACTTTTGATTATATCGATATAGTTAAATATGACTTTTGAAAAATATTTACCCTTGAATCGTATTTGGTGAAAATAAATGTAAAAGTGGTAAGCTACGGACACAGCTATTGATAATAATTATTTGCATGTTATGTTGATAAACTGACTGCAAATAATTACAAACTTTTAGAAGTGCGGTCCGCTTTTATCTGCTTTTTTACCATTGTGACCCACGAATCCTTAAGGGTTCCCGACCCCTGCCGTAGACCATTCGAGAGTTCAACTTACAGATGGCCATCAGGGACAGAAATGCGGTCGTAGTGAAGGCTCTGAGCCGGGAGGAGAAAACTTAGAAAATACCAAAATCTTACTAAAGAATTAGATTGAAAATTTTCCCTACTCCCCCCTATTTTCCTTTTCTTCTCCTAATCCTAAAGATATACATATGTTAAAAAAAGAACCCAAATTACAATGGTCATAGACCCCGGAGTCTGTGGAATTGCTAAGTTTTAAACAAATAATAAATGTTGATCAACATTTTTTCATAGGACACCATCTAGCCCCAAACTAAGCCAAGCTTGTATAATGGAAGCTAATGCAAATTAAACAACAGCACAACACTACATTTCACTGCGTTCGTCACCCAGTAATAAGACCGCAACTTGTGACGCTAGTTCTTAGGTTTTTTACAGTAGGTAGTATTGTTTGTGTCAGAAATAGTTTTCTATCTATCTCATAAAAGGGGGTGTTCCTTTATGTCCTTTTGTTACTTTGTTTTTTTTCTGGTAATGATATTGTCCATAATGTATATTTATGTTATCATGATGAACAAATTTAATTGTGAAAATAAAGTTGAAGTCGCAAAAAGAATATATTTTCAAAATCTATCTACAATTTAAATTGGAAGCTAAATTTATTATTATTGTTTATTTTTAAGTAGTATTTATAATATATTTTTAAGTAATAAACAATAGTATTCAGAAATTGGAAACACAGATTTTAATTAATTTAAAAAAATAGCTTTTATTTAAAAATACAAAATAATAATTAAATAAAGTGGCCAAGTGCGAGTTGGACTCGTCCATGAAGGGTTCCGTTGCAGCAAGTAACATTATATACATAGTTCTTGTAGTTCGTTGTAACTTTGATCGAAGTTTCAATAATAGTGTATTTATGACGTACTAAAAAAACTCATCAAATCGAGTTCAAACTAATTTTCGTTGGTAGTTTACATGGTAATGTACATCATATATTTTTTTTAGATTTTTCATTCTCTTACTTTAGAAGTTAGAGGGGGGGGACACACATTTTACCACTTTGGAAGTGTCTCTCGCGCAAATTATTCAGTGTAGATGAAAATGATTTTAGAAACCTCAACATCATTTTGGAATCCCTATCGATAGACACCCCACACGTGTAGGTTTGATGAAAAAAAAAATTTTGAGTTTCAGTTCTCAGTATGGGGGGCAACCCTAATTTTTCTTTTTTTTAAATTTTTCTGTTGAAATCTTAATGCGGTTCACAGAATACATCTACTTACCAAGTTTCAACAGTGTAGTTCTCATAGTTTCGGCAAAAAGTGGCTGTGACATACGGACGGACAGACAGACAGACAGACAGACAGACATGACGAATCTATAAGGGTTCCGTTTTTACGTTTTACGGAACCCTAAAAACGAATCTCCGAATAACCCACCCCTAACTGCTACCGGCGCAAAACTGCCCATGATACTCGCCGCGTTCCCACGCTGAATGGCAATGGCGAACCTTTGCTCCAGGAACGCGCCGGAGCGGGAGTCACCCTTATTCTCCCTGAGTCTGCGCCCCAATTCTGAAAGGAACCCTTTAGCCTCTGCCCCCCAACAACCCAAGGTCTCCACGGCAACCGGTATAAATTCGTACGTCGTAGACACCGACATACCATACTTTCGCATCTTCTTATCAGCGGCATCCTCTGCCGCGGCTGATGGTGAGTATCCACTCACCATCCACCAGTGCGACCCAGGTGGCTGGTGGCGACAGTGCTGACACAAGTGGCGTCCCAAATTAGGCACTTTCCGTTCTACGTTCCGTTTTTAAGTACCTAATGACAAATTTCTTTTTTAATTTCAAGTAAATATTAATCACTATTCATCGCACAAATTTAACAAAGGACACACGTGATTTTATAAATGTATGAGCTTGTGCCCACGTATCTCTGAAACGGCTGGACGGATTTAAATGAAATTAAATATTTACTAAGAATATTACCTGGGTTTATCATACCGTTAAAATAAGTGCCGCGGGGTGCCGTCTAGGGCGCAGCTGATATTTTGTAAAAGTCTTCAACGTCATCGGATCAAGGTTTTTTGAGGTTACTAAAGTCTTAAAATTTTGGATCTTAGTAAAAGTTTTTAGCAATAATATATACCTTTATAACTAATGTAATTTTTTTAAACATAGGGTGACGAAACAACCAGAACATACAGCAACACGCCTCCCCAGTAGAGCGTCACGGACCTGAGCAGAGCTAGAGGTATGAATATTTTCTACGTCTTGTTATAATTACTCCGAAAACATAGCCCTTTACACCGAAAAACAGTGATACATATTTACCCATTACTGCGTGGCGGTATAACTGGAAAAGGTATGGTACTTCTCCAGGCAATCCGAAATGATTCGTACCGCTACAAAATAAGCCGCCCCTTTCACTTAGTGCTTCGTTTCTGCGTAGCCTTGTAGTGGCAGTTTGATTTTGTCGCGTGAATGATTGGACGCAGTTGACTTTAACGACTTTTCTGTTTTAAATTGAGAACAATGTCAAACGAAAACTAATAAATACGAGGTGTAACGGCTTTTGATGAAACTTCTGTTCTTTTCGGATCTGTTGTTCAGTGGCTTAAGTACGAATACATAGCGAGAAAATATTCGTAGCGTAGTGTAAATAAAATGTTTTGAATTCTTCTGTACTAACTTTGGCCTCTGTCCACGGGGCCTGTTTTGCAGGTTAAAATTTCCAGAACGAAAACGTTGGAACCAAAAACGCACTATGTTTTCTTTTGCGACACCTCCGCCATACACACCATTAGGTACCTAATCCTTCAAGCCGTTTCTGCAGCACTGGTGCCACGGTGGAACTCACAGAAATCTAAATATTATTTAGATTTCTGTGGTGGAACTTGTATCTACTCGGAAATAAACGCGATATTTCAAGTTTTCTATGTCGTAAACTGAGTGGCCGAAAACAACCAAGAAATAAAAAAACAAATGACTTACCGTTTTTAAAGCACAAACGCATGAGTAAATAGCTCTATAAATTTGAAATTGGAATTCCAAAACAAAGAGAAGATATTTGAGATCAAAGTGGCCAGTATAACAAAACACCAATTTCATAATTATATAAGGACCTACATAATATACTCACATTACAGCTTTTATATTTTGTATTTAAGTTTGATAGTTTGTATTGTTGGACGTATAGCATATTTGTTACTCTTTCACACAAAACTACTGAATAAATATAAATAATAATGTAGATCAAATGTGCCTGATGGTAAGCAACATATCTGTAACATAACAGCACAGTGACACGCAGCTATTGGAACATGAAGAGTACAAATCATTACCTAGCACTGATATAAGATGATAACAGAGATATAACATGTTGTAGGTATCTCTATGCCCTGTAGTTTCACTGGAAACATTGCCCCTCAAATCGGAACACAGCAATGTATGCACATTACTGCTTGGCGGTAGAATAACTGGCAAAGGTGCGGTACTTCCCCAGGCGGACTCTGCAAAGAGTCCTACCCACGGATATGTCCTGCCACTATAAAATGATGTCTACTTTTTCATGTTACGTTAATATTAATAATTATCATCAATTAGCCGACCCAGCGAACATCATTCCACCTAAAAGACAATAAAATAAACTACTAGGTACACTTTTTTATTGATGAATGTCATTTGTTTATGCTTATTATTCTATTCCGGTCGAAGACACAAACAAAAATATAAAAATCATTGTAATTGGACCAGCCTTTTCTTGAGTTATAAATAGTGTAACCAAAACGACTTTATTATGTAAATATAGACATACATATATAAGTTATACATAAGTTACGGCTGGTCTAGTCGGGAGAACGGCGCCTGCCGATTCGGAGACCCCGGGTTCAAACCCCACACGCACCACTGTCTTTTCGAAGGCATGTGCGTAATGCCGCCAACTTAAAACGGTGAAAACATCTTGAAGAAACCGACATGTACCTAGAATCTTTCGAAGTCATGTGTCATCCGCCAACCCGCACTTGGCCAGCGTGTTGTATTATGGCCTCAACTCTCTCCTGGGAGAGAAGGGCCCGAGTCCCAGCAGTGGGAACGTTTAGTGGGCTGTTGATGTAGATATAGATATACATAATAAACGTTATGCCGTATTGATTGATTGAAATAGATAAACTCGGGGTATATCGGATCCGAATACTTGATACGTCGCCGACGCCAGACAATGCACGCGGCCCTACACCTAAGTGTACTCGCACCTACTACTACCTACATCATTCGCGTTTTATTAAAATACTTACCTAAGTGAAAGTACTAAAGCTCAATTTTCTCTCTTTGAGTTTGTCTTCAGTTGACGTCTTGAACGATAAAAAATTATATATGTAGTTTGAATTTGAACTTTATACTTTATAAGGTACTAGCAGCGCCCTGCGGTGTTACCCGCGTAGTTCCCGTTCCCGTTTTTTCCGTTATTTTTTCGGGATAAAAAGTAGCCTATGTGTTTTTCCAGACTAGCATCTATCTGTGTTCTAAATTTCAACCCGATCCGTTCATACGTTAGGACGTGATTGAGCAACAAACATCCAAACATCCAAATATCCAAACATCCATACATTGACATTTATAATATTAGTAGGATTTAATCAAAAAATCTCAATAAAAAAATAAAAGTTTTTTTTTAGAATAAGACGATTATTGGTTACCCAATCAAAATGTTCAACGTTCGGCTTTCCTTTTTTTAACCAACTTCAAAAAAAGTTCTCAGTTCGGTTATATGTTTTTTTTGTATGTACATTCATACATACATTTGTTACGCGAAAGCTCCGCCAATTGTGTACAAATTTTAACGGTTCTTTCTTTTGGTTTCTTTTTTTAGTAGTGGTAGGACTCTTAGCAGTGTCCGCCTGGGGAAGTACCACACCTTTGCCAGTTATTCTACCGCCAAGCAGTAATGTGCAAACATTTCTGTGTTCCGGTTTGAAGAGAAATGTTTCCAGAGAAATTACAGGTGTTAGAGATATAACATTTTTGATCTCTGGATGACGAGCGCAGTGCTGTGCTAGGTAATGATTTGGACTCTTCATGTTCCAGTAGCTGCGTGTCACTGTGCTGTTATGTGGCAGGCATGTTGCTTACCATCAGGCACGTGACCTGCACCTCTCGTCACACTTTACTTAAAAAAAAATATCATGATAATTCTGAGTTGGTCATATCATGATAATATTATCGCAATCGATGCATTTTTTTAAAACGAACATAAAACTAAAATTTACTTTAATTTATCTTTAGTGATAGTTTCTTTTTGGAATTTGGTCGAATGTCTGAATTTAATTTTAAACTGTTTATGTTTTTCTGGAGAAAATATGTTATATTATCTATCGGACAGCTCATACACCAAAAAGTGACATCGTTTCGTGGTTGACGTTCCAAAAACTCGGAAGAGGAAGTTTAACACCACTTTTGTGAACAACGTATAGGCTGTGGAATACTTTGTCTGAGTGGGTTTTCCTAATGACTATAGTTATTAGTCTTGGTGCCTTCAATACGTAAAGACGCTTCATCGTGGACCGCATCGTCGCTTGACATCAGGTGAGATTGTGATTCATGTATAAACTTTATAGTTAAAAACAAAAAAGTATGTATCCCATTTTATGTTGTCATTGTTGTGACTCGGAGCCTTCCCCACAATGAGAGAGTCAAGGCCGTAATCCACCACGCTGACCTAGTGCGGGTCGGTGGATGAACCATTTACTAGAAATATATGTTTCTTGGAAATTGTTTCTATCCTCACAATGTTTTTCTTTTTCTTCACCGTTAATAAGCATGGTGGCATAAAAACTTATTAGTCCGTCAGTTGCGTTATTTAAAAATGATTATACCCAAAGACATCGTAAAAAATCGAAATCTATGATTATTCCTGCCATAGATGAAGAATTTCTTCTCTTTTTGCTACGCAAAAAGATCAACAAAGCGAGTGAGCGAGAAATCATTTTCAAGTGGAAATCGCTCGAGAGAAGAAGAGAAAGTGAATGAAGTAACGTCATTACAATATTTTAGTATACCCGAACGTAACAGTCTGATTTCGTCGCGGTGAAAATCGTGTATTTTTTAATTAATCCTTGGATTGCAGACGATTTTATTAAATTATTTATATTATGGCATGTTCTGTGCGTGAATGTGATACAAGACGATATTATAATCCGAATCATTACACTAGTCACCAACACATGTAAATATGTTTTTTTATCAGGTCTCCGAGCAGCCTTTGTGTGTCTTTTACATTTGACGTCTTTGATTCCTGCACGTATTATTACTTTTTTTTCATGAACAAAAATTACAAAGATATGTATATAGTAGGAGATCCCGCTATACAACGACCTCCACCGAGATTCGTATTTAATGAAACGTATTTTATATTTAATTTAATAGGTCAATAATAATAGTGCTTAGAAATTTCGAGTGACGTTTTTTTTTTAGAACGGATCTACGCATATTCCTATGCTGGGGTCGGGTGCCTCTATTCCCTAACGGACTTATGGTTAGCGCAGAAAGGGCAGGATCCGAAAATCCTAGTCCTAATTTACAAACTAACAAACATACTTACGCTATTTAGCATACAACTGATACCTGAAAAGAAATTCGAGCTAAGCTCTAAGCCAAGATCGAACTATCTTCTTCATAAGGCCGATTTACATCAGACGAGCGAATGCTCATTCTATCCCCACTGTATCAAATTAATTTGGTGTAAACAAACGTAGAGCATTCTTTCGTTGTTTTGTTTGCGTTCGCAAAGATTCTATGGAATATGTAATATGGAAAACGCTAAGAACGGTCTTTCGTTTACACTAAAAGATCGAGAATGCTCTTGTTCCAGCTCTAGCTCTATGTTCGTTCAGTTTAAATCGGCCTTTACATGCGTACATACCGAGTGCAAGCACTCTATCAAGTGCAATCGGAGCGATCGAGTGACGTCATGTCTATAAATATAGTATGATTATTGTATAGACGTGACGTCACAATCTCCCACTAAGGAAATTTGATAATCTACATATTTTTCGATTTTTTAAATAGATGTGTCTTTAATTTAAAAAAATATACAGGGTTATTGGTAATCAGCCTGCATCCGTTTAAGGGCATGTTCTGTATATTTAAACAAACAACTTTTGTTCTACAACTTTCGTTAAAACTCAATAGACAACCCAAAAAAATGTGTGTTTGTTGCCCTTTTTTGTACTGTTTAGCGACTTTTTAGTGTTTATTCACTTCGGCACATCATTTTTTGCGCGTTAAAGAGCGTACGCGGTCTTGTTACGAATTGTTACGAAGAGTTCGATGCTTTTAGACCGTGCAAATATATTTTATTTTTTTTGTATAAGAAAAAAAAATCATTTTTTTTAAAACTGTAGAACAAAAGTTGACGTATTGAATGTACCTAACATCCCCTTAAAAGGATGCATGCTGATTACCAATAACCCTGTATATACCTACCATACCTATTATATATAATACCATATTCTACCTGTCAGAGTAATAAATTAGAATGGTATATTTTTTCCCAGGCATCATCCCAATTCCAGAGACGATGATAAACTTGTACATTAACATACTCAGAAATGCAGGCGGAATTCGAATCTACGACCTCTCAATTGGGAAATAGGATGTTCCCGCTACTAGGCCACCAAATCTTTGTAAATTTCCATTGGAAGTTTCTTAAGCATTGCCATTTATCGTGGTAATTCCGGCAGCATGCTAGACACGCTTCCGTCTGGTAGTCGGCTTGATCATCTTGATTATTTTCATACCTTCTTTTGTCTATGGATAATTCAGATTCAGAGCTTAGTGTAGGTAAGTAGTTAGTTAGGTACATACCAAACTAGCTACTCCATAGTGTAGTTCTCATTGTAATTTAGATTGGTTAAAGGCTCTGTCCATTAAAAACTCTGTACATTAGAAATTAATAACGTATTACTTCATATAACTCCGTCCACGTAAATTTACTTGAGTCCCCAGATAAGGATAGGAACAAATATAAGGTACGATTACAATTACCTATAGGGCTAGTATAAGTTACATGTAACAGTTTAATATAACTTATTAATAAACTGTTCCGAAACATAGCTTCCGAATCAAACAGCCTGTTAATTTTTCACAAGTTAATTAAAAATGGTTCATTGGTTTCAGCTTGAATAAATAAAAAGAAATCTTTCCTTTTTGGAATCTACTTAGTAAATTTAAGATAGTGGCGTCTAGATTAATTTCAAGATACCTGTTCCTAGAAAGAGCTACGAATCTCATCTACTAGCTTTACCTAACTTTGTATTCCGTACTTCTGATTTCATTTAATTTACTTACATTGTAGAAGACTTTTGTCCAGCAATAAGATAGTTATTGAACTTACCTACTTGAAAAGGATTAATTTTTTTAGTAACTGTTTACTTTGTTAATCCTACTAATGTGAAAGTTTGTATATTTGTTACTCAATCACGTCGGCAAGTCTGAAAGGATCGGATTGAAATTTAGAACACAGTTTGATAATACCTAGTCTAGAATAACACATAGGCTACTTTTATAACGGGAAAACAGCGAGAACGGGCACTGCGCTGATTAAACGGTGTATGTACCTACTTAGTACAATATTATATATGGGAAAGTTTGGATGCTTAAATGTGTTTTGCTCAATCACTACTAGAGGAACTAAATGGAGTTGGCTGAAATTTGTAATGTAGATAGATCTCAGTCTGGAATAACACATTGGCTGTCCCTGTAAAATCGAAAAAAAAAATTAACTACATTCTAGCATATCTTATAAGTAAGTAGGTCTTAACTACATTCAGCTTCGACAATTCAAAAAGTTTGCTATTATATCACTGACTTAGTTCAGCATGTTGTTTAAATAGCTTAGTGTGTAAAGAGATATAAAAAGATAAATTTCAAAGCAATGATCATTAATGTGGTAATTAATTACCAACAACCTTGCAGAAAAAATAAAAATAAACAAGATTTTCAAAACTGCCGTCGAGTTTTTCCAGTTGGATGGATTTAGGCCTAAATGGTATTCAAAAACTACATTAAAAAGCAAATACTTTTAAGATATTGTTTGAGAACATTTTTTTATTTATTACGACCAGTATATCTTAAATTAAGCCTCTTAATTAAATTAATATTTTTTATCTTATGTTAAAAATAAATAGCGATATCACTTTATACAACGCGTACCTAATATAATACACAGTCCACAGTTCACTATCACAGTCTTTACCTATAGTCTTCCTTCATACGACATGGGGTTACAACAATTGTGTACCGATTCTTGGCGGTAGACCCCATCTTGATAACAGGAGCTTTGTCAATTAAGAACGTCTGACATCCTGCGCGGTGTCACACTGGGCTGGCCAATCATATACCGCAAGCAGGGCTGGTCTATCAACTGTGTTTCATGATGTGGTCAGGATCCGGCGGCGGAGGGCTCGGTGGAGGCACCAAACCATGGATCCGACGATACAACTGATGGTACGGCACCGGCGGAGGCGGCAGCCTTAGTAAAGGACTGGGCAAAGCATACCTTCCATACACAGACAGCAACGGAGGATAGAGACCAACCAACGACGCATACGGATTCCCAAACATCGGATGCAGCAAGGCCCCACGCTTGAAAGCAGCCAACCGCGACCGCGACGCAGCCGTCGACCTCCGCCTCAACTTCCCCGTAGTTCCTCCTATAAACACGTCATCCGACGACGGATCCAACATCCAATAGTTCCCTTTTCCAGGATCATCGTAATGCCTAGGAACTTTCACGAAGCACTTGTTTAAACTGAGATTGTGCCGGATAGAGTTCTGCCAGCCCTGTTTATTTTCCTTGTAGTAGGGGAAGTTCTTCATGATGTACTCGTAGATTCCGTTGAGGGTGAGTCGTTTTTCGGGGCTGCTGCGTATGGCCATCATGATGAGAGCGTTGTAGCTGTAGGCAGGTTTTTCGTTTTTCTTCTCGTTTGGTTCGGAGGTGCCCGCGGGGGGTGGGGTCTCGGTGCCGGTCACGTCGAGTTCCACGTCCGAGGGTTCTGGGGATGGGGAGCGCGAAGACGCCTCCGGCAACAAGTCTCGGATCGCGAAGCTGTGCGGAGGAGTCATTGTGGTGCGGCATCGCGAGCCGCTCTCGTCCGACTAAAGACTCAGCGACGGCGGCTACGGGCCCCGCCTGCCGACCCGCCCAGCGCTCGCTGCCGCCCCTCCTTCACGGGACGACCATACGTGTCCCACTACCAATATAACATCTCCATCCATCGTGACCCGTACTACTACACCTTAAGGTTCCATTCAACACAAACACCACACCAAATAACTTTGTCAATTTTTTTACATCATCAGATGCTCACGTACGTTCGATAGGGTTGTAGATTCGTCGTAGGGTTAAAATTTTAAAACATGAATTAAGACGATCCGTCATGGATTGTAAACAGTTTTTTTTTTATAATTTTCCACGCGTTGTTTGGGAGTTTATTTAGCGTCGTAGAAAGCTTTGTAATGTGTGTCGTAATTATTATGTTTCTAAACATTGCCGCAGATGTTCGTACGACATTTATAATGTTAGAGCATGGTGACAAATTAGTTTCGATGTTGGTGAACAATTGTGGCGATAATGACGGTTTTATTTATGGTTCGGTGAACAATGCTGTTATTGCCGACATTAATATTCACAATTAAAGCTTTGTCGTCGTGATAGTTGACGTCCCTTTCATTTTTTACTGCTCTGTGATTGCTGTACATTAACACCTATCTGTCACATTTTACCTGTATGCGGAACAATGTACCTACCTACATAACACGTACAACTTTTAATTATTTTTAACTATCAGTGCCCAACTGTTTCACCCACGTAGGTAGCATCTAATCCCTTTATTTTCCTGGGATAAAAAGTAGCCTAAGTACATACTGGTAGTAGGTATGTTACTTCGGCCGATTAAGTAGTTTTCGCATGAAAGCATAACGAACAAACTTTCTTTGGCGTTTATAATAATAGAGTAGGTATGATTTACAGTAAAATCAAAGCATTTAACATGATTTTATCTCGATCTATTTTTTTTATTGTAAATGTTAAGTCGATGACGATTTAAAAATAGAGAAGGTTATTTATTTCTATGTATAATAAGTATGTATTTAAAACTATATAAGTATTATATCAGCTATCTGGCCGCCATCATACAAGCTTTGCTTAGTTTGGGGTCAGATGGTGTTGTGTGTAAATTGTCCTCCAATATTTATTTATTATTTATTTATTTATTTATTGGGAAAAATCTTTTTTGTATGTACCTATGTACCTACCTACCCTGGTTACCTAAGCACCTAGGTACTCGAAGACTCCTTATGTGAATTGGAAAACATTTTTTTTTTCAATGGTTAGTATACTTACCAGGTCCTATTTAAATTTTGTTGAAATTAGAGGAGCGGTTTTGGAAAATCAATAAAAGTGTAATAACTGTATACCTACAAATATTTTCATTTACCCTGAAGCCACTATTCTATTGTGGCAGTGCTTTTAATTGGCCAACATTGTTTGTTTCTACAATTTTTTATTGGGGAGTGTGTGAGTATAATTTTTAACTTTAATAACGGTTATTTGGTTTATCAGAGGTGATTTTTTCGTAAAAGATCGCTAAGCGAGCCGTCGCCGTCGCGTCGACAAGATATAAGAAAATAGATTCCAAATTATAATATACCTAGTAGAGTTTCCAATTAGCTCCATCTCTTCCCCTCCCTGAACGGTTTGATTTAATTTTTATCAATAATACGTTTGCACTTAATCGCCATCTCGTCTGATGTGAAACGACGATGCGGTCTATGACAGCGCACGGTAACCTAGAAATTACAGAGCTTAGGGATATAATATCTTAAATCTCTGGTTGACGAGCACAGTGCAGTGCTAGGTAACGATTTGGACGCTTCATGTTCCAATAGCATAGCTGCGTGTCACTGTTTGTTTTGTGGCAGGCATGTTGCTTACCATCAGGCACATGTCCTGCTCGTTTCGTCACTCTCGGTACCTTATAAAAAAAAATGGTTGTCTGTAAAGTCGGTTTACTGACGATAGTTGAACGTGACAACGTCTTAAGAAATCAGTACGCTGATAGCGCGAGTAGTGATACCGCTCGACTCGGCGGGTGGCGCCCTCAGCGCTCAGCTTCGTCCGCATGGCACGGACGACGAACTAACGGTAACGGCGGAACGTTACAGTTTTGCGGGCGTGCAGCCGGCTTCATCGAATTATAAGACGTTATCACGTCAAAAACCGATTAACTCTAGACGTAAAATACTCTCTAAGGGCATTCTGAAGACTAGATGTTTTGATGACTCCACTTTCGTAATTAAAAAGTCAACATACTGTAAAATGCGTTATCTGAGTAATAGTTTTTTTATGATACGGTATAGAGTGAAGGGACAAGCTACACGCCTGCCCATAGCACAGTGTCACCCAGCTGTTGAAACATGAAGAGTCCAAATCAGTACCTAGCACCGCACTGCGATCGTCACCCAGAGATCTAAGTTGTTATATCTCTAAGCCCTGTAATTTCTCTCGAAACATTGCCCTTCAAACCGGAACACAGTAATGTTTGCACATTACTGCTTGGCGGTAGAATAACTGGCAAAGGTGTGGTATTTCCCCAGGGGGACTCTGCTAAGAGTCCTACCACTACTAATCCGTCAAGCTCCGAGTTGAATCGCTCGATCGGACGAACTCGGGAACGCCGAGTGTACCCGAGTGAGAAAGGTACAGTCAGCTGGTCTTCAGCGCTGTTATGATTAATTATAATGAAGTTTTTACTATGTAGCGCGGTCTTAAGCACACGCATTTTGTACACTGCTGCGTGTCACTGTGCTGTTATGTGGCAGGCATGTTGCTTACCATCAGGCCCATGTCCTGCTCGTCTCGTCACTCTTTATTTTAAAAAAAAACAGCTTAACTTACAGCCTATGGAAAAACATGTGCGCGGTGCACCAAAAGAAGTTTTCACTTCAAAAAGAGACACACCTTACCTATTAGCGTGTTCAAACATACATATGTTCTTCGACTTGATAGGTAGTATTAGTATCTAGGATAGTTCCCCGTGGTTTCACCCGCGTAAGGTCCGTTCCCATAATTTTCCGATGATAAAAAATTATATATTTATGTACATAGGTACTATTCGGGCCCGGGAGCTCACGTCATCTTCAAAAGTCTTTCCGAGCGTTTGGTCGACGCGACGCGTGACCAAAATGCTGGCGTTTATTTGGCCCAACGCATAAGCATTGCCATTCAGCGTGGTAACGCCGGCAGCATGTTGGGTACGCTTCCAATTGGTAGTGGGCTTGAACATCTTGATTATCTGTAGACCTTCATTGGTCTATGGATAATTCAGGTGTGCTTAGTGTAAGTAGTTAGTTAGGTATGTAGCGTAGTGTAGTTCTAATTGTATTTTTGTTTTGTTAATAAAGGCTCTGCCCGTAAAAATAATAAAAAATGATACAGACTGAGCAACATTTAGCAACAAAGACCCAAACCAAAGACTTTCACGTTTATAATTAATATCAGTCGGAACTAGGGTACCTACTTGAAATGTAGATGCGTTCTTTCTACCGATTCTAAATTTGTATTAAATAATTTTCAAAAAATAAAGTACTTACGTTTTGTTGTTATAACAAAGTGTCAGTCTCGTCCAATAACGCAATTAAAATGTATCTACCGCGACTGCGGAAATTATTGATACGGGTGGATTATCAAAATCAACTAATATTTTATAATTAGCCCTTTTAAGCCATTAAGGCATACATACCTAAAAGAAACCATTTTGTTTTATATTATGTGGTTAGGTACATCATGGGGCAAGTCTCCAATATTCCGATGCAATATATGTCATGCGCCTATTCACTCAAGTTTACGCGTGAACATAGTGTATGAAACTATATCGAAATATCTGGTACTCTCTCGATGATATAAGTATAAGCAGCCCACTAAATGTTCCCTGCTAAACTGCTGGCCAAGTCCGAGTTAGTAGATTACACATAATCTCGAAAAATCCTAGGTACTCGTCGGTTTGCTCACGATGTTTTCCTTCACCGTTTTTAAGTTAGCAGCATTACGCACATTACTTTGAAAAGACAGTGTGGGATTTGAACCCGGGGCACTGGGTCGGCAGTCGCTGTACTCCCGACTAGACTAGCCGTAACTTTTGACATAACCACGTCAAATACCCCATAATTAAAAGTAGTATTGCAGCAACCATCTTTTCCATACATTTGCTAGCGTTAGCGACGTTACGGCGTTGTTGTAATTCGTATTCCGCCTTCTGTAGTCAGCGCGATTTCAGCCACGCCTCCCACGACACGCCTCTCGCTGTGTAGACAGACTGACGTGCAGTTTGTTTTCTACTTATTGTTTTAGTAGAGACGAGTTTGAAAGCTTGTAGAGAGATCTAACTAATAGTACCTAAATACAAATAGGTAAAAGTATTGGGTATGAGTTGAGATATTTATTGCGCAATCACATCGGTAAGGTTAAACAAATCGGGTTAAAATATGGAACATACTTATGTAGATTAAAGTGTCGAATAAAACTTAGGTAAATAATATACTTTTAAGTTTTACCACGTAAAACTTACTGGACGGGAAATACGCGAGTAAAGCCGCCGGGTACTGCTAGTCAGAATGGGTATATCCTCTGTGCTATTCCAGACTATAATCTACCTGTGGTCCAAATTTCAACCAGATCCGTTCACCCGTTCCTACTTAATTGAGCAACAAACATCTAACTTTCTTATTAATAGGATTAAAAACTTTACTTAAAACTTTTGACTCATTGATTTTGTTTCACCTTTTAACTTGTTACATACAATCAAGTATAACTAATTGTAGGTAAACGTGAAATTTAAAATGTATTTATGTCCCGATAACTTGCTAAGTTTCTTAGCAAGAAAATATTAGGTATATTAAATTTCACTTCGACCCATTTATACGTTTTGACGTGATTGAACAACAAACATCTTTCGCATTTTTTATATTATTAGAATGGTTGGATTAAGATTTATTGTATTTTTTTAAAGTTACCAATTATGTCTTGCATAAGTCTTGTACAAACCTAATAATAGTAATGTTTACGCATCAAAACATATAGGTAAAGCTAAGTTCAGCGTACGTTGGTATATTTCTCTCGTCTCATCCCCACGGTGGGTCCCAGCTTCCCACTACGTCCCCGGCCCACAAACAACTCCCAGTAATAGCGACCGCGCGCGTGTTTACTCACGATTGGGCCAATTGCTGAGACCAGCTGTAGAGTGTCTGCAATTTGGATTAATCGGAGATATTCCAATCTTGTAATATTTTCTGTTATGAATACTAATGTACTATAGAAATTTGTACTGTGTCTCGGTGTATTTTTTATTTTTTTGGTTTGCTTTTTATTGACAAATTACAATGACACATTAATTCTTAAACTAATTATTCTTATTATATTCTAATATTGGTGTGTTTATCATTGAAACAAAACACAGCATGCAATTGACGTTTAAATATTTTGTTTAACTATGTCTAAGGTTATTATTTTTATGAATTAATTATACTTAATTGAATTGAAAACGACACTCAGGGACGCTCGCTCGTTCACAAGTCTACTCAACCTAGGTACAGATGATATACTTGGCACTGTATTCTACATATAATAAGTATAATTATTATTTTAACTTAACTGTTATTATTACCCTTAGCGCAACTAACTTCAGGCTGTTGGACTTCGAGATAAATTTCGAAGTTGCGTGGGAGGAATCCCGCGGCACTGAACTCGAGCAGTGCCGGAAAAACCTGTCGATTTTAGTCCGTGGGGTTTTTTTTGGGCTCGACACCAGTTTTAGTGTACAGTTGACATACCCACCGTGTCACTGCACGGTGGAAGGAGCTTAAATGCATTTTTTCCACAAAAAGGGTATCAAATTTGGGTGTAAATTGGCGCGCACATGGTCATAATTCCCTCTGATATTTTTTTTAACGTACCAAAAAAAACACAAACTCAAAAATATTTTCAATATTATATCCCTAAGAATCTGATAGCATGGTGACACCAGCTTTGGGGCTGTCGACGGCTACAGCTGAAGCCATGTTTAGTCGCGCGCCGACAAATATTTAACAACCATAGTAACTGTGTCACAAAACTGAAGCTGAATAGAATATCACAAAAGCAATAGGTACCTATTCTAAACAACGCTTATTTGATAAGGTATTCAGTTGTAATCTTCCTTAAAAAGAAAGTATCACCCCTTTGCCAGTTATTATCATCATCATTAGCCGCAAGACGTTCACTGGTGAACATAGGCCTCCCCCCTAGAATTCCACAACGAACGGTCCTGCGCAACCTGCAACCAGCGGTTTCCAGCGACCTTTGTGAGGTCATCTGTCCATCTAGTTATTATATCGCCAAGCAATAATGTGTATACATTACCGTGTTCCGGTTTGAAGAGCAATGTTTCCAGAGGAATTACAGGGCAAAGAGATAAATCATCGAATATTATCTATAGGTGCTAGGCAGTGATTTGAAAGTTTAAAAGTTTGTTAAAATGTCTGCGTGACACTGTGCTGTTAAAGACTAGTGTTGCTTATCTTTACGCATACGTCTTGCTCTTATTGTCACTCTCTGTAGTAAGAAAATCAGGTCTGAAGTTGAGACAGAAAATTTTCATGTACCTCGATGTTTTTCACAAGTATTTCGTCATTTGCAACAACCATTATTACGGCTTCCGACTTGTTTCTGATACCTACTTAGTAACGACGTCATAGTTATTCTTACACAACCAGAATGTCAGTCAAAAAAAAATTAATATACCTAACGAAACTCGTAATGAGATTCTTGGTTGAAAAACCTGTATTTTATGATATTCCAAAGCTACAAAAAAATTTCTCTAATGCAACATGGCGTAGAACTACGAGTAGGTAGGTACATAAGTATACGAGTACCTATTATAATAGTAACGAAAATCTCTGGAGGCTCGAGTTTCGTTTAATGCTCATAAACTAAAAGTAGCTAAATAAAAAAAATGGCAGTCATAGGGTACTGCCGAAGTGAAAACTTATACTTAACTCAGAATTTGATAGTACACTTTGGAAACTAACTACGCGGGTGAAACCGGAGGGCGCTACTAGTCTGGAATAAAATTTCAAAGTAATTTCGTATATGTGTGATGGTAACCATGATAACACGACATGGCCATCTAGAAATGCGTTAGCATTTCTAGATGGCCATAGTCCTGAACTCATCCGAAGATTTATTTCATTCGCTTGAGCTCAATTCACAGCCCACGAAAAATCTGTGTATGGTGTGCAAAAAGAAGTGTCAATTCAAAAACGCAGGATATATTTTACTTAGTAGAAATGCCAAAAAAAATCGAATCATCTTCGATCAGCACAGCATTTCGCTACGCATTCGCCAAATACATGACAAATTAACTTGATACTGGCATACTTTTTTTTTCAATGGAAAATAGTTTTTAGATACTTTTTTTTTTTATAAACAGTGACGAAACGAGCACTACATTTGCGTGATGGTAAGCAACATGCCTGTCACATTACAGCACAGTGACACGCAGCTATTGGAACATGAAGATTCCAAATAATTACCTAGCACTGCACTGCGCTCGTCACCCACAGATCTAAGATGTTATATCTCTAAGCCCTGTAATTTCACTGGAAACATTGCCCTTCAAACCGGAACACAGTAATGTTTGCACATTACTGCTTGGCGGTAGTACAACTGGCAAAGGTGTGGTACTTCCCCAGGCGGACTCTGCTAAGAGTCCTACCACTACAACTTTACTACTTGTACTACTTACTTTAATTTTACGTCATATTGGCAATTTCTAAGCAAAATGTGTTTCCCTCATTGAGTGTATACATTTTATGAGTACTTATTAATGAAACTCTATGATCACAAAACACTATCGACATTTTATCAGTTTCAAATCAACCTGAATAATATTTCTAGAAACATTGCCACGAAAACACACCATTATAACAAACCGAAAAATCACGCGCCATTATTTCGCTCCGAAAACAATTTCCAAAAAACAAGTTTGCAGAAACTTTTGCGAGCCGCCTCGGGCTCTCGTTACTGTTGCAGTAAATACTAAGTAAATAAATAAATACAAGTTTGCGCGTGTTTTACGCCAGATTGGACCAATTGCGTTGTCGGAGGA
Source organism: Ectropis crepuscularia (assembly GCA_963693475.1). Taxonomy (NCBI): domain Eukaryota; kingdom Metazoa; phylum Arthropoda; class Insecta; order Lepidoptera; family Geometridae; genus Ectropis; species Ectropis crepuscularia. The sequence goes on from OY856342.1 coordinate 25,273,599, forward strand.
AAGATTGTGCAGAGAATGGTCAACTTACGACGGAACATATTTTTCATACTATAAGGTGGTTTGACTTTGTTTTAAACCGAGTAGCTGACAACCCAGGAAATGTCGTTATATTTACCTCAGTATTAAAAAAAACTCAAACGGTTAATTAATTTAGGTCACTAAAAAGTTCGGCATGATGTTTACAACTTAGGTTAGTGGTTAGGCTCTACCCAAAAATTTGACAGCTGTTTGAGTCGGGTCAATGTTTGGTCAGAAACTACCAAACGTATCAACTATGGCTTGCTGTCGATTTAATATTCTTAAAAATTTACACACCTAAAATTTTTTTTTTTTTTTTTATAGCATAGAGTGACGAGACGAGCAGGTCATGTGCCTGATGGTAAGCAACATGCCTGCCACATAACAGCACAGTAACACGCAGCTATTGGAACATGATAGTCCAAATCATTACCTAGCACTACACTGCGCTCGTCACCCAGAGATCTAAGATATTATGTCTCTAAGCCCTGTAATTTCTCTGGAATCATTGCCCTTCAAACCGGAACACAGTAATGTTTGCACATTACTGCTTGGCGGTAGAATATTTGGCAAAGGTGTGGTACTTCCCCAGGCGGACTCTGCTAAGAGTCCTACCACTACTAAAAAACACCTAACATAGCGTGTAACAAATCTATTCATGCGAATTATAGGGAGGAGAAATGTAAAAGTAAAAACCGCCCAAATATCTGTAAAGTCTACTACGTTTTAACAGTAAGCTTAAAGTAGGGACAAGATAATAGGTCACTTTTGACATTTCATCAAAATTCAACAACGTAACCTTGTAACGGCGGGCATAAAATAAGAACTGCACAATAGGGAATATGCATGATTTTTTTTAATTTTTTTAATTCACTTATTACATTATTATAACACAATAAAAAATATAAATACTCTTCCAAATGTTCAAATTGATTTTTAAAATAATATTGAAAACATCGATAAAATTTGACCTGTATGAACGCCGCCATCTTTCCCGCGCCTGGCATGACGTCACAGGCCATGCTCTGTGTTTGTTTACTACAAGTCTACAAGTGTTGCAGTTACTATGTACCGTTTTTTGAGTTGTGCTAGCTATTAAAACGATGGAAAAAGCTAAAAAAATATTTTATAGGTATCGCCTTGCACCAAAGTGCAAAATCACTATGAGAAGTACACCCGATAAAATATTTTTTACTGTTCCAAAATATGCGAAAACACGATGGTGTAAAGTAATGAAAAGAGATGAAGTATCTTTTCACACGTACACATAAACAGCCCACTAAATGTTCCTACTGCTGGGATTCCGGGCCTTCTCTCGCAAAGAGAGAGTCAAGCTCATAATCCACCACGCTGGCCCAGTGCGGGTTGGTGGATGACACACATGACTTCGAAAGATTCTATGATTCTTCGATGTTTCCCTTCACCGTTTGAAGTTAGCGGCATTACGCACATGACTTCGAAAAGACAGCGGTGCGCGTGATTTTGAACCTGGAATCTCCGGATCGGCATTCGCCGTTCTCCCGACTAGGCAGCCGTAACTTATCAACATTGAAGTACCTATTCAACATTAAACAAAATAATTTATATATAATTCAACAAAATTATTTAACGTAATAAACTTAATGAATATGAATAAACTTATTAGTTATAAATTATTATAATATAGGCAGTAGATCAGCAGTTTCCATGTTCCAATATTATTTATAGGTACTGCTTACCTACTGCTGAATGCATAAAAACCTAAGTAATAAATTATAATTATTGTTTTTTAGGGTTCCGTAAAACGTAAAAACGGAACCCTTATAGATTCGTCATGTCTGTCTGTCTGTCTGTCTGTCTGTCCGTCCGTATGTCACAGCCACTTTTTGCCGAAACTATGAGAACTACACTGTTGAAACTTGGTAAGTAGATGTATTCTGTAAACCGCATTAAGATTTGAACAAAAAAAATAAAAAAATCAAAAAATTAGGGTTGCCCCCCATACTGAGAACCGAAACTCAAAAATTTTTTTTTCATTGAACCTTCACGTGTGGGGTGTCTATCGACAGGTCTTCAAAAATAATGTTGAGGTTTCTAAACTCATTTTCGTCTACACTGAATAATTTGCGCGAGATACACTTTCAAAGTGGTAAAATGTGTGTCCCCCCCCCCTCTAACTTCTAAAGTAAGGGAATGAAAAATCTAAAAAAAATATATGATGTACATTACCATGTAAACTACCAACGAAAATTAGTTTGAACTTGATCTGACGAGTAGTTTTTTTTTAGTACGTAATAAATACACTATTATTGAAACTTCGATCAAAGTTACAACGAACTACAAGAACTATGTGTACTATGTATATTATGTTACTTGCTATACGGAACCCTTCATGAGTGAGCCCAACTCGCACTTGGCCACTTTATTTTTAATAATTACATTGCAGCTTTCACACCTCTGACCTCAGCGAACGTAAAATCTGGATTTGATGCAAAATATGCCGTCATCATGAATACATCTATTTTCGGTAGATTGTTCGAATGTGCTTTGACAAAACCACTTTTAGTCATAGTGCTAGATGATCCCTAATATCACCAGAATGCTAAAATTACACAAGCTAATGCAAAACACTACAATAAATACAAATAAACACGACTTTTCTCTCAAGCACAGTACGAATATCGACACCGTTAAGTCACAAAACATGTCATGTGACGTCACTTTTGTTTCGACCAATGGTGATGCGTTTCGCAAATTTGAATTTCCCTCGCCTATTTTGCACTTTTTAATTCATATTTTTTGCAATTAATAACTAACTAAATGATAAAATAATGATTTAGACATAATGGCCGGACATTAAAGATTCTACGAAAAAAAAATCAAGCCAATTTAAACTACATGCATATTCCCTATTGCTTAACTTTTTTCAATTACGTTTACATATTTATTGTAATAATGACCGATACGAGTAATTTTACGATTTGCTTTCACTAATAAACCATTCTAAACATAATAAACAATTTCTGATCTAAACAACTGAACGTCGTTACAATGTTGCGTCAGTCAACCCTTTTTCTTTTTAAACACTAGGGATGTTACTCTAAAAATCGAAAGCTGATAGGATTGTAAGTTGAATCGAATGCAATGATTACTTGTGAAGAAAAATCACCATAAATTTATAACCACGTTGTGATTATAATAAAACCTAATTATACATGTTTATTATTCTTTTAACTAACTATAAAAATACAAAAAAATAACTAAATAGAAAGGTCATTGATGTTGGGTGCAATTTAGGTTGATGTTGCTGGCAACACCAGTGCCTGTCGATGACGCATGTCATGTCGCCATAACATGATGATGACGCAGTCTTTTGTTGTTGTGCGAAGTGACTGTGCGTTTTTGGTGTGCTCTCTGTTATTTTCTTCTGATCCGGCTTTTTCATTGAACTGATCTTACTGACTACGTTTACCTGGCTATAAATTGGACTCCGATTGCTTAACGATTATTAAACAAGAAAAACATTACAGTCTTACTATGTCGAAACGGGGGAAAACTCTAAACAGTCAATCTCGCGAACTAGTGCTGAAATTGTACAATTATTTTGGACGTGAATCAGTTAACGATGGGCCTCTTTTACCATTGAAACCACCGAGAGAACGCGTTGCCGAAGCATTGGGAATAGGGAAGAAGACAGTAACTCAAATTCTGAAAGAGAAATACGGACCATCAGGCTCAGAAGATAATACTTTACGTACACCGAAAAAACGAAAGAGGGACAAGAAAATTGTTGACGTTAATAATTTTGATGCTGCTGCAATTCGCAACCACATTTATGGATATTACTCGAGAAAAGAATATCCTACACGGGAAAAACTATTGAGTTCGTTAAAAGGCGCAGGCTTATTTTTTGGAGGCAAATCGTCTCTATCAAAGGTATTGAAATCGATTGGCTTTAGATTTAAAAAATCCGACAAGCGGAAAATCCTGCTAGAACGCTACGATATTATTTTGAAGAGAATAACATTCTTACGTCAGGTAAATAAAATTACGGATTGGGACAATGTCGTGTTTATTGACGAAACAAGGTTGAATGCGAACCATACGGTTGCGCGGACATGGACCGATGATACAGCGGCCTCCACCTCAAAAGTTCCATCGGGAAAAGGAGCCCGACTTATTGTGATAACGTCTTATAATTCGATGAAGCCGGCTGCACGCCCGCAAAACATGACGTCATGTAACGTTACCGACGGTAACGACCGACGGTCGTTACCTTTTTACAGTTGTATTAATTATTTCGACCAGTAGTTCAAGCGAGGATGTAGCTCAGTGGTAGAGCGTTCGCTTTGCATGTGAAATGCCCCGGGTTCGATCCCCGGCATCTAAAAGCTTTTTTGCATTGTTTTGATTGAAAATGACTAAATTCTACTGACTTCTGTTTACATACAAATCTATTAAACAAATGAAATTAAAATTTTCTTTTGAAAAATGCTACCATTCCATCAGTATTGTGAACCACCCGTCCGACGTGCCTGGCAACACGGGTGGCGCGTCGGTAGTCGTCTGGGGTAATTTAAATTCGCGGGTGTCGCACCGACCGGCGTGGCTAGATGCGACGCCGGCGGTAATTACTCGCCCTGTTCGCCGCTGACCCCCGCCGAGAACGGACGTGCGCCGACGCGGCCGCGAGACGCGCCGCCACGTGGCTGTTGTAGCCTAGTATTTAACGGGTGTGTTATCTAGTATAAGGTACGTAAATAAACTACGTGATCTAGATCAAACGGTGTTTTACATATTCCCCACGTGCCCCCTAGCCGGCGCACGAGCGCAGCCTAACTACACGATATCAATAAGTTACAGTCCACTCTTTCGTTAATTTACTCCGTGGCCGGGCAGTGGTTCAGAAACGTTTCGACGTTTTACAATCGCTGTCCTTCGCAATTGCTGGTCTTTCGAGACGGGTAATTGCTGGTCCTTCACAAAAGCTGGTCCTTTCGAGCCGGATTTACTGCGGGCTACGAGTAAAAAGGGAATATCGTGTAATTCAAAGTTGTGTTTGTGCGCAGGCGCGGGTGGCACGTGGCGCGGGAGTAGTGTCGCGTCGGTATCGTGTCGCGCATTTGTATAGTGTCGCGTTATACCGTGTCGCCGTGTCGTGTCGCGCGTTCCGTAGTGTCGTGTCGCGCGTTTCGTAGTGTCGCGTCGGTATCGTGTCGCGCATTTGTATAGTGTCGCGTTATACCGTGTCGCCGTGTCGTGTCGCGCGTTCCGTAGTGTCGTGTCGCGCGTTTCGTAGTGTCGCGTCGGTATCGTGTCGCGCATTTGTATAGTGTCGCGGTATGCCGTGTCGCCGTGTCGGGTCGCGCGTTTCGTAGTGTCGCGTCGGTACCGTGTCGCGCATTTGTATCGTGTCGCGTCACAAGACATAGATTTGTAATTTGAGTGACCGTGTAAATGGTACGTACTCGCGGTATGGCAGCGTCAGGTCGGTCAGACACGCCGCCTCCGGAGGTCATTCCGGAGGCAGGATATGAAAGTGACTCGGCGGGAGCGTCACCACAGGAGCTCGATGCTCCACATGCGGCGCCCTCGTCATCGACGAAAGTCACGACGGAGGAAGGCGAAGGACGCGACCGCGAGCAACCGCCATTTTGTAGTACAGAAGCGTCGCCTCAGGGGAAGGTACGCGTGCATGACACGAGGGTTAGTTTCGAGTTAGGCGAACAGCAAAAGCGAGCGAAGGCAAGGTTAGAGCTCGCGTTGAAACAATACAACGAGCTATTTAAAGAGCCGGGAGATGTATTGGTTAGGGAAGTGTTAGGCGCCGGAGTTCTGAGCACACGACAGGAGCGTGACGCGACATGGGAAGGCGCGTGGCGCGGGGACGCAGACGTGCCCCAGGCGAGTCGTGTGAGAGGAGAGGCGGTCCAAGAAGAAAGCCCGCGCGCGTCAGAGACGCACGCGCCGGGCCTCTACCGGCAGCCGGGAGCGACAAGCCCGCGCGCGTCAGAGACGCACGCGCCGGGCCTCTATCGGCAGCCGGGAGCGACAAGCCCGCGCGCGTCAGAGACGCACGCGCCGGGCCTCTATCGGCAGCCGGGAGCGACAAGCCCGCGCGCGTCAGAGACGCACGCGCCGGGCCTCTACCGGCAGCCGGGAGCGACAAGCCCGCGCGCGTCAGAGACGCACGCGCCGGGCCTCTACCGGCAGCCGGGAGCGACAAGCCCGCGCGCGTCAGAGACGCACGCGCCGGGCCTCTACCGGCAGCCGGGAGCGACAAGCCCGCGCGCGTCAGAGACGCACGCGCCGGGCCTCTACCGGCAGCCGGGAGCGACAAGCCCGCGCGCGTCAGAGACGCACGCGCCGGGCCTCTATCGGCAGCCGGGAGCGACAAGCCCGCGCGCGTCAGAGACGCACGCGCCGGGCGTCTATCGGCAGCCGGGAGCGACAAGCCCGCGCGCGTCAGAGACGCACGCGCCGGGCGTCTATCGGCAGCCGGGAGCGTCAAGCCCGCGCGCGTCAGAGACGTACGCGCCGGGCTGCCTCGTCGGACGGAGTGTGTCAGGGACGTACACACAAAGCCGTTCACTGAGCGACAACATGCCAGCGTTGGAGGCGCCGGCGAACTTGGGATCAGCACAACGGGCGGCTGATGGTGAGCGCGCGGCGGCAGCGGAGCCACCGGCAGGCACCGGCGAGGGGCAGCACCGGAGCGGCCCTGACCAGACCTTGAGAGACCTGGCGTCGGTGTTATGGGAAGTAGCGCGCGGAGATCACTCCGCGGCAAAAAGGTACCAGTTTGATTTACCTATATTTAATGGCTCGTCAGAGGACTGGTTGCATTTCAAATCGGCGTATTACGAGTCTGCGTCTAGCTATATGGAAACGGAAAACAGAGCTAGATTGAGGAAATGCCTCAAAGGGGCGGCAATGGAGGCGGTGAAATGTTTGTTCTTAGGATCAACAGCTGAACAAATTATGAGTAGATTAGGACATCGGTTTGGTAGGCCCGAAGCGCTAATAGTGCAAGAGCTCGATAGGTTACGGAGCCTTCCCAAACTGACAGACACGCCTAGGGACGTGTGTATGTTCGCGTGTAAAGTAAATAATGTGATTTTAGTTGTTCAGGCGTTAAATAAACCACACTACCTACATAGCCCAGAGATGGTTAATATCATCGTGGAGAAGCTCACTCCAATAATAAAGAGTAGGTGGTATGATTATGAGAGCGAAAGGTTCAACGGGGAACCAGCTCTCTTATTACTAGGCAAGTTCTTAGATAGAGAAGCAGAACTTAACGCAAGACATGCGAAGGCAGAGGTCATAGACGACAAACCGCGTCGTAGTTATGAAAACAAACAGCGGTCATACGCAGCGAGTGAAGGCCGATGCTGTGTGTGTGAGGGAACTTGTGTGCATGTAGCAGTATGCAAGCAATTTAAAAATATGTCGTCACCAGAAAGATGGGAAAAAGCTCGCAAGTATAAATTGTGTTTCAGGTGTCTGCGGGCGAGGAGGTGGAGACATAACTGCAAGGCGAAACCGTGTGAGATCTCCGGGTGCAAGTATCACCACCACCGGCTCCTACACGGCGGCGGCGCCACGCCGCGACCCGGGCGGAGCGGAGCGACCCAGGCGGGCGCTTCAGCTGGAAGGGAGAGCGGCGGCGGCAGTCAACAATCGTCGGAGCGGCGGGAGACTCTCCACGGCGACCAACTACCTACGGCAGCGGTGACATCGGCCAGAGTAGCTCACGCGCAGAAGAGAACTTTATTGAAAGTCGTTCCTGTAAGGGTAATGGGACCACGAGGTGAGACGGACGCATATGCGCTCCTGGACGACGGAAGTACCGTAACGCTGGCGACTGAGGACCTGGCGCGGCGAGTGGGAGCTCACGGCCCGCGCGACCCCTTCTTTATAGAGGCGGTAGGGGGCGCTCGTATCAATGCGTCGCATTCACAGCGCATTAAATTGCGAGTAAAAGGTAAATACGCATTAAATAGTGTAAGTATAGAGGCGCGCACTATTGATAAACTGGACATATCGGCGCAGTCGGTGACATGGCATGAACTGCGTGACTGCCGGCATTTGGACATGCTAACGGAACAGTTGGTGTATGACGATGGCAGACCATCATTGTTGATCGGCCAGGATAACTGGGAGGTACTCTTGACTTCAGAAGTGAGACGGGGTCAGGCTGACCAACTAGTTGCATCTCAGACCCCACTAGGATGGGTTGTGCACGGGCAAAGTAGTCACCTAAATCGGAGTAAGGCCATTCACACTAGTCTGCATCGCTGCGGCCACTTGAAGACGGACGTGGATCCAACGCTAGATCAGTTGGTAAGGGAGCATTTTGACCTAGAATCATTAGGAGTCGAACCACGTCGTCCGAAAAGGGATCCTGAGGCAAGGGCGCTGAAGGTGCTCGGAGAAACGACACGGGCGCTGCCGGAAGGAGGGTATGAGACAGGTTTGTTATGGAAGGAAGACAACCCAACATTGCCGAATAATTATCAAGCCGCGCTTGGACGGTTACAGGGAGTTGAGAAAAGGTTACACCGAGACCCGGAGCTAAAAGGTAAGTACATAGCGCAAATTAATAGAATGTTGCAGCAGGGTTACGCGGAAAAGGCACCTTTGTCGCCTTCCGGAAGTACCGTGTGGTATCTACCACATTTTCCAGTGACGAACCCCGCTAAACCTAACAAGGTCCGCATCGTACTTGACGCGGCCGCGCGCACGCAGGGAGTGTGCCTCAATGACCAACTGGTCACAGGTCCGGCGCTTCTACAATCACTGTTGGGAGTTCTCTTACGTTTTAGGCAAAGGCCTATAGGGATTGTAGCAGATATAAAAGACATGTTTCTGCGAATTAAAATTAGATTACCGGACAGGGATGCTCTGCGTTTCCTTTGGCGTGAAAGCGCAGACGAATCACCTACTGAATATAGAATGACGTCGCTGCCTTTCGGAGCCACCTCCTCTCCCACAACAGCAATATATATTAAAAATCTAAACGCGACATTGCACCAGGAGGAGTTTCCCGCGGCAGCTAGTGCGATTATCCGTAATCATTATATGGATGACTATTTACAGAGTTTCGACACCCCTGAGGAAGCGGCAACCATTGCGCGAGCAGTCGACGCAGTGCATCGAAAAGGAAATTTCGAGCTGCAGATGTGGACGTCAAACTGCCGTGCGGCCATAGAGGGTTTCGCCGAGGAAGAATCGACGGCTGTGCCGCTGGATAAGGACGAGAAGGTTTTGGGACTCGTCTGGCACCCGGCCGATGACTCATTAGGGTTCAATTTGAGTAAGATCTGTCCATATTCTGTAACTACTTACACTAAACGGGAGCTGTTGAGAGTGACGATGTCTCTATACGATCCGATTGGACTGGTGGCGCCAATAACCACGCATGCGAAGCGTTTATTAAGGTCAGCGTGGCGTTTGGGTCTCACGTGGGACGAACCGTTACCGAAGGATTTAAGGGCACAATGGGAGAAATGGTTCCTACTCCTGGAGGGATTAGAGAGTATGCGGATCCCGAGGTGCCATTCTGGTTTTCACTGCGCGGCAGTGTTAGAATTGCATACATTCGTTGACGCGAGTGACTCGGCCTACGCCACATGCATCTATTGGCGTTTACAGAGTAATAACGGAGACATTACTGTGTCACTCGCGGCAGCGAAAGGGCGCGTAGCGTCCTTAAAGGTCACTTCTATACCTAGACTTGAATTACAGGCGGCGGTCGTGGGGAGCCGGTTGGCGCGGTTCATCGGGGAAGAGCACGACAGGCGTCCCGACCGGCGCATCTTCTGGTGCGACTCCCGCACCGTACTCTCATGGCTGCGTGCGGGCGCGCCGTCATTCAAACCATTCGTCGCGCATCGCATCGCTGAACTGGAGGAGACAACATCAGTGGCTGAGTGGAGATGGTGCCCGTCAGCACTCAACGTTAGCGACGATTGTACGCGGGACGCGCCACCTGACTTCGGAGCGACGCATCGTTGGTTCCGCGGCCCGAGCTTCTTGTACGAGACCGAGGCAGCATGGCCAATTGAAGAAGAACCGCCACCCGAAGCCCCAACTGGAGAAGAACGAACGCACGCCGCCACCAGGACCACGCGTCTGAGTTTGACGCACGCGTTACCCGACATAGCTAGATTTTCATCCTGGTTGAGATTGATACGCGCCACGGCCAGAGCACTGCTGTTTATAGATTTATGCCGAGCAAGGACTATTGGAGTTACAAAGAAACGCACTCGACGCAACCCTGCGGACGATCCTACGTGGAAGCCGGTAGGCTCACGCACGCCATACGCACAACAGGGGAAAACTCTCAAACAAACCGGTAGCTCCGCAGCGACGACCCGTTATCGCCCGTTGGAAGCGGAATATACGCGGCGCGCAGAGTACCTGTGGGTGCGCGCCACTCAAGAGGAAAGCTTTGCGGAGGAAATAGAAGACATAAACCAAGGTAGGGCGCCCGCGGCACACAGTCGCCTGCGTCAGCTATCATTGATCATCGAGGACGATACGCTGCGACTGCGACCGCGCATCGCGGCGGCGTCTGGCTTAGAAAGGGAGATGGTCAGTCCGGCCGTTATGGACGGGAAACATCGATACTGCCACCTGTACATTGACTGGGTCCATCGCCAGCTTCACCACAGCGGGGTGGAATGCGTCACCAACGAGATACGACAACGTTATTGGATAATATGCGTGAGGCCGACGGTCAGATCGGTCATCAGGAAATGTCAGCCATGCCGTTTGAGGCGTGCGGCACCGGCCGACCCGCGGACAGGCGATTTACCACCGCAACGCCTGGCGCATCATCACCGCGCTTTCAGCTTTGTAGGATTGGATTATTTCGGGCCATTGACGGTTGCCGTAACGCGACACCAAGAGAAGCGGTATGTAGCATTGTTTACTTGCTTAGTCAGTCGCGCTATCCACTTAGAGATCGCAAACGCCCTCACGACTGACGCTGCGATAATGGCCTTGCGACGGATGATAGCCAGGCGAGGTGCACCAGAAGGAATATGGAGCGACAATGCGACGAACTTCCACGGAGCCGACGCCGAACTGAGAAGAGCAGCGTTGTCATCACTACAACAGGAAGCAGAAGTTCGCTGTATCCCGTGGCATAATATTCCACCAGCGACGCCATTTTGGGGCGGAGCCTGGGAACGTATGGTAGCAACGGTGAAGAGAGCGTTGCGAATGACGTTGCAGGAGCGGTGTCCGCGAGAAGATGTTCTGCACACATTACTCACCGAGATTGAACACACGGTAAATTCGCGCCCGCTGACTCATGTATCGATCTCCGCGGAAGACGAGGAGGCATTAACACCAAACCATTTCCTGCTAGGAGGATTGTCGAAGGTGCCTCTCCCGGGAACCTTTACCAAAGTGGACGAACTAGGACGATCGCATTGGAGAGCCTCACAACGACTCGCTGATCTTTTCTGGCAACGATGGGTGCGCGAGGTTCTTCCCGTATTACAACACCGGCGGGAGCCTCATGGTCGGGGTGACCCGCTAAAGGAAGGAGATGTGGTCCTGATAGTGGACTCAAACCAACCGAGGAACGTATGGCCGAGAGGGAGAGTACGGCGCGTGTATCCTGGCGCAGATGGCGTGGTTCGGGTGGTGGACGTAATTACCAAGAATGGCATGGTATTGAGAAGACCTACAAAACGACTGGTCGTATTGCCAGTAGACGTAGTTGAGATAAAGTAAGATAATTTGCGTTAGTAGCCTACATTGTTTAACTATATTAAAACTTATATTGCTGTAGCGTTAGGTCAAGGCATTGTGGGGAAGAAGTGACCTATTGTTTCCTGACGCCTAACGCTGCCTTAGAGTCGGAGTGATTATAATTCTTGTTGTGAAACCAAGATCTGACTTGTTATGTATAATTATTTGTTGTAAACCAGGATCTGGCATTGGTTATGTATGGGAGGAGATGACTATAAATTGTTGTAAGATGGCGTGACGCCGAGGCATTGTTCGGGAGAGAACTAAAGTTATGGCAGAATGTCTCGGCGGGCACTACCGTAGAGTTTATCATAGTTTATAATAACAACTATATATTGTACTTAACAGTCCTAAGGACAGAGACGCTAGTCTCATCTGTTTCGCAGATTTGTAAAATTGGCGTGACGCCGAGGCATTGTTCGGGAGAGAACTAAAGTTATGGCAGAGTGTCTCGGCGGCCACTACCGTAGAGTCTATAATAGTTTATGATAAGAAACAAATATGTATTGTATTTAATGGGCTTAAGGGCAGAGACGCTAGTCCCATCTGCTTGGCAGATTATATATTGTAAGGTACAGAGACAAAATCTAGCGAAGAGAGCGCTATGACAGCGTGTCCGTCAGCAAAGGGCAGATCTTGTCTCTCGTGCTTATTATTATAAGGTGTAACGCTTAAGTTTAGCTACATGTTATATTGCTAGTAGGTTGTATATGGACGGTATCCGTTGCGCAAATGGAGAGACCCCTATCAGAGGGACGGCGTACCGGATAGTGATCCTAGTTTGTTTAAATATTGTAAAGTTCGGCATGTAAATAATTCTGATATGTAAGCCGGAAACTGTTCGTAATGAGCGAAGCTAGTAGACTGATTAGTGCAAACAGGCCAAGGTCTTCTACGAGCCCCGCTCTTTGCTTCTTTAAGACATTATGCGAATCTTGGGTGCGTCGACGGGTGCTTCACGCGATTGGAATACGATAGATCGCGGCGGGAGAAATGTGAACCACCCGTCCGACGTGCCTGGCAACACGGGTGGCGCGTCGGTAGTCGTCTGGGGTAATTTAAATTCGCGGGTGTCGCACCGACCGGCGTGGCTAGATGCGACGCCGGCGGTAATTACTCGCCCTGTTCGCCGCTGACCCCCGCCGAGAACGGACGTGCGCCGACGCGGCCGCGAGACGCGCCGCCACGTGGCTGTTGTAGCCTAGTATTTAACGGGTGTGTTATCTAGTATAAGGTACGTAAATAAACTACGTGATCTAGATCAAACGGTGTTTTACATATTCCCCACGTGCCCCCTAGCCGGCGCACGAGCGCAGCCTAACTACACGATATCAATAAGTTACAGTCCACTCTTTCGTTAATTTACTCCGTGGCCGGGCAGTGGTTCAGAAACGTTTCGACGTTTTACAATCGCTGTCCTTCGCAATTGCTGGTCTTTCGAGACGGGTAATTGCTGGTCCTTCACAAGTATTTTCTTAAGACGTTGTCACGTTGAACTATCGTCAGTAAACCGACTTTACAGACAACAATTTTTTTATATGTCACGCGGGATCAGCTTCTCAAGGTTTTATTCCAGACTGCCTCCTCGCATTCGCCTCTAAAACTACAACAGATTACCATGAGGAAATGAACTTTGATGTTTTTAAAGAGTGGTTTGAGAAGCTGCTAGTCAGCTTAGAAAACCCATCGAAAATTATAATGGACAATGCTCCGTATCATTCTGTACAAGTTGATAAACCACCAACTCAAGCAAATAAAAAGCAAGAAATTGTCTCGTGGCTGGTAAGAAATGGTGTGAGGGCAAGTCCAACTTTATTAAAAGTTGAGTTGTTAAATCTGGTAAAAGCAACTAAGCCGTCCAAGCTCCGCTATGTAATCGATGAACTAGCCCTAGAGCATGGACACGAAGTTATTCGATTGCCTCCCTACCATTGCCAGTATAACGCCATCGAGCTTATTTGGGCACAAATAAAGGGTCATGCAGCGTGGAACAATACTGAACCACCCTTCAGTACTGCTAAAATGATGACTCTGCTACAAACTGCATGTGCAGAAGTCACTACAGAAGACTGGCGAAAAGTCGTGGAGAAGACAAAGAAAATAATTTTACAAGATTTTGAACGAGATGTGAGAATAGACAATATTATTGAAAATGAATTAATAATATCTCTGAGTGCTGACAGCAGTGATGAAGATAGCAGTTCCGATAGTTCAAGTGAATAAAAGCAATTTTTTTGTTAAATTACGTAGGTACTTGTCTTATTTTGCTCCTTTAATTTATGAAAGAAAAAATAATAATGGGACAGGGATTCGCATGATCATTTTTAAAATTCACATATGTTTCAAGTCTGTATCGATTCATTCGATTCATTCATTTAATCGATGTTTTTAAGCAGGTCACCTCACTATGAATATAAAACTGACATCTGTCAAAAGTGACCTATTATCTTGTCCCTACTTTAGTAGCGATATTTTCGGTATTACTTTCGGTATTTTGTCAATAAAATAATGATTATACCGAAAATTTTAAAATTAAAGCACCCAAAAGATGTAAATATAATATAATATACTTTGTTCAATGTTGTCTCAAGTTGTACGTTGTATATTTTTAGATAGAAATATGCACCTGTTAAATACAAATACGATAATGAAAAATTCATGTTTCTTTATTATTTTTCTACTCTTTGCTGTACGTACCATGAATAAAAGCCACGTACCATTCCATTCTCCACTTCCGGACATTTCGGGCGGCGAAAAAGCGCGCGAATAATTTTGGAGCTAGAAAAACCTCGTCGAAAAGTGGTTTCATTTTCCTTTTTGTGATCGTATTTAACCTTATTTAAACCATATTGTTAGACAGATATTCGATTTAGAAAACTTAAACAATTATACGAGTATTTACATAAAAACTAGCTGCGTTCGGCGGTGTAACCCGAAACATACCAGTATTTCAATTGGCGCTTGATACGATTTAAGGGTAAAACTTTTACAGACTTTAGGAGACTCAATTCGTTTTTATTTATCAATTATATTACATACTAATATTTTGAATGCGAAAGTTTGGATGTTTAGATATTTGGATTGGATGTTTGGATATTTGTTTCTCAATCACATCGGAACGTCTGAACGGGTCGAATGGGTTGAAATGGGGAAATAAATAAATACCTGTGTACTTATTTATTTTCACAACTAAAACGATTTACAAAATAAAGTAGCCAAGTGCGAGTTGGACTCGCCCATGAAGGGTTCCGTTGCAGCAAGTAACATAATATACATAGTACACATAGTTCTTGTAGTTCGTTGTAACTTTGATCGAAGTTTTAATAATAGTGTATTTATGACGTACTAAAAAAAACTACTGATCAGATCGAGTTCAAACTAATTTTCGTTGGTAGTTTTTATGGTAATGTACATCATATATTTTTTTTAGATTTTTCATTCTCTTACTTTAGAAGTTAGACACACATTTGGACATTTGGACACATTTGGACACACATTTCACCACTTTGGAAGCGTCTCTCGCGCAAATTATTCAGTGTAGACAAAAATTATATTAGAAACCTCAACATCATTTTTGAAGACCTATCGATAGACACCCCACAAGTGTAGGTTTAATGAAAAAAAAATTTTTGAATTTCAGTTCTCAGTATGGGGGGCACCCCTAATTTTTGTTTTTTTAACAAACTTTTGTAAAAATCCTAATGCGGTTCACAGAATACATCTAGTTACCAAGTTTCAACAGTGTAGTTCTCATAGTTTCGGCAAAAAGTGGCTGTGACATACGGACGGACAGACAGACAGACAGACAGACAGACAGACAGACAGACAGACAGACAGACATGACGAATCTATAAGGGTTCCGTTTTTACGTTTTACGGAACCCTAAAAACAATAGGTAACATTAGTTGACAGCTTTTCATAGGAAAATACATTACAATGTTTAACAATGTTGAAAATCCAACAAGTTAAATTATTATTAATAAGCGTCAAGTGCATTAATAATTATTTAGGTATGTAGTTATAGTTATAGTTTAAATTAGTACATCAGCTATTTTTTATCACGGGAACCGGGAACATGGCGGGAACGAGAAACCGCCGGGTAGGTAAAACCACGGAACGCTGCTTGTTCCAGATTTATTTATCTATTCAGATAAAGGGCAATGTTTCCAGAGAAATTACAGGGCTTAGAGATATAACAACTTAGATCTCTGGGTGACGAGCGCAGTGCAGTGCTAGGTAATGATTTGGGCTCTCCATGTTCCAATAGCTGCGTGTCACTGTGCTGTTATGTGGCAGGCATGTTGCTTACCATCAGGCACATGTCCTGCTCGTCTCGTCATTCTTTATTTAAAAAAAAAAAAAAAAAAAAAAGATAAGCTTGCCTTTTAAACCCAACCAAGGTTTGTCTAGTACAAACAGCATTTTAATTCTCGTTGTCCACTCTTGTCACAGTAAGAAGCTGTAGAACCGAGTCAACACTACACAATAATGTGAAGCCCCATGTGGGACAATCAGGGAACCCGTACAATGGTAAGTAAACAATCAACTCTGAAATAAAATACCGTCATTATTTGTATAGGTTACGGCTGATCTAGTCGGGAAAACGACGACTGCCGATTACTGCGTATTACTGTATTTTCGAAGTTATGTACGTAATACCGCTAACTTAAAATTGTGAAAGAAAACGTCATGAGGAAACCAACATGTGCCTAGAATCTTTCGAGTTTATGTGTTATTCACCAACGCGCATTTGGTCAGCGTGGTGGATTACTTGATTCTCTCCTTGCGAGAGAATGCCCCGAGTCTTAGCAGTAGAGGGACATTTAGTAGGCTGCTTATAATAGGGTACAATCCTCAAAAAAACTAAGTAAGCCGTTAGTTAGATTGCCAAAAAATATTGTACACGTATTTTTTCTTTTGTTTCACAAACAAAAAATGACGAAGATACAGCGCTTCGAAGTTTCGTGTGACGTCACGTGTGAATACGATTTTTACTCACGAGTGACGTCGCGACCCCCACTCTCGAAGTTTGATGGTCTATATCTTTGACGATTTTTAATATTAAGAAAAAAACAAAAAATACGTGTCCAATATTTTTCCATGATCTAGCTGACGGACTAATGAGGATGGTGTATTTTTGACCCAGTCCGGTACCCTATTGTAAATTGTAATTATTAATACTCGAATACCTGACAAGCAGACCCGATAGACGACATCCGGGGAGAGCCGAACCGCCAGAAAAATAAGAAACAAGGATACCTAGTCATAGCGACTTAGTCAGAATCGAAAACTTATAACATAGAATTTTAGTATTAAACAGCACTATTGTTGCACAATACGTCACCTGTTTAGCTACAGAAATACTGCTATTACGCGTGTCGGTGACCCGAACTCACAGGATTTCACCCATCTAAAAAGCGTATAACGCGCACAGCACACGGTTAGATATCGGCTGTTCTGCTCTGTCCTGCTCTATTCTATTCTACTCTTCTCTACTCTACCCTACTCTACTCCACTCCACTCCACTCCACTCTGCTCCGCTCCACTCCACTCCACGCTACTCTACCGTATCTTTATATCTTGACCATTATGCATGCGTCAGTCGTTTGTCAGAGCTGTACTTGCTACAGATGTATAATTTACTAGCAGCGCCCCGCGGTGTTACCCGCGAAGTTCCCGTTCCAGTTGTTCCCGTTGTTTTTCCGGGATAAAAAGTAGCCTATGTGTTCTTCCGGACTATAATCTATCTGTGTTTCAATTTCAGCCCGATCCGTTCATACGTTAGGTCGTGATTGAGCAACAAACATCCAAATATCCAAACATCCATACATTGACATTTATAATATTAGTATGATAGTGGATATACCTACTAGCATGTCGATGACGCGAACGCACAAGATTTTCTCCTACCAAAAAGTGCTCCACGCAGAAAAGCAGTTATCAATTTCAATAAAGTATAAGCTACCAAAATAATGAAATATTTTTTTATTCAAGGTTTTTAGATCATTTATTTACTTACATTGTAAAGTTTTTCGGAGATTCTGACTTAGCACTGAATTTTCAAAATGAAATAAAAACATAAAATAAGTAAAAAATAAATATTGGTGGACATTTTACACAAAATTACACATACTTATTACACATTAAAACTTTCAGAATCTCCAGTAAGGAAATTCTGAAAATCACAACAGGCGAATGAACTTGCGAGATATACGAGTATGAGCACTGTATTAATATCTTGGATTATCTTGGATTACCGTTCCTTCTTATATTTATCTGTTTCAGGTGAGATATCAAAAAAACAATAGTTTATAAAATCTAGAAAAATCCTCAATTCATTCCAACCCTTCACAATAGTTGATTTCGATTACCAATGATTTCGTGCACCCATTGTCTCCAATTACTTCCCCGTGAGTTGGAGTGCAATCGGGTGCCATGAGACCATGAGACACCACGGGTCGGCAGTCGGCACCACCTCGCATACAAACACCGCCCCGCGGCGCTGCCCGCCTTCAAACAGCAGCCGTCACTACGCAGCGGGAGTCGAACAGCGAGAGTACCTATAGCTTTTGAAACTTATTGTTAACATGGACAACTGACAGACATTCAACTGATTATTATTTTTAAACTTGTTGGGTTGCGATCACTCGCGTTGTTTCCGAACACGTTATTTTCTTGGGATAAACAGTAGCATTTGTGTGTTATTTCAGACTATCTTCTATTGTTAAATGCGAAAGTTCGGATGCTTGGATGTTTGTTGCTCAATCAGGTCAGAACAGCTGAACGGATCGGGTTGAAATTTAGTACACAGAGTAAATATAGGTTGGAATAGATGAGACTACTTTTTAACCCTCGAAAGTAACGGGTACGGAAACTGCGCTAGTACGAGTATAACGGTCTCTAAGTGATCTCTCAGAAAATCTTTGCAATGTTCTTGCATGTGTATATATAATTGAACTAAAATAATAGGTAGACCATTATTATTTGGGTAACTCATGTATCTATCATGTATGTAGATTATTCCAAATTCAAACTTACCGCCGCATTGGGAAACTTGATTTAATTTAATTTATATCGACGTATTCAAAATCGTTTGTCACAAACATCGAAAAAAAAACCAATTAAGTAGGTACTTACCTTTGATTATTTACTTTAATCAAATGTAGAGGTACCTACTCAAAAAAACAGCGTTTTGATTGGTGTAAGCCACAATCAAATATGGCAAGTTTTTATTCACTTAATTTTTCCCCCATTAGTAATATTTAGTTAAGTCGTCATCTGGGAAGTAGGAATCACAGTACAGAGATGTAGGAAGTAATCAAAGTCAAATATTTTACGCAAACCCCAGAGGAAGTTAAAAGAAGTCTTGATCTTTTCAAGAACTTGGTGAAGTGTCGATTGTTTACAACAAATCTCAAATCCTGTATACCCCAGAAACAAAGCACCTTACTCAAAATCCTACTCAGCAAAGTAGGTGTCTCATCTTGAGGAGGCGCCCTCTTCTCTCCCCGGCTAATGTTGTTGAAATATTGATTAATATTGTCGCCATCTTGGGTCGCCGCCACTCACGGAAGCGCGGGACCTCGCCGGAAGTACGCCCTCTTACTAACCTATACAATAGATACTTTTTTAAAACCTATTGTGTCCCGCAAGGAGTGCACTCGAAAGCAGTTCTTTATTTAAAAAATCGAATTCGAATTTGGAAAACAATAAAAATATTTTAACGAATTTATAAACGCTCAATTGAGCAACGATAGAAAATTGAAAAAATATTAAAAATAGTTATGGAACAATAGCTCAAAACGAGGGCTATTAATTTTAAAAGAGCAGAGCCATTATTTTGAGCTTGACAATTAAGTCGCCTTCAAACAAATTAAAACTTCACTTACTGTTGGTAGCGATCGGTTATTTTTAAAAATAATGGGTTTGGTACGTGTGCTGGTAAAGGAACGTAAAGTGGCGTTCAGAAACTGCTTTTGTAGAGCGCACCTGGATAGTAGAGTGCGTACAATGGAACGAAATGAGCACAATGATTCGAGTACGCTAAGAAACAAACAGCTTAGAATAATGCTTGCGGACGTTAGGGTGTGGCCATACTGATGAAGTAAAGCGATTACATCAAAAAAGATTTTGATCAAAGCAACGTGAACGAATCTTTAACGATGCATAAGTTGAAGCGATATTTAAAAAACACAGTTACTTTGCAGGAGTGTTTTCTTCATTTGCCTTACATTTACTGTCGTTCATTTAAGTAACCTATTCTAAAATTAAGTATGATGGATTTGTTTCTGTATAGCATAAGCAACCCACTTAATATTCCCGTTTATTCTACTGTTATTTATTCTGTTGAGATAATCCACCACGCTGGCCCAGTTCAGGTTGATGGATGACGCGCGACCTCGAAAGATTCTAGATACATATCGGTTTCTTCGCGATGTTTTCCTTCCCACTTTGTACGTTAGTGGCATTACTTCAAAATACAGTGGACGAAAATTAAAAACTACTCACTTACAGTTGGCCTCAGACTCTACCGCCTGCCGCTACTCGCTCACACTGTAGCGTAAGTGAAGAGAGCTCGGCGTCCCGCTGTTTTTCGGCAACAGAAGCAAGCCCAGAGAACAAACCATTAACACCTATTGTCGTACAAAAGAGAGCAGCTGAGATGTAAATCAAACGCTTATAGCTCAATCAAATCACGATTTATATTTTTGAAGTGAAAACATCTTTTGGCGCAGCGCAGATAGATTTTTCATGGCTGTGAATTGAATTCTAGCGTCACGTTCGGGTATGATAAGAAATTCTCGGGTGAACTCGGGGCCATCTAAACATGCGTCAGCATTTTCCATTGGCATCTAGAAACACATCATTATTGAAGTGAAAACTTCTTTAGGCGCGCCTAGACAGATTTTTCGTGGGGTGTGAATTGAATTCTAGCGTCACGCTCGGGTATGATAAGAAATTTTCGCGTAAACTCGGGACCATGGCCATTGGTCATCTAGAAATGCATCAGCCAATGGAAAATGCTGAAATATGGCATGGCCATCTAGAAATGCGTGAGCCAATGTGAAATGCTGACGCATTTCTAGATGGCCATGCCATGATGCCCAGGCCACGCCCTCCGGTTACACCCGTGTAGTTTCCAAAGTAAGCTATCAAATTATAAGTTATAAGTTTTCACTTCTATCGGCAGTTCCCATGACTGCCATTTTTTTCTAGATTGCCATGATCATAGCCACGCCCTCCGGTTTCACCCGCGTAGTTTCCAAAGTGAACCATCAAATTCTGAGTTATAAGTTTTTACTTCTATCGGGAGTTCCTATGACTGCCAATTTTTTTTCTGAGAAAACTTCTTTACGCATTCGGTACTTTTTGGTACTTAGGTAAAACCTTATGGGTTCACGTCACTAACATTCTGATGTTGGACGTGCGAGCTATGTTGTAGCGAGACGTGCGCGTTACACTCAAGATTTCAACCATCTGAAAATCTATTTTGTCCAAAAAAACAAAAACCGACTTCAATTTAAAAATAAATTCAGACACTCAACTTTTAAAAGATTCTATCACTATATCGTCTAAATACCTACATGAAAGCAAATTTTAGTCTTTTATTCATATTTCTTAAACTGCCACACCGATTACGATAAAATGTATATGGGATTACCTCTAAACTATGATCTACCAAATAAATAAAGAAACATCAAGATGGAGTCACAATTAGCAGCACTATAGCGCAACATACATACAAAAAAAACATACTTTACACATAAAAAAAGCATTGATATTTCCTTTTTTGAAGTTGGTAAAAAGGCGTCCAATGCTCAGGTCCCACTTCCCACAGCTCCAACGCTACACCGCTGTGACACCGCCGTCTGACATTAACGTGTCGGTGACGCTAACACATAATTTGTTCCCCTACAAAAAAGAGCTTAACGTGGCTAAATAAACTTTCACTGCAAAAACGGAAACTTCGCAAAAGTATGGAAAGAAGGAATCATATTTCATTCTGATTCCTCCATCTTTTGTCCTTAATCAGGAATCACCAAACGTTTCATTTACTGTATTCTTTGTAATTGCATTCGTTTGTAGGGATCACGGCGCGGCGCGGCGGCGCGTGTCATGTTCTCTGTCGGACGATAACGACAGTTTGTTGCTCACCATGAAGACACGCCGGGAAAATACGCGAAATAATATATAGCAATGCACGGATCGTTTTCTACCTTCGTTCGTTGCGATTTCTGTGACGTATATTTAAAATAAACTATATTTGTTGATCTCCATCGGCGATACATCTCTTTGTGAGTGTTGGCCACCTTAACAATAGTTTCGCTCCGTCTCTTGATTTCCTTTTCCAAACTGTTATCCTGAGATCTGCTTCCGCGCAGTCATGCCGTCTGTTGAGTCTACTTGGTCTTTAAGCCATCTGACGTCTTCCATTTGTTTTAAATGACCGGCCCATTCAAACCTTTGAGATTTATAAAATCTGTCAATAGTATCCTTGTTACATTTTAATCAGCGCCTCCAGCTCGAGATCCATCCTCCTGCTATAGCAATCGTGTGTGACTCGTATACTTTGGATACCAACTAAGTAGTGGTAGGACTCTTAGCAGAGTCCGCCTGGGGAAGTACCACACCTTTGTCAGTTATTCTACCGCCAAGCAGTAATTAATGTGCAAACATTACTGTGTTCCTGTTTGAAGGGCAATGTTTCAAGAGAAATTACAGGGCTTAGAAATATAACAACTTAGATCTCTGGGTGACGAGCGCAGTGCGGTGCTAGGTAATGATTTTGGCTCTTCATGTTCCAATAGCTGCGTGTCACTGTGCTGTTATGTGGCAGGCATGTAGCTTACCATCAGGCACATGTCCTGCTCGTCCGTCACTCTTTATTTAATTTAAAAAAAAACTAAAAAAAGTGGTAGTTCCAAAAGACTGGGATTGGAATTTGATTGACGATAGATTAGAACTTCTTCAGACTTCACGTCCACGTGCGAAAAGGCTTCCAAGTGCCTTCCAAGTGCATGCGGCTGCAAAAAATTAAATTGTTTGGCTATGTTCTCCTGCATGTACTCGTACTAGGTGGACTTACTACACTACCTACCTCACAAGTGGTTTGGTAGTGGTAGGACCTGGGGAAGTACCACACCTTTGCCAGTTATTCTACAGCCAAACAGTAAAGTGCAAACGTGTTCCGGTTTGAAGGGGAATGTTTCCAGTGAAATTACAGGGGCTAAAGATATAATATCTTAGATCTCTGGGTGACGAGCGCAGTGCAGTGCTAAGTTATGATTTGGACTCTTCATGATCCAATAGCTGCGTGTTACTGTGCTGTTGTGTGGCAGGCATGTTGCTTACCATCAGGCACATGTCCTGCTCGTCTCGTCACTCTACGCTATAAAAAAAAGTGGCGTGGAAATGTATGCCTCCTTTTGAGATTAGGTACAATATTTACAACTTTTATAATCGATATTAAGTCATTATCTCAAATCCGATGGCTCTTGGGAAAAACTTATTTATAGAAATGGTCTACAATTGTTAAACTTGTTGTGGCGTACCACAGACAGATTTTTTGTGGGCTGTGAATAGGGTACCGGACTGGGTCAAAAATACACCATCCTAATTAGTCCGTCAGCTTCAATTCATAATTTTTTGGCAATCTAACTAACGGGCTACTTAGTTTTTTGAGGATTGTACCCTATTGAGCTCAAGTGGCACGTTCGTAAATTAAAGAAATGTTCGGGTAAACTCGGGACCATGGCCATGGTCATGGTCATGCCCTCCGGTTTCATGCGCGTAGTTTTCAAAGTGAGCTATAAAATTCTGAGTTATACATTTTCAATTTTATTTTGCCCTATGAGCCTATGACTGCCAATTTTTTTTTTTGTTTAAGTATTTCATTTTATGATTGAAATTACCGTTCTGCTAATTTATTCAAGGCATTATACCTATATTGACTTGAATAAAAATAATCCACGTTGCTGCCACAAATAAGTTCGATGGTAACTTTTCAGCATTGATAGTAATGGTGTTCCGAACATTCTTAACAATTTAATTTTTAGCTTTTAGAATTATTGTACCCTTCCAGGTCTAAATTGACCGACGAAATGTTTTCAAGTGTCATTATTTTGGATGAATACCTGCAACCTCATGCAAACTTAGTTAACTTGCATCTGTACTTGAAATACAAACACTTTTAGAATTACATCGGCTGCAAATCGTTAAAAGTTACTTTTAATAATAACAATCCAACCACCGAATGTCACCCTTTACCACTCGATTTATTCCACTTTACGAAACAATAATCCCCCGCAAATCGACATAAACGATTTTCTGAACGCACCTAAACATTTTTTTTGCAGCATCTGTCGAGGCCTCGTGTCTTTGGCCAGTACGTTTTGTTATTTTTATTTTTCGCGCCCTTTTCTTCGGCCAAGTCGATCGGATTTACCGCCGGGGGGTCGCATTCTGTGGTACTAACGATCGCCTTACATTTCTGTTAATGTTATTGCGATTTTTTGCTCTTTGATTGTCCGAATGTGACGGATTTGCGATTATAACGCTATTCACGCTGTAAAGGACATTTGAGCGGCAAAAGAGGATTAGAGGAAGCGGAATCGCCAACAATGCACCATCATGAATGTCGAACTTTTTGAATGGAATTGGACTGCGCTGTTTATGAACATTCATCTCATAATCGAGAAAAATATTTAGTAACACTGTTAGTTATTACAATCCTATTCTTAGTTATTTATATATGTAGGTACCCATAGGTATTTCATTTAGAGATAACGATTTTAAAACACTTTTACACCAATTTTGCTTTCTAGTCTTTAATACAGAAAATCATGTAGATAAACATTTCTGGTTTAAGTGAGTACTAAGTACCTACTAGTACCTACTAGTGGTTAAAATTAGTCAAATAGTATTAAATCGACAATAATAAAACGATCGTGAGAAATTTAAGATTCTTCAAAACTGTCTCAACAAAACTGCTCGAAACTCAATGGCTTTGAATATCTAACAAGCCTCCAGAGATACAATATGTATATCAATTCATACATAAATCATCTGCCCACGTAACAAGCACTCGATTTAATTAAGTCTTTACGGTTTGACACGTGAGGCTGAATAGATACACCGCGCGTCGCCATTGTATGATGTCTGTCGCATTGTTGGCAAGCAGTGGGAGGCTGGCCCGGTTTCTGAACGCACCTGTCAACGGCTCTCAGCAATTCTAAATTTGAATTTAGAATAAGATCCGTAGGGATGAAAATGGAACAGCGTGTTAAGTAACGTGGGTATAACTGAGTAAGGTTCCTCGTCCACTAGATACAGCTACACTACACTTAACCAATACGGGGGTAGCGATTCTGAAACCATTCGGTTGCATCCGACACGGAATCTCATCTCTCAATTGTCATGCTAAACAGATAAGACAAAGACCGAGAGATGAGATTCCGTGTCGGATGCAACCGAATGGTTTCAGAATCGCTACCCAGGAGTGAAAATGTAGTTGCTACTTCAGATCCAAATTATCTGCTGTCTTCCTATTGACATTAACACGCGAACATTAAATAGAGGAGTGAAACGATGCCATTTTTAAATTTGTTTATTGTTTTCTCTGTATGAACTAGTTGCAACAGAAGAGGATTCGACGGTACCAACGAGGATACATGTGAAACATCGCTATTGAAGCAACTTACTTTCACCCAGAAGAATCTCGAGCCATCTCGTCTGTTGTTAAGCTACGATGCTGTCTACGACAGAGCGTGATTACCTAGAAGAAGCCGGTAGGTAAATTCTTGCCTTGAAGACACCAAAATTATAACAATGAATTATTGCCAATTTGTTAATGTATTGTACTGTATGCTTGGCGCTAACTTGAGCTGTACAACTAAGTTCGCTTGTCATCGCTTAGCTCCACCACTGGACGCCGAGTCCGTTTACCAAACATCTCAACAGCATGGCGCGGCGACCGGCGCTGCTACAAGAAACACCGCCACAATGCCGATAATTGATCGTCTTCTTTCCACACATCACGCAGATGTCTCCAACTGCGTCAGCCACCCTTTGTCGATGTTTGCTTTATGCCCGGTAGAAGTAAACTTTGTGACATTTGGGCCAACTTTGATACAGGAAAAGCACAAGCCATGTTTAGTAAAAGGAATCGAGAAAAAACTCCTTTGGTGATGTGGTGCGCCACCTTTTTTGCACATTTTAGAATGTATGTCGTGACCGCTACGAAGTACAAAGAGTTACACGATCATATTGTAACAGCGGGTCTAGAATTACGAAAATAGGGTAGCGTCCTACTTAATTTAAATAAGCGGTGAAGAAAAAAGTTGTGAAGATATTGATATTTTCGTAAACATTTTTCGACATCAGGTAAAATGTAATACACTAGCTTATTTTATTTAATAAAGAGACATATTATGCAAGTTGGTCTCTACTAACTGTCTACCCGACTTTGGACTAGATCAGAAAGCGCAGGGCTTTCTCTACTAACCTAATCTTACTAACCATACTTACCCAGATTTAAGCATACCTGAAATAATTCTACATACTTGCTATAGGTACCCACTTGCTTACCGTACTCAACGCATTCTACAATTTCTATCTCTCACTCGACACAGTCACGACGTACAGAATTATAAAGGTATGTTTGATGGAATGTTAAGTAATTTAATTTTAATTTAACCCTGTTGTAATTTATTTTATGCAACGTTAGTTATGTTGCTAAAATAAAACAGTCGATCGTTTAAAAGTGTACCCATGTACTAAACTGATAAAAAATATTCAATTTCATTAAATATTACCATGAAGCCAACTCTGCAATCGTGAACAAATAAGTAACTATGTAGGTATTTTAATAAATAAGCGAATGAAAAATTTGGTCAAGTCCAAAATACATTATAAAAAAATTTGAGTGAGAGAATGGTGAAAAATGCCTGTTAGTTAAATTTCTGTTTCAAAATACATTGATAACTTTTACAGGTTTCTGCATTCTGTTAACGCTTGATTACCTATATTGTAATATCTCTCATTGAATGCAGCTTTACCATAACAAAATGAGTTACAAAACCAGTTCAAAACTTTCTGAGTACAACGTTCGCAAATTACCTAAGTAAACCGTGTTTTGTTTGTCGTCCTAAATACCAAAACCAAAATCAAATATGGCAGTGCTACATGAGATGGTTAGAAGCGAGGTTGTCTTACACATGTAAATAAGAAGGGATGGACAGACTTGGCCGATCCATCACGCTGTCTCTTTGTCTGTCAATAGCTACACTGGAATGCTACCGTTATAAGATTGCTACATTTCTTTGGGAATGCATTGTATCGCAACACACATTCCGTACACTATTGTTATAGAGAAGAAAATGGTTAGAATTTTTGGTTTAATTATGCTGTAGGAGAAAAGTGTTTCTTTACATTGTTACTTTACGTTATAGAGTTCAGAAATTTGTCAAATAATAAATAATAATTAACAAGCAAAGCCTAAAACCTAAAACCATACTCAAACCGTACCTACCTTCTATCCAAAGCATACCTACTGCAAAACTTAGGCAAGAAGCAGTAGTCTTAGGCAAGATTCACAAACAACTCTTTTAAAGTTTCTTTTTGGTAATGTTACTATACTCTCCTAGCCTTGGTGAATGCCGAAAAATACAACCCGTGTCTGTCCAAGATTAGAGTGAAACCTCAGATATGTGCAGGTATGCTCCGTAGCTCCTTACATCTCAGGCCACATCGATTTCCATTACAGTAGGTAATAATAAACTAAAAAGCCCGGAAAGACTATAGGCGAGATGTGGTAAAATGATTTTTCACTTCGGCATGTTGATTTATCATTTCCCAAGAAATTCATAAATGTTGTAGTTTTTATTTGTCCGTATATTTCCCACCGACTCGAGCACTATTCCAAAACACAGAAACATTGTTTATTTGTACAAAATCCCGGTATTTATTTTCCCGCGTACGCACAGGATTCGCTAAAATAAAAACATTAATCTTTAGAATGGCACTCGTCATTATCAAAACATTAGCGCGCGTCCGCCAGCGGGGTGCCAATTATTTCCATTGGCAACCCCATCACGCGCTGATTATTCGAAGAAAAAATAGTGATTATTCGCACTGGCAACATCGTTACTGGTGCAACATGGCGGAGTGGTCGCGTGCGGCTATCGTACGCCACGCGACGCGGGATGGACCTTTTTTATAAAAACACTGGATCAGATTGCTGACACTACAATTTTGTCATTATGATTATTACACGTTAAAATAAACTTATTTTGGTTGTACTTAATACTATATTTTCTACTTAAATCAGCCCAAATTTTAACATTCTACAGGCGGGGTAACAGACACTAGAGCCGCGTCATCATCATCATAATCAAGTATCAAGATACTAGTAGTACAGTACTCGACCACTGTTGTATTTAGGCCTCTCCCGTAATACTCCACTTAGCCCGATCATCGGCTTTATGTTTCCAACCGATACCGGCTGCCTTTCATAAATCGTAACTTTATCTATTCTCAGGGTGTCTTAAACATAGAATTGCTGCGCTTCACCCTAGAAATCGTCTACTATCCATTCACGTAAGCGCTGGTAAATGTAAGAAAAATATGGTTCCGCTAGAGGTGCTCTTTCAGTTTTTCATATAGGTATTAACGTTTGTGTGACATATCTGAGACGACAATTAATTCAAATTCAGTAGGCAGTAGAAACCAAGTGAAAGCAAGTGACAAACGAGATTCAAACTTATATTCCAAGAGCTGGCACCAATTTTCAGGTAGGTATTTGAAGTAGCTGAAAATTAAAATAAAACTTGCCACATACCTCTCCTTTTATACCCTAACACGGAGTTGAAGACCTGGCTGGTGAGTAGTGGAGCAAAATTAATCCTTCAATTTAAATCACCTGGTAGGTAAAAAATGCCACCAAAATGATCTGTCTTTTTAAGAATCCCTATTCTGCAGTCATATACCCAATTAAAATTTCAAATTGTTTCACTTTTATATTATTTGCAAAACATTTTTGCACGCGTCTGGCAATGTTAAAACCCCGACTAATTACTAAATTCTCTTAATGGACGAGGTGTGAAAGCCAAAATACGAGATCTTTAGCTGCATATGTACGAGGGAATTTCTTCTACGGTTGGAAACCCTGATTCCTGGCACCTGGGGTTTTCCAAATTTTCTTTTTACTCTTGTTGTGGTTGAGCTGGTTTTTTCAGTATTTTCTTTGGTATCTTCTTCTTTTCGTAAAGTACATTATTTAGTTTTGCTTTATTACTTACATTACATTATGTAGATTAGATAACTAAAAATAATTTTGCTGCGACTCATAGGTCTTTGCCCTTTGGATAAGGCCACAAAAATTCAAATAACGTAGGGGCACACGTTACATTTGGGCTGTCGTTTAAGATGATATTTCCACCTTGCAGATTCTGTGGACAATCTATGATTGCTGAAGGATCGTCATGTTCTTTCTCCCTGATGTTGGAGGTTTCAAAAATAGCTGAAATTAACAATACCATTACTAAAATTTATAAACCTACCTCTACCTACGCAGTGAAACATTGTAGCAAAAGTATTACTTAGTAGTTAGTTTTTCTTATCTCTTTCCGATAAAACTCAATACCTATAACTTTGTACCAATTTTCGCACGGACGCAGTGTTGCAGGAAACAATCAAAACACGATTGAAATTATGGCAAATGGTGCAGTATTCCGCGAAAATTTGAACGTGCGGACTCTTGGATTCTACGTCTTCTAGGGGTTGATTGGTTCTTACATTATCCTACTCTCATAGAATAATAACGCAAATCATACTGAGCCATATTGGCTTAGTCGGTTCGAAACTACCATCAGTTGTCAAAGTCAACCGTTAGTAGATGCGGCTGCGACAACTAAAAACATTATAAAAAAAAAAAAAAAAAAAGATCTTAACTATACAATATTTTCTTACTTCTATAAACAGTTATGATGAACTATTATTATGATGGTTTGTGTGGTGCTTAACTACTGTACATACTCCACGACGTTAAAGTTTTGTGTGGCGAACTTCAGTAGCTAAATTCTGCATACGCTGACATCGATCTGCGTTTTGCCTCACTTAAGATGAAGCGTTTGTTTGAAGACTATCGATCTAGGCGTTATTAAACTAAGCGTAACAATCTTATCCGAAAATTAACAATTGGTGTTTCTTGAAAGCTCTGTGCAAAAAACTTGAATGTTAACGCATGGCTAGGTGTTTTGTATCGAAATCTTCTCAAATGTCAACTCGACAAAATTCAGCATCCTCAAGAAGGTGGGAAACATATTATTCTAAAACTCGAAACCAATCACCTATTCAATATATTCGAATTCTCAGGCTTATTAGTCAAAAATCTTGAAAACTCATTGAATATTAATAGCCGATGTGAACAATCCAAAGAAACGGATCCGGCGGACCGTGCGAGCAATCACAATGGCTACGTGTTTAATACAAATAACCTTAATCTGGAAATTCGCGCCATTATTCCCCTGTTTGCGACGTTCACCCGCGATTAAACGCCCAATGACTCCACCATCCCTCCGTTCCCGCCTTTGTCACATTCGAATTTCAAAAAAAGAAAGTCATACGCTCCGTTTCATTTAGAAATCGCCACTCGACTCACAGCTCTTAACTTTTCTTAAAAGGAACGTAATTGTGGGAACAGTCCAATATTTGCAATCTACTATTATTTTATACTCTATTCAATTGTGAGAATTTCTACGATTATTTTAATTGGCGAATTTTCGATGGTCATTAAAAATGTAGCGGATAAATTCACTTCTTTTCTTTGATTGTTATTGAGATTTCCGAGTGATTTCCAAATCTTTTGTCTTAAGTTTCGTAACTCAACAACTATGGCATCATATTTAACATTATATTTAAATATAATTTGGAACTATGATAGTGCAATATTAATTAATAATATTATGTAGTTACAATATGTGAAAGTTTAGGCAACAAAACTGTTGTCACTTAAAATATATAAATAGATATGATCACATCAAATTTAATCCTCATTGATATATGTGATATAAAAATATGTAAATTGAATACAAGAGTATTTAAAAACGGCTAGAGGCATTTAAATCTCGCTTATTATTAAAATCCATATTATTATAAAGAACACAAAAGCACTAACAGACAAAATAAACTGCAACATTGCATTCAAATTAGGAATGTTTGTATTAAGGTATCGCTTTCAAACGCAACGCCCGAGGGCAGTGCTGCCAACCTCTCTTTCCAAAACAATTAAACACGTCCAACAAAAAAAGAATTAGGGCTGGCCGCGGGCGAGGCTGTGGGAACGGCTGTATTGTTTTTACTTTTTTTAAGATTAAATCGATCACATTGACGATGTGCACTCGCTCATCGTAGGTGCCTGTTGAAAATTATCGAGTCAGACATAATTCGCGGTGTTTCGCTAAAGAACACATATGGGCAGGGTTTTGTTCGATTGTTGGTTAAAGTTCGTGCGAATGATTTCTTTTGATTGGGCCAACTGGGAGATATTCCGAGGGAAACGTCGATGCGGCCTAACAACTGTGAAAAAGGTAAAATAAATTAATACGACACTGGAATTGTTGACTAACTTAGCACTAGAGTATGTTACCGATAGAACTGTGTGTAGAAAGAAAAATAACAAATAAGGTCAGTCGTCAAGGAAAATAGGTTCAGCTTACGTAACAAAAAGGGATTTCCTAAGTGTCCCTAAGTAACTAACTTAAGAAGAGGAAGAAATCCCTTCAAAAAAAGAAATGACACTGTATTGTTTCCGTTTAAAAGGAAGTATTTAATAGATAGAGCATTAGACTGTTCCAAAGAATAATGTAATGTCTTCCATTGCGGTTTGATTGGGAACTTAATTACCTACAAATTAATAATATGCAAATATAATGTTTTGATTATTATCATTAAATTACTTAACAGTTAATTAATGACATTATTGTTATTAATTAACAGCCTATAAGTCTAGTTAACAAGTTCAAAAACGTGATAAATAATTTCTATAGACTACTCCTAGAAACATGGGCGATACCTCATTCGATTCGGAATGACGTCAAGAAAAATGTTTTCAGGGTTTATTAGCACATAAAAAATTGCGATAGTTATTAACAAAATAAGATTAGTTAAAATATTAGTTATTCCTTAATCATTTCTTAACTAATGATACTTAAGAA
Source organism: Ectropis crepuscularia (assembly GCA_963693475.1). Taxonomy (NCBI): domain Eukaryota; kingdom Metazoa; phylum Arthropoda; class Insecta; order Lepidoptera; family Geometridae; genus Ectropis; species Ectropis crepuscularia. Next base: position 25,305,578 of record OY856342.1, read on the forward strand.
ATAATGAAAGTAGATCCTAAAGGAAATTTCCAATATAAAGTGTTAACTGCTAGAACTCTATCTAATTATTATTTGTACACTTTTTTTAATGCTGAAAGTAGAGCTCCGTGAGGTTGCTACGGCATAGACGCGCCGTCTAATAAGCCAGCATATCCACTAAAATACTGATTTTACAGTATTAAACAACAATTTAAACATTTAAAAAAAATATAGTGTAATCTAGATACTTAAACATACAAAACCTCGGTAAAAAAAACTGTTTTTCATAAAGTTATACCAATGTTAACCAACATTTTTTTTCCGGTATCTGTTTTTATAAATTACGGCATAAAAGTTTAAATAATTGGTCTGTAGTTAAGGTTTTTGCGGCGTGGAGCTCTTCTCATTCAAGGGCTTCATAAAATAATGCAAAAATATTTATAAAAGTTTATTATATTGGTAGTTATGATCTGTAAATCAACAAAAAAATTATAAAAATTGCTATTATACACTATTTTTTTTAGTAATACGAACAGTTATGCTGTCTGCATCTAATATAATTATGTAGGTATTATGCTTGCTAGGAAATTGCTCAAAAAAAACCGGCCATCTTGGGATTTCAACAATTTTTTTTTTACTAAGGGACAATCTTTTGTTGAATTGAAGTACTTATACACGTTTTTAGATAAAATGAATTTAGAAAATGTGGGTAGTGGCTATGCAAAAACCCCAACAACTCCATCTTTCCCATAGATCAAAACATTTTTGTGACTCACAAATGTGAGAATGTCACCACTGATCAGATTTGATGAGAGTAAAACGGTCACGAAATTCGTGCGACGCAATTTTTATTTTTTATAAAAGTGGGCGACGATACGTGCAGAACATGTGGCTGATGGTAAGCAACATGACTGCCACATAACAGTACAGTAACATGCAGCTATTGGAACACGAAGAGTCCAAATTACCTAGAACTGCACTACGCTCGTCACCCAGAGATATAAGATGTTTTATCTCTATGCCCTGTAATTTCACTGGGTACATTACCCTTCAAACCGGAACACAGAACACATTATCGCTTGGCGGTAGAATAACTGACAAAGGTGTGGTACTTCCCCAGACGGACTCTGCAAAGAGCCCTACCACTACTAAAAAATGGCGCCTAGTCTACCTTTGGGCTAGCGCCGAAGGCACAGGACCAAAGACAACTTACCAAACTGTAGTGCTATCGTTTATCCTGTATTTTTATCAACCCCTTTTCTACAATTATCCTAAACCACCTGCAACTCTTCAACATCCCTCGAACACTTCAAAACACCCATGAGCATATTTTTTAAAATGTCATAAATTTAAGACACGTGCTAAAACAATCGAATAGTGCTTCGCTTCGATGGTCGGCTGTTTTTTTTGTCGATTGTTTCCCGCCAATCGAGTGGGTGAGCGCGTGCCGAATCGCGCCACCATAGACAAGAGGTCTGACGAGCGATGAGTGGCTAATCGAGGCACGCGTTGTCGATGACAACGTTTACGAAATGAATGGAAAACATTGCTTATCAACATCAGAGGTGGGAGTAGACAGGTTTAAAGCTTGCTTGACGAGCATTATAATCCAAATTAAGTTTTTTATCGAATATATTAATAGATAAAAACTCAATTCTATTAATATATATTATATTGATAAGGAAACTCCTAAGCAAACTCTTTTTTGAAGTGAAAACTTAATTTGGCGCTCCACAAACAATTTTTTCGTGGGCTGTGAATTGAATTCTATCCTCTATCGTCACGCTCGGGAATAATAAGAAATCTTAGAGGAAACTGGGGCCATGCTCATGGCCACGACCTCCGGTTTCATCCGCGTATTTTCCAAAATAAGCTATCAAATTCTGAGTTAGGTATAAGTTTTCACTTCTTTTTTTAAAATATAAATTAGCCACTCCACAGACTCCGGGGTCCGTGATCTTTGTCAACAAAATTCTCTTTTTTACACATTTCTTGGATTAGGAGAAGATAAGGAAAATAGGGGGGAGTTGGGTACATTTCAAAACTAATTCTAGTGCTCGTCTGTAGAGCCGATCACTACCGGTTGGGATTGCGCTAGTAATCGACTCGACATCGAGTCTTTGCCTAATTGCCATTAGGCTCTCCTATCTAAGTTTTCACTTCTATCGGCAGTTCCTATGACTGCCAATTTTTTTACACTTATAATTAAAACTAACAATGCAAAACGTATAAACAAAACGTAGTAGATAACAACTAACAATAATAAAACGTAAGAAAGAGTAGAAAGTAATCGGTGAACTCATCGCTAAAAGTGATATTTTCCAGGCAACCACATAATGGAAAATAAAATAAAATCGATGAAAATAGAGCGCCAATAGAAGTTTTTATTCACTTAAAAAAGTCAACATTGCCAACATGGTACTGCCGATAAAAGTAAAAACTTATAACGCAGAATTTGATACCTCACTTTGCGAACTACGCGGGTGAAACCGGAGGGCGCTACTAGTCTAGAATAAATCTGCTAAAGGTTACTAATGAAATTACTACTATTTTCGTAGCTATCAAATATATTAATTGATTGCACCCAAAGTAGTACAAATAAGCAGCAAATTAATAAAATTATAAAACATGTAAGAAGTATGTAGTGATGTATAGTTTTTTCTGGCTCAGCCGTTTGAAACAGCTAGTGTCATCTAGGAGCAAATAGCCACACTACGTAGATGCAATTTGCACCCATAACCCATACGTGGTAAAGATTAAGGTAGGCACTGGTAGCGCCGCATTGTGGCGAGTAGCTGTACTACAATGTTTTTGTTGGCTAATAATATTTTATAATTATTTAATTTTGGTGTCTGGCTGGTTGTTATGCTTTCACGCCGAAACTACTGAACCAATTTAATTAAATTTGGTACAGACACTACAGAGGTAGGAGGCAGTTAGAGGCTGAGAAAAGACATAGGTTACTTTTATTACGAAAACTGGGTTTTAGAAGTTTGAAATAAAGGATGAAAATTTATACCTACCCATTCGGAAGTTTCGTCATTTTTAAGCTAGAAGTTTGAAACATATTTTAGGCTTTTGATTAAATATTCATTCAAAGTTTGTAAAAGTTCAACCCTATATTAATTTCATATTAGGTATGTGCCTAAAAGGTGTGTGCGAAAATAAATGTAGGTATATCGTAAATAACTGGTACTTAGTTAAGCCGCGTGACGCAGCTAGTAGTAAAATATTAACTAAAACAATATTGGAGTACAGTATACTAAGAATAAATTGCGAAAAATTTTAACAGTGCTGTGAGGAACCCAGTTTCTGTAAAAAAAAAATTGTTTGCATTGAATGAATTGAATTATGTATACCTTATAGGGTTATAGGTACATAGGTCACTCCATGGTGTTGCTTAATGACTAATACCTGCGTAATAAATAATTGGGTCAAATAAATAAAAATAAGAAATACGTGTCAGTACAGATTAAATGTCCTGAATAATTTATTAAGTAGGTAATATAAGTAATCTAGACACACGGCAATGTGGCCAGCCAAGTTCATTCTAGTAAACTAGCGAGCCGCACCATGTGTAATATTATACAACTTACTATAAGTAGGTACTTACCTATAACATAAATTTTCAACCAATTCTCAAAAATAAATCACAGGTCAATATGTACATTTCTGTTACTCGTAACCGTAATATTTTCTACCGAATGTGACCCGTGAGTCTGCAAACAAGCAATACGATCGCCCGTAATCTGGGAAAATAAGCAAATTGCCTAGTTATACCAAGTTCCGCCATACGTAGACCCCTGTTTCTGAAAGTACTCCGTCCATTTAGGGCTCCACGAAAGATGGAGTGTGAAAGATCGTGTTACGAATTACGGCCGTCAGAGGGCCAGCAAATATTTGACATCGGTAATTGACACATGAGAAGGAAAAATCTCCGTTTACGACGTCCCGAAAGTCTTGGGCAAGACCCTTGAGATAAAATCAAGAAAGAAAAAAAACATGCATGTAGGTACATATTTATATACCTACGCACTACGCACGCAAGAAGTTAATAGGTATCTACGCTTCTTCACTTTATTTAAGAGATGATATCTTCAATTTTCAATGCAAGAAGCATTCAATTCAATTCAATTCTAGCTAATTCAGTTGACTAGCTAACTTTAGGGTGCCGATATCACGTGAGGGTTTTCGCGCGCTTCGAAAAAAATTACTTACTCTATTTTTTTCCATTTTTGCGCCAAATGGAGTGTGACTTAAAAAAATATAATTATGGGTATGATAACGTCTTATAAATCAACTAGCTGTTACCCGCGACTTCGTCCGCGCGAAATAAATACTAAGGTAAATCAGGCAACAGGTGCCTATTTTTATACCCAGACACATTAACGGTTATTAAAAAAATCTTATAATAAAATCATTTCATCAAAATCGATTCAGTTGTTTAGGTGTGAAAGCGAAGAGACATTTGTCCCCCATTTCAACTCCAATTTCATCCCCATACAGTTCGAAATTACAAAATTGCTAGAACATACATTTATTGGCTTCGTGTCAAGCATCTCTACCTGGTCTGTGGTGTCAAGTGTATAAAGTAAAAAGTAAGTATAAAGTAAAGTATAAAGACTCATACTTTTATCTTCAACGATTGGGAACTTCCATATTGACATTCATCCTCCATTACAACCCCAATTTCATCCTTGTACAGTTCGAAATAACAAAATTACTAAAACAAACATTCGTTTACTTCGTGTCAAGTGTCTATACCTATACAGAGTCACAGATCAGAAAATAGTTACTTTGGTTTTTAACCGACTTTTATCTTCAACGGTTGGGAACTTTCATATTGGCATTCATCCCCCATTTCAACCCCAATTTCACCCCCGTACAGTTCGAAATTACAAAATTGATAGAACAAACATTTAATTACTTCGTGTCAAGTGTCTAGATACAAAATTTGATAACTTTGAAAATCACGAATTTTCATACAACCGTTCATTCCTTGTTTCACCCTTTTAGGGGTTGAATTTCGCAAAACCCCGTCTTAGCGAGCGCCTACGTGCTAAAAGAGACCTCCATGCAAAATTTCAGATTCCTAGCATTTGTAGTTTCTGAGATTTCTTGATGAGTGACCTTTCGCTTTTGTATAAACAGATGAGATGTAAGGTCGCGGAAACAAAATTCAATTGTTAAAGCAAAATGTCCCTTGGTCTGTATCAAATACCTACATTTACCTAGCTAATTTATTTAGGTAAAATCTGTTTTGTCGCCATAATGAAAGTTGTATTCATTAAAGTTCAACAAAGTAATCTTAAAAATCGCTAAATTCTGTAGAAAAATATTTTTGCATTTGAAAACAAATTTTTTGATAAAAGCTAATAGCAAAGAAATCAAAGAATATGTACCTTTTTTTACTACTACTATCTGCTCATATAAAAGTTAGAGAAGAGAGAACTATAAGTTTAAAGTAAAGTTTTATTAATATCCATAATATACCTCCCGTAAATGCACGCATCGAAAAGGTGTAGATATCCTAGAGTGTTCCTGGCGTTCACGTCCAATGAGTTTCTATACCCTGTTTAGTAGAATGAAGGTTTAAAATAATGACATTTTAAGTCAAATTGAATGTTTTTCATTGACTGATTATACAATTCACAAATTGCTCTCTAAAAGAAGTTATTCACAATCCCGAATAATTGTAATACGAACGAACGAATAATGACGAACATACACAAACTATGGGAGTACAAGGAGTACATAAACGTAAATGGTATGATGTTGACCAGTGAGCTAATTTCCCTGTTACACAACTCTCTGACTCTGCTCCAAGTGGACAACCATTTCAACCACGTCCAATACTGGGGCCAACTGTACGCCGTCGACGCAGACTACCACATCGCCGTTGGTATCGGTGAAGATGCCATCGCTGATAGAAAATATTTCTACACCACAGACTTCAAATTCTGGGGACTTCTGCCCAAAGCCAAGAAAAAATACAAAATGTTATCTCTACTCACCGCATTCCCCTTCCGAGGGGACCCATCGTTGAAATTCAAGGTATTAGACGAATCTCTGGAGGAAAATCACCCAGATAGATGCCAGTACATGAAGGAAGAAAGTCGATTATCGGCTACCATCAGCAACATTTGTGACGAAGCAGAGATTTGCGCTCGGGGGCAGCTTATTAAGAACCCTGATGGTACCACTGTTCTAAATCCTAACTTTTACGGGCTGACGGCGCCTGAAGCTAAGTTTGTGAAGTCGTATTTGCACATTAGGCCGGCACAACAGCGATGGAATACCAACTTGCTCAGCAGGTAGGTGGATCAGTCGAAGAGTCTAAATGGGGTGCTTTATGGGAGGTCTTTTCTGAGTTCTGGATTTGTAACCTATACTGATGGAATAAGAGTCGCTTAAGGCGGTATGGTGATGCCGAGAAGCGAAACACTAGCTATCAGGAGAAAGCTAGTTCTGCCCGAAAGAAAGCAATCCCCTAGTCGACGAGCTCAACTCAAACCTTAAAAAAGGTTAATTATATAGATTATAGACCTTATGACTATGTACGAAAAACAGGGCGCGGGAATTTTTTTAATACTATTAATTTAGGCCCAGTTTACCTACACTGGCGTGGCAAATACTACGTCCACCTGATGGTAAGGTATGCGCCCGCTTATCATACTACTATTATGAGAATCGATTATACACTAATCACTGGCTAACACTGTACTGTCCGCGCTACACTCGTCACTTGGACATTTAAGATGCCCTATAATTTTTTTCGAAAAATTTACTTATAAACCAGAACACAGTAATATTTGCATTATACTGCTTGGTGCTAAAATTATTGCCTTCATTGCCGCGGTTGTCTTAGGGGTTAGAATTTAGAACGTGCGATTCACAATCGTGTGACGTAGATTCAAATCCCTCATGGCACAGGTTTTTTTTTAAATGCAGATATACAAGTTTATCGTCACCACTGGATTTAGGTGAAGGAAAACATCGTGAGGAAAGCGGCATGAACTAAGACCCTTCCGATGCCATGCGTCATCCACCAACCCACTTTGGGCCAGCGCGGCGGTTTATGGGTGGCCTTGCCTTTCTCCTTGCGACCTTGTCAGAAACTCGATACTCTTCTTAGCAGTGCGAACATTTAGTAGACTGCCTCATGGCTTAGTTAGTTGTCACTCTGCCTACGAAGCCGAGGGTCATGGGTTCGATTCCCATCCAGTGCAAATATTTGTGTGATGAATAGAAATATTTGTTCTGTATCTGGGTTTTTCGTTGTTTAATAAGTATGTATTTACAATGATACAAATACTATATCAGCCATCTGGCTCTCATAGCACAAGCGTTACTTAGTTTGAGGTCAGTTGGTGTTATGTGTGATATGTCCACCACTAATTATCTTATATATAAAATTCTCGTGTCACAGTGTTTGTTTCCTTACTCCTCCGAAACGGCTTTACTGATTTTAACCAAAATTTATATGCATATTCAGTAGGTCTGAGAATCGGCTACTAGCTATTTTTCATACCTTTATTTATATGGCAAAACAACGTTTGCGGGGTCAGCTAGTTCGTATATAGATGTGGTACTTTCCGAGACCAATTCCGCAAAGAGTCTACTATAAGTATTTATAAAAAGAGCGAACTTTAACATGGTACTCTAAACTTTAGACAGGACTACAACTACAGCATGGATTTCCTGGACTCCATCGACCAGGACATCCCGAGCGGGTGCTGGAACCTGAGCCTCGAGCAGGCCGGCAGCGTGGCCTACCTGAAGAGCCTCTACTGGCCGGGGATGACGTACTTCCACAAGATACAGACACCAGACGCGGGGTTCTTGTATGTGGGTAATGGACGCAAATGCTGGGACGTGCCTTTTTTACTGTAGTTAAATGAATAGTAAAGCTGATTAGAAGGTATTCATTATTCTTTGCAGAGATTAATGTTATTATAGTTTACGAAAACTGTATTTTTATATTGTACCTACCTGTGTCATGTCGTACTTATAAAATAAAGAGGCCTTAAAGCAAAAGCAAAATTATTTTATTAGTAACATTTTGTATGCAAATAGGTTACCCTGATCCATTACGCAATTGGATTGATTTTGACACGGAATCAAACCTCTCGATCTGTGAATTTATTTTTTAAAATTGTACACGTCATTGGCACGGAATAACAATCCTGTCTCGTCATCATCGCCTACCCTTATCCAACGTAAAGTGGGCTAAGGGTATGAATAATAATCCTATCTGAACCACCGATATAAAGTTTGGTCTAAATATGGTCTTGGCATTGGTGATGTAAATTGCAAATATTTGTGGAATTTTCTTCATGAAAGAACATTAAAGATACGGGTGAATGGCAGTACTTTTCAAAATTAACAGGAATAGGAATCGCTCAAGGAGATCCAATGTCCCCTACTCTATTTAATGCAGTTACTCACAAGATTTGCAAAATTATTAATAATGTGTACCTATATATCACAATACGCAGACGACTTTGTGGTATATAGCTGTCGTAAAAAAATCAGTTGTTCGCTTTAGGACAGATTCGCTTTATGACAGATTCGCTTTACGGCAGAATCGCTTTATGACAGATTCGCTTTAAGGCAAAAGTACAGACAACTCGACAATAATTATAATATATTAATTATTGATATTTAATACTCGTACGTTCATGTCAACATATTAAATAAAATTTTATCTTTGTAACAACTGAATTTATTATTAGTAAGTAGTAATTAATCCAACCCATTGTTTTGAGAAATAGTCCCTGAACGCAGTACATTCCTCAGAATCGCTATTTAATTCATGAATGATTAAGATGCCTTCGGGAATCATAATTGGTGGTAACAATGCCAGTTCCATACTTATACATCCGCGTAAGGCCCGGTTCACACGACGCGGCTGCCAACCGCGGCCGCGCGCGGGCGCGGCGCCGCGCCGCGCGACGGTTTTGTTTCAATACTCACGAGACCGCAGGTTTTCGCGGTTTCTGCTCCGGAAAGCTACTGCCCAAGAATCGCGCGCAGCCACCGCGGCCGTAAACCGCGTCGTGTGAATTGAATTCAATGAGCCGTTTTCCGACGAGACAAAAAGATATGGTTTAATAAAACGATAATAGGAGGCGCTTGTAGGTCTTTTGGTTTGTTGTCAAAAGCGGTAGGCATAATGGGACTCAATTCATTCAATTTGCGAAAGCACGACTTCTAGTAATAAATAATAAACTACTTTATCCATGTACGCATTTTATTCGAATGAAAACTATATCAAAACATCAAAATTTCAAAACAAATTCGTAAACCTGATGAAAGACAATATATATATTTTTTAAATTTATCTTGGCTATGGATACTAATCCTTCAGCCGAGAGAGTATCTCTCTACTTAGTCTGTGGATAAAATGTTGTCGTATCAGTGTTGCTATTTATATCTTTGAATTTTCCTTCTACTTTGGCTTAGTTGGTGTCTACCTATTGCCTCGGGAGTTCTAAAGATTTTTACTGAAAAGGGATTGTGATCAGTAACGGTTTTTTATTACATTATCAACCTAATTAGCTATTTTTATTCCCAATATTTTAAAATTAAAAAATACACTTTTTACACTATACTTTTTCCCTGAAAACAGGTAGGGTCTCTAAAGGGATTACACTGTTGAGAGTATATGGTAGAGACAGATCTATCTGCATCTCGAACAATCGCCATCTAGTGCGTCCGTTGGAACTATTTTTGTCTCGTCGGAAACTCCCTCATTTTATATGGAAATCTGCCGCGCCCGCACGCGGGCGCGTTTGGCAGCCGCGCCGTGTGAATCGTCTCTATAATACGGTCTCCACCATCAATATCCTTGAGACCCACATTTTTGCTTTTTTTCGAAAACGCTTTCCAATACTGGAAGTAACAACCAGTTATTTTGGCATTAGGACAAACGACATTAACTGATTTAATTACTGATAACTCGTAATCGCATTTCACATTTGTCTACTTCTATATTCAGTGAAAATCTATCACGTAATATAGTTAAAACTATTTTCTATGTAGCTTGCGTTTTGTTCGGCAGGAGTATATAAATCAAGGGAACAAAATTTACGGTGTCATCGTTTTGCGAAGCATTAATGTGTAAAAAATGTAATTGATAGAAGAACCTAAGAGCCACTTTGAAGGTGCCGTCGCCGTAATAGCCCTTATGTACTTTAAATTTGCTTTTAGCTAATGGAGTACAAAAAACATTTTTTTTCTACAGTCCCATCATCTAACAAGAAAAAATTGTTCACTAGATGATCAGGCAACTTGAAGTCTTAGATTTTTACAAGTAGTTCTACCCAAATTCAAGAAAGCCTTTCTAGCTCTAAACAATGAGTCTTTTTTTCTGTAAATGTGGTAAATTGTCTTTCGGCAGATCACATTTGGCACTTTCTATAACACTTTTGAAAAACTTTGGGGTGGGTTTGAGGTTGATACATGAATTTTTCTTACACTCGTCCATTTGGCTGTCTATTTAATTCATCAGGGATACATGAATGCACAGCCTCTTTTACTATTTGATTTTCAATATCTAAAGTAACAGAAGTGTTACAGTCCATTTTATTAAATCATCTCCAAATGGAATGACCATTTTTATTTTTTTAACGAAAATATAGCAAAAACCAGAATTACGTTAGACAGACTTACCTTTTCGGCTAGATATAAAGTTAATCTTGATGCTGTGAGTAGGCAAATCCATTGTAATTCAGTTACGCTTTTTTGCAAGAATATTATCAAAGAAGAAATCATCGAAGTATCTCTGACAAATGTGACAATAGTGACATAACAACGAAAAATAAAATCATAACATAAATTGAAAAGAAAGTACCAGGGCAACAGAAATGTTAGGATCAAATCTGCTAAAACGTTTCCATAAATTACGTTTTATATAGATTAAAATAACGTCTATACCTCTCGTGTTTGAACCTACACGTTTTATACTTAGGCACTATCTTGTACCTAACTGTACAATTGCTGCCGTAAAGCGAATCTGTCATAAAGCGAATCTGTCCTAAAGCGAACAACTGAAAAAAATACCGGATGTTTGTAACTGAATTAGAAACGGCTTTAACCACTATTCTAGGGGTTTTGTATGAATTGGGGCTAACTATGTCTAAAACAAAGACGAAAGCTATTTTATTTACAAAAGGTAAAACTAGGCAAAATTTGAATTTAAGAATAGATAATGAAGAAACAGAACAAGTAAATAGCGTGAAGTACTTGGGTATATGGATTGATAATAATCTAAAATGGGGTCTACACATCAATGAAATTCAGAACAAAACATTACAATTTTTGAATGTGTTTAAAGTGCTAGCAGGATCAAATTGGGGAACATCCTTAGCATCTTCGCCGTCTTTATATAGCAATCATACGAAGTAGATTAGACTGGCAGTTTTTTGTACGTCACAAGTGCCAAATACCATCTTTTCAAACTAGATAAAGTTCAAAACCAATGCATGAGAGTCATAGGAGGGTAAAAAATCTTTGTAGGAGGGTTTATCAAAACCACACCGACACATGCAATGGAAATAGAACTTTGTCTACCGCCACTTCATATTCGCAGACTATACCTTGCAGGTAAATTTTGGTTTAAATCGCGTTCGTTTGATGCAAACGTAACCATAAACATCATTAATGACTTGTATGATCTTTGCGAAAGCAAAGAATATTGGCGAAGGAAAAAAAACCCGTTGTTAATAAAAATCCATGCCAAATGGAAAAATCAGAAAGTACATGTTTACAGTATGAATGTTTGGAGTAGTTATTTTAGCGTTTCACAGAACATAATTTGTAAAATTGAGGGTATTGATGCTGCAAAAAAGAGGTATAATCCCCAAGAATTACATAATGTGTGCAATAATTATCTTGATTTGACATATAACCAATCCTACACCATTTTTACCGACGGATCTAAAATGAACTCTACCGATGGAGCAGCGTTCTAAGATCCACAGGCAAACATTCGGGCAAAATTTCGAATAAATGAAAATATTTCCACTATGCACAGGGAATTGATAGCAATCGCAGAATCATTGTCGTATCTGGCGGATCTGAGTGCTGAGCGATTTGTAATAATAACGGATTCCAAAAGTGCACTGCAGCATTTAGCTCGTTTAACCTCGATATCCGATTGCCTACTCTATATTGTATGGTATATACAAACTTACGACTAGCAATATCGGATTTGGCTGGGCAGGGAGTAGGTAGTGAAGGTGAATGTTGACGTACGTCACTAAGGGGCCCCTTTTACACCTACGCCCGAGTCACAAGTCTTGGGGTCTACTCGAGATTTCTCTCTCTGTCACACGATGGACCCGGCACCCGCACAGTGAATCTGTGGAATGCTGAGAAGTTCGTCTCTGTTTGTATATTTTTATGACATTTGAAACAAGGACAAGAGCATCTTTAAAAACGTCGGAGAAATTAAATTAACCCAAGGAAATTATTTTCAGATCTTATTATAGAAAGTTTATAATATTGATAATGTGGCCTTTTTAAAATGACATAATTATTTATAGGTAAGTATAAATATGTACATGGCATTAATTTGAGTGACAGGCGGTGATTAATAAATGTCAAATCACAGAAATATGTAAAATAGTGATCGTGACATTCGTGACTTCGTGATACTATATACTTAGACTTATCAAATCTCACGAAAAAAATGGCATGCGTTTAAATTATTAATCGTAAAGTACGATATATAGATCTACCCAGCAACACATTAACAAACTGTGTTTAATGTTTAAACAAAACATTAAACACAGTAGGAACTAAGTTAGAAGAAATCAACTTGAACCTTAACGTGGACAAAACTAAAATAATACAATTTAGAAACTACAAACAGCAACCAACAGATTTAGAAATATTTTATAGAGGGAACAAGGTCAAAGTTGTTGACAATACTAATTTCTTGGGAGTATCAATTGATAATCACTTGAACTGGAAATCACACGCAAATAAAGTCAATAATAAATTATCAAAATACTGTTACGTTTTGGCAATTCTCAGTAATATATCATCGAAAAAAATTGCATTGAACGCCTACTATGGTTATGTTTACCCTCAATTAAGTTACGGCGTGATATTTTGGGGCAATTCTGTTGGAATAGAATCCACATTCATACTCCAAAAGCGATGCATAAGAACAATATATAAGCTCAACGCTAGGGACAGTTTACGTAATATTTTCAAAAATAACGATATTCTCACTCTTACCTGTATTTATATATATGAAATTTGTATTTTTGTCAAAAGCAACAAGAACTACTTTTTCGAAACTAAGTCTAGTCGATCAGAAATTCTTAGGAAAAAACATAAGTGCAACATCTTCATGCCACAAATAAATAATAGTATGTACCATAATAGCCCATATATCATGGCCTTAAAGATATATAATAAGCTGCCAACTGATATTAAAACTCTGGTTGGTAATCATTTTAAAATTAGGCTAAAGACATGGCTAATTTCTAAAGCGTATTATAAACTAATAGAATATCTAAACGACTAGTGCTGTTTTGCTGTAATAGTACATTATGATATAAGTGCGGTAAGTTGATAATTACAGCCGAGGCTTTATTGCTAGCTCGAGCCGAAGGCGAGAGCTATAATTAGCAGAGGCTGTAATTATCAAAGCGCACGTATGTCATACGACGTTTTATAACATATTTGCGAGGAAATAAACAAAACTCTGACGACATTTTCAAATAAAAACAATACAGCGAAAAAAAACGCGCGGAATAGTATTTACTTGATCACAGATCAAAGCACAGAGTAAGTAATCACTATGGATCACAGATTAGCAATGCGCGCGCATCGGCGCCTTTTTTTTTAAGCAACGGCACAGAACCACCCGGTATGCCATTAGTAATCAAGTAAATTAATATTTTTGTGTTTTGTTACAGAAAAATTAAAGTAATTTATGGTCAAAATTAATTAAATTAACGAATTAAATAATTCTTTATTATATTTTACCTCTCAAAGTTAATTTTATTCATAAAATGTTGACCACACTTTTCTGACATAAAAACTCTTCACTAAGATTTAAAAAGGTACCGTTCGTTTTAGACGGAGCATATCTCTCTACCTAGTCTGTGGACGGAGCATTTTGAAACCGTGCATTTTACATTACACATTACAGCACTAGTGCGTAATAAGATACATTACGATACAGAAATTGGTCCAATAAGAGACCCTTTACGAGCAAATATGTTATAAATAATTATTAAAAGATTAGAATATAGGGTGGTGAAATTAGTTTTAGCTTTAGTAGTTTTAACGATTTGTACTCGTATGTAGAAAATGTTATTCAACTTTAATTATTTAGCTTTAGTAGTTTTAACGATTTGTACTGGTATGTAAAAAATGTTATTTAACTTTAATTATTGTATGCTCGCAAAGGGCAGACTGTTGTAAGTACTTGACATATTGTAACCTACCAACTAGTTTGTACACAGTTCAACAATAAAAAATTCTGATTCTGGGTAGCGATTCTGAAACCATCCGGTTGCATCCGACACGGAATCTCATCTCTCGGTCTTTGTCATGCTAAACAGATAAGACAAAGACCGAGAGATGAGATTCCGTGTCGGATGCAACCGAATGGTTTCAGAATCGCTACCCTGATTCTGAACACGTGTAGTTGCGGAAGAGGCATATCGCAGCAACAGTTCACCATTTAACTGATTCAACCCGTAAGGTGCCGTAAGCCTCTTTATCTGCATTCTGCACAGCTGTTAATTCGTGTATGGCAACCTTTGCATAACTCGCTCCCACCCACAGAACAAATACTCACGGAGAAGAATGTCAACTCCATACTTCGTAGAAAAGTGGCTCCATCTATTTTCAGCCCCCTTCAAACTTCTGTCAGTGCGCAAGGCGGGAAATTTTAAAATCTACCATTTGCGTAGGCGGGAAAATTCAAAATGTTATAGGTAAAAAGGTAGATTATAAACCACATGGAACTACAGCCCAACTAATATAAACAAAACGTACTTGCTTACTACTTGCAAGTAAGTTTTGTTTATATTAGTTAGGCTATAGTTCCATGTGGTTTATAACCTACCTTTTCTTTTTCTTGTCTTAAATAAATTCATGGCTTGATGTGGTGTAGAAAAAAACATGTGTATTGAGATTCAATGCATTTATTTCAATTAGGTATTTGGAAAATACAATCTTGATCAGAACATGTACACCACTACCCATTAATAAATTAAATATTATAACAATATTTTTATAATACTCGTAGAAGCACATTCTTCCACACATTTTGTAATTTTTTTAAAGTACTTGAGTGTTTGTTTCCCATCTTCAGTTCAGTTCATCCCAGCATCTGAAAGTTTTATTTTCCCCATGATTATATTATTTCATCATTAAACATTCGAAACTAGTAAATTTATTTGTTAGTGTTGCAAATCAAGGGTTTGAAGAGCAACATTTCCGAAGAAATTACAGGGCATTGAGATAAAACATCTTAAATCTCTAAGTAACGAGAGCAGAGCACTAGGTAGTGATTTAGACTATTTATGTAGCTGTGTAACTGTGTAGCTGTGTAACTAAGGCGTGTTGCTCACCATCAGACTCATGTCCTGCTCATCCTTCTAAACTACAAATAAAAGTCATGGGTAGAAGCTTGTTATAAGACACAGTAGTATTGAATTTGTAAATTGTAGACATTATGATGCCGACACCAAATTCTAACACAGATGTTATTTTTTCTGATTTCAGCTTTATTTTTAGATAACTTCGATATACCAACCTCATAATTTTCTCGTATAGTAGTCACTGGCTTTATGTCAGCCTTCATTGATGGACCTGCTTCATGTTCAGTAGTAGTGACCACTGCAGTATGTCAGTATTCAACATATTGATGTTTTCTAGTAGGGGCTGCTTTGTAGATGAACCTGCTTCAGTTCAGTAATGTTCAGCATCTAAAATTAAATAATTTATGCTATTTTACCAAGCACAACATACACTAAATTATTATTTTTATCTTTTAGAAAACAATTAAAATATATATATTTACCTCATCATAGCTTTCATCAGGTGTAGCAGATGTTATAAGCTATTTTCCACCAGAAATTAAAGAAGATGGCTTGAAGTGATGGTTACACAGCATAAAATCCTTCGTGTACAGCTGTTCTTGAAATTGGTTTGAAGCTTTGAGGCCCATTCTTCATTAGGATGGCATATACTTATTACTTAGCCCACAACCCGGAACTGAAAGCATAATTTACAAATGTGTTTTAGTTTCCGCCGGGCGCCCATACGTCGTCAAATTTATGACAATTTCATAACAATATTCGCGATCTGGCGAACAACGTAAGTTGTACCTATTTAACTATTTACCGTAAAAGATTCCTTTTAGGTTTAGGAAAACGATGTAGCGTGATGGTAGAATCACCAGCAGGCGATCTGCCACACTTAGCACATTTTCGTTGGCTCTCTTTCATGACGAAATACAGCGGAAATATATGGATAAAGTGTAAATAAACTGGATTTTAGCAAAAAAAACAAGAATAAAGCACGTAAACAAAACACGACGCCATTTTCTTGTGGTCGTTTTAGACTTTTAGAGATACCTACGTAATGACACCACGAAAATGTTTGACTCGATACTTATTTTTATTGTTATTTTACTAATCGAGTTATCAAGAGAATTTTTATAGGTAATTTGTATGTATATGTAATTTTATTATAATTACAATGAAATCGCTCAATAGCCATGATGTTAATATCTTCTTCGCCATAAAATGCGACAAGTACGGTAAGTCTTCAATTTGATCAAAGCTCTGGTAAATTTATGGCCATAAGGGGCCGTTGAAGTTTTACGGCAGCTGATTTATTGCAATTATTGACCCCCCTCTCTCTCCCCCTTGTCATCAATAAGCTGCCTGCCCTCGCATGCTTACGTAAAATTTGTACCCATTCCCCCGAAAATTCGTTCCGTTTTCGGGTCTAGATAAAGTGTGGGTTGTCAACTGTGTTAAAAAAATTGGCAGTCATAGGAACTGCCGATAGAAGTGAAAACTTATAACTCAGAATTTGATAGCTTACCTTGGAAACTACACGGGTGTAACCATGAAATGCGTGAAAATGAAATGAGAAATGAATCATTGTCCCATTGGCTGATGCAGTTTCTAGATGGCTATGCCATGATGGCCTGTCCACGCCCTTTCAGCATTTCCCATAAGCTGACGTATTTCTAGAAGGCCAATAGCCATGGTCCCGAGTTTACCCGAAGCTTTCTTATCATACCCGAGCGTGACGAATGAATTAAATTCACAGCCCACAAAAAATTTGTCTAGGCGCGCCTAAAGAAGTTTTCACTTCAAAAATAAATAACTATTGCTGACGTAATCTCCATATAGAACCGCCAACCATGGGTGGGTTCAACAAAAATAAGCAAAATAAGGAAAATTCAGATGTGCTACATCTGCCCCGCACGATTGCCCCGTCTAGAGTCTAGACGGCTTCGTCGAACGACAAAATCGTTAGACAAATCGAATGAATAGACGAAAAAATCGTAATTTTTCACAGGTTACTTATCTCTAAAATGAAACGTTAGAAAGAGACGCGCGTATATATTGCCACTACTCGTTTGGAGCCCCCTCGTGTATGTACTTTTATCCCACCTGGCCCTAAGAGAGTCGACCACCCCTGGCTCCCACCTCCCACCCCTCACACATTCACCTGAAGTAGTCTTGGGCATAATAGGTCGCAACTGAGATCGGTCATTTTAGTTAGGTGCGCCCGCACTGGGCGACGCGACGCGACGCGACGCGCCGCGGCCAAATAGTCACAGATCACAATATACTACTAGCACAGATAAGTAATTTTAGATACTCGTTCATTCTATGCTGCCATATAAAAAATTAAAAAAACTGGCCAAGTGGGCTTTGACATTTTGTGACCTTCGAAACGGAACACAGTGATTGTTGCAAATTACTGCTTGGCCGTAGAATAACTAGCAAAGATGGTAGTTCCCCAGGGAGACTCTGCAAAGAGTCCTACCACTACTAAACTATCTCTGGGTGTTGAGCGCATTGCAGTGTTAGGTAATGATTTAGACGAGTCCAAATCATGTTCAAACGCTGCGTGACGCTAGGTTGTTATGGCTTACCATCCATGTTCTGCTCATCCTGTCGCATTATACATATGCCTCACTTTATATAGGATGAAACATTATGGCATTAATATATATTATAGTTATATCAAACTTTTTCAGTCATAGGAACTGCCGATAGAAGTGAAAAGTTACAACTCAGAATTTGATAGCTTACCTTGGAAACTACACGGATGTAACTAGAGGGCGTTTCCTCGCCATCTTGGCATTGCGTCTAGAAATGCGTCAGCATTTCCCATTGGCTGACGCATTTCTAGATGCCCAATCGCCAAGGTCCCGAGTTTACCCGAAGATTTCTTATCATAGGTACCCGAGCGTAACGTTAGAAATCAATTTACCCCCCCCACGAAAAACTTGTCGAGGCGCGCCTGAAGAAGTTTTCACTTCAAAAAATAATTTATGGTGATTGTTAATTTCGTAAGATTCCATTCAAAAGATCGTATATTTTGCGTACGATTTCGACTTTGCAATCGTACATCGTACATGAGCCAAAAAGATCTTATAAATACGATTTAAATCGTATTAACTCGTATCGTTTGGCAACACAGTTCGTAACAGTAATGTTTGTCACTGATTCACTGACACTGACATTTAATAATATCTCGAAAATGACGGCAGCTTCAAGATTTACTTATCTGTGCTAGTAGTAGACTCCGTGCCATCACTGAAGTACTTTGGCGAAATTATTGAACTAAGCCCCTATAATATCATAGGTTTCATCTGTCATTGTGGAATACGACAGTGGCTCCTTTCGCCAACGGTCACGAGTGGTGGCGCGGAGTCTATATTGTGATCTGTGACGAATTGGCCGCGGCGCGTCGCGTCGCGTCGCGTCGCGTCGCCCAGTGCGGGCCCACCTTAACCTGAAGTTGAACTTCTACGATACGTTGAAGTTGGTTGTCAAAAAAAGAAAACCATCTCTCGTTCGCGGTCATTTTACCGGCTTTTTCTACATTGATTTCTCTCCATTGTCTTGGAACACGTCAAATCCCGGAATACTGCATTCCGTGCTTATTCTGTGTAATGTCTACAAACGGTGTGAGCAACCAGGACGCCGACATGTCGGAATGCGACGGTGAAAAAGTCGTAACAATGATGGACGTTTTACAAGAGGAACAAGACTTTGAAGACGATGCCAACGCTGTATTGGGAGCCTCCGACGAAAAAAATTGCACATATTCTAAGGTAAACACTAAAAATCCATACACGGTTTGCATTTCGAGTATTATCAGTGTTTCGAGCGCACATTAAACGCAGCCCTTGCTAAAAGCACTTCTTTATTTATTGATCCCCATTGCCACAGAATTGAACCTATTCCAAAATAAATAAATATTTGTCAACACTTCACACACCACCATCTAGCCTTAAAATAAACATAACTTTGTTAAATTAATGAAAACTTAATACTGCACACTTGTATAAAAAACAATATAGTATTGTGTAAATGAGGAAAACTCACTAGTTGGAATCTGATTGTTGAAATACATACTTACAATTGCTTGACTTTCACATATTATGAGTACCACATACATTGAGATTTACTTATATTATGGACAATTCACACACAACACCATCTGACCCCAAACTAAGCAAAGCTTGTACTATGGTGGCCAGATAGCTGATATAATACTCATATAGTCTTTGATACATACTTTTTATACATAGAAACACCCAGACACAGTACAAATATTTGCACTAGGTGGAAATCGAACCCACAATACTCGGCTTCACAATTAAAGTTACCTACTAAGCCACGAGGCCAGTTGTATGAAATCTTTTATATCTGGGATCCTATAGGAAATTCCTGTATATCCCAAAGGATAGTAAAGGAGTGACCAATTCAACTTAAATAAATGATGTGTTAAATTTTCGTCCAACTTAATGATAATTTTCATTAATAGGTTAAATATGACAATGTCTGAGCGAAGCTGGAATAGGCCACTAGTAAGTTTATAAGACTTAATCACTTACATTTTTGATATAAATCATAGGTATTATAAATCACTCAAAAAAACATCTAAGAACAACTCTTTTTGTAAATCACTCCTAGTACATTATTTTGACATTCTTTTAATATTCAAATCATTTGTTGCAGGGCTACATCAAAAGGCAAGCTATATATGCTTGTTTGACATGTTGCACTGAAGCTAAGGATGATCCAACAAAAAGGGCTGGTGTTTGCCTTGCCTGCAGTCTCAGCTGCCATGAAAATCATGAGCTTGTGGAACTTTACACTAAGAGAAACTTTCGCTGTGACTGCGGCAATCCAAATTTTAATTCACACCCATGCAACTTTACTCCTTACAAAACTGACCTTAATGAAGACAATAATTATAATCAAAACTTTAGTGGACTTTACTGTACTTGCCATAGACCTTATCCAGACCCTGAAGCAGATATTGAAGATGAGGAAATGATTCAATGCATCATTTGTGAAGATTGGCTTCATGCTTCACACCTAGAGGCTGCTGTTCCAAGTCTAGATCAATATGCTGAAATGGTTTGTAAGGGTTGTATGGAGAAGAATGAATTCTTACATGATTATAGTGATTTGGCTGTTAATATTGACACTCAAGATATAAATGTAGATATTACAGAAATTAATGGTGTTGACACAAATCTTAGTAATGGCAATGTGGACTCTGAAAAGTTGCCAAATGGAACAAATGACTCGGCAGTGGATACTTCTGACAATCCTGATAACAATATGGATGTAGAGAACACTTCACAAGTAGCAGATAAATCTTCAACGGAAAATATGGAAGACACAGAAAAATCCTCAACAGATATACCAATAGAAGAAAACAAAGAAAAAGACCCTGATGTCAGTATGGCAACTGAAAGTGCTAAAGAGTTATCACAAAACCAATCAGAAGTTGCAAATACTAAATGTGATAATGATTTAGACACTGATGCTGCTACTGAAGAAATATCAAACCCCATTGAAGAAACATTAGAAGAAAACAAAGGAGTGACAGAGAACCAGCCAAATGCTACAGACAATCTTATTTCTGGAGACACACAGACAGGGATTACATCAGAAAATAAACCGCCTGAGGTCAATTCAGAAATATCAGAAACTTTACCAGAGTCACAGGAACATAAAGAAGGCCTACCTGAAGAAAAACAAATGGCAGAAGACAATCAAGAAAGTAGTAAAGTTAAGGAAGGTGAAAGTGAAGCACAAGATAATGTTGAATTAAATGCGGAACATAAAGATGAAACAGAAAATATTTCAGAAGAAAGCAAAGTTGAAGCGTCTGATGACAGTTCTAAAAACTTAGATGAAAAACAAGAAGAAATTAACAAAGTAACAACAGATGATCAATCACAAAGTGAAGAACTATCCAAAACAAATAGTGTAGAAAATGAAATAAATGATTCTCAAAAAGAATCTTCTAACACAGATAATGCTATAGACAAGTGTGATAATATGAATACAGAGAACCCATCTAGTGAAACAGTATCTGTGGCAGAAAATACAGAAATTCAGTCCGAGGAATCACAGATTGTGGAAAATAATGATGACATTAAAATTCCTTCTGAAATCACAACTGAAGAAAATGCAAATGAGGCTGAAAAGAACACTGAAGAGAGCAAAGAGAAGAAAAGAAAGTTGTCCACTGAGGATACTGCAACTACTGATGAAAGTTTTGTCAAAAAACAAAAGTTGGATTTGGAAGCATGTGTGCGACCCAAAGGAGTGAAGAGAATCCACAGAGGTGCTACTTTCTGGCCTAGTAGCCTCCGCCAAAAGCTATGCACTTGCAGCGAATGCCTATCAATGTACAAGGACCTGAGCGTCCTGTTTCTAACTGATGCAGAAGATACTGTCTTTGCTTATGAGGCAATAGGAAAAGAAAGGACTGGTGAAGCCACACAATATGATAAAGGCTTAGAAGCTCTTTCATCGTTGGACAGGATCCAGCAAATTAATGCCTTAACTGAGTACAATAAAATGAAGGACAAGTTATTAGATTTCCTTAAATCATTCAAAGATAGAAAAGAAGTGGTGAAAGAAGAAGACATTAAAGCATTCTTTGCTGGAATGAAACCGAAGCGGGAACCGGATGGTGTCTACTTCTGTCGATAGATAGGCTTTAAGTATTAACTACTATTTTGTTTTTGTACTACTGTTCATTTTAAGTATTTGAGATGTTTCTTGTGAAATAGCTCATTACATGTAATGTATCTGTCACCATAAAATTGTTAAACCATTAGATTACAATCTACGTTAGATTATAAATTAACCTAACTTACTGTGGGTTTTTATAATCTCACACATTAAATTGCAAACTGATGATGATTGCAATTGTATGGTGACATATATCCAATGTCCTTTCAGTAACTTGTTTTATTTAGTGGACCTTTACATAGCTCATACCAATTTGCCGATTTTGACAGATACCTCATGTTGGTTCTTGGAAGAATGTACGGATTTTCAGTATTAGATAACAAAAGTCATCTTCTGAGCCTGTCTTGGAAAGTTCTTAGTTCTCTAATTCGTCCTAGAGGCCATTTCACAGCTATGAATAAAAGATATGTACTCGTAATTTATTTCTTTGAATGCATTTGTTATGAAATTCAATAATTAATTAGTCCCATTAGTCATTATTGCAGTGTAATTTTTTTGTCTTTGTCTCTGGCCTCTCTGGATTCATTGACCTTCAAACCGTAATACAGTAAACACAATAATGTTTGCACATTGCTTTTATAATAAGTATCAAGTGATGGAACAAGCAAAACATGCACCTGATCGCAGCAACACGCCTGCCTAGCATCGCACTGCGATCGTCGCTTAGAGAGAGATCTCTGCCTCTGTAGGTACTCTCTGGATACATTTCCCTTCAAACACTACAGTAAACACAATGTTTGCACATTACTACATAGAATAACTGGCTACTTTTTTAAAAACTTTTATAGGTTAACACTTGACCGCCTTCTCGCTTGATGTGCGACGATGCGGTCTACGATGGAGAGACGAACTTCTTAGCATTCTATGGATTCACCGTGCGGGTCCATCGTGTGGCTGAGAGAGGAATCCCGAGTAGACCCCGATACTTACCCGACCCCGACTCTGGCGTAGGTTTAAGGGGCCCGTTTTGACGTACGTCAACACTCACCTTCACTACTCGTATTTCTCTCCCTGCCCAGCCAAATCCAATATGATCCTACTACCCTACTAGTACCTACAGCTTTAGATAGGTACTCGTTCTATTATAGTATAGAACTTACAGCACTTCTGGACAAGCAAAGGTCTTGCAGCAGGTTATAGAGAGATTTTGCTGGTATACCTCTCGGTCCTACTTCTACAGCGTATAAATTAACTACATAGCCATTTTTTGTTAATTCGTTTAGGTCGTAATATTTATTTTGTTTCTTCGCGTGGTCTTTAGGTATATTAGTTTCCCACGGTACGGTAAGTTCTACAAGGACTATGCGTTTCGTAGCTCTTGAAAAAAGGAAAACGTGCGGTCTGGATGATGAAACACCCACATCCTCTGGGATTTTATAGTGCTTTTCATGTGTCCATTAAAATAGTCCAATCAGGTGCTGTACCCAGGATTAAGTAAAGCTTGTTCTTGGAGTTTGAAATTGAGCCCCAAAGTTAATTTGTCTTTTGTTTGTCGCCAATCTCTAGGGGCCTTTTTTTGGGGTCTTTTTTTTTGGGCTCTAGCTACTGAAAGGCCTTATGGCTTTACGTATGATTTCAAGTACTGTCTGTCATCAAGATGTGTATTTTGAAGTGCCGAAATTCTTGCTAAAACTAATTTTTATCCAAAAATGAATTAAGGTACTATCTTACACCCACGAACGAGCGATCGCCATAGGTGCCATCGATAGATATAATTTTTTACAATAACATATTGCAGTAGATAAATGTGCAGCAACAGATGGTATGCACGGAAACAATCATCATGTCGGTTGAGTTTCCACCGTCGAATCTTTTTTAAACTGAGCTTGCCCTTCCTAAAATGTTCGATGTGCGAATCCCTGTCGCACTTAGCAAGTTTTTTTAATATGAATATAATATCTATATTTATAACAACATCATAAACGTTATATAAGTTACGGCTGGTCTAGTTGGGAGAACGGCGGCTGCCGATCCGGAGACCCCGGGTTCAAACCCCACACGCACCACTGTCTTTTCGATGTCATGTGCGTAATGCCGTTAACTTAAAAACGGTGAAGGAAAACATCGTGAGGAAACCGAACATGTACCTAGAATCTTTCGAAGTCATGTGTCATCCACCAACCCGCACTGGGCCAGCGTGGTGGATTATGGCCTTAACTCTCTCCTTGCGAGAGAAGGCCCCGAGTCCCAGCAGTGGGAACATTTAGTGGGCTGTTGATGATGATAATAACATCCACAGCCTACTTTATATTATTATCCCTTTGTTGGGTAAAGATGAATGTTTCTTTTATCATGCTATCTACCTCGGCCTCTTCCTATGGCAATCTTAACTGCGAAATTCACAATAACATTACACTAATATAGGTTTACACTTAACTGTGATCTAGCTTGATGTTAAGCGAGGTTAGAGCGTGTTTACCTAGAAGAGACCGCCTCACTCTCGATTTGAAGACACCAAGATTGTACTCATCGCAAACAAACCCATTCCACAGCCTAGACGCTTTTGTCACAAAAGTAGAGTCAAATCTATTTAAATGTTTACCCATCTTCTACTCTACTTACTTCTACCATGGTGTTTTTTTTTCACATAGTTCTGGTATTTGACCATGGTGTACCTACATGGCTACATGTCATGACCTCCTTAGTCCTATCAGTCCTATTTAAGCATAGCAACCCACATCTGCTATAGGTATAGGTTTGTAATTAGACCCCATAGTTGTGTGTTGCTATCTCTATCTGATCTATTAGTTTCACATCCAGCATAGTGTGCTGTGCATAACTAGCAAACCATGAAGACCGACGGACTTCTGTTCGAAATAATAAAATTAGCAATCATAGGGACTGTCAATATAAATATAAGTGAAAAAATTTGTATGAAACAGCACTGTTGTTGCATACCTACCTATTACGTCGTCGTCTATATAACTACAGAACAGGACGTCTACTCTAATTCAACGAAAACGTAATTTCGAAATAAACTCGCGATTTTCCAACTCCGATTCTACTTCAATCCGTCGTTTTGTCCGTTTAGGGCCTTATCATACTAGCGGGTTGCGAGCGTCCTCAAAGCGAAACGAGCGCGTAACGAATACGTTGCGGGCGCGCAGCGAAAACGCGGCGCATGTGCAGCGATTTTGTACTGTCTCGTACAAATGTGTATCTTCATGTGTTAAGCCAGTTAGTATCAGATACAGCAACTCATAAAATGTAGTAATCCGAGATCCCAGAGCTCCCAGACGTCACATTTTGTTGAACATACGTGAAAATCACTAATTAGAAAATACGCGAAGTAAGTAATGTTTGTATGTACCTTCATTACCCCATATCTCAAAATTGGCCGTATAAGCAAGTTAGCGCGTAAGCATGTGTTCTTAGTACTTACTAACTCTACTCAAACGTCCACATTTCATTCATCAGAAAATAGGTGACGTCTGGGAGCTCTGGGATCTTACTCTATAGGTCTTGACATTCGCAGGTAAGAATGGAATTGTTTTGGATTATTTTTTATTCGTTTGCAGAACAACACAAAGTAGTCGCTCTCTTCCATTCGATGAATTGATAATGGATCCTCCCAAATTCGTCGATGCTTTCGTTTTCGTCTGCGGCGTCTTCGAAGTAACAAAGCCAACAGCAGTGTTTCCTCGTCGGAATCCATTTTGTTACCAAACGCCACTGCAGTGGTTATTAGAGTATGCTTAGAACATTCAAACGTCAAACAATGTTGTATCGGACGAAACGAAGTAGAACGAGAGAAGGAAAGTCGCGAGTTTTTTTTCGAAATTTCTTTTTCGTAGAAACAGAATAGACGTCCTGTTATTACGCATGTCAGTTGTCAGTACACTTGACCGCCAGCACGCCTGATTTTAAGCGACGATGGAGCGTGTTTACCTAGAAAAAAACCGATTCACTTTGAAGACAAAGATTGTAACTATCAGGGAAAACCCACTCAGGCAACGTATTCCACAGCCTAGACGTTCTTATCACAAAAGTAGAGTCAAATCTCTTCGTTCTGTCTTTGGAACATCAACCATGAAACGAATTCGCTTTTTTCGAGCTACGAGCATTCCGATAGAAAATAGGACAAGGTGGTATTAGATCATGCAAATCAGTCGCACACTTTCCGAAGTGTATCCGATAAAAACCCGATAGGCTAGCAATTTTTCGTCGATGTTCAAGACTGAAGTCTTTTTCGCACAAGAGTGTCGTCGTGAGGAGTCTTTTGGCTTTTGGCACGTCTCTCGATCGGTTCCAGAGCCTCGAGCTGATACTTAGCCGATCCATCCCAAAGGTGCGAACAGTATACAAGAGCGTATACTCCATACAAGAGCGCTGTAGTTGATAACGCGTGAGCAACTGTTCAGACTTGAAGTACCTTCGCACCTTTGAGAGGACACCCAAGTTTTTTGGCAACTAGTTTATAGCCTTAACCCTTTAAATGCATGATTTTTTATATTGAATGCAAAAAAATACTTTATATTCACGCTAATGGGTACAATAATGGAAAAATAGTGAAAAAAATCAAGATACATATTTTGATGTTTTTTTATTGAAAAAAGCTTGTGTATCAAAAATGAAACAGTATGCATTACTGGGTAAAAAATATAAGCTTTACCCTATGGTGAAAGTTGTTTCAATTGCTATGAAATCGTACAAAATGATAATTTTTTTTAACGCTCGACGCAAAAAAAAACGATGGAGTGTTATAAGTTTGACATGTCTCTCTCTCTCTCTCCTCTCTGTATGTGTGCTACCAGCAGCTACCGAACAAATTAATCGATTTTGATTTTGTTTGTGGGATTGAAAGGTAAATTATAGTTGGAAAAGTTATTTGCTGTTTGATAAAAATCTGTTCAAGATGGCTGCTGCCACAAAATGGTGGATTAGATGCCTATTTTTTTACAACTTCTTCAATGGGAATACTAAGAACGGCTTCTTGTATCAGTTGCGATTTATTCATGTCCAACTTTGTCAAGACGAACCATTCTGCATCGCTAGCTCGATACTATTATTATTTAATGTTTCGCTGTTACTTCTTTGCTTTTTCTATACTTACGCGAGGTCTTCCCTTCTTGTTCTCTTTGTGTTTTATACATACATACATAGAACTGTAGCCAAGTCAGCGTGACACTGCCACATTCATAAGATGTTTTGGGTGATTTATTTATTTACCTCTATATAAAGAATCCAGAAATTTCCAATGGGAATATCTAAAATGTATTGTATTGTTTATACATATATGTATGTATGTATTAAATTTGCAAATACCATTTTGCTATGATTGCGGTCTCGACCTAAAAAACCGTTTATCTGGTCGTCCTTATCCAAATGCCAATTATGTTCCTCAATCAGTCTTTGAGCAAAGAATAGTCACACATCCAGACTCTTTTTTGCTGATTATATCAATGGAATCTGCTTCAACATACGTGGCTTACTTGTTTATTATTTTTTCAGCGAACAGCGGTAATAATACGATAATAATCATCATCTTCTAGTAGCTGTTACTGAATTTTATCTCAAAGGAAATAAGTCCAAATCATCTCCTTCAGACTCAGTCATTGGCATGTCACCGGCTTCCAATCTTCGAATAATATCTTTTATCTGGTCATTCGAGCGTATTTTTAAAGGCATCGTTGTAAAAAAACAAATAAAACCTTACCCGAACATTCAACCACCCCTAAACAATTGCATACAAAAGCACACCAATTATCATGCCGTTACTGCATACTGTAACATTTTTGAGACGGTAGATTTTTTGGGAAAAAGACAATATAATTCAAATATATAACCAAAAATACAAGCACAGCAAAAAAATATGTAAAGTTACCAATATAATTTATTTTTTTGCTTGAAGAAAAATCTACTCAATGTAATATAAATCCAATAAAAAAAATTGAAGAAATCATATTTCCCGCCAACTACGTTCCAATATTCGGAAATGACATTTGTTACGGCGCGCTACTCTTTAGCTGTTATTTTTTTTTTATTTCACAAATGGGTTATTAACTAAGTCATCAAATTGCCATACAGCCAAATGCAAAGTATAGAAATAATGGTTTGCCAAGGGCTTAAAGTTACTGTTTCATTTTTGATACGCTATGCATTTAAGGGTACTCGATATACGAGTCAAACTTGAGCGTAGAGGTCAAAGTAACGCCCAAAAGCCCAAGACGGAGTGTAGTCAGTTGGAATGGCCTCTTTTTAGCGGAGAACAGACTCTAGTCACTAGTTTTCACTTCAATAACAATAAATAAAACACTAAAACCCATTGTGAGTGTAGAGATATTTATTAGATAGAGTATGTGATCACGCATACAGGATATCATAATGTCCAGGTCGATATAGCAAATGCACGATTGGCGTCGAGCCTTCGGGGAAGTCATGCGCCATCACCTGCAACGGACGTCACACGTTAGCTTACTAACCGACAACAAAAAACAAGGAGCTTTACGTAAATATAACACAGGACTATTCAGTCATTTAATCATTGTTCTTAAATTTAGGTTTTTACAATATGAGTAAATGTATCAAAAAACATTATAAAAACCTAAACACAGGACTATTTTCTTTTTTTTAAATAATGAAACAAGATGAGCAGGACATGTGCCTGATGGTAAGCAACATGCCTGCCACATAACAGCACAATCACACGCAGCTATTGGAACGTGAAGAGTCCAAATCATTACCTAGCATAGCACTGCACTGCGCTCGCCACCCAGAGATCTAAGGTGTTATATCTTTAAGCCCTGTAATTTCTCTGGAAACATTGCCCTTCAAACCGCAACACAGTAATGTTTGCACATTACTGCTTGGCGGTAGAATAACTGGCAAAGGTGTGGTACTTCCCCAGGCGGACTCTGCCTAGAGTCCTACCACTACTATTGTGACTTAATCACAATCTAAATTATTAGTTTGTAATATTTGTAGGTTTAGACATTTATCTAGTTGTCATGATGCTCACCTGACTGCCCTCACCACGGTCCATGTATCGGACTCGAACACCAACCTTCAACGCATTGCTTAAAGCTATTATATGGATGTGGTCAGATTCCTTGTACATTGGTTCCACCTCCTGAAATCACAATTTAACATACTCTTATGCGGCCTCAAAGCAAACAAAAAGCTATTTTAGTTTCCGTGAGAAGAGCCGTACTGAAATAGTTTGCCAGTGGCTCTTCAAATAGAGCCTCTGAAAATGGTACATGAATGTGCATATAAATAAATATCTGGGCAGACAATAATAGTAAAGCAAATATCCCACAATCAAAGGTAATAGTATTAATTTAAAACCAGAGGGATTAGAACTGATTTTTATGAACATTATACAGGACTAAATTGCAATTAAACATACCAAAGTAATTAAACAACATTTGAATTGTGATTAAGCCTTAGATAATGTTTACAAAATGATAAGTGTTTTCAATTAGAGTTCATCATCTGCCTATATTTCAGTCCGATCCTCAGCTTTATATTTCCACTGCCTGCTGTCTTGTTTATTGGCACTTTCTAGTTTCTGGGTCCTACACTATGTTTACTTAATCATGGTCCCCACAAAAAAAATAGTCTACTCCAATAGTTGTCAGTTCTTCGACATATATTATAACCAACCCATTGCCAATTCAGTTTGCTAATGTGTAGATCTACCTTAGTTTCCTGAAGGATCCCTTCATTTCGAATACAATCCCTAAGCAAATCACTAAGCATAGTTCTCAATGACCACCACAGTGCTCATGTCACAACATCTCTCAGTAAGTGTTCAATTAGAATTGAAAACCAGCAAAAGCAAATTGAGTAAGTATAAAAATGTACAATAGGCCTATCTATCATGGCCTATTTGATAGGTTAGCTACAGACAGGGTAACTAAGAATGATCTGTTGTGGAGCATACACTGAACCTATTTGAGTACTTTTATAGGGTCAGGATATTACTATTCATAAGCAATCAAATTAACAGAGTTAACCAGAAACCAGCCCAAAGTTTGGTAGCCAGTATAGGCGTGTAAATTGTACATTTATGAATAAAGTACTTTGACTTTGACTTTAGGCTACATCTGAGGCCAACATAGGCCATATGAGATTTATGCCTTTATAAGAACAAAAAGGAAGAATGCAACCATTATCAAAATGAGAGTTTAGGGTTACAACCATGGTGAAATATGATTACTACAAATGTAATACAAAATTACTATAAAACACCTTACTGGCCTATCGTCTTTGATTGATAGCTGCATTTTGCCACTCAAAATAATACAAAATAAATGGTACTAAGTCCAAAGTAAATATTGTGCCACCAACTTATCTCTAGAATGGAAAAAAGCAAAACTACTGATGGCCACACAACACAGAGACAGAAGCGGTATAATAGGTGGACACACTTTTCTATGCACCACAATAGATTTATTTTACAGATAACTTGGTCACAATGTATAATAATAAACATCTATGTCATTACAAAAATTTACCTGTCTGCAGAACTCAGTGACCGTGCGAGGGCCCTCGATGAAGTTCTGGTAGAAGTCCTGCTCTGTCTGCAGCTGGCCCGAGGTAACAAGCCTCAGATACACAACAATGTAGTCCGAGTAGCCTTGCTTATTGAACTTATCATGAAGCTCCGCACGAACTGACTCCAGACCCTCTGACCCTTTGGCTTGTTCTCCCACTCTTGCAACAACTTCCATAAACTGAAATTACCATAATTACTTTCAGCAATACCATAACAGATGTATAATACTACACATTAAAAATTCAGCATTAATGTTACACTACCAGCTCCCTGTGGTTTTACCCATGCAGCTCCCATTCCTGTTATTTTCTAAAGGCCGATTTACATCAGACGAGCGAATGCTCATTCTATCCCAACTGTATCAAATTCATTTGGTGTAAACAAACGTAGAACATTCTTTCGTTGTTTTGTTTGCGTTCGCAAAGATTCTATGGAATATTTAATATGGAAAACGCTAAGAACGATCTTTCGTTTACACTAAAAGATAGAGAAAGAATAAATAAATAAATAAATAAATAAATAAATATTGGTGGACAATTCACACACAACACCATCGGACCCCAAACTAAGCAAAGCTTGTGTGATGGCGGCCAGATAGCTGATATAATACTTATATAGTATTATATCAGCTATCTATCTATCTATAGTATAGAATGCTCTTGTTCCAGCTCTAGCTCTATGTTCGTTCAGTTTAAATTGGCCTTAACAATAAAAAGTGCCCTATGTGCTATTCCAGACTATAGTCTGACTCTGTTCCGAACCTTTGGACAAACAAACATCCAAACTTAGAATTTTTTTAAAAATTAGTAGGATGGATGTCAGGAAAATACCATGTTTATCAACATGGACAAAAAATGCAGACTACAAAGCTAAAAACTATCAATTTATCAATACTGCTTTCCCTTTGTTTTAAGACTTTTATTCTGGTTTTATGTAAAAAGTAAAGGTCAAAACTAAAGGTCTTACAATAAAAACACAATCAATAACCTCAAACTCACCGTCTCATAGAAATCTTCCACTGTGAACTGGGAGAAACCTAATGCTACTAGAATTTCTTTAGAGTTCTCCGCAATTTCGTAGAATTTGTCGTATTCATTTTTATTGGTCAGCAAGTGTTCAAGATACGCGTATGAAAATGCCCGGAAAAAACAGTTGCCGTCCGGCCGTGTCCTGCGAATGTTCTTGTATTTAGACGCCAAATCTTTTACTTTCAACAAGTATATGGGGTCTTCATTATATTCCTTTTCTAGAGTAGACAAAGGCTCCAGATCGCCGACAAGCGGTATAGTTTCTGATATCTAAAAAAACAAACAGAAACAACGTCACCATTGCAAATATTTTTCTGCGTAATCCTTTTTCGTTGTAGGATGTAAATTTTAATAGCTTTCACAGATTACCTCTTTCTCTATCTCCCGTTGTTGTTTTAATATTAACTCATCTTGATTTATCGAATTATCAATTAAATTGCCGGTGCAGCCACTACTGCTCGACGCATCGTCCGCCATTTTCAAATAAAAATTGAATTTTGACAAAAACACAATTTGACAGATCAACAAATGACAATCGAATCGGCTGAAGGAGCGTTCAAAGAAAGTTGATCACTTTCAGTCGATATGCCAATTTTTTTACCGTCGGTCGCAACCATTAAACCGATTATTCGTACTATACTGTATCTGCCGTTTTTGAAGTGAAAACTTCTTTTGGCGCACCATAGACAGATTTTTCGTGAATTCTAGCGTCACGTTCGGGAATGATAAATAAGAAATTTTCGGGTGAAACCAGGGTAGCGATTCTGAAACCATTCGGTTGCATCCGACACGGAATCTCATCTCTCGGTCTTTGTCTTATCTGTTTAGCATGACAAAGACAGGGAGATGAGATTCCGTGTCGGATGCAACCGAATGGTTTCAGAATCGCTACCCAGGGTAGCGATTCGGTTGCATCCGACACGGAATCTCATCTCTCGGTCTTTGTCACGCTAAACAGATAAGAAAGACATTAGAATCGCTGGGTAGCGATTCTGAAACCATTCGGTTGCATCCGACACGGAATCTCATCTCTCGGTCTTTGTCTTATCTGTTTAGCATGACAGAGACAGGGATTGTCATTCCGATTCGCATCGCGGACACTTTCGGATCGTTTATTGCCCGTGTTACTACCCGTCTTACTACCAGTAGTAACACGGGCAAAAATAATTGCCCGTGTTACTACCAACAGGTCCAGTAGTACGATGGGTAATTTATTTTTGCCCGTCGTACTACTACCGCCATTTTCAGATTGGTACCTCTTTTGCCAACAAAATTATTTCATTACTTGTACCTACCTCGTTTGATTTAACACTGATCTTTTTGGAAACTATTGGCGACTTGTTAATAATAAAAATGTGTGTGCAAGGCCGCAAGGCAGAAGTACGCTCGGGTACACTCAACGGTCCGAGTACGCCCGTTGGAGCCTTTCACCACACAGAATCACGGGTCAGGTTCATTTATATAGTCTAAGTACAGAAAAATCTGGGTATGGTGCGCCACATGAGGTGTTCATTTCAACAAACTAAAAAGTTAATGGCCATCTTCCAGCAGCATCATCAGACCCTGGTTATCATCTTAACTAGATGAGGTTGTCGTTTCATTGCTAAGTTCATTTGGCGATCTTTTAGCTCCATAATCAGATCAGCACCAAGTCGTTATAATATTGCGTTGTCTGGAGTGAGGCTTCGCAATAGCTTCACGGGGATGCACTAGCAGTCTCCCTGAATATCTCGAAGGCTTTCGACAGGGTTTGGCGTGATGGCGTTGTTAGCAACCTTTCTAGTTATTGCGTGGATATCAGACTTTTTGAGAAATCGATCCATACGAGTCGTCATTGATGGCTGCTCGTCGGATCAAATGGCTATCAATGCCTCTCTGCGACGCTCTTCCTGCTAGATATGAACGCTCTGTTGAAGCCGATCGGTATCTTTGGGTACGCAGATGATAGTACAATTGTAGAGAGTTACATATCTAGCGCGAGAACCAATGGGCAGTAAACGCTCGATCAAACTCTCTCTCTCTCAGTACCTGTACTGAGAGAGTGAGAGTTTGATCAAGCGTTTGAGCTTCACCCTTGAGGCGGTGTCTTAGTGGGGGGCGATGTCAATCTGGGTAGCGATTCTAAATGCAATCCGAATGTTTCAAAATCGGAATGACAATCCGTGTCTCTGTGATGCTAATCAGATAAGACTAAGACAGAGAGATGAGATTCCGTGTCGGATGCAACTGAATGGATTTAGAATCGCTACCCTGGTCAAGTTCAACGAGAGTATGATGCAGGCGTGGCTGTTCTCCGCAAAAATGATCCCATTCCAACTGACCGAGACAGTTTCTGACGTCTTAAATTTCTGGGCGTTACTTTGACATCTACGCTTAACTTTGGCTCATAGATCGAGTCCAAGGCTAAATTAGCTGCCAAAACACTAGGTGTCCTCTCAAAGGTGCGAAGGTACTTCAAGTCTGAACAGTTTCTCACGTTATATCAAGCACAGATTCGCTGTTTTATAAAGTATTGTTCGCACCTTTGGGATGGATCGGCTAAGTATTAGCTGGAGGCTCAGGAATCAATCGAGAGACGTGCTAAAAGGCAGCGACACTCTTGTGCGAAAAAGACTTCAAAGTCTTGAACATCGCAGAAAAATTGCTAGCCTATCGGTTTTTTATAGAATACCTTTCCCTTTTTGCTATCGGAATGCTTGCAGCTCGAAAAAGTGCCATCGTGTCATGGTTGATGTTCCAAAGACACGATCAAAGAGATTTGACCCTACTTTTGTGATAAGAACGTCTAGGCTGTGAAATACGTTGTCTGAGTGGGTTTTCGTTTTCCCCGACGGTTACAATCTTCGTGTCTTCAAATCGAGAGAGAAAAGGTTCCTTCAATGTAAGCACACTCCATCGTAGATTGCACCGTCGCTTAACAACAATAGTTAACACATTTGTTGCCAAAAGTGACAATGTTTATTGTAATAATTTTGAAAATTTCCAAAGTTGCCAAAAAGATCAGTGTTAAATCTAACGAGGTAAAAGTAATGATGTCATTTTGTTGTTTAAGCAAAAGAGGTACCAATCTGAAAATGGCGGTAGTAGTACGACGGGCAAAAATAAATTACCCGGTATTATATTATTTAGTAGTATTATATTATATTATATTAGCGGTATTATATTAGGTAGTAGTAAATTACTTACTACTGGTAGTAAGACGGGTAGTAACACGGGCAATAAACGTTTCGGCTCGGATCGCATTTAGAATCGCTACCCAGGACCATAGCCATTGGCTATGTTGACGCATTTCTAAATGGCCACGCGCTCCGGTTTCACCCCCATAGTTTCCAAAGTGAGCTATCAAAATCTGAGTTTTAAGTTTTCACTTCTATCGGCAGTTCTTATGACTGCCAATTTTTTTTTATGATTAGGTAATCTGGGTAGCGATTCTAAATCCATTCGGTTGCATCCGACACGGAATCTCATCTCTCGGTCTTTATCTTTTTTTTTTTTTTTTTACCTTTTATAGGTTTACACTTGACCGCCATCTCACCTGATGTTAAGCGACGATGCGGTCTACGATGAAGCGTGTTTACCTAGAAAACACCGATTCACTCTCGATTTGAAGACACAAAGATTGTAACCATCGGGGAAAACCCACTCAGGCAACGTATTCCACAGCCTAGACGTTCTTATCACAAAAGTAGAGTCAAATCTCTTCGTTCGTGTCTTTGGAACATCAACCATGAAACGATGTCGCTTTTTCGAGCTACGAGCATTCCGATAGAAAAAAGGACAAGGACAATTAGATCATGTAAATCAGTCGCACACTCTCCGAAGTGTATCCGATAAAAAACCGATAGACTAGCAATTTTACGGCGATGTTCAAGACTTTGAAGTCTTTTTCGCACAATAGTATCATTGCCTATGAGCCTTTTGGCACGTCTCTCGATCGATTCCAGGGTAGCGATTCTGAAACCATTCGGTTGCATCCGACACGGAATCTCATCTCTCGGTCTTTGTCTTATCTGTTTAGGATGACAAAGACCGAGAGATGAGATTCCGTGTCGGATGCAACCGAATGGTTTCAGAATCGCTACCCTGAGCTTCCAGCTGATACTTAGCTGAACCATCCCAAAGGTGCGAACAGTACTCCATACAGGAGCGAATCTGTACTTGATATAATGTAAGCAACTGTTCAGACTTGAAGTACTTTCGCACCTTTGAGAGGACACCCAGTTTTTTGGCAGCTAGTTTAGCCTTAGACTCGATATAGGTACGAGCCAAAGTTGAGCGTTGAGGTCAAAGTCACGCCCAAAAGCTCAAGACGGTCAGAAACCGGCACGGACACACCTCTAAAAGTTTGAGTCAGTTCGAATGGACTCCTTTTAGCGGAGAATAGACACGCCTGCGTCTTACTCTCGTTGAACATGACCAGATTGGCATCGCCCCATTGAGACACCGCCTCAAGGGTCAAGTTCAAACGCTCGATCAGACTCTCTCTGAGTACCTGAGTTTGCTGCCCACTGGCTCTCGCGCTAGATATGTAGCTCTCTACAACGGTGCTATCATCTGCGTACCCAAAGATACCGGGCTTCAACAGATCGTTGATATGTAGCAGGAAGAGCGTTGCAGAGAGTGCCGACCCTTGAGGGACTCCGTCTGTTTCTCTGTTTAGCATGACAGAGACAGGGATTGTCATTCAGATTCCAAACCATTCGGATTGCATTTAGAATCGCTACATCCTCAAGGATTAGATTACTCATAGGGTGAAGTTACACATAACAGTATAGCTCCACACAGCAATTTGAAAAAGAAGATTAAATCTGCTATCACTGCGAAGCGTTAATTATTTGGAAATATCTTTGCATCAAGTATACACTTGTCTAGATAGACCGGTCGAGTGTAGAAACACCAAAAATAATATCAGCCTACTGTTGGCTGATAAGCTCGATCTGACGATCTGTCAGTTTAGTTGCGACACTGAAGTTGTGCGGTAAATAGGTAAACACGTGTTTTGTGGCTCTTGAATATGACGATTTGCGCTATAAAAGTCTGCAAAATTTAATTACAAAGTTATCATTTAGTTACAGAAACAATTGATTCAAAAAAAAGGTATCTCAGGGAAGCGTCATTTGACGCCGTTTTAAAAACATGTCACGAATACAAGTGTCTGTGTTTCAACACTTGTATGCGTGACACGCACACAAGGGTTTGAAACCTGGCCTGTTACTTTTGTCGCAATTACAGCGATGTAGTGATTTATTACTCTTGTGTTACAGCATAACACTAAAGGTGCGCTTATACGGGCGACTAAAATTGCTCAATTCCAGTCAATACTCGTCAACTATGACGTAACGACTACATCAAGCAATTTACGGCAACGGCAACAAGCATCAATACTGCGCAATACAATATTGAGCGATATCGCGCAACTTCATCAACTAGGCAATACTGTCCTACACGAGCATTTCAGTATTCGCTCGCTATGGACGACATTGTTCTTGCTGCGGCGGCTTGTAGCACCACCCGACCTCTCGCTCTCCCCGTGGAAGCAAGACGGCAAGCCGCAAAACAAACAAGTGCGAATGAGATATATACAAACATTGCTAGGAATTTCCAAGCCCATTGGATATTCGTCAATTCGTATCGGCGACATTGAGCAATATGAAATATCTGGAGCAATTAGAAGCAATATCGCCGAAATTTATCAAAATTAAAATGCAAATAAACCTATCAAAAATATTCCACAATTTCACCACAGGTGGCGCCAATCCTACTAATACTATAAAAATGTCAATATTTCGCCTCAAACGCCTCATTGCTTGAATCGTCTTTCATTATAATTTTAGGTTTGATATTATTGTTATCTCTATATTTAGGCTTAATAAGAAAAAGGGGGCAATAGCATAGCCATAACCGTTTCAGTTGGGTTAAAAGTTGCTTCACTTGCGCCAGTGTAATGAGTGTAACTGCCACAACCAAAATCAAACAAGAGCATAGATAAAATTAATTTTAATTTCCCTTAAATTAAATTATTACTATAAAACAGGCACTGTTATACAAACTTTATCTTATACGCACACGTAAACTTTGGAATGCGTTGCCTGAATGAGTTATCCTTGACAGATACAATCTGGATGTCTTCAAATCAATGTCACTTTCTCTACAATCAATACCTAAGCACTCAATCTTGAAACACGAAAATCTAGGTTCTGGTAAGATCTGAGGATTTGTAGTCAAACGCCACCTTAACTTTTAAACAAATAAAACCCTAATCAGCAAACATATCTTCAATTTTCTTCTGAACTTCTTTCTCAGTTTCCGAGTTGAGTTTGTCCGGCAGTTGTTTGATGGAGTCCAGGTCAGCTGGTTCGCCGTCATCGTGCGCCGGGGTCTCGCCTCGCGCCTATAAACAATCAGCATTACATAGATAAGATACCCTTTATTGCACACACCAAAAACAAAAACACTTATACTTATAGAAGAAAAATAATTTTAAAAAATCTCTCGCAGACAGATTTTTCGTGGGCTGTGAATTGAGCTAAAGCGTCATGCTCGTAAATGAAATAAATGTTCTGGTGAACTTGGGACCTTGGTCATTGGCCATCTAGAAAGCGTCAGAATTTATAGATGGCCATGGTCATCATCACGCCCTCCGGTTTCACCCGCGTAGTTTCCAAAGTGAGCTATCAAATTCTGAGTTATTTTTCATTTCTATCAGCAGTTCCTTTAACTGCTTTTTATGGTAAAGACACAGGGGTTGCCAACGTTTTGGTGGACATGATTTATTTGCATAATGCATAGGTGGTGTCTTAATAAATGTATTAATTTGGTAATTATTAAAAACCGTTGCGTTGCCGACCCCTGGTGACAAGACAAGTGATAAGACAAGCAGGCCATGTGCCTGATGGTAAGCAACATGCCTGCCCATAACAGCACAGTGACACGCAGCTATTGGAACATGAAGAGTCCAAATCATTACTTTATTATTAATATATTAATAATAAAGTTTAGTAAGTAAACATTATTAATATATTAAATATTATTTTTTTTTTTTACCTTTTAGATCAATAAGAAGTAAATTGTAATTTTTTGTGACAGTTTTACCAGCAAAATTAATTGAAATTTTTGGCTGTTCCTGAATTTGTTTTTAAATTTATTTAATGTTATGCACAATTAGAGGTGTTCCAACATACTTGGAAATTCGTAATTGGTTCCCGCGTCACAGGCGTTGCCTAGTGCGGGAGCTGTAGTATATTCCATGATGTCGTGCCACCCATAAATAAACATAGACTATCTTACTAATATTATAAATGTCAATGTTTGGATGTTTGTTGCTCAATCACATCCTAATGTATGAACGGATTGGGCTGTAATTTGGAATACAGTTAGATTATAGACATACTACACATAGGCTACTTTTGCCGATAAAACAACGGGAACGGGAACTACGCGGGTAAACCGCGGGGTGCTGCTAGTATTTTAAACAACTGGATTTACTGGAAAACCTTTTTACGTTTATGTAAATAAATGTTTTTTCATTTTCAATTTCTGTGGAAACGAAAACTGACAGACTAATTAGCTTTTCAGTCATCACGCCTTTTATAATATAGTTATACTAGCTGAACGCGCGTGCGTTACTACGCCATCTAACGAAAATTGGTCGTACCAATTCAAATTTTGAACAAATCCGGTTACTTTAGGTTCTAAAGACGCAACCTTTAACATTTGACATAATGACATATGCTGTCACGCAACGAAAGCTCTCAAAAAGCAATATTTTTTTCCCGTTTTTGTTACATTTTCCAGTCATGCTCCGCTCCTGTTGATAGTAGCGTAATGTTAAATAGCCTATAGCCTTCCTCGATAAATGGACTATCCTACAAAGAAATAATCTTTCAATTCGGACCAGTAGTTCCAGAGATCCTTGCGTTCAAACAAACATACAAACAAACTCTTAAGCTTTATAATATTAGTATATATTTATAATAGTAGTATGATTACCTTCTGTAGCTGTATCTCTAGTAGCATTATAGCCCTCTCTGTGCGGTAGTTGTCGGACACGAGCTGCGCCCAGCGCCGGCGGAGCGCGCGCAGCCGGGCGCCGCTCGCCGTCTGCGACCGCTTGCGTTCCCAGTTCACAGCGGCTATCTGCTTTCTACGACAACCACAAAATAAAATAAATATATTTAGGCTTTTTTATGATAATTCTTCTTATCGGGAGCACGCTAATTCTCCAAAGTTGTTGAAGTGGAAGTTCACGGCGAACGCTCCCTAAGTCAGTAATTTATTGGAGAACTCAGTGCCACCAGTGCGTCTTGCAGTGCCTCTACAAAAAGCTCTGATTATATTTAAAATTTTAAAATTAATACATTTTGTGGCGAAGGTTATCTTGGATTTAAAAAGTACGGAGAAAACGGCGACTGCCGATCTGGAGCCCCGTGATTAAAATCACACGCAACACGACGTCTTTTCGAAATCATAAGCGTAAAGCCGCTAAGTTAAAACGGTGAAGGAAAACATCGTGAGAAAACTGACATGACCTAGAACTTTTCGAGGCCATGCGTCATCCACCACGTCCAATACGCACTGGACCAGCGAGAGAAGACCCCGAGTCCAGTCTGAACATTTAGTGGGCTGCTGAAGTAAGTGGGCGAAAAATAACCTGAAATGAACCTTTAAACGAAGAGAGAATAGGCATTCTACATGAGTGCCCATAAGTAACGAAGTTTTCTCTTCAAAAACAGAGCCGACACTGCAATCCTGGCGACACACTGGAGACACCCACGCAGAAGCCACAGAGAGGGTGCAAATAGCAATTAATAAAATACATGACTGGACAAAAATGTGGCGTATTAAGCTAAATGAGTCCAAAACTGTTCACATAGACTTCACAAACATAAAAAAACAATAGCATCCAGTATTCGTAAATGGACAATGTATACCATACGAAAATAAAGCCAAATATTTAGGCATGACTCTTGATGCGAAGTTATGCTGGAAAAGTCACGTCAAAAAAAGAGAGAGAGGAACTAGCTATACGCTACAAAAACATGTATTTGGTTACTTGGTAGAAGCTCTGGGCTGTCAATACATAACAAAATATTATTACATAAACAAGTCCTAATGCCAGTGTGGACTTATGGTATACAATTGTGGGGCTGTACCAAAAATACCAACATCGAGATAATACAACGTTTTGAAAACAAAGTACACAGGGATCAACTTCAACTTCAACTTTTTGTTATGGCTTCCATTCGGCAATGCTACCGTAACTTCGCCAGTGTCTAGTGGTATAATCCTTTAAAGTTTATTTAGTAGAGCAGGTCTTGCTACAGATGATCGGTTGGCTTCATGTAGTCTTGAGTTTGATGATCAAACGTCTGATATTCGGTGAACAGGCAGGTTTCTTGGCTCTGATGATCGGTTCGTCGAATTTGGATACTTTTGTTAGTGATGAATACTTCTTATATTATAATAGATAACTGTATGGGACAAACACAAACATGACATCACAAAATACACACACTAATATATTATTATCACCTACAGTATAATTTAGGAAAAAAATATATAAATATCTAATTTACATAAATTATATCAGAGTTTAATATTATTTTTCTGAATATATTTGGCAAGGACATACACAAATGGGGAAAATACAAAGGGGAGTAAATTGGAAAAATTTGTTGGAAGGGGAAAGTCAGGAGGGATCGTGTCATAGAGGGAGGATTGATTTCTACTACATTCAAAAAAAATATGGTCAGTGGTACCATCAGCCAACCCACACTCACACAGAGAGTTATCTCGAATTCTCAATTTTGAGAGGAACACCGGAGTGCAGGCGAAACCCAACCGCAGGCGGCAGATAGTGGATGTAATTTGTTTGGGGATATTTTTGTATTTAAAAAACCAGGGTTTAGAGGGGATAAAGGGCTGAACTTGACCATAAAATTTGCCCGTTATAGACTTGGTTCGATTCCAAAGTGAAGTCCAACTTTCAAGCAACTTAGGCTGGCATGTTGCAGATAAGTCATGGGAATAGACATGGTAGTGGTCTTTATTACCCAAACTAATGGCCTGTTTAGCATGGAAATCAGCATGC
The DNA here is from genome assembly GCA_963693475.1 of Ectropis crepuscularia. Taxonomy (NCBI): domain Eukaryota; kingdom Metazoa; phylum Arthropoda; class Insecta; order Lepidoptera; family Geometridae; genus Ectropis; species Ectropis crepuscularia. Next base: position 25,347,464 of record OY856342.1, read on the forward strand.
TCATTTCCTAATATGCCTGTATGACTTGGGATCCAAGCTAGTGCTATTTGCAGACCTACATCGTGGGCCTTCAAGAGTTCTTCTTTGATTTTAAGAATTACTGGGAATTTGGTTCTACATTTGAACTGATTGGCCAAAACAGCCTGTAAGCAACTTTTAGAGTCAGTCAAGATGAGAGTATTGCTGATGGAGTGAGAGGTGACATAACGGATGGCTTCTAGGATGGCCGTGGCCTCTCCAGTAAAAACTGAACTTAGTGGAGGGCACTTATTACTAAGGACAATTCTGAATTTGGGAATCCAAACAGCTGCTCCTACATCACCATCTTGTGTCAGTTTGGAGGCATCTGTAAATACTGTTAGCCAATCAGTCCAATTATTGGCAATAATTTCATTAAAAGTTTTGTTGGGATCCAGTGAGCTTTTATCTATACCTAAATTTAGAATGATGTGAGGCTGAAAAATTAGGGCTTTGTAACTGGTGGAGAACAAAGGATTAATAGTGAAGGATGCAATTGGGAAAGAAGGATTTGAATATTTCACATGACTATTGAGGAGGCATGGAAGATTAATTTGAGATTGAATAAAGTGAGGGGGGGTGAGTCTCTGTAGCTGTTGCAACTTTGGCCATAATGGGTGGTTTGAGTTTTGAAGAAGTTTGGTGTAAAACCGGTCTGCCAGAAATTGTCTACGTAATGGAAGAGGAGGGTCTCCACATTCCACTTGAATGGCATTGGTGGCAGAGCACTTCATTGCCCCTAAAATAGTACGCAGACATTTGGATTGGATTTTGGACAATTTGCATAGGGCTGATTTATTGCCAGGTTCAAGTAGGAAAGCTCCATAGTCCAAGTGACTACGAATAATGGAGTTGTACAGTAACTTTTGTGAAAAGGGATGGGAGCCCCACCATACACCGGAAAGAGAGCGGAGGATATTTATGTTCTTTTCACATTTAATAGCCACTTGTTCAGAGTGGGGGACACCAGTTAGTTTTGTGTCTAGCCACAAACCCAGGAATTTAGTTGAGGTCTTCTGAGGGATGAGTTGGTTGTTACATCTTAAGTTGATATTGGGAATGGTTCTTCTTTTAGTAAAGACAATGGAATTGCTTTTAGGAGCAGAGATGGAAGAGCCATTGTCATTAAGATAGTCTTCTAGGTATGTTAGAGCAGAGTTTAATTGCGTTTCAGCTTCTTCAATGGTTTCACTGGTGACATAGAGCGCTAAATCATCAGCATATTGTAAAATTTGACAGAAAGGTGATACTACATGTTCCAAATCATATGTATACAGACTGTAGAGGGGAGGGCTGAGGACTGAGCCTTGTGGTAAACCTTTCCATAGCATTCTAGATGTATCAGAAGTATTCTGGGCTTTAATTAAGATTTTTCTCTCCATCAAAAAGCAGCTGATGAATTGCACCATCTTCGGCGATATACTCAGCTGTAACATCTTGTGTCTGAGTATCGGAAGTTGGACATTATCGTACGCAGCTGCCACATCCAGAAATACAGCAACCACATATTTTTTGCTTTTTAGGCCGATATGAATATCTGTTGTAAGTATACTCAAACTGTCAGCAGTGCTCATTCCCTTTCTAAAACCAAACTGGGAACTTGGAAGTAATTTATTATTTTCTACAAACCATTCTAATCTATTTTTGATCAGGATTTCAGTGATTTTCAAAGGAATACAAGACAATGCTATAGGACGATAGGAATTGGGATCGGAAGGGATTTTTCCAGGTTTGAGGATAGGGACAATGATTTGGGATTTCCAAGGATCAGGCACAGAACCCAATTCAAAAAATCTGTTAATTAAACAAAGGAAGTACTTTTTTATATTTACAGTGGCTCTGGTAAAGAATGAATAGGTTATTCCATCCACTCCGGGGGCGGAGTCGGTCAATCCATCCAGGGCAAGCTGCATTTCTTCCAGTGAGAAGGGGGAGTCAAAATGTGCGGAATTGATGGGAAAACCATGGGGAGGAAAGATAGTAGAAGGGATAGGATTCTCATGGACAAAAGGGGGAGCCAACTTGTCAGCAAAATCTTCTACCCAGGAAGTGGGATCATTGGATGTTGGGTTGGGAGTATTATGGGCACCTCTGAAGCGACGAATCTGTTTCCAGACAATGCCAGATGGTGTTGATGGAGAAAGACTTTCACAAAATTTTAGCCATCCTAGCTTCTTTTTGCTTGATAGAGTTTTCCTACATTTAGCAGCAGATCTTTTGTAAATCAAGAAATTGTCAGGAGTCATAGATCTGTTGTAGTTTTTTTCTGCAGAGTTACGCTCGCGGATGGCTGCAGTGCATTCAGGGTCCCACCAGGGGGGGGATAGGAGGTTTTTTCTGGCTTTCTTGAGTGGGATGGATTCATGAGCGGAGGCTAATATGCTATCTATTAATTTGGAGTAGCATACATTTGGGCTTTCATCAGAAATATTAGGCAGAGAAGGTAGTATATTGTTAAGATAAGTGGAATAAGAATCCCATTTGGCCCCAGACAGTCTAAATTTTTGGAGAGGGGAATGAGGAGGGGAGTGGGAAACTCGAAGACCTAAACTGATTAGGATGGGAAAGTGGTCGCTTCCTCTAGTGAGGGGAAGGACTTGCCAAGATAAGGAGGGAAGTAGGTTGGGAGAGCATAAAGTTAGGTCCACTGCAGATTTAGGGTTCTGGGAAGGTAGGACCCTACGTGTAGGGGAGCCATCATTTGCTATGCACATATTCGCCTCATCAATTGCTTCTAAAAGCAAGCGTCCAAAGGAGTCACAGTGATAAGACCCCCAGGTAGTGTGGTGGGCATTAAAGTCTCCCATTATCACTATAGAGGGAGGGACGGAGGAAATGATTAGAAGGATATCTGGAATAAGGTGGGCATCAGGGTGAGGAATATATATAGAGAGAGACGTACTTCTTAGCATTCCATGGATTCACCGTGCGGGTGCCGGGTCCATCGTGTGACAGAGAGAGAAATCTCGAGTAGACCCCAAGACTTGTGACTCGGGCGTAGGTTTAAAAGGGGCCCCTTATATTGACGTACGTCAACACTCACCTTCACTACTCGTATTTCTCTCCCTGCCCAGCCAAATCCGATATGATCCTACTAGTGCAGCTTTAGATACTCGTTCTAGTATAGAACTTACTGCACTTCTGGACAATCCAAGGTCTTTAAGCAGGTTATAGAGAGATTTTGCTGGTATACCTCTCGCTCCTACTTCTACAGCGTATATATTAACTACATAGCCATTTTTTGTTAATTCATTTTGTAGGTCGTAATACTTATTCTGTTTCATCACGTGGTCTTTAGGTATATTAGTTTCCCACGGTACGGTAAGTTCTACCAGGACTATGCGTTTCGTAGCCCTAGAAAAAAGGAAAATATCCGGTCTGGATGACGAAACACCCACATCCTCTGGGATTTTGTAGTGCTTTTCATACGTGTCCATTAAAATAGTCCAATCAGGTGCTGAACCCAGGATAGAGTAAGGCTTGTTCTTGGAGTTTGAAGTTGAGCCCTCTTTTACAAAGTTAATTTGTCTTTTGTTCATCGTCAATCCCTTTTGGGCTCTAGCTACCGAAAGGCTTACGGCTTCACGTATGATTTCAAGTACTCTGTCATGGCGCTGTGAGTAATGACCCCTATTAAGGAGCACCTTGCATCCCACCAATATGTGCCTTGCTGTACATATCGCCTCACCACAAGTATAGCAACATTTTTCAGAGGCTTTTCCCCACCTTACCAAGTTACTCTGGTCAGGGAGGGTCATTTGGAAAGCGTTCAGATAAAATTTTAATAAGGCAGGAGACCAGTCATATAGCAAGGTGCGCCACTTTAGAGCTAATGGGATACAAAACTCACCTATGGTTAACCACTCACTTTGCATTTCTAAATTCATAGCGTGCACTTTGTAACTATAATTTTCGTCTTGTTGTAGAAAGGTTTTTACCATGTCTCGGTCTTCCCTTTTCTTTCTCGCACCCAACCCAGCTGTATTTACTTGCGCACCTGCCATAAATTGTTTGTGGAATTGAAGTCTAGATTCAAGGTCCGAAGCGCTTTTGTCTTTTGGGAGAGATGCGATTAATTCGTCTTTCGACTTTCCCAAAACATGCGTTTTTGTAACTCTTAGGTGTTTGTAGAGTTCGGATGGTTTTTTTAGTTTCAGGCCAAAACTATTGTGATCCCTAAATAGAGTAGAGAAATATTGAATGCACATACAGCCACAGCGTTTATTTGTGGGCTGTGGAAAGGAAGGGAGATTTGGGAGAAGGGAAAGGATAGTTTAACGCAGAGGGCACAACCAGCTGTACCATCCTGGCGATCATCTCGGAGACATGAAAAGCCTGGAATCCGATAGCGGGTCCCCGGAACAAACCATGTCTCCGAAACAGCAACCAAGACAGGGTTGTATTTTTGGATGAGGTGATTTAGTTCAGGAACCTTCCTACGAAGGCTCCTGCTGTTCCATTGGATCATGAGGCATGAGTCCATGGTGACCTATAAGTGATGTGAGGTGGGAGATCGTTTGGGCAACGTTGGACGGTAGGGAATTGGGAGATTGGGAGATCAGGTTTATGATAATGGTGAGAAGTTGGAGGAGTAGTTGATGTGAATCTGAAGTTGGAGAAGGGTGGTGGGGGATTTGCAGGGCATATCCTCTAGGAAGGGATGAAGGGCCCTGAGCAATGATGGATTGGTGGATTGCTCTATCAAATGATTTTCCGAGAGGGGGGTTTGGTCTGGCCTTTTGAATAATGGTTTTCTTAACTGAGATGGTAGGCTTAGGTTGGGAAGAGGAAGCAATGGATTGGGATTCTGGTTCAATACTAACAGTTGGATCTTTGGTGATTTGACTGTATGTTTTTGTTATCTTAGGCGTTTGACCGCCTGCCTCTTGGTATGATATTCCTTTTTGTGCCATGAGAGATTTAATGTTACGTTGGCGATCTTGTTCAGGGCATATCCTACTAGTAGAGTAATGATGGGCAAGACAGTACAGGCATGTAGCCTGTGACTCCTGCACTTCACAGCTGTCTCCACTGTGGGGCTGAGTGCATCGGTAACAACGAGGTTGAGAACGGCATTGTGTTTTAATATGGCCGAACCTCAGACAGTTCATACACTGAATTGTGGGAAACTGGTAGGCCTCAACTTCCAGTGATGAATAAAAGGAGAATATTTTGTCTGGTAAGTATTGGCCTCTGAAAGTGAGGACCACAGTTTGCGTTGGAACCCAATTAATGACATTATCGATTTTGTTTTTTCTATTCAATCGCCTTGCTTTTAAGACGTACGAGTTTCCAGGAATATTGATAGAGGCTACGAATTCGTCCATCGACCAGTCTACAGGCACTCCCCTGACTATTCCCATGCGTGTTACATTGAAAGTTGGAATGACTGCATCGTAATTATTTGTTTTTAAGATCGGGTTTTCGACGAAAATGTTAGCGGCGGTGGAAGTTTTGAACTGGATCGAAACTTTATTTCGGCCTACTTTTTTTATTCCGTCTCGGCAGACGTTTTGAACATTGTTGGAAGCTACAAATTGGCCAAATTTTATGGGGCGCAAAACTGTGCCTGCGGTTGCCTCTGACTCTACTCGTGACACATGAACGAGGAATGGACCTGTGTCCGTGTCCTCGTACTGTCTAATACCTAATATGGTTAGAGAAGGGTGTTGGTATGTTGACTGAATGGAAGCCGATGCCGACTCTTGACTAGTTATTAACTTTTTAGCAGGTGCTGGAGCGACCGTCGTCTCTCTGTGTCTTTTCGCGACAATGCGGATGGAGGATTGTTCAAGTGTATCCATATGCGGATCAGGCGGATCTGGCGGAACAGGATCGGGGGGAATGGACTCCATTTCCCCTGACTACTGCTTACTACGATAAAATATAGAAACTCACCAGGTTAAAACACACAAATAACACAGAAAAACAACGAATAATAACAAACACGTGTAGGGGTAATGGCCTCCACCGGGTTAGTCTCGTACACAGGGATATTATCAATGCAGGGTGCATTGACAATATCCCTGAGGTATGTGAGAAATGCCGACATTCATCGAGATCTTGGAATGGATCTTGTCGGCAAAGTGATAAAGAAGTACGCAGTTGAGCACATGAACAACGCAGGCTTCATCATCGTGTGAATGTCGAGGCTATCCAGCTCCTTGATAACACGGACACAGTGAGAAGACTTAAAAGAACAAAACCTTTTGAGTTAATATAGTGCAGTGGCAGTGCAATACAATATAAAACAATTAAATGTGCTGAGTCAAATGAAAGAAGTGACTTAGGTACCCTTAACAGAGTCAATAATAAAAGTGCTGATGGGCACCTTCTTATGTATAAACTATGTAGCAATTTAAGTTAGATATAAATTACTCATTAGCCTAGACTTATTAAATTAGGCTAGATTGTAATAAGTTTTAAGATCCAAAGTGAATTGGTGAATAATTTTAGAAAAAAAAAACCGAGCTAGCTAAACACGGTTTTCGAAAATCTTTACACCAGTTAACACTCACCTTAAATTGCTATGGATATTAGTAGACTTGAGAACTAGTGCTTGCAATGTGTTGAGGTAAGACTTCCATGCTTCAGTACCATACTGCAACTGTAGCTCCAAATTCAATACTCGGATGGCTTGATGTGAAAGCTGTGCATGTGAGTTATCAACCGACTCGCCCCATGCGGTGGGTTCACCGAGACGCCCTGTTGGTGGCGGCGGTAACTCATATCTGGAATGCAAAAGAGAAAATATTTCTGATCTAATTCACTCTTTTCTTCACAGTGGTCAGTAGAATTAACCACCTATTTATTAGCGTGTTTTTTGATATAGCGACATCTAAGGGCCTTATTATACTAGCGGGTTGCGAGCGGCTGGGGGGCGAAGCGGGCACGCAGCGAATGCGTCGCGAAAACGCCGCGGCTGCGCAGCGAGGACGTCGCGGACGCGCAACGTTTTCGTCACGTGTCTGTAGCGAGTATAATACACTCAGTAACAAAATGGATTCCGACGAATTCCGATTCCGGAATGGAAACACTGCTGTGCTTTGTTACTTCGAAGACGCCGCAGACGAAAACATCGACGAATTTGGGAGGATCCATTATCAATTCATCGCATGTTAGAGAGCGACTACTTTGTGTTGTTCTGCAAACGAATAAAAAATAATCCAAAACAATTCCATTCTTACCTGCGAATGTCAAGACCTATAGAGTAAGACCCCAGAGCTCCCAGACGTCACCTATTTTCTGATGAATGAAAGGTGGACGATTGAGTAGAGTTAGTAAGTACTAAGAACACATGCTTACTCGCTAACTTGCTTAGACGGCCAATTTTGAGATATGGCGTAATGAAGGTACATACAAACATTACTTACTTCGCGTATTTTCTAATTAGTGATTTTCACGTATGTTCAACAAAAGGTGACGTCTGGGAGCTCTGGGATCTCGGATTACTACATTTTATGAGTTGCTGTATCTGATACTAACTGACTTAACACATGAAGATACACATTTGTACGAGACAGTACAAAATCGCTGCACATGCGCCGCGTGTTCGCTGCGCGCCCGCAACGTATTCGTTACGCGCTCGCTTCGCTTTGAGGACGTTCGCAACCCGCTAGTATGATAAGGCCCTAATGGTTAAAATTTGTATTTATATGAACGACACCAACATGTAACATTTGAATAGTGCTAGTTGCCTTACTCTGACGGCTAGAAGGAGAACTAAACTATCAAGCGAAAACTGGTGAAATTTGAATTTCGTTGTTCTGCAAGTGTTTTATTTCATTGGTAAGTTAATATTTATAGATATGAATTATTTTTATGCTTACATTGTTGAAATATAATTAATCTTGTATAACAAGTATAAATATCAGAAATATCCATAAAAGATTTTTGAAAATTACACGTTATTTGATGTGGTTAGTAGCGGTTACCACCGTACTGTAAAGGTATAATTTTTCTATAAGAAGTAGCATCATTTCGTATTGGTTTTATTTTTGCAGATAATGAAAAGAACGGGTTTACCTACCCTGGAAATCGAGAATGCTTTATCGGAATATGTACCTTCTGACGATGACAGTTATGCGGGTGGCGATGGTTCGGATGTCGAAGATGACCTCATCGTCGAAGGTCTAAGTACGACGACTCGAGAAATTTTACTCGGTGAAGATTTCGAAGGTAACTCTGAATTTGAATCAGAAGATGACACACCTATAGCCAGATTATCTTCTTTTCGGCCATTACCTGCATCATCAGCACCAGCTCCACAACCAGGACCATTTACAGCGCGGGCTGATATACAGGTTCAAAAAATAGTACTCAATTATACCTCCTGACGATTATGGCCCCTTCATTTGTGACAATTAGACTTGTTATCCCTGGCTGCTCATACAGAACTATCTCCACTTAACATTTTTCAGTTATTCTAGACAAAAGAACTCGTTCTACTTATCAACCTTTGCAGACTAACTTATTTGATCAACAAAAAAATGGATCTTATAATCCTGTCACAGGAGAAGAAATTGAAGTACAGTAAGCCGAGACATGTGCTAGGACCTTCAAGAAGATCCTAACACATGTTTTTGTCTAAAAGATTTTAGACGTAGCGTGTATCAAGATTTGTTAGCGCCTGCTTAGCTTAGATGTAAGAAATAAAACGCTCATGAAAAACAGTTGGCTAGTTTGATGAGGCCTTTCCGCACTTAGCCTCTCAATGGGCCATTGTATGTGGCTCATACTTCCCTTCCACTCCAACCATCCCAGGCTATCCCAGAAGACAAGCAACCTATTCAGGTTGTTGAAGACCTCCGAGACTGCTGATGAATGACTGAAGAACATCAAAAACAGATCTAGAAGCAATCCACCCTCACCGAGTTTGGTCTCCATAAAAAACACGAAGCTGAAGTTCCTAAATCTGTTCGCCTAGTTGTCGCAAATTATCAAACAGTTAGAGGAACTTCCAGGCGTTGCAGTGGATGCAGCACGAAAAAAGAGCCCGTGAGAATAATTTGGGGCTGCAAAATTTGCAAAGATCCCTTGTAGTACCGAGTCTACCTAGAGGGCAAATCTATTTTGAGAACCGCCACAAACAATAATTTATGTTTATAATAATTTGTTATACTCAAGTTTTTGTGTGTACGCGTTTTTATTACTAGATTTGTACATTATATTAATGAAAAAATCTTACTATAATAATTAGCTATTTTCTTCACAGTGGTCACCCACAGTAACCACCCCATATCTGACCCCCCCATCAACCCACATATGAAAAACCGCCAAATCTATTTATAAGTAAGCCTAAGTAATAAAGAATACACAAAAATATGAGTTTTACTCTGAATATAAAAATCTGTGCCGCAAAGAGTTAAAAAGCATGCATGTATCGCAGTTTTGTGGCATGAACAGGACGAAGGGGACATTTTTCCATTCCCCCTTCATCTAAATTTATACAGGGTTACTGGTATTCAACCTACATCTTTCTAAGGGGATGTTAGGTACATTCAATACGTCAACTTTTGTTCTACAGTTTTTACAAATTTGTGTTTTTTTCTTATATAAAATAAATAAAAGGTGTATTTGCACGGTCTAAAAGCATCAAACTCTTCGTAACAATTCATAAGAGCGTGTGCACTCTTTAACGTTCGATAAATAATGTGCCAAAGTGAATGAATACTAAAAAGTCGCTAAACAGTACTAAGGAGGCCAAAAAGGGCATCAAGCACTATTTTTTTTTTGGTTTATATTTTGAGTTTTAGAAAAAGTTGTAGAACAGAAGTTGTTTGTTTAATGAGGGAGTTTCCGACGAGACAAAAATAGTTCCAACGGACGCACTAGATGGCGATTGTTCGAGATGCAGATAGATCTGTCTCTAGCATAGACTCTCAACAGTGTAACCCCTTTAGAGACCCTACCCGTTTTCAGGGAAAAAGTATAGTGTAAAAAGTGTCTTTTTTAATTTTAAAATATTGGGAATAAAAATAGCTAATTAGGTTGATAATGTAATAAAAAACCGTTACTGATCACAATCCCTTTTCAGTAAAAATCTTTAGAACTCCCGAGGCAATAGACACCAACTAAGCCAAAGTAGAAGGAAAATTCAAAGATATAAATAGCAACACTGATACGACAATATTTTATCCACAGACTAAGTAGAGAGATACTCTCTCGGCTGAAGGATTAGTATCCATAGCCAAGAATAAATTTAAAAAATATATATTTTGTCTTTCATCAGGTTTACGATTTGTTTTGAAATTTTGATGTTTTGATATAGTTTTCATTCGAATAAAATGCGTACATGGATAAAGTAGTTTATTATTTATTACTAGAAGTCGTGCTTTCGCAAATTGAATGAATTGAGTCCCATTATGCCTAACGCTTTTGACAACAAACCAAAAGACCTACAAGCGCCCCCTATTATCGTTTTATTAAACCATATCTTTTTGTCTCGTCAGAAAACGGCTCATTTACAGAACATGCCCTCAAACGGATGCAGGCTGATTACCAGTAATCCTGTACAATATGCGACTGCTATAGCTTAGGAGTTTAACATCTTTGACAGTTAATCTATCACCCAACAAATATCTTGCTAACATTATAGACTACAGGCCCGTGAACAAAATTTACGTAGTAAATGAACCACCAGGAGACCTATGTAGGATGATTGAATGGTATAAAGTAATAAGATTCAACACTATGCCGTCACTTGTAAGCTGTCCAACTGAGTACAGTCGAAGAGGGGGGGTTGCAACCCTCGATAATTTCTCCTTGTAGCATGATTTTTGTATGGCGTTGCAGAATAATAGATTAGAAGTGGTATTGAAATTACATCAAATCTAAATTTTAAGTTTTTAATTATTAGCTTGTCGGAAAAAATCGTGATTTTCTGACGATTTACAGATTAAATTGGGGCATTTGATTATGTATGGCATCGGTTCCATACAGTTTCAATATCTCTCCTAATCCTTTATTTCGCAATGCCGTACAAAAAAACATGCGACAATGAGAAATGATCGAGGGTTGCAACCCCCCCTCTTCGACTGTACTCAGGTGGACAGCTTACAAGTGACGGCATAGTGCTCAATCTTATTACTTTATACCCTTCTATCATCCTACATAGGTCTCCTGGTGGTTCATTTACTACGTAAATTTTGTTCACGGGCCTGTAGTCTATTATTGTGTTCCAAATTTATGGCAAAAGTTTCAAGAAAAATTATTTCAACTTTTTATACTACAATAATATAGTGCTGAACTGTTATGGGCCAGCTAATTGCATATAGGTTGCATATCTTTAGGTCCCCCACCTTACCTCTTTAACTTATAGAAAAATCATTCTACCTGCTTTCATGAGGAACTAGATAACAAAATTAATATTAGGTACATACATAAACAGGTAATTTTTTTATGCTATGGTAGGTATCACTTTACTAACCTTTTCATAGAGAGTGGTTCCATAGGCAATCTTTGTTGTACTCGTTCCATTTCTCGCTGTAGAGCTGATGTTTCAAAAGCTGTGCTAGGTTCAGGTCCAGCATTTTCTAGATAATTTTTTGTTGGTCTATATCTTCTGCATTCTTCCTCTACCATAGCCAGCGCCTATGAAACGGGTTAAATTATAATTTTCGATTCATTTTACTATTTCCGTCTCCAGAATACCAAATAATCTCTAAAAGTAAGGTTATGATATGGGTTGTATTCTCACCGCTTCTCTGACTCCTGGATCATCATAACCTTGGTCTATGTACGGTAAAGCATCTACTACAACTTCCCCTGCCATTGTGAAATATTACCGAATGAAGATTCTAATGAACTGTAGATATTTGTGCAACAAAAACTGTTCTGTGGTCTGTGTGTAAATTGTAAAACCCTCAAACAAAACAAAACTTTGGCGACTTTGGCGTGTCAATTTGACATTGAAAGTTTGAAATTGGATAGTGACAGCCCGACACTTGACGCCATCTTTTTTTTTAGAAGCCGTTTGCACAATCCGAAATACAATTTTATTCTACTACGTGATACATCAAAAACATATAACTATGGGAAACAGAGCCAAGTTCAATAAATATTATGAAATATGGCTTAGTTGTTAACTTAAACAAGAAAATAAGTGAGACCTAGATGGGTTCTATAGTTTAATAATCAATCCTGAATATACTTAGAACGACTTGTTATTCTCGAAAAAGTAAAGTACCTATGGTCCTGTGATTTTACTACACTAATTAAAAAAAATATCGCAAATTAGATATAAATGGTAAAATCAAAGTCAACGAACTGGCAAAATCCATTGAATTCAGAGTTTGAACTTGTCAATGTCAATTGTCATATTTTGTTTTTATGTTTTTTGTTCTTTTGTAAATAAAAGTTTTTGAAATCAGATTCAGAAATTCTAATTTATATTTGTAACAAATACAATATAGATTGATATTTCAATAATGATGCATGAAAGCTCCATATCACAATCAACAATTATGAGTCAAGAACATGGAGACATGTCGAAGGTATACCATATATTTGAAACTAGACATTCTTAGGTTTCTTACTGCAATAACTAACTTTACTCGATTTACAACTTTTTAGATCCAAGCTTTACAGCAGAAACGTACGCTGGCATTCGTGAACCACTTCGTAACTACAAATGTGCAGTTTTTAAATAACTTCATGAAGAACTGTGAACAAAAATTGATGTCCTTCGAGAGAAAACTAGAGAAAGTCAACGCTGCTGTGGTATTATTGGAAACTAGGGTATGATGATGTTAATTTATAAAAGGATAACTTGATTGAGTTTTTAGAAAAATAGTAAATTGTCCTCTAGTTTAGTGTTTTTATACCCAAGGTATCTCTATTTTATAATAAAGTAAACTCACACAAAATGTTAGTTACCTATGAGGGTGCAAAAACAGGTACTGATAATATATTTAGCACTTCTCATGGTACCCTGTGTAGTGTGATAGCTACATAACTGTAATGTATCATCCAAATCAGTAGTTAGGTACTTGTATGAGTAACAAACATGTCTGCAAAATTTTGATGACTTGTAAAAAAAATTTGCTTTTGCAGCTTGCATCAATTCCTGAGCTAACAAGCACCACTCCACAAACACCAGAAATCACAGAGACACCTAAAACCCCACCTGCATCAGTAGTAGTACCAACAGTCGCTGCTCCTATTGAAGAACCCAGTACTACTGTTGAACCTGAGCAAAGCGAGGAAAAAACTGACAGCCAAGCGAGACCAGAATATGACAGATTTGTAAAAATGGTCCAAGTAGGAGTGCCCTTGCAAGCTGTGAAGTTAAAAGTATCCTTGGAAGGACTTGACCCTAATGTGCTTGAAGAAATACTAAAAAAATAACTAATACTGTTTGACTAAATGAAAGAGTTACAGGGTATGCTTATTTGCTATTCCTTGAATGGTGATTATAAATGTTAAATAAAAATGTATATAAATAGGCACTGTATAAATGGTGGAGTAAGAATCTTACTAATCTGTAATAATTACAGAACTATGATCATAAATATTCTTTAGCATTATTATGTATGGAAGTTATTATTATTATAAATAAAATTTATTAATAACGGCTGTATTCTGATTTTCTTACTAGTACCTTTTGTCGTAAAAAGTTTTTTCTTTATCTGGCTGAATCAGACTGTTAGTATTAGGTCTTTTTCCAATCCACAATAATCAAACCTGAAATAGGTTGTTACTAGTAAATTAGGTACCTACCTACTTGCAGCGCCCCATGGTTTCACCCACATTATTAACATTATATTCCCAGGATAAAAGGATCCTATATTATACCAGTCTATTATCTGTTTCAAATTTCAACACTATATTCAGGGGTGACAGAGCAAGTAACATCCAAACGTTCCATGTTTATTATGTTAGTAGGATACATTATCTAATTCTAACCTCAACGGACACTAATAGCCTACAGACCTAGTCTAGGTCTCAAAGAGACTTAAATCAAAGATTTTTCACAGAAATCTGTGTTGAAATTTACTGTGAGGATATTTTCATGCACGCTACATCACACTAAACACAAATTCAGACATATTGCATTGAAGTCAGAAATCAGTTAATTAAAAATGGCTAAGTGCAATGGAACTGAAGGAAAGAAGGGAACTGTTATCTTGCAATACACCACAAAAAATAAAACCACAGTATAGATTTTAGTCTTATTTATTAGGAGCCTAGAACTGGATCATCTGTCCCTTCCTCTTCTTGTCACCTCCAAGCTCAAAGTGTTTGCAGCGCTTGAGCGCCACCTGGGAGCGAACCTTGCAGTCTGCACACTCAAGACGGAGCACAATTTTCTTGGTAGTCTTAGCCTGAAAAAAGAAACAAAAAATGTTTAGTAAAGCTCTAATTCCACCAAGACTTATCTAATAGGACTATTTGGACATTGAAAAGGCGGTTTGACATTTCGGGTTTGATGCATGCATTGCAGGAGTGAGTTTTTTGGAAACCTGTGTTTTCCAGTGGATGGTAAACCAATTTATGTTTTATATAAAAATTTAACTTCAAAATGTATGTATGCTCATAACTTTTGAATGACTCCACTAAATTTGATGTTTTTTTTCTATCATTATTGTTGGGACAAGGTTTATATAGCAGAAAATTTTACAAAAATAATGTCAAAAATCAAAAAAATGAACTAAGTTTGCAAAGTCAGTTAGTTTTGTATAAATGAGTTTCATCATTGACCACATGTGTGCGTAACATCAGATGTATGGCTGATAATAAACCAAGCACAATTTTGGCAAAAATCTGAACATGCTGTTTAGATCATGTTATGTTCAGATTTTTAGCAAAATTGTGCTTGATGGATTACTCTTTGGATATAAGCATTGTTTGATTGGTCTAGTGATAGTAGTGATAAAAGCAAAGCCAGTTGGCCTGGTTGAGTCTCACATTTTTACGAATTCTGTTTTGTGACTTAATTAATCTCAAACAAATTAATTAATTTAGCAAATTTTATAACATAATAATAAAAGTGTTGAATAGGTGGTTTGTTAATAACAAGTTAATAGACTACAAAGTTTGGTACAAGCGTAGACAGCGTTAAATGTTCCCACTGCTGGAACTCAGGGCCTTCTCTCGCAAGAAGAGTCATGACCATAATCCATCACACTGGCTCAGTGCGGGTTGGTATGTCACAGTAACCTACCTATCTTAGCAGGCAGACACATTTTACATGGTATAACTTGTCAGTGAGCATGAATATTACTTTAAGAACCATATATTTGATTTTACTGGGACTGTCACTTAGGCATCGAGCCAATATTATACACAATACCAAGGAAGCAGTAGTTGGAAAGAACAGAGAAACACCATAATGTTTTTGATAGTTCTACCCGAAATATCAACATCAATTACAGCATAAAATATTGTGGTAAGTTTCCTATTTTCACCATTAATTTCCAATTATTATATGTCTTCCGATTACTATGTACTTCAGAAACAGACTCCTTCCTCATAGTAAGAAGTTAGAAATCATTGTTAAGTACATATTTTACACCTAAGATATTAAACAACGGGAACATCGCTAGTAACACCCCGGGGGATGCTCCTAGTAACCTATAAACCTCATAATAATGCAGTTTTGAGAATTCAATTATTCATTTGGGAAATTTGTCTCATTTACAATTGATTTTATGCTTAATGTAGCAAGAGTTTTCAAAATTTTCTTCTAACATTTCATTTACCCATAAAGAAGTATAAGATAATGTGGGTCTACTCTAACAAAGTGCTCAGCATGTTATAAATTTAGTATTTTAGAGAATGTTTGTATTAAAAAAAGTTTGTATTTATGTTCTAAATTGAAAGTAAATTATGTGTAATAGCTTATTTGATATTAACTATTGGCCAGTATTCAGTTTTACAAGTTACTATAAGGGGATTACAAAATAATGATAGGAATCATTTTTAGACATACTATACAATTAGAGTTTCGTTTGTAACATCTATTCTACATGCTATCTTTTGTGTGATAATAACGATTTGGGGTTTATACCGCGAGTGAGGTTTCACAAGACAAGCTTTGTTTACGTTTTAGGTTATTATTTTTATGTAAAATTTGCCTAACATTATAATATAACGCGGGTATCTACACACATTGAATATTGGAATATGAAAACATCAAGCAGCACGTCTCGGTAACAAGACTACAACAAACCGGTAGAGGTTATCTTACCTTCTTTTTGAAGATGGGCTTTGACTGACCACCATAACCTTGCTGTTTACGGTCGTAACGTCTTCTACCCTGGGCAGCGTGCCTTTCTTTAGACTTTTTGTACTGAGATACCTTGTGTACTTTGTGGCACTTGCATTTTTTGCAGTACGTCCTACGGGACTTCGGGACGTTCACCTGAAATTTCCAAGTTTGTGTTGAAATATACGTAGCACAGTAACCACTATCATTGCAGAAAACATTTCCACAGTTGTTTCTAGCATTACACTTGGCAATTATCGGGATTTTATTCGATAAATATTAATAAAAACACAAACCATTTTGGCGTTCGCTTTGCACGATATCAACAAACGTCAAAAAAGAATAAATTTGCAAGGACGTTGACACTTATCACCTCTGCCTAGAATTTGACTTTGACATACATAGATTATAATTTTTTTTTAGAACGTTGTTCGTTTTCAATGCCCTCAAAACCGTAATGTCATGATTGTGTTGAAAGCTTCAAAACATTTTTACTAAAGATAGTTATGCAAATTCAGTAGGTCTGAGAATCGCCTGCTATCTATTTTTCATACCCCTAAGTGATAAGAGTTGTTCACCCCTAAAATTTGTTTTAGGGCAACCAGGGGCGCCGCTAGCTGTTTCGTCGCCCGCGTGCAATACCGATTATGCCGCCCCAAGACTACTTACTCTAAGTTTTGTCAATAACAAAAAAAAAAGAGAAAAATTTAGATTAACTCCTGACTACCTTTTTTTTAAACTTTTATATGTTTACACTTAACCGCCATCTCGCCTGATGTTAAGCGACGATGCGGTCTACGATGGAGCGTGTTTACCTAGAAAAAAACCGATTCACTCTCGATTTGAAGACACAAAGATTGTAATGTACAGTCCGCGAGGTATAAGCTGAGCTTTGCATTAGTGTGAGTGATCACCAAAGTACAGTCAGACGCAGGACGCTGTGACCATGTTCTCTTAATAAGGTGTTTCTTCAAACCAGAAGTGCTGCCATCTGAATATGATTTTGATGAAGTGTGAGTGGTGTCAATATAACATATTATGTTTCATCGGTATAAACGATAGGCCTGCCCTGAATACGGTATTCGGAAATTTTAAGCAAATAAGTTATACGTAGGTGACGGATCTCATGCTTTTCCATTAAAAATTATCTGTTATTCTCTGTCCTTGACCATTTGAATCCTAAAAGAGATACTTCTTTTCGCAATGACCATATTGATCCTGGATAGTTAATGTCAGCTTGTTGTTTAAGAGTTTGTTGTCTGACTGTACTTTTGGTAATAGATGCGTATGCATGTGATCACTCACACTAATGCAAAGCTCAGCTTATACCTCGCGGACTGTACCTAATTGAAAAAAAAACATCGGGGAAAACCCACTCAGGCAACGTATTCCACAGCCTAGACGTTCTTATCACAAAAGTAGAGTCAAATCTCTTCGTTCGTGTCTTTGGAACATCTACCATGAAACGATGTCACTTTTTCGAGCTACGAGCATTCCGATAGAAAAAAGGACAAGGTGGTACTAGATCATGTAAACCACCTTGGATTTGAAATTTGTACAGTATTCTACTAGTCAAGCCCTTTCATTTGATACCCATATTGAGGGAATGAGGGGAGTAGTGAAAAAAATGAAATCTGCTATTTTGTGGCGGCTATCTTGAATCGATATTAACCAAACATAGCTAAAGACCACTGCAAGGAAACTTTAAATGAAAAAAAACATCAAAATCGGTTCAACGCGGTCTTGGGTTGCACGGTGCACTGTTAGGGGTGGGCATCGCGGCTGTGAGGTGGAGGCCACGGCGGGAGAGGATGGTCAGAATTACACTGCGCTGCTCGCCTTGCCTGCCACGGCCTTGACAGTGTCACAACCGTTAGATGGCGAATGCGGTGGGGCTGCAGGGAAAGAGGACTGTCATTATTGCGGTGCACCGCTGTTCCTATCCACTGCAACCGAAAAGTGGTAAGCGCCGGGACCACAGACCTGACCCGTCGGAGGACCAGGGGTGTCCAGATGAGGGGGCGTCTGACACTCACTTACTGGTAGGTCTCCGGCGTATCCTGGGTTCAGGTGCATCGGTGACGAGACAGTGACGCGCCGCTGGTTTCCGGCGCATCACTGGAACTAAAAGCGCGGATTCCGTCCCCCAGTGAGGCCAGGCCAGCCCAGCAAGGTAGGCCAAGGTTGGTCGAATGCGAGACGTGACGCCGTAACTCGGACCCCGTAAATTAGGTTAGGTAAATTTCGAAACCCTCCCGAAGAGTTCTCGCATTGACGAAGTGGAGGGCTCAGTAGTCGTGGCTTGGTCTACCACAGTGAAGCTAAGAGAAATCTCGAGAGGGGCCGCTCGTGTAGGCCTTGCCTCTAAGCTGGCGCCGATGCGGCCATGTAAGTTGTACGGTGTATGCGCACCAGCGCAATCAGTTGCGCTGGTGCGCATTGTAGCCCACCTCAGGGTGGGCTACAATGTTGGAGGGTGGGCATCGTGATTATGGGTTCTGCAGCAGGAGAGCACAGTTAGTATTAGGGTAAGCCGCTCACCCAGCGCGCCATAGCCTTGACGGGGGGCGACAACGTTAAGTGGCAAACGCGGTGGGGCTGCAGGGGATCAAAAGACGCGGGGGCGCCTGGCACCCATTTACTAGTTGGTTCCCGAGGTGGTCGCATCGTATCCTGGGTTCATGTGCGTCAGGGTTGTACCCCATAGGAGAGCCCAGAGACGGGCAAGCCGCGGTTTCGCGGAAGAATCCGATAGCAGCCCTGCGTTCCCGTCGTCAGCGGCAAAAATGGAACCCCGTTGAGGTTCTAAGTCAGTAGAGACACCATGGCCACCGATGATATCGAGTCCGACATAATCCGACCGTCTCTACCAGGTGGTATAAGCACACCCCACAAAATCCAGCACAAAAAAGGGGTAAGATAGAAAAAATACATTTCGAATTTGTTGTTCGCCGTCGCCATTTTAACAGATTAGGGAGTTTCGGCATTAGGAGGCAGACAGTGAATCTAAATGAAATGAACAGGCTAGGCAAGTAATTACATATCAAATATCAGTAACGGCGTTAGGGTAAAGCTAGGGTAGGACGACCGCCCAGAGCGCATCAATTTCACTTGCGGTGCGGCGCCCTTTCCTCCTACGCGTTTATAAAGAAAGGGGGCGCCGTTAAAAATCTCTAAGTAGTACTAAAACTGGCCTTGTCAGCGATCCAAGTTATTTGCCTAGCTGTTTGACGAAATTGCTGATTTGATAAATGGGCTAGGCTGTTAAAAATGCTTTTACATCCTACTAATACGCCCACAACACCTGTGTACGCGAATGAAGTAGCGGGTTAACGAAGTACTAGGTAGTTGAAACTATAGATAAATAAGTTAGCCTTTGCTTGAACATGGTAGATGGTAGATCGTAGCATTGTTAATAATAATTTGAGAACTTTTAATTTTGAATTGCGTGATTAATCCCTCGATTTGCCGCCCCCCTGAGCGTGCCGCCCGCGTGCTGTGCACGCCTTGCACGCGTGCTTACGGCGGGCCTGAGGGCAACGGCTGGGCCGATTTGGTTTTGAAATGTTTGTCGTAGCTAAGGGCAGGTTTAACCGGTAAGAAAATATTGAAAGTCAAAAAGTCAAACTAATTTATTCGTTAAAAATTGTGGTTACAAATAAGTTCTTAAAATAGAATGGTGTGGTGCTGCACAATTTCAGCCTAAAAGGCATGCGAAATTTAAAAATTGTTACACAAATATTAAACTTTCGAAACATCTTAATTTATAATATCAATAACAGTTTTTTATACCTAAGGAATTTTAGAATTAAAGTTACAATCTAAATAACAAATAATTACTAAAATTAAAAGCAATAGCTCAAACAATAAAAACGCAAAATAAAAAACTATGTGATATGTACCTACATTAATTAATATGTACGTTAAGTGATCAGTATGTTCACGTTTACATTGCCGAGATTAGTTGGGACTATATCTGTTTGCATTAAAATCAAGATAATGTTTAACATCATAAAAATTGAAATTAGTTAGCCATCTGTAAAATCGCATTTAATTTTTTCGAATGATAGTGATTGAAAATATTCTGGAACGTTATTATAAATTCTTAAAGCGGCTATATAACAGTTTCTGCGGTAAAGTTCGTTATTGCATTGTGGGAAAACTAATTTATTTGGATATCTAGTGCTGTAGTGGCGATTGTTTCCTAACTTTCTAAAGAGCTCGGGGTATTTTTTAACAAACATGCACATTTCATAAATATACAGAGACGGAAGAGGAAGCACTTTTAACTCTTTAAATAAAGGTTTACAAGAATCTAAAACTTGCGAAGAAGATATCAATCAATCAATCAATCAATCAAACATTTATTGCAAAAACACAAAGCTGACAAAATATAAGTAAGTTAAGCATTTAAGGCGTTATTACACCACTCGTCTTAGTCTATACTGTCTAAATAACGAGTAGTTTAGTAAGCGTCAGACTGTTAGACTCTGTATTCAGACAGCAAGATCGGGGTCTAACTGGCTTACAGTCTGAATAACGAGTAGTGTAATAATGCAAAGACTGTTAGAACGACAAATACATGACACTGACATTGACATATAGTCTTAAAATATCATTTCATTGGTTCGTGATTGGTTCATTGGTATTCGCGGTAATTTCTATTTTTGTGTTTTGGGTATTCGAAGTTCAAATGCCTTAATTTTAATGTTGACCTCGCTGTTATTATACTTATCTTATATGCTTAAATATATTTTTTTCAATTTAAATCAATAAATACCATAAAAGCGTGCAGTAAAGAAAAAGAAGTAAAATTTTAAACCGTGGAACGCGCGTTTTTCAGACTGGTGTCATAGCAAGCTCAAAAGTTAGACTCAGTCAGACTGTCTTAATAGTCTGCATAACGAGTGCTGAATAACGCGTGGTCTAATAAGCGCTTTACCCTGTATGGGCATGGCAATATACAACTTACAAGAAAATGTATTATCTTATCATAAGTAAAAGTAAGTACAGAATTTATACACATAAATACGTTTTTTCTAATATTCATATTAATATTATTAATGCCGTGAGAATGGGATATATTTAAAGTCGTCTAGATATTCGTTTAGACTGTAGTAACATTTCGGTATTAATAGTGTTTTTATAAAATCTATTTTGGTCGGGTTCATTTTTTAAATCATTAGGCAAAGTGTTGTATATTTTTAATATTGTGTATTCGGGACCTCTTTTTACAATTTCTAGTTTTGGTTCTAGTGCCACAAGTTTGGTTTGGCATCGGGTATTTTTATTGAAGGAGAACAAGTCGAGATGTTTCCTTACGAACATAGCGGATTCTAAAATATATATTAGGGTGGAGCACGAATTTATGGACAAAAATTTTTTTTTAGTTTCGAAGTTCTATTAGGGGGGGATTTGTGCGTCATAATGAAGTTAAAAGAAGTGTAATTTTTCATACAATTTAATGAGTATCTTCTGCCTCCGCATTGACTTCAAAAATTTTATTTTTTTACATAAAGTTGAAAGTCGCATAATGTGAAATGGTGTCCCTATTTTCAAATTAAAAGGTACTTTACTACAGATAATGTATATTTTAAACATCTATTAGGGTAACACTGTGACAATGAACATGGAAATACTAAGGAGTTAAAAAATTACATTAATTACTAAGCTAGAAAATCCTTTTTTGTTTTATATTTAGGCATCACGTTCCACAATTCGAACGTGGCTTTTATTGCACCTAATCGTGACTTTTGTGTGCACTGAGCTGTAGAAGCTGCGGTCGTAATCTTCACACATCTCTCAACAGCTTCAGTAAGGCAGGTAACCTTTAAAAACAATGGTTTGCTCTCGCCACCAGATCCAACAATGTCCTGAATTCTTTAGTCAGATATATTTTTTAAAGCGGCGGTTCGGTTAGGTTTTCCTACCAGTACATTAATTAATCAATATAAACTAGAAGTAGCATTAAAATTCATCAATGTCACTTGAAAAGAAAAAGTCTAGGTGTTAAAGAAAGGCTCACACTGCGTGCCTTTAGTATGCGACAACCAGCCAGCTCTCTAATATTACGTTTCCTCTCATCTGTTATCATCGCAAGAAGAAGGCGGGAGGCGCAAAATACGCGTTTCATAAAGTTTATTGGCAGGTTTCTGGTGTCCATAACAATGTTAAACAGATGACGAGTGACATATTTGTAGGATGGTTGGATCCTAATTGAAAACCAAGACGGTCCAACTTTATATACGAGATTTTGCTAGAATCCTTAAATTGTCCGTCGTATTTTCAGTTGCCACATACAAACGTAGTATTTGGTTGGCACGTGTAATCTAACGGGCATGTTAAAGTTTACCTAGAGATTTATTTTCGAGATCTTATTTTAGTAATTGGCCATTGCGAGTAATATTTGTCCTGCAATGTGCTTAAATTTCTTTACAGTCAGCCTTTCACATGTTTCTAGAGATTTTCCTAATGAACCTACGTAAGATATGTGTCCCGCAGTACAGTCTTCGAGATGAAGAAATAAATGTCTTAGAGCAGTTCATCAATGTGGAGCAAACTGATTTTTCACTGAAATAGTTTTTGTAGCTTTTTTATAAAACTAGTTATAGAATAGAATAGAATAGAATAATATTTATTGTAAAAACTGTGTACATAACATAGGTGATACAATTGAGGTAGTTTCAACAGTTCTGTCCATCACGAACATACAATATATTTTTTACAACACACTTAGGTACTAATCACTTATTAATCATGTCATGTACCTAACGAAAAATAAAGACTTTGAAAATAGCTAACAATTAAATAACATTACATAACACTAGAATTAAAGCACAAACCTATAGAATTATACGAAAAATTTAGAGAATGTATTAAATTATACTGTCTATACTAAAATATTCTTGGAGATCATAATATGAATTAGCTAATAACAATTTTTGAGAGCTAACTTAAATTTTTGGCCACTTAAAGTTTTTAATTCTACTGGTAGATGATTATACACTTTGATGGCGCTTGCAAATGTGCCTTTTTGAAATATTGCATTGTTACTTTGGTGGACGCACAGGTTAAACTTATGTTTAGTTCTTAAATTATTTACTCGACTGGACTTATCATTGAAATATATATGTTTATTGCTTTGGACAAATGGACATAGTTCCAATATATATATACTCACTAGCGTCAAGAATTTATTGTCTTTATAGACTTTACGTAAGCTTTCAGTGTTTTTCATTCTAAAAATATTTCGCAAGTATCTTTTTTGTAGTAAAAAAATTGACTGAGCTGTGACGGAGTTTCCCCAGAAAATAATACCATAGCTTAATTGAGGGTAAACGTAGCCATAATACGCATTTATTGCAACCTCTTTTGATGTGATACTACTCAAGACAGATAAGGCATAACACGAAGCACTTATCTTGTTGCTTATTTTACTGATATGTGCTTTCCAGTTCAGGTGGCAGTCTAGAGTGACGCCTAAGAAATTTGTTTCATTAACTTCACAAATGTTTTGATTATTATGGATAATATTTAGATTTACTGGTACTTTTTTGGTGGTTCGGAATTGCAAATAGTTTGTTTTATTGGTATTTAATTTAAGATAGACAGAACCTAAAAAGTTCGATGTTCTATGTAGTGTTTTATTAATTTCTGTTTCAAAAGCTGTTTGAGAAAGGTTGTTTCGGGGTATAAAAATTGTTGCATCATCAGCATACATAACACATAAATGTCCTATGACAGATGGTAGCTCATTTGTATAGATAAGAAACAGCAATGGCCCTAGAATACTGCCTTGTGGTACCCCTAGGTGTAGGTATTTGAAGTCCGTTTTAATTTGTTCAATGGTTTTTTTATTTTTGTTGTAAAAATTAATCACTGTGGATTGACATCTGTCTTTTAAATACGATTCTAGTAATGACAAAGGTTTGCCTCTAATCCCTACCGCTTCTAGTTTTGAGAGAAGAGTTTTGTGCACAACGCTGTCGAATGCCATTGTCAAGTCTAGAAAGAGAGCAATTCCGGTACTTTTATTATTTAATTCATCCCAGACTAGCTTAAGCATTTTGAAAATAGCCGAAGTTGTATTTTTACCTTTACGGAAACCAAATTGATTACTATTTAAAATGTTGTTCAGTTCTAAGAATGACACAATCCTGTTATGAAGTACTTTCTCAAAGATTTTTGAGAAGCTGGGTAAAATGGCAATGGGTCTATAGTTTGTCATCTCTATTTTTGAACCCTTTTTATGTAACGGTTTGATTAGTGTTTTCTTTAAGTTATCGGGAAAGCACCCGGTTTCCAATGTCAAATTTATGATAAACGTCAATGGTTCAACAATATAATCAATACTATTTTTTATAGAATGAACTGATATGCCATCATATCCTGCTGTCTGCTTATTTTATAATTGTTTCACAATGTTTTTAATTTCATGGCTGGTAACTGGCTTTAGAAATATACTTTTAGAGCTGAGATTGGCTGTTTTCTGTTGTATAGTTTTATTAGCGTCATTTTGTTTTGCTTTGTTGATAAAAAAGTCATTAAAAGCTGAAGCGATTTTATTAGGATCTGTTATTTCCATACTATCTATCATTAAGGCTTCTACAGAGGTTTTTATACAATTTGTCTGAGATGTGTGACCTTTAATGATACCCCATGTTGCTTTATTTTTGTTGGTACTTCTCTGTATATATCTCATATTTGCGATTTTACGTGATAGACGAGTCACTTTTTTAAATATGGTAGAATATTTTTTATAAGCAGCCACTTTGTTTTGGTTATGATTTCTACGGCAGTCTAGGTACATTTTTCTTTTATTTTTGCTAGCCTTTACAATTCCATGAGATTTCCAGTTAGGATTCTTTTTGTATGTTGTTTTCACTCTCTCTAGAGGAACACATAGGTCAAATATCATACTGTATAGATCAATAAACTCATCATAAGCTTCGTTGGCAGATTTTTTACTGTATACGCTAGAAAAACTGATCTGACCTAAATATCTCAGGAATATATCCATGTTTGCCTCTGCTTTGCGTTTATATGAAAACCAGTATTTTTCTTTGAAACTTAAATTACTAAATACACTAAGTACCTGTACTGTATGGTCAGATATACCCACATCTAAGATATTTGTCTTATATTGCTTCAGATTGGTTAATATGTTGTCTATGCAAGTTTTGGTTTTATTAGTTATTCTAGTAGCATTTAATATTGTCGGACGGATATTAAAGCTTTGTAATATGCTGACAAAAGCTTCACTTTTATTATTCTTTTTTATTAAGTCTATGTTGAAATCACCTAATAGAACAATTTTATTTTTATTCCATCGGATTCTAGATGATAGTTTGAGAAGCAATGTTTCTAGGTTTTCCATGAAAAGTTTAAAATTACTGTCCGGGGTTCTATAAATGCAAACAATAATATAATGCAAGTCTGGGATATGTATGCCACAGCACTCGAAATGTTGCTCAATAGACATTTCTGCGATCCACTCTAATTTTTTGAAAGTAATTGATGGCTTTAAATAAATGGCAACCCCTCCCTGTTTCTTGTTCTTTCTACAGAAATGTGCGGCTTTATGATAACCTTCAAGTTGAAATACATCAACTTCAGGGTTCTTCAAGAAGGTTTCACTAAAACAAAAAATGTCAATGTACGGGTCATTTTTTAAAAATAATTCTAGTTTATCTTTTTTGCTCTTGATGCTCTGAACATTGAGATGAGCAATATTAAGATAATTTGGTTTATTATTATTATACTCATTGGTCACGAAAAAATTGTGAAGGCGAATCAGGTTTAGCGTTAGTATTCATATCGTTTTGCCTTACAGTGTTTCCTGAGGTACTATGTATACTTCTTAGGAAATAAAAGGGTATCGTTCCAGGTTTTGGTGTTTTGATATGAACCTGCTCATTAACATCTATGTTTAAGTCATGTTGAGCTGTCACTACAGCCTTTTGTTTACTACATTTTGTGAAGTAATAGGGTATAGTACCGGGTTTGATGTTTGATTTTGACTTTGTTATTTTCCTCATATTTTGACCTAAGAAGCAGAAATCGTAATCATATGTGTTAATAAGGTGATTTAAAACCTTGCAAAACGCGTGCAGTTCAATTTTTGGGAACCAGTGATTGTTGGAGGAGGACGGATAGGGAACCGAGAGGTAGTGGCAATTTTTGAGAACTTTTAACATTGTTTTTAGTTGATGATTAAGTTTACCCTCATTTAAGTATCTACTGTGTGTAACACCTACCACGATAACATTCAAGTGGGAATATTTCTTTAAAAATGCTGACAGTTCAATGAATAATTTGGTTGGATTTACATCATTTTATAAATCAGTTTTATAAATCCATCATACTTTCCTGTGTTAACATTCGTTCTGTCATAGCCAATGGCCATAATACATAATACTCGCCAAAATACTGGCTTGGGAAATTTCTTCACGAACCCTATTAACGAAATCTATTCTGTTGTCGTAGTTTGTATTCCTCTAGATGACCTCAGGTACAACCTTTTTATAGTATACCACTATCATCGATTCTGCGGATAATCATCTCATGAGACGTTCTTTGATTAATTATAGAAGCCTGTTTTTATTTAGGAACCTTTTTATCCTTAGAACAGATGCACTGAGCTAATTTATTGTATTTACATGCTGAAATACCAAAAAGAATCTTACTGCTTTGCTGAAAACTTTCTGACTCCTCTTGGTGGATTTGAGTAGATTTTTGCTTTTTAAATTGTATGTTTTAAACCTTTGAATTATCCTCATTTGTGTTACTATCAGAATAAATACAGTTTGTTGTATATTTCCAACCCAAGATGTTACGATGTCTGCTATCTTTGAAAAAGTTGGAACTTTTGAACTTTTTTAGTTGTAATTTTAGTTGATGTCTCATTCATGTCAATTCGTAGTACTTCATTACATATTCGTAAGTAGTTAACACTTTCTCTTTTATGTCACTAACATCCCCCAAATAAGGACATTTAAACACACTTCGAGTTCTTTACATAGTTTTAAAAATAGAAACTAAAAAGAACAGAGCGCTGTCAACGACAAGTATCGTGACAAGCGCCGCCAGTGTCTCCTCCTACGCTCCCACATTCCCCATATTAAACTTATAAACACATAGTTTGGTTTCTTTGTGTATTCTACATCGAAAATATAGGATCCCAGATAACGATTTGTAATAAAAAAACTGTCTGGTTATGAAAATATAGTACTGATATATGGCGTCTGTGTAAAGTCTAAACCCAATTATTTTTATAAAATCAGTGCCGATGCGGGGGCAGTTACTCTAAACGGAATTGATTTATATTTTGTATTACTTAATTTAAGCCCAAATGGCACCAAATTTTTACTATTACATTACATTTAAACGAAAAAAGTTTTTTCGCTCCACCCTAATATATATATGCTGGGTAATGTTAGTGTTTCCAGTTTAATAAAGCGTGGCTTACAGCTGTTGGGAACACGGAAGTTTTCTAAAATACGGATACGAATACGGATAGTAAAAATAACAATTTCATTTTCTCATACAAACTGTTCTACATAATTTCCAGTAAAACATTTGATGTTACCAATCAAACCTTTTTTTTGCGAGATTTAATCAAAGAGTCTTGTTACCTTTATAGTTTTAATCAAAGAGTATAAAACTTCTTTTGGTGCGCCTAGACAGATTTTCGTGGTCTGAGAATTAAATTCTAGCGTAGTAGTTAGGTAGTTTTGGTATAATTTGGTGGTTAGTACGTTAGTAGTTAGTTTATTTTAGTTTAGTTAGTAGTTTATTTAGTATCAGTATTGCACCCGTGCAAAGCCGGGGCGGGTCGCTAGTTACTATTTATGATAAACTCCAAAGAGTATTAATTGTCATAAAGTAAAGAGTTAACACCACAATATTGATTGTGTGGTTTTATGAATCTACGGGAGAAGTCAAACTTTTTTTCGCATTGTAGACATTTGATCAAACTTCCAATCCAGCGTCTTAAAGATGTCTTCTAGAGCGTTAGTAAATAACTTCGGGGATATGACATCACCCTGTCGCACTCCTCTGCGTAATGGGACATGTTTAGTCTTCTGATCTTGTATCTGTACAACCATTGTGGCTTCTTTGTACAGACCTCTCATCACTTCGATATATCGCCAGTCTATTTGACAACGCTGCAGGGACTCCACCACAGCCCAGGTTTCAACAGAGTCAAACGCTTTCTCGTAGTCCACGAATGGTAGACACAGTGGCCGGTTATACTCTTCTGTCTTTTGTATAATCTGCCTAACTGTGTGAATGTGGTCCACGGTACCATATCCTCCTCGAAACCCAGCCTGTTCTGGAGGTTGGAATTCGTCAAGTCTTCTCGCAAGACGATTCGTAATCACACTCGAGAACAATTTGTAAATATGACTTAAGAGCGAGATGGGACGGTAGTTTTTAAGTAAGGTTTTATCCCCTTTCTTGTAAAACAAAACGACGATGCTCTTATGCCATGTATTTGGAGTTCTTCCATTTCATACCCACAATGAAAAAAAAATATGCAATTCAACATTTCGTATTTAGTGGCCGCTACCTTGGATTTGAATTTTGTCATAGTGTCAAGTATTATACTAGTCAAGCTTTTTTATTTGATACCTATATTAAAGGGGGTGCTGAAAAAATCTTGTATCCGCCGTTTTGTGGAAGCTGCCATCTTGAGAAACAATATCAACCAAACATAGCTAAGAACCACCGCAAGGAAACTGGCTTTCGAACAATAAACCGCAACGAAATCGGTTCATCCATTTGACCTCTTTGGTGCCACAGACAGACACACACAGAGACGGACAGACAGATATCAACATCAAACTTATAACACTTCTCTTTTTGAACAGGGGTTTGAGGAGACCAGACACCTAGAGTATTGATTATGTATCTCTCAATCCTATCGCGTTATAAATCAGGGTAGTGATTCTAACTGCGATTCTGAATGGTTCGGAATCGGAATGACAATCCCTGTCTCAGTCATGCTAAACAGATAAGACAAAGACCGAGAGATGAGATTCCGTGTCGGATGCAACCGAATGGATTTAGAATCGCTACCCAGGTTTACTAAGAATACCACTGCAAACGTTTATTGCCCGTGTTACTACCCGTCTTACTACCAGTAGTAACACGGGTAATTATTTTTGCCCGTGTTACTACCCACAGGTCCAGTAGTACGACGGGTAATTTATTTTTGCCCGTCGTACTACTACTGAATAAGTGCTTGTTGACGTTGGGGAGCATCATGACTTTGTGTTTGATAAAAACGATCTGTTTTTTTTTTTTTCTGTGGCTGCTGTCAGAACAGGCAGCTGATTTTCTGATTGCTGAAGCTGTCAGTTTTGTGTTTGTTTGTTTTGGCGCCAAAATTCTCACGTCTTGTACTACGTTGTCCGAGTAGATAAATTACTGTTATTTTTCTTTTATAACTATTTTTTTACTGAATCATGAAATTTGCGATACCTGAAATATCGTGGCATAACAGAGACCCGGTGCTAAGCGTAGATTTTCAACCAAAATGTGAAGAAAACGGGCCGACACGGCTCGCGACCGGAGGAACTGATACTCACGTTCTGGTAACTTTTGTAGCACTTTTATGTATATTAGTGTAAACTATTTAGTTTTAACAATCATCATCCTACGTTCCACATTTCATATTTACAGATTTGGTATATTTCGAGAAGTGAAGCGGGTGGTGTGAACTTAGAAGTAGCGGCAGACCTTACTCGTCACCAGAAGGCGGTGAACGTCGTGAGATGGTCTCCGAACGGCCAGTTGCTGGCGTCGGGGGATGATGAATCTATTATTTTCATTTGGAAGCAAAAGTTTGAAAAGGAACCAGTGTCTAATTTAGACTCAGAAGAACAATATAAAGAGACATGGGTTATTTACAAGGTTTGTGAATTTGTAATGTTTTTCGTAAATTTTGTCAAAAGTGTATTAAGCTATATACCTTTAATTGGTTTTCTAAAAACAGTTTGAATGCTTGCCTGTAAGTACTTTGTTGCTATTATAATACATTAAGTATATTGTTTGTAAATACTATCGAA
This sequence comes from Ectropis crepuscularia, assembly GCA_963693475.1. Classification (NCBI taxonomy): domain Eukaryota; kingdom Metazoa; phylum Arthropoda; class Insecta; order Lepidoptera; family Geometridae; genus Ectropis; species Ectropis crepuscularia. The sequence goes on from OY856342.1 coordinate 25,377,761, forward strand.
AGTAAGTACTCAATATTTTTTTTCATAACAAATTAAAAGTAAATGTGACTGCATTATTAATTTATTACATCTTAATAGAAGCATGAGCTAACTTAAAACATATTTTGTTAACAAATAATAACTTATTAGAGTTGTTGCTTTCTGTGGTTCACCTGATATCCCACAAAAACAGTTAAATATTAATACCAAATATTTAAATCTATTAAAAAGACAAAACTCTACTATCTCAGGACAAATTTTGGGATTGTAGTTCCATTGAACTACAATCACAAAATATGTCCTGAGATATCTATCAGTGGATGCTAGATCTCATATTTACTACATATTTAACTTAGGGAATGTTTACCTCTAAAATACAGTCCTTTATGACTAGTTCAGAGCCAGTTCAGGTTCATTTCACTTCATAGTGTCAAATAAACGATTTTGTATATACTGTGTGTTACTTGTGTATCAGATTACTGCTATGATAGGATTCCAATGGATAATGCATAGTATTGTAATTTTGATTGATGTATTTCTAACCATAATTTTTTCAGACTCTTCGGGGTCATATGGAAGACGTCCTAGACCTATCATGGAGCAGTGACTCTCTTCACTTGGCCTCAGGCTCAGTGGACAACAAGCTACTCTTGTGGGATGTGGCTCGAGGCCGGTACAGCAGCATTCTCTCTGACCATAAGGGTTTCGTGCAGGGTGTCTGCTGGGACCCTAAGGGGCAGCTCATTGCTACTGCTAGCACTGATAGGTAAGCTATACAAAACCCATGTAATATGTCAAAAGGACTCAACATAATAACTTTTGGCATAATCATAAGGATCACTAAATATTCTCACTGCTGAGATTCCAGGCTTTTTCTGGCAACTTTAACTCTCTCAGTTAAAGTTATAATCGATCATGCTGGCCCAGTTGTGGATAACCCTGAAAACGTGTGGTCTTTAGGTATATTAGTTTCCCATGGTACGCTAAGTTCTACAAGGACTATGCATTTCGTAGCTCTAGAAAAAAGGAAAATGTCCAGTCTGGATGACGAAACACCCACATCCTCTGGGATTTTGTAGTGCTTTTCATACGTGTCCATTAAAATAGTCCAATCAGGTGCTGAACCCAGGACTGAGTAAGGCTTGTTCTTGGAGTTTGAAGTTGAGCCCTCTTGTTTAAAGTTAAACATTTGCAGCTCACGTTTAGCGTACATGTGTAGGCAGGGCCGAGCCGACCCCCACCAGCGCCTGTGTGCCAAACCTTTATGGCGCCCCTTTTTAACCTCCAACGCAACAAGAGGGGTGTTAGAAGTTTGACGTCAATGTCTGTCTGCCTGTATGTCGTGTCGGTGTGTGTGTGTTTGTTTGTGGCATCGTAGCTCTCAAAGGGATAGGCCCATATCGATGAAGTTTTTGAAGTGAAAACTTCTTTAGGCGCGCCTAGACAGATTTTTCGTGGGCTGAGAATTGGATTTATTCGTCACGCTCGGGGATGATAAGAAAGCTTCGGGTAAACTCGGGACCATGGCTGTTGGCCATCTAGAAATACGTCAGCCAATTGGAAATGCTGAAACGGGGCGGGGGGAGAGCAGACCATCATGACATGACCATCTAGAAACGCATCAGCCAATGGGAAATGCTGACGCATTTCCAGATGACCATGCCAAGATGGCGAGGCCACGCCCTCCGGTTACACCCGTGTAGTTTCCAAGGTAAACTATCAAATTCTGCGTTACAAGTTTTCACTTCTATCGGCAGTTGCAGTGCCATTTTTTTTCATTTAAAATCCAGTTTGTGGCATCGAAGCTCTCAAACGGATAAGCCCATATCGATGCAGATTTTTCATTTAAAATCCAGTTTCCTTGCGGGGTAGTTCTTAGCTATGTTTGGTTAATATCGATTCATAAAGGCCGCCTCCATAAAATGTCGGATAAAATATTCTTTCACAACTTCCCTCAATATGGGTATTAAAAGAAAGGGCTTGCCTAGTAGAATCCTATACATCGTAATGAATTTAAATTCTAAGATAGCCGCCACCACAAAATGGTGGAACAACCTTTTTTCTCATAATTCTCTCAATATCAAAGGTATCAAATGAAAGGACTTGACTAGTACTATAAAATAGTATAAAAATTCAAATCCAAGATAATCGGGGGTAAAGCAGTGCTCCATGGGTTTACCCGCGCAGTCCCCACATCCCCGATATTTTACCGAGTTACCCTAAGTATGTGCTATTCCAGACTATATTATAACTGTGTTCCAAATTTCAACCCAATCCGTTCGGACGTTCCGACGTGATTGAGCAACAAACATCCCATTTATATTATAAACTAGCAGGTCCCCGCGATCTTACTAACTGATCGAAATATAGAAGTATCCACCTCTTTTTATTTGTACTTCCCGTTTTCCTATTTTCGTATCTGTTTTTCCATCCTACGGTTGCCTGGAAGAGATCGCTTTTAGCGATAAGGTCGCCCATTGCTACTTTAATTTTAGTCTTTAAGTTTTTATGTCTTTTATTTTAAATTTAGTGCAATAAAGAGTTAATCTATCTATCTATCTAATCTATCTAACGTACCTAGTTCCTGTTTGCGTTATTTTGCCGGCCATTTAGTCTATGTGTTCTTCCAGACTATAATTTACTTGTACTCCAAATTTCAGCCCGATCTGTTCATACATTACGACGTGATTGAGCAACAAACATCTATTCATTGATATTTATGATATTAGCAGGATGACAATACTTGAATGTTTGTTGCTCATAAGCGTCGGAACGACTGAATGGATCGATTTGAAATTCGAAACACAGATAGTTTATAGTCTGGAGTAGCATATAAGCTACTTACTAATAACTAAAAAAATGCATAGTTCCTCTGGCAATAATAATAAACAAGCTGTTACCCGCGAATTTGTCTGCATAGAATCTGAGATGTGGTATGCGTAGAAATTGACTGTTTTATTCAAATTTCAAATCTAAACAAGCAACAGCTGCTCTTGACGGGGGAACGGCGACTTCCCGGACCCTTGGGTTCAAATACCACGCGCACCACTGTATAAGGTAGAAGACATATGCGTAATGCCGCTAAATTAAAAACCGTGAAGAAAAACATCGCAAGGAAACCGACATGTACCTGGAATCTTTCAGTCATGTGTCATCCACCAACCCGCACTGAACCAAGGTGGTGGATTATGACCTTGACTCTCTCCTTGCGAGAGAAGGCCCCGAGTCCCAGTAGTGGGAACATTTAGCGGGCTGCTAATCCTGCTAAATTTTAACTTAATCCGTTGAACCGTGGAACGGTTGATTAATAATATTAGAAACTATATTTTTTCCGAATTAATAAGGACCTAAGGATTCTATGTAATATTTCACACTATAAAACACCTGTGTTTCAAATATCAAACCAATTCGTTGTGTTAATCTGACGTGTTAGTAGTATAGAATAACATATTGCTTTACTACATTTTATCACAGAAAAGTGCAAAGTTTAATTAACTATAACATCGGAATGGCTTATTCACAGATTTGGTTGAAGTTTGTAACACAGATACTTTTAAGTCTGGCATTGAACATTACTTAACTACTTTTCAACCCAAAAAAGTGCAAAATTTTTTAGGGAACAAATATTTACCGTAACATCGGAACTAAACATAAACAATCTCACGACGCGGTGGTTCTTTTGATTTTAAAGGCGAGACCGTAATGAATGTAAACCAAAACCCAAAACGTAAACATTATCTTGGGAGACACAATAAACTATAGCAACTTAGCAATTCATGAATTGTTATTTAACTACATAGGCAAATGTTGCGCCTATCCTACCTACTTACTAACTAATCGACGATACTCTACTACAAAGAACATGGTATCATGTAAGTGTAAAAAAAAATCGGTGGCGGCGCCCCTATTGTCTTGGCGCCTGTGTGCGCCGCACACTTCGCACACAGGGGCGGCTCGGCCCTGTGTGTAGGTACTGGTATGTAACAACATTCGTAATATTAGTAGGATGATTGATCAACAAACATCCTAATTTTGTCATTTATAATATTAGTAGGATTAATTATATTATTTTGTTCACAGAACGTTCCGCACGTTCGAGGTGTCGAGCAAGAAGGTCAGTTCCCGCAGCAGCAAGGCCGTGCTCCCGTTCCCGGCGGGGCACGCGCTGCATGGCCTGCGCCTGCGCCTCTACCACGACGATACGCTGCAGACCTTCTACAGGTGAGAGCTATATCATAAAGACCATCATCTACACTAATATTAAAAAGCTGAAAAAGAGGTTTTTTGTTTGAACACGCTAATCTCAACAGCTGCTGGACTGATTTCAGATATTCTTTTATGAAAGAAAATAAGTTCATTCTGTGAGAAAACTAAGTGAAATTGAGAATGTCTGGAAAGTTTTTACGTGATTTGTCGAATAATATCTGACCGAAAAATCGCCAAAATTACCTCACTTTATGGATCATCCCCTATCATCTAAGTGACAGCCTATGCACTGAATATCTTGAGGGATACCTCCCAAGAGCTAAAGGAGCCGCGACTACGCTCGTCGCATTCTCCCGACTAGACCAGCCGTTACTTTATACAGACTTTAGCAGGTGTATAACAAAACATTATATTGTCAATACATTTAGTAGCGTCTACAACATGTTAACGAAGACACTAATATTCGCCTACAGCTAACCCATAACACTTGCCCTCACTGCTTTAGTGTACTTTTACCACAGCACAAAATTTACAGTATGATTGTTCCACAGACGTCTTCAGTTCAGCCCCGACGGATTACTGATAGCGGTCCCAGCTGGCAAGATAGAACCGGAACAGGGCAAGATGGAAGGGAAACCCATTAACGCTGTCTACATCTACACGAGATATAGTTTGAAAGTGTGAGTACAACTACACCAAATTCCTATTTAATAAAGCATTTGTAGTCACAATATAATTGTCCAGTAAAAAATCACAATCAAAATTTGCAGTCAGATTTAACTTCATCACATATCTTGAACCTTCCATGGGAACTCATCAAGGGGGATCAATGCTCCTATACAAGTCAGTAGTATCCTGTCGGCGGGTATGTCAGACACTTATTGCCTTGAATGTGGTATCAGACAGGGTGGTTTGACTTCGCCTACTCTATTCAACCTGTACTTGAACGGTCTGACACTCGTGCTTAACATTCTTCATATCGATGCTACGTAGATGGAGTATGTGTCAATAATCTGAATTGCTGTTGAACGCGTCGATCCGCCTCGTACGCATAGGCAACTTTTTATAGCGAAAAATTACGGGAATGGGAACTACGCGGGAATACCGCGGTGCCGCAAGTCACACAAAGTGGCACAAGGGTGGATGAATGATGATGTCCTATTTTATGTTGTAATATCTGTAAGAGAATAGCTATGATGACTAAAAAAACTAATTAGTCTGACAGATTCTTAAAAAATATTAAACATGTATTTTTTCTTTAGTTTCACAAACAAATAATTACACAGATAAAGTGTAAATGTCAGTTCATTGTATGATTTTTACGAAGATGTGACATCACAACTCACAACCCCCTCCACTCCGGAAGTTTGATGAAATTTTGTTGATTTTGAACAATTTAAACATTGTTAGTACAAATTTTGTACATATTACAATAATACCTTTTGTACTATTAATGAATTTAAAATTTAAATAAAACAAAAATACGTGGTCCATATTTTTCCATAATCTACTAGACGGACTAATTAGAATGGTATATTTTTGACCATCATTTTGAACATATGAATTTTATAAATCAACGGATGTGCCCTCCCACTTCAGGCGCACGGAATTATGTTCTCGTGATCGTGACAGTGAGCTCGCTCTTTCCGTTTTAGTCGATTGAAGGAAGCGGTGAACGCCGGACGTTTATACCTATCGCTTTTCGTTGTCAATAACCAAAATAAGTAGGAACGCAACATACCTCGCCACTAGCGATTCTAGGGGTCCAAAAACCACTCACGCTACACACAGACATGCAATTTGTTAACAATTTCAAGCTCAGGGTACATACATTGATTTATACCGAAGTTTTTGATCTAATCGTCATCTATTGTAAATGAATAGCGACGTGTTTGTTGTGTCACGTTAGTCCGGCGTGCGTGGTCCCGTGCGGCGAGCCGGCGCTGGTGGTGCGGTGGTCGCCGCGTACGTACGGGCCGCGCGCGGGCGGGCCGGCGCCGGCGCTGCCCGCGCCGCGCCGCATGCTGCTAGCTGTGGGCACGCGCCGCTCCGTGCTGCTCTACGACACGCAGCAGAAGACGCCGCTCGCGCTCATCTCCAACATACACTACACGAGGTAACACACGACATGCACCAGAGTACGCTCATCTCCAACATACACTACACGAGGTAACACACGACATGCAGCAGAGTACGCTCATCTCCAACATACACTACACGAGGTAACACACGACATGCACCAGAGTACGCTCATCTCCAACATACACTACACGAGGTAACACACGACATGCAGCAGAGTACGCTCATCTCCAACATACACTACACGAGGTAACACACGACATGCAGCAGAGTACGCTCATCTCCAACATACACTACACGAGGTAACACACGACACGCACCAGAGTGCGCTCATCTCCAACATACACTACACAAGGTAACACACGACATGCAGCAGAGTACGCTCATCTCCAACATACACTACACGAGGTAACACACGACACGCATCAGAGTGCGCTCATCTCCAACATACACTACACAAGGTAACACACGACATGCAGTAGAGTACGCTCATCTCCAACATACACTACACGAGGTAACACACGACACGCACCAGAGTGCGCTCATCTCCAACATACACTACACAAGGTAACACACGACATGCAGCAGAGTACGCTCATCTCCAACATACACTACACGAGGTAACACACGACACGCACCAGAGTGCGCTCATCTCCAACATACACTACACAAGGTAACACACGACATGCAGCAGAGTACGCTCATCTCCAACATACACTACACGAGGTAACACACGACACGCACCAGAGTGCGCTCATCTCCAACATACACTACACAAGGTAACACACGACATGCAGCAGAGTACGCTCATCTCCAACATACACTACACGAGGTATCACACGACACGCACCAGAGTGCGCTCATCTCCAACATACACTACACAAGGTAACACACGACATGCAGCAGAGTACGCTCATCTCCAACATACACTACACGAGGTAACACACGACACGCACCAGAGTGCGCTCATCTCCAACATACACTACACAAGGTAACACACGACATGCAGCAGAGTACGCTCATCTCCAACATACACTACACGAGGTAACACACGACACGCACCAGAGTGCGCTCATCTCCAACATACACTACACAAGGTAACACACGACATGCAGCAGAGTACGCTCATCTCCAACATACACTACACGAGGTAACACACGACACGCATCAGAGTGCGCTCATCTCCAACATACACTACACAAGGTAACACACGACATGCAGCAGAGTACGCTCATCTCCAACATACACTACACGAGGTAACACACGACATGCACCAGAGTACGCTCATCTCCAACATACACTACACAAGGTAACACACGACATGCACCAGAGTACGCTCATCTCCAACATACAGTACACGAGGTAACACACGACACGCATCAGAGTGCGCTCATCTCCAACATACACTACACAAGGTAACACACGACATGCACCAGAGTACGCTCATCTCCAACATACAGTACACGAGGTAACACGAAACGCAGCAGAGTACGCTCATCTCCAACATACACTACACGAGGTAACACACGACATGCACCAGAGTACGCTCATCTCCAACATACACTACACGAGGTAACACGAAACGCAGCAGAGTACGCTCATCTGCAACATACACTACACGAGGTAACCCACTACATACAGCAGAAGTACCTCATTACTAGTACAGAGATGTACCCACAGTATAAAGATATATTTTCAATAGTTCATCGCCTTTAGTCATGGAAGAAACGCCGATAATGTCTAGACACGGATAGATAAAACCAATAACTGAACTGCGCTCACGAAATACTAACATTGTAATTTTAGCAATGGCGGGAGCGGGCTTCCCGCGTCTCACCCCGCACGGTCGCCCCGTCTAGACAGACGGCTTTGTTGAACAACTGTATGATTTAATAGTCTGTGGGTGTGCTAAAAGGTGATGCCTCTGTTGTTACGGCTACGCAACCTTATAGCGGCAATAGAAGTACATCATCTGTGAAAATTTCTACTGTCTAGCTTTCACTGTTCTTGAGATTCAGCCTGGTGAAAGACGGACAGCGAAGTCCAAGGGTCCCGTTTTTACCCATTAGGTACGGAACCCTAAAAAATCGTGTAATCATATGCCTCTTGAAGAGTTTCGGATTTTTTCCTTTATCAGTTATACTGATTAATTTTAACCTTTCTTCTTGTGTCGATATTCACTAAACTATACCTACAATCTAAAACTTATTTTAAAAGATTTAACAAAATTATTTTTGTTTAAAAAAATCAATATTTGTCACCCAGACTAACAGACCTGACATGGTCTCCGGACGGGCTGACGCTGGTGGCATCGAGCACGGACGGGTTCTGCTCCGTCATCACGTTCGCAGACGGCGAGCTCGGGACGCCGCTACCTGATGTCGACGAACAGACTACTCCAACGGGAGAACCAGGTAATTATGTCTATGTTTTTCTTTTTCTTTTATAGGGACATGTTTATTTAAAAAAAAAAAAACTTTTTATATTAGCCACTCCTCGGACTCCACTAAACGGGTGTTCTTTTGTACAAGTATCTTGGATTGCAACACTTTGCTGTTTAAGATGTTCAATTGGTGTAACATTGTTTTAGATAGCACTATAAGAAGTCCATTTATGTTAACTGAAAAGTTACTAACATTTTTAGCTTTTTTGTCATAAAAGCAACTGCTTTTTTATAAGTTTATTTGGCTAAGCATCGCTATTCAGCATGATCATGCTGCCAGTATGTCAGGTATGCTTCCAACTGATAATGGCACATTTTGGTTATCCCTAGACCTTAATTGGTCAATGGATATTTCTTTATGGATACTTAATGGTTTTTAGTTAGTTTTAATTTAGCTCTTATAATTTGCTGTGATGATTGAAATATCTGTCATACATTTTTGTTGAGGATTAATATTTTAAATCTGTCTTGGTCTGATAGTTTTATAAATGATACTCAAATAGCTTTAACAGCATAAAGTTATACTTACTTAATTATCATAATACTATTTCAGCGTCAATGGAAGTACAAGCCAATGAACAAACAAAAGAGAAAACACCAGAGCTAGCTGCCACAAAAGAAAAACCCCAAGAGAACAAACCGAAAGAAAAACCAGAACCAAAATTAACAACCCCCAAAATAGACTCGTACATCAAGTTCAAAGCTCCTTCAAAGACCCAGAAGAAAACTGAACCACCAAAAACTCCAATCAAAATAGATGTTCTAGAAGACAGTGCAATGCCTTCATGGTCAGACAACAGTAGCAATGAAATCATACGGCCTAAGGATACAGAACCGATGGACGTGGACAAATCAGACATTGTTGTAATAGAAGATAGTGAAGATATTAAACTGGTTTATGAAGAGACTGAGGGTCCGACATCAACGGATACTTCCCCGAACACAGAATCTGTAAAAACTCCAAGTGAGACGTCTCCAGAAGTCCCATCAAACAGTCTCCCTAAAGGCCAATCAAGTATATCTTCAATAGTGCCAGCAAAAACCGTATCTCCAAAACGTCCGTCAAGTAGTAGTGATTCAGAGAACACGTTTATGAAGACAGCTAAAATAACAGACATGAAAGAAGTGGTTCAAGTGAAACCAACGCCAAGTCCCAAGGCGCCGCGGCGAGTCAACTTTGTTACGCTGTCAAGTCCGAAAAACAAAAAGAAATTATAGGTTAATTTTAATTTAATCAAATATACACATAACAATATTTTAATACAGTACATATTTTAATTCCGTTGTTTTATTTGGAAATTGCTTGTGCTCATTAAGTTGATACACGGACGGAATTTAGGGGTACTTTTTATCCGACTTCAAAGAAGGAGGTTAAATTTGATTATGTTTTTTTAAGAAACGCGATAGCTGTGAATCGATTTTGATGTTTTTTTTGTTTGGTAGATCGTACTTCGGAGGTACCGCGTAATAGAAATCAAAAATCGGTGTAGCGGTTTTTGAAATATCAACATATACTAAAATTTGCTAACTAGGACGACGGATTCGTATTAGGTACCTCGCTGTTTAATTGGAATAGTTTAGTTAATTTCACAAAATGGAGTTTATGTATAATTTAATTAGAAAATAAAACCGGCCAAGTGCGAGTGGAACTCCCGCACGAAGGGTTCCGTACCATAAGCAAACAAACGGCGAAAACCTCTTTGACTTTATCCGGATTTCCTTATACATTGCAATTTCCGCAGACAGGCAAAAAGTTTGTTCACAATTTTGATTTTTGCCTCATGCTTCGGACGATGAATTCGTTTTCGCGTTTTATTTTTACTAGTGGCGCCATCTAGTTTGCTTGAGACGGACTAATCGAACAAGAAACTGTAAAAAATAAAGTTTGTTGTATGGGAGCCCCCCTTAAATATTATTTTTAGTATTTGTTGTTATAGCGGCAATAGAAATACATCATCTGTGAAAATTTCAATTGTCTAGCTATCACCGTTTTTGAGATACAGCCAGGTGACAGACGGACGGACAGCCAAGTCCAGTAATAGAGTTTCGTTTTTACCTTTTGGGTACGGAACCTAAAAAATAATGAGTGTTTCCGTTTAATTTGAAATTGCAGTTGATTTTTGAGTTTCTTCGAAAAAACTATCTAATTTTAGTTTTTCTAGTTACATTTCCTAGAGTTTATGCGACGGTCCTACGCATACCTTAGTATCTATACCTTATCTCCTGATTATCGTATTTGTTATTGTAGGGGATCCACATTAAAAATCCTCACAAGTGAGAATCACGCAAAAAGTTCGCTCCATTTGCGAAACTGATGCGTGAGACATCAGGTTGGTTCCCAGGTTCGGTGTGGCTGTGGTGGTGAAAATAAACGATTAGGTATTGGCTTTTTAGTATTATAGCAAGCGAGATCATTTGTTCTACTCTCCGCCATTGTCCAACTTAATTTATAAGAAGAGATTAAAATAAATCGGAAAGCGGCGTATCTAAACCTCACTAGCAATAGCCTACTGCCCTTCTCGTAATTTCATAAGCTTTTTCAGATTTATATGTATATATTTCAGATTTATATAATACATATTTTTCAATAATCAAGTACCTCCTTAATACCTATGGACACAAGACCGTGAGTCTTGTATTTCAGTTACCATTAATGAATAAGACGCTCAACATCAGGCTAGGTGTTCAAACGAAGGCTTACATTCGATGAAAACACAGTTATAGTGGTCGGCAAACAAGTTGACCCAAAATTGACGTGGAAGGGGAAAGTTCGCGCATGTACACTAATACAATTCCACCAAAAATACCTCAAAAACGTTTCTGCGCAGCTAACTTCACTGGGTCAACTTGTTTGCCGGCATATTTGCGGCTATACCTACGTTTAAAATTATTTAGTCCATTTTTTACAAAATACCGTTACCAATATAATTTATGCTCAATCCGCAATGAGATCAAAGGGTAGAAAATAAATAACCAAATATAAATTTGAACATTTTTAATATTTTTTACAATTCATGTAATAATAACCTTTGTTAGGACTATCACATTTTAATCTATAAATATTTTTACACAAAAAATAGTGTAACTGGCTGACTTACGTTTCAACATTTGTTTTATCTAATATGAACATTTGATCATTTATACCGTCATTTTAATAAATTATATCCTAATTACCAACAGAGTATGTTCTTAGTACAGTATGTGAGGAGGCTAATCATTTGTCTACCAGTGCCATTGTCTAATTTAATACTGCTTGCTAAGGAGTAACATACATATTTTCGACCATTGGGTTAGGATCTTGAGAGGACTTTTTGACTAAAATGTCAAAGTAAAATATACTTATTTATTCTGTTTTAATTAGAGGACATTGAGTCATATTTCACTATTTCAATGGGGTGTTTTCCAGTTGCAAAAATAACTGTCAAAGACAGTTCCCAATTTCACCATAGGTGGCGCCAATGTTTTATTTTGTTAGAGAAATTTGACAAAAACAAACAGTGGTGCCACACTTGGAAAAAATTAGAACTATCTTTGACAAGTCGACCGTCGAAGTGCATCGGGTAAACGCCTTATACCAGAACGCGACAAAGAATTAGGTAGGTAAATAACAGAAACTATATTTAAACTTGTGGTCCGATCGATAGAACATCGTAGCAGCGTCGGATATAAAACTGTCACCGAAATCCTCTGGAAGAGTCATACACACGATGTTTGTATTTTACCAAGCCGTCGCTCATAGATGTATCTGTCTTGGACACAGTCACACAGTCCATAAGAAATTGGTTGATGCATATACATATAGATATTGACTTTATGTCAGCACTCAGCACCTAGATATGTTAAGTTTGAAATGTCTGTTTTTAATTGACTTAAAAAAAAGCGTCCCTTTGCACGCGACCCTGGTTTTTCACTAAGAATTTTATGGCTTTTTGGATTTACTGTTTTATGGCTTTGCAAACGCCATGTATTTTCTGCACTTTTATTCTATTCGGTGTACATATCGTGTATCGGTGTAATGTCGTAAAGTTTTCCGATTGCAACCCTAGATATTTTTGAAATACGATGGCTATTTTATTATTTCACATGCCATGTAAATCCTTTCTTACAATTTAATCCCTAATGGATATCTGCCAACCATCGGCATCATTTAGACGCACAGTGTTATAAGTGCAAAATAAATGATCGAAAAATATCCAAAAGCGCAAAACGACAAGTTAGTACAGACAAAGTATACAATAACTGTCAAAAATATGTACAAAGCTTAAAAAATGACAAGAATCTTTTTTTAATGCTACTCTGTTGCTCCGAATTTATTTTGGTGAGTCAAAAAATGGTAAGATGACAAGATGTAAAAAAAAAATAGTTTTTTAAGCTAAACTACACCAAAGGGAAATGTCTTATTTTAACTCAAAATTTAACTGTTTCCTACATATACATGTAATCTAATAAATAATTGAAATGTTTTTTTAAGTGTCCTTTGTTGCAGCTTTGAATACAGAATTTTCCTACCTTAAAAGTAATTTGTAATTTATAGTATTTACTGAACTTAACTAAATAAAAAATTTGAATAACAAACTTTAGACAAATCATCCATTATTTATTAAAACCATAGATATCAGGGGAACAAAGTGAACATTACTTTTCAATCTAACACAATATTTTTACAGTTAAAATGCTATACATTTCTCAATAATTTATAATTTTACTAAATATAATATGTAGTTAGTATCATAATTATACAAAATGAGACAACTAATTACCAAAACAACTAATGGTAAGAAAAACATAAAACTAACATATTATTAGTTTGCTACTAATTATTATTTTTTACTTTACATTATATTATACAGTGTAACACAAAGAGATATATTGTTAATTACGATTTTTATATTATGCCAAATCGCCAAAAAAAAAGTTCTAGTGTTACCATATACGACTCACCAAAATAACTACCTAAACTATATTTTATTTGAATAAGCAAGGAGCATAAGTCGGTGTCGCCAGACTAACATCTATGTTTTAAATAGCCAGATCCAGGGGGTCTATTGCATTACTAAAATAGTCGTAGTTTTGATATGGCTCTTTATATTTGAAATCGACTGAGCACTTTCAGAGAACCTGCGACAAACATTCTGATACAAGATTTTTGTATATACAAAATAACGCGTGTGATTATAATCTGTCGGTAGGTTAGGTTAGTTTATAATATAACGTAGTTAGATTATAATTTGACAGGTTTTTTTTTAATTTTACGGTAACATATACAGATTCAGATTCTTCCTGTAAATTAACGATGTCTGCCAACAGAAATCGTTTATTAAAAAGTATGCATGTTTATTCAGCTTTGAATTTTGACTGTGAAAAGTACTTATAAGTAATTTTGAATTTCTGCCATTGTGCGTATAAATGAAAATATATATATATGTATATAGAATAGATGCAGACACAAGATAATTGTGTATATTGCATACTGTGAGAAGATTTTTTGACGTGATAACGTCTTATAATTCGATGAAGCCGGCTGCACGCCCACAAAACATGACGTCATGTAGCGTTACCGTCGGTCGTTACCTCGCCGCATGTTTGTTACAGTTGTATTAATTATTTCGACCAGTAGTTCAAGCGGGGATGTAGCTCAGTGGTAGAGCGTTCGCTTTGCATGTGAAATGCTCCGGGTTCGACCCCCGCCATCTAAAAGCTTTTTTGCATTGTTTTGATTGAAAATGACTAAATTCTACTGATTACTTTTTACATACAAATCTATTAAACAAATGAAATTTTCTTTTGAAAAATGCTACCATTCCATCAGTATTTTCTTAAGACGTTGTCACGTTCTATCGTCAGTAAACCGACTTTACAGGCAAACATTTTTTTATAGTCGAAGAGTGACGACAGGTCGAGCAGGACATGTGTCCGATGACAAGCTACACGCCTGCCCCTAACAGCACTGTGTCACGCAGCTATTGGAACATGATTGGAGCATATGGAAGAGTCCAAATCATTTTTATAGTATCTCATCACGTAATTTCTTTGGAAACATCGCCCTTCCAACCGTAATGCATGTGATGTTTCGACATTACCGCTTGACGGTAGAATGTATGATGAATCAGGTAATTTATGGAACTCTTTTCACCATTTCGACGGTAAATATTCAGTGATTAGGGACTTCATTAGGGCCTTCATAAGGAGATAGTCAAGGCCATAACCCACCACGCTGGTCTAATGCGGGTTGGCGAATGACGCGTGTCCTCGAAACACGTCGGTTTCTTCACGACGTTGTCCTTCACCGTTAAAGCCACTGACATGGCTGGTAGACATGATATGACCGAGTTTCAATATATTCTAAACGAAAATAGTAACTGATTTTTTTATCTAGACCCAAATTGATTTGCTAAATTTCGTGATAACCATGAATATACTTGTAAGTAAACTTAGGCGCTGCGCAAACGTAGAAACTTTTTGTTTCCAGACACCGAACACTTTTTGTTCGTCAATTAGTATGTTCGCAACGAGACACAAAAAATGTTACGTTTGCGCAGGGAGTGGTTCTGTAGAAAACAAATTAAGAGTATATTCATATTGGCGCCTTAAGTTAAATGATGTCTCTTTTTGTTCGTTTGATATCAGAGGGTTAAATAGATATGAAGTTAAGGGTGATCGAATACAAACTATCTGAAATGTACCCAATGAATGCTATAATAGTTATTTTTCTTCGTTATTTGGATGATGGTTGGCTCCAAAACATACCATTCTAATTAGTCCGTCAGCTAGATTTAATGGAAAAATATGGGACACGTATTTTTATCAAATTTTAAAAAATCGACAAAGATAGAGATCGTCAAACTTCCGGAGTGGGGGTTTGTGATGTCACGTCTACATAAAAATCGTATATAGGCGTGACGTCACTCGAAACTTAAAAGTTTCTAAGCAATATATTTTCGTCATATTTTGTTAGTAAACGAAAGAAAAAATATGTGCAATATTTTTTAATAATGTAATTGACAGACTAATTAGTTTTTTTTAGTCGTCACGCCTTTTGTACAGTAATACCACTCGTATAAATAAAAAGAAGGTTTACGAAAATATCATTCAGAATAAAGAAAAGAAAAATTCAATCATAAATATTTTAAATTTTCGCTTCTGATAAAATATTTAAACTAAAAATGTTTATTGTACATATAAAAGGCATACATACCTGCACCTATTTTAATTATTTAACTTTTAATATTGTATTGAATCCTAGGATAACTTACAATAGTGACTTTCAATATTTTCTACCGATGCGGGTAGTTTGTTATTCACAGATCATTCAAAAACATTATAATCTTTAAGTCCTAAGCAACAAGGTCGAAAGTTGGTTACCGATGTAACTTCACTTGTATCAGTCTTGTCTTAACTTCTAATTTATTTTATTGCTTTCTGTTGGAAGGTTGTCCTTATCTGTAGAGCCTCGCGAATTCTCTGAGCAAACGTGTCATTTCTTTCACTTTCTCCGCCCTGAAAACAAAAAATTAATTTCAGAATATAGGATAGAATTGCACATAGGCTATTTTTTATCCCGGAAAATAAGGGGAATGAGAACTATGCGGGTGAAATCCGCGGTGCGTTGCTAGTCATAACTATTTTAAATATTGTGGAATCGAGCGTTGCGGGCAGTAACCCACTATGGCTTAAATGACAAACATTAGTTACACTGCTGCTTTGTAGCGACCGGGGGGGTTTACCGCCTAACGAAAAACGCTTTGACGCTTTGATATTGCTGTCTCTTTTCTTCTCGCTTGAAATGAAAGAGACGGCAATGCCAACTTTGGCAACTTTGGCATTGCCGTCTCTTTCATTTCAAGCGAGAAGAAAAGAGACAGCAATATCAAAGCGTCAAAGCGTTTTTCGTTAGGCGGTAGAAGCGCCGGAGATCCCGGCCGTACGAAGACATGGCTAACATGGCTAGATCTGTTCTCCCAACGTGTCTCACTTGACGGCGCCCTCGTGGAACTGGCCGCACTGCAGCTCGGTGGCGGCGGCATGGCTAACATGGCTAGAGCAGCTGGTGTACAACGTGTCTCACTTGACGGCGCCCTCGTGGAACTGGCCGCACTGCAGCTCGGTGGCGGCATGGCTAACATGGCTAGAGCAGCTGGTGTACAACGTGTCTCACTTGACGGCGCCCTCGTGGAACTGGCCGCACTGCAGCTCGGTGGCGGCGGCATGGCTAACATGGCTAGAGCTGGTGTACAACGTGTCTCACTTGACGGCGCCCTCGTGGAACTGGCCGCACTGCAGCTCGGTGCCGGCGGCATGGCTAACATGGCTAGAGCTGGTGTACAACGTGTCTCACTTGACGGCGCCCTCGTGGAACTGGCCGCACTGCAGCTCGGTGGCGGCGGCATGGCTAACATGGCTAGAGCAGCTGGTGTACAACGTGTCTCACTTGACGGCGCCCTCGTGGAACTGGCCGCACTGCAGCTCGGTGGCGGCGGCATGGCTAACATGGCTTGAGCTGGTGTACAACGTGTCTCACTTGACGGCGCCCTCGTGGAACTGGCCGCACTGCAGCTCGGTGCCGGCGGCATGGCTAACATGGCTAGAGCTGGTGTACAACGTGTCTCACTTGACGGCGCCCTCGTGGAACTGGCCGCACTGCAGCTCGGTGGCGGCGGCATGGCTAACATGGCTTGAGCTGGTGTACAACGTGTCTCACTTGACGGCGCCCTCGTGGAACTGGCCGCACTGCAGCTCGGTGCCGGCGGCATGGCTAACATGGCTAGAGCTGGTGTACAACGTGTCTCACTTGACGGCGCCCTCGTGGAACTGGCCGCACTGCAGCTCGGTGGCGGCGGCATGGCTAACATGGCTTGAGCTGGTGTACAACGTGTCTCACTTGACGGCGCCCTCGTGGAACTGGCCGCACTGCAGCTCGGTGCCGGCGGCATGGCTAACATGGCTAGAGCTGGTGTACAACGTGTCTCACTTGACGGCGCCCTCGTGGAACTGTCCGCACTGGTGCTCGGTGGCGGCATGGCTAACATGGCTAGAGCTGGTGTACAACGTGTCTCACTTGACGGCGCCCTCGTGGAACTGGCCGCACTGCAGCTCGGTGGCGGCATGGCTAACATGGCTAGAGCTGGTGTACAACGTGTCTCACTTGACGGCGCCCTCGTGGAACTGTCCGCACTGGTGCTCGGTGGCGGCGGCATGGCTAACATGGCTAGAGCTGGTGTACAACGTGTCTCACTTGACGGCGCCCTCGTGGAACTGGCCGCACTGCAGCTCGGTGGCGGCATGGCTAACATGGCTAGAGCTGGTGTACAACGTGTCTCACTTGACGGCGCCCTCGTGGAACTGGCCGCACTGCAGCTCGGTGGCGGCATGGCTAACATGGCTAGAGCTGGTGTACAACGTGTCTCACTTGACGGCGCCCTCGTGGAACTGTCCGCACTGGTGCTCGGTGGCGGCGGGCCCGGCGCGCGGCAGGCGGCGCAGCGCCGGCTCCAGCCAGTCCACGCGCGCGCTCCGCTGGTAGCGCACCAGCTCCAGCAGCACCTCCGCCACCTCCGACAGCATGTACGAGTGCAGGTGCAGCACGCTCGACTCGATCAGCGCGTACGTCAGCTCGCCGCCGTACGATGATATGGCAGATACGGCTAGCACTGAGGAGTATACAAATATATTTAATAATCCTTCCGATAATATAATTTGCTTATTTATTTATGGTACGATCATCCGGAAAACAAAGATGGCAACTCTGATCACCAAAGGCGGGTCCAGCTTTGGCGACGGGGGAAGTGGGGCGCCATTAACTTGCATTACTTATTAAGCACATGTCCTGGTCAGCTTGTCACTCGACATAATAACAAATAAATTGGACGTCATATTTCTACATTCTATCGGCAGTTCCTGCTAATTCAGCTTAATTCACAGCACACGAAAACTTTGTCTGTGGTGCGCCAAAATAAATGCTCACTTGAAAAAGTTTTATCGCGCCACTTCCGTAACTTTTTTTATCTTACGGTTTTAGTCGCACATTTTTTTCAGCTTGGTCGCGCAGCAAAGTCCCTATCTTCTCTAAGCTTGCCGCTGCCGTAAGGAACTTCATTCTAATAAAATTAAATTGAATCAAAACAAACCATATTAAATCAAATATAAACAGATAAAGAGGAAAGATTTGTATTTTTGTATGTATGTAATAAACTCAAAAACTACTGAACCGATTTGAAAAATTTTTTTGCCAAGAGAAAGCTACATTATCACTGAGTAACATAGGCTATTTTTATT
Organism: Ectropis crepuscularia; assembly: GCA_963693475.1. NCBI lineage: Eukaryota > Metazoa > Arthropoda > Insecta > Lepidoptera > Geometridae > Ectropis > Ectropis crepuscularia. The sequence continues at coordinate 25,396,740 of OY856342.1, forward strand.
ACAAGAAAAAAATAGTGATACTTGGAATTTTTTACTAAAACCAACGCAAGGTATAAAAAAAACAGCCATAAAATGGCTTTCATCGCATACGCTGCGGAAAGTACCAATGATAGAACCAAACAATGTTCTACAATATTGTAGAACGTATTAAAATCTACAAAAAACCTCGCGAGAGCATATGTCTAACTACAGTAATTACGTCGCTAGGTCGCTACAACTGCTTTTTTACATTTTAAAAGAAGATAAAAATGCCGATCAATTTAAGACCATGCTATTCATACATTTGTTTTAATTCTTATCAAAATAAATTATTTCTCAATCAAGACTGTTTTAATACCTATTGATTCCTTTTTGAATTATTAAAATCGGACATTCCATTCAAAATATATTACGAAATTAAAAATATGCATCCTAAATATTTGCAACGACGCGACGGCCGGCAGAATTATGAAGAGTGTACATACAGTACAGCGCAGCGTTCATCCCAGTCAGAGTGATTTTATCTCAGAATACTTCTTTATCATGTACCACGTAGGTACATCGTTTCAAGACTACTCAAAATCAAAGAAATCACTTTGAGAGAAGCTTTAATTTCTCGGTGTCCGTTGAGGCTGAGAGAGTTGTTTGTGGTAATATTATTATTTTGTTTTCCTTCGGAATTATGGCACATTTTTGAAGACAATTTGTGTCAAGACATCAAACATACAGCCCAACAACGAGATCCGGATTATGATGTATATGTCACAGCCGGATTGTATAGTTCGCCGTATTACATTACGGCTAGCCGTTTTGAAAAACGGGGCCGTTTTGTAATGCGGCGGTTCAACGATTAGCCGCATTGTCATTGCAATACGTTCTTCAATAAGGCGGTCCACGTTCAGCCGCATTGTATTACTACTTATGTTGTAAGGAGACCATATTTCAAAAAATAACAACACAAAATCTAAATTAATTTCATTTATCTGAAAAAATTTATCGATTATTTCGGACGATATTCCGTACTATTTTTTTTTACAACATTTTACCTCTCACGTAAAGTTTGAAAGCCCATAACTTGATATCGGTGACGGTACACCTAAGAAACATGGTGCACTTCCATAGACAAGGGTCTATTATCGGAACATGTTCCATCGTAGATAGCATCGTCGCTTAACATCAGGTGAGATGGTGGTCAAGTGCGAAACTATTATAGTTTAAAAAAAAAAGATTTGACTCCGGGTCCCGTCAGAAGCTCTGCGGTCAACCTTGAGTGTCGCTTCTCCATACTCGGCCTGCGCTCCACTACGGCTACTTGCATGGCTCGCTCCACTCAGCTCCTCCCTTGAGCTTCTGGCTCCCGCATTCTTTTAAATACACTCTAGGTGTAGTAGCGCCAAGACTAGGTGGAGTCGGGGTGCTCCGGGTCGGATCTGGGTCTCATGTAACCAACCCGGTCCGATTTAGTCTTAACAAGGTGGACGGTGGAAACGAAATAGTATCCAAGTAACGCCCAGGGTGACAAGTGCCACCCTAATAATATTGTGTACGATTCCTCCAAACTCCAGAATCCACTGTCACTTTAGCAATTTAGGAACACACAGTATTCAACGCCATAGCTGTTGTTATGTCAGGCAGCGCCATGAGTGTTAAGAATCGGAACTAAAAATTGTCAAAGAGGCGGTTAATCTCTCGCTTTATTACATTACGGCTAGCCGTGTTGAATAACGTATGGCGTTGAATACATTCCGGTAGTTTTTAAATCAGCTGTATTAAACCGCCATTTTACAAAACGGCCTTTAACCAACTAAGCCACCAGGCCAGCCTCACCTTTTGGTTTTTAATTTTGATCATTTGGAACAATTTGGTCATGTACCTGCATTTCATTTAGCATACCTACTGAACAAAAAAAGTTGACCCCGTGCGAAGCCGGGACGGGCCGCTAGTCAAATATAAACAGATTACGATGACTTACCTTGAACCCTCATGAATTTGTCATTCTCCATGCCCTGTTTGCGCGTGCGCTCGGCCGCCGTGCCGGTCGCGAAGGAAGCCAACTCGTGGAGGAACTTCATGACGGACGCGTTCGCCTCGCGGTGGTCCAACGCGGCCGCGCGCGCCGCGCACGCTGCCACGCCGCCCGCCGCGCCCGACGAGAGGAACTCGATCGGGATACGTTGGAGAACCCTGGTGGAGATAATATAACATAAGCGACTTTATAGAGACGACATACGGGTTAGTCGGCAGGTACCAGATCCTTCCCACTAGGGTCGAAGCCACGCCGCCCGCCGCAACTTCAGGAATGAGAGGAATTCAATCGGCATACACTGGAGCATCCTGATACAGATACACCAGTAAATAAGCATTAAAGCATAACTTTATGGGGTCGACATACCTACGACTATAAACCACAAGTCAGTAGGTGCTAAGCCAACGGCCCGCAACTACACGTACATAAGCAACTTTATGGGGTCGATATACGGGCTACAAATCGACAGGGTCGGCTTGTGACGAGAGAAACTCGATCGGAATACGCTAGAGCACCCTAACAGAGATGGGCGTTTTCACAATAACATAGTTTGGAAAGACAGTGGTAACATTTTGTTTCGAAACAAATGTAAAACAAATTTGACATATCCGGTCACAAAATGGAATTCTAGAATGATAAATATTTGGTGAAGTGACCAAAAGAGGGTCTAAAAACATCAAAAATTGCGTTACGTAAATACTTGAACACCCCCTGAAGAGTACTGACCTGATGCAGAGCCGGAACAGGTCGTCGACAGTGTCGGGGTGGTCGCGCAGCCCCTCCGGCGCTTGCAGCAGGAGGTCGGTGGGAGGGAGGTGGGCTGACCTGATGCAGAGCCGGAACAGGTCGTCGACAGTGTCGGGGTGGTCGCGCAGCCCCTCCGGCGCTTGCAGCAGGAGGTCGGTGGGAGGGAGGTGGGCTGACCTGATGCAGAGCCGGAACAGGTCGTCGACAGTGTCGGGGTGGTCGCGCAGCCCCTCCGGCGCTTGCAGCAGGAGGTCGGTGGGAGGGAGGTGGGCTGACCTGATGCAGAGCCGGAACAGGTCGTCGACGGTGTCGGGGTGGTCGCGCAGCCCCCGGCGCCTGCAGCAGGAGGTCGGGGGGGAGGGAGGTGGGCTGACCTGATGCAGAGCCGGAACAGGTCGTCGACGGTGTCGGGGTGGTCGCGCAGCCCCCGGCGCCTGCAGCAGGAGGTCGGGGGGGAGGGAGGTGGGCTGACCTGATGCAGAGCCGGAACAGGTCGTCGACGGTGTCGGGGTGGTCGCGCAGCCCCTCCGGCGCCTGCAGCAGGAGGTCGGGGGGGAGGGAGGTGGGCTGACCTGATGCAGAGCCGGAACAGGTCGTCGACGGTGTCGGGGTGGTCGCGCAGCCCCTCAGGCGCTTGCAGCAGCTCGAAGGTGCACGGCAGTAGAGCTTGCAGCAGGGAGATCAGCTCGTCCACGCACGACGGGGTCCCGGCTAGCTCGTCCACCTGACAACCACATCACACTCAATTAACATACGCCATACACTTACATAAAGAGAAATATTTAATTGCCAAAAAAAAATTACGACAGGCTCAATAATACCAGTCTAATAAATCATGTCATAAGTGACGCTCATCATCATCATCACCAGCCAAGCAAGACATTTTTTTTCATTAGCTTGGGAGCGTGCTTGTGGGCCGATGTTTGACAAATACTTCGATTTTTGAAATGAAAACTTCTTTTGGCGCAGACACACAGATTTTTCGTATTTCGTTCTAAAATCAAGCATCACACTTGTGATGAAAAAAATTTCCGGGCACACTCGGATGATCTAGGGATCTAAATGGTCATGGTCACAGTTACACCCTCCTGTTTCACCCGCGTAGTTTTCCAAGTGAGCTATCAAATTCTGAGTTATAAGTTTTCACTTCTATGACTGCCAATTTTTGAAGTGAAAACTTCTTTAGGCGCGCTATAGACAGAATTTTCGTGGGCTGTGAAATGGATTCATCAATCGTCACTTGGATATGATAATGGATCGGATCGGATATGAAATCTTCGGGTAAACTCGGTAAAAACGGCCAGGTAGGTACCAGGTCAACAGAAACAGTAAAGAGTTTCGATTACCTACCTCCAATAGCCCAGCGTTTATCTCCAAATACCAGGACAACAGAAATATAAAAGATTTGCGTTTGCCCCTAGGTGCCAGTACCAGGGCAACAGCAAGTTTTCACTTCTATCGGCAGTTCCTAGCACTGCCAATTTTTTTAAAATTAAGACTCAAGTCTTCGAGAGCCGTGCTCTGATATCACAGCTCGCCGGTGTACGTACCAGCACGCTGGCCAGGTAGAGCGTGGCGGAGTGCCGGTGCTCCTGGTACAGCGTCCGCAGCGAGGCGGACAGGGCCGGCAGCAGGGGCGCCACGCACGACTTCGAGAGCCGTGCTCTGATATCACAGCTCGCCGGTGTACGTACCAGCACGCTGGCCAGGTAGAGCGTGGCGGAGTGCCGGTGCTCCTGGTACAGCGTCCGCAGCGAGGCGGACAGGGCCGGCAGCAGGGGCGCCACGCACGACTTCGAGAGCCGTGCTCTGATATCACAGCTCGCCGGTGTACGTACCAGCACGCTGGCCAGGTAGAGCGTGGCGGAGTGCCGGTGCTCCTGGTACAGCGTCCGCAGCGAGGCGGACAGGGCCGGCAGCAGGGGCGCCACGCACGACTTCGAGAGCCGTGCTCTGATATCACAGCTCGCCGGTGTACGTACCAGCACGCTGGCCAGGTAGAGCGTGGCGGAGTGCCGGTGCTCCTGGTACAGCGTCCGCAGCGAGGCGGACAGGGCCGGCAGCAGGGGCGCCACGCACGACTTCGAGAGCCGTGCTCTGATATCACAGCTCGCCGGTGTACGTACCAGCACGCTGGCCAGGTAGAGCGTGGCGGAGTGCCGGTGCTCCTGGTACAGCGTCCGCAGCGAGGCGGACAGGGCCGGCAGCAGGGGCGCCACGCACGACTTCGCGAGCCGCACCGCGAACCGCACGCAGCGGCACCAGCGCTCCACCGTGCGGCCGCACGACCCGAACCTGCACAAAAACACATACATATTAGTAACTTACTAGGTGCGACTTCATTAAAACAATTAACGCAGGCCATCAACGCTCTGCTCTCTCAGCATCCAGAAGTTGACATTTTTGTCATTAAATTGTATGCGTTTGTTAATGTTTGTTTAAGTTCGTTACCAGTATGTGTAAGTTTAATATTTTTTTTGTTTTGTAAAATAATATGTTTGCTTTTTAATGTCCAAATTATCTTAGTATCTACCAATACCCGTAGGCATTTTACCCCCTTAAGGGCTCCCACACAAAACTGCGATGCGATGCGACGCTGCATCGGAGGAACTTGCGATGGCGAATTGCTCCGATGCGGCGTCGGCGTACATACTGCGCGGGGAAGCGCCTGCAATAGTACACGTTTCGCGTCACTCCGGTTTTAAAAAATCAAAAATAACAGTTAAAGTGCAAAATCTACCATAAAACCAGTAGCAGTTACAAGATAAAGGCAAAGGACACGAGGTACGCTAGTTGAATGAGACGTTAAGAAGGAATCCTTCACAATCACAACATCGTCAAAGGTAAACAAGATCAGCTGTTTCAAACTGTTAGCAACCTTTGATCCTTGAGCGAGCGCAATTCTGATCCACTCGATACGCAAGCGATCTCTGTATCGTTTGCTCGCTCACTCTGCAGTCGCTGCGCTATCTGTTTCGTTCACACTTTTCTCTATTGTTCCACAACTGTATAGAACTAAAGCAACAAGCAACCACTACCTTCGCTATGGATAAATATATTACGGTTAACAGTAACAAAGGAGTGGAGACGTTTTGCGCGGCATGTACTCAAAAAATTTCTACGTCTACATTTTTGAAATGCGAGAATTGTGAAGCGTACTACCATCCGATTTGCGTTAATAAGCCTTCTTCTGAAGTTGCTAAATTACGGCGTTGGAAGTGTCCGACGTGCCGAGCTGCAGAGCCTAAAAGCTGTAACCAGAACTCGCCATTGCTTGCGCGCGACCGCGTCGTTAGCCCGTCGGTGAATGTGAATGGTTCGAGTGCGCGAGCGCATAAGCGGCCGGCGCCCGGATCCCCTGATGTGGCGGCGGCGGGAGGAGGCGATGAGTCAGCGCTCGATATCGCCAAGGAATTGCGTTTTCTTAGAATCGATATGGCTGAAATAAAATCGTGCCTTAGGATTCTCACAGACGGCATGTCAGCGTGCAAGGCAAGATTGGACAATTTCGATTCCAGAATACGAATACTCGAAGATAACAGCAAGTTCGTCACGACGTTACGCGAAGAAATACAGGACTTGAAAGGCCAAGTAAATCGCCAGAGGCAAATGACACTAGACAAAGAATTGGAAGTTGTAGGAGTGGCCGAGTCACCGACGGAGAATCTTGAGCATATAGTTAAAGTTGTCGCTACGAAAATGGGAGTAAATTTGCCCGACTCCGAGATTGACTCCGTAACTAGGGTTGGCCAAAGAATCATAACTACTAGTAAAGACTCTCCCGCTTTTCCTAGGCCAATTGTAGTGAGGTTCACGAGAAAAATTAAAAGAAACGAAGTACTGAAAGCAGTTAAGGCCCGGCGACATGGACTGAAATCATCAGATTTGGATTTGGCTGGTTCTAGTCGAATCATTTACGTAAATGAACATCTCACTAAATATAACAGATTGTTATTTCGAGAAGCTAGACAGCGATCAAAAAACTCGGGATACCGCTACTGCTGGATTAGTAACGGAAAGGTGTATTTGCGTAAGAAGGAGGGAATCCCACCGGTACTTATCACTACCTATTCTGACCTGGACCGGGCTATACCTGTTCGCGCCGGCGAGGACTGCGTCCCGCAGCAGCACGGATCCCCACCACTACCTAGCGCTATTGAACCTGAGCTGGACCACGTTATACCTGCTGGAAACCTGGAAACCTGTATCACACTCGGCGCTATCGTTGACGGAAACCTGTCTTGATGAAATGGTTAGGAATTATAATGAGGGCTGCAAGCATTTAAAGCTACGCCTAACTAACAAACTGCTAGCACTCTTCGTCAGATTATTTTTGCATGTGTTATTATTTATTACTATAATGCATGTGATTTGTTTTAATTTTATAGTCCTAATTTTAGCCGCATTTGTGACCTTTATTTTTGGTCTAATGAACATCGTGAACTGTATTATAAAAATATTTATTCTGTATTCTCAAATGTTTTACGGAAATCACACATGCCCTTACACATGCACACTCTGTCCACTATACTCACATACACATACTCACACGCATTACACACAGAATGTACACCGCAGTAATAATTATAGGCAGTCTTACCTGGTATCATACGCTACCAAATATTATCGGGCTATTATAAAATTGTCCTGGATTAATTGCATATTTCGGCGCGCTGACGCGGCACTCTTTAATACGAACACGAACTTATTAACTTACTTCATAAACTTTGACAATGGCTAACTGGGACGTGTTTAGTGAAATAGAAGGAACGCTCGAAGTAGAGTGCCGCACTATTGATGCGCCGGAACTATGCGGTGATCACGTTGCATCATACGAACTTAAGGTCCTGTCTTTTAATATCAGAAGCCTAAATCGGAATTTTTCAGAAATACTTCCAATGCTTAAAAGGCTAGATATGGAAATAGATGTACTAGTTTTCTCAGAGTGCTGGTTGCAAGAGCATAGTCACATCCCACAGTTGCCAGGTTACGACGTGTACCACACCACAAAATTTATAAATAAGTGTGGCGGGGTAGTCATGTACATTAAAGACAGTTGGTTAGTCTCGGTCACGGAACCGGAGTTTGAGGACGCAAACTGTCTTGTTGCAAATGTGTCAAATACACTAAAAGTCATTGGCGTTTATAGATCTCCAGCGGTTAATAATTTGAAAGGTTTTAACTATTCCTTAGAAAATATTCTGTTCAGTACTAAAACTGACAACAATGTTCTATTTACCGGCGATGTTAATATAAATCTACTGGATGAACATCCTAACGATGATAATGCGGAATATCAGAGCATTATGGCTGAACATAAATTCCTTCCATCAATAACGCAAGTGACCAGAAGGAAATCAAAGACATGTCTTGATCATGCTTTTGTGAAAACTAAAAGCAATGCTATTGGCCTAATTTGCAGGAGTTCAATCACTGACCATGACTTGCTGTTAGTAGGAATAAATGTAAATGTAAAGAAAAATAAAGATAAAAAAAGAAATATAACAAAAATCAACTATCACGACGTTGCCAAGGACTTAGGGAATACAAATTGGAAACAGATTTTAGGGGAAGACAATGTTGACAATGCTGTTTTAAGGTTTAATGAAATACTCATAGATTGCGTAAAGAACCATACCAAAACAAGTACTGTAAGCAGAACCAAATACAATCTCAAACCTTGGATCACGCCAGGCCTCATCAAATGCATGAGGCACAGAGATAAATTACACTTGAGGCTAAGGAGAGAGCCACAAAATGATGTATTAAAAACCACATATACCCGTTACAAAAACTTCTGTAACAATCTGTTACACAAGCTTAGAATAGAACACGACAGCGGGCAACTGATCAAACATCAAGGTAATACAAAAAAGTTATGGGATTCGATAAAAGATATCTGCGATATTCCACATAACAAAAAAGATGCTCAGGAGTTACTAAGTGGAACTGCCAATAATCGACAAGCCTTAAAGCAGTGTAATGAACATTTCGCCAATACAGGAACAAGGCTCGCTTTTAAGATTTTACAAAAATTAAAAACATCTCAAGAATCTCTATGTCAACAAATTCAGATGAAGAGTTTCCTTTCGAATTCTCTATTTTTGGCTCCTACTGATCACACTGAAATGCTTGACATTTTACAAAATCTAAAACCTGATAGCGCACCAGGTGCCGATGATATCACACCACTTTTATTGAAGTTTGGAAAACAAGACCTCATTGAGCCTCTTGTTTACATAAGTAATCTTAGTATGGCAACTGGCACGTTTCCCAGTGCCTGGACAACAGCAGTGGTCGTACCGGTGTACAAGAAAGGAGACAAAAAGGAGCCAGATAGTTATAGACCGATTTCATTACTTAGTACTGTATCTAAAATAGTTGAAAAGCTAGTAAATAAACGGTTAACTAACTATATGGAGAAATATAAAATCTTAGATGAGCGTCAATTTGGTTTTAGGCCAGGAAAGTCTACCGAAGATGCTGTCCAGCGCTTGACGGAAGTGGTGTCGTCGCACTTGGACAGAGGACAGAGATGTATAGGTATCTTTCTCGATCTCGCACGTGCTTTCGACAGCCTATCCCCAAAACTACTGCTTAAAAAACTTGAATTGTATGGAATCAGGGGCAGTGCACTAAGCTGGTTCACAAGTTATTTGAAAAACCGTAAGCAATATCTTAAAGTAGGCAATCAAAGAAGCGACGAAGCAACTATCTCTTACGGAATTCCACAAGGAAGCGTGCTTTCGCCTACCCTGTTTACGATCTACATGAACGACCTTCTTGGACTTAATCTACCTAACATGGAGATAATTTGCTACGCAGACGATACTGTCGCCATCTTTCATGGGAGTGACTGGGTCTCAGCTTTGCGAGTGGCAGAAACTGGAATGGAGGAGCTCTCCCGATGGTTTGATGCCAATCTTCTTACTCTTAATTTAACCAAAACTAGTTTTATCACTTTCAGCATTACCCAAGCCACCGACTCAGAACTCTCATATTTACAAATTCACAACAACAACTGTGCATCGCGAGGCTACAGTCGCACCATGTTCCCTAACCCCTGCTGCAGCTGTAATAAAATAACTAGAGTACATCATATTAAATATTTAGGTATTATAATTGATCAGCACTTGTCTTTCAAGGACCACATCACATATACAGCTAAAAAAGCAAGAAAACTTATCTACGTAATGAAAGCGTTGAGACCAGCAGCAAAACATCACGTTAAAATCTTAGTATACAAAGCGCTGTGTCAATCATTTTTACAATACTGTATTGCGGTATGGGGAGCTGCCGCTCGGACGCATATGGAAGAAGTAGAACGAGCACAGCGAGCTGTTCTAAAGGTTCTTCTGGGGAAAAAACGGCGATATCCAACAGAACAGCTTTACGTGGAGGCAGCCGTGCTGACTGTTCGTCAACTCTACGTTCTTCGGGCTATTGCAAAAAGTCATCATTTGTCGGCAGAACGAGACAGGACAAAGCGAAATCGCCCCCGAGACCTTCCACTCCCTAGAATAAACTCTGTTTTTGCTTCTCGTTTGCCAAGATATGCGCAAATTTTTACATACAATGCTGTCTGTAGACACATTGACATAGTAGATGACAACTTTGTAGAATGTAAGCCTAAAATACAAAAATGGCTGCAGTCTCTGTCCTACGCCCAGACGGAAAACCTAATTAAATACACCGAAATGAAGATTAATAACGTCTATCCCACAACATATAGCCAAACACAAACTATTACTGCTTATAAACATTCTAAATAAACATACAGACCTCGCACTCACACACACGATCACATACCAACTCCACGCCTCACCTTATCAGGGCCTATATCACACACACCACACATTACACTACTCAGATAAGCACACAATTGTTCCCTTTCACACTATTACCTACCTTCATTCATACAACCCCTACCGGCAACACCTCAAACACGTAAATGGGCAATTTGTTTGATCGTATGATAGGTATAGTTTATTAATTAGTAAAAATACTTATTCCAAATTAAATTTCTATCTATGGTTGTAATTTAATTTGGAATAAGATATGATACAGCTTAAATTGATTATAGTCGGTTTATTTAAGACCAAAACAACTATTAAGGTCCACTATATAAATTAATATAATAAATATTGTTTATTTTGACATTAATGTAACATGTAGGTCATTTTAAGTAATAGAACTGTTGAAATTTGTGATCAGTATTAACTGTAGAAATAAGACATGTATTATTCTAAATCAAATTGATTATAGTTTTAATAGAATACTAGTACCTATATATAATACAAATTATACTTAGAATTAGAGTGAAATGTGCTACTACAATAGATACTTGGACCAGAGCGCCCAAGATACAGGCTTAGCCTAGTTTGGGGCTCAATGTAAACTGCGCAGCCATTGAAAAATAAATTAGCTATATATTGTCATTGTAAATTAAGAAATAGTATAGTATCTTAAAAGGAATAAATGATTATTATTATTATTATATTATTGCATCGCATCGCAGTTTTGTGTGGGAGCCCTAAGAGTAAATGCCATCATCAGCCGAATGAAGTCCACTGCTGGACGAAGGCTTACGCCGAATATCTCCACAAAGACCTGTCTCTCCGCATCCTACGATTTCCGACAACCTTCACCAGATCGTCGGTCCATCTTCTGGGAGGCCTGCCAACGCTGCCATGCTGCATCTTCCGGTACGTGGTGCCACTTGAAAACCTTTCTGCCCCAAACCGTGGCCGTGAGTTCTGCGAGCTATGTGTCCCGTCCAATTTCACTTAAATTTGGCAACTCGTTGAGCAATATTGGTTACTTTGGTTCGCTTGCAGATTTCCTAATTTCTGATTTTATCACGCAGGGAGACTCCAAACATGGCTCTTCCCATTGTACTTTGAGTGACTTTGAGCCTTCTTATAAGGCTCATATTAAGCGTCACGTATTTTTTCCGTAAATCATCACTCGCAACACGTACGGTCAAAGCGCGCGCCGCGCACCACGCCCGCACGATCGAGCGTAGACCTAGCATCTGCACGCCTACTGCCTCGTGGACTGCCGCCGATACCTGAATGTTACTTCTCGAGTGTGTTTCTAAATGTTAATGTCTATGCAGCGTGTCTCTGAATGTTACCTCTCGAGTGTGTTTCTAAATATTAATTGTGGAGGGTGTCTATAAATGTTACCTCTCTCGCGTGTCTCTAAACGGTATCTTTCTCGCGTGTCTCTAAACGGTATCTCTCTCGCGTGTCTCTGAACGTTATCTCTCTCGTTCCTCTGAATGTTACTTATCTCGCGTGTCTCTGAAAGTCGCGCTCGCCGTCCCCCCTTCCCCCCTCACCTCTCGAGCGTGTCGCTGAGCACGGGCCAGGCGTCGGCGATGGCCGGCAGCGCGGGGTGGTCCCGCTCGGCGTCCCCCGCGGTCGCGCGCACGTCTCGGAACAGCGCCGCGCACCGGTCCAGCCACAGCGCGGGGTCGGAGCGCGCGCCGCGCACCACGGCCGCGCGCGCGTCCAGCAACTCGCGTAGGCCCATCATCTGCACGCCTACTGCTTCGCGGAGTGCCGCCGATAGCTAAAAATTAATTCACAAACAAAAATAAAATACCGTTATTTTTGTAACATTAGCAAAATTTTACATTTTTGTCATTTACTGCTGTTACTGAACACAACCTGCTGAAAAACAATCGAAAGTATGATGAAAATAAAGGAGACGGCTCATTTCTGCCCCACGTCGTTTCAAGTTTAGGTACTTAATTAGCCCCGGAGACCTAAAAAAGTTATTTAAGTAAATTAACATTCAATTAAATAATGCAAACTGTACATTCAAAACTAACGTGCCAAGCGGGGATTGCAAATTGGTGTGATTAATAGTACTTTAATGACTGTACCTAAAGCCAGCCATGTTTTTTCTCTTTTTTTCTTCTGTTGACGTTTACGTAAAGTGAACGTGCTTGTGTCATTTTGCCCGGATTGCGACATTGTTTTGTTTTGGCGCCAACGTGAAAAAAACATGTCGCCTCATTGTTTTATTTTCTTTAACTTGTGTATTTTCGAGTGGCAATGTGCAATATAAATGGTGGGTTATTACAAATTACTATTTGATGTTCGTGAACGTACTTCTTTGACGATTTTTAGTAAAACTTGAAAATATTGAAACACGTAATATGGGAAAACACAAAAGACGTGCGACGCCAATATAAAAAAAAGTGAACAAAATTGACACAACATCCGATTCGTTCGAAACTCGATTCCAAAAAGAATGCAAATATGCTCGATTCGTTCGAAACTCACACATCGCGTTATTTTTTTTTCAACGTTTTAGTTGATATCTTTTAAACCCTGCTATGCAGAATAAAAACATTAACAGTATCTCCATATATATTAAAAATCCATAAAATGATCCTATTTTGGTCGAGTCTCCTGCACTTTTGCTGTGGGGCAAATGCCCATGGAAAATGGGCCGTCTCCTTTTACCGAAATTATGCAATTTATTGTCACTGACATCATTTACGCTTGAGTTTGTAGTGTATGTTATTTATTTACATAACAATTAATTGTCAAGGTCAAGGGGTGGTCCATCCATGGCCTACCCTACGCAAGTTACTTAAAAAATCAAATTTGCATTTCTTTAGTTACGTGTCGATCGCAGTCAAGGTCAGTTGTTCAAGATAGTTGTGTGCGGTAAAAATACTAGTGAAACGTTACGGGTGTAGTGCTATTTTTCTTTTGGAATGAAATAAAACACCGTGTTCATTTTGGTGAATCGGACACTGCACAAGTTTTAAAACGAAGTTACCAGAGCAGTGTTCTGCACTTGCTAAAATACAATCAGGTTACAAGGGTGAGTAGATACTCAGGTAGAGGCACGTACCTCAGCGGGCGGGAGCGCGGAGATGGCGGTGGCGAGCGCGCGCAGGAGCGCAGCGGACGCGCGTGGGGACATGGCGCGCGCGTCCGCCGCGGCCGCCGCGCGCGCCACCGCGCCGGCCTGGGCGCGCGCTTGCCCGCCGCACGTCGAACAGATACTCTGCAACAAAAAACACACGTCAAACCGATCCTAATATTCTAAAAACTCCTTCGTATCACGCCGCTACGACATCGAATCCGCAACTAAAGATGCATTAGTGCAGATCCGTATGCAGATTGGGTGGGCTGGAGGCAGGGCCATCTTTCACTTATTCGAAGCCCTGGGCACAATTAGATAATGGGACCCCTATGACCATATTAAAGCAATAATTTGTTACAATAGACAAAGAACACTGTGCAATGTTTTAGCCTCAATGAAGTGAAAACTTGTTTTGGCGCGCCGTAGACAGATTTCTCGTGGGCTGTGAGGTAGCCCGAACGAATCTTTCACTTACAAACGTGACGCTTGAGTTCAATTCACAGCCCGAGAAAAATTCTGAGTTAGGTGCGCCAAAAGAAGTTTTCGCTTCCAAATATATTGCTGCGGTACTACTCCGCTGCTCCGGCACCGCTCCGACGCTACATTAGCATAGTTATGACGCGAATCTATAAAATGTTTTTCAACCAAAATCAGCCCAATTCGGCTAAAATAAGTTTTCCGTTCAAAAGTCCTGACCTGCACCGCTTGCGCGGCGGCCGGCGCCAGCCGCTCGTCGCGCAGCGCCCGGATGAGGCAGTCCAGCACGGGCGCGAGGCACGCGTCGTGCTTCTCTATCCACTCGCAGAGCTCGCCCAGCAGGTGGATGCAGGTCGTGCGCACGCCGATGTGCGCCGTCTCCGGCATCGACAGGATCGCCTCCACCACCTTCGGCACGTATTCGTATTCGTCACTGAAATAAAATTTTGAGAGTATCAGAAACTGCAGTTTTTTTTCTAGGTCAGGTTTGAGGATTCACCATGGGAGGACGCAACACATTTGGATTGCTAACTTTTTCACATTTTTTTTGCGGGTCGCGGGGGGAACGTATATTTCACACATTGAACTCACACAAGAGTAACAAACCTCTGTTTATACTAAGACAAATGCTACACTCCTGGATGAATGCCTGAATGCACTTCTCCTGGCTGGAGAAAGCAAACTTGTTTGCAACTCAGCTTGCGGAATCTTCGCGTCTAGATGCTGGTAGCGCGACACCTCCTACTCCACCTGGCTGTTCGACTTTTATGTCAGAGATCAGAGATACGCATTCGCCAAAAGGAGGTTCGTAAAGTGCTACGCAATCTGGACGTGAATAAAGCCAGCGGCCCAGATAGTATTCCTGCTCTAGTATTGAAGGCTTGTGCGCCTGAGTTGTCACCGATACTGAAGCGCCCATTTAGACTCTCTCTTCAAACTGGGCTAGTACGGAAGTCTTCGAAGCTTGCCAATGTGCAACCAGTGCCCAAAAAAGGTAGTCGTGCTGACCCTGCCAACTACAGGCCCATCTCGGTCATGTCCATACTCTGCAAGACTATGGAACGTGTCTTAAACCACAGGCTCCTGACGTGCCTAGAATCGAACGACCTCCTCAGTGACCAGCAATACGGGTTTCGCCGAAACCGGTCCACCGGGGATATTCTAGCGTACGTCACTCACATCTGGAGTGAAGCTATAGAGAAACACGGGGAAACACTTGCAGTCTCCCTGGATATCTCGAAGGCTTTTGACAGGGTTTGGCATGATGGCCTTATTAGCAAGCTTTCTAGTTATGGTTTGTCTCCAGGGTTTATTGCGTGGATATCGGACTTTTTAAGGGATCGATCCATACGAGTCGTCATTGATGGCTGCTCGTCGGATCAAATAGCTATTAATGCCGGAGTCCCTCAAGGGTCGGTACTCTCTGCGACGCTCTTCCTGCTACATATCAACGATCTGTTGAAGCCCGGTATCTTTGGGTACGCAGATGATAGCAACGTTGTAGAGAGTTACATTTCTAGCGCGAGAGCCACTGGGCAGCAAACTCAGGTCTGATCGAACGTTTGAGCTTGACCCTTGAGGCGGTGTCTAAATGAGGCGATGCAAATCTGGTCAAGTTCATCGAGAGTAAGACGCAGGCGTGTCTGTCCTTCGCTGAAAGGAGTCCTTTCCAACTGACTCCAACTTTTAGAGGTGTATCCGTGCCGGTTTCTGACCGTCTTGAGCTTTTGGGCGTTACTTTGACCATCCACGCTCAACTAGGGCTCGTCGAGTCCAAAGCTAAACTAGCTGCTTAAAAACTAGATGTCCTCTCAAAGGTGCGAAGGTACTTCAAGTCTGAACAGTTGCTTACATTATATCAAGCACAGTTTCGCTCCTGTATGGAGTACTGTTCGGACCTTGAGATGGATCGGCTAAGTATCAGCTGGAGACTGGAATCGATCGAGAGACGGTCATAGGCAACGACACTCTTGTGCGAAAAAAACTTCACAAGTCTTGAACATCGCCGGAAAATTGCTAGCCTATCGGTTTTTTATCGGATACACTTCGGAGAGTGTGCCACTGATTTGCATGATCTGATACCACCTTGTCCTTTTTTCTATCGGAATGCTCGTAGCTCGAAAAAGCGACATAGTTTCATGGTTGATATTCCAAAGACACGAACAAAGAGATTTGACTCTACTTTGGTGATAAGAATGTCTAGGCTGTGGAATACGTTGCCTGAGTGGGTTTTCCCCGATGGTTACAATCTTTGTGTCTTCAAATCGAGAGTGAATCGGTTTTTTCTAGGTAAACACGCTCCATCGTAAACCGCATCGTCGCTTAACATCAGGCGAGATGGTGGTCAAGTGTAAACCTATAGGAGTTAAAAAAAAAAACTCCTAAGCAAGACATGCACACATCTACGAGACGAACGCTTTACAAGACGCGGTTGACCATTTATGACAATAAAGCTCATTTTACATTCATATGGGCACAAAAGGGGTATGTCAGAACTAGGCTCGTCCCCTTAGAATAGTTGGTCTGAGACCGTCGGAAGTGAAATATTTGTTCGGATGCACTGGGGACCGCCGAGTATGCCCGAGCGAGAAAGATAATTAGCTGCTGCTGTCTGTCTGCTGTCAATGTCTTTTTTTGAAGAGAAACCTTCTTTTGGCGCTCCACATATATATTTTCCATGGGCTGTGAATTGAACTATTATAAATAATTTATCTTTTTTGCTGTCTTGCCAATGTAAGAACACATTAAATGAATTACATATAGATATTTCACTATAGCACAATACTTCTAGATGGATAAGATAGTAGTGGTCCTTCCTGGCTTCGCTCATGGTACACAATAATATAGCCTATAGCACTCAGGGATCATGCACATATCCAATGGTGAAAGATTTTTTAAAATTATTGCAGGTGTTCTGCCTAGCGATTCTGAAACCATTCGGTTGCATCCGACACGGAATCTCATCTCTCGGTCTTTGTCATGCTAAACAGATAAGACAAAGACCGAGAGATGAGATTCCGTGTCGGATGCAACCGAATGGTTTCAGAATCGCTACCCTGGAGATTAGTTAGTGCATTCAAACACAAAACTTCTTCAGCTTATAATATTAGTATGGATAGTATAGAATTATAGATGAATATAACAACTAACTTACGGTAGGATGTTCCTAGCAATGGCTTGCATAACGAAGAGAGCCGCCTCTGTCTGCTCCCAGGAGTTATTCTGGTGCAGAGTGGAGAACATTTGCCGGAATACAGAGCTAGATCCCACGATGAAAACAACATCTTTGACTACATTCATCACTTTCATGCGGAATTCCTGGACAAAAAAATCAAAATATCAACAATGTACTGAAATAGCTAGTCTTGGTATTTTATATCTGACTAGCTGACCCCGCAAACGTTGTTTTGCCATTTAAATAAAGGTATGAAAAATAGCTAGTAGCCGATTCTCAGACCTACTGAATATGCATATAAATTTTGGTTAAAATCAGTAAAGCCGTTTCGGAGGAGTAAGGAAACAAACACTGTGAACTGTGACACGAGAATTTTATATATAAGACTAGCGGCCCGTCCCGGCTTCGCACGGGGTCAAATTTTTTGTTAAGTAGGTATGCTAAATGAAATGTACATGACCAAATTTTTCCAAAAGATCAAAATTAAAAATCAAAACTTTAAAGTTCAAAAACATTAAACTGCCTGGCCTGGTGGCTTAGTTGGTTAAAGGCCGTTTTGTAAAGCGGCGGTTTAACGATCAGCCGGATTTAATACAGCTGATTTAAAAACCACTGGAATGTATTCAACGCCATACGTTATTCAACACGGCTAGCCGTAATGTAATAAAGCAAGAGATTAGCCGCTTCTTTGATAATTTTTAGTTCCGATTCTTAACACTCATGGCGCTGCCTGACATAACAACAACCATGGCGATGAATACTGTGTGTTCCTAAATTGCCAACACGGCTAGCCGTAATGTAATAAAGCGAGAGATTAACCGCCTCTTTGACAATTTTTAGTTCCGATTCTTAACACTCATGGCGCTGCCTGATATAACAACAACTATGGCGTTGAATACTGTGTGTTCCTAAATTGCTAAAGTGACAGTGGATTCTGGAGTTTGGAGGAATCGTACACAATATTATTAGGGTGGCACTTATCACCCTGGGCGTTACTTGGATACTATTTCGTTTCCACCGTCCACCTTGTTAAGACTAAATCGGACCGGGTAGGTTACATGAGACCCAGATCCGACCCGGAGCACCCCGACTCCACCTAGTCTTGGCGCTAGTACCCCTAGAGTGTATTTAAAAGAATGCGGGAGCCAGAAGCTCAAGGGAGGTCCTGAGTGGAGCGAGCCATGCAAGTAGTTTTAAAACTATAATAGGTCGTAACTTGACCACCATCTCACCTGATGTTAAGCGACGATGCTATCTACGATGGAACATGTTTCGATAATAGACCCTTGTCTATGGAAGTTCACCATGTTTCTTAGGTGTACCGTCACCGATATCAAGTTATGGGCTTTCAAACTTTATGTGAGAGGTAAAATGTTGTAAAAAAAATAGTACGGAATATCGTACGAAATAATCGATCAATTTATTCAGATAAATGAAATTAATTTAGATTTTGTGTTGTTATTTTTTTAAATATGGTCTTCCTACAACATAAGCAGTAATACAATGCGGCTGAACGTGGACCGCCTTATTGAAGAACGTATTGCAATGACAATGCGGCTAATCGTTGAACCGCCGCATTACAAAACGGCCCCGTTTTTCAAAACGGCTAGCCGTAATGTAATACGGCGAACTATACAATCCGGCTGCGACATATACATCATAATCCGCATCTCGTTGTTGGGCTGTATGTTTGATGTCTTGGTCTTGACACAAATTGTCTTCAAAAATGTGCCATAATTCCGAGGGAAAACAAAATAATAATATTACCACAAACAACTCTCTCAGCCTCAACGGACACCGAGAAATTGAAGCTGCTCTCAAAGTGATTTCTTTGATTTTGAGTACCTAGTCTTGGAACGATGTACCTACGTGGTACATGATAAAGAAGTATTCTGAGATAAAATCACTCTGACTGGGATGAACGCTGTACTGTATGTACACTCTTCATAATTCTGCCGGCGTCGCGTCGTTGCTAATATTTAGGATGGATATTTTTAATTTCGTAATATATTTTGAATGGAATGTCCGATTTTAATAATTCAAAAAGGAATCGATAGGTAATAAAGCAGTCTTGATTAAAAAATAATTTATTTTGATAAGAATTAAAACAAATGTATGAATAGCATGGTCTTAAGTTGATCGGCATTTTTATCTTCTTTTAAAATGTAAAAAAGCAGTTGTAGCGACGTAATTACTGTAGTTAGACATATGCTCTCGCGAGGTTTTTTGTAGATTTTAATACGTTCTATAATATTGTAGAACATTGTTTGGTTCTATCATTGGTACTTTCCGCAGCGTATGCGATGAAAGCCATTTTATGGCTGTTTTTTTTATACCTTGCGTTGGTTTTATTAAAAAAATCCAAAGATCACTATTTTTTTCTTGTAATAAAAATAGCCTATGTTACTCAGTGATAATGTAGCTTTCTCTTGGCAAAAGAATTTTTGAAATCGGTTCAGTAGTTTTTGAGTTTATTACATACATACAAAAATACAAAAATACAAAAATACAAAAATACAAATCTTTCCTCTTTATAATATTAGTATAGACTATGTCCCATGTCGTCAGAGAAAGAATAAAAATAATTCCCATAGCAAAGACCATCTACACAATAGTGGTCTCAAAAGGTGACTCACTGGTATCCTCAAGGAGCAAATAAGTAAGTATTACATTTCTTCAGGTGGTTAAAAATACACATTTCAATGTTAACATAAAATCTCATCCCAAAAACCCACATTTTGGTTCATCTCGGTTATCAGAACTACTTTCAGTACCGATTGTTCAAATAACTGAGGTTTAACTGTGCCTTGAATAAAAAAGGTACACAATGTTATTCATTCTACAATTATTGTTAGGATAGGTAAAGCTTACATAGAAATCATCTCCTTCGTCAGGTAAGTCAGTATGGTCCGGCTCACACTGACAGTGCCGTGCCAAGGCCCCGATTAGCCTCTCTATATGTGGCTTGAACACGTCAGTCAGTGGCTGTTTATCTCGCTGGTAAAGATCTTCTGAGAGTTGGTACCACATGTTGAAGGTTATCTCGGCCACCTGGAATTGATGTCTACTTATAATACTTGTAAGTTGACAAGTGAAATTTGAAAGCCAAGAAATTTTGTGTGTTGTGTTATTATGTACATTTTCTCTGTTACTGGAATTGAATTTTACGACATTATTAATGTGATCTAATACGAACGACGAATTAATCGCATCTCTCCCAAAATACAAAAGCGCTTCGGACCTTGAATCTAGACTTCAATTCCACAAACAATTTATGGCAGGCGCGCAAGTAAATACAGCTGGGTTGGGTGCGAGAAAGAAAAGGGAAGACCGAGACATGGAAAAACCTTTCTACAACAAGACGAAAATGATAGTTACAAAGTGCACGCTATGAATTTAGAAATGCAAAGTGAGTGGTTAACCATAGGTGAGTTTTGTATCCCATTAGCTCTAAAGTGGCGCACCTTGCTATATGACTGGTCTCCTGCCTTATTAAAATTTTATCTGAACGCTTTCCAAATGACCCTCCCTGACCAGAGTAACTTGGTAAGGTGGGGAAAAGCTTCTGAAAAATGTTGCTATACTTGTAGTGAGGCGATATGTACAGCAAGGCACATATTGGTGGGTTGCAAGGTGCTCCTTAATAGGGGTTATTACTCTCAGCGCCATGACAGAGTACTTGAAATCATACGTGAAGCCGTAAGCCTTTCGGTAGCTAGAGCCCAAAAGGGATTGACGATAAACAAAAGACAAATTAACTTTGTAAAAGAGGGCTCAACTTCAAACTCCAAGAACAAGCCTTACTCAATCCTGGGTTCAGCACCTGATTGGACTATTTTAATGGACACGTATGAAAAGCACTACAAAATCCCAGAGGATGTGGGTGTTTCGTCATCCAGACCGGACATTTTCCTTTTTTCTAGGGCTACGAAACGCATAGTCCTGGTAGAACTTACCGTACCGTGGGAAACTAATATACCTAAAGACCACGTGATGAAACAAAATAAGTATTACGACCTACAAAATGAATTAACAAAAAATGGCTATGTAGTTAATTTATACGCTGTAGAAGTAGGAGCGAGAGGTATACCAGCAAAATCTCTCTATAACCTGCTTAAAGACCTTGGATTGTCCAGAAGTGCAGTAAGTTCTATACTAGAACGAGTATCTAAAGCTGCACTAGTAGGATCATATCGGATTTGGCTGGGCAGGGAGAGAAATACGAGTAGTGAAGGTGAGTGTTGACGTACGTCAATATATAAGGGGCCCCTTTTAAACCTACGCCCGAGTCACAAGTCTCGGGGTCTACTCGAGATTTCTCTCTCTGCCACACGATGGACCCGGCACCCGCACGGTGAATCCATGGAATGCTAAGAAGTACGTCTCTAGACTCCAAAGTTGCATTTGTTAGTATGTACTACTACATTGTGGAATACTATTCGTCAAAAGTTTTAAAAGGAATACTATCTAGCCAACAACTAACAAAGCTTGTGTGAGTTAACTTGTTCTTAGGGAAGCCTGTAATACTTGACACTGTCATGTTGAACGTGGCCATCCAAATGGTTGAAAATTGGTCAACATTTCTCACACAGCACTATCTAGTCCCGAACTAAGGCAAAGCTTATACTATGGGAGCCACATAGCTTAGTATTATACCTATTTAATTGTAAATACATACATATTACTAGACCATTGCATTACATTGACTAGAGACCAAAAAGAAAAGTGGACCAAAACACTGACTGACTGGACCCCCCGGTACTGTGCAAAACGAAAAAGGGGCAGACAATTAAAAAGATGGTCAGATGATATTAAAAAAGTAGCTGGCCCACTTTGGATAAGAGTAGCAAGAGACAGAGAGAGATGGAAAGTGCTGGAGGAGGCCTTTGCGTCAAAGGATGCACTGAACAGGGGAATGATGTCATAAAATGAAATGTATTTTAATAAACTGTTAAACTGTTTAGTAAATAAAGGCTTTTGAATTTGAATTTGAACATACATATTATAACATGCAACACGCTAGCCCACAATAGTCAAGTGCCGCATCAAGTCCAAATGCAGAGTGCCGATAATACAACATAAAGAATTTAAAAACTGTCTGGTACTGCACTGCACTTGTTACCCAGATATATTTAAGATAATTTATCTTTTTGTCCTGTAAATTCTCTCTCAACATATCCCTTCAAACTGAAACATAGTTTGGTTCTCACACAATACTGCCCAGCTGTAGAGTAATGGATGAAGATATGGTACTTCCCCAGGCGGGTTATGTAGAAACTTCAGTTATCACGTAGAAACCTTAAGGAATGACATCTGATAGTATTTTAGTATTGTGCCATTGTAATTGAACAACTAGATACAATTTGTCAAAGTATTTTTCACATTTTCTAGATCAATATGTCTAATAAGTTAATAGTGTCCTATTAATGTGACTATTTTTATGTTTATGATTCTCTAAATCTAGGCAAACTACAAATAAACAAAACTAGGTCACCTCGTAATCATGATGTCCAACACACACCAATGCCAAATCCAAGCTCCTCATAGCAAAATGTGTGACCCCATTCTCAGTAGCAGTAATTATTTTAACTAGAAATGTTTCGGCCAGCTCAGTGAAGACTCTGGCATAGTTAGCTGCCTTCTCCTCTTCTTCATGAGCTACTGCCATGTGGTAACTCTCTTCTAGATTAGCTATACTCTCAAACAAAAGACGCTCAATATCTTCATGGCTATGACTGTGCTCTATACAATGTAATAAAGCACAGATGCAATCTGAAGCTGCATCATGCAACATATTTATCGAGTTGTGATCCCTCAGCACCTGCATACACAGCCCTATCACTGCATTTTGCTGCACCTCTTGTATGTTAACAGCACCAACTTGTACCCATGATGTCATGCATTTAAGTATTTTCAAAGCTATGTGACTGTTTTGAGAGTTGTTCAGGCTCTCCGTCAGAAACATAGTGACAATACTGGCATGTGTTTTCAATTCAGTTTTAATTTCATCCCTCCTATTTTCACCAAGCTTTAGAGCTGTAGATTCAATTTCTTGAGGTAGAACTGTGAGTATTTCAAGTAGAACCAAGCTATTATTGGATGAGAAGGATTGTATCAAGTCACGAGTACAGTTCTGCCAAGAGGGCATCTGTAGTGCCAGGTCTGCTAGTGCTAAACATAGCTGTGTCATTATGGCTTGGTTGCTTCCTGTAGAGATCTGGATTAAGTGAGCCACGAGCGAATCTCTCAAAGATATCAGGGCTTCAGGGGGTAGTTCCGACAGATTATATTGCACTTTGGATCTCATAGTCTGAGCAGCAAAATAACACGACTTTTCTTCTTTATTTTGGCGTAAAAGTTCATCGGCTATCTTCCAGGCATGTATCTGAAAGAGTTAACGTGTTAATTTATATTTAAGCTATCAAACCGATAAGTGTGTTACTGTGTTATATCGTGGTAGTTTTATATGATTACTTACAGATTTCTGCATGTCTCCCAACCATTTCGAAGCCTGTTCCTTTTCATTAGTATTAGGGTTATCGTACAACGCGCTGATTGCTTGGTATATCATATCCATAGAAGGGATCTCCATTTTGTATATCCCATCTGGCGCACGTCGTTAACAAAGATTTCTTTCACTACCACTTCTAAAATCACACAAAAATCCACTTCAAAAAATAGAAATTATCAAACGAGAAAATGAAACGACCACAACCATATCATCTAATTAGGGTTGACCACTAACGACTAACGAGTAAACGGTAAACGAGTATCGAGTAACGATTATGATTAGTCGATAAACGACATTGGTCTTCACAAAGTTCCTAGCAAGTAGTATTGACGCCACCACCGATTATTTTAACTGGTTTTCTCACAATCTGAAAATGCTACATTAGTTTTTGAAGTGAAAACTTCTTTTGGCGCACTACAGACAGATTTTTCTTGGGCTGTGAATTGATTTCTAGCGTCACGCTCGGGAATGATAAGAAATCTTCGGGTAAGCTCGGGATCATGGCCATTGGCCATCAAGAAATGTGTCAGCATTTCCCATTGGTCATCTAGAAATGCCTGAGCATTTCCTACTGCCTCATTTCAGTTCCTATGACTGCTATTTTTTTCCCTGTAAGACAGACAGAAAAAAAATTGGTAAATAAAACAAGCTTAGAACATTAACTACCAACTAATTCACCCTTCAAACACAAAAACAAAATCAGCTCATCCGTTTGGGAGCTGCGATGCTACAGTCAGACAAACACACACACACAAGTACGTCATACTTATAACTTACTAGCTGTGACCCGCGGTTTCACCCGCGGCTATTTGAGGAAAATCTCTACTAAAATATCCATTGCTATAAAAAGCTATGATCAGTAAGAGAACTATACCAAAAGAATAAAGAAACGCTACGTAAAAGTACTGGGTTCTAGTAAATTGTGTTTTATAGTACAGGTAGTTTAAAGTACTTCTGTATATTTATACGACATTTTTAGTTTTTTAATTCTTGGGGTAGAAGAACAAATTGGTTATCTCTGTAACCTGATGATCTTGATAACGCTTCAGATACCTAAGTAGTTGTTCGTATGAAAAACAGTATTGGCGCGAAGAATCGATTTCTAGGTGCTTAAACGTTTGCCCCTGTGCTTTAATAATAGTTTCAGCATACGACTACTTAACGGAAAACTGTATTATTTTGAAATTAAAAGGCAAATGGTACCATTTTATGTGGAGGTAATGCATTAACATACCATTGCGCTTGAAGGGAATAGTCGATTTGTGTCGGTTTCGACACCATGCCCTACCGGCCCTACCCTACCAGCTAAAACCTCGGCAGTATTAATTCATCTTTGCCACAAACCGCGCAAACACCGGGATGTTCTCGCACTCTTCTGTGAACCCGCCGCGGGACAATGCACACCTTGGTCACCAGAGTGGGTACCAGACATCTTCACGTCTAGACACCCTTTGTCTCTCACGGCGGGTCAAATGGTCGGCCTCGTCATCTACCACCATCCGACTGAAGAGGACGGGGACAGCAGCTCACCGATATACCGGCACTCATCTTCCTCTACACTCCCACCGCTTTCACCATCATACGTTGGCGACCATGCAAGGCCACAGTGGGCAGGGAGAGTGGTGCACCGTTATACCGGTATTCCTCTTCAGCCTCTCTTTTCATTCATCCTCTTCTCTACGGTCACGGTGCATACCACCAAACATCGCGACACGTCTCATTCGCGCCGACACCGTCTACGCCACGCAACTCCCTCCTGACCGCATTGCTAGGAACGCAAAGCTTGGAGCCCATAGCCCTGGTTAGCAGTCCCACTGCAGGTTTCTCTTAGCTTCACTGTGGATGATAAGGCCACGGCTACTGAACCCCTCGCCTCGTCTATGCGGGATCCCCTCGGGGAGGAAGCAAATGGTATCTCGTAGAGCAATTATATAATAATAGCGGCTGTCCGCTGTCTTCTTTCTATTCGCCGCGGTTGTTTAATTTTTTTTTTAATTCAAAATTGCTACTCCACAGACTCTGGGGTCCGTGACTTTTGTCATTTCAAATCTTATTTATTTTTACATCTTTCTTGGATAATCAGAAGAAGAGGGAAATAAGGAGGGAGTTGGGAACATTTTAAACATAATACTAGTTAGTGCTCGTCTGTTGAGCCGATCACTACCGGTTGGGATTCCGCTAGTAATCGACTCAACATCGATTCTTTGCCTTATTGCCATTTGCCTAAGCCGCCTCCTCCCGGCCGAGAGCCTCCACTACGGCTGCATTTCTATCCCTGATGGCCATCTGTAGGTTGAACTCTCGGATGGTCTTCGGTGATGCAGCCAACGCTCGCTGCACGAACCGACCGATGGCGTCGTCGGTGTCGTCAGCGTAGTACGTGAAAGTCCCCGTGTGCCGTGAGATTGCAACAACCGCATGGGGCACGCTCTCGTGCAGCTTCATGTTTGCCTTGGTTTTGATTGCGACCCATAACCCTGGTTTGTCAGGGTCTCCTTCTCCTCTTGAGTGTGAACTAAGAAGAGGGTGTTTGGTAGGGTGTTGGGTATTTGCACTCCCTTGTACCTTTTCTGCTCTAGGGACTTTATACGGGTGCTGAGGAGTACATACCTGAGTATATTTCCCTCAGCGCATATGCGACATCCATCGGATTGCGATGTGTGCAGAGCAACTCCTGGCTGATCTTTGTTACCCGGTTTGGGCGGTGATACCTCATTTCGAAGAGATTTTCCCTGTCGATATAAGGCAACTGATTGACGTCTCCGATGAGGACAATTTCACCAACATCAGACAGCCTTGAAGCCATCACAATGGCTCCAATAAAAAATAAACGTTTAATATAGTTGAAAATTGTGTGCCTTTTTTTACGTGGGAGAAAACATTTACGCATGGTCACGCATTAGCATAGTGATGGCCGCGGTTCCGCCTCTGTGGCTACATCGCCTCGAGGTGATCTCTCATCTGAAAGACAACGCTAAGAAACATCACTGTACCACATGCTCACAATAAAGTGGTCTATTATTTTGTTCCAGAGTTATTTTAAAACTAAGCTATTTCCTAAAATATTCATTAAAATGAAATAATACCAAGGGCAATTTTGCTCAAAATTATATATTTGTGATAAATAATGTACTCGTTCGGATAAATGTTTATCCGAACATCGTGTTTAAAAAAATATCTCCGCAAACAATGCATTTTTTTGTCCAGCGTTTGAACATTGAGAGCGTCGTTAATCCATGTTCTGTATGTTCTTCATTGGAGTATGATGCTTCATTCAGGTGATCAGTCTTCTTCAGATATTTTTGAGCTTGATTCTCAAAATCTTCTTTAGTGTGAAATCGAGGCATCAGGGTTCTTCCTTCAAGTACTTCCAATATACGATTGAATGTGAATAGTATGGTAAAATAGTAGTAGATAGATAGATAGATAGAAACTCTTTATTGTGATACAGACAAATTAATAAAATTACAGTGAAATACTTATGAACTAGTACCACAAGTGGCGGCCTTATTGCTAAGAGCAATCTCTTCCAGGCAACCATCACAACGGAAAAAAAAAAAAAAGCCTACATACAAATACAAACAGGGACGAGTGACATTAATTAAAAAAACTATTAAACATATATTCCTAAAATAAAATAATAAATATTAACCAATAAAAAATAATAATATTATGCTTCCATAATATTTAAAACTTACATAAATAAGTGATAACAACAAATAATTACCTATACTAAGACAGTAAGAGTGCGGATATTATGCACAGTGATTCAAAAACCGCCAGAAACACGAAACAATTACAACAAGTCTAAAACAATAGTGCTACAACTTGCTAGTGTCAACAGTGTTGCATTGTGATAAATAAAAATCTTTTACTTTGCCCTTAAAAACGCTCAAGGACTGCGACTCTCTCACAGAGGATGGCAAAGCGTTCCACAAACGGACAGCCTTAACAGTAAAAGAGTCCCCATAGTAGGAAGTCTTGTGTGATGGTGTGGTAAGGTTGAGTGCCACAGCAGCTCGCAAAGAGCGTGGGCGTGAAGTTTCGTAGCAAAAACAGAAACGTTCCTTAAGGTACGAAGGAAAGGTAGGGATGAACAATACATTATACAGAAGTGATAAGATGTGTGCATTTCTGCGGAGACGAATGAGGATCCGTAACGTTTTTAGTTGAGAATGCAGATTTATAGAGCTAAGAAATCCTTAACAAACAGTGTAAAAATTTTTGTTCTGCGACAAAAATTGACGAAGTTATGACCGAATTACTAGCGAAATTCACCGAGTGGCCGTCGCAATAGCTGTGACGTCACTGTGACGGTCGCCGCTAGTTAGCCGTTGGCAGCGATAAGGCGCGCAGTGTTTTGTTTCTTTGATTGGGACTTTAAAACAAATTAAGTGTCCGATTTGTGTGTAATTCACTTTTTAAACTATGTATAAATATTGTATAGTGCCCAAATGTATAAACACTTCTATTAAAACGCCAGAAAAACTATTTTTTAACGTGCCGAAAGACCCAAAACTTCGTAAAAAATGGTAGTCTGTTGTAAAAAGAGATGATAAAACTCTACCCTCTGCCCAGACTACAAGACATTGCTGTGATGATAATTTCGATGTGAGTACCTACATAACTATACCTATTCTTTGGTTGATATTTATTAAAATAAGGTGGTACCTACTATTAAGTGCATTGTACCTTTCTATATATCTTATTTTAAGCTGCTGTATTAATAGAAACATACCTTCTTACTTTTTCTGAGTATTGTGTATAAACCTACGTACCTACCTATTTGCCCGTTCTCATTTCTATGTAATATTCCAAGGTTAAAGCACAGAAACGCACTTAGGTAAAAATCAAAGAGTGAATGATATATTATAGATTTTTGTTGTTGTTTTTTGTTGTTGTTTTTGTTGTTGTTTTTGTTGTCGGACGCCTTCAGGCGGCCTGAAAAATCCTGACACCAGGACTGGCCCACAAATCCACACGACAAGCAAGCACTAATAATATAATCAATCCGAAAGTTAGCGTGTGTGTGTGTGTGTGATTGTGTTTTTTTTATATTATAAAGTGACGAGACGAGCAGGACATGTGCCTGATGGTAAGCAACATGCCTGCCACATAACAGTACAGTGACACACAGCTATTGGAACATGAAGAGTCCAAATCATTACCTAGCACTGCACTGCGCTCGTCACCTAGAGATCTAAGATATTATATCTCTAAGCCCAGTAATTTCTCTGGAAACATTGCCCTTCAAACCGGAATGCAGTAACGCTTACACATTACTGCTTGGCGGTAGAATAAATGGCAAAGGTGTGGTACTTCCCCAGGCGGACTCTGCCAAGAGTCCTACCACTACAAAACCACGTATCTCCGTAACTACTTGACCGATTTTAATGAAATTTGGAATGTAGATAGTTTGGAATGTAGACTCCGGATAAGTACACAGGCTAATTCAATCATCATCATCAGCGGGGGTATTTTTATATTTCAGTTGGAAGAAGATATTATGGAAAATTACGTAAAGTTTAAGTTGGTTGGAGGAAAGCTTAAACTGAAGAAAGGAGTTTTGCCTCATAAGTTTGAATGTCAAAAGCTTCGACCAATTATACATTTATATATAGGGTCGAAGATCCTATTTGATTGAAGGTCAAAAGCTAAGTCAAAAAGATATAGAATATTTTGAAAGAGTTTTAAGTAAAAACATTGGACACGATGATCTGTTGTCACATTCCTTTGAAGTAGTAGAGTATGAGAATCAAGACTCAAACATCATCCAAAACAGTAATCCCCCAACATACATGACGTAATTAATATCAAAAAACAAAGTAAGGGGTCAAAAAACACAAGCAGTGCAAGTTAATATAAAACCAAAAATGAAAACTAAATCTAATAATACGCCAATCAAATGGAAACAACGCATAGTAAAAAAAAGCAAGCCCTGAAAAAAAAACAGCCATGACAATTTATATTGGGTTCTGTCATACCTAGATCTAAACACAACAAGGCACCTGGCGACGACGGAATTACGACTGAGCTTCTGAGAGCGGGTGGAAAACCGGTACTTAAAGTCCTCCAGAAGCTGTTCGACTCCGTCATACTTGACGGTAATACGCCAGAAGCGTGGAGCAGAGGTGTGGTGGTGCTCTTCTTCAAAAAAGGTGACAACACCTTGTTGAAGAATTACAGACCCATCACACTTCTGAGCCACGTTTATAAGTTGTTTTCGAGGGTTATCACGAATCGTCTCGCACGCAGGTTTGACGACTTCCAGCCACCCGAACAAGCCGGTTTCCGAAAAGGCTATAGTACCATAGACCACATCCATACGCTTCGGCAGATTATACAGAAAACCGAGGAGTATAATCGGCCACTATGTATAGCGTATGTGGACTATGAGAAAGCCTTCGATTCCATCGAGACCTGGGCAGTGCTTCAGTCTCTCCAGCGATGCCGCATGGACTATCGCTATATCGAAGTGTTGAAGTGTATTTACAGCAAAGCCACAATGTCTGTTCGATTACAGGACCAGTGCACAAAACATATCCAGCTACAGAAAGGCGTGAGGCAGGGAGATGTTATATCTCCGAAACTGTTCACTGCCGCGCTGGAAGATGTTTTCAAGTTACTGGACTGGAACGGACATGGCATCAATATCAACGGCGAATGTATCACTCACCTTCGGTTTGCCGACGACATAGTCATTGTGGCGGAGTCGCTGGAGGACCTCGGTGCTATGCTCAGAGACCTCAGTAGAGTATCCCAACAGGTAGGTTTGAGGATGAATATGGACAAGACGAAGGTCATGTCAAATGTTCATGTCTCACCTGTACCGGTTATTGTTGGGAATACCACACTCGAAGTTGTTGACGAATACGTCTACCTGGGTCAAAAGATCCAATTAGGTAGATCCAACTTCGACAAAGAGGTCCAGCGAAGGATCCAACTCGGATGGGCAGCGTTCGGGAAACTACGGCACATCTTGGAGTCCAAAATACCCCAATGCTTGAAGACGAAAGTCTTCAATCAGTGCGTGTTGCCAGTGATGACTTATGGAACTGAGACGTGGTCCTTAACTGTGGGCCTCATAACAAAGCTCAAAGTCACACAGCGAGCTATGGAGAGAGCGATGCTCGGAGTCTCTTTGCGCGACAGAATCCGGAATGAGGATATTCGCAAAAGAACGAAAGTAGCCGACATAGCTCGAAGAGTAGCTAAGCTGAAGTGGCAATGGGCAGGCCACATCGCTCGCAGAACTGACAACCGATGGGGAAGAAAGGTTCTCGAGTGGCGACCACGAACCGGAAGACGCAGTGTTGGACGGCCTCCCACTAGATGGACAGATGACCTCACAAAGGTCGCTGGAAACCGCTGGTTGCAGGTTGCGCAGGACCGTTCGTTGTGGAAATCTAGGG
Organism: Ectropis crepuscularia; assembly: GCA_963693475.1. Classification (NCBI taxonomy): domain Eukaryota; kingdom Metazoa; phylum Arthropoda; class Insecta; order Lepidoptera; family Geometridae; genus Ectropis; species Ectropis crepuscularia. The sequence continues at coordinate 25,427,957 of OY856342.1, forward strand.
GGGAGGCCTATGTCCAACAGTGGACGTCTTGCGGCTGATGAATGAATGAATACCTAGATCAGCAAGTGAGAGAACCATGCACTAAATAAAGCGCAAGTAGGTTAAAAAATCATTCGCGAAATGATCTACAATTATTTCATTTACATTCTATAGTATAAACACTACTCTTAAGTTCCGAACATGCCCCTGTACCTACACTTTACATTTACTTCATTACACATGCCTACCACTAACTAACAAATTAAAGATTACTAATAAGTACCTACGTACGTAGATAAATAAGCAGCATCCTTACCTTTGTAGTTTCCAACCACGGATTTCAGCGAAATACCATAAAAGAATCCACTTTTGGAAGATTATCTGACTGAGTTTGCACAAAACCCGCTTCTACTTTATTAGTACTCATATTACTTACGTACGTTTTATACTTAAGTATCACAAAATTACACTCCAACAACACTTTATGTAAATAAATTGCCAAATATTAGGGACCAACCGAGTCGCGCGTCGCCGCTGCTACGTCGAATGTTCCGGCCGACCGGGCGGCCGCGCTCGGTTCCGTCACAGTGACGTCACACGCTCCCGCGTGCATTGACTTTTAGCGACAGGAACGGTATAATTATGTTTATTACTTAATATCTTCGTAAGTAATGGTCCGATTTGGATAATTCAAAAAGATATATGATCCTTATGTCATAAAGAATAACGTGGATGATAGATCTATTGAATTTGCGATAACTTTACTGATCCTCATTGGGAGCCACTTGAGCTTAGCGCGAAATTGAGAAACGTGGTCATACTTGCGCAAGCCAAATATGAACCGGATGCAGAAATTTTGAAGACGCTCAAGCTTGTTCAGTTGTTCCTCGGTGAGATCAAGGTAACAAACATCGGCATAATCTAGGATGGGAAGTAGAAGTGACTGGACAAGTGAAATTTTGGTGGAAGTAGGGAGAAAGTTGCGTAACTTCATCAAAGCTCCAGCCGCGGCATACAACTTCTTACTAGTGACTTGAAGCTGCGGTCCCCAGCTTAAGCAGCGATCCATGGTAATGCCCAAATTCCTGACAGAGCTGCTGTAAGGTATGATGGTTCCATCAAACTCAATCTTAGGGAGAGATTGCCAGTCGATATTGGATATCTGCCTAGTACCACCAATGATAATGGCCTGTGATTTTCCAGGATTTACACTCTGCCCAAAACACCTGCCCCACTTACAGATGCTAATCAAGTCTAAGTTAATTGTGTTAATTGCTTCAGAAATTTTGGACAGAGGGGCGTGAGAATAGACCTGAAGATCGTCAGCGTACAAATGATAGGAAGAGGAAAGGTTAAATGAAATGGAGTTTATAAAAAAGGAGAAAAGCGGAGGAGAAAGGACCCCACCCTGAGGGACGCCAGCAGATATCGAACACCAGGAAGATAAATTATCCTCAAAGTGAACTCGCTGCCTACGACCACTGAGATAACTGTCAAACCAACTGATAGCAGAATGTGAAAAATTAGAAGAGCGTAACAAGGCCAGGAGAATGTCATGATCTACGGTATTGAAGGCATTGCTGAAGTCTAGGAGCACCAGCACAGTAAGTTCACGATTTTCTACCGAAAAACGGATGTCATCAGTAATCTTCACCAAAGCACTAACCGTGCTGTGCCCCGGACGAAAACCCGATTGAAAGGGATTAAGTAACTTATAACGGGAAAGGTATCTACTAAATTGATTATGAACAAGGCGTTCGAGAACTTTAGACAAAAAAGGAAGTATTGAAATGGGCCTGTATTCCGAGAAAGACTTAGGGTTAGGTTTTTTTGGAAGAGGAATAATTTGGGCATCTTTCCACGTAGCCGGAAAAACACCTGAGGAAATGGAGGTGTTGAAAATAACACATATTACAGGAAGGAAGAACTCAAGGACGGGGACCAACATGTTACGAGTAATGCCATCACTACCTACTGCATTAGATGAAATTGAAAGGACACTCTTCCTGACCTCTTCAGCAGAAAATTCGTTAAAAATAAAAGAAGGGTTGCTCAAGATAGGTAAATCAGAAATTGAGAGAAGGGTGCTGTTTTTAGTATGTAAGTCAATATTAGATGAGGAAGAGAAATGGAGATTCAGCAAATCAATGTCGAGATCTCTAGGGACACTATCAAGCCGAGATTTCCCGATCCCCATCGACCTCAGGAATTTCCATACCTTGGCAGGATCATCGTTTTCGACGGAACTGTGAACATGACGTCTAAGAGCGTCTCTGCAAGCCGTATTACAGCGATTACGGATTTTAACGTACGCTGCTCTAGTGCGATCTGACGGACGGCACTTGTAATTGAATTTGGCACAGTCTCTTTTGTGCATTAACAGTTTAATGTCGCCTGTCAGCCAAGGTGCTGGAAGGTGTTTAACTTTGATAGGCCGCAAAGGAGCATGTTTATCGTACAACTGTATAAGAGTAGAGTTGAATATAGTAATCTGGTCATTAACACACTCAGCTTCAAAAATTGGCGACCAGTCAATATTTTGAGCATCCGATTGAAACGCTTCCCTATTTATACCACTGAAATTACGCTGGAGAATAATTTTGGGTTTGGATTTGGGAGGTCGGACTTTATAGGACAAGAATATTAGATCATGGTAGGAGAAACCAGCAGGACACTGTCCGTGTTTGGCAACGTGTTGAGGAGAGGAAACCATGATTAGGTCGAGTAACGAAGGAGTACAGTCAGGAAAATGATGCGTGGAGTAGTGTTTAGTGTTGAGGTATAAAAATCAACGGACAAATGTTATATAAACAACATTAAAATATATGTAGGCAGGCCGAGTCTCGCCATCATCATCAGTAATCGCATTCTTCTGCTGTGGGCGTAGTCGGTGGGTAGTGTTGGATGAAAACTCGCGAACTCACAAACACAATAGGATTTATTAAGTTCAGGTAACAAAGTAGGTTGGCCTATTATTGCTTCTTGGCAGCGTGACGTCAGCCGCACCGACGTTATTCCATTTCAAGGATAATTAACACAACTTCACTTAAGTCAAAGTTTAGAGACGAACTTCTTGGCTTCACCTGGACTCGCCGTGCGGGTGCCGGGTCCATCGTGTGGCAGAGAGAGAAACCCCAAGTAGACCCCAAGACTTGCGACTCGGGCGTAGGTTTAAGGGGCCCCTTTAAAGCGCGCGCTGACGCTCACCTTGCCTACTCGCATCTCTCTCCCTGCCCAGCCATATGCATGCTGTAATCAGCATAGATTCCAATAGCTTAGGTGTTCACTCTCCGAGCGCAGGCAAGCGACTGTCCGCTCCGCTCCCGCTCCGAGCGTAGGCAGCGATGACATAATGTTGCTCGCGCCGACACGGCTATCCTGACATGCGCAAGTCCTCGTGCGCCTCTCGCCTCTCCTTTGGCTCATGTTCAGTTAATCTGTCAAGGAAGAAATAAAACCACTAGGATCACCATATTTACTATGCTCGTCCTATCCTGACATAAAAGACCTAATTTCACGCATGTACGCGTAGGTGAATACAACATCCCTCATTAGACCTCATGCAAATGAAACCAGCTAGAGGTATCCCTTCGACCAAGACTCGTCATCTCTTATGACGACATGGACCGGACGAGCCCGCAGCTTTCCCTGATACATACGTACACTGTGTGTGCTATTTGACCTCGTGCAAATAATACTCGACCGAGGTGTCCCTTCGACCGCATCATCATCTCATATGATGACTTGGACCGGACGGCCTCGTCGCTCGACTAGATAACCATCTCATATGGTAACTGTGAAGGTGGTCAAAGAGCATACACTGCAATACATAGCCATCTACAATTTGATCGTATGAACTGACGTATTTTTTCAAACTACCTTCAGATACCATTTTAAGTAACCTACAAAAATCTCGAAATATTTACCGACTCACATTTATCAAACGGGTCATTTTGTGCGTATAGGTACCCGCTGTCAAAATAGATTACGATTGCTCCAACTAGCCAGTAATGTTAACGCACTATGCCAATGAGTGAACACATTTTCTTCAATAGTGAAATTTTCTCAAAATTAAACCAATCAGATTTCTAAAGTAAGTAGGTAACTGTGATGATAAACTTGATGAAACTGCTTCATGAACTCAACTTGGCATAGGGTGTGATATTACAGCGATTCATCATCATCATCATCATCAACAGCCCACTAAACGTTTCCACTGCTGGGACTCGATTACAGCGATTGCAATCTTTAAATTAAAACTGAATGAATAGGCACTAATGACAACTAGAAACGAACACACCTGATTGACATCTGAGGCTCCTCGCTGAGCGTAGACTTCCGACTCGTCATCTTGATCTCGGTGCCGGCCAGCAGGCAGCACCTCGACAGACCCGCTGTCCAGCAGCAAGCACGATGGATTTGCCAGCCAACAGGCAAGCACCCGGGCGCGCCAGCCCAGCAGCCAGGCGGATCACGAAGACAGACCAACCGGCAGGCAGGAACGTCTACTTTTGGCTTGATCTTCGGTTGAGATGAATTCTTCCGTATTCCATCCGCTCTCCTCTCATAGTAGCTTCATTGATACATCGACTTGTGGGTTGTGAACCTTCGATGCGGTAATTTCATCTTCATTTACGCTTTTCCAAGAATTAGGTAACAAAGTGATTAATCGGCAAATGCGGGTAGTTTTCGATATCACTTGGGTTTTCGCGATTCATTTGAATAACAGCACCCACTTTCGCTTCGGTCGAAATGTAAAAGCACCTTGTTTCCACGTAATTCCTTTGTAGGGCACTCTCAGTTAACCACGATGATGCTTCACCTCGAAACGCCTTGCTTGTGGTCGATTGCCACTGGGTCGATTTTCTTCTTTGTTCTCATCCATCACGAATCCCGCTTCTGATGTAGGCAGGCCGAGTCTCGCCATCATCATCAGTAATCGCATTCTTCTGCTGTGGGCGTAGTCGGTGGGTAGTGTTGGATGAAAACTCGCGAACTCACAAACACAATAGGATTTATTAAGTTCAGGTAACAAAGTAGGTTGGCCTATTATTGCTTCTTGGCAGCGTGACGTCAGCCGCACCGACGTTATTCCATTTCAAGGATAATTAACACAACTTCACTTAAGTCAAAGTTTAGAGACGAACTTCTTGGCTTCACCTGGACTCGCCGTGCGGGTGCCGGGTCCATCGTGTGGCAGAGAGAGAAACCCCAAGTAGACCCCAAGACTTGCGACTCGGGCGTAGGTTTAAGGGGCCCCTTTAAAGCGCGCGCTGACGCTCACCTTGCCTACTCGCATCTCTCTCCCTGCCCAGCCATATGCATGCTGTAATCAGCATAGATTCCAATAGCTTAGGTGTTCACTCTCCGAGCGCAGGCAAGCGACTGTCCGCTCCGCTCCCGCTCCGAGCGTAGGCAGCGATGACATAATGTTGCTCGCGCCGACATATAAGATTAGAGAGATTTTTAATTTGATAATACTTTAATGTAAACATTGCATTATTGAAAATTTGATTACCTAAAATGACGTAACCTTCAAATATAGACCGACATGTCCTGTCGTCTGTCATCAGACTTCAGCGCATACCAAGGAGAATGGGACACGCAGCTAAAGCTCTCGAAGAGAAATATTTTCCCCCGGTTTTGTTACATTCTTCAACCCCAACCCTTTTTCTGCAATAAAAAGTAGCCTATATCCTTTCTCGGGGTCTAGTCTATCTGTGTACCAAATTTCATTAAAATCAGTTCACTGGTTTAGATGGTAAATCATAACAGACAGACAGACAGACAGACAGAGTTACTTTCGCATTTATAATATTAGTAAGGATAAACTATGTGTCATTACAGGTTTTTCAGATAAGGGAACGTAAATGTTACGCATATCCTAACAGACAGTGTCAAAACTATTTATTTTTCAAAACAATTAATTTTCGTAGTTCATCGTAACAAGACAAGACTCATTATTCAATAACAGAACGTATCTAATAGATCTATGCTCCTTTCTTCCTCACACTTATACTACTACGTGTATATCTCACTCGCTCTAACCGTTACGATACAGTTATGGTAAAACTAAATATCACTAGGTACCGATTGCGTTGTACGCCAAAGTTTTACATTTCGTTACGCGATAAATAAAGCAATGGTTGCTATGTGGTTTTAAAAGTGCATACCGCTACTTGAAATATAAGCTGTTATATTATAATTATAATTATGAGATTTTCACATACCATGTTTTCGGTATAATGTCATGTATATAGTTTTACAACGCTTTATGATTTATAACGACTAAAACTATAACTTATAACAATCATTTTTATCCCAATCGTTTTTGCGTCAGGGCTTAAAAAGATAAAAAATACTCGTGACGTGCGCTCAGACAATGTTGAAACATGCTGTTTGTATACCTATTCAAAATGTGTCCTGCTATAATATGAATATATTACGGTATATTTTGCTGACGTCACCAAAATATGAAAATATAATGTATTATTATAGCTACGTCTGTGACGGCCTTCAATATAAAGTCATCACAGCAGAGTGATTCCAATGATCGATTTATTACACTTCTACTTAAATGGAATTTTAGATCGATTCAGTCCGATTAAATTTCCAACCCTAGTGCATGACAGAGATACTTATTTTTATAATTTATTCTTGCCATGGATACTAGTCCTTCAGCCGTGACCGAGATACAAAGTGACTGGGCTGCCATTACCTGGCATTATTTTTTGACTGCTAAAAATGTTTCACAAAGCAAACGTAAAAAAAAAAACATGTCTATTTTCTAACAAAATCTTGAAATATATAGGTATAGGTAATAAATCCTGTTGTCGTTGGAAAATATAATCATATTGTTCACACAACCACAACAAGTGTTCTTGATAGCATAACATTGCATTTTTTTTTAAATTATTTTTGTCAGTTGTCACTGTCAAATTACTTCGCTACATGTCTTCCTAAATGTCAAAAGCTCAAAAGGAAGGGCAAGGGCATTTTAATCGAATCAAGATTTTCGAAAGTACAAGGCGAGGAGTATAAAATGAATATTACCACGTAGTAATATGCTGCATAGCTGCAGCATGAAGAGTTAAAATATATATTAAGTATAGTGTCACCGTTTACCACATTACCTTGTCGGTCGAAACCGAATAAAATGACCGATAGGTTATTTTGACCGATTGGCAAGGTCCTGGCCAAATCCTTTATAAGCTGCAGGTCTACTACGAAGTCCGATAAACGATATATCGGCCGAACTTATGGACGTTTTTTACCACGAAACACAATCAGTCGGTTGATCGGATCGGGCGTTTCGTTCATTTCGAATTCCGACCGACATAGATTTGTCAGTTTTTGCGTCGTAAACCTTACTCCGAAAGCATTTAATGACTTTACCGATTATCCGGACAGCTGTCGGTCGGATCCGATTATTCGGAGGTTGTTTTCGTAGTAGACCTGCAGCTCATTATACATACCGCCTATAACAACATCCGACATAGCAACACATCGCTTAGAACGACTAAACTATATCGATACTCATCGGCTATAACGAGTAACGACCAATCGTTGTGCTTGTAACAGCAGAATTAAAATAATACGCACAGTTCTTTTTCAATTCAATTTTTCAAACCTATTCTGACATCTGGCATATGAAGAAATGTTATACCTATGTAATAAATAATGTTACACCTACGCGTTTTCTCCTACCACATCCTAACTTTTTGCACGCTCTATCCTTGCATTTTTCACGGCTACTTAACACAATTATTGCGCATGCTTAAATGCTTAGAAAATAATTAAATAAATTTTAAAAGTAATACATGGGTAACTTACGTATAATACAAATAGTCAGTCCAGCCCAGTCAGTACGTATGATATAGTAAGGAGTGCTAAAAACGAGATGCGAACACGCGCGCGCTCTCACCTTGAAAAAGATCGCAGGACGCGATCGAAACTTGAGTCGGACTGGACTGACTATATTATACATCAGTTACCCGTGAATTAATTTTAAAATGTGTAATAACTACGTTAGTTTTCATAAATAAATAAACAATACATAAACATTATGACTATGAATGACTAGGTACTTACCTAGTGTAAATTGCTTTTAACATCTATCGAATATTATAACATCTCAAGCCTGAAGTCTGATTGTGTTGTGAATTAGGGTACAAACCAGAGTTGAAACACCAGACACCAAACTTATCGACTAAAACTTTATACCATCATACGCTCAGTGAGGTCAAACTACCTACTATTTAATATTACACTCGTATCTGGTGTCATTATTTTACATGCGCAGTTATAAGCATACCAGTTACTGAATTATCTAATATCTATGTACCAAATAAAATTTCATCAAGTTCTCTGCAGTACTGTACTTACTGTAGTTTTGGCGTGAAAGAGTAACAAACATCCATATATACGCACATATTTATAATTATACTTCACATTTGTAATATTAGTAGGATTCATAGGATCCCATAATGGAATGGAAGTTTCTCCTAATGGACATTATATTCTAATAAGAGACGACCAACATTTATATACCCATCAAACAGTTTGCTCGAATCTCATTTTCGATTTTCGAATTAATCAGAGAATTTCGAGATCATTTCATATGCCACATCACTAAGATTAATTGTTTCGTTTGACTTTTGACTTGAAGTGAGGTCATGAGATTTTTATCATCTGTTACTTGTATACCTACCTACCTATAGTAGGTAAAGCAATCAATAAAACATAAACCGGCTTCCAATGTTTCTCACGAGGCCTTCAGCAATTCGTAGTATTGCTGCCTTCACCAAGCAAGCGACCGGACGAGCGCTTCACACTTCACAACTAGCCATGGCACCGATCAAAGTAACTAAACGAAGTATATTTTACAAAAAATATTACATAACTGCCGGTTTTAGTGCTAACATAGCATGATTGTGTCTGTTTTTTAGGTTGGAGACTCGTTGCCTGCAGCCGATTTGTTCGAGGATTCGCCGGCGAACAAAGTTAGCATTTGCGACCTGACGGCTGGGAAGAAAGTTATTTTGTTTGCTGTGCCTGGAGCCTTCACCCCGGGGTGCTCGAAGACGCACTTGCCCGGATACGTGCAGAACGCCGACAAGCTGAAAGAGGATGGTGTAGCTGAGGTTGTCTGTGTATCTGTCAATGATCCCTATGTTATGGCAGCGTGGGGAGCACAGCACAACACTAAAGGAAAGGTAAATAATCTATTTTATTTTTAAATAATAAAGGATATAATTTCACAAAATTTAGTGTAGAAGTAGCATAAAACCTGTGCTTCCTTTTTTTTTCTCCTACCTTGTAGGTACTAACTCCAAGTTTTAAACTGAGGTTTCCAACTGAAAGTTTTACCATTCCTTTGTGAAGCATATAGTCATTTGCCATAGCAACAATGCAGCTACATTCTAATGGTATTTCCCAGCTACAGAGCTACAGTCAGAGTTCTATGTTGCAGATAATTTTAAGAATAATACACCAAAATATATGCCTCAGTATTTAGAGTATAAATGGTAAGTTTTAGGTATCTATGTCCTTATTTTGACCTTGTTATCATATTGAGTTGCAGACTACTATTTTAAATTTATTTTCCTTATGACCTACACAAATTGTGTTCTAAACTTTGAAATTTAAATTTTAATGGCCATTGATTGCAATTTAGTCATGTCACTATAAAATAAAATAAATAATATAGGAAAGTAGATGACAACAAGGCAGATGTAATATGCATAATTTATAATTTGTAGAAGACAACACTCTTAGTGATAACTTCGCCAAATGTTACTTTATTTTGTTTAGGTATTGTGTACTTTGTGGTTTGTTTTAAAATTAAATGCTATAAGTAGTAAATCATTAGGATTTTCTGAAACATCTTTCAGGCCAAGATATACACAAAATAATAATAATTAGATAGCTATCAAATCTCGTTCATTGTAGTGACGAGAGCATTAGTATTGAACATACTCATTTTTGTACTTGAAATTATGTTGGAGGTTGGAGGTGTATATACTTATACTGTGCTGTTTTGGGCAAACGTGTTGCTTACCATTAAGCACATGTCCTGCTTGTCCCATCACTCGTAAACTTTAAAAAAAGCATGTTAAAGATGTACATAATTATGTACAGAGTACAGATTGAATTCCTGTTTACTTCAAATAACATAATGAGAGTGATCACCATGTGGGATTGATAGAAGATAATTAAACTTGATATTATTACTATTGCGACACAACAAAATATAATAAAATACATATTAGAGGGAAAAAATGTGAAAGCAACATTTATAAAAATAAATCTTGTTTCAACAGTACAACTTTTAGGCACTTATTTAGCTAAGGAAGTGACTATGACCTTCAAATGTATTTTCATTGTAAAGTAAAATGAGACAAGTCTGAAAAAGTAAGAGTTAACCTTATTGACTTGGCCCCAAGGTCTACAATTGTTGCAGTCAGATTTGTGTAGGAAATTGTTATTTTAGATTGTGTCATTGTTTTAAGTGGGAAATGGAATATAACTCTTTGTTAAAAGTCACCGCGGGTGACCACTTTGATACCTCTAAAGAATATATTATTACACAAACTCACAAGTAATTTCACAAATGGAACATTTAAAAAAAGTGTCTGAAGCGTTATTACTAACAATATTTACAGTAATTTTATTAGTATTGTAAGTTTTAGTAATGAAGCTACTATTATAAATTTTTCTTTAAATGCTCCTGCTCCTCTTGGAAACCCATGTGAGTTTAGAGTTGGTGTACTGTTCTTTAGGTGTAATGATTTAAGGGTTAGGTTAGGTAAGTCTTCATTTTAAAACAGTGAGTACTGTTGTCAATTTCTCGAAAGTAAATCTTGTGTTTTTGTATTGTGCCACAATACAAAACATAGCGTTATGATCTCACAACTAAGATCCACTTGGGCCTTTTTGGCCTTTTCTAACGAGAACAAAGTCAAACTTAAAGCCATAACCAATAACACTGGCCATGAGCAGGTTGACAAAATAAAAAAAATCTTGGAGCATTTTGGATTCCTCAAGATGTTTTCTTTTCCAGTTAAATTGAGTGATTGACCAACTAGTACTTGTACATTTGATACCTACATAGTTATCATACAGCTTCCAATAAATAATGGATAAGATGTTTGTTATTGAAAAATAACAGTGTCTCCAATTATCTATGTATCAAAACAGATAATAATTCCTTGAGTTTATTTGTTACATAATTCATAAACAACACAAGTATAGGCAGGCGCGGTCCCAGCGTTGGATATTGGAGAGACGCACCAATACGCAGCCTCATATTTTGGGAGAGGTTACCTGTAGGAATACAATAAATTGAGCTAAAAAGATTTTACTAGTACACCCCAAATGAATTTTTTTTAAATTTTAATTTTTAATTTTGGGTGGTCATGTCCCCTGTGACCATAATTATAACATAGCCGTGAACATGAAACTGCATTGAAATAACAGGGACTAACTCCAACATATTATTTACTACTAGCCCCCGAACCGCGCATTTCCTGTTCTTTTTATTTTCCCGCGGAAAGTAGCCAATGTTGCTACTCCCACAGATTAAATACCCTGTTGATCGTCGATGAACTAATCTCGCCTACATTCACAACTCACCAGCGAGGGCGCAGGACGAGGTAGAATGCCGCGCTGTGATTAGCCGAATATCCGTGTGACGTGCACTATTTTCCACGAATGATCGGACAAAACGAGCAGAGCAGGATGCAAAGAAAGACATCAACAAATTCCCATTTCGGTTTTTTAAATATTTGTTTTAATTTAGTAGATTGATGATGTTATGTTTTTCGAATTATTACATTAAATTACTTAATTGCGAAATTGTATATCGTCCTTCGTAAAGCTGGATGTTCTGCTATTCTTTCCGCACCATTTCACTAAGCAGAAGCCCATATTTTATATTTTTTTACGGTTTTTTTTTGCCAGCACTCTTTCGCCGGAATCAAAAGCCTGACTGAAGGAACTCGCTACAGGTTTAGTGCAATTATGCTACTAAAACGCTAACGAGGGGCAGTCGTACGATCAGTCAAATGGGTATATTGTGTTTGGCTAATCCTAACTGACTGTAATCTAACTGTGTTCCAAATTACAACCTCGATCTATTTATAATTCCCTAATTGAGTAAAACCATGGAAGTATTTAATAAATGTCATTTATAAAAAGTAAGTTTTTGCAGTGGTAAGACTCTTAGCAGAGTCCGTCTAGGGAAATACCACACCTTTGCCAGTTATTCTACCGCCAAACAGCAATGTGTACGCGTTATTGTGTTCCGGTTTGAAGGGCAATGAGAATTTCCCGAGAAATTACTGGGCTTAGAGATATAACACCTTAGATCTCTGGGTGATGTGATGTGATGGGTTAGACCGCAGTGCAGTGCTAGGCAATGATATGGACTCTTCATGTTCCAATAGCTGCGTGTCACTGTGCTGTTATGTGGCAGGCATGTTGCTTAACATCAGGCACATGTCCTGCTCGTCTCGTCACTCTACAATAAAAAAAAAGTAAATAGATAGGTAATAATACAAACATGTAATGAATACAGGTAAAGTAAACCATTATTTTAATAGGTACCTAAATTATTACATGGGCGAAGACGGCATGAGTCCGTAAAATTCAATCTATACCAATGATTCTTATCTAATATTTAATATTATACAGCTGAAGAGGTTATTGTTTGAACGCTCTAATCACAGGAACTACTGGACCGATATCAAAAATTCTTTCACCGTTGCATAAGTATGAACTTACGTGATCCCAGAGTGCTATTATAGACTATATTATGTATTACGGGTGAAGCTATTGTAGTCCTCTAGTGGTCTAGTGCATGGTATCTTTACTCAATGTTCCCTTCGTAATATGGCTTCACTTGGGTGTTTCTATGTATAACAAGTATGTATTTAAAACTATATAAGTATTATATTAGCTATCTGGCCGCCATCACACAAGCTTTGCTTAGTTTGGGGTCAGATGGTGTTGTGTGTTAATTGTCCACCAATATTTATTATTATTATTATTATTATTACTTAGCAATCAATAACTACTGTTCGATTCTTTCTGTGACCTTCCACTTAGCTTGAATAATTTAGTGGCACGACTAACTTACATTTAAAATTGGGTTTAACGTTACATTGCTTATTTACGAATTATTTCATTCTGTAGTAGTCGACAGTGAAATAAACATACTATGGCATCGAATTGAATATGAAATCTTTTTTTTTTTAATATTGATGGACAATTCACACACAACACTATCTGACCCCAAACTAAGCAAAGCTTGTGCTATGGCGGTCATTAGGAATGAATTAGAATTCTTAGCAGAGTCCACCTGGGAAATTACCACGTCTTTGCCAGTTATTCTACCGCCTACTAGTAATGTGCAAACGTTACTGTTCCAATTTAAAGATAAATACCTTCAGGGAAATTATAGGGCATAGAAAATAAATCGTCATAAATCTTTGGATGTCGAACGAAGTGCTGTGCTAGACAGTGATTTGATGATTTGAGTCATTTCGTGTCGAACTATGCTACGCCTATTAACTGCGCAATGTGCTCAGCATGTTCATTGTGCTTTCGTTCGCTTGCAATTAGATTGTTTAGCACTCTGAGCCAGAAATGCTCTTCAACCGCCTAACAAAAGAAAAAAAAATGATTCACAAATTTTACAATAGAGGGCGCCTACTTGACACCTAACATTATTTGAACATACATTTTTATTTATCTTACTAAAGCCTGTTGCTCAATCACGTCGTAACGTTTGAACAGATCTGGTTGAAATTTAAAACATAGGTAAATTATAGTCTGGAAGAAGACATAGGCTAGTTTTTATCCTGGGAAAATAACGGGAATGGGAACTACGCCACAGATCAGAAAATAGTTACTTCCGGGTAAAACTGCGGGGCGATGCTAGTTTATTTATAAAATGCACTTACCTACATTTGTTGGCATCTAAAATTCATCCTCATCAGCCGCAAGACGTCTACTGCTGAACTTAGGCCTGCCCCTAGATTTCCACTACGAACGGTCCTGCGCAACCTGCAACCAGCGGTTTCCAGCGACCTTTGTGAGGTCATTTGTCCATCTAGTAGGAGGCCGTCCAACACTACGTCTCCCGGTTTGTGGTCGCCACTTAAGAACCTTTCTTCCCCATCGGTTGTCAGTTCTACGAGTGATGTGGCCTGCCCATTGCCACTTCAGCCTGCTTACTCTTTGAGCTATGTCGGCTACTTTCATTCTTTTGAGAATACATATTCCCATTTCGGATTTTATCGCGCATAGAGACTCCGAGCGTAATAATTATAATCGCAAAAATGTAATTTTAATCTTTGTCGTATTAGTAAGCTACAAAGTTTGTTCTGTACTGTGGTATTACATATTTGTTTCTTTTTTATTTGATCTGAAATTGTTATTATAAATGTGGTCCTTTTATAAACATTTCTTATAGCAACATGCTTTATAGTTTGGAAATAATTTTATTCTCCTAGAAATTTTCGTTCTGACGCAAAATGTTACGTAGCACTTAAAAAGTCAATACAATTTGATAGATTTTTTGATATTTTTTTAGTTAAAATATAGTGTTGCAGGTGCTTTTCTTCCTGGGCATATTTTTGTATAAGTACTAAGGTAAAAGTTATGTAAAAGTATAAATCCATAGGAAGACTAAAATTGATAATTCATATCATCAGATAGTATGGTATGTTATAAAAAAATCGAACGAAGGGCGAAGAGTACCTACAGGCGCGCTCCTCAAAACAATAAAGTAGCATGGCCTTGGACAATAACCACACATGTTTATTGTATGGTCCAAAATGTCCAAATACAGTTCGTCGACGAAATTGCCGTTGTCGTATTGGTCTGTATAATCACCAATAGAGACAGAGTAGGGCCCTGCTCATTCAGCGCCAGCCCAAAGTTTATTAGGCAATAGGCAGGAGACTCCAATTGAGGGAAAATGCTGTAGGTTTCCTTATGAAAAAAAATTGGCAGTCATAGGAACTGCCGATAGAAGTGAAAACTTATAACTCAGAATTTGATAGCTTCCCTTGGAAACTACACGGGTGTAACTGGAGGGCGTCGCCTCGCCATCTTGGCATGGCCATCTAGAAATGCGTCAGCATTTCCCATTGGCTGATGCGTTTCTAGATGGCCATGCCATGATGGACTGTCCACGCCCTTTCAGCAATTACCATTGGCTGACGTATTTCTAGACGGCCGATAGCCATGGTCCCGAGTTTACCCGAAGCTTTCTTATCATACCCGAGCGTGACGAATTAATTCAATTCACAGCCCACGAAAAATCTGTCTAGGCGCGCCTAAAGAAGCTTTTCACTTCAAAAAGCCAGTGGCACTCCGGGAGTGCCGACAAAAGCGAAAACACGAAATATAATGTATAAAATGTACATATGTACCTACTTATGTACAGAGGTGTAGGTCACGGTAACGGGAAGCGTGCGATGACGATGCCGCGAGCTTCACGCTTTGTGTTTGGCCAAAGTACATAGTATTTAATGTATACTCATGGTGGCTCATGGTAGGTAACTGTTCGGTGACGATGATTTCCGCGATTTTTGTTCACCCAAAAAGTGCTCAACGAATATCTGTGGAAACTTTTAGGAACACGATCACCTGTCCCTAAATTTCTATATACTACTTCAAACATCATAGACGTCCAAGGCCATGTATGTATCGACTCGTATGTATTAAACCAAATCGGATTGTTGTGTTGGCGACAGTCAATCGATAGCAATTTCCTGTCATCTTTCATCATTGCTTATACAACCATTTAGTTGTTCGTCGAACGACCTTCGATTTTGGGAGTCCGCTGAAATTTGTTGCTTCTCATGCTCCCGAAATAGATTGTAAGCCTGATGTAATTTTTACGTGTTAAGGGCGTACCCCGAGCAAATGACCTTGAGTATTTCTTACCTTATCGCACACCGCAAGAAAGAGCAAGAGAGAAACAGTAGGATTTGTCGCTGTTTTACGCTCAAATTTTAGAATAAACTCTTTATAAAATCAGATTTTGATCTTTTGAAAAAAAAAAAAACTACCAAAATGTTCGTAATGGAATTGTCTATCCGTGGGTGTAAGTACAAAATCAAAATAATGGTCGATTTTCGAGGAGATGCATGATAACTACAATTATTTAATTTTTTCATGGTTTCGTTGTGAGGCGATTATTTAAACAATAAGTTCATTAACAAAAAAAATAAACTACCATTTTGAAGCCAAGAAGTTGTAGAAATTTAATGTATTTTTTACCAGTTGGTATTTGTTTTGGCTAATGATTAGATAGCTCTTAAAACTGGACAAAAAACACGTTTTGCTGGGGGACGCACCTTAAGTTGAGTGTGTACAAAGTGTTAGTAACTGGCCCGTACCGCCTTCGTCCTTAGGTATTGCACCATTGTTGGTATCGGCAGCTTATTCAGCTAGTGTAGGTTAGGTTAGTTACGATAGGTTATGAAAAGTCTCTTGGCTTCTTCGGAGTCAACTTCAACTTTTTTCTTTGTATTTGGTATACAGCCAACCGCTACTTGGCCAGTATCTTGTGTGTAGTTGATGACTCTTTTCAGGTTTGTTGGGTGGAAATGTAGCGTTATGTGGAAATGTTGGTTGGTCAGTAGTTTTGTTATTTTATTGGTCTTCTAAGTCCACGTTTAAAAAGCATTTTCAGAATGACAGATATGAGTGAAAAAAATGTTAAATGATTAATATTGATGCATGCTTATACTTTATGAATTAATAAAAATCTGAAATAGTTTACCTTTTAAATTATGAAACGTCTAATTTAGCTACAGCAGTTGGAATGAAAAACTAACATAGAATCAGCGGTTTTTTTATGATTGCCCCACTGCAAAACTTCTTTCCCTTTTCCTGTCCATAGATGTGTATATGTCGCAGCCGGATCGTATTATTCGCCGTATTACATTATGGCTAGCCATTTTGAAAAGCAGGGCCGTTTTGTAATGCGGCGGTTCAACGATTAGCCGGATTGTGTTACTGCTTAAATTGTAAGGTGACCATACACCATACTTACAAAACAAGCAACTACGGTACACCTAAAAAACGTGCACCATGCACGTACATAGACAAGGGATTATCCATAAGTGTTACGAATCGGAACTAAACATTTTCAAAGAGGCGGCTAATCTCTCGTTTTAGTACATTACGGAATGACGTATTGAATGACGTATGGCGTCGAATGCATTCCGGCTGTTTTTTAATCAGCCGCATTCAATCCAGCTAAGCGTTAAACCGCCGCTTTACAAAACGGCCCTGGTTTTCAAAACGGCTAGCCGTAATGTAATACAGCGGATTATACAATCCGGCTGCGACATATACATTTATTTTGTTCTATTTTTATACCATCTTAAGCAAAATGTTCTTAATTGTTATAATAATTGGTGTCACCATCGCGTCACTGGTGTTCCGTCTGAATGCTTCTATGCCAAGGGCTTCGGGTAATAATTCGCTACTTAGTAGAAGCGTTGCGACCCCGATAGTTAAGTAAACCTGCATTATAAAATACACAGTCCTGAAGACAGCAGCCTACCAGCTTAAATGCTTTCTGAGAAATATTATATACAGTGCCACCAACTTATTTGTAGAACGTACAAAAAACGGAACTACTGAGTTTCGAGTATTAAATAATGTTGTCTAACACACACACACACACACACACACACAGTTGTCTAATTTTGTAATAGGTTGCAAGACTTTTCGATCGTGGCGCCATCGCTTCATCTTACAGATAAGTTGGTCGTGTTGTATTGTAAAACTGATTTAATCTGTTTTTATTGACATTCTTTGACTTTACTCACTCCCACCGATCAACTGCAAGATCTACGAGTCAAACTGCATACTGATCAAACTCGAAAAGATCATCCTGGTGAAACACAAGACGTTGGCCTAGTGGTCATACAACAAAACAGAAGCCAGAAATGAATAGAAGAATACTTTAATCATCTAACTTTTTTTTCTCTTTGTATACACTAAGATTAAACACAAATTGTGTTGTCAAACATTTTGCTTGCCTTTCGAATATGTATGGGTCAACTTTTGAAATGTTTTGTGTCGTCTTATCTGACCTGCAGGTCTACTACGAAAACAAACTCCGAATGATCGGATCAAACCGATAGCTGAATCGGATTGTAGCCTACCACGAAAAACAGTCAGATCGATACATCTCGGTCGGAAGTTGTAGACTTAGGTCGGATGAGAGTCGAATCGAACGAAACGGCCGATCCTATCAACCGACAGATTGTCTTTCGAGGTAGGAAAAGTCCATAAGTTCGACCGATATATCGTTTATCGGACTTCGTAGTAGGCCTGGTGCAAACAGCAATAAAGATTTTTCTATAAATGTAGAACAGTTCGTATCAGGCTGGATAAGTATCTTTTGCGTCAGCGTGCTTTACCTTCGACCACAACGTCCTCACGAGCTACGATCACGCGATTCGGTTTCAAACACGGACGTATGTCACACGAGTTTATTAAACCGGAAGGTATGCTTGGTGCTGATCATCATTATCATTATGTGTTCTTCCTTCCTCACTATTGGAGAGGTTGGGTACCGGGTTTGAGGCACACTTTACCAGGGCTAGGCGCCTGGAGACACAGCTCTGGAGGCAGTAAGGTGCAAGCATCAGCCTAGTACGGGCTGGGCGAACGTCAGCACTCCCGCACCTTTCGCGTCCTCGTTGGCCTCATCAGGCTTGGTGTTAAAACGTAGGCAGGGCTTGACTTGCCGTTTTGACACTCCTTTGGCTCGTTTTTAAACTCTGTAAAATTCTTAGTTTAAACGTTAGTAGACCGCATCGTCCCTTAACATTAACCAAGATACAGTCTACGATGAAGCGCTTGGCAAGAAAAAATAACCCCAATATAAAGCAATAGTCTAATGAATGTTATTTCATCCGTCCCCAGGTACGCATGCTAGCTGACCCGACCGGCGCGTGGATTAAGCAGCTGGACTTAGGCACCAACCTGCCTCCGCTCGGCGGGTTCCGCTCCAAGCGGTTCTCCATGGTCATTAACGACTGCAAGGTTGGTTTCCGTGCCATAGTTATTTTGTTCAGATTCTGATCCTCCATTGGTTACGTTAAATTACATGTCACAAAATAGGTAATTCACAATACTTACAGTGCTATTGCAATATGCTATTAATATTGCTACTGGTCCAGTGTCATGATGTTTGTTCCCAGTGAACTTTTGACCACGTCAACCGATATTCACGAAACTTTGTATTTATGCGTAATTTGGTCCAACTTGAGAAAGAGAATATTTTTTTTATGAATGATCTCAATCAATACTAATATTATTAAGGTTTTTTGTAACGCCCTAATCTCAGGCACTACTGGAGCAATTTCAAAAATTCTTTCAGCGTTGGAGGCTTTGAATATGAACATGATCCCTGAGTGCTATGGGCTTATAATATGTTATGTAGGTACCTACCTACCACGGTCGAAGCCGAGGTGCACCGCTAATACCTAATGTATAATTTACTAATTACGGTAATTAATAATGTTGATTGTTATTATAAATTTGTATATGTATATTAAGTTTTAATTTCCAGGTGGAGGAACTGAATGTGGAACCTGACGGCACCGGGCTTTCCTGCTCGCTCGCTGACAGGATCAAGGTCAAGAAGTAAATGTAGCGAGCAGACATGACCCTACTTCATGAAGTCTACGCGAAATATGAGCTCTATGCCGTATCCACCCTTTATCGACATCCTTGCGATACTATTCTTTAAAACGTTGTTAACGGCCTAATTTCGAAGTTGGTTACACTTTTTGTGGAAAGAAATCCTGAACGGTATTGACTGTTCTAACAGGTTTTTTTGCTATCTCACACATGAATCTAAGATGACTTTAAATTTGAATCTAGGTCAAAGATAGTATCTATATGTAGGTTGATTTTATGTGACATTTTGAGTATTTTGGAAACTAAAATAATTATTCAAAAAATGTTACCAATTGATGAGTAAATAACTGTTGAATGTTATCGCCTATTGTCGCCTTTGCAGCATGCATTAACAAAATTACGTAATAAATCAATGTTTAAACTCATTTTGGTTGGATTGTCTCACTTTGAAATAAGGTTCGAATACTTTAGCGTCTTAAATATATATACTTTTCGTCTATCCTAATTGGGATTTTTAACTATGACTCAGATTAGATATTAATATAAAATCTCCTCTTCAGTGCTGTATACATCTACTTCTGTTCTATATCATTGTAGGTAATATTAAATTTGTGTAATGTATAGGACTTTTGCTATTTGGACATGTAAATTATTAATCATATTGACCTTTATTCTCGCTAAAACCTTTGTCGGTAGCAATTTTTCAATTTCACCTCTGTGATTATTTTAAGACAATAAAACCTTACGGGTAATAAAAACCTTTGTAAACTCTAATTAAAATGACAAATAAAGTTGGTTGAAAACCACAATCCTATAGGGTAATCCCTATAGTTCACAAAAATGATTCAAAGCCGAAGCGGCCAAATGTGTATAGGCCAAATAATCAACTTCGAACAAGTAGGTAAAAGTTTCTAAATTCGGTTGGTTTTTTATTAAAGAATTACTTAGTTTAAAAAATAACGTTTCAGGGTTTATTGCGTAGATTTGCATGCTAGGGTCGTAATTAGCCCATTACGGAATATTCGGGTGTACCTACAACTGTTTAGAATTTAAGCCTTACCTACTTTCATATCTTGTGATCACACCCAGCTTTATAGACTGTCGGAGCACTCCTTGTGATATAAATAATCAATTAATGAATAAATTTTAATTTTATGATCTTATATTATCGTTTTATTTATCTCATTGCTCATTGGTGTAGTGTTTGATTCAGTAGATCGGTCCACACACACCCTTCTGACCCATCGCACTACCAAGCTATATTACCGGTAGTGTCGTAGACATTTTAAGGGTTCCGTAGCCCAATAACAAAAAACAGGACCCTTCGTCATGTCTGTCCGTTTGTCCGTCCGTATGTCACAGCCATTTTTCTCCGAAACTATAAGAACTATACTGTTGAAACTTAGTAAGTACAAGTATTCTGTGAACCGCATTAAGATTCTCACACAAAAATAGAAAAAAAAAACAATACATTTTGGGGGTGCCTGAACTGAAACTCATTTTTTTTTCATCAAAACCTTACGTGTCGTCTTAGGTAGGTAGGTCTTTAAAAATGATAATTATTGAGGTTTGTAACATTTTTTTTTCTAAACTGCGCGAGAGACTTCCAAAGTGGTAAAATGTGCCCCCTGTAACTTCTAAAATATATGAGAAGGACAAAACTAAAAAAAAAAAATGTATGATGTACATAACCATGCAAACTTCACCGAAAATTGGTCTGAACAAGATCTACCTAGTAAGCAGTTTTTTGTAATCGTCATAAATGCAGTATTATTAAAACATCGATCAAAGTTACAACGAATTTTTATGTTACTTTAAACCATTTGTAGTCCTGGTTTTTGCTTGAGAAATTTTAACCTAGGGGGGGGGGGAGGGGGGTGTATTTCTATTTCAACGTCCCCAACGAAGCTCTGCCCCGGGGCCTCCACTCCTCTAAATCCGCCCCTGGTGTCACTACCAGTAGCTTGTACTAATATTTTATTTATTCTGTGCTAGTAGTGCCTGCAAGCGTGTTGCCTACCTTCAGTAGCATGTCTGCTCGTCACGGATAAAACAAAACGCTGTCGAGAAATAAACTGGAATCCAGCGTGTCTGTGAAGGGATTATTACGAAATGTCTACAAAAAGACTTTGATCTATCCTCTGTGGATACGTAGGTACACAGAGTACGTATAGATACCCTTCTATCCTCCTACATAGGTCACGTAATACGCTAATATGTCACGCTTAAACAATTACCAGAATTAAATACTTATCTACCTGTTTGGAGATAAATTGCTACAAGTTGTCGAATATCCTACTAATATTATTAATGCGAAAATGAGGATGTTTGTTGATCAATCACGTCGGAACCTATGAACGGATCGGGGTGAAATTTGTAACACAGATTATAGTCTGGAATATCACTTGGACTACTTTTTTATCCTGAAAATATAACGGGAACGAGAACTTCCAATGCGGGTAAATAAGTACTACCTACTCATATACGGAGCGCTGCCAGTGTAAAATATTTTTGTGAAAATTATATTTATAAGTATTGGTGGACAATTCACACACAACACCATCTGACCCCAAACTAAGCAAAGCTTGTGTGATGGCGCCCAGATAGCTGATATAATACTTATATAGTTTTAAATACGTACTTATTATACATAGTAACACCCAGACACAGTGCAAACATTTGAATTCATCACACAAATATTTGCACTGGGTGGGAATCGAACGCACGACCCTCGGCTTCGCAGGCAGAGCTACTACCAACTAAGCCACGAGCATAGAATAGATAATATGCCACGAGGCCACTTGATTTGAAATCTTTGAAAATTATTAATATTAGACACCTACTAACAACGCCCCGAGGGTTTACCCGCGAAGTGCCTGTTTCCGTTATTTTCGCGGGATAAAAAGTGGCCTATGTGTTCTTCCAGACTATAAATAATCTGTGTTCCAAATTTCAACCCGATCCATTGCACACATTATGTCGTGGTTGAGCAACAAACGACCAAACATTGACATTTTTAGTAATAATAGGATTCATTTCTTTTTCATTATTGTGTGACATAATAACTTGTATTTTTATTTTTTTAATAATGTTTAATTTATGTATTTGTTTTAACTCAATATTAAACGAGATTGGTATTGTAGCCTTGAATTATTTATCAGACGATATATGAAAAAAGTAGTTAGGTATACTTAAAATCACAGAAATAAAAAACATAGAATGGTAACGAAATATTTACTTTTCCTTGATTGTACAAAAATTGCTATTTTTAAAACAATGAGATTCAAATAAAATATTGATCTATTTAACCCTTAACCCTTAATAAGGCAAAGGTATATATATTACCACTTTTTGGTTTTCTACTAAATTTGAGATATTTAAAAAACGGTAACATTAAATATTAAACCATGTTCACATTACATTTTTTAATACATTTACTGTCATAATTTTAACACTTCATAAGTTGTCAAAGCCATTTGGCAATCTACGCTACTGTCAAAGTTGACCAAACGAATTTTGGTGGCAAAAATTCAACGTTTTCGTGGTCGAGTGCGGATTTTGTGCAAATTTGTTCTACAATAATTCTGGAAAGTGATTTTACGATTCTAATTTATAAAATAGTATATGTTTTCTTTCGTTTTACGTATTAGCAGTTTTCAGGAACAATTTTTTAGTACATTTTCGATATCATATTTAAGTGGTAAAATATTTACCATTGCCCAATTATACTTACTGAAAATCGTCGGTATCACTATATATAAAATCAGTTTGTTTGTTACATTTTTTTAAAGTTTTATATTGTGACATTTTTTCGTTGCTGTTACAAAAATTCAGAACAATTTGTCGAAGAAACACGGAAGGATTATTTGTTTACTTGTTAAAAAACTTCAAGACATACCGAGTGGATAATTTAGAAGATTTGTCTGATTTAAAAATATTTGGAACTACAATAATATTGTATGAGAATAAATATAAATTAATGCTTAAAACAAAAACAATTCTTAAAAATTTTTGCTGTAGTTATGTGCTCCATGAATTTTGAAATGAAATGGGGCATTAGCAATCCGTTGTATTTTGGCGGCGGCGTTAGTTCCCATTTCGGCCATGAGCCAAAACACCCCGGTAGCACTCTAGGTATATACCAAAATATAAATCTTACTTGTTTTCAATATTAGTATAGCCAATATTAACAAATGAGGTAGTAAGTACATAGATTTAATTAACAAAAAAGTTATGGCAAATACAGATGAAACTACTAGTCTTAAAATAAAAATGCATCAGAAGGGGCAATGGTAACAATTTTACCACCAACCCGCAATTTTTTGAAATTGTCAACGGGTAATGGTAAATTATTTACCACCAAAAAAACTACCCCTAAAATTCACCCCCTATAAACCATATATAGAAAAATGTAATCTGTGGCCTATTTTTAACCAGATATCAGTGTTTCTTTGAAAAAAAAGCACTCACAGGCTCGGGTCCTATTAAGGGTTAATAGGACCCGAGCCTGTGAGTGCTTTTTTTTCAAAGAAACACTGATATCTGGTTAAAAATAGGCCACAGGTTACATTTTTCTATATATGGTTTATAGGGGGTGAATTTTAGGGGTAGTTTTTTTGGTGGTAAATAATTTACCATTACCCGTTGACAATTTCAAAAAATTGCGGGGTAGTGGTAAAATTGTTACCATTGCCCCTTCTGATGCATTTTTATTTTAAGACTAGTGGTTTCATCTGTATTTGCCATAATTTTTTTGTTAATTAAATCTATGTACTTACTACCTTATTATTTCATTTGTTAATATTGGCTATACTAATATTGAAAACAAGTAATATTTATATTTTGGTATATACCTAGAGTGCTACCGGGGTGTTTTGGCTTATGGCCGAAATGGGAACTAACGCCGCCGCCAAAATACAACGGATTGCTAATGCCCCATTTCATTTCAAAAGTCATGGAGAACATAACTACAGCAAAAAATTTGAAGAATTGTTTTTGTTTTAAGCATTAATTTATATTTATTCTCATACAATATTATTGTAGTTCCAAATATTTTTAAATCAGACAAATCTTCTAAATTATCCACTCGGTATGTCTTGAAGTTTTTTAACAAGTAAACATACAAACATACGCCTTCCGTGTTTCTTCGACAAATTGTACTGAATTTCTGTAACAGCAACGAAAAAATGTCACAATATAAAACTTTAAAAAAATGTAACAAACAAACTGATTTTATATATAGGTAGTGATACCGACGATTTTCAGTAAGTATAATCGGGCAATGGTAAATATTTTACCACTTAAATATGATATCGAAAATGTACTAAAAAATTGTTCCTGAAAACTGCTAATACGTAAAACGAAAGAAAACATATACTATTTTATAAATTTGAATCGTAAAATCACTTTCCAGAATTATTGTAGAACAAATTTGCACAAAATCCGCACTCGACCACGAAAACGTTGAATTTTTGCCACCAAAATTCGTTTGGTCAACTTTGACAGTAGCGTAGATTGCCAAATGGCTTTGACAACTTATGAAGTGTTAAAATTATGACAGTAAATGTATTAAAAAATGTAATGTGAACATGGTTTAATATTTAATGTTACCGTTTTTTAAATATCTCAAATTTAGTAGAAAACCAGAAAGTGGTAATATATATACCTTTGCCTTATTAAGGGTTAACTACCTATTCCTAATAGACAATTACACCTTCACATTATCTCCTATACATACAACATACCTACATACAATAAATATCTTTTAATCATCATCAGCCGCAAGACGTCCACTGTTGAACATAGGCATCCCCCCATGATTTCAACCTTTGTGACCTTTGTGAGGTCATCTGTCCATCTAGTGTTCTAGTGGGAGGCCGTCCAAAACTGCGTCTTCCAGTTCGTGGTCGCCACTCGAGAACCTTTCTTCCCCATCGGTTGTCAGTTCTGCGAGCGATGTGGCCTGCCCAGTGCCCATTGCCACTTCAGCTTAGCTACTCTTCGAGCTATGCCGGCTACTTTCGTTCTTTTGCGAATATCCTCATTACGGATTCTGTCGCTCAAAGAGACTCCGAGCATAGCTCTCTCCATAGCTCGCTGTGTGACTTTGAGCTTTGTTATAAGGCCCACAGTTAAGGATCTTTTAATACACTCCGAAAAAGAAGGAGGTTATTTAAATATCTATAACCGATAATTCCGTCACGTATTTTTTCAGTTCGGATATTTTGGTATCGGTGCTACAAATATCAAAATACCTAGATTCTAAGGTAGTGAACAGATAGCATTACCTACACATACATTACCTATAGTAATGCTAAGTTATTTTTAGATTTAGTTATATATATAGTATAGTTATATATAGATATTTTATTTTCTAAGAGTTTTCAATTAGGTTGTATGTTTTTTGTATGTTATTGGCTATCTATCGCGTAATTTTGTGGAGATTAGCATTCGGTGTTGAAGAAGGCATTATTTTTAACGGCATAAATTGAGCGGGTAATGCTTATGTATTCACCTAGCTATATTAGGTACTTACATAGTTTGAAACTTACAATATAAATATTGCCCTAAAATACCAAATATCTAACAGTACCGAAAATAATAAATACTTATAACAGCACCGAAAAACAGAAATAAGTAAATCAAAGTAGGTACTGAAAATTACAAATATCTGACAGTACCGTAAATAACAAATATTATCTAACAGTCCTATAGGACATTGTTAAATATTTTCGATTTTAAATAAATACACGGGTAACACGTTTGATATAGTTAGTCCAGTCCGACTCAACTCAGTCAGTCAGTATTTTTTTTTTGTACCTAAATCAGAAATATTTAACAGTGTCGAAAATTATAAATACTTATGTAACAGTACATACCGAAATTGCGTTTATGAAACGTATTAAGTACGCAGTAGATGAGGTAGAAACAGTAGTAGTATCTCCGCGAGGATACACTATAAGTAGATACAGTCAGGGCATGTTTGTGTGGGGTGTGGGGGTAGTACGCAGTTCCCCTAAATGCGATCAGCAGACGAGGGATTTTAGTCTGCGGGCTTTTTTGTCTACTAAAATACATAGATCGCTTACAACAGTTTTGAGTGGCGCAAAAGAAGGATTAAAAGAACCACGTTCAAAAATCAAAATGAAAGTTTTTTTTATCCGCGGATCGTACCTACTTTTTTCTCCGCCGCGGAGAAAAGTCCGTCTTCTGCGGATGATCCTAAAGACGCACCGGTGCACCGCGGTGGCACACTGAGATCATCGATAAATTATTTATTTATCAACTTACAACTTTCGAGAATTAGCGTGCCCATAAAAATGATAAAAAAGGCCTGAGTATAGACTAAAATAACTGTATTGTACGTGACTGTAGTTATTTTTACGTCCGGTGTCCGGTTGAGGCGTAGGTATAGTTGTAAGTTTCTTCGTACCTGTCTGCTAGCGTCAGTAATTTTTGTCAATGAGTCCGAACTTCAATTTTGTATGCTGCGTTTTCGGAGTTAATTCCGTTGTAAATGGACAACGGACTATTTCTTAGTTTCAGTGCTTTTGCCTTTGACTTCGCCGCTAGCTGTCGTATATTGACGATTAACGCAGGGTGCCACAGCCCCACACTATGTATACCGACCGCATATAGGTACCCCCCAAGGGTTAACCGTTACTTATTCATGGTCCTGTGAAGTGCCTCATCACTCTATTCTTCGCCAACTGATTATTATTATTGTTGTCATCTGTGGAAAGGTTTCTCAGCTCCTCGGAGACGCATTCTAAATCGACTAGCGGACCGGATATATTCATATCGCTCAAAATTTCTGAGAGGGGGTCTGTGTCCATCTCGGATTCAACACAAGTAGCCTGTAAAAATAAACCAGACGTTTAATTTAACTATATTCCAATACCTATCTATTAGGTAAGTATTATGGGAGCACGCTGATGCTGCTGCTAACACCTATTGTTCTAATTTCTGAACATTTTAGAGTTAGGGCGCAGGCTCAAGGAGAATAAGAGTGACTCCCGCTCCGGCTTGTTCCTGGAGTAAGGGTTGGCTATTGCCATTAAACCCGGGAACCTTTGTGCCGGGAGCAGTTCGGGCTGGGTTATTCGGGGATTAGTTTTTAGGGGGAAATTGTTTGACAAAATTGACATTGAATTTTGATATTGTAGATTCTCTTAGATGTCTTATTTTATTATGATAGTCTTATGATCTTATGCTTCATAATTTAATTGTGCATTGGTCGTTGGTAAGAGAAAGGCCAAAGGATCAAAAGGTACACCAACGCAACCGTTAAGGCAACGGCTGCGTCCGTCATCATCTTTTAATAAATTCCACAACCTTAGGAGAAAATTATAGCTAGAGAGTCCCCGTGCCCCCTTAAATCCGCCTTGGTTGAAATATAACAAAAAAGTTTATAATTACGGGATGGTCCGTCCCGTCGCAGTTGCTCTTGGGTTCGGTCGTGTCCAATAGTTTGGCCTTTTCTTGCTGCAGCACCTCCGGCACAGGTCCTGTGTCCATCTGGCTGCCGCTATCTGCCTGTGCCGCAGAAACGAATCGTAAGGATCATGAAGTTTAGTCTCCTGCAATTCTACCTGAAGTGGACTGCGTTATGTCATTCAATACGATAATTGGTCAGTGAGTCACTAACATTCTCCAACAGCTAAGCCAATACCCGCTTGCTTCACTTTTAGGGACTCGATTTTACAATTTTGGCGGGAAAACGGGTGCCAGGTTACTTAAGTGCGTTTGTTTACGCTTAGGCATATGAAATGACTACTTCCACGACCTCTCACAAAACACAAATTAATTCAGCGACCAAAACTGTAGTAAAAGACATTATAAAACCTAATATTCTCAAATATGTTGAAAGAGGAAGATCAGCTTCATTATCGGATAAAACTTCAAAAAACTTGTGAATTGCATCGACACCCGGAACCAAAACAACACAAACCAACTTTTTCGAAAGGCACCCCGATCCGGCCAGTCACCGTGGGGGAAGACGACTATTGCCCTCCAACTAACATCATACAAAACCAATTGCGCATCCATTCTAAAAGACATCACCAAATGGAAGATACCATACACATTGCAACATACAATACGCTATCCTTAAGAACTAATGAAAGCCTAACAGAACTGATGCTAGCTCTAAAAAATGTAAATTGGTCAATACTGGGTCTGAGCGAAGTCCGACGTCTAGGCGAGAGTATAGAAGACCATGGACAATTTATACTTTATTATAGAGGAAAAACACCAGGTTTATATGGGACAGGATTTTTAAATAAAAACGAGTTGAAACCATTTAAAGATGAATTCATTGGTGTCTCGGAGCGTATTGTAATACTTAATATAAAACTACCCCCAAAGAACGAAAAGTGGTCAATTGTTCAAATCTACTCTCCAACTGAACAATCCAGCAGCACAGATATCGACACCTTCTACTACACGTTACAAGACGCAATAAACAATCACTCACACAACAAATTAGTGGTAATGGGTGATTTCAATGCTAGAATAGGAGCAAGAGGAGACAGATAACAAACAATTTTGGGTCCATATTGTTCAGGCAAAAGAACAAGAAATGGGGAGAGACTGGTTCAACTAGCGTATGAGAACAACTTAAAAATTCTAAATTCACTATTCAAAAAACGGGAGAACAACAGATGGACATGGATATCTCCAGATGGCCACCACAAAAACGAGATAGATTATATACTAACAAACCAAAGTAACATCTTTCGAGACTGCAGAGTCATAAATAATATTAATTTTAACAGCAACCATAGAATGATAAGAGCCAAGTTACAAGTAAACACACTCACAAAAAATATACCGTTTAAAGTAAAGCAAACTAACAGCATAACACTAGAATATACTGAACCACTAAAAGAAAAATTAGATCAATTCAAAGAAAAAACAAAAAACTTAGACATACAGAGTAAATACAACAAGTTCCAAGAACTACCTACAGTACCTACTCTATACCGATAAAAAAGGTAAACCAGAGAATAGAAACGACAAGCAAAAATGGATAACAAACGAAACTAAAGAACTGATAAGAAATAGAGCAGGCCTGATATCTAACCCTGAAAAATCAAAAACTACTAAAAACGAAATAGCCAAGATAAGTAATCAAATTAAAACACACATGCGAAAAGACCGTCAGAGATACAGATTGGAACAACTGGAAAAATGCATACAAAGAACTGGAGGCACTAAAAAAGCAACTAAAATACTATTGGAAAAGCGAGACTGGATACCAAGTTTAATAAATAAAAATCATAAAAGCGAAAGGCGACGCCCAGAAATCATATCAATAGCCACTCAATTTTTCAAAGAATTATATTCAAGAGAAAGTAATACACAAACAACAATCCTAACAGGAGGAAATGAAGTGCCGGAAATATTATATGCAGAAATAGAAAAAGCTGTAATAGCTCAAAAAATAGATACAGCCCCAGGATCGGATGGTGTAAGTAACGAATTTCTCATCTTAAATAGAAACCACCTAATACCAGTTTAGTTTTTTCGAAACCGCAAGTGTTCTAGAGCTATAACATTTTAAATTATAAGGAACACTTAGTGGTTTTATATTTTAAATTAATTGTCTAAGATATTTCACGAAATACACGAAAAAACAAAAAACTGCACTCGATAGCATCAATTGCATATTTTTAAATTTTTCAATACTTCGGTACCATTTTCCCGCCAAAAAAAATATGTTCTGTTTTTTTTTTAATTTTACGACTTTTTATACATATAAACAAACTTTCATTTAAGGGTAAACCACCCTTAAATCTCAAAATAAAGACCGGTTCAAGTAGACGCCATCAAACCCAAATTAATGGATATACTTTCCCCAACAAAAATACCAAAAAAAAAAATTCCCGCCAAAAGCCCGACTGCAAAGTGAATTTTGTATTTTTTAGTCATTTGGTGTAATATAGTTACCAAAGTGTATCAAGCGGATACTAAGATCCCCTCGATCGCATCCGGTTTACGTTTGAACGTGTCAAAAATTTTTAGTTTGTTGTACTAGGTATACCTAGTACAACAAACTAAAAATTAAAAAAAAAATTAAAATTTTAATTTTATAATAAAGTTGCTTTGTTTAAATATCTGGTACAACACCTCGTTGAGCTGGTGGGGCGGGTGTTGGTGGACGTGTCTGTGGCTCAGCATCCGCAAATGGTCTCTGTGCCCTACTGGCGACGGGCCCCCGTCCCTCACAGGCTCTGGCGATGGCTCCCCGTGTCCCATATACCGCGGCGATGGGCCCCCGTGTTCCACAGATTCAGGTGATAAACTCTCGCGGTCGTCAAACTGTGGCGAGAGGTCTTGGTATTCCATAGATTGCCGCAAGTATTCTTGGTATCCCATGGGTTGCCCCGAGAGGTCTTGGTATTCCATGGGTTGCCGTGATGAATGTCCGAACTCAGCGTAACGGCTTCCGAGATCCACTGGCTGTACATACTCGTACATCTGCACAGAATAAAATAAGTTTTTGCTAGTCTTTTTCATTTTATCAATTGTAGGTTTAAACTTGAAATGATTTTCACTCGCGCTCGAACACTCATCTGATGTTGAGCGACGTTACTGTCTATAATGCCGGAGCGCGTTACTAAAAGTTACCTAAAAGAAACCATTTTTCTATTTGAAGATTAGTGTATCAATGACGGTATACCTGTTCAGTACCCTGATTCACAACGCAAGCGGATTGATCAATATGATTGCGTTGTGAATTAGGGTACTATCACCCAAGCATCCAGCTTACCTACTTGACCGACTCCTACCAAAAGTGCGAACAGAGCGAACCCCAGCGGGTTATTAAAGTGAACACTTCTATAACGCTTAGTATTTTAATTCTTAGACTCACAAAATACTCAAGGTTGACCGCAGGTTGTTAAACTGGCGACCGAAACAGACACATTTTTCGAAAAATAGGAGTCAGTTGAAATTGATTCCTTTTTGTAGAAAACAGATAGGAACTCCTGCGTATTTCCCTCCTTAAGCTTGACAAGATATGCAGATACTTCCTTAAGCTCACAGGAGAATCGGTCTCACGGGCGTGTGTATCTATGTCAGCACATGTTATATGTATATCCCGTGAGTCGAGCAAGCTGCGCTAATACAATGCGGGCCTGACAATGGAGGGCTTTAACCATTTATGCTGCCGGTAGGAGAGCTAGTGGACCCAGGGGAGGGGAGTTAAGGGCGCAGTTCAATGTTAGTACGAGGAACTACCAAGTACAATGCACTCTTGCTTCAGTTAGCGTAACCTAATACGAGTAAATTATATAACTATATATATGTTGTCAAGTGTATCCTTCAGAGTTCTGGTACTTCGATGTACCATTAATATACATTAATGTATTTATTATCTCTGTCAATAGGTTTTTTATCAAATACTTACTAGTAACGCCCCACGTTTTTATCGGCGTAGTTTCCATTCCTTTCATCTTCTCGCAATGAAAAGTATTGTATCGTTATTGAAAAGATGTGCTATTTCAGACGATACCTTGCTTTGTTCCAAATTTTTACCTGATTCTTTCAGGGGTGCGATAAGAACAACAAACATTCAAACTTTCACATTTTTAACCATTTTAGTTTTTTGCGGACATAATATAAATTGTTGCAATTTGAGGCACTGTACCTTATGATTCTGGTAGGGTACTTGAGGGTCGTAGGGGCGGCGCGTGGGATCTTGATAGCGTAGCGTGTGCCCCGTGTATATCAGGTCTGGAGGCGGTCGGCCCCTGACTACCACGGAGGCTCTTGCAGGCTGCACAAAATAAAAATAAAGTCGTTAGTGATGCATTAGGTTGTGCATATACATAAGCAACCCACTAAACATTACCGGTTTGCCACTGTCAGGACTCGGGGCCGTCCATAACCGACCAGTGCGGGTTGGTAGATAAATATAAATATAGATAAAACATTGGTGGACATTTTACACACAACACCATCTGACCCCAAACTAATAAGCAAAGCTTGTACTATGAACCCAGATAGCTGATATAATACTTAAATATTTTTTTATACATACGTATTATACATAGAAACACCCAGGAACAGTACAAATATTTGAATTCATCACACAAATATTTGCACTGGGTGGGGATCGAGCCCACGACCCACGGTTTCGCAGGCAGACTTTACTACCAACTAAGCCACCAAGCCAGCTATATTGTGTGAACTATAAATAATTTGATCATTCATTCGTGTTAGAAGAATTCATCAATAAGAAGAATGAATGATTTCATTCATTTCCTTCAACTTTTTTTTTTTACTTTTATAGGTTTACACTTGACCGCCATCTCGCCTGATGTTAAGCGACGATGCGGTCTACGATGGAGCGTGTTTACCTAGAAAAAACCGATTCACTCTCGTTTTTTTTTTTTTTTTTTTTTTTTTTTTTGTCAGTTTTCTTGCAATCGGTTGTAAACCTTTAGCAGATGTGTTGAGCGGATATTGACTGCTAAGGTCCATTCTTCCAGTGAAGAATCTGCCTCCAAAATTTATTCAATAAGGTCCCATACATGGTGGCGTCTGAGCCTTTTCGTTGACATAGGTTCACTTAGGGCTGGGGTGCGTGGCTCGGGAACCTCCACGTGGTGCACCCTGGGCATCACACAACAACTTGCCTCGGTGGCATCTTGTTGTGTGATGGCAAATCCCGGCCGAAGCTGGGAACTTCCACACGCGCTCCTCACCACCTTGAGCAGTGCGTGTAGAGGTTGGGGAGAGGGACTAGAAGACTTGGGAAGGTTACTCGGCTGATGTATCGGCCAAGTAAAATTCCTAAGTCTTCCAGATGAGGGTCCTCCACGAGGACTCTGATTAGCAGAGTGCTCAGTGGAAGGACAAGGGCTGCAAAGCGGCCAATAAGGTGGAACTGTGGCTATCCCTAGCCGCGGTGTTGAGGGCGGATCTCTTGCTGCCGATCATCATTGCCGTGAGAGGTGAGGTGAAATGTTTCTCGGCAGTGAGAGGATCTATGAGTTGGAAGAGCGAGCAATAGCGCTCCTCCACTGAGGCGGAAGCGGACACGGGGGCGAGCCCAGAGAGTCGACCCTCTGGGCTCGCGACCCGTCTCCAGCGGAAGGCCTGGGGTGTCGGACGTTTAGGGCCGTCCGGCACCCCATCTAGGGATAGGTCTTCGAGGAGGTGACGCGCCACTGATTTCTGGCGCGTCGTTGGAGCCTAATGCGGGGGTAGTGACGCCCCCCCGCGAGGCGGGTCCGCAAGGGCGTTGGCAAGGGTCAGGGTCGTTGACGGGAGTGCGATAAGTGACCCCGCGACCCTGACCCCTGGCCATGAAGAAGAAATCTGTGGGGGTTTTAGTCGGTAGGGGCACCATGTCTGGTGTCGAGCCCGACATACCTCACCATGTCCCTGCATGGTGGGGATACGTAAATGTATTTCCCCCACATAAAAAAAAAAAAAAAAAAAAAAAGGTTCACTTAGGGCTATTGCTAAGGTGTTAGTGTGTGACGTTATTCGTTGTTTATATGAATGTATCCTGTGTTCTATTTCCTCTTTTACAGTTCTGATTTGTAGATGCTCGTGTAATTCTGTCGTCTTCATGAACCAAGGAGCATTTGAAATAGTTCTGAGAGCTTTATTTTGAAATCGCTGGAGAATTTCAACATTTGAGTTTCTAGCAGAGCCCCACAACTCGATTCCGTACGTCCAGACAGGCTTTAATACTGCTTTGTAGATGAGAATTTTGTTTTCCAGTGATACGTGTGATGTTCTACCTAAGAGCCAGTTCAGTCGTCGGAGCAGGATGTTAAGCTCGTCACGTTTTTTCTCTATGTGGTATCTCCACGTTTGTTTCCTGTCAAGCTGTACGCCGAGGTACTTAGCAGTTGTCCCATGTGGAAGTGTATTATCTCCGAGTTTGACAGGTGGGCAGTCATCTTTTCTGAGAGTAAATGTCACATGCATCGACTTGTTGGCACTAGCTTTTATCTTCCATTCTCTCATCCACTTACAGAATTTGTCAAGGTGCTTTTGTAGCGTTAGTGAGGCCACGTGAGGGTCTTTATTATTACACAAAGCGGCCGTATCATCAGCGAAGGTGGCTGAGAGAACTTCTTCTGACGTTGGTATGTCTGCGGTGTAGATAAGGTAGAGGATTGGACCCAATACGGAACCCTGGGGTACGCCGGCCTGTATGTTGTAGAATTTCGAGTATGAGTCATTAACTTTTACCCGGAAAAATCGATCTTCTAAGTACGACTTTAATAGTACATAAAAGTTATGTGGCAGTTGCCTTTTTATCTTAAATAACAAGCCCTGGTGCCAAACCTTGTCGAATGCTTGTTGTACGTCCAGAAATACTGCCGAGCAGTACTCCTTTCGTTCCAGCCCATCTCGTATCTTGTTCACCACTCTATGGACCTGCTCCACGGTTGAGTGCCCTATTCTGAATCCGAACTGGTGTTGTGGGATGATGTTACCTTCTGTGAGAATTTCATTAAGCCTACGTGCGGCGACTTTCTCAAATAATTTTGAGATAATAGGTAGTAGGCTTATTGGTCTGTATGATGACACAAGATGCGGTGGTTTTCCAGGTTTTGGGATCATAATAATTTCTGACACTTTCCATAATCTAGGAAAATATCCTGTCCTCAAAATTCCATTAAAGAGCTGTGTTATGAAGACGATGGCTTTTCTTGGCAGTTGTCGTAGGATTTCAGCAGTTATAAGGCAGTTTCCAGGAGCTTTATTTAGTTTCAGACCTTTTATAATTTTCCAGATTTCGCGTGGTGAGCAATGCTTTAACGGTAGGCTGAGTTGTAGATCTGTCTCCAAGTAGCTTTTTATCTCTTTTTCGCTAGGTGTGTCGCCGGAATTAGGAGTGAATACATCGGCCAAGAACCATCCGAAGGCCTCGGCACGTTGGTCGTCTTTTCTTGCCCATGTATTATTTTCCAGTTTTAAAGGATTCTGAGCAGTTTGTGGCGCATTTTTGCTATGCTTTACGGTGTTCCAAAGCGAGTACTCGTTTTTAGCTGTGGCGTCCAGATTTTCCAGTCTATTTTTTAAGGTATCACTTTCGATGTCCTTCAGATATTGCTTCAGATCAGCGGCGGCTCTGTTAAAAGCTCGTCTATCAGAGGCATGACGGCTGGTATGCCAAACCCTCCTGAGCCTCCTTTTTTCCAGGACCTTACTTCTTATTTCCTTGGAGATATTTTTGTAACCTGGTCTTGTGGATGCTGGAGTGCATTTCCATGCAGCTGTTTGGATGAGGTTTGTGATGTTTATAGCAGCTTTATCAATGTCATCATTTGTCTTTAACGGTACTTTTAGGTTCACGTTTGTCTCGATGTACTGTCTGAATTCAACCCAATCAGTTTTCTTATTGTAGAGCTTTTCTTTGAACTGCCTTTCTATTATTGTTGTGCTAATAGTGGCTATCAGAGGGGTGTGATCTGAGCTGCTGTCCAGACAACTTTCAGCACTAAGGTACATGTTAGAAAGTCCCTTATACACAAAGAAATCTAGTAGGTCAGGGAGTTTTTTGGGGTCTGTTGGCCAGTATGAAGGTTTGCCCGTACTCAGGACATGTAGTTTATTTTCGTCAAGGCTTTTTTTCAGTTCTCTTCCTCTGGGCAATGTCAATCGGGAACCCCAGAGGACATTTTTGGCGTTCCAATCTCCACCACATATGAATCTGTGGCCTAGAGTTCTGAAGAAATCTGTAAACCTATTTTCCTTTAGGGTATGCTTAGGGGGACAATATATAGCGGATAGGGTTAGTGAGCTCTGCTTATCCTGCACCGATACTGAAGTAGCCTGTATTTGGTCAGTTTTATACTCTTCCAGAACAATATGTTGGATGTGTTTTTTTATTATAATTGCTGTCCCTGCATGTGCAGTTCCATCGGGGTGAAATGTGGAGTACATACTATAATTTTTGAAGCTACATAAATGATTGGATGTAAGGTGTGCTTCAGAAACAAGAAGTACATCAATGTCATGTAGTGCAAGCAGTATCTCTACATCATGTTTATGTTTAACTAATCCATTTATGTTCCAGGTTCCAACTCTGAGAGTAGCCATTTCATCGGACAAGTTTACTGATAATTGTTGTGAGTAAAGTCAGCATTGTCGACATCTGATCTAATAGTTTATCTAGCTTTTCAGCCTGTTGTGTGAGCAATATTTCTAATTTTGATTCGTTTTTAGTAGTTTCTGCATATGTCAGTACATTTTTATCATTAGCATGACGTTTTGGCTGTTTATTCTCGTCTTGCTGGCTATTTTGTCCGATCGTAGGTGAAATGTGTTGTTTTGGCTGTTTATTCTTGTCTTGTTCATTCGCAGGTGTGATTTTTGTTTCTTCGTGTGGTATGGTTTGGGCTGTAGGCTTTTGGCCTGTTCTCCTATATAGAATCTCCCTGTACACAGTGCATCCTTTGTAATTTGCAGGATGTGAGCCTTCACATAAAACGCACTTGGCCGGTGTATTCCGATCTTTTTTTGGGCACTCAGATGTTTTGTGGGGTTGTGCGCATTTTACACAGCGGTAGGGCATCATGCAGTAATTCTTCGAGTGCCCATATTACTGACATCGTTGGCACTGTGGGATAGAAGTATTTCTTCTAGGCTCTTCTATTGAAACTGTTTGATGGTATATCGATTTTATTGTTTTAACTGCACTATTATTTGAGTTGGAAACTAAATTTACAAAAAATGTAGAGGTTGGCTTCTTCTCGGGTCCAAATTTTACATTTATGATTTCTCCAATCACTTTGTTTTCAGTTTTTTCAATTTCTTCTATTATGGCACTATGTGGGGTCGAGTGGTGCAGATTCTTGATTACAAATCGATAACATCGTTGATCCTTCCTGTTGAATGTGTGCCGAATGAGGCCTTTTTCACGGACTAGGGTCATAATTTTCTTGTATGCCTCAATGTCCAGGCTATTAATTCTTAATTGGTTTCTGTTGACTATTTTAAAGATGAATTCTCCCTTATTTGCAACAGTGTGTAGGAGGTCTGTGAGTTTATTGACATCTTCAACACCAAATAAGATTATTTGTGGAGGTTTACTAGGTCGTTTTTGTTTTGGTACACCTTCATCTTCCGTGAGATCTATTCGTAGGGCACTATATTTATTGGAGGTTTTGATAGCCTCTGGTGAGGGTGATTCTGAAAGCTTCTTGCGCTTATTGCTTCTGTTGGAAGGAACTCTTTGCCATTCAGGTGGACTAGATGCTCGACTAGACTCTCGATTTAAAGACACAAAGATTGTAACCATCGGGGAAAACCCACTCAGGTAACGCATTGTGGAATGCATTGCCTAGACGTTCTTATCACAAAAGTAGAGTCAAATCTCTTCGTTCGTGTCTTTGAAACATCAACCGTGAAACGATGTCGCTTCAACGTTTTTAAGTTAGTGACATTACGCACGTGACTTTAAAAAGGCAGTGGTGCGCGTGGGATTCGAACCAGGGGCTCCGGATCGGCAGGTGCCGTTATCACGACAAGACCACCTATAATCTAACTATGTAAAGTGTTTACTTTACATAGTTAGGTTATAGGTGGTCTTGTCTGGTTCATTTGACCCGTAAATTCTGTTCACGGGCCTGTAGTCTATTATGGTCCAATTTCGACCACAGGGTCACAGAATAAATATTAGTACAAGTACAGGGTGACCACTATTTACATAGGATATACATCCATATTTTAGGTGTTTCTATTTAAATAAGTAAATATTGGTACCCCTACATTGGTACAAGGGTATTCATTGTACAAATGTTTGTCCTGGGTGCGACGGGAACCCACGACCCACGGCTTAGTGAGCAGAATAAGCGTCAACTGCCCTCGAGCCCAGTCTACTAAACGAATTTCACTTCAAGATAAGTGTTTACTTATAGACCATAATAGACTACAGGAGAAATGATCGACCCCCCCCCCCCCCTCTTCAACTGCACTCAGTTGGACAGCTTACAAGTGACGGCATAGTGCTGAATCTTATTACTTTATACCCTTCTATCATCCTACATAGGTCTCCTGGTGGTTCATTTGACCCGTAAATTCTGTTCACGGGCCTGTAGTCTATAATGGTTTTTTATTGATAAGTATAAGAAATTTAAATTTTCATTCTGCACTTCACCTACTGTAAATGTGGGATATTTCATAAGGCCGCGCATTTTTTCGTAAAAAGGAGAATAAAGATTGAGTGAAATACTAAGAAGCTTCAGCCTCGTATTAGAAAAAAAATGACACTTTAGAACATATTTCTTAGCTCTTCAGAATTTTTGGACATTGTTGATGTGATGTGGTTTGGAAAAAATATTAACACAGTAGCATCATAACGGTTTATTTTAAATTTTAACTACAATCCTTACCTGGATTACTTACCACATAGAATATTGTATTATCATGTAGAAATGGTTCATTTCTATCAATCGTATTTGGTATTTGGTAAAGTAAATTATCGCGAAATACTGTTAAATTCTGATTTACACCGCAGAAAGCAGCGTACTGATAATATTGCATAGATTGAGCAGTAGGCACTCCATCGATATAAATTTTATAAAATAAAATAATGCTTTATAATTTATATCGATGGGGCACTCCTCATCTCCTGCCAATCGGGGTAAGTTTCCTCACTGCTCAAACTATAGTTAATAATATTAATATTATTAAATAATATTATTTATTATACATTATATAAATAATATTAATATTATTAAAGTTAATGAGAGAGTACAGTTGTGTTATTTTTACCTGTGGGTGGATATGTGACCGCTCTGGTAGCATTACACGATCTCTCTCCCTCATCTCCCTATCTCTGGTCCCAGGCCCTTCTCTGTCACTCACAACTTGCTCTCTGTCCTTTATGGCTTGATCTTTCAGTCTTGTAACTTTCGCGGCTGGCAATGGTGGAGTCCTGTTAGGCTCGATCTTGACTACCGAGTTGAGAGTATTGTCTGCACATTTAAACATATTTTAAATACTGACGTATTATTTTTAAAGTAAGGCTTCAAAAGCTGGTTTGGGAAGTTTAGATGAAACCTACAAAATGGGCCGATATCATTTTACCATTTTCAGGGTAGTTCAAAATTTGCCAATTTTGATAATAGTTATTTGTTATACAAGAGTGCAAAGTGGCTTTTTAACCGCGTGCTCAATTTTGATGACCGAGCAAGCGAAGGATTCTAAAGTTGAATCACGAGCGTAGCGAGGGATTCAAAAATTAGAATCCTGAGCGTAGCAAGGGAATCAAAAGGGCACAAGGTGAAAAATCTTTGCACTCGAGTGTAACACGTAATTTTTCATCCCCCCCTAGCGAGGAAATTACTAAACGCTTAGCGCATTTTCAGTTTCAGTCGATTCTGTTGGCGTTAAATAAACTTCTTGGTCGCTAGAATCACTTATTATTATGGTATTTCGGTTTTTCACTTGTATTCAATTTTATAAGTTTTAAACTTAAGTTTATTTGGCCATGGTTTTAACAATAACAATAAGACGTGAAAATATGGAGAGTTTACCGATTGAGGTAAGGAGTTTCATGTGTACAAGAAAAAGTGTCCGCCCAAATGCATTAAATTAGAGTAGTAGCTAAATTTGCATCAGGGTACATTTTAAAGGAAATTAATAAACGTACTATTCAGAATTAATGAAAGAAAAATATTGGCAGTCATAGGCACTGCCGATAGAAGTGGTAACTTTTAACTCAGAATTAGATTTTTACTTTGGAAACTACGCGTGTGAAACCGGAGGTCGTGGCTATGAGCATGGCCATCTAGAAATGCTGACACATTTTTAAATGGCCAATGGGAAAGGCTGAGGCATTTCTAGATGGCCATTGACTATGGTCCCGAGTTTACCCGAAGATTTCTTACCATTCCCGATCGTGACGCTAGAATTAAATTGACAGCCCACGAAAAATCTGTCTTTGGCGCGCCAAAAGAAGTTTTGACTTCAAAATATATTGTACCTAGTACATGTTTTCTCAAAATAGTAATTATTTATTTGATGTTATATTTACTACATTATCTTGTACTGCACAAGTAGTTGAAATTATCTATTAGTTAATATTTTAGTAGTCAATAATATTTAATTATTTAACTCGGCAACTCGGCATACTTCAATTCAATTACAATTGATTCATTCATAGCATTTCAAAATGTTTTACCATTTGAAATAACATTCTTTACCTCTATCCTCCATACGTGAAAAGAAAATTGCGCGCAAAGCATTTAAAAAAAAGTACACCAAAGAGGTTCCGAGTATGAGTTTTTAACAAATTAAAAATAAATGTGTTATGAATTCGGCACCAAGGAGGTAGAAATAAATAGGTTAAATTATGTTTTGAATTCAAAACCTCAGTACACACGATGTTCTAAATTCAAATTTACTTTAACCTCTAGAGGGTAAAAACTACTTTTGCGCCCTGATATCGAGGAGCAAAAGTACTCTTTCCGAGCTGGTGGGATGAAAAAATATTTGCGCTAAATACACTACTTGAATAAATTATAATAGAGAATATAATTAATACAAAGTTGTTGTTGGATAACTAACTATACCTACCTACCTAAAGTTTGATTTGAACCTTCCTAGCCCCTTGAACTTTTCACATTTGATACTTCAAAATTAATTCAATGACGGATTCAAGTAGAAATTGCTTCAGGTAATTTGATTTTACGCAAAGATTCACTGATATTTGGCTCCCGTAATTCTATTTTTAACAAAGATAGATTTGCACTTGACTGCCATCTATGCGGTCTACGACGGAGCGTGCTTACCTAGAAGCAACCGATGCACTCTCGGCTTAAAGACATCAACTCTTGAGCAAATGATTGGACTACGGCTGTAATGTACTTATCACAAGTAGAATAGAGTACCTTTGTAGCCAGATAAGAAAATGAAATCGCGTGGTGGGCTTTGCTGCTGCTGATCGTCCAAGGTCTGCCGGAGGTCAAACTTGACAGGGATCGATCTACGATTGGTGTCCCCAGTATATGCAGGTGTGATGATGACCATGGCACAATTCTCGTGGACCATTTTCACCAGCCCGTTTTTCTGCCACACCACAAATCCCGAGGCGTCCGTCTCGTAGAACACTGCAGTCGTATTATCCCGCGTCATCTGCGGACACTACACCAAGTCGCTTTGATTAATACAAACTAGTTCAGGTATTCTCGTAGTTTGACCTGGATAGCATAAAGCTTTAATAGTCCATAAACAGTTGGTATTCCCACAGCTGTGACTTATGGGATTCTGTCTCAAGGCGATAGTAAAGCTTTATCCGTCACGGTAGCAAAGCGCG
This sequence comes from Ectropis crepuscularia, assembly GCA_963693475.1. Taxonomy (NCBI): domain Eukaryota; kingdom Metazoa; phylum Arthropoda; class Insecta; order Lepidoptera; family Geometridae; genus Ectropis; species Ectropis crepuscularia. The sequence goes on from OY856342.1 coordinate 25,469,910, forward strand.
GATTGGAGGATGATACATAATTTTCTTCTAAAGATATCTTTCTAGGAACATATCGGTTTCGTTATAATATTTTTCTTTGTGGCTAAAGCCAATGGTACCTAATGAAAAACATGAATATTTGTACAAAGGTACCGAAGGTAAAGCAGAGTTCGAACCTTTGATCTTACAAGTGTGAAATTGAACGTATTTGTCACTGGGCCACCCACTACTGCTTACGATGCTACTATATCGTAAGCAGTAGTGGGTGGCTACTATTAGGTACTACGATGCTACTTGCTTTTTCGTAAACTAATGCCGTAATAGTATGACAACTTGAAAACTGAATACCCTTGGGAGTAATATTCCGAGAGCTGGTACCAATTTTTTATTATGCATTTGAAGCAAGCTGAAAACTTGTCAAATATCTCTATTTTATTTACCCCAACACGGAAGCACAGATCTGGCTGGTGAGTATCGGGGCAAATCAAATATGCATTATTTTCATATTATCTCGAAATGTGTCTGTTCAGACCATTTTAAAATTCGGGTCTTCCAACTTTAAATTCGCTGTCAATAAGCTAGGATGCTCTCTAAAGGTGCAAAGATACTTCTTATAATTATACTTCTGTATACCTAGAGTATACTTCTGTCTGAATTGACTTATCATAAAGCAAGCACAAATCAACTATTCTTTATATATATAATAAACTTCCTCGCCGATTTCGGCTTCGGCGACTATAACCTGCTTTTAAGTATTGCGACGACGTTCGCACGCGCGCATATGACTGGCGTAACCGATTTTTGCACGAAAAGTTCGTGCGCAGATAGAGCACGTTAAGATGCCGTTGTTAAAATTATAATTTATGTTAGAAGGTGGTCTGGTTTTAAGTTGGTCTCTCTTTGCATCAAGCTCACACCTTCTTACATTCTCAAAAAATTGAATGTTGTGTTTTACCAGACGTCTCCATTCAGTCCTATTTGACGCCAGATCCTCCCAGCGAGAAGGCTCTATATTGCATCTCTTCATATGTCTTTTTTGGACATCTTTAAATCTCAGAAATTGACCACCCTGTTTTCGTTTGCCTTCTTGAAGTTCAGAAAAGAAAATACGCTTAGCTATCCTCTTGTCGGACATTCTAGAAATATGACCGCACCACCGCAACTGTCGTCGCATCAGGTAAGACTCAATCCCCCCGACATTTGCTCGTCTTAAAACTTCGGTATTCCTGATGCGATCCGACCATTTGATGTTCAGTATGTCTCTAAGACATTTGAGATGGAAACGGTCTAGTTGCCGTATATGCCTACGATACGGACACCATGTTTCCGAAGAGTAGAGAAGGTTAGGAAGCACTATTGCCAAGTAAACTTTTATCTTTGTTTCTAGCTTTAAATCATGTGTTTGAAAAACAGTTTTGCGCAATTTTCCAAATGCAGCTGCAGCCGCACCAATTCTGCTATTAATCTCTGGGTCAAGGTCACTTTTAGATGTTAAAGCACTTCCTAAGTACTTAAATTTATCGACCTGTTTTAATTTATGTTCACCTATATGTGTATTTAGTTGGACATTGGTATTGCAAAAATTCATTGCCATCACCTCAGTTTTTGCAATGCTTATTTTTAATCCAAACCGCTGGCATGATTCGTGAAAATTTGATACTAGTTCTTGAAGGCTACTAGGAGATTCCGAAACAAAACACAAGTCATCTGCGTACATTAACTCTGTTATAATATCGTGTGAGACTTTGGTACGCGCTTTGAATCTATCAAGATTAAAAAGTTTACCATCTGTACGGAAGCGAATTTTGATTCCATGGGTGCAGCTTTTCAAGGCATCATTTACAACAAACGAAAAGTAAAGAGCGAACAAAGTTGGCGCTAATACGCAACCCTGTTTAACTCCGCAAGATATAGAGAAAAACTCAGACGGTCTATCTTTAACTGACACACAGCACATCATATTGTCATGGAGTAATCTTATTAACCTAACAAACTTCTCGGTACATCCCAGTTTTAGTAAGATAGTCCAGAGAGCATTCCTAGGTATACTATCGAAAGCTTTCTCCAGGTCCACAAAACATAAATACAAAGACTGATGCTGCTCTCGACTCTTTTCTTGAAGCTGGCGAACAGAAAATATTGCTTCACATGTTCCTCTATCTGGTCGAAATCCAAATTGAGTTTCTGGAAGTGAAGACTCTGATATTTCTAAGAGACGATTTAAAAGGATTCTAGCAAATACTTTTCCAGGAACAGATAGAAGAGAAATACCCCTGTAAGAGTTGCAATCTGACCGATCGCCCTTATTTTTGTACAATGCGCAAATTTTCGATGTTCTAAAATCTGCAGGAACTAGTTCTTCTTGCCACATGCGACACATTAATTTCCATACAGTATTGTGCAACTCTTCTCCCCCATATTTCAGTAATTCACCCGGTATGTTATCAATTCCTACAGCTTTTTTATTTTTTTTGTTGTTGAATAGCAAGTTTTACCTCTTCGAGAGATGGAAGGTCATCCAAAGTATTTATTTTAGGACGGTCTTGTAATGAGGATATGAATTCAAGACTTACATCTCTATTTATATTAAGTAAATTATTGAAGTGTTCTTTCCAACGTCGCAAAACATCATCTTCACTCGATAGTAGGTTACCAGTTAAAGTTTTAAGGGGTACGTTAACTCGACTTTTGGTTTCTATAAGGTTTCGAATCTCTCTGAAAAATTCTCCAAGTTGATTAGTGTCAGAAAGCCATTGCATATGCTGAGCTTTTTCTACCCACCATCTATTTTTAATCGTTCTGGTTAGGTTTCTGAGATGTGCTGAGCTTTCTTTGATTTCGTTCTTTAAATCTGTGTTACAAGTATTATGCGAATGCAAATTTGCTTGCAACAGCTTTCGGTGTTGTGCCAAATCATCGACAAGTACATCATTGTTTTCGTCAAACCAATCTTTTATTGTCCGTCTTTTTCTACCTAACGTATCTGAAGCTATTTTAGTAATCTGAGAACACAGGTCAGTCCATAATTCATCTAAGCAACCTTCTTTAAGATCCAGTTCTGACACAAGATTATTGATAGTTTGTTCATAAGTGGTTTTAATATCTTTATTTTGGAACTTGTCTAAATCTAAACACAGTTTCTTTGCCTTGTGAGATCTTCGGGGGAAATGGAGACGTATAGCAAGTTTTGTTATTATTAATCTGTGGTCTGACCAACAATTTGCTCCTCGCATCACACGAGTGATATGTACTTGAGCTATATCTCGCTGCTTTACTATGGCATAGTCTATAAGATGCCAATGTTTGGATCTTGCATGCATCCATGTGGCTTTATATTTTGTAGGAAGTCGGAACATAGTGTTGGTGATAGTCAACTGAAATTGAGCACAAAGAGCTAACAACAGCTGGCCATTGGTGTTCATGTTGCCTATTCCATGCCTGCCCAACACCTTGGGCCATGCTTCATAGTCACGTCCAACGCGGGCATTGAAATCCCCCAATAGGAGCACTTGTTCTTTTGATGCTATTTTTGATATTGTTTGGGTAAGTTCTTCGTAGAACTTGTCTTTGAGTTCATCACTTCCATCCATAGTTGGAGCGTACGCACTGATTATATTAAGATAGTTATTATTCGCTAAATGTAATCTAATAGATGTTACCCTATCCGATACATGTACCGGGTATTCTGTTAGTTTATTGGCTATTTTTGTTTTAATCGCAAATCCCACACCAGAACGCCTAGGTTCGGTTGAGTTTGTTCCTTTCCAGTAGAAGGTATAACCACCACCATACTCTACCAGCTCACCCTCATCAGCTAAGTGTGTCTCACTAAGAGCCGCGATATCTACTTTATAACGACCCAGTTCTCGAGCTACAAGAGCAGTTTTCCGTTCTGGGCATATGTTACCCGGACGGTCTAATAGAGTGCGCACATTCCATGCGCCAAATGTCATGTTAATTCGTTTATTTGTTTTTTGTTTTACTTTATTCGTTCGACCGCGAATAAATGGATGCATAGGCAGCCACGGTTACTACCTCCCATTTTGAGTGGGGCGAGCATTTGTTTGGGACACCTTTTCTAGTCCCCTCCCCGGCTGAGCGGAGGAAGCAGTGCCTCTCTAAACAGAGCTGCTTCGTCGCTGCAGGTGCTGCCGAATTGCACTGTCCCCCCAGTGCAGTGCAGAAGCGACCACTCTCCTACAACCGCCTACGTTTGTAACTATTCTTTATAGCACTCGCTATAAAGAATACCTACACTTGCTATATTTCTTTATAGCCTTTAGGTTGGTCTGCTAACTGCCAGCTGGAAGACTTGCATTTTGCTGGAAGACGTTTGGTACGTCTCTCCATAGGGGCAACGAAAGACTCCCTTTTTAAAAAGACAAAGTTCTGAAAATCGTCGCAATGTTGCTAGTATTTTATCGGATACAGCTCAGAGAGTATGCTGATTTACATGGTTTAATCTACGTTATATGATTTCTATTGGACTGCTCGTACCTTGAAAAGGCGATTTGTTTGGATGTGGAGGTCTATGTTTATGGTTGAAAGTCCTACAACCCTTCTTTGGGTGAGTTGTCTTTTACCGATCGTGATATCTTTAAGTCGAGAGTTGATCAGTTTATATGAAATAAAAGAGCTGCATTGATGGTCGATCAACAGTATGTGAAATAGTGGTGAATGGTAAACCTAACAATGGAAAAAAAAGAGTAACTATAAAGGTTGGTTACCTTTTCACACAGTAGTATTATCGGTTCACCACCGGTGACACTCCCGGAGCTGTGGGAATGCTCGATGATACGCAGCTCTCCTGTCACCTTCTTGTGATGGATGACGTCAGAGACGAACGTATCAAGGACATCATAGGTAAGCTCGCCATTGTTGTCGTGTAGGAATACTTGAAACGCCAACCGCACCGCATTTAGGTCTATACTCTTAGGGTCTCGTGCATGACTGAATCCGGCTGGAGACAGATGATATGTGTGAGTTGTGACAACCATCAGATCTGGATGGATGCTTACGTTTTGATTCCTAGTTAAGCACCGCCTTACCGTCTACCTAAAAATGGTTTTGGCCTCGAAATATTCCATCCAGATTAAAAAGATAAAGAAAAAAAACTACTACTAGAGACAGCAATATTAGCTAGGATTGATATTACCAATTTAGCTCAGCGGCAGTATGTGTCTAATTTAACCAGATTTAGATTTAAAATATTAAAAAAATATGTATTAACGGCAAACATTCACGAGATTTCGGAATTGTGAGCATAAGCAAAGCAGCCCAAAAGTTTAAGGGTTAAAAGGCATAATTCACCAAGCTGGCCAACTTCAGGTTGGCGGATGACACATAGGTACACTCGAAAGATAGCTTTCTTGGGATATGCCGATTTAATTATGATATTTTCCTTTACTAAAGCCAGTGATGATGAGAAACTCGTTACATCTACACTTGGTAAAAATTTCAGAGTAAAAAAATCGAAGCCCAACAACCGAAGAAGAACGCAGGTCTGCGTTAACTTCTTTTTTTCTAGCTTAATTTTTACGTTAGTGTTAGGTACATTGGTGTTCACAGTTCTCCTATTGCGCCTCTAGGCAAACTTATAGTTATCTGGTACCTATATTGTTTTTAAGCTCTCGATTTGAACACATAATTTAAACACTTATACACGACCAAAACTATCATTTAATTACTTCGGCGTTTCGTCAGCGTTACAACCGCCGTGGTCATAAGAAGACCTTCTTGTCTTCAAGAAGATCTTCTTGAAGAACAATCTGTTTAAATTATCTGGTACTTAGTCTTTGATGCACGCTACTCACTGTGAAATGGATCAATATTCAGGTCTTTTCGCAGGTTCAGCGCCCTGGTCGTATCCCGTCGCGTGACGCTCTGTATACCCAGATTCTGGAACTGGTGCTCCTTGTCTTTTTCAGTTAGAGTCTTCCTGACCAAACACACGCCTTGATGACATCCGCTGCCGTCTCGACCCACCAGCTCGTGGGGATGAGCTCTGCAACATTAAATTTACTTTTATGGCAAGTGTGATTTTGGGGATATTAACATTTCGGCGGAAACCACTTGAGATGATCACTTGATCGCTAATCGTGTTAGTGATTAGATTTTCATAGACAAAATAAAATGTAATTCAGTAATTTTGGAGATGCTCAAGCTTGAGCTGGGTTCAAAACAGCTGGCTAGAAGAGTATTGATTTAATTCCAACACCCAACAGAAAGCGTGGCGTGAGTGCAGCTCGAGTTTAATGAAGAATTTATAAAAAATAAAGAATTATACATACTTCTATGCTGGTAATAGTTGTTTGTAAAAAAGATAGTTATTTGTAATACAAGACTGCAAAGTTGCTTATTAATGATCGACCAAGCGAAGACTTCTAAAATTAGAATCCTGAGCGTTAGCGAGGGCATTAAAAGAGCATGAGGTGAAAAATCTTTGCATTCGAGTGCAATACGTAACTTTTCATCCCACCTCAGCGAGGAAATGGCTAATTGCTTTGCGCATTGTTAACAGTAAATTCTGTTGGCGACAAATAAACTTCTTTGTCCTTCGTCCGCTTCGTCGTTACCTGTAGGGTTGATCTGTAGTAACACAAGAGACGAGGATCGTGACCTGCCCCACAAAGCCTTCGATCCGGATCGTGGGGTATGTCTGCACATCTTGGGTGCTGTTCACGCCGTGAATCCCCTTCGCACGGCCTTCAGACTTGTAACGAAACCTGATAACAACATAAACATATTGTCAAAGGACTTTAATATCAACAAATCATCAAATTTACTATAGCTTAAACAAAACACTAGGGCTCTGCCACCCAAATAAATGGGCATGGATTTAATTTTGTTCTCTTTTTATTTTTAGTGAAAATAGAGATACCATTGCAAAGCCACGACCATCCTAGTTAAGCGTTAAAGGCGCTGTACTCACCGTGTGTATTCGCCTGATGGTAAGCAAGAAACTTGTCAATAGTCAAGTACACACGTATTTGAGCAGGAAGAGTCCATATCACTGTCTAGCACACCACTCTTAGCCTAGTATTTTAGCTGGAATTTTTGCCCTGTTTGCAACCGGAACATAGCAATGTTTGCACACTACTGCTTGGCATTAGAATAACTGATGAAGGTGTGATACTTCCCCAGATGGACTCTGCAAAGAGTAGGTACTACCTACCACAGCTAAAAAGAGTCTTGTTTTTTTTTAAAATAATATATGTACAGTGACGAGACGAGCAGAGCATGTCCCTGATGGTAAGCCACATGCCTGCCACATAACAGCACAGTGACTCGCAGCTATTGGAACACGGAAAGTCCAAATCATTGCCTAGTATTGCACTGCGCTCGTCACCCAGAGATCTAAGATATTATGTCTCTAAGCCCAGGACGTTTACTCTAATTCAACGAAAACGTAATTTCGAAATAAACTCGCGATTTTCCAACCACAGATTCTACTTCGATCCGTCGTTTTGTCTGTTTAAATGTTCTAAGCCTACTTTAATTAGAGTAAGCTTAGAACATTTAAACGTTTAACAATGTTGTATCGGACGAAACGAAGTAGAACGAGAGTAGGAAAGTCGCTAGTTTTTTTTGAAAGCAGACAAGTACATCTGCTTTCCGTGTGCAGCGGAACTGAAAGCAGATACAGTTTGTCTCCTTTCATCAGCGTTATCAAATTGACCGATGACGTAACAAATGAAAGCATAGCAGAGAGATTGAAAGTTGGCGGTAGACTTGTGGGTCTCACCCACCGGTGGAATCTTTCATCAGCGTTATCAAATTGACCGATGACGTAACAAATGAAAGCATAGCAGAGAGATTGAAAGTTGGCGGTAGACTTGTGGGTCTCACCCACCGGTGGAATCTTTCATCAGCGTTATCAAATTGACCGATGACGTAACAAATGAAAGCATAGCAGAGAGATTGAAAGTTGGCGGTAGACTTGTGGGTCTCACCCACCGGTGGAATCTTTCATCAGCGTTATCAAATTGACCGATGACGTAACAAATGAAAGCATAGCAGAGAGATTGAAAGTTGGCGGTAGACTTGTGGGTCTCACCGGTGGAATCTTTCCGGTTGTTCGACGAGCCAGGCCCTGACACCACGCGGCTGCATGTGGTGTGCCATCTGTAGGGCGTCGTCGCCGCCGCCGCGGCCCGCAGCGGTTTACTCTTGCTGCCTCCCGCTACTCTGCAAAAGTGCTCAATAATCAATCCTTAAATAAGTTATGGCTGGTGTAGTCAGGAGAACGGCGACTGCTGATCTGGGTAGCGATTCTAAATGCGACTCCGAATGGTTTGGAATCGGAATGACAATCCCTGTCTCTGTCATGCTAATCAGATAAGACAAAGACCGACAAATGAGATTCCGTGTCGGATGCAACCGAATCCCATCCCCCTGTCTTTTCAAAGTCATGTGCGTAATGTCGCTAACTTAAAAACGATGAACGAAATGCACAGTGACGAAACGGGCATGTTCCCGCCATGATAAATGACGCATGACATCGAATGATTCGAATTTCGAGGTCATGCGTCATTTATCAACCCGCAATGGACCAGCGGCAGCGTGGTGGTTTATTGTGTTGACTCTCTCCTTACGAGAGAAGGCTCCGAGTCCCGGCGGTGGGAACATTTAGTGACCTCCTTAACACTCAATCCGTCAATCCTCAACACTCAGTAATCTATTGCATAGCTAGAATATGCCCACGACTTCAATCACGTAAAGGGGTGAAATAGGGGATGAAATTTTTTTTATTTATTCCTAGTACATATTTGCATGAAATTTCTTAAAAATTAAGTACGGCTAAAATAATGAGTAACGTATTACCACGTTTTCAAAATTCAACCCTCAAAAGGATTAAAATAGGGGATGAAAGTTTTCACGAAACTCTTGATTTCTTGGCCACTTTTGCATGAATTCCGTATGAATGGAGTACGGCCAAAATAGTGTGTTGTGATTTGTGATACTGCGTTTTACACAGTTCAACCCCCAAAAGACGATGAGAGTTTGTATTTTTTTGAAGTGAAAGCTTCTTTTGGCACACCACACACAGATTTTCCGAGGGCTGCGAATTGAGCTCAAGCGTCACGCTCGTGAATAAAGGAAATCTTCGAGTGAATGGCCATCTATGGCCATAACCCCAGTCTAGTGTCTAAATGCGTTAGCATTTCTAGATGACCGTAGAACATGGTTAGAAGACATGATTTATTTTCCATTATCATTTTAGAAGAGACTTAGCTTAGAAGACAATGCTTTGAAGATTTATTCTAGACTCTCTTTGGAAACTATGAGTTATAAGTTTTCACTTCTATCGGCAGTCCCTTTGACTGACATTTTTTTTTATTGCGCATCGGTCCGTGTTTGACGTTTCCTACACTCTAATAATAGTAAGTAACCAGCTAGCTTAGCGTAGATGATTAATGTTTATTCGAAAGCTGTTACTTAGTACAATTACGTTAAGGCTATAATATGTATCTGTTTTGTGGGTGTAATAAAACATTATAATTATTCACTCATTTAATTCCTTTCTTCACTACTAAATTTGTTACAATACGTTTAAAAAATATGAACATGACTAAAAACTTAAAAAATGCGCGCGGTGTCAAGGACGACCGCCTCCTGATGTTGGTCTCTCGACGGTCTTTTCGCTATAGGGCCATTTGCCGACACGACTATTGGGACTATGATTGTGGAATCAACATTCCACATGGCGGTAACCTCGTGAGCCAAGTCCAGGTACTTAATAAGCTTGTCCTTCTCAGCTTTTACGAGGTTCTCGTTATGTGGTACGGTGATATCGACGTTCACAGCCCGGCGCTGAGACCGGTCTACCAGCACGATATCAGGTTTATTGGCGACAATAGTCCTGTCCGTGATGATGGAGCGGACCCAATAGAGCAACACGCGACCATTCTCGTGGCTGTAATTATTATTATTATACTTTAAAGTTTTATTCCAGTCTAGCAGCACCTTCCGGTTTCGTTTCTTCGTTTCGTCCGATCGAACATTGTTTAACGTCTACATGTTCTAAGCCTACTCTAATTTTAGAGTAGGCTAAACGGACGAAACGACGGATCGAAGTATAACCGGAGTAGGAAATTCGCGAGTTTATTTCGAAATTACATTTTTCGCAGAAAGAGAGTAGACGTCCTGTTTCGCGAAGAAATTTCACATTTCAAGCGCAAATATCACAAACTCACTAAAATCTACCAGCTCGAAGTAACCTGGCGTAGACAAAAACATCAAAAACGTTTGAAAGTAAACTTCTCTGGTCGAAGGGACAGACACAATCCGGAGAAATTTGATAACATGCTCTTAGTGAAAAGGGGTTACGGTTACAGGTATTCGTTTTGACTTTTGACCTGTGTCTGTACTGTGGTAGGTAGCTCATTTTAAACGAATGAAACCGATTCTAACATAGATTTCGGATGTAATCGATGTAGGATTTTTTGCGTACTGGATCTATGTAAAATTCTAATCCGGCATGCTTGTTTAAATTGTATTTACAATCGAGATTGTTCTTACCTATTATTTGTTGAATGTTTCGTGAAGCAATAGTTCCAAACGCTAGTTTCCAAATATTCAAATAGCTTGTAATTATTCACTGCTCACAAATTAAACGAACGTCCACGTTGTGAATACCACAGAATAAATAGCATAACACAACACGCACTGAATTCAATTAAATTATTTAATTGTGTAAAATCTTATTACTGTGATTTCAGAGAACGAATGCACACTGTTTTGACCACGAAGCGCGATAAGCTCCCGGTTACTAAGATAAACTTTTGGAACAGGGGCCTCGCAATCAGTTATTATAAATAGAGTGTTAGTCATTTTATCTTGTTCTAGTTGGTGCCCCGCGACTCCATACGGACGTTTCTACTCCCATCCATTACCACGCAATTAAAAAATATATGGAACATTTCTTTTTCTGTGTCTCCCTAATTTGCGGTCGCGGCAATTCCACCAATATGACGTTCTTTTGATGAACTAGCTTCCTTGTAAATTCCATAAGTACAATTACTTTTTGCTAAAAAACGGTGGAGGAAAACATCGTGAGGAAACCGACATGTATCTAGAATTCTAGAATCTTTCGAGATCATGCATCATCCACCAACCGCCACTGGACCAGCGTGGTGGATTTGGTCTTGACTCTCTCATTGAGAGAGAAGGTCTCGAGTCCCAGTAGTGGGAACATTTAGTGGGCTGGACGTCTACTCTCTTTCTACGAAAACGTAATTTCGAAATAAACTCGCGACTTTCCAACTCCGATTCTACTTCGATCCGTCGTTTTGTCCGTTGTATGCTTAGAACCTTTAAACGTCAAACAATGTTGTATCGGACGAAACGAAGTAGAACGAGAGCAGGAAAGTCGCGAGTTGTTTTTCGAAATTACGTTTTCGTAGAAATAGAGTAGACGTCCTGCTTATGCTGGTATCGTGCGTGTAGAATGCGTCTCGTCAATTTGTATTCGTACAAAAAGTACATTTTTCTATGAGGAAACTCTGCGTGTGTGATTGTGTGACTCTTGTGAGGACAACAAGCCAGCAAGTCTTGACTGACACCTTTGAGCCGTTTCTGCAGCACGTAATTAACGTCTGCGTAATTAACGCGATATTTCAAGTCTTCAATTTTGTAAACCACCAAACCGAAACCAAAAGAAATAAAAGTGATCAAGTGCGTGTTGGACTCGGCCATGAGGGGTTCCATAGCAGCAAGTAACATAATATACAAATTCTTGTAGTGCGTTGTAATTTTGATCGATGTTTTCATAATAGGTAGGTAGGTAGGTACAGTCCGCGAGGTATAAGCTGAGCTTTGCATTAGTGTGAGTGATCACATGCATACGCATCTATTACCAAAAGTACAGTCAGACAACAAACTCTTAAACAACAAGCTGACATTAACTATCCAGGATCAATATGGTCATTGCGAAAAGAAGTATCTCTTTTAGGATTCAAATGGTCAAGGACAGAGAATAACAGAAAATTTTTAATGGAAAAGCATGAGATCCGTCACCTACGTATAACTTATTTACTTAAAATTTCCGAATACCGTATTCAGGGCAGGCCTATCGTTTATACCGATGAAACATATATTGACACCACTCACACTTCATCAAAATCATATTCAGATGGCAGCACTTCTGGTTTGAAGAAACACCTTATTAAGAGAACATGGTCACAGCGTCCTGCGTCTGACTGTACTTTTGGTGATCACTCACACTAATGCAAAGCTCAGCTTATACCTCGCGGACTGTACCTACTACCTGCTTGTTGTCACCTGTATTTGTTTGTAGGTAGAATATTTCACTATAGTATTATTTTTAATACTGGGATTTGAGTCTAAATATGTGTCATATAAAAGAACAAGTATTTGATTATTTAAAGGAATGGGTATGACTGATAAAATTTAGTTTAGAAGGCGCCGGTGGGATACCATTAACTTCTACCCGCCATTTCAAAAGAGTTTTAGAGGGGTTGGCGCTATAAGTAGATGGAGCTAAGCCGTTGAAGAGCTTTCCTTTGTGAAATTTTATAAGTATGGGAAAGATCGAACAGTTGTCAATATAAATTCTTACATTTATTTAATTGGTTTACTTTTACTCAATTGATAACATACTGTATTTTAAACAATTACAAAATAACTGCTTACTAGATCTTCTTCAAACCAATTTTCGGTGGAAGTTTACTACAGTACAGTACAGTTACAGTACTTAGTATATTTTTTTTTGTTTTGTTATCTGTTTATTTTAGAAGTCACAGGGCACACATTTTATCACTATGGAAGAGTCTCTCGGGCAAACTACTCAGTTTAGAAAAAACGTGACAAACCACAACATCATTTTGGGAATTATTTTTTCATCATAACCTTACTTGTGGCGACGCCTAAGATTTTGATGAAAACTTTTTTTTTGAGTTTCAGTTCTAAGTATGGGCCGGGCACCCCCAAAAATTGCTTTTTTGTGTAAAAATCTTAATGTGGTTCACAGAATACATCTACTTACCAAGTTTCAACAGTATAGTTCTTATAGTTTTGAAAAAAAAAGCGGTCTGTGACATACGAACGGACAGACAGACAGACAGACATGACGAATATATAAGGGCCCCGTATTTTGCCATTTGACTTCGGAACCAATAGAGGAAAAAAGAAATGAATTACGGGTTTCCAAACACAAAAGAATTAGTAGATCTATACCTACTTATATATAAAAGCGAAAGGTAACTCATCACGAAATCTCAGAAACTACAAATGCTCTAGGTATCTGAAATTTTGCACGCAGAGTGTCTTTTGGTACGTAGGCGCTGGCTTGACGACAGGGCTTTGCGAAATTCACCCCCTAAGAGGATAAAATAGGGCATAAAAGTTTAACATAAATGCACAGGGCAAACCCTTAGGGCTAGAAACTTTACTCACACGTATTCCTTCTATGATGTAGGGATCTACTAAGGGAGGTTTTATCAAAATTCTACTCCCAAAGGGTTGAAAAAATTGATAAAGTGAGTTTTGTATAAAACTTTTTATTCATTGTACATACATATAGGGGATGACAATTTCATATAAACAGTTAGGCCTTACGTCAAGGACTTACAAAACGCGAGCGAAGCCGCGGGCAAAAGTTAGTAACTGTATAAATTTGAATTCCTAACCAAACAGGAGAATACATTTGAGATCAAAGTGGCCAGTACGACAATACACCTTTTTTTTTTAAATTTAACTTCAAAAAATACCCTCCGTTCCAGAGCTAGTATATAGTATATAGTGAGGCGTTTTCAGACAAGATAAGAAATAGGTACAATAAAATTGCGGCAGATAGATAGATTAACTCTTTATTGCACTTCAAAGTCAAAGTCAAAGTACTTTATTAATAAATGTACAATTTACACGTCAATTAATAAAAACATAAAAACAAAAGAAAGAGCATACAAATTGTAGGTATACATTTTCAAAGTTTAAAATGATTACTTTACTGTATTATAATAATTATTGTACAGAAAACTGTCAAGCATTATACGAGTATAATATTATGTTCCATGTCAAATGTTTGTATACATTTTTATAGGACTTTGCCATCACTCTCTAAAAATTCGGTGTAACTATAAAGAGTTTGTTCGATATGCCAGCACTTTAATCTATTTTTGAAGCTGCTGAAACTTGGGGCAGATATAATTATTTTGGGAAGCGTGTTATAAACTTCAGGTCCCATAATGTGAGTTAACTTCCGTGACCTCGTGAGAGTGTGTGGTATAACATCCAGCTTATCCGCGTTACGTATGTTGCGAGAATGTCTCTTTCCTCGCGTATTGTATGATTCTAGATTATTTCTGACATACACAGCCACCTGGTATATCAATATAGCAGGTAACGTAAGTATGCCAAGCTCTTTGAAATATGGTCTGACGGATGTGCATTGCGATACGCCAACGATAGCACGTACGGCACGTTTTTGGGCGCGGAACGCACGCTCCCAGATGGCAGCGCGCGCATATAGCTCGGCGCCGTATTGTAACCGAGAATGCACCGTGGCGAAGTAACATGCACGCGACACATCCGCAGACACCACTCGGGATACTCGTTGTATAGTATTTATGCCAGAAATACCGACTTGGGGCCCATAGCAAGTCAAAACATTATTAATTTGCTTTTATACCGATTTTAATATTTACCCCCTAATTGCAAACAAGTTATCGAAAAGAAATCACTTACGTAGGGTTCCCGGCGTCGTCCAAAGCCCTGTTTGGTTATTAGGAATGTAGGGAACGGAACACGGGAATAAGGAAACCAAACCAGACAGTAGTTCCGTAGACTTCCCGTTCCAGAACAAGCAACGGTCCGGCGTTGTAGAAGCGGCCAATCCAGCAGCCACTTCACAAAATAGTCCAGCACTAATCCAGTAGTAACACACTTAACGTTAATAATGTGTTCCCGCACAATAACACTTTTATCCAGAAAAGCAAACCAGATTAGAAACAAAAAACAAGGAGTGGCTCGAACGTACCGGCGAAACGAGACAACGTCACTTGACAGCCGGCTGTCAACATAGATCCGCTATATTTTCGATGGCCGATATAATGTTGCCCGATTATACGGAACACTCGTCTTAGCGCAAAGCACGCACTGCTGACTTTAGCACACATCTTGTCGATGTGGTGTTCCCACGTCATGCTACGATCAATCTCGAATCCCAAAAATGTTGTGGTCTGTACTTGCTCAATTCTGACACCGTTTAGCGAAACTTTAAGTGGTTTTGTATGATGGCCCGACAGACAAAAGTGAACGAAGTGAGTCTTTTTTGAATTTAACATAAAACCATTAGCTCTAAACCATGAATTTAAGCCGTTAATTACAATATTTAATTTATCTTCTAATTCCTCTATTGAAAGAGCTGTTACTACGGCAGCCACATCATCTGCATACATGAATATGCCTGCACCCTTTACGGCATCGGGGAGATCGTTTAGTAGGAGAGAGAACATTATATTTGACACCGACGAACCCTGCGGTACTCCCATAGACGAAGGCAGCGGATCTGATTTATTATCGCTTCAAAAATTAAACAAAAGTTAAATCAAAAGTTACAAAAACTTAAAAAAAAAATAAAGTAACAATTGGCGACCTTATCGCTAAAAGCGATCTCTTCCGGGCAACCGCTGGATGGAAAAGTAGAAATGAAGAATATTAAGACGGGGAACTACAAACAATAACTACTACAGATTTTTCGTGGGCTGTGAATTGAATTAATTCGTCACGCTCGGGTATGATAAGAAAGCTTCGGGTAAACTCGGGACCATGGCTATTAGCCATCTAGAAATACGTCAGCCAATGGGAAATGCTGAAACTGCGTGGACAAGCCATCATGGCATGGCCATCTAGAAACGCATCAGCCAATGGGAAATGCTGATGCATTTCTAGATGGCCATGCCAAGATGGCGAGGCCACGCCCTCCGGTTACACCCGTGTAGTTTCCAAGGTGAGCTATCAAATTCTGAGTTATAAGTTTTCACTTCTATCGGCAGTTCCCATGACTGCCATTTTTTTAAAATTTTGGTCAAAATCTTTTGTTTTTCTTTTTGTATAATGTGTCATTAAAAAATACATACAACCCTAAATTTTCACCCTTTTATCATCAGCCCCTATTTTTTAATAGCGATTTTAGTAATTTAGTCATTTGACAGTGAACTCCTCCTAAACGGCGGGACCGATTTTAATGATTTTTTTGTGTGTGTATAAGTAGATTCGAGGATGGTTTAGATTCACAAATAAGCCCGGCAGATGGTGCTGCAGACAGTGTCTAGGTTATGATCCGAGCAAAGCCGGAACGGGCCGCTAGTAAGTCTATAAATATGAAAATTAACTTTTAAGTATTTTAATATAAATACACTACAATACCTACTACCTACATATTAATAACTGTACATCCTAATATATAAATACAAATATAATATAAACGAATATATAAATATCATGTCTTACTAAAGGATATATAATAATATATGATATTGATATAAATTTACGATTTAAATTAGAATAACGACTTCAACTAAATAGGGTACCGGACTGGGTCAAAAATACACCATCCTGATTAGTCCGTCAGCTAGATCATGGAAAAATATTGGACACGTATTATTTGTTTTTTCATAATTTTAAAAATCGTCAAAGATATAGACCACCAAACTTCGTTGCGACGTTGCGACGTCACTCGTGAGTAAAAATCGTGCGCACAAGTGACGTCACACGAAACTTCGAAGCGCTGTATCTTCGTAATTTTTTGTTTGTGAAACAAAAGATAAAATACGTGTACAATTTATTTTGACAATCTAACTAACGGGCTACTTAGTTTTTTTGAGGATTGTACCCTATTATCACGTAGACAGATAGATCTGATTTACCAGTTGTTTGAAAACTGCAACTGATGGAGCTTGTCTACAGTGGCGTAGCGTGCCTTGTCGGGGCCCCGTATAAAAATTTTTTTGGAGGCCCTTATATGGAGGTAAAGATTTTTCACAAAAGAAAAAAAATATTGTGAAAAGAAATATTTATTTATCACATAATTTACCCATTTTACAAATAAAAATCGAATTTTCAATATTCATTCATCGCTACCCTGGGTAGCGATTCTGAAACCATTCGGTTGCATCCGACACGGAATCTCATCTCTCGGTCTTTGTCATGCTAAACAGATAAGACAAAGACCGAGAGATGAGATTCCGTGTCGGATGCAACCGAATGGTTTCAGAATCGCTACCCAGGCAATTTTATTGCCTTTTTTTCGGCAAACTGATTTATTCAATCATTTATGGCTGATGATGATTTTAGTTTTTCTAAAGTTTCTGCCTCTATGGACAATAGTGAGATGTCTGACAGCCGTTCTTGTCCCATCGAAGTTCTTAAGTAATTTTTTATTAGTTTTAATTTTGAAAAACTTCTTTCTGCCGTTGCGGTTGTAACTGGAAGGGTCAAGAATAAAAAGCATGCTGTGATTACCTCGGGAAAACTGGATGCAAGACTATTGAATTTTACTAGCAATAATTCAATGAGTTCTTTAATGGAATATTTTTTTTTAATTTCAGAATTTAAGCATGTTTTTAGAGCCTTTAATTGGTCACAAAGATTAAGTGAGATGTCTTTACTGTATTTAGCAGACAGTTTTCCGGAAGCGTTTAATATCTCTTCGCTTGAAGAAGATAAGAGTTTCTCCGGTTGCGGTTGTAATATTTCGAATATACTAATCAGGTTGCAAAGGCTCTGAAATCTTTCTTTAGTTTGAGAAATTAATATATCTAAACAGCAATAGTATACATTGACTTTGAAATAGGATTCCGGGTCGAAAATTCTCTCATCTTGTGATAACTCATAAAAAAACGCTTCGTTATCTTTCGCCTACTATTTTTAAAAACAGTTTTTACCCCCCACTCTTTTGCTAAATCTTTGGATTCATTTAGCAAACTATTAAATGAATTCTGATTTCTTAATTGGCACAGTCTATTTATAAGATTACTTAATAAAATACTAGATTTCTGTAAGTCATTATTTTCATGCTGTAGAGCTTTAGAAACGGGATTAATAATTTCAAATAGTGAAGAAAAAAATGTAACGAGCACTAAGAAATCAAAACTCTCAAAAATATTAATTGTACTTTTACATTCTTCACGTTCATCTTTTTTATTTGAAATTAAATTTAGTTGGTACAAAGTTATCATGATTAGTAAAAAAAAAATTCTTTACTGCTAATAAAGCGTCGTTCCTAGAAGACCATCTGGTAGGACATCCCTTTTTAAGGGTAATCAAATATTTTTCAGATGAATCGTCACTTAGCATAGCCCAGCGTTTTATACTATTGCCAAAAAAAGTATATATTTTTTCTAAATTATCGAAAAAAGTCGATACTTCACGAACATGTCTCGCAGCATCGTTCAAAACCAAGTTTCAAGCGTGCGCAGCACAATGAACATAATCGGCATTTGGAGCATGCTCTTTTATTAGGGTTTGTAATCCTCCATACATACCCGACATAACATTTGCTCCATCGTACCTATCCCTGTCCTCTACATTTAGTCAAATCAATTCCATATTCTTTAGTCAAATTTAAAATGACAGTTTTCAGACCTGCAGCACTGCAATCGGTTACTGCTATAAATCCTAAAAAGGACTCACAGATTTTTATTTCTTTAGGCACATTATCATCATTTTCTGTAACCGAGATATATCGAAAAACTACAGATAGCTGGTCAATTTTTGACAAGTCTTGTGTTGTATCCAGAATTATTGTCATAAATGGAGCTTTTTTAATTTCTGAGATAATATTGTTCCTAACGGTGGTACCAAGCAAACTAATAATTTCGTTTTGAATCGTAGGGCTTAAATAATTTATTTCACCTTTCGGTTTTAGAAGAAGTTCTTTTAAAGTTGCATCATAGTTAGATAGCAGACGTGAAATTGCCATAAAATTGCCAGAATCAGAATCATGCCCCCTCAAAGGTAGATTACAAGATACTAAAGTAATTATAACATTAATTATACGATGCAGTACATCTCTCCTGAATGTAATTTTACTATCGATTTCACTTTTCAATAGAGTATCGATGGTATTTCCTTGCAACCAATTATTATAAGAGAGTGAGGCACTAATATGCTGCTGTGACTTTTCATGGTCAAGAATAGTTTGTGTGAAATTGCTTCTAACCGAAACACCGTTAACCCAAGCAGAGGAGTACGATTTGTTTTGACGATCTGTTAATAACCGACAGAAGTGACAGTACGGTTTGTTTAAAATGTTAGAATAACATAACCATGGTCTTATAATTTTTATGCCTGCCTGATTGAAATATGAATAATAATAAGCCGAAAAAGGTCGGTTATTTTCTGAAATTTTTGAAAATGGTCCTAGTGGTTTAACTGGACCCAATTTAAAAATTATTTTTCGTTCGCATTCAGTTAAATTGTCACCAAAATTTCCTCTATCTGATGAAATTATATTACAATCTGCAGATATATCAGAATCGTTGACTTGGGGTTCCTCGATTTCTGGATGGACATCCGATAAAGTATGTGCTTGGCTTTCTTCTATTATCCATCCGGATGGATATGTGACGAAGAATATGCTTCAGAAGAATCTAAAAATAAACGAGTAATTGTTAAAAAATAAATACGAATGTTTTGATACTAAACTAAAAAGAGTTAGGTATATATAAATAAATAACGTTACTAAGGGTCACAGTTAGAGAGTGTTCAGTTCAGACGCACACAGACTCTACGCGGATTGTCCTCGTACCTATTAGTAGATACAAAATCACCTGCAGCCCGTCCGTGCATTACTATACACTTGCGTGCTATTTAAACGCATCGCGTAGTGTAGTGGCCATACAAAACGAGAACCCGAAAGCGAGTCTGCAGATCTGAAGTTCTCAACACGCAATTAACGATACGATACGGACTGATAGACAAACAACAAAACAAATCGATCCTATAGATAAGTTAGAATTTTGTTCTTTTTTAATCAAGGCACGGAACCCTAAAAACAGTATAATTGTGAAAATCGAGGGGGGAGACAACTTTTTGTGACGGACAGATGGACAGACCGAAATTAAAAGATTTCCTTGTTTATCACTACGGGCCCCTAATAAATGGGTTGGGTAGTACTTACCTTTCCAATCTAAATCACTCACAGTATCTTGTCTCTGAAAAAATGAAGACATTTTGGGCACTTTTTTTATAACCTCGTCCCTTTTCTGTTTAATTTTTCTTTTCTCAGCGCCGGCGCCGCTGGGATAATCTCTTTTCCTTTCACTCATTTCTTTTACAAATCGCTACTAATACTGCTAAACCAGCAGAACAATATTGTTTGTACTGAATTACAATGTAATGCACATTTATATAAAGCGCGTAAATAAACAGTGCACTGCACTCCGTGGTTTAACATCCAATGCAAAGTACAACAACGTACACGTACATCGCGATATCGATGAAGGATTCCCGGGGATTCCCCGCTGAGTTGAAGATGAAGTAAGTAAAACGGGGAAGTCCCGCAGCCCGCCATAACGATGTAGAGTGTTGCCAACTTTTGAACGCACGCTTAAGGCGGGAAAAAAAGGAATTGCTTTATAGAATTTTGTCATTTGTAAAATAAAATAAATTAGAAAGTTTTTTTTATTTTTCCTTACACACTTTGGGGGCCCCCGTGGCCCGGGGGCCCCGTATAATTGATACGGCAAATACGGCGGTAGCTACGCCCCTGAAAGGTAGTTACAGGCAAAGCATTCCACAGCTCAACGGCCCGAAAAGCGAACGACTAGCCGTAGAAATGTTCACTGCGTGCCAAAGGCGATTGGAGTGACAAGTTGTTCTTAGACCGGAGAGGTAGAGAGTGCGCATCGCTCCAGATTGTAAAAACATCTTTCGGTGAAGGATAACGCGGTGATGAGGGTTGAAATAAAACATTGTAGAGTAGTGACAAAATATGAGCATTCCGACGAAGGTGAATGGGAAGCCACTTGAGCTGCATACGGAACTGAGATACATGATCATATTTGCGCAAATATGAATCTTATACAATAATTTTGGATAAGACGGCAGACGGCGCTTATTAAAATGACTTCAGTCTTCAGTCAGTCTTCATCATCTGCAGCCTGCAGACGTCCACTGCTGGACGTAGGCTTCTCTCAAAGAATTCCATAATGACCGGTATTGTGCCGCCTCCATCTACCGACTTTCCGCGACTGAGACAATACCATCGGTCCATAGTCCGTTCTACACTGCGTCTGCCGGTTCGTGGTCGCCATTCGAAAACCTGTACTCCGTACTCCCTAGCGGTTTATCGATTCTACGAGCTATTCGTATATTATGGCTTGCGCATTGCCACTTCAATTTGCAAATTTTAAGAGCTATGTCGGTGACCTGGGTTCTTCTGCGGATTTCCTCGTTTCGTTTTTTTTTACTTTAACTCCGAGCATACAGCAGCTCTCCACTCTCCATTGCCCGTTGCGCAACTTTGAGCTTGTAACTCATGCCAATAGTTAGCGACCACGTCTCAGTTGGCCTCTTGTGGTCTCTTTTGACTAGGCAACTTTGGCTAGCGCATTAGGAGCGTTAGTTGCCGGTTAACTTCTTAAAAATTTAAAAGAGTATACAACACTTTTGCGTGCTTATTAAGTACTTCCACACTTCTATTTTTACGTTAAAACTTCTAAGCAGCGTTGAGCACTTTTTGGGTTTATGGTATGGGAAAATGTTATGGGCTCGCGTCACCGACATGCGAATGTAGCAACGTAGCGGTGTAGCCGAGGTGTCTATCGTGTTATGTATGAGGTAGCTTTGTTATGTAATGCTCAAAGTCGAATCCAAAATGTAACATTATATGTGAATGCGCCCGGTGAGGGGTGAGGGAGTACATTATCACGAGAACTGGGCATCATTTCGAGTCGTTTCGTTCGTTTAAATGTTCTAAGCCTTAAGTAGGCTTAGAACATCAACGTCGGATGAAACGAAGTAGTAGGTAGGTACCGGAGTAGGAAAATGGCGAATTTGTTTCGAAATTACGTTTTTCGAAGAAAGAGAGTAGACGCACTGAGAACTCATTTCCTCCATCGTAATTTAGGATTGCACAATATGTACACATTTACACCATTTATATTAATGGTCGATCATTTACACAGAAAATGTGAATTCAGTCGAAAATAGGGTTATCATACGGGGCGGGCTTCATATTTTGTAGTCCGGCTCTTCTACCGCCTAACTAAATCGGATATAGCTTTGCTATTGCTGTCTCTATAATATCAAGCGGAAAGAGAGAGCAATAAAAAAACTAAGACAGTTTTAGTTAAGCGATAGGCTCTCGGGTTTAAAACTTTAGTCTTAAATACAATTTTTAAGAATAAGAATGTGTTTATGCTCGCAAAAAACCCTTTAAAATTAATATAGTTCCGTATTAAAAATAAAAATAAACGCCCTTTACGAGTGTGCAACATTAACAAGTTTACATTCTGAAAATATATACTTACTACGATGATTTATAACATTTTAAACTGTCATTAGTACATTAATTTAGTAAGTTTAAAAAAAAACAATCGACATCCGTATTCTGATCTCTAAAATCCGGGGTTTTCACGAGTCTTGCTTGATTTTAAGGCTTCGTAGGTCCCAAAGTAAAAAATATTTGTTGGTAGCTGTGTGACCCTCTCGGCTTAGTAGGTATAAATAAACTTTCTGTGTAA
Organism: Ectropis crepuscularia; assembly: GCA_963693475.1. Lineage (NCBI taxonomy): Eukaryota > Metazoa > Arthropoda > Insecta > Lepidoptera > Geometridae > Ectropis > Ectropis crepuscularia. Next base: position 25,492,598 of record OY856342.1, read on the forward strand.
GATTCACACATCCATCAATAATCTTTGAGTAAAGAATAATTTATCTGAGATCAATAATTATCATTATCATCAGCCAGTGTCCATCCACTGCTGACATAGGACATAGGCCTCTCCCATAATACGCCATTCAATCTGATCCTCGGTCATACGTCTCCAACCGCCACCACGCCACCAGCCGCCTTTTTCGGATATCGTCAGTCCATCTTTCTAGTCTCGGGGCGTCCTACACTACGTTTACCTGAGATCAATAAACATTCTCAAGTGACGTCATGGCCATAATATAAAGTGGTTGTTAAATAATACAAATTAACAGCTAGGTAGTCGTTTTCAAGATGAAAATAGACCTGACAAAGGTAGGTATGGGCTGTTACATTGGTGGCGCCAATGTTTCATTTTGTTAGAGAAATTTCACAAAATATAATATTGGAGCCAAACCTGCCGTTGCTGAGAACCATCCTATCTAAAAATACTTGTATTTTGAAAGCGAATCATTCCATTTATCTATCCACATTCCTACATTCCTAAACAGAAACTTTCATTCTGAGGATTATCCACCAGATGGCAATGTCAAAATCTTAAAAAGGTCGATTGACATTGACATTACAAAATATTGACAGTTTAAAAAAGAAACAAAAAAATTGCAAAAACAAACAAATTAGGCCGTCCTCATTGAATAAATTGAATTGTTATTTTAATTAAATTAATAAATAAAATAAAATGGGATTATGACGCAGAAATAGCCCGCGAATCATGTATAATCGAGTGCATTACTGTGGCACATTATTATTGATGTTTACGTTGGTTTATTTTGTGAAAGATGTCTTTACTGATATTTTCGAAGATGAGAGTGATAAAGTGGACGAGTGGCTCGATCAGAACGATCTTGGGGACTACAAGAAAACATTCAGAGAATACGGTAAGTCGTCCTATCTATTTCAGTTTAAAACATTATTTTTTCTATGTCCTAATTTGAATTTGGTGCAATGTTGACATTGCATAAAATTTCACCAATCGAATCACCAATTTTCAAATTTATAAGCCGTATTATACTATTATTTATATACGTAGTAGTTATATTCTCTTAGATAACAAGTTCCTAGCAAGAATTTGTACCTATCTTATCTTACATGCCTGGTAAATTCCAGAAATTGTAAATATTTTACTGAACATAAAAGAAGGTACTTAACCACAGTAACATGTAACAAAAATAATAAATATTCAGTTTGATTTACATAAAAAATAATTAGGTGATTCTGCTAACGTCATTGAGTCATAAATTATCATCAATCAAGTGAAATGGTAAAGTGAGGTGGCACTCGATGAATTCACATCAATCATCAAAGATCAAATCCGTAATTAGTGTGAGTAAGAGGTAGATAAATACTATGCAGCCTATTCTAAAATCTATCAACAAAAAAAAAAAACTGGTAAAGCTATTTTGGAGGTGTAGGTACTGATACAACATTGCGACATGAGATTTTGTGTTTTTGTACATTACCAAAAATGAGAGAAATGCCAAATATTCTGTTTTATTTAGAGCTGGTACCACCTAATACTGGAATTTTACTGCCAAAGCCCAAATGGCAAAATTACCTCTGGAGGTTGGTTTGGAATTTACACCAAAATGTTTTTTTGTGTCTTGTAAAACGGACTGACAGACAAAAACACTTTATTGTGCACACCGGAAAAATAACACACAATTAAACAATAACTTATGTCTAGTGCTATATCCAAGACTTATGTCATTAAAGTAAAATGCTTGTAAATCTTTAGCCATATAGGTACCAAAATAAGCATAGTTGAAATAAGCAGGTGAGCTACAAAGGCAGGGCAATCTAATGATTGGTGCTAATTCTTATTTGATACCAGAGGACCCATGAGTCCTGGACTGACATTTTGCTTTTGTTGTTTTGTGCATCTCCCATTCCAGAGTTCACTAGCAGCAACAACTTGAATTATAAAAGTAAGCCTATGGTTGACTGATATTGACGCTCCTGTAAATCTAGTATTAGTTAGTTTGACGGGGACTTTTACACACTTAGCCTCTTGATAATGTCAGTCTAGTGTCGATTGTAATAACAATATCTACTGGTCCCAATCTCCTCGTTTGATGGTTTATCTTTTCCATGACTTGTACATTATTGTGAGGCTAAGCCACTTGCGGCCACTAATCAAGAGGCGAAGTTTAATAAAAGTACCTAATTGGTTAAAAAGAAAACTTTTTGTGAAGTAAGATAAGATTAGAAAACTCTTTATTAAAAGCCTAAACACAAAAGAAAAATTACAAAAGAAACTAAGAACTATTACACAAAGAAGGGCTTTTATAATACAGTGTGATGTGAGAGGAGGGAACTACTCCTGATGGTAAGCTATGTACATACTACGTAACAGTCAAGTGATATGCTGCTATGTATTTGAAAATGAAGAGTTCACTTCACTCATCACCTGGATATATAAATTAATCTATTCTCCTGTTGATTTCTCTGGAAGTATTGCCTTTCAAATGGGAACATAGTAATGTTTGCACATTATTCCTTTCGCCAGGCACACTCTACGAAAAGTCCACAACAAATAATTTGTTATTGTTATAGGTGTTTCATACATATGCACACTAATTCAGTAATTGACTGGCCTCATGATTCAGTTTGTAAAGCCTGCTCACCCTAGATATTGGGTTGGATTATAACCCAGGATAAATATTCAGTACCTGGGTCACCGAGCTTTGCTTGGTTTAAATACTAAAAAAACTTAGATACTCTTAGATTTTCTTAAAAAAAAGAATACTTGAAAAAAAAAGAGAAGCCGTCTGGATTCCAACCCGCAGCTATTAATTCGTGACCGCCACGAACGCCCGACTTCCCGTCGGAGCCAATTATGCTGTCACGTCACGCGGCGAAATTTACCTTCACATTCTAATGTCTAATGTTTTCATTGTCTAAAAACGCGCATAATATGCGTTTCTTTTATGGAAACCTAGTTAGATCGATTTATCGTCCCCGAAACCCCCTGCATACATCATTTCATGAAAATCGTTCCAGCCGTTTCTGAGATTCAGATTCTATATATAAATACAAGAATTGCTTGTTTAAAGGTATAATAATATTAAATTAAATATTTGTGTGATGTATCACATTTGTACCTACATACATTTTTTAATATTTTTTGTTCATATGTTTGATGCAATATGCAATTTATGTGTTGTAAATTTTTTTAGCCATGAATGGATTTGAGGCAATTTGAAATTTTGATTGGGTATTATTTATGACTACAAACCAAGAATTCTCAAAAAGACAGATCCTTTCGATGGGACTTTCTACCTGCCAGGTGATCTAAATTGATTTTGCCCTGCTACAAGCCAGGTCTGCACCACTGTGTTGAGAAATAATAATAGGAGAAATAACGATACAAAATTTCCTGCCACCTCTCGGAATATATAGAGCAGACCGAAAATGGAGAGTAAAATAATATTTTTAAAATAAGCTTTTATTTAAGTGCTCTAAGACTAAGAAAGGTACCATATTATTTGCATTGTCACCAAAGTTACATATGTAATTTCAACCTAATCGAACAACAGGAAGTGGTTCAAATTTAACTTGCAAGATCTGTCCCATACTAACGGGTAAGTAGAATAAAAGCTTATAAAAAGAAGCAAGATCATATTATAGATCATGATAATAAAGTGATAAACTTAAAACGTCATTCGATTTTGAAATTTTTTTGCTGAACAGTGGGGCTGTTTCCTATAAGACCTTAAGTGTCTATTGAATCCAATGGCCCCAAGTAGTATTTAGATGACCCATATTAAACATGCAAACAGTACTACTATAAATATATAAGAGTGAATCTCTGCTTAGTATCCATAATTCACTAACAAAGGAACATAACTATTAAATAGTATTTGTGGCATCAATTATTTTAAAGATGTAAGACAATTCTATCTTCATAAGGTGGAACTTCTTCAGCCCTATTTGGTAGATGAACATGGTTTGGTAGATTACATGACAAGAGAGCAAAAACTATCTCCATACTAATTATCATCTAAATCTGTTTATCCCTTATAAAGTTTTAGAGAGTTACCTATAATCATACTAACTAAAGCTAAATGTTACGTAAATAGTAAATAATACAAAAATATGGTTAGATCACCTGTCACTTAAAATTAAAACCATATGTTTCTGTTATGTTACCCTATATTGTGAATTTATGTTTATCCATTTTGTTTACAATTCCGGTTTAGCTCAGAATATGCCAGAAAGTAAAACATAATGTTATTCTAATACCAACTGCATAATAAAATCAGCTATACTACTTGTTAAGCGTTCTGTGGCGCCCAACGTGTGGCTGACGATGCACAAAATATACCAAGATTTCTTTTTAGGGTTCCGTAAAACGTAAAAACGGAACCCTTATAGATTCGTCATGTCTGTCTGTCTGTCTGTCTGTCTGTATGTCTGTCTGTCTGTCTGTCCGTCCGTATGTCACAGCCACTTTTTGCCGAAACTATGAGAACTACACTGTTGAAACTTGGTAAGTAGATGTATTCTGTGAACCGCATTAAGATTTGAACAAAAACATGAAAAAAAAAAGAAAAATTAGGGTTGCTCCCCATACTGAGAACTGAAACTCAAAAATTTTTTTTTCATCAAACCTACACGTGTGGGGTGTCTATCGATAGGTCTTTAAAAATGATGTTGAGGTTTCTAAAATCATTTTCGTATACACTGAATAATTTGCGCGAGAGACACTTCCAAAGTGGTAAAATGTGTGTCCCCCCCCCTCTAATTTCTAAAGTAAGAGAATGAAAAATCTAAAAAAAATATATGATGTACATTACCATGTAAACTACCAACGAAAATTAGTTTGAACTCGATCTGATAAGTAGTTTTTTTTTAGTACGTCATAAACACACTATTATTGAAACTTCGATCAAAGTTACAACGAACTACAAGAACTATGTGTACTATGTATATTATGTTGCTTGCTGCAACGGAACCCTTCATGGGCGAGTCCAACTCGCACTTGGCCACTTTATTTTTTTCTACGCGTGAGTTTATATTAGAATAGTTTGCTCTGTTCCAGTTTATTGCTCGCTATGTTATCGAAGCTGTGTCAACTATCATTCTAGTGCAAAATAAATTTAATCTAGAAAATTGCATTCGAAAATTCATAACCGAGCAGAGAATATGATATCGATAGTTATAGAAGATTCCCCGGGGCTTTGTGCAGCGGTCGGGTGGCGCACGGGGAGGAGGGTGAGGATGACGTAGCCCCCACCCCACCGCCCGCCCGCTCCGCCCTACCCGCAAACAAACACAAAGGCGGGACGTTCAGTCGCACCGCAACCGCCGCGGCGTGCGCACGTCACTTCATGCATATCCACCTCCACACATCACTTAAAATGCCCATTATAATTAAATTTGACACAAAATATAGTAATAAATAAGTCTAAAAGCTTGCTTTGTTGAACTTTGACGCTGTTTTAGTGAAGTATTTGTATCTGGAGATTAGATAGTGCTGTTTGATCTAGGTTCGACTGCCGGATAGACTAGCTTCAAGATGTGGCAGTTCGAAGACTCTGAGATATGTTCCATAGGGATGATACATCCTTCACACAGCCGACACTCTGGTCTATCCATGCTTTCTGGAATATCGCAGTTCTCAGGTGGGCTATATATTTGGTTTGAAATTCTGATTTATATTTCAGATTTGCGCGTCTTCAATGTAAATTAACTTTATACTAGAGTATTGAAGTATTTAGTGATTGAGTGAGAATATTTCTACGTATTTTGTGTGTTTAATTTTTCACGATGTTTTTTTTATCAATAATAGGTTTACTCTTGGTGGCTGTCTTGCCTGATGTTAATCGACGATGTATACGCTCAAGATTTTATCCATAAGGAAAAAAATAAGAAAATTCTTTTCTTATTCTTATTTGTTAACCGATTTCAAAAAAGGAGTTTTTTTTCTACAGTATTTTTTGTGTTTTTATATCATGACTTTCGACTGCGTGAACAGATTTTGATCATTATTTTTTTTGTTTGAAAGTGTAGACAAAATCGGTGATACCTTTTTTGTAACATCAACAAAAAAATAAAATAGATACGACGATTTAAGTAAATTGTTTTGTATTTCAGATAAAAATAATTACACTGCTTAGATATACCGAACTATCCAAAACGATACAGATAATTCAATTTCATTTCATCGGTTTTTTTTTATAGCATAGAGTGACGAGACGAGCAGGTCATATGCCTATGATGGTAAGCAACATGCCTGCCACATAACAGCACAGTAACACGCAGCTATTGGAACATGATAGTCCAACTCATTACCTAGCACTGCACTGCGCTCGTCACCCAGAGATCTAAGATATTATGTCTCTAAGCCCTGTAATTTTTTATTTTTGTTACCTGATCATTAGAATAGTTTGGTTTATCTATGCAATGACATAGAATAATTTATTATGAAATGATTGACTTTTTGTCTGGGAACCTCTCTGATTTATTCGTTTGTTTTTTATGTTAATTAAGCTGCCGTTAAGGTACAAGTTCGCGCCGCGACCGCGACGCGAGACCGAGACCGGAGACCGCGACCGGAGACCAAGACAGGCACTTGACACTATGGAATTGTATGGACCGCGACCGCGACCTGTCTCGGTCTCCTGTCGCGGTCTCGGCGCGAACTGGCGTCCATACAATTCTATAGTGTCAAGTGCCTGTCGCGGTCTCCGGTTGCGGTCTCCGGTCTCGGTCTCGTGTCGCGGTCTCCGCGCGAACTTGTACCTTAACAAATAAAACTGTTGTAGCCGCAAATAATACCTATAATGGTTCGAAAGAGACACCAAACTGACAACAAACTAAATCCAAAACTGGTGAGACAAACGGAAATACAGACACGTAACAGAACCTTTACATCTTTTCCAAAACTTAAGTAGGTACTTTATTTTAGCAACTTTGGAAATTCAGTTCTATATTTTTGACTCTCATGTTTTTGTCTCTTTAGAGTTTTTTCTCAAACGACGAAAATGTATTTGAGTTGTTAAAAAACATACGTTGTAGATCGTGTAAGCTTTGAATAAATGGAGTTTAGATTACGACGGCTATGGATAGAGTTCTGTTACTAAACCATACAAAGATCTAGATTATATATAAAAAAACACAAGAAAAATAGGCCACATTTATGCACACAGCACGTCATCCGATCCTATCTATGATAGATGACAATGAACACGTTAACGAATACGGATAAATAGTACAGTAATTTAGTATTTTTACCTGGAAAGTTTTCCGGGAGTTTTGAAATTTGGCAATTTTATAGATTTTGGTATGCTCTTGCCAAATTTCAACTTTGCCACCTCGTATGGCTGCCGCTCGCGCCGCCATATTGAAAAAATGGCGCCCAAAAGCAGTGTTTAGATAATAACTCCTTTCTGGCGCATTTTACAGGAAAAACATATTTATTCAAAATAAAAGTAGAGAAAATCTCCTACAATTTATGTCTAGCCTTTTCTTTCCTAAAATCAATGGTTTCGGCGTAGGAGCGCCGTAAAGTGTAATTCAATACACGTTTCGGCAGAAATACTCGTTTCCACACACCACCATGAGGTAGAGAAATCAGCGCATTTTTTTTTATCGTGGTATCCCCAGTAGGTCTAATCCACATCTGACTCACTATTTAAGTATTTAGGTCAATTTCTGTCGCTTCATTCTTCTTGACGGAACAGGTGTTGGGTCTTCATCGTCTTCAATACCGATTGAAATATTGAAGACGGAAGTTTCTTCAGCATCATCGACGATGGGATCATCAGTTTCATCGTGGTCCTCTTCCTTCTCGATGTCATCGTTTATTTGCTCGAGAATAGTGTCCGTTTCTTCTTCTTCAATGTCGTCTTGTGACGGAAATGGCGAATTATCGCAAAAACCACCACAGTTCGTACATTTTAGTCCTGCTTTTCTGCATCCGCAAGCTTTTTGACAACCTTTCTTGCATTTGCAAGAAATAAGCTTCAGTAAGCTTTCCGGAGCTGGGGGATCGAATGTAGTTACAGGAATGAGCCCGTTCTTGTCTTTTTTCCATCCCCATTGTTCTGCATTTTTTTCGTTTCCATACCATTGCTGAATTTGGTGATAAGTTCGAAACGAATGTTGTTGTGTTGCTGCTTCTGTTGGTGGTAGCGACGCAATATTAAATTTTCTCTTATATGCTGATGCTGTGAACTTGTGAAGCATGCATATCTATAATTATTTAGAGATGTACTTTTCCGACTTTTCACATCGCTGTAGCTGTATAATGCGACAAGGAAACGTTCTCCAGCTTTAGCAATGACTTCTGGATCTGCATTTGGATTTTTAAATACTTCGATAACCTCGTTTAAGTCTGGGTTTTTTGAAGTACTTAAATAAATTTCATTTTTCCTTGATAAAATAATGCTGATGTGGTATCAGTAAGTTACGGTGGTCTAGTCGGGAGAACGGCGGCTGCCGATCCGGAGACCCCAGGTTCAAACCCCACACGCACCACTGTATTTTCGAAGTCATGTGCGTAATGCCGCTAACTTAAAACGGTGAAGGAAAACATCGTGAGGAAACCGACATGTACCTAGAATCTTTCGAAGTCATGTGTCATCCGCCAACCCGCACTGGGCCAGCGTGGTGGATTATGGCCTTAACTCTCTCCTTGCGAGAGAAGGCCCCGAGTCCCAGCAGTGGGAACGTTTAGTGGGCTGTTGATGATGATGATGATGATGATGTGGTATCGCAACCACTAAAGACATGTAAAAATGCAATATGATTTGCGGCTGTTTTATCTTTTATACTGTTTATGGAGTATATTTGTTGTGAAATTTTTCCTTTTCCTGGTTTGAGGATGTATATATTTGGATGCGTTGATAGCGCTGTCAAAAAAACGAGAAGATCTATATCTTCACCGACAACTACAACGAAATCAAATGCCGATGAGAAGTTTATTGCGGTATTAATTATTAACGTATCCGCATCTTCAGTGGCTTGTTTAACCACGAAGTGTTCAGCTTCAAATTTTATCTTCAACATTTCAATGAGGCGGATTTTGGAAATGCCAGCACTACCAACTTCTTGAGACATATATGACAGTTAACTTTTTCGTCTCCGATAATTAAAGTAAATATTACACGTTGGTGTGGATGTATAATGGTTTACGGTGCTCGTACGCCGAAACTATTGATTTTAGGAAAGAAAAGGTAAAGACATAAATTGTAGGAAATTTTTTCTACTTTTATTTTGAATAAATATGTTTTTCCTGTAAAATGCGCCAGAAAGGAGTTATTATCTAAACACTGCTTTTGGGCGCCATTTTTTCAATATGGGGGCGCGAGCGGCAGCCATACGAGGTGGCAAAGTTGAAATTCGGCAAGAGCATACAAAAATCTATAAAATTGCCAAATTTCAAAACTCCCGGAAAACTTTCCAGGTAACCTCTATTTTGTCGACCAAATGACTGTACTAAAAGTAAGAAAACTCTTTAATAAAAGTCACAGTAACGTAGAAAAAATACATTATAAATTTTATAAACTATCCCACTAATATTATAAATGTCAAAGTATGGATGTTTGTTGCTCAATCACGCCGTAGCGTATGAACGGATCGAGCTGAAATTTGGAATACAGTTAGATTATAGTCTGGAAAAACACATAGGCTACTTTTATCCCAGGAAAATAACAGGAACTAAGGGAACGGGAACTACGCGGGTAAAACCGCGGGGCACTGCTTGTTAACTATAAATTAGATATAAACAGTGAGTATCATAGTTAACAAACAACCGACTAAATCGGTAGCTACTAAATGATATTCAATTAATATTGTATATTTATGTTAGACTGCAATATTACGTAAATCATCAACCCATCTTCCACTGCTGGACATAGGTTTTTTCCATGGCTCGCCACAGCCTAACAGCCTACATTATGCTTCACGTTATTGTACAGCCTACTGTCTGTCTTCCGTATACCGTCACTCCATCTAGTCTCAGGGTGTCCTACAACGTTTGCTGATTCGCGCTCTCCACTCAATACATAAAAATACAAATACTAAACAAATAATACTTAAAAACTGTTCTAAGTTGCAACCCCATTTCTCATATCGGTACACTCGGCACTTCAGTGTCTACAATGTCGCTCTCGCATTCGCTCATCAATCTTTAATAGGTTTTCGCTCTCCCCAAGCGGTGTAAGTTACAGCCATCCGTCAATCATCACGCTCCCGTCGTGTTGAAAGCGAAAAACTTCCTGTTTTTTTTTACTGAAGCTCGCGCCGCCACCGGAAGTCTTCCGTTTTAAAAGCAACAAGAACTAAGTATGTTACTTCTTCAACCCCAACTTAAAAGGGTGCTGAGGGTTTGGTAGAATTTAACCGTTTTTTAGGATGGCGTAAATGGATATGTTGTCGGACAATATTACACAACATAGGTACAACATAATTATCATAAAAGATAAAAGTCAAAACACGTCGTCACCTATGTAATTTCGAATTGGTGGAAATCCGGGGCATAGATAGTTTTCTCAATAATCAATGTCGTCCGTGGGCATCACTAGCATCACAATGCCTTTGGATATCAAGGCGTTTTTTCGAGTTACCGCTATAACTGGATGTACTCGTACTCTACTGACTAGTATGGGCTTTGACATGAGTGTGACCATTCATTCGACTCACGTCATTCACCTATTCTTATTTAGATATCCATTAGCTTGAAGAGTGCGTTGCACGCATGCGGCAAGTCATTTTTTGTTTGTTTCGTGGGCCAAGCCTTAGGAGACATAGGTATAAGCCTGGTATACCTGGCCAATTATTACGGTAGAAAAATGAGACGATATTGTTTGCTCTCATCTTATACACTTTGTTAGGTCAGTCAAAAATAAATCAATTTATTGGCAAAAGCTGTGCGAAAATTCTCGCTCCCACTATTTCGCTGTTTAGTTTTCTACGTATCTACTCTTGCTTATTCGATAAAGTAGTAGTAGTAGCCCTGTCTTTCGCATTTGACGTTATAACCATAACATGTATGCTGTAATAACGCTTCCCTATTCAGTCATCTAGAATGATATTTAATATATTATGTCTTAGAGTTTTAGACAGATCAGACAATATACATATATTACTTAGTAAGTAGGTAGTCGAAACTAATCATCCTCAAAGCTTTCCCTGTGTAGATGGATGGGAATTTGTATTACATTGAATTCCTGAAATGCCTGGATTTCACAGCACAATGTTAAGTCGGCTTAAGGTTCGAGTCTCAGTTGGCTTAATGCTCGAGACAGCTTAGCTCTAGTTACTATTCCACTATTGTAGTTACTATAGAACCTTCACAGGAGTCTTAATGCATGTATGTCTTGTTCATATGACAAGTAGGTAAAAACTAAACTCAATCACACGACGAAGTTGCATTGTCATAATAAAAATGCCGAAAGTTGATTCTTATTATTCCGAGAGTTAGTAGCCAACATTTGGGTAGGTATTTGAGGCAAGCTGAAAACTTGTCACATAATTCTCCTATTATATCCCTAAACGGAGGTGCCGACCTGGCTTGTGAGTAGCGGGGCAAAATGAATCCCTCAATTTAGATCACCTCTGCCGGGTAGATAGTCTCTCCAAAATGATCTCTAATTTAGAGAATCCATATTGTTTAGTTATAAATAACACCCAATTTAAATTTCAAAATGTTTTATTGCCATTTTTTTAACGAAACATTTGCACGCGACTCGCAATGTCAAAGCCCCGACTAAATCGTTTGGCTTATTATTTTTTAATTCTAACTACATCGTATAAAAATTGCATATTGCCTCAAACGTATTCACTGAATAAAAAATAATGTATGGATTCATTTTGCCACGCCTCTAATCAGCTAGTGATGGGATGATATTCAAAGTTATCAGTTCTGTTATTAGCTGCAGTAGGAATCTTAGACGGATAATAACTTTATTCGCAAACATACGTGTGACATGAAATTCGAAACGTTGGGTATTTTAAACTGTAATTTTAATGTGTACTTGTACATACATATATACTTAATCTACTTACAACTTAATCTGGAGTCGTAGATAATTTATCGGGATTTTTTATCGCTGTCAGTGAACTCGCTATACGCTAGTAGTTTATCCCGTTCATGTTGCTTTAGTAATTACAAATTGTGAGATCTGGAACAAGTTCGGCTTAATGTGGCCTACTTACCTAACCTCTTAATCGGGAGCTACGCAGTTTATCCCACTTCTGAAACTACATAGATCTACCACATAATATTGTATTCGCGGACCACTAACAGTTTCGTGTAGGTATTTTGTTTTTACTATTAAGAAAATCAAAGCTGAGCTGAGCGGGGGAAGATATACCATCTATTCCCCGTGCAGTTTTGCCTGCTTCGATTAACAGTTTATTTCTGGATAATGTAGCTTACTAATAATCCTATCCTACTTTTTCTCATTCTTCCTACTAATATTATAAATGTTAATGTTTGTTGCTCAATTACGTTGTAACACATGAACGGATGAGGCTGAAATTCGGAACTCAGATTATAGTCTGGAAGCATAGGCTACTTTTTATCCTGGAAGAGTTACGGGAACGGGAACCGCGGGTCGCTGCTAGTGAACGGTATATTAAAATAGTTTTTTTTGTCGATAATAGGGTTTCACTTGAACGTTATCGCCCCAAACATTAAGCCTCGATGAGGGCTACGATGGAGTGCATTTACTTAGTAGAAACCGATTCTCGAAAAACACCCAAATTATATCCATAATATAAATACCTTGAGACCTTCAGGCAGGGAATACCTTCAAGCGTCGTATTCAAGTTGCAGATGTAGTTTGAATATTTTTAGTAAGAATGTGCAGTTAAACCTCTTCGTTCGCGTTTTTGGAACGTCCATGAAACGTCACTTTTTTAGCTACGAGCAGTCTGATAGAAAAAGGGCAAAATGTTAGATCATACAGATGAGTTGCATAATCTCTGAAATGTTTCCGATTGAATTGCTTTGCATGTTTTGGTGTTGTGCAAAAAAGTGTCGACGAGCAAAAATAAAAGAGTTTCAGAATTTATTAAATACTCAAAAACAAAAATCCTTTATTTAAGACATTAACATAAAGTAGACAAGACAGAAAGTCGGATAAAAAAAAAGATCATTTATTTGTTCAAAACATGAGTAAATTACAAACACACATAATGCATGATATATTTAATAATAGGCCACAAAATTTCAAAGTAGCTTGTCGTCAGGTTTTGCCTGATGAAATTAAATGAAAATTCAATTAGAAATTATTAGTCTAGTCACAAAATTAGCTTAACAACTCGCTCCTTATTAAAATCACCTTTCAACTATACAGATACAAAAAAGACTTTACCAATTAAGTTACAAAATTACAAAAAAATATTTATTACTAAATGTCTAAAATAATAATAACCTAATTAAATATATATCATTCTAATAAGTATATCAATAATTTCAAAGTAGCTTGTCATGTTTTGCCTGATATGGTAGGCATACAAATATTTTTCCAATTCTTGAATGATTGATGACATGGTTCATAATTCAAAAATCCTATTTCTTAAATTACTACAAATGCCGTCACAAATCACGTATCAATACTAACAGAAACTAGGTTCTAGGCTCTCGCTGGAGTGACATAATCCAATTACAGTAGTAGGAAGGCAGGCGGGTGTTGCCAAACGCTAATTACCATGGACTCAACCCATCTGCATTGGAGCGTTGGACTGGCGCCAGGGAACACCAGTCTGCTAAAGAGCTAAAGAGCTGTATGAAAGTGATGGAAATATGGCCCATAAAAGTAACATATTGGCGAAAAGTGACATTTTTCGTGCTTCATATGACATAAGAATCATGTCCTACCTACTGCGGGCTACCTCGCTGCTGCTTGTGGAATTGCCTTCCTGCAAAAGTTTTTACCAACATTAAAAAAAAAAAACTTTGAAAAGAGTATCTTTATATTGGTAACGATGCAATAATAAAGATACGCAGTTCGACGATCACGCAGTTATTCGAATATGAAGAGTTCAAATCAAGGCCTTGCACTGCATACTGCCGGAGATATAAGATGGTTTATCTCTTTGCTCTGTCGTTTCTACAGAACCCATGGAAACATTACTTCCTAACCGGAACACAGTAATGTTGCCGCGGCTTGGCGGTAGACTAACAGAAATGTATGTTTTCACAAACACATACAAACATACATACATACATTTCTGGGTGAGTCAGTTCGCCCCAATATCGCAACAGGAGACGGAGACACTGGAGCCCAGAGACAACTATAATATCAAGTGCCTGTCGTGGTCTCCGGTCGCGGTCTCAGCGCGAACTTGCACCTTTACGCGAACGTCCCCGTCCGCTGCTCCGCCGTCGGTCCAGCGCTACACCGCTTCATTAGCGGTGACGGTGACGTGAACCTATAACATGTTTCCCTACCAGAAAGGGCTCGACGCGGCTAAAGTTTACACGTCAAAAAAAAACGCGGCGCGTGGCGGAATAAGAACGCTGGAATCGCGTGCGGTAATTAGGTGCGGAATCTTGAGCTTTCGCCGGTTTAATTACAGGCGCGAGCTTAATCAGCGCTCGTTAGAGGTATGCAGGGTTTTTACTCACTCGCTCAGAGTAGTGTTTTGTTTTCAAACTCTACGTTCAGAGCATAGTTGAGCTAGAATCGAGAACCTTGTATTCTACGGAAATACCTGTTGGCGGGGAACATTGAACTCTTCAAAGACAAGTGAAGTCTGCAAATCCGTAACTTGACCAGTGTGGTGGATGTTCTAGACTTTCCTACTTGGTAAGGTACCCGTGCCCCTGTTGTTGAGATTCTATGGATGGGTACGGATAAGAATAACTTTGCGCAATTATAAACGCCACATTGTGATGGGTAAAGTAATAGGTGCGAGCAGTTGATACTAAAGTAGGCACATAGTAGGTACAACATTAACGCGATTGAATTATTTACGAGTCAGCCGTACAATGAAATGTTTGTGAAATCAGACTAGTTACTCAATTTAATAAAAAATTCTATAGAAGCCATATTGAAACCAAAAACAGCTGTTTCAGTTATGACAAACATATAAATATGTATGCGGTTGTTAAAATACATACCGTTGTTAAACATCTTTCGAGTTTGTGCTCAAAGGCAAACCTATTTGCAATAAAGACAACATCCAGAATTTCCTCAAAAACATTAATCTCGTACTTAGTCTACTTAATTAGTATATGTGGGTATAGGTAAATGTAAACCTATCATTATTAAAGCAAAAAGAACTAAACGTTATCTCGCCTGATATTAAACCTGAGGTTATTCGGCAAAAATACATGTTATCGCGAAAATTATTTTTAAACATTAACCTCTCCTTAAGTTAGTAGCTTAAAATATATGTTTGTATCGAAAATATTTCTGGAAAAATTACTTAATTTTTCCTAAGTTAAGTCGAGCATAATACATGTTTCATGTTGCGTTCACACTAGATTATCTGGAATTGTCATTGAAACCAATTTCACATGTCCGTTCAGAGAATGATGTCATCCAGATATTACATTTCGATCTGTCCTACATGGCTATATGTACTTGTTGCATCCGGGTCGCAACTAGGGCATCGAAGTAGGCTAACACTGGAATCTGGGCTACAGGTGGACCCGCCGCAATGCAAATATCTACTACGTACCTTTATTGGGGATTGGATGTAATTGGATTGGTCATCTGCATATATCCAAAGCATAGATCTAACAAGCTCCCTTCGTAATGACAAAAAATCTGTGTTTATTTTGTAACTTATATAACAAGAATTATTTACCAGAGCTTATGTTAATATCGGTTCAGCAATACGCGAGATGACTAAATAAACTAATTAGTCCGCCAGTTAGATTACTAAAAAGTATTTTACACGTATTTTTCTTATATTTCACAAACAAGTAGGCATTGACAAAGATACAGTGCTTAAAAGTTTCGAGTGACGTCTCGTTATGGTACGGTTTTTACGATAAGAGTGACGTCACTACTACGAAAGTTTGATGATCTATATTCTTTGTAAATTTTTGATAATTTGATAAAACAAAAAATACGTATCCCATATTTTTCCATAATCTACCTGACGGACTTGTATGTAATTAGAATGGTACATTTTCGATCCTGTCGTCATCCCAATTGCTCAGAAAATAAATATAATAAATGAAATAACAATATCGAATAATCATTCGTAAAAACAATAAATTAAGGATTATAAACGTAGACACGTTTGTCAGTGATGTATAAACTGGACAATAATAATCATTCTGTTTCAGCGAAAACATCTGTTGTAACTTAGTTTTTATCGAAGCTGTGACTTTTTATTATGATTGAAAAGTGTCTGTGGAGCTGTGGATTAACCAACCAATCTCTCAACTAGAAGCTTTTCCACAAAAAAAACAGGGCAATTCCACAGTCGTGGCGAAACTCAGCCCTGTAATTGAATCGGTCAAAAGTTTTAACAAAGGTTTTTTACAAAAGCTAACGATTATTCAATTGGAGTGAGAAAATTGGAGCAACCGATTATTATTACATTACTGAAGGCTTCAATTTAATTAACAAGTATTCTAAAAAGCATAGTAGAATAGTGCTCACTACTTGACTATTAATTGGAATTCTATTAAAGAGGACCCTATTCTCTCTCTCTCCAACGAGTGGAATTAGACTGCGTAGAGGTCCTATTGTCAAAAACATTTTCACCCTTAGAGTTTAAAGAAAAGTTAAATTCTTCAACCAGTAATTGAGCCCGCGTCGTGGATGTACGACCTATGTTCGTCCTCTATTTTGCATAAAACACTCTCCACTAGATAAACAATCGTGTAATTAGATCATTGTCGCTAATGATTAAAAAAATAAAGCATTATAAAACTTCAGGCCTCGCAACTAAATAACTCAAACAACCAAATAAACCGAAGAATTCTTTAAATTGGCACCCCTCTGTTCGTGTACTTTTTATTGGCAAGTATTCCGGCACTGTTTGTTCCAGAAAGTAGAAAGGTCAAGGGTGACGGAAATGAAGTGTTGTTGTTTGCGTGGAGATCACTGATATCATCTTAAATCTTTATGTTAAGCATAGCATAAAAAAATCACTTTATTATCCACTAGGGGACTTGGAACTAGGAGTCTTTTCACATAAATAAACTCAAGGTCATAATCCCATACGCTGATCAGGTACGCGTTGGTAGATACCATATATTATGTTCAAGAAACCGATATGTTCTTGTTAGAACATGGCTTAATCACGATGTTGTCCTTCTCTGCTAAACGTGAACATGATGCATGAAACTGCATTTAAATATCTGGAACTCGCTTCACCATATAACAACCACAATAAAGATCCTGTTATTAATAACTAGCAGCGCCACGGTTCTTCCAGGCTAAAATCTGTGTATATTCTAAATTTTAGCCCGATCCGTTCTGACGTTACGACGTGATTGAGCAACAAACATCCATAGACATGCATTATAATATTAGTAGGATACCGATTCTAACATACTTTATAGAAGTCATACATAGTTTTTAACATACTTCAAAAAAAGGGGTTCTCAATTGGACTGTATTTTTTAGGTTTATTACCTCAAAACTTCCGATTGTGTGAACCGATTTTATTGATACTTTTATTGGTTCGATGGGCTATGGTTCAATATAAATTTTAGTATGGAGAAACCGGTGGAGTGGTTTTTAAAATCAAGAAATTTTTTAAAAAAGCATACATTCTGATGACTTTAAAACTAATTTTATCAAAATGTACTTAAATTAACACAGTACCTACTGGTCCTGTGTGAATTTAATTTTTCAATTGAACTCGTTTGTTTCGTTTTTCAAAGAACATTATGTAACTATAGGTAGGTAAAATCGCGTGCGACATGCCAGCTTATTGTTAGCTATCTCTTAGCCTTGACAGCTTAAACTTGCCCTAACACGCCGAAGTCGATTTTTATAAATCACTCCGGTAAACCTTTATTTTTCCCATTTGTTAGGTTTCTTTACTGATGAAACTTTGTTTCTGACTTATATGTTCATATTATAATGGTGTTATACTGCTATAAATTCACGTGTACTAGGTGACGTAAGGCGTAGTACGTGTACGTAAATAGAACACGTCTAAGCACATGTCAAAGTTCGAATATAGAGAATATATTGAAGTTGAAGGTACGATACGGACGTCACAAATATAGAAGCTAAGTGTGTACTTATGTATGTACAGTCCCTGGCCAAATTATTAGACGCACTGCAGTTTTTTTAGGAATTCAAAGTGTTTACGACCCTACGTATCGTAATTTTATATTTTAGCTTAGTTTTTATGGATTTTTGTTCAGGAGATTTAATATATTCTAGCTTTTTGTAATTATTTTTAACGTACAACAACACAATGATACACAAACGTAAACTAAATGATACACAAACGTAAACTAAATGATACACAAACGTAAACAAGTACAAATTTAATTTGATTGCGCTCGCGGTTGTTTCAGTTGCGGATGTATTTTTGTGACTTTTTACACTATTTTTATTTGTTTTATAGTTTTATGCAATGCTGTTATTTGTTTATTTGTGCCTGCAGCGTTAAAATAGTCAATTGAAACATTTTAACCATGGGTAAAAAAGTGACCCCTTTCACAACCCATAAAAGCCGAAACGAAAACTGAAAACCTGTTTTAAACCGCAAAAATATCACAAAAATTGGAGATTTCTGAGTTAAGTGTACGACGTAGGACCAAAGTTGATTCTGGGGATGATTTGAGTCCGAATCGAAGGAAACATGGGGCACAAAAAAGATTTCCACTCCGAGGGTAGAGATATATTAAAGCAAAATTTGTTTGGGAAATAGTTTTGCTACCACAATTTTTACCCGACTGCGCGACGCAAAGGAGTGGTAATGTGTTTAACAGTCTATGTATGTATGTATGTATGTATGTATGTATGTATGTATGTATGTATGTATGTATGTATGTTTGTATGTTCCTTTGAGGCACTCTACAGACCAAACGCCTGGGCCGATTTTTATGATTCACACGTCAATCGATTCCTCTTAATCTGGCGAGTGACACTAAAGACATGACATTAGTATAAGTCCAATATGGCGGCTTCAGGACGCCATATTGTCCAAATAAAAAAAATGAAAATCACCAAAATATGTCAAGAGGGGTATCGTTGAATAGGTATTTCAAAATAATCTTTAGCTTTCTCTCAATGTTTTTCGATTCGACTGACCGTTTAGGATGTATATCGATTTAAAGTTGAGTAACAACCATTCTCACATTTATAGGTTTTTAGGTAGCAGAAAACTTCGTATAACTAACTATACGTGTGAATGTGGATGGACATTATATACTAATGTATCTAGTAGGCATCGATATAAATTAATAGATGTGCCCTGAGCACCTTGAAATTGGTAATAAACTGGGTCTCTGTATGTATCGTAAGTGGTTTACAAACAACCAATCTACTTGACCCCTATAATCGCTAGCGGCGAGATTTGCTGTGGTTCTTCTTATTTTGGTTGTTGACACCGAATAATGAGAGGTAAAAACGTCCGGCGTCCACCGCGTCCTGCAACCGACTAGAACGGAAAGAGTGAGCTCACTCTTCCCAACGTTGACATGATTGCGTGCGCCGTGAAGTTTGGGATGGGGCCCATCTTGCGTTCTACGATCTATGCTAGTAGGTATATTGGACTACCTTTTTTTCAGACGTGCAGGAAATGTATTTACGCATACCCTACTGCCCCGCCCGGGAGACACAGCCGCGTTATGTTGCACTCTATATCATGTATGGATATGGTGCCCCTATCTACTAATAAACCTCTATGGGGTTTCAACTCTGCCGCTGATAGTGGGAACACAGAACCGCTCTCGGATTGCTCCGCCTCGGTCGCCCATCTCCAACTTCAAACGATTTAGTAGGTACTCAACGTCAATCGAAAACCTATACTACCACAAAACTATAAATATGAATTACATGCAGTAGAAAATCCTACATATTATATCAGTAGAAACGAAGACATTTGGCCAACAACCAAAAGATGCATATTATTATGTTGAGCATATTAACATTCACAACATTGTTCATAACTAAAAAGTATTAAAAAAAAAAAAAAAAATTAAAAACTCAAAAACCCGACTGCGTAAAAAGTGAACCAAACTACGTTCTAGCATACTAAAAAAAACTGAAAAGAATAAAACAAGCATTTAGATTTCTGGTGGTCTAGAATTTTATAATATGTTATTGCATTAATACTATTGAAATATATACAATATTTTCTAACAAAAGAACATTACAACTGAACAGTCGGGATCCATTGAATTAGATTGTATGTCGAATAATAATGGATCCCGACTCTTCAGTTGTAATGTTCTTTTATTAGAAAATATTGTATATATTTCAATAGTATTAATACAATAACATATTATAAAATTCTAGACCACCAGAAATCTAAATGCTTGTTTTATTCTTTTCAGTTTTTTTTAGTATGCTAGAACGTAGTTTGGTTCACTTTTTACGCAGTCGGGTTTTTGAGTTTTTAATATTTTTTTTTTTGGTACAATCACAACTCCAAGATGCTAACGTCAATGCTTCTGAACATACTGTTCCAAGAAAGTTGAATGTATTAGGTTTGAAAGCCTGCTGCCTACTGAGGAGCCCAAGTTAACAGCAGCATTGAAGACAATTCGGTTGAATTGGTTCAAACAGTGGCGCGAATGAGATGTAACTTTTTGGAGATCAGTATAATACCACAATTTCATCACGATTGAGGCGTTAGATATTGTGTTTAATGGAATGAAGCTAATTAGTACAGAGTTTCCAAGTATTTCTTCCATTTTTAACAGGTCTGCGTCAGTAATGGAATCACATTCGAAATTTTGCAGAATAAGGCTTTGTTTGTGCGTCGTTGTCGCGGAGAAAAGTTGCATTCTGGCTGTATCGTTCTAACTGTTAAACACTCTACAGCAGTGATCATAATGATCAGTCATCAGCGAAAAGGGTACTGGACGTTTGTACTTGGTAAAATGATAATGCGACATGAACAGTCCAAAAAAGTCTTTAAAAAACCGGTTGATTTCCCAGATCAGACTGGTGTCCCAATGGAGAACCATTAATTTTTATGCAAGATAGAGCTCTCTGTTACACAGCACAATCTAGTAAAGCTTTTCTGAATTAGCAAAATATTACTTTATTGGATTGGCCAAGTAAACTTTCGACATCAACCCAAATGAAAAATAATAGGAGCTGATAACAGGAGAAGTGGCTAAAGACGTCACTACAAACAAAATTCAGCTATTGGAAAAGGTAATTCATGTACGGAATCATCATGCTCCAATGTAGGAGACAGTACAGTCTAGCAATGACAGCATGCCACGCAGAATTAAAGCTCTCATAGAGGTTTAACGTGACTCTACAAAATATTCATGTTAAATTGCAATATCGCCATTACTTTTTCAAAACTGAATAAATATTTTTTTCTCATTATAATCATGTGTTATTTATGTTAAATAATAGGTAATGAAGTAGAGAATGTTACAAAATACATTACATCGAATAAAAAACAATTTAGATGCACAGTCAGCTGATAAATAACATTTTGTAGAAAATGTTACGGTGCGTCTAATAATATGGCCAGGGACTGTATGTATGAGAGAGACGTACTTCTTAGCATTCCATGGATTCACCGTGCGGGTGCCGGGTCCATCGTGTGGCAGAGAGAGAAATCTCGAATAGACCCCAAGACTTGTGACTCGGGCTGTAGGTTTAAAAGGGGCCCCTTATATTGACGTACGTCAACACTCACCTTCACTACTCGTATTTCTCTCCCTGCCCAGCCAAATCCGATATGATCCTACTAGTGCAGCTTTAGATACTCGTTCTAGTATAGAACTTACTGCACTTCTGGACAATCCAAGGTCTTTAAGCAGGTTATAGAGAGATTTTGCTGGTATACCTCTCGCTCCTACTTCTACAGCGTATAAATTAACTACATAGCCATTTTTTGTTAATTCATTTTGTAGGTCGTAATACTTATTTTGTTTCAACACGTGGTCTTTAGGTATATTAGTTTCCCACGGTACGGTAAGTTCTACCAGGACTATGCGTTTCGTAGCCCTAGAAAAAAGGAAAATGTCCGGTCTGGATGACGAAACACCCACATCCTCTGGGATTTTGTAGTGCTTTTCATACGTGTCCATTAAAATTGTCCAATTGTCCAATTGTATATAAATCTGAAAATGCGTAAATTAGTGATGAACTTCTGAGACGTGTAATTTTTTTAAATTAAAAAAAAGGTGTGTGCTTAAGACCACACGGCAGAAGTGAAAACTTCATTAGCTGATTTTTGTATTAGATAGGTATGTCGTATTATAATAAAATATTATGGATCGTATTAGTTGAATAAACGAGTAAAACAAGCCAGAAATTAAAGTAAATATTTATTGAAATTTTATTTATATACAAAGTAGCTGTTACCCGCGACTTAGTCCGCGCGAAATAAATACTATGGTTACTCAGGCAGTACTTATTTGTATACCCAGATTACACATTTATGGTTAGTAAAAAAAGTGTCCATGTGCAAAAAGTTGTTGGCCGGGACCGGCTTTTTAAAAGTTACTCCAACTTTGTATGCATTCACACGGTGCACCCCTATGATGCCCCTAACATTGTCCGCAAAAAGGTTGGTGAGTGTAATAGGATTTTTGTTACCGACTTTCTCCTGTTCCGTCGATTCCACATACAATACACAGTCTCCACTACGATTTTCTGGGAATAGTCTCTTTCTCTTATAAAGGGGGTTTCTAAATAGTTTGTAAGAAACATTTTCCCTTGTATTTGGCTTCAATAGTTTTCTTTTTCTGGTCTGTTCGACGGGGTCAGCCCCGTCGCTAGCGACGCTCTTATTTATTTATACTATTGACTATATACAAAACTAAATATTTACACGAAAGAAACGAAATATTTACACAGCAAAACTAATTAATTTGATTGTGAAAATTTTAAAGCACCCGTCGTATTTTCCCGCCCAAAGAAAAGTCTTTTGAAGTTGGAAGCCGTCAGTGTTGCCACTATGATTTTGAGCTTGTCGCCAAGTAGTTATGAAACAAAGTCGAAGGTTTTGATTGAATTATTAAGGGAATAACAGTCTGGAAGAATACACAAGCTATTTTTATCCCGGAAATATAGCTGCTAGTAAGAATATAAAATGGCACTGGTCTAAGTACCTACAATGTTAAGCAATTTAAATTAAAAGGAAAAAAGGGAAAAGGAATAACTTAAGACAATAATTAACATTATTATCATGTAAGATTCAAACGAAAATACAAATGATTGAATAAAATGTTAATAATATAATTGGGAAAGTTCCTGATATAATGTGCGTATATTTATCTGTATGTATAGAAATTGGAAGGTAGACTTCCATGTTATTTATGTTTGAGAGAATGAGTTAATTTCCTTATAAATATGATCTGACTCCCAATGACCTTGTGTTTTTCCTTCTCCAACCTTCTTCACTACACTAGTATATTCCCCTTTGTCGGTAACACGTCGTCTAAATCCGCTAAAAAGTTTTACAAATTCGCCAGTTTCAGCGACAAAGTCGCTAAGGTGTCAACACAGGTTGCCGGTAGCGAGCAGCGAGAGAGAGAGAGAGAGAGTATCTATTGTCCCATGTCCTCCTCTAACAATTATCTTTCTCGGTCTGGCACGTTTGTTGACCACATTATCTTTCTCGCTCTAGCATCCCGAGTTTACCCGAAATTTCTTATCATATCCGAGCGTGATGATCACGTGATCATGAATCCATTTCACAGCCCACGAAAATTCTGTCCATAGCGCGCCTAAAGAAGTTTTCACTTCAATAAATTCTTGTATTTAAATCCACTATAAATCCATAATCTTACAAATCTAGTTTCCTTATGAATCAAAGGTTATCTGGAAGAGATCGCTTTTAGCGATAAGATCGGCTTTTGTGCCCATTATGTTTTGTTATTTTATATGTTACTTATTGTCAACTTTGTTTGTGGTGCCAATAAAGTATTTTGTATTGTATTGTCTATACTAATATTATAAAGAGGAAATATTTGTTTGTTTGTTTGTTTGTTTGTAATGAATAGGCTCCGAAACTACTGGACCGATTTCAAAAATTCTTTCACCTTTGGAAAGCTACATTATTCCCGAGTAACATAGGCTACAGCAGATGGCGCTGCAGTTGATATCTAGGTTATTATTCGAGCGAAGCCGGAGCGGGCCGCTAGTATTCTATAAATCCCCTTAGAAAATGATTTCCACGCCGTCCCCCTTTTCTTTTGATTCTCATCTACTTTGTGTACAAAATCTTCATGCATAATAATAAACCTTTGTATAAATCTTCTCTTGAAGATCTAATATCGTCGGTTTCCAACATTCTGTTCTCTTTACTCCTGAACGATCTACCGGGCGCTGTGACCACTGCTGAAATTTTTATGTACGCAGACGATGTCGCCGCTGTGGTCACGGCCCGGTCGATTGATGGTCTGGAGCTGAGACTGAACGAGGTAGCCGATGAACTAGCACGGTTCTTTGGTTTGAACGGACTCTCATTAAACCTCAACAAGACCCATTTCGTTCATTTTGTTCTCTCGGGTCACAAAACACGGCAGTTGGTAGTTCACTTGAATGGCACCAAGATAGGTCAGTCAGAAACTACTACCTTCCTAGGGTTCGAAATTGACCGGGGCCTAACGTGGGAGAATCATATAAACAAACTGTGTGGCAAATTAGGCAGCGCGTGCTTTGCGTTAAGCCGTGTTGCAAAAATCGTATCCGCAGATGTGGTGCGGTCATGTTATTTTGCCACCATCCACTCCCTCCTTCAATACGGAGCCGAGCTGTTCGGACGGGCTGCGGACCGAGATCGAGTGTTCAGACTGCAAAAGCGAGCCGTCCGTGCTATTGCTAGGATACCGCAGGATGAATCCGCACGACCTCATTTTAGGAGGCTTGGTATATTGACATTACCTGCACTTGTGATTTTTCAAGTCGCAGTGTACGTGAGGTCTAACCAGGCCTCTTATAAAACCCTCTGTAATGAGACTCGTAGCAAGGGTAGGCTCATGGAAGTGCGTCGAACACTGGAGAAGTCAGCCAGGTTGACTCATGTGATGGGGCCTACTGTTTACAATAAACTCCCGGAAACCGTCACCTCTGCGCCCACTATGGGCAGTTTCAAATCGCAACTCAAACGTTGGCTTATCGAGCAGACGTTTTATAGCTATGATGAATTTATACAATTGAATTAATAATGTTGATATTAAGATATATTAATTTGTGTGACATTTGTATTAGGTAATTAACTTATAATGACATTTATATTAATTTATTAATTATTTATAAATTGATTTGACATTAATTGATGTAATATGAATAATTATGCTACATTAAGGTACATTTTTTATTTGCCAACAATGTATAAGGAATTTATTGTATGACGTGTAACATTGGTTATTAATAAATGATTATGATTATGATTAATACTCGTACGTAAGTTTCAGTTTAAGGCTTTGATTAAGTAGTGAGTTCTGAATTAACATATTGTAATTAAGTATGTTTAATTAAACAGTAATTTATGTTACTCTCAGAAGTAATTTAGAGCTTTTATGTATTCTAGGGTTATCAGGGTGTTCTCTCCGTTTAAATAAGTTTATTTTTTTATAAACCTTTACAACTTTGAAACTCTAAAAGTTCTTTCAACCGTCCCACTTCTAATGAACTTTCTACGTGTGGGTGTTGTGTATTTTCTACCTACTTGGCAACCAACTTTTATTAAAACACTGAAAAAGTTTTTCTAACTATTTGCGGAGGAGTCTTTTGATTAATATCTGTAGGTAGTCTCAAGTTAAATCTTTTTTGTAGGTTGCCCTTTGTGCCTTTGAGCGTGCGTCCCAATTCGTTCAGGGGAATTTATTAAATTTCCGTTTTAGAGAAATAAACTACTCTTTCAATCTTTTTTTATAACGGTTTGATCTTTGAATTTATCCGTTTCTTGACTGATAAATCAGTATGTAAGTTTGACCTTCGCTTTTTACAAAATGGTGCTTGAAAGAGGAAGAGACAATATATCATCACCTCAATGTGTAAAATGTATCGTAATCCTCTACTTTTCCCTCCACTTTGAACCTATGGTTAGCTCTGTATGAGGTCGCAAAACTGAATTTAGGTTTGATATATCAACTACAGCAAGATGATAGGCACTTAGGATCATACCATGTACATTGTACATGAAGTCGTCGATGTTCAGCCAAAAGTTAATTCGTGTGGAATCAAGATAAACGACTCCAAACAGATTGGACTGTCCATCAAAGTTATAAGTGCGTATCATGACCGTCGATTATTATAGTATTTCCAAACTTTTTATAAGATGTATAGGACTAACGATGATAGGCAAAACCTGCCAATAAAACCCTGTTGAATAAAGTTACTTGAACTTGTTCAATCCAAATCCACTGTTTAGCACTAAATTGAACTCATCACTCGATGATGTCATTTGACATATCGGTCTGTTTCTACCTTTGGAAACACTGCACTTCAAACCGGAATACAGTAGATAGATAGATAGATAGATTTACTCTTTATTGCACTTAACTAAAAAAATAAACAAAAGTCACTTAAAACAAAACAAAATAAAGTAGCAATTGGCGACCTTATCACTAAAAGCGATCTCTTCCAGTAGTTACAACAGTAGTGTTTGCACCTTACTTTTTGGCCGTAGATTAACTGGCGAAGGTGTGATACTTCCGCAGGTGGAGTCTGCAAAGAATCTCTAAAACTTTCATGATCATGATCATCATATTTATTATTTACCTTCATGTGAAGTCGATACAAAGTATACGTGTGGCCTATGTTTGTGTTTTTCCAGACTATAATCTAACCGTGTTCCAAATTTCAACCAGATTTATTCAGACGTTACGACGTGATTCAGTAAGTAAGTAAGATAAGTAAGATTCAGTAAACATCCATTTGGATACAACGATCCTTAGTCCTATTCCATTGGTAGGATATTTATAATATTAGTAGGATATTGTAGAATGTAGGATTATGTTTTGCAAGCTGAAAGGCAGTGTACGGCAA
Organism: Ectropis crepuscularia; assembly: GCA_963693475.1. Taxonomy (NCBI): domain Eukaryota; kingdom Metazoa; phylum Arthropoda; class Insecta; order Lepidoptera; family Geometridae; genus Ectropis; species Ectropis crepuscularia. Next base: position 25,519,710 of record OY856342.1, read on the forward strand.
ACTACATTTCGTAAGCATTAACCATGCTAGGCAAATAAATGTTTGCTTTGCTTAAACATTTTGAACCTTATACACTTCTAACAACAAAAACTTCAAAACTTATTGCCCAATTGCCTGTCCGTAAGAGTAGGGATTTCATATCTGTTTAGAATCAAATCACCGGAGGATCTACCGCCTAACTAAAGCTGTCTTAGCTTTAATATTGCTCTCTCTTTTCTTTTCACTTGAAATGACAGAGACACCAATAGCAAAGCAATAGCCGATTTAGTTAGGCGGTAGAAGGCCGGGTTACCATTCTCAGCCATGCCTTAAATCGGAGCCCTATCAATTGGCTATATGATTAGGGGCGCAGGTCACGGGCCCGAGGGTCAAGTTACGTGTCTGGAGATGTTTGAACACGCCGTCTGCCGCGCTCGGGAGCGCGCTCTATTTGAATACTTGATGAGGAGCGTCGATCATAACCATGTTTACCGCTAATAGTGCACGTGGATGGATCTGCTCCTTTCTGCTGTAGCGGGGATTGAAATTTGCTATATGTGCATGCACACCGTTCAGTAAATAGCCACTTAAATAATGTATTACAAAGAACTTCCGCACAACAGCCCAATAGAAAGGCTAGGTGCGGAAAAGGCCCCGCCAAACTAAACTAAATTACAAAGAACTTCAACTGTTATTACATTTAATGTTATATTACGAATAGATTTCATTGCAGTTTCGGGAATGCTGCTTATGCAGATTTAGCATTACTTATTATACCGCTTTAAACATTTATAATTGAAATTTTCAAGTTTGATCAGTTTCGACATTTGTAAACGGTTTTAAAATCATGAATTTGTTGTCTTTGGATTTTCTAAAGTCATTACATAACACATTAAAATAAACTTTGAATTAATTATAATGCAGTGAATAAAAAAATATACAAAACCAGAGTAGCATGTTTCACGCCCGTAAAAGATTTTCCAAGACTTTTATTCATGAAACTGACGAGTAGCCGTTCCAGACGTGATAAAGAAGCAGAAAAGAAAAGGTCTACAATAAAACAAAGCCATGCATTGTATTCGAGATCACGGAAGAGGCTTTGTTCCGCGCGAAACCCGATTACAACTTTTTACCTTGCCTGGCTGAAGTAAAATTTTGTAATTCTAAAGTTCGTGCATCGTTTTGATAAATATGCTTTTTTCCCTTTTACGTTTTTGCCTATTATTATCTCTCACGTTAATTTTTCAATTCAGTTCAATTTCGTATTGAAATTTGCTATATTGTGAATGCATTCACATCGTAACACAAAAAATTGCTACGTAATGCATTACAAAGAACTTCCGCACAACGGCCCAATAGAGAGGCTAGGTGCGGGAAAAGGCCCCGCCAAACTAAACTAAATTACAAATAACTTCAACTGTTATTACATTTAATGTTATATTACGAATAGATTTCATTGCAGTTTCGGGAATGCTGCTTATGCACATTTTGCATTACTTATTATACCGCCGTTATATAGAAAAATAAATTAATTTCATATTATTATTAATGTTTCATTCGATTTTAATGTTATATGAATTTAATAATCTGGAATAAATTACTTTCATTTTTTTTTAATTTCATTATAACATCACCAAATCATCAATCATTGTTGACAATAAAATTTGAAGAGTAAAGCTCGTACATATTTTATTTCGTTACTTAGTATGTACTTGTTTCGTTTGTGGTTGTCTCTTTTCAGAAGTTTACCATTACGTATTCCATGCTATTATAGTCACCATTAGTGGCGAGGTCAAGGTTGTCGGTTCCCTAGCAACGGAGCCGACAACAGAGGCTTAATGCCTTCAAGACATGAATTTTGCATTAAGTGTTATTAGCCATAATAATACGACGAATTGTAAAGTTAATGTACTAAACATTGCCAGCCCCACGTTGGGCGCCATTATTACTTAATAAACTCTCCTTCGGGATTTGCTTTGGTAAGTAGTCTTTAATAACTATATTCATTCGTTTTTAATATAAAAAAACAAATGTGATCTTTGTTAAATAAGTAATATAAGTAATAATAATTGTTTTATTAATATCATTGAAGAAAGTTGAATCACATATTATTTCAAATTTTGTGTTTGATTATGATTGTTTTCGATTTACGTAAGTTATAACCTGAAGAGAATTTCTATTGAAATCGAATCATCCTCAGATCCAAGTTAGTTGTATATAACTTTGTAGGGTGGGAAACTAGACAATGGCTTCCTTGCGTTCTCAAAGGCTTAATAGAACAATAGGTCAGTTCAAACGGGCTAATCTTGACTTTGAAATTCGGATTAGGAATTCGATAATGGGCATAAATTGGACTGTGGACCTCCCAAGAGCGTTTGCAGCCCGCAGCAGCGATGTTGCGGTAGTATAATACGATGCGGCGTGCGGCTGATTCATGAACTGGCTATCAATTCTGTAAAGTGATCATTACTGCTATTCAGAAGGTGATATTAAGAATTTATGGCTGTAAAAATGTACTCGGTTACTGATATTGTCATTTCCTTAAATATAACGGGCAATTTTGCTATTCCGAATATATTGTAGTCTATCTGTGTCCACAGCTCAAGTCCGTTTATTTTTTATTTTATTTAGTAGAGAGTGACGAGACGAGCAGGACATGTGCCTGATGGTAAGCACCATGCCTGCCACATAAGAGCACAGTCACACGCAGCTATTGGAACTCGAAGAATTCAAATCGTTACCTAACACTGGAGTACCTACGCTCATCACCGAGAGGTACAAGGTGTTTTATCCTTGGCCTGTGATTTCACTGGAAACATAGCCCTTTAAACCGGAACAGTGATGTTTTCACATTGCTGCTTGGCGGTAGAATAACTGGCAATGGTACTTCCCTAGGTGCCCCATACTTGCAACTGAAACTCAAAAACTTTTTTTAAATCAAAACCTTATATTTGGGGTATCTATGGATAGGTCTTTAAAAATGATATTGAGGTTTCTAATATCATTTTTTTCTATACTGAATAGTTTGTGCGAGAGACTTCCAAAGTGGTAAAATGTGTACCCCCCCTGTAACTTTTAAAATAAGCGAATGACAAAACTAAAAAAATGTATAATATACATTACCATGCAAACTTCCACCGAAAATTGGTTCGAACAAGATCTAGTAAGCAGTTTTTTCATAAATACAGTATTATTAAAACATCGACCAAAGTTACAACAAACTACATTTTTTTTAATATTATGCTACTTGCTGCTATGTAAACCTTCATGGGCGAGTCCAACTCGCACTTGGCCACTTTTATTTATAGTAAAAACTGACGGAACGAGCAGGACATGTGATTGATGGCAAGCAAAACACCTGCCCATAACAATACAGTACAGTGTAACGCAGCTAGTGAAACAAAAAATCTAGAACTACACGCGCTTGTCACCCAGAGATACACGATGGTTTATCCCTATGCCCTGTATTTTTTCTGAAAACGTTGCCCTTCAAACCGGAACATAGTGACGTTCACACATTACTGTTTAGCGTTAGAATAATTAGCAAAGGTAGGTACGATACTTTCCCAGACGAACTCTGCAAACAGTCCTACCACTATAAGTAATGTAGTTATTAAGTTATTATGTAACGTACCTAATCTACGTTTTTAGGGTTCCGTAAAACGTAAAAACGGAACCCTTATAGTTTCGTCATGTCTGTCTGTCTGTCTGTCTGTCTGTCTGTCTGTCTGTCTGTCTGTCCGTCCGTATGTCACAGCCACTTTTTGCCGAAACTATGAGAACTACACTTTTGAAACTTGGTAAGTAGATGTATTCTGTGAACCGCATTAAGATTTGAACAGAAAAATTAAAAAAAAAGAAAAATTAGGGTTGCCCCCCATACTGAGGACTGAAACTCAAAAAAATTTTTTTCATCAAACCTACACGTGTGGGGTGTCTATCGATAGATCTTCAAAAATGATATTGAGGTTTCTAATATAATTTTTGTCTACACTGAATAACCTGCGCGAGAGACACTTCCAAAGTGGTAAAATGTGTGTCCCCCCCCCTCTAACTTCTAAAGTAAGAGAATGAAAAATCTAAAAAAAATATATGATGTACATTACCATGTAAACTACCAACGAAAATTAGTTTGAACTCGATCTGATGAGTACTTTTTTTTAGTACGTCATAAATACACTATTATTGAAACTTCGATCAAAGTTACAAAGAACTATAAGAACTATGTGTACTATGTATATAATGTTACTTGCTGCAACGGAACCTTTCATGGGCGAGTCCAACTCGCACTTGGCCACTTTATTTTTTTACGTAGTAAAATGTATCAAAAAAATGTTCTATTTTCATCTTCCGCATCGATTTCCCGCTTTAGACGTGTTTTTATTGGGTCCCTTAGAAATCGTCTTAAATGGATTTTCCTGTACATATTTTGTGAGTGTTTCTTTAAATGTCAAAACGGGCCAACGTTTATTTTTAGAAGTCTATAATGAAGACTATATTGATCTACTTATATTAGTCTACATCTATACCTTTCTAGTTTAATATAAATAAATATGGAGTAGGTTTGCGCCAATTCTCGTTTTTGTAGTGAAAACTTCTTTTGTCCCACCACACATAGATTTTCGTGGGCGGTGAGTGAAGCTTGTCGTCACGCTCGTAAATGAAAGGAATGTTCGGGTGGACTCGGGACCCAATGCATTTATAAATGGCCATGCTTAGAAGGCTTATCTAGAGACCACCATGCTTCAAAAACGTATTCCAGACTAGCAGCGCCCTCCGGTTTCACCCGCGTAGTTTCCAAAGTGAGCTATCAAATTGTGAGTAGGTATAAGTTCTGATTTGTCGTTCTGTCGGCAATGTAATTTTTGAAGTGAAAACTTCTTAAGGCGCGCCTAGACACATTTTTCGTGGGCTGTGAATTGAATTCATTCGTCACGCTTGGGTATGATAAGAAATCTTCGGGTAAACTCGGGACCATAGCCATAGGCCATCTAGAAATGCGTCAGCCAATGGGAAATGCTAAAAGGGCATGGCTTGGCCATCATGTCATGGCCATCTAGAAATGCATCAGTCAATGGGAAATGCTGACGCATTTCTAGATGACCATACCATGATGGCCAGGCCACGCCCTCCGGTTACACCCGTGTAGGAAAATACGCTATCAAATTCTGAGTTATGTATTAATAATAGTTATGTATTATGTTATGAGTTATGTATTAATAATAGGAACTGCCGATAGAAGTTTTCACTTCTATCGGCAGTTCCTATGACTGCCAATTTTTTTTTGTTAATTTAATTAGCCACGCCAATATGGATGTATTGTCGCAGGTATCTCGACGCTGTCCGGGTGCGGCACGCCGGAGCACCTGGACCGGCTGCCGGAGCTGCCGGCCGCGGAGGAGAAGCGGCTGCGGCGCGCCGCGCACGTGCTGCAGCAGCGGCTCGTGCTGCGACAGTGGCTGGCCACGCAGCGGCTGCAGCACGCCTACACCAAGTACGTCACACGATGTTACTTCTAGAACTTTCTGCAGGTATATCAGGAACACGGAAGAGAAGTTTATGTGTGGATGTACACAGTTATGTCACAGCAACCTGCCAGTTGTTGGTCACGCAACGGCTATAGCATCCGAATACCAAATAGGTGGTCACAAGATATTACACGGGGAACTTTTAGGCACGAATACGGAAACAGTGCAACAAGGATTGGAAGCTGACAATGTGTGGGGTCATACACATGTTACAGTGGCTGGCCACGTAACGGATGCAGCACGTCTTTACCAAGTATGTGATGCGACATTACTTCTAGAACTTTCTGCCACGAGTATGGAGACGGCCCAACAAGGGTAAGCTGATACGTGGGGCCAACTTGCGTAATTGCCGTCCCGTTAATTTTCACGCGATGACAAGTAGGCATGTGTTATTCCAGACAAAAATCTATCTGTGTTACAAATTTCAACCCTGTGCGTTGATTAAACGATTTGATCACTTCGACGTGATTGAGCAACAAGCATCCAAACATTGACATTTATAATATTAATGGAAAGTAGGAAAATAGGAAGTTGGAATGTTACTCGGGAGTAAAGCCGGAACGGACCGCTAAAGTACACCATGATATTGTTAGACGGTGTATGTATAATATGTTGTACGAATGAAGCGCTTCAAGCGATGAGTAGATATAGATACTAACAATAGCTATAACACGTCTACGTCGAGTACTTGCCTACAATACATGAACAAGCAGCGCTGGGAAACGTTATGCCTGAAACAAAGAGATATTGCAATCGAAAGTAATATCGCCAGAGCTTTTGTTGCCGGCAGGAAAAACGATTCTGACATTTGCGTGTGCGTGTTATAAAGATTGTTGATAGCTGTGACGTTAACTACACTACACTGGGTTGGGTTCAAACAACCAGAAAATCTAGCTCGATCTGATATTTCAGCTGGATTTTGTTTCTCTGAATTAAACGCAGCCCACTTTATGTTCTTACTGCTGGGACTCGGGGCCTTCTCTCACAGGGCCATATTTCACAGTGGAGCCCATAATCTTCCATGCTGGCCCAGTGCGAGCATGACAGGACCTCGAACGGTCTCGGAAGGAAAATTGTGTTACTCAAGCGGACTCTGCAAAGAGTGTATTCCGAAACATCTGCAGTGGTTCTACCATGTTTCGGAATATGGATGAAAATTTCACATTTACTGATGTAGCTATCAGTTTCATGGAGATTTAAGTTTTGACAGACACGAAGTTTAACATGTATTAAAAAAAAAAATTATATACGCTAACTCCGCGCTCCTTGTGTTGTTATATTGTGCTTATATTCTTTATTGTATTTGACTTGCAGGAAGACTTACAAGTACTACACCATTCCTTATCTCTACACTATTTATGTATGTTTTTTATAAAAGCTTACCTTTGGTTCAGAGCCTCCATTGCCGCGTCGATTTTTTGTGGTCATCTGGAAGTATAGTCCCGGTTGGCACTCGGTGGAGTAGCCAACGTTCGCAACACAAAACGACATATCGCATTGTCCTCGATGCCGTTGCTGTAATAGATAGAGGTGCCGAGATAAAGACACTACTGGGGACACTGTCGTGTAGTTTCAGCTTAATATTGGTCTTAATGGCGATTGCTGACCGTACGTTAGTCTTGAAGCCTGTCTTTGTTGGTTGTGAAGTTAAGGTAAAAGGGATATGACGGAAATCATAACACTTGCGTGGGCCTAAACATTGCAAACTTATTAATAAAACCGGCCAAGTGCGAGTGGGACTCCCCCACGAAGGGTTCCGTACTATTAGCAAATAAACGGCAAAAACCTCTTTGGCTTTATTCGAAATTTCTTATACATCGCAATTTCCGCAGACAGGCAAAAAGTTTTGTTAAAATATTGATTTTTGACTCATGATTCTGACGATGACTTTGATATCGCATTATATTTTTACTAGTGGAGCCATCATTGGGACGGACTAATCGAGCAAAAATCAAGTTTGTTGTATGGGAGCCCTCCTTATATAATGATTTTATTTTATTTTTAGTATTTGTTGTTATAGCGGCAATAGAAATACATCATCTGTGAAAATTTCAACTGTTCTTCTATCACCGTTCTTGAGATACAGCCTGGTGACAGACGGACAGACGGACGGACGGACAGCCAAGTCTCAGTTAGGGTTCCGTTTTTTACCCGTTGGGTACGGAACCCTAAAAAGTATGCACACACAAAACGAAGGCTAATTTTGGAAATAGATGAAAAGTTTCCGCGCCACGTGTATCCGAAAGTTTCCTAATCGAAATGTAGCGGACGGGAAATTTCCATGATATTTTCATATCCAACCTTGTGGGACTCCAAGTTGAAAACTTTGGGCAAACTATATCTTGTCTTGCTCGACTACCAATGGGCCTGTATCTTGGGAATTGATCATTTATTGTCAATTTTAAGAGTTTTTGTTGTATTTTTATCTACACTAATATTATATAGTGCAAAGATTGTTTGTGCATTACCTAATATAACCTCTATAAAAAGTTTAGCATATAAAAATCTGTTTTAAAGTGATCAACTACGAATCATCAGTCAAAAATGGACCATTGAATTTTCACCCTTGAAAATGCATTAGTTCATTTGTAATAGGTATCTGTAAAGCAGTATTTTTGATTATCTAAGCGGGTATTAACCATTGTTTCATCAATTAATCCATTGATTGTGTAAGAGTAATTTCGTTCCCCATTCAGGACAAGCATTTGAGTGATGAATATAGATGTTTAAACATCTGTATTCATCACTCAAATGCTTCATATTACGAATGTCCGAAAACAAAATGTGCCACAATGTATTAGTTATTTAGTTTTAGGTTTACGTTTTACTAATAATTATTGGTTTACACTTGATTCCCATCTCGCCTGATTTTAAGCGACGATGCGGTTTACGATGGAGCTTTACTTGAAGAAACAAATTCACTCTCGACTTGAAGACACTAAGATTGTAACCAACAAGAAAAACATCTCAGGCAACGCATTCCACAGCCTAGAAGTTCTTATCACAAAAATGGAGTGAAACCTATTCGGTTCGAATCTTTCATGAAACGATGTAGGTACGTTTTTAAGCTACAAACAGGCCGACAGAATGAAAGGCTAAGGCAGTTACGTGGTAGTTATGTGGCAGAAGATACAGCTGACGCCCGTACAGCACAGTTAATGAAACCGCCCGACAGTGCAGTTTTAAACTTAGACCATTACACAAGTTCCACGCGGTGTGGCCGGAATAACATTAAGTCGAAGTTTGCTGAGAAGCTATTTACATAGTCATTTATAACGGAAAACGATGAAAAGCTTACACGGCCTTTATAACGTTTTACTACATATGGATAATGTATATTTGTATAGAGTGACGGGATGACCAGGACATTGTAAGGGAATCAGGGAAAGATTGTAGCTTAAACTTTGCCTCTATCTCTTAGTATTTTTGTGCTTGAAATATTGAAATGTTCATCAATATACTCCAAATGCAGATGTACATGTTTCTTATTATCACTTGTCTAAGCGGTGAAAGAATATCGTTACGAAATCGATATTTTCCAAGTAAACGACTTTAGAAGGTGACATCCGCAAATTTGCACTTGACAAATTAATGTGGTGGCTAATGGTCATGACCCTCTTCTTAAGTGAGAATGCCAGACTCCTAGAAGTAAAGACATAGTAAGGAGTAAAAAAATGTAATCTTCCTTCATATAATTTTCTCGCTTGCTTAGCAGATACTTATTCACTATTCGGTATAGTAAGTTTTTTATTATAAACGTTAAATGTTAGAGGCGTGCGTGGATGATGGCTCGGAGTAGAAATCCATGATATACCAACTCTCGGTCAATACAGGCTACCCTCATCCATTGCTGTACGTTCACTTATGAATGCTGAAATCTCCCATGTCACGTCACGACAAGACAGTAATTGCGCGTCCAATTTTCCTTGCAATTCAAATTCTAGTGCTCAATGAAGCCAGAATCATTGAGCCAATAAAGCACCATTAAAAATTTATAGAAAACACAATCCGAGTCTGTTTAACGAGCCGACGCGCTTCCATATTCATTGCCACCCCAGTCCCACCACCGTTAGTGGGAAAAGGACGCAAACAACGGGTATTGAAATTTTTATCTTCTGGATCCACTCGCTTAATATTCAAAGCAAAATTCTCTGAAAGCTATCAAGTGTTTGTTGCGCAAATTGTTGTTTTCCAACTTCGGAATTTGATTGTGTTATCTCAATCGCCCTTCTGAATTTTGATCAACAGCCCCTTTTAGTGAACTAGACACTTTCGACAGGTTCGAATGGATAGCTGACGTGGATTCGATAGGACGCGAACGGTAGCTCGGTAAAGTTAAACACGCTGTCAAATTTCCGACCCTTGGTTGGATTTCCTGTGTCTGGGACACGGGGCAACCGTTCTGCTACAAACTCTCTTATATATTTACATGTGTTACATGTGTTGACGAAGCAAATACATACACTTTCTCGGGGTTTTTCATGCTTACGTTTTTCTACGGCTCTGCGGTTTTCCTACATTGTTTGTGCACCCCGTTTTTATGACTTGACCACTACTTTCCAGCCTAAGATTGCCTGGAAGAAAACGCTTTTAGCGATACGCCGCATTAAAGCTTATCGTTAATTCTTTTTGTGTATCTTGTTGTTTAAGTGTATATACATAATATATCTATAGCCATACATCTAACATACGGTTTTCGAAATATCGCTCAGTCAGCACTTACATAATGGTGGTAGGAGATATTTTTTGTATGTTTTATGGTTTCTAAAAGTATGTAACAAAAATGATACTACTTTTGTTTTTTTATTGTTTGATCCTGTTTTCTTGTTTATATTTAGCGACAATATTTTAATTAAATACACTTATCATTTTAGTTCACACTCAACAAATTTCAATAACAGAAATTCTCATGTTCTAGTACTGGCCCGTAACCAGTAACGTGGTCTGAGACAGCGACGATATTGAGAGCCAATGACGCCCAAAACATCGTGTAATGCGACCGCAGATCTTATCGTCATGGGATACGGCTGAGAGTCGCGTTGCATGATTTCTTTCTTTTATAAGATTAGTGACTGTGGTACTTGAAAATGTACGTCTACTTTTCTTGTAAATAATGTCTAAACTGTGGAATGCGTTGGCCGTGTGGGTTTTCCCTATAATATCCTGACTGATATAAACTGGGTATTTTTCAAACCGAGAGTAAATCTGTTTCTTATCGGTAAGCGCGCGCTATCGTAAATAACATCGTCGCTTAACATCAGGCGAGATAACGGTCAAGATACAATTTGTTACCGATTAAAAAAAACTGCCGCCAGACAGACTGCCAATATTCCTACCATTACTGAAATTACATGAAACAAACACCACAGCAACAAATAATCTCATGCTACGGCTCCTGGGTGTTAGATGTAGAGGTTTTTAAATTGGGAGTGGCTCAAGCATTCGTCAGCTATCAATAACCTGTACCTGGGCATTGTGCCGGAAAGTGGGTCAACAACGGTCGGAGGCCTGTGTTCGCTACAGCGCTGCCGCCGGCTTCCAGGCACTCAGCTTTTGCTGTATACGTTATCTATGTCTATAGGTACAGTTATAGAAGCACTCCTTGGAGAGTTCATCTGAGTGAGTAATGGAAGCTAAGGAGCTTTGACAGTGATTTTCCCGGTGGTTCTAGTTGTGGGACCATAAAGTAGGCCGTGTAGGATGCGAGTGATTAAATGTGGCGTTGGTACATAATAATAGTACATTATGATATAAGTACGCTAAGTTGATAATTACAGCCGAGGCGATATTGCTAGCTCGAGCCGTAGGCGAGAGCTATAATTAGCAGATGCTGTAATTATCAAAGCGCACGTATGTCATACGACGTTTTATAACATATTTGCGAGGAAATAAATCAAAATTCTGTTGACATTTTCAAATAAAAACATTGGCAGTTCCTATGACTGCCTATAGGCAGTTCCTATGACTGCCAATTTTTTTATTTGAAAATGTCAACAGAATTTTGATTTATTTCCTATCCTAATTTTGATATATTTATTTTCTATCGAAGGGAGAACTTATTACTCGGAATTTGATCCATCATGGCATGGCTATCTAGAAATGCGTCAGCATTTCCCATTGGCTCACGCATTTCTAGATGGCCATGCCACGATGGTTAGGCTACTCCCTTTCAGCATTTCCCATTGGCTGACGTATTTCTTGTTCACAGATTAACAATGCGCGCGCATCAGCGCTTTTTTTTTAAAGCAAGGCACAGAACCAGCCAGTATGACATTGCGACTTGCGACATTAGTAATAAAGTAAATTAATTTGTTAACAAATTAAATAATTCTCATTATATTTTATTTTGGTCAAAATTAATTAAATTAACAAATTAAATAATTCTCATTATATTTTATCTCTCATAGTTAATTTTATTCATAAAATGTTTACAACTTTTCTGACATAAAAACTCTTTATACTAAGATTTAAAAAGGTACCGTTCGTTTTAGACGGAGCATTTTGAAACCGTGCGTTTTACATTACATTACCGCACAAGTACGTAATAAGATACATTACGATACAGAAATTGGTGCAATAAGAGACCCTTTACGAGCAAATATGTTATAAAAGTGGTTTATGCGTGCGTTAATGCGATAATTCGATTATTTTTTTTTGTTTGAAAGGTGAATTAGTTGGGAGTGTTCTTAAGACCGTTTGTTAAAAAAACGTGCTAAAATGGCGTATTCCATATGTATTTCACAACTTCCTCAATATAGGCATCAAATGAAAAGCCTTGTCTAGTAGAATATTATACGTTTTGACAAATTTGAAATCCAAGATACTTAACTTTTTTTTTGTTCTTGCATCTACGTACAAAAATCAAACTTTTACCGTGGAAAGCTCCACAGTAATTATTTTCAGGTTAAATGTGATCAAATATATAATGGTACATTTATATATACTAACAGTAATTACAGATTTCTCTACAAATTCTTCCCCGAACCGTTTCGATAGTGTAGGTACCTGTCCTACCCTCACCGCAAACTAAGGTTCGCTCGTGTACCTGCCGCCCAGTAGCCCCCATTTCTTAAAACCGTACTCTAATAAGAGTAATCGCATTTATTGCTGTCACAATAAACATAATGCTAGGCAAACAAGAAGCTCGATTGTGCGACTGTAGTCTTATAAAAATTGGCAGTCATACAGACTGCCGATGGATGTGAAAACCTATAACTTAGAATTTGATAGCTCACTTAACGTAGGTATTTGATAAAATTTTAAATAACTCTGTAATAAAAGAAAAAGAATGTTTTTGGAAAGCTTTAGGTATCGATGACGCGAGTTTCATGATTTTTGTGCACCTAAAAAGTGTGATTGATGTTTTGGCTGGTCTAGACAGGAGATCGGCAACTGCCCATCTTGAGCCTTTGGTTCCCACTCCATGCCTATCACTACTCCCTTTTCGAAGTCATGTGCTTACCTAACTCCGCTTACTAAAAAACGGTAAAGGAAAACATCGCGAGGAAACCGACATGTTTTAGACTCTTTCGAGGTCATGCGTTGTTGTCCACCAACCCGCACTGATCCAGCGTGGTGGACTGGTGGATTGTCTTTAGGTCTCTCCTTACGAGAGAAGGCCCCGAGCCCCAGCAGTAGGACCATTTCGTGGGCTGCTTACGCTGACAACTCGATAAATAACGAAGACCAGAGATAACACAACGATAAATATATGTATTTGTTATTATAAAGTATTGCACCAATCTAATCGTTCCAACGATTGTTCATAAAGGCAGGCACACTCGCGTCTGATTACTCGTGTATTTAGTATTTGAATACGTTTCCTCTTTCAATACGTGTGAACTCAAAAATGAGGCTATAGAAACCCACAAAACCACAGAATGGAATGGAAACAGCGGAATGGTGGTCGTTGACAACTTAATCATTAAACTTTTGCTGCAACGCTTGCCGTGGACATTCGTCGCCAACGGCACGCGATTCCACCGCCTTTTATACAAGGATATTTATTAACATTTACAATGTAAAAGTTTCGGCGCTGTTGAACAAAATTAATGTCGCGTGATTCTGCTTCCACTTTGTATTAGCCTAAAGGTCAGTACTCACATACGGTATTACTCGATAGTTTTACTCGAAGTCGAGTAAAAATCAACGTGTGGACCCCAAAACTCACAGCTCGAAGACTCGCACCGAGCCGGCTCGATGGAATTAAATGAAAGTTAAGGTCAGTACTCACATACGGTATTACTCGATAGTTTTACTCGAAGTCGAGTAAAAATCAACGTGTGGACCGCAAAACTCACAGCTCGAAGGCTCTCACCGAGCCGGCTCGATGGAATTAAATGAAAGTAATTTCCTTCGAACCTACTCGAAGCGAGCCGTCAATCTTGACTCGTACGTGTGTACGTGACTGCGAGTAGCCCGAGGCGAGCGTCAGTCTGGTATTGTTTATCGTGATTGAAACACGTGTTTTTAAGAGAAATGGATTTGCTAGTTTATTCCAAAAGCGCTATAGAAGACTTTATTAACACATATATACAGTGTGAGTGTTTATGGAATGTCAAGTCCAAAGATTACTCCCACAACATCATCATCAACAGCCCACTAAACGTTCCCACTGCTGGGACTCGGGGCCTTCTCTCGCAAGGAGAGAGTTAAGGCCATAATCCACCACGCTGGCCCAGTGCGGGTTGGCGGATACTCCCACAAAAATAAGATAAATTAATGTTATGATAAATTACTAGCTGTGCTCCTATACTGTGTACCTCTTTTTACGTTTTTTCTTTTCATTTTCTTTGATTTTCTTATAAAGCACTGTGAGACTTGCTAAATACAGCCACCGTCTCCTTTGTTGCACAGACATCCTTTGGCTCGAACGGTTCGGGGAATACTGAACGGCGCGCCTCACTCGATAGGTCAATGCTCAATGTGTGGACGAAAGCCCATGCCATGAGTTTTACTCGACAGTTTAGCTCGATCGAGTAATACCGTATGTGAGTACTGACCTTAAGAGGCTGTGACTCATAGTCACAGGTCACAGGCCTTTGTCGTTTTATAAACCCTGAAAGTTTGTTAACGTAAGCTTTTGACTATAGTTAGTAGATATAGGATTCAGGCTCATAAGAATTAACTACTTTGAAATGATAACTCCATTTCGTTTTGTCTATTTTCGTAAGTTTAACAATCGTTCTCACGCATCGGCTTCTATCTAGATGGCCATGCAAAAAAGCGTCACTCGATCATGTAACGACGGTATAGCGACCTGTGATTGGTCAACACTAAGTATTGGTCACCCACGTAATATAAACAGTTAAAAACACAGAATTGTTCCCTTGATAAATGGTAAACTACGTCTAGTAGCAGACTTTGTGGCATCAAATGTATTTTAATACACAGAATATAACCAAATTACAATATAAGAAGTAATGTTAATAGCAATAGATAGAACTATAGGCTATTGTGCAGTTTTTGTACTATTATAGGTTTACACTTGACCGCCATCTCATCTGATGTTAAGCGAAATTGCGGTCTACTTAACTGAAAGAAACCAATCCCCTCTGAACTTGGAGAACACTCAGATTTCATCCATCAGGGAATATCCACTTAGACAATGTATTCCACAGTTTAGTTGTCTGGAATGTGTCCTACAAAGGCGTGAAGGTACTTCAAGTCTGAAAAGGTCGCTTATGTATGTAGTACTGTTCACACCTTCGGGGGTGGGTCGGTACCAGCTGGAGGGTCTAGAACTGATCGATAGACGTGCTAAAAGGCTCATAGACACCTTTGTACAAAACAGGGTACAACATCGTTCCAAGGTTGCTAGCTTAGCGGTTTCGTCGGTTAAAATCAGGCGACATGGCGATCAAGTGCGAACCTATCGTTATTAGTAAAAAAATATGTAGCGCACAAAGTAAAATATGGATCATGAGTTACGGCTGGTCAATTCGGCAGAACGACGACTGCCCATCAGTATCCCCTGGTGCGTATCGCTCGAGGTCATGTATCATCCACCAACCTTCACTGGTCCAGCGTGGTGATTGTCTCTCTCCTTGCGAGAGAAGGCTCCGAGTCCCATCAATGGGAACGTTTAGTGGGTTGCTTATTCCAGTTTTACGTATTACGTCCTCACCTGTTTGATTTATTTCCTTGTGCCGGAGTCGAAATTACGTCGTTAATGCTCGCTTTTGGTTCTAAATCTCTGCCGGAGTCAACAGTGGCTGCGAGTTATGAATGGCTTTCATTTATATTGTCGGGGCTCCCAGGACTGCATTTATCTTTGCATCTATGTAGATGCAACCTATGTAGGTTGTGCATTTTTTTTTCTTTGCTTTGTTAGGTGTTCTGCGTAAAATGTCCACCAATATTTATTTATATATTTTAGTATTATATTCATAGAAAAATAAAGCGTACTAATCTTATAAACTAGAGTGCCCATCAGTTTTACCTGTATAGTACCCGGGGGTCTACCCCCTAACTAAAACTGTCTTAGATTTGATATTGCTATCTCTTTTTTTTTCGCTTGAAATGATAGAGACAGCAATAGCAAAGCCATAGCCGATTTAGTTAGGCGGTAGAAGGCCCGACCCCGTTATTCAAGACCTCCAGATCTGCGAGCAAAGTTACTACCGACTACTCTCTATGACTACGACTCTGAATACGTTGTCTTTCAAATCAGAACACAGAGTAACGTTACTAATATGCAAAGATTCGTGCCAAAAAACGAACTATTAACTGGTAATTCCCACAAATTTTTAGCCTTTTCCAAGAATTTGGCAGAAAATTCTGGTGTAATCGGAATTTTTGTAGAGTAGAGCGTTTTCTGCCAAAGAGAATATTTTAATACGCTCCTCTTTTGCCTTGTAGAATAAAGTTTTCAAATACTTTTAAAGTATTCCGGAATTATCGTAAGAATGGTAGAGTTAGACATTTCTGGAATAAAGCTGTGGTAGCTTACTGGATGTCCAATTCACAACGCTGAGGTCGTAGGTTCGAATCCCGGATCCACATCTATGTAATTTTCCAAGTGCAGATGTCCAAATGTCGTTACCACGGGTGACAGTGAAGGGAAACATCATGGGGTGACCTGCCTGTACCAAGAATGTTTCATGCGTCATCTGCCAACCCGCACAGGATCAGCGTGGTAGACTATGAACTTGACTCGCTCCTTGTGAGAGAAGGCCCTGAGTCCCAGCAGTGGGAACATTTATTAGGCTCCTTATGTAATGTGTGTACTCGTATTTATTTGGTTGAGAAAATTTACGTAATAGATCACCGTAAACAGAAGGTTCAGGCAGAACTTTATTTAAGTAAAATAAAACATATGGACATTCCATGTTTAGAAAATAATAAAAATATTCATCACGCAATTATATGCCCTAAATTGGAATCGAACCCGCGACCCACAGCTTTGCAGCTACTACCAATTGAGCCGAAAGGCCAAACTCAGAATGGAAGAAATTAAAGAGGAGATTTTAATTTTTAATTCGCTGCTTTATAGCTTTGTTGTACATAGATAAAAATCTTTCAAATACCTACTTTGCATTTAGTGTAAGTATTCCAGATATCTATAATTTAGAAATTTCGGAGAATTTTTTAAAGATTCGAAGTTGGATATGTAAGTTTCTGTAACATATAAGCATAAATACAAAAAAAAAAAAAAGATTGTTGGACATTCCCCACACAATATCTAGTCTCAAACTAAACAAACCTTGTACCTACCTACTTTCTTTATCTACTGGAATGAGTAAGCAGATAAAATACTTATATTACTGTAAATACATACTTATTATACATATAGGTACAGTATACACCCAGACAGAACAAATGTTTGAAATTCATCACATACCCATACATGTCTGCCCTAAGTGGGAATCGAACCCACGACGTACAGATCTGTAGGCGGGTTGACCAACTGAGCCATTAAGCCAGTCTTAAGAAGTAAAAAATTAAAAGAGGGAAGGGACACGCCCCTCTTTTGCCTTGTCATAGATAAAAACTTTCAAATCCATTTAAAGTATTCTAGAAGTCTCGATCTAGATATTTCTGGAATATCGGAGATTCGAAGTTGGATGTGAAAGTTTCTGTAAAAGCGTAAACAGAAGGACCAGAGCTCGCTTTGAATAGAAACTAAAGTTCGCAACCTCAGGCAAGGCTCGAGTGTCTGTGGCCGGCATTTCTGTTCAACTTTAGTGTCACGGCAAAGCCAATGAAACGCCGTACCTATTTATATTGGTAGTAAGGGCTAACTTTTATAATATTGTTTTGCCGTTTTTGGACTAATAATTAATATCCAATGAAGCAACGAAACCAATAAAATTTTCGAAATACAAATTAAAGAATACGTTATCGTCGGAGAGGTAAATTCCTCATAGATGCAATCTGGGTATTTTCAAAATCGAGAGTGGTTTAGATTGTCCTAAGTGCGCTCTCTTTCTCTCTCTTACACCGCGTCGTCTTTTTACATCAAGCGAGATGGCTATCAAAGACAAGTGTATAATAAAACATAATAATATGGCACGGTTTTCTGTACGTCAATATTAATAAGTAAAAACAATGCTGTTTTAAGACAACGATTAAGATCAAAAGAATCAAAATAATTTCTTTTTTTTTCTGTGGGTAGATGTCAAAGTATACACATCAAATTTAAACACTTATTGAATTTTTATTATATTTAATAGTAAAAGTTTGTGTAATTGTGAGTTTTATGCTTAGATGTAGTGGTTGATACTACCTGCCTGCCTGTAAGTGTTATCTTTCCTATCAAAACACTGTGCACTGAGATATTCACTGAAAACTAATTAACCGCACTTCACAACAATAAAATGGATGCAATTCAGCAATCTTTTCATGAAATGATGGCCACATTTCATAAACGTCTGGATACAATTGAGGTACAGCTGCCGAGCCCTACTCCACATAGCCCAGATAGTTTATCAGCAGAATTTGCATCTTTCAAGGCCTTTGTTGTCACAACATTTCGGACTGTCCAGCAACAAATAAGCATCCTGGCACAGCAAATAGACAACATTGAGATGCGGTCACGTCGGAAGATCTTGCTTGTGCACGGCCTCACTGAGGAAAAAGATGAAAATGCAAGTGAATTGGTGGCAAGGGTATTGTCAAAACGCCTGAAAATTACAAATTTTACACCCTCTCATATAACTAGATGTCACCGGATGGGTCGTTTTGCAGAAGATAGGTCACGGCCTGTATTGTTTAAATTGAGAGACGTCTCTCTTCGAGACGAAATATGGTCTGCCAAGAGTGCTCTTAAGGATTCGGGTATCACACTATCCGAATTCTTAACGAAGTCCCGGCACGACCTGTTTCTGGCGGCTCGTCGGCGCTTTGGCATTACTAAGTGTTGGACGAGAGAGGGAGATGTCTTTGTTTCTGGACCAGACGGTGCTCGCCGTCGTATCAACTGTATGGATGATCTAGCGGCCCTACAAGTGCCACCGGCTTCATCTACTACGCCACTGAAAAAAGGAAGTCGAACGGCCGTACAACAGGCATCAGCCATTACAACACAAGGGGCGGTAGTCCGACCGACGGCGGTCACTGCGAAAGACTCTAAAGGGCCCAGACCGCGACGCGATCAGAAAACAAAATAACACGTTTGCTAACCTTTTTAACCAATTAGCACTTTCTCATATAAGGATAGCATCCAGTTAGGCATAACTTCTATCACTTTTATGTTCTTTGTGTACCCTTATAATTAATTGTTTGTTCATTTATTTGTTTATAATTTGCATCCTAAGCTTGTTTTTCTGTATTTTATTCACTCATAGCCATAGACTAAGCAGAATTTCCGTGTGTACAATACGTTTTTTTTTTTTTTTGTTTGGGGTACGTTCGGAGCAGGCGACCTGAGTATAACTTTTCTTTTTTGTAATAACTTTTAGCACTCTTCTAGTTTCACACAATGACGGTTTCTCAGTTCTCATATATATAAAAAGGTTATATGGAAGAGAGCTATTAGCAATAAGATTGTTTTTTGTACCCAAAATGTTTTAATTTTAAGTTTAATCACTTTTTTCTGTATTGTTTTGTGGTGTAATAGTGTTTTTGTGTTGTATTCTATAAATGTTCAAGCTTGATGTGTGCTCGGAGGTCGGAACATTGCTCTGAACAACTCTCTCTCTCTGTCATTTTGTTTGCTGGACAAGTCAGTGACAATGACAGTTAATTATCGTTTTACACAAGTTTGTTTTTTTTATCTCTTTTTTTATGCATTTCTTTTTCATAACATTTTGCCAACTGTGTACGTAAGTTTTGTTTGTAAATTTGTTGTTTTTCTGTTAGTGCAAATTTTTTTTTTTATTTACTTATTTTAACTAACAGAAGACCAAGAATGAGGTGTAATAGTGATATATGTATCTTTATTGATCTAGTTTCTATCGAATTAATGGCAGCATTTGTATTTTTAGTGTTTATCTGTACAGTTTTCTTTTTAATTTAAATTGTTTAACACTTTAGGCAGGTAGGAGGTTGTCAGATATCTGCAACACTCATAGCATAATTATTGTAATATTATTTGTTTTAGTTAGGATATAATATATTTATTTAGTATTTTTATTATATAATATAGATCTATACTGTTGAATTTGCATACATACGCGCATATTTTTTTGGATACTAGATATATGTCTTGTAGTTCAAATTACTTAACATGTTCTTCACTTGATGATAGTTTCTCTAGCATCCCCACCTTGTCCGACTCCATTGAGTCACTAATTTCCGATGTTCCCAAAAATTTTAACGTCCTTCATGTAAACGCCCAGAGTATTACGGCTCACTATCCAGAAATGTTGGCGTCGTTTGTTCACTCCAATATCCATGCCCTTTTGGTCTCTGAGACGTGGTTAAAGCCCGTTCTTCCTTCAAATTCTGTGGCACTACCAGGATTTCGGCTCATTCGAAACGACCGTCTTGGCAAGGGCGGTGGTGGCGTAGCTATTTACCTCCGCGCGCACATTCCATTCACTATTGTAAGTATGTCAGCACAGCCACCTCCATCTGATGCAGGTGAACACCTTTTTATAGAAGCCGAATTGCACCATACTAAAATACTACTCGGAGTTTTCTATCCTCACTCACGTGAGGTCAATTATTTCAATTCTCTCGAAAACCTACTAGTTAATATCTCTACTCCATATGACCACATAATTATAATGGGCGATTTTAATACTTGTCTGCTGAAGCAAGACTATCGATCCCGTAAGCTCGAATCGCTGGCCACGTCTCTCAATTTAACCATTCTACCGCTTCATGCCACTCATAATCCTCCAAACTGTGTTCCGTCTCTTCTAGACCTAATTTTGGTATCTTCTCTCCCTCATGTTGCCAAACATGGTCAATGTGAGGCAGACGATCTTTCTCATCACGATATGATTTTTATTTCGTACAAAATTCGTCCACCCAAAGTCAAACCCAAAATTCTTCTACAGCGCAGTTTTGGTAGTATTCATATCGAAAACTTACGGAAAGACGCAATGGACATTGACTGGTCGGAAGTTTTGAACGCCATTAGTGTCGATGTTAAGATCACCAACTTTAATAAAATTATAACAAAACTTTTCGATATCCATGCACCCCTACATTCGGTGAAAATGAAGCATCTGCCAGCACCTTGGCTAACTGATGAAATAAGGGCACTTATGCACAAAAAGGCAGTTGCTAAACACAAACTTAAGCATCAAAAATCTGCTGAAGATAAGGAAAAGTATATTAATTACCGTAACGTCTGCAACAGAGCGTGTAGAGACGCACAACGCCGACACATCCATCAATCCGTTGAAAATGAAGATCCTGCTAAAGTTTGGAAGTTTCTACGATCATTGGGAGTTGGCAAGTCTCGTCACGACACCATTCCGAAAAACTTGGATATTAACCAGCTTAATCAGCACTTTTCCTCTTCACCCAGTTTTAAAGGACCTGTAAAACATCAGACTCTCAAATTACTTTCGTCTAAAGCTTCTCCCGATTATGATCCTTTTATTTTTAGTCAATTTGCCGCATGTGATGTAAAGAAGAGCATATTATCCATTTCCTCCAATGCTGTTGGTAGCGATAGCATAAGTCGTAATATGATTATGCCCATACTTGATGAAATCATTCCAATAATCCTACATATCCTTAATCACTCGGTGGCTACGGGCACGTTTCCAGTAATATGGAAAGAAGCCCAAACCATTCCTCTTCCCAAAAAGTCAAATCCTGAATCCTTTTCTGATTATCGTCCTATTTGTATTCTACCATTCCTCTCAAAAGTTTTAGAACGACTTATCCACCAACAACTTTCCTCTTATCTTATCAAAAATAATCTCTTTAATCCCTTTCAATCTGGTTTTCGTGTTGGGCATAGTACCGCTACTGCCCTTACGAAGATCACCGATGACATTCGGGATGGTATTGGTCATCGTAAACTGACTGTGTTAACGCTACTAGATTTCAGCAATGCATTCAACAATGTTGATTTCGATATTTTACTACAGATCCTATGCTCTCTTAACATATCTCCATCGGCAGTTGACTGGTTTCGAAGTTACCTGTTTGGACGCCGACAGCGAATACGTATCGATGACACTTACTCATCGTGGTGTGAGGTCTCTGCCGGTGTTCCTCAAGGCGGCGTTTTATCCCCACTCCTTTTCGCAATTTTTATAAACGAAATCTCAAAGCAAATAACTTCCTCCTACCATCTGTATGCAGACGATTTGCAAATATATACTCAAGCCTCTCTTGAACAATTGCACGAGGCTATCGACACCACTAACACTGATTTAAATAGTATATTGAATTGGAGCAGATCATTCGGCCTCAGCGTGAATCCAAAAAAAACTCAAATAATTGTAATTGGTAGTTCCCGAATGATCTCCAAAGTAGAATGGTCCCATCTTCCGCGGGTAACCTTTGACGGTGTACCTATTCCTATTAGTGAAGTGGTCAAAAATTTGGGTATCCTCATGGACAGACAATTCTCTTGGGGACCTCAGCTAGCAGAAGTAAGTCGAAAGATATTCGCTTCAGCAGGTTCCTTAAGAAGACTGCGAAATTTTCTCCCTAACACTACTAAAACTGCGCTAGTAAAATCTCTTCTTTTCCCGATATTGGACTACGCTGACGTTTGCTATCTGGACCTTACCGAAGAGCAATTGGACAAGCTTGAACGTTTGCAAAATTTTTTTATTCGGTTCATATTTGGTTTACGCAAGTATGATCACATTTCCGAATTTCGCCAAGAGCTCAAGTGGTTGTCTATCCGCCTTCGCCGTAATGCTCACATCCTTTCTTTGCTTTATAAGATCCTTTTTAATCCTACCACTCCTTTTTACCTAAAGGAGAGGTTCAATTTCATTAAACCTAAATCCTGTGCCCTTCGCTCCACTCGCACCCTTAAACTTAATTTTCCTTCTTCTACTCACTCTAACCTTTCCTATAGCAAATCATTTACTGAACAGGCTGTTCTGCTGTGGAATGATCTTCCTCTCAATATAAGACAAGCTAAGTCCCTTCCCATTTTCAATAATCTCGTGTATGAACATTATCTTTCCTCTTCGTAATTGAAATGTTTAATACCATGTATGTGGTGTGAATTTATGTTATATATTTATCTATTTACTAAAGTCTAGGAGTATGTATGCGTAATGTTGTATATTATGTATGCTATGTGTATTTATCTATTTATTTATTTATTTTTTAAAAATCGAACTGTATTTTAATTGTTATAAGTAAGCTATATTATAGTATAATAAATCCGTGTTATCTATCATATTAACACTACCTACAGCGTACAATAAGTTTCACAACAAGTCCTTCCTAAGGTTGCCTGGAAGAGATCGCTTTAAGCGATAAGGCCGCCCATTGCTCTGCAGATTATTAAACCGTGATATTGTATTAATTAGTGTTAAGTGTTGTAAAATTGTAGAAGTAATAAAGAATTATATTATTATTATTTTTATTTTTGTAAATTTTATTCTCAAAGTGTTTAAGACACTTCGGTGATAATCATGCAGTCACGGGCCTAAGCCAAGTGAGCTTCATGTTCTGTAGCGGGTTGATTATTTAAATCTTCTTGGAGAAACTTGCGGACTATGCGACACGTATTTAAAATGGCGGCTTTTTGCATCGTGATGTATGTGTTTTCGGAGATGTCTATAATTTTAAGTGATTGAATGAGATGTTTTGGGATGACTCCTGTACTGGAAAGCACCATAGGTATGATATACACTTTATTCATTTTCCAGATTCTAATTATTTCCTCTTTAAGCTCTGTATATTTATTTATTTTTTCTGTAATGGTTTTATGTAAATTGTGAGTGTTTGGCACTGCAATATCTATTAAAAATACTGTTTTATTCTGTTTGTCAATTAGTGTAATATCAGGTCTATTGTTGTGGATAGTTTTATCGGTTAATATTGCTCTGTCAAAATATATTTTATGCGTGGTGTTTTCCATTACAGGTTTAGGGGTGTACTGGTAGTATGGTGTAGGTTTGCCTGTCGTTAGTTTATGTTTAAGGGCCAGTTTTTGGTGTATTATCTGTGATACTTGATTATGGCGATGTGTGTAGTCGGTCTGTGTCAAATTAGGGCAAGCACTGGTGATATGCTGAATTGTTTCAGGGTGCCTGTGGCATTTTCTGCATTTATCGTTCAACGTATTGGGGTCCTTAATTATAAACTTTCTGTAATTTTTTGTGTTGATTACTTGGTCTTGGATAGCAATCATAAATCCTTCGGTTTCAGGGAATAAAGAGCCTAATTTTAACCATTTGTTGGAAGCCTGAAGATCTATGTGGTGTTGTTCAAGGTCATGAATATGTCGCCCATGTAATTCCTTACCGCGCCATTTTGTAAGTTTATTATTTTCAGCGCTTTGTACACTTGTGAATTCCCTATTTTTATCAATTAAATTTAGTGGTGTATACTTGTCATCTGATTCTACTACTGCCCTATGGAGATTACTGTAAATTGATTTTTCAAAAAAGAAATGTCTTAATTTTTGTACCTGCCCTTCCCAAAGTACTCCTAAGTCTATTACACCTCTTCCACCTTTCTGTCTTTGAATTGTCATTCTTTCTATAGCTGATTTTGGATGAAGATAGTTATGTTTAGTTATTATTATTATTATAATTATTTTGCACTATCCACTCACCATCGGCCGCGGCAGAGGATGCCGCTGATAAGAAGAAGCGAAAGTATGGTATGTTGGTCTCGCAGTACGAATTTGTACCTGTTGCCGTGGATACCTTGGGTTGTTGGGGCGCAGAGGCTAAAGGGTTCCTCTCAGAATTGGGGCGCAGACTCAGGGAGAATACGGGTGACTCCCGCTCTGGCGCGTTCTTTGAGCAAAGGTTGGCCATTGCCATTCAGCGTGGGAACGCGGCGAGCATCATGGGCACTTTTGCACCGGGAGCAGTTAGAGGTGTGTTATTCGGAGATTCGTTTTTTAATTATTATTTTATCAATAATCAATAATAATAATTTATTTATCTTACTGCTCAACCTTAGAACATAAAGAACTATTCATCAATACTTTAACAGTTATAACTTTAACAAACGAAAATCTTACATTGATGTCAGTATGACTACCACAGACATGTATAGTTTTTACAAGTCTGTAATTGTAGTGATAAACGCATGTTACGACACAACAAATTTTTGGGATAAAATATAGGTAAACCTTGTTGAATCTAAAGGCTAAATTGGAACCAGAGCAATCGAACTGTTTCCACAAGATAGTATACAAACTGGGTTTTAAAACAAGGAGTAACCTTTACTGCTTGTCAATATATGCACGATTTTACTGTACTCAAACTTTACTCAACAATAATCTGAAACACACAGAAAACAGACAATAGTCCTAAACACACAGAACGCGTATATTAGCTGTGTTTGGAATTAGCCTCCTCCCCCTCTATATTGGTGTTCCGACATTACCGAAATATTGTGGCGAAACTGTTGAACTACATTTCTTTTATATGTCGCATAGTCTCGCAATTTGGTAACTTTTAATACAATGTTATAACATTATCAGTATCTCAAGTGTTCTATAAATACTATTAAAATACTTAATACATACTGCAATAAAACTAAAAAGTTACTACCTACCCCTAAAAGTGTTTTGCGTCGTATCTGCACCAAAAGTTCCTATGGCGTCTAAAAATCTCCTAAAAATCTCACGGTATGCTTAGTATTCTTTTCACCTAACCCTGTAAAACTTTTGTGGTTATTTTATAAATATCAAATGGGTTGGCCCATTTTAGTATTTTTACGAGATCAACGCATGAAATCATAAATACATCATTTCGATATAATATGTCTGCCCGTGATTAGATCAAATTTAAATATTAGAGAAAAATGGGAGGAAGCTGCGATGAAACTATGGGAGAGACCTATGTCCAGCAACGTGCTAAGATAAGCTAATGATGATGATAATGACCACCTAAAATTGTTAAAAACCTTTGTTTGATGTTAAAGTGTTTTTCTCATCCTACGAAAGATCCATCAAATCTTGCGAGATATCTTCTTAAAAGAGCAGTAAAATCAGAAAGTAATCGTCAGCATATAAATAAAATCCTGGATAAATCAACCCTTGAAAGTGAAAAGCGTTTCCTCGCGTCGTCGGATTCAATGGAGCGAGGAAGATAGCCATATATTACGAAAGAAAGCGGGCTTCACACGGAACCCTGGGGGGGGCAGGATCGCCAGCAAGTGTAGTATGTAGGCTCTTATAAATAGAAATCTCTCCTTTTTCATAGAGATAGGACTCCTTGGAATATCCGGACTTCAGATCTCTACCGCACACGGATAGATGATGACATACCAAAACTGTCCTTAATTTGCAAACAGAAACTAAATAACAACAGTTAAAAAAAAGGTCTAAAGAGTAAAAGTAAAGACACTTAAAATTAGCGGAATTACGCAATTACTTCGAAAATACAGCGTGAGAGTACGATTTGAGCCAAGCGTTCCGGATCGGCAGTCGCCGTTCTCCTTACTAGACCACGTGTAACTTATAATTTAATACTAATATAATATTTACTTATAATATTTATGTAAAAATACATAAATTTCACGTAAAAAGCACATTGCTTAATGGCTTTGGAGCATTTTAATGTGATGGTACCTACGTAAAAGTGACCCTAGACCCCAAAATTAAATAATAAAAGTGTAGTTAGCCCTCCCCAGTAAACCGGGGCCCACCTGAATCCGTCCCGGGTATGATAAACCTACAGAGCGCAAGTGCCTTCATAAATCTCGGATTTCAGCCAAATATTGCCGGTCGGGTAAGTCAAAGGATTTACTGCACTGCTGGGGAAATGTTAAATTAAAAGTTTAATCAAAAAAATGCTTATGTTTTGTTACAGCTACACTGATGTTCAGGTAGCGAAAACGACCAATTTTAACCTGAGCTCGTGGGTTCGAACTCTGCATTTACCTGAATTTTTCTTAATGCACATTTAAAAAGTACTGGTTTTCATTATAAAGTCTTTATTTATAAGTGACTAGCAGTGCTCTACGGTTTCAACCGCGTAGTTCTCGCTCTCGTTATTTTCCCGGGACGAAATGTTTATATTACTTACTAGCTGTGCCCCGCGGTTTCACCCGCGTCTATTTGAGGAAAATCCATACTAAAATATCCATTGCTGGCCACTTTATTACATTTTACGGAACCCTAAAAATACGTAAATAAGCAACAATGCATTGTTGTAGAACAAATTTGATTACTTCAAATGACACAAACTTCAAATGTAGACATGCGCCGTCACAGACTTCAGCAACCAAATAGAATTTAAATTCACGGAACTAAAGCTCTCGAAGAGAAATATTTTTCCCCGTTTTCTTTACATTCTTCACTCATACTCCGTACCTATTGATAGTAGCGTAATGTTATATACCCTATAGCCTTCCTCGATAAATGGAGTATCCAACAAAAAAAGAATCTTTCGTATCGGTCCAGTAGTTTCCGAGATCCTAGCGTTCAAACAAACAAACAAACAAACTCTTCAGCTTTATAATATTAGTATAGATTTGCTCTTCCAGACAATAATCTATC
Source organism: Ectropis crepuscularia (assembly GCA_963693475.1). Lineage (NCBI taxonomy): Eukaryota > Metazoa > Arthropoda > Insecta > Lepidoptera > Geometridae > Ectropis > Ectropis crepuscularia. The sequence goes on from OY856342.1 coordinate 25,547,277, forward strand.
TCTGTTCCAAATTTCAAACCGATCCGTTAAAAACGTTTCGACGTGATTGAGCAATAAACATCCAAACTTTCGCATATATAATATTAGTATTCAGACCAACTAATAACCTCAAAGTATTAGTAGGATAATAACAAGAAACACATACATAGTAAAATTACTATTATCCTATTTTTAATAATACAACGTTGTGAGTATACAAGTTTAATTTTACAAGTATGTACGTACCACTGACTTGAATAAAACTTATAGCATAGGTGTTTAGTATTTTACGAATATGAATTTAGTTTATAAATTTAGTCTTATATTAGTTTGCATAAACTGAGTTTAGAAGGGTTAATATTCTGTGGGTAAGCCTTAGTATAAACATTACATTCTTGGCAAACAATTAATTGACCTTTACAAAAGTTGAAGAGTTTAGACATGAGTAAAATGAACTATACCGCGCGGTTCGGTGCTAACAATAGACAATGAGACAACCTATTAATAGACTACAGGCCCGTGAACAAAATTTACGGGTCAAATGAACCAGCAGGAGACCTATGTAGGATGATAGAGGGGTACAAAATAATAAGATTCAGCACTATGCCGTCACTTGTAAGCTGTCCAACTGAGTGCAGGTGAGAATTCAAAAGTGCAAGTAGAGTGGGTACATTTTGGTCATTTGTTTCTGTACGGCATTCTTACCATCCAATAGATCCATGAAAAATAATGAGAAAACGCGTAGTGCCGTACAAAAATAGTGGTCCACGAAGTCGGAAACATTATTGATAATCCGGAAATTTTGAGGGAAAATTTGGTCATTTGATACAGTACGGCATCGATTCCATACAGTTGCCATACCTCTTCTAACCCATTATTCCGCAACGCCGTACAAAAATAATGGTCCAAGAGGAAATGATCGGGGGTTCAACTTCCTCTTTTCAGTGATCCGGAGGGGTGATTTGACACAACGTAAAATTAATTTATTCCGAAAGTGTTTTGTGCATAGATACACATTTTATACGTGCCGTACATTTTTGTTAGTCCAATAGTCAGTAAATGGCAATAAACCTCCAGAACATTGCATATGACGAAATGTACTTTAGGGTGATAGTTGGTACGATTTTTTAACGGTATTCTGATAATTTATTTGAATTTAATATATGTCTAAGAAAAGTTAATGCCGTACAAATCTGAAAGTTCATATTAAAGGCCCGTAAAAATAGAATTTAACTTTTAAATTTTCAAGTATGATCACTTACTGAGCATAAAATCACGAAATGTTGACAGATTCAGGTGGATCTTTAAGCGTCATCTTGAAAAAACGTTGTCTCGGGCACTATGTACTTTAGGGCAAAAATTATTGAAGTCATTATTGTAGAAAATATAATTTTACACCTTTTGTTGCCCAAAACTTATTTGTTAAAAGTACCTTCCGTTTACGGCTCATTTAGTGAACCGGGTTTTCTATCGCTGATATGCCGATAACTCTTGAGATATTTAGTTAAATAAGACGCATCAATCCATGTTTAAAGACCAGTTTATTCTCTACAACTTTTGCCATAATTGTTTTTTTAAAGTCTGTGCTTTTTGAGTTATAAGAAGTTTAATGTTGAACGCATCACTATATTGCCATAGCTAACATACACCTCATCTGCATGAAAAACCTGATCTATTTATTTACTCATTCTTTATCAAAGTTTTCATCGTCTAATAACCCACCACAAACAAAACTATTGTTTATTTTAATACGATTTATAGAATTTTTGGCGGAATAACAGATTTTGAACGTCTTATAAATCAAAACGTATGGACATTACAAAAAAAGCGCTTTACTAAAGTTGTAGAAACTAAACTGATCTTTAAGAATAGTTCAATGCGTTTTATTGATTAATCAAATATTTCAAGAGTTATCGGCCGTGATAGAAAAATCGGTATTTAAAATGGGTCATAAATCGCAAACGGTACGTTTCACAAAAAAGTTTTCTCGGCACAAAAAGTGTAAAATTTTATTTTCTACAATAGTTAGCTCAATAATTTTTGCCCTAAAGTACATAGTTTCTGAGTTTCCAAGTTTCTAACTAAGTGGTACATATTTTGTTTGATTAAGGGTTAAAATGTACGGCATTATTTTTTTCAAATTTATTTACTTGAATACTATTTAAAACAATGATAATATGTTGAACTTTGCTATAGTTAATTAATCTATGGTTATTCAAATAAATGAAAACTTGCATGTTTTGTATTCCTCTGTAACTTTTTTTAGAACACTTTATTTTGTACGGCATTATTATACAACAATAGTTTTTAGCAATGTCCTGTAGAAAAATAAGGCGCCGTACAGGATCAAATGACCTACCACCTGTATAAATGAAGTATACGATGAAATTAAGGTAATTATCGGTAAACATTCAAATGAACAGTAATTTTTAGACGGCATTATTTTTAATTGTTCGTTTGAGTGCTAGATAATCATTTGGAACCGATGCCGTACTTTTTCAAATCACCCCTCCGGATCACTGAAAAGAGGAAGTTGAACCCCAGATCATTTCCTCTTGGACCATTATTTTTGTACGGCGTTGCGGAATAATGGGTTAGAAGAGGTATTGCAACTGTATGGAATCGATGCCGTACTGTATCAAATGACCAAATTTTCCCTCAAAATTTCCGGATTATCAATAATGTTTCCGACTTCGTGGACCACTATTTTTGTACGGCACTACGCGTTTTCTCATTATTTTTCATGGATCTATTGGATGGTAAGAATGCCGTACAGAAACAAATGACCAAAATGTACCCACTCTACTTGCACTTTTGAATTCTCACCTGCACTCAGTTGGACAGCTTACAAGTGACGGCATAGTGCTGAATCTTATTATTTTGTACCCGTCTATCATCCTACATAGGTCTCCTGCTGGTTCATTTGACCCGTAAATTTTGTTCACGGGCCTGTAGTCTATAATTCAACTAATTTTAATGGCGAAAAATAACGTGAAGGGACCGACATTTTCTAAAGTACTGTGAGATCCAGAAGATCGTGATAAGCCTTGATAAGATTTTGTGGTGGTAGGACTCATAGAAGAGTGCCACTGGGGAAGTACCACCACCTTTGCTAGTTATTCTACCGCCAAGCAATAATGTGCAAACATCACTGTGTTGCAGTTTGAAGGGCAATGTTTTTAGATGTATTACAGATCATAGAAATAATTCATCTTAAATCACTGGGTGACTAGCGCAGTGCAGTGCCAGGTAATGATTTGGACTCTGCATGGTCCAATAGCTGTGTGACACTGTGCTGTTATGGGCGTATTGCTTACTATCAGGCATATGTCCTGCTCGACTCATCACTATATACTATAAAGAAATCCGTTGTGGAATCTTACCTTGACTCTCCCTCCTTATGAGAGAATGTCTTAACTCCCAGTAGTAGAGATATAAAGTGGACGGTTTTATTATCTACAAATAAAGAACTAGTGCAAAACATATATTTGTAGCAAAATAAATCGCCGTCCAATTGTTTTAGCGACGTGACTAGAACGTTAAATACTTATTTAACGCCTATAAATATGTTAGGGCGATGTTTATAGAGAAATTACAGGACGTAGATATTAATCATCTTATATGTTTGGGTGACGAGCTCAGTGCAGTTGCTAGAAAATTATTCATTTACATCTCTACAATACTCTACAACTCTACACCATCCAATAGCTGCGTGACATTGTGCTATTATGGCTAGCCTGGTGGCTTAGAAGTCTGCCTGCGAAGCCGTGGGTCGTGAGTTCGATCCCCACCTAGTGCAAATATTTGTGTGAATACAAATGTTTGTACTGTGCCTGGGTGTATTCTATGTATAATAAGTATGTATTTCAAAATATATAAGTATTATTACAGCATCTGTATTCCATAGTACAAGCTTTGTTTAGTTTGGGGCTAGATGGTGTTGTGCGTTAAATTTCCACCAATGTTTATATTATTATTTATTTATTTGTGGGCAGGCGTGCTGCTTACCATCAGGCACATTTCCTGCTTATCGCGTTACAGAACAAAAATGAAATAAAGAAAAAAATTGATTAGCTGGTTCAAAAGAAAAACAACTTCCAACTGTATAGCGTAATATATATTTCTACTAGCGGCCCGTTCCGGCTTCGCTCGGACATAACCTAGACATTGTCTGCAGCGCCATCTGCCGGGCTTATTTGTGAATTTAAACCATCTTCGAATACACACACAAAAAAAAAACATTCAAATCGGTTTAGGAGTTCACTGTCAAATGATTAAATTACTAAAATGGCTATCAAAAAACAGGGGTTGGTGATAAAAGGGTAATAATTTAGGGTTGTATGTATTTTTTAACGCCACATTATAAAAAAATAAAAACAAAAAAAAATGACCAAAAATTAAAAAAAAAATGTTTGGGGTGAACAACCCCTAATACTTAGGGGTATGAAAAATAGCTATTAGCCGATTCTCAGACCTACTGAATATGCATATAAAATTTGGTAAAAATCAGTAAAGCCGTTTCGGAGGAGTAAGGAAACAGTAGTAGTAGGAGTAGTTAAGAAATTTCTTCCAAAACATCTTTTCTTAAATGTACCTTCAATGAAAGTGCGAGTTAGACCGCTTGTCTTCTCAGCTGAAAAGGCAATATCTAATTTGATTTTACTGGCTTCCCAATCGCTATTTTACGGCGAACCCTTAATCCTTTAAGGCAGTAAAAGGTGGACCGACCCTAAGGTCTAGTTTCCACGCAAGTATTAAATTGGTGAATAGAACAAAAAAACATTATTACACTTTAATAAAAAAATGTGTAAGTTTATTTAAATGTTTGGTCACGCGTGTGTCTGTTACTGTTGAACGGATTTTAATGAAATTAAATTTATAATCATAATCCTTTATTGATAACAATTGTTTCAAGTCATAATATTTATTGTGTAAGGTATTGCCTGAGTTACCTTAGTATTTATTTCGCGCGGACGAAGTCGCGGGTAACAGCTAGTTAGGTACTAAAATTATTAAATAGGTAATTGCAGTATTTGATTAAATAATCAAATCATATATTGAATTATACAATTGAAAAATTACATTAATTATCAAAACACAGGTCCACAAAGTCATTAACTAAATAACCCACCCTGAATCGTTCCTTGTGCAAATGTGCCCAAAACGCTGGCTGCGTCGCCTCGCTGAATAGCGATAGCTATTCTTTGCCTCAGGAACGATCCAGAGCGGGAGTCACCACTTTGGTTGCGTAGACGACGCCCAATCTCTCGGATTAAATTCTTTGCGTCGGCTCCCCACGACAGTGCTGACACACAAAAAATATTGATTATAATATTTAATTCAATTATATTGATATGTCTCTATAATTTTGTAAATTGTGTATTTAAAATACAAATGTCCTGTCCCTGTTATTAAAATAATAGTTATATAGGTACATTCAAATTAAATTTTTCACGAATTCGACATAACTATAAAACGACTGCTCGATAAGCCAACGCCACAGATCAGAAAATAGTTACTTCGTAACAGATGCATCACTGCCATACAAAAGCGCAAATACCTACACGATAATAACCTAAACTTTCGTAAACTACTTACCTACTGTTACTTGTAAGCAAAAATACACCTTTGCACAAGCACGCAGAGTTGAGAATACCGTGCGCCCCGTGTGACTTGTCGTCTGCTTACGTCACTGACCAGACGTGCTAGGGTTATACGAAATATGATAAGATGATAAAAATACTAAACTGCAAATTGTAATTTTCATTTTTGTTTATTTAAATGGAATGAAAATGAAAAAAAATGTTTAGTATCTCAATAACGAAAACCATGTCACAAGAAAAGCTACAAAACCTAGCGTCTACCGCCTTAGAGTTATTAAAAACAGTTTCACGCGCTCCCACAACAGTTACAGTTAGTAACAGTTTCTCGGATGTTAAATACAAAGCGACAATAAATACAAAGAATACATATATGTGACAATAAATAGGTACCTACAAAGAATTAATACTTAACATGTTTTGCTAGTGTGAACTAGATCCCACACTAGAACCAGAACCTCCTCCTTCTTTGATTCCGGTTAAAAATTCTATAGCTTTTTCAGGTAGGTACATATTATAGTTCATTGATGCTGAAGTATATTTTAGTTATACAATGTAGCTAGTTGTAAAAGGCCCTGACCACACATGCTACTTTTTGCAGCAAAATCGCGCGATTTAGCAGCTAACGCGGAAACGCGCGCTTTAGCAGCTGAAGCGGAAACGCGCGATTTAGCTGCAAAAAGAAGCTGCATCGCGATGCAGCGACTGTTTGCGGCTGTTTGCGTCTGTCGCGGCCGCCGAGCAATTGTTCCGTTCAGTGTTGCTAACTTGGATTTTTAACAAGTGTAGACAGGTTTAAAAATACGTAGAGTAATATTACATGGGTTAAGTTACCTGAAATAAATTGATTTTGATTTGATTTGAATATTAAATTATGTAAAGTTTATAGAACTGCGTACTTTCTTTTTTAAGTAGTAAGGTAGTAAATGTAGTGTACCAATGTAGTTAGGTGCAGGGTTTTTAACTTGTCTGTGTAGGATTTACGTCGAAGAGTATATGGCCATATTGTGGCTTTTCTTTGCAGACTTTCAAGAAATCGATATCTTTTTTGAAGTAGTCCTCACATAATTATGTTTCATAAATTTTAAGAAATATTTCTACAGTTATAGATTGAAAGGAATCAGAATGACGTAAAGAAAATAGTTTGCTTTCTGTACAATTGCAGAAATGTGTTCTTCGCATTTTAAATTTAATATTTTAAAAAGCCTTTCCTAACAAAACTTAAATACAATGAGAACTACACTACGTTACATACCTAACTAACTACTTACACTAAGCACACCTGAATTATCCATATACCAATGAAGGACTACAGATAATCAAGATATTCAAACCCACTACCAATCGGAAGCGTACCCAGCATGCTTGCAATAGTCATGCACAATAGTCATGCCATCAGGTCTTTTGCCATCGTCACGCCCAAGACGGTTCGAGTATGGCTGTTATAATTTAATGTAATTATAACACCGAAGTCTTTTTGCTAATTGATTGAGGATTTACAATTATATAAATTTATAACTTTACGATCATGGACGTACGCTGGAAAATAAATACCACTAAAGTGCATAACAACTTTTAATTTATTCCCGAGAATATTTTTATCCGTGTAAGAACAGACATTAATAATTGTAGATATACGCTAAAAGCAAAAACACGTAAAATTGGCCACACTGAATCGAAAGTGTAGTTTTGTTTAAATATAGAGCAACCACAGTATAAAAAAATACCAGTAGGACGACTAGCTTTTTTCATTTGGGAGAAATGCTAACAGTGCTATCTACTAGCGATAAGGCCACCACTTGTAACACTAGTTTTATTGTTATTCTCTCCTGTATACGTGTTTTTTGTTTATGGTGTGTACAATAAAGAGTATCTATCTATCTACTATTCGTAGCTACTTTTGACTCTACTATATTAAAGCTTTAATTATGATTTAATTATTTATTGAGCAATTTACTGACCCAGTAGGGATTTTAACAATTTTTCGGAATTGTTTTTATTTCTTGAAGATTAACGCTTGTTAACAAAAAAAATAATGTCTAAAAAAATTGTGTATTTTTGATGAGTATAATCACAATAGTAATGTAATTCTGATTTTTCCCGCTAAAACATTTCCGGCTGACATGACGTCACTAACAGCAAAACATTGGGCATGATCTATGATCGCATGTCCAGTTTATGTGTTTTCGTAGGTACTTTTACTTGAATACAAACAATCAAAATCGTCGTCGCTAAGATCGCATACTATAATAAAAATGCAGAGAAGCAAAAAACTACTTAAAAATGGTAAAAAAACATATGCCCATGAACCTTCTTACATATACTAATACAAAGACAATGAATTCAAAATGTTATATAATAAAGATGTACGAGCTTCAATCAGATTTTAGCAGGCTTTCGACATAATCTACTGATTTTTGCCTTGAACTTTAAATACGGAAAGTGACGGAGCTTGTCTTATTTCCACGGGCATGGCATTCTACAACTCAACTGCTTGGAATGCAAAAGATTTGCTGTAGAATGTTTTGCAACGTGCAGAGGGCGCTTGCAGGGACAAATTATAGGTTGATATAAGATTACATGAGTGTACGCTACTGTAAAATGTAAAGCAGTCTTTCAGATATCGTGGTGTGGCAGTGTTAAATGAGCATTCTGAAGAAAACAAATGGGGAACCACTTGAGCTGTAGGAAAAGAAATTAATAAACAGTTGCAAATTAGGTATTTGAAAACTAGCCAAGTCAGATCTTAGTTTTGAACCAATTCTCTTGTGAGTACAGTTTCATTTATTATGAATATATTTCAGGATCGCCCATTAAACTTTTCACTCAAGCATTTTCACCCATTTAGATCTCACTTCTTTTGTTGTTATGTAATAAATTCTATAAGTAATATTTAGTTTGATTTTAATTTCATATTTATATTTTTGATGGCATATTGTCGTACTACTGGGTTTTTCATTATACTGTGACTGAGTCGCCTGCAGCTCCCGCTGCATCACGCTTCCAAAAAACGCGAGTCGCAGCTACTTTTTGAAGCGAGATGCAGCGACTAGACGCCTGTCGCAGCTTCTTTTTGAAGCAGGATGCAGCAGCTAGACGCCTGTCGCAGCTACTGAAAGTAGCTAGTGTGAACAGGCTGTAAGTTGTTACAAATTAGTATCATTCAGTATGTACATGAATATTCAAATAAAACCGGCCAAGTTCCCACGAAGTTCCCACCAGTTTTCACGAAGGGTTCCGTACCATCCCACTAATATTATAAAAATGTGAAAGTATGGATGTTTGGATATTTGAATGTTTGTTGCTCAATCACGCCGTAACGTATGAAGGGATCGGACTGAAATTTGGAATACAGTTAGATTATAGTCTGGAAGAACACACAGGCTACTTTTTATCCCGGGAAAATTACGGGACGACGGGAACGGGAACTACGCGGGTAAAATCGCGGGGCACTGCTAGTTAGCAAATAAACGGCGAAAACCTCTTTGGCATTATACGGAATTTCTTTTACATCGCAATTTCCGTAGACAGGCAAAAAGTTGTATTAAATATTGACTTTTCGCTCATGATTATCACAAAGAAGTCTACATTGCGATCTATTTTTACTAGTGGCGCCATCTAGTTTATTTTCGACGGACTAATCGAGCAAAAATTCTGTGCCATTGAAACCTACCAAAATGATGCTCAAAAATAAATATTAACAATAAAAACACTTACCTTGGTTCCTGTTTGGGCAATTTGAAATACGATAAATTATTACATTTTAGTGTATTGCTATTGCAGCCATCCACAATACAATAACGCCGCGACATTATTTATGCGCGCACTCGGCGTTCGTTCGCACGTCAACTCGGGGAAGCAGCCGGCGCCCCTGTGATTTTAGAACACCCGGGTGGACCCGAAAGAGTAGGTTATTATCTCGCGCCGTATAGCGAGTGGTGAGGGTGTGCCAACGCTTCAATCTCGATTTAAAGCTATAGTACCTAAGTAAATTACACATTTACACAATAGTTCGTTTTTTATAATAAGTATTGAGTAACGAGACGAGCAGGACGTGTGCATGATGGTAAGTAACACCCATAGACAGACCTGAAATACAGCTTCAAGCTAGTTTGGGTGCCTTTAGAAACAGACTTGTGTGACTTACAATTTTAAATAAATTAAGTAATTTTAATTATTATCAATACATACATTTTAAAACTAAACTGTTATTGCTTTATGTAATATACTTATTCAAAAAATTAAAATTTATTTTTTGACTAGCTTTTACCCGCGACTTCGTCCGCGCAAAATAAATATTAAGGTAAAGGCAGTACTTACTTGTACAGCCATACAAATTTACGTTTACTAAAAACCGCTTATACTTATTAAAACTGTTTTATTCAATTTCATCAAAATCAGTTCAGTGTTAACGCGTAACAGACAGACAGAGTCACATTTATAATATAAAATAGTCTGGAATTCAAGTGTCTAGTTTAAACGGTTTTATCTTCAACATTGACGAACTTCCATGTAAACTTTAATTCTGCATTTCCATCCCTTCAACTCTGTTTCTGTGATAAAAAGTCGACCTTGTCCTTTCCCGAGTCTAGTCTATTTCTGTAACTAATCGCATCAAAATCGGTTCAGTGGTATAGACGTTAAAGCGTAACAGACATACAGAGTTACTTTCATAGTTATAATATTAGTGTGGAAATCAAGTGCCTAGTTGCAAAATATCATAGTTTTATCTTTAACAATGACGAACTTCCATATGAACTTTCATCCCCCTATTTCATCGCCGTACAGCCGAAATTACAAAATTGCTAGAACAAACAATTTTTTGCTTCGCGTTTCGTGTCTGAATACTAAATTTCATGGTTTTATCTTCAATAATTACGAACTCCCCCCCCCCCCCCCCCCCCTTTTCAACCCCTTCAACTCCTTTTTCCGTAATGAAAGTAACTTATGTCCTTTCTTGGGATTCAGTCTATCTGTGTACCAAATTTCATTCAAATCGGTTCTGTGGATTTCGTGCTTATAACTTTGAAAATTACGGAATCTTCATACAACCGTTCGTCCCTTGTTTCACCCTCTTAGGGGTTGAATTTCGCAAAACCCCGTCTTAGCGAGCGCCTACGTGCTAAAAGGGACCTCCATGCAAAATTTCAGATTCCTAGCATTTGTAGTTTCTGAGATTCCTTGATGAGTGACCTTTCGCTTTTATATATATAGAAGACTAGCTGTTACCCGCGACTTCGTCCGCGCGAAATAAATACTAAGGTAACTCAGGCAGTAAGTACCTATTTGTATACCCAGACACATTTACGGTTATTAAAAACAGCTTATAATAAAACAATTTTATACAATTTCATCAAAATCGGTTCAGTTGTTTAGGTTTGAAAGCGAAAGACATTCAACCCCCATTTCAACCACAATTTCATCCCCGTACAGTTCGAAGTTAGAAAATTGATAGAACACACATTTAATTGCTACGTGTCAAGTGTCTAGACGTGCGTGAGGCGTGGGGCGGCCTCCCGCTCGGTGGACCGACGACCTGAAGATAGTGGCAGGAAGCGGATGGATGCGGAGAGCCGAGGACCGGATATGGTGGCGCAACATTGGAAAGGCTTATGTCCAGCAGTGGACGGCAACGGGCTGATGATGATGATGATGAAGTGTCTAGATACAAAATTTGATAAGTTTGAAAATGATGAATTTTCATACAACCGTTCATCCCTTGTTTCACCCTCTTAGGGGTTGAATTTCACAAAACCCCGTCTTAGCGAGCGTCTACGTGCTAAAAGGGACCTCCGTGCCAAATTTCAGATTCCTAGCATTTGTAGTTTCTGAGATTCCTTGATGAGTGACCTTTCGCTTTTATATCTATAGATTTCTTGACTAGCATTAAAAATTAGCAAAAATATGTGACAATTTGTTTAAGTATTGATGTACATTGAAATGAAATTTATTTGGTTCAAGAACACTATCACTTAAAAACAGGTTTATAAGTTTATATCTACTTAATCATAAACACAATCTGGTAACATTACACATAACATTATCTGATTATGAAATAAATTACTATTACTACAACAGCACAATGTCATGCAGCAATTGAACCATAGAGTCCAAATCATTACCTATCACTGCACTACGCTAGTCACCTAGAGATATAAGATGATTTATATCTATTCCCTGTAATTTATCTGGAATCATTGCCCTTCAAACCGGAACACAGTGATGTCTGCACATTACTGCTTGGCGGTAGAATAACTGGCATAGGTATGGTATACAGTGAATCGGTTTCTTCTAGGTAAGTACGCTCCATTGTAGACTGGATCGTAGCTTGACATCAGGCGAGATGACGGTCAAATGCAAACCTATAATTGTTATAAAACGCAAAATTAATCATTTTGAAAAAAAAACACGATTTGTTAAAAAACACGGATATCGGGTCAAAAAGCATGTAATCGAAAAAGGATAAAATAATTTTAAAATCCCCAACTAAAAATAATGGTTGTCTGTAAAGTCGGGTTACTGACGTTAGTTGAACGTGACAACTTCAACTACGTCTTAGAGCGAGGTAACGCCGGCGGCGAGGTAACGGCGTTAACGTTACATGACGTCATGTTTTGCGGGCGTGCAGCCGGCTTCATCGAATTATAAGACGTTGTCACGTCAAAAACAAATGTAGCGCGAGATAATTGACGTAAAACTTAACAAAAACCCGATAATATCCGTCCGGGGCCGATCCGGGGACTAGCCGGAACAAATAGACCGACAGATTGACAGACAAAACTCTAAAAAAAAATATTTTGGTCAATGTACATACAATACAAATATACAATATACAAATTGGTCAATATATTTTGGTTTGTGCATGTAGGAAACAACGGTTATTTTGATATTACAAATAGATACTTCATTTTTATTTATTCGCATTCGTATAGGTATTGCATAACTCTCGTACGTAATCGAACCATGCCTGTTTTCTGTAACTGACTGGCAGGCAGTAGGTAGGCCCTTTGTTACATTAGGTAAAGGTCGAAAGCATAATCAATATAGAAAAGAGGGTAACGGTATTCCGCGAAGTACCAGTTACCCTTTATTAGTTACCATGGATACAAATCTACAGATTAACTCTTCGAAAAAGAGGAAATTCCCGATTCTGTTATATTTTTTTATTATTGTTACCGACGCTATGTGAATAAATCGATTTGAATAGGTTTTTCTCACCTCAAAGTACCTATAAATATGCTTAGAGATTTGTCCTACCTAGCATCAGAATCGGTTCAGCTGTGTATTTACTCTGTGTCTATATTATCTATTCTATGTCTGTGTTAAATGGGCAGTTTAATTTATCGTAAAAAAATATTGTTTTATGAAAAAAACTATAGTCATAAGCTCGGTCAATAGAAGAGAACACGTATAATTTAGAAATGTAGTATTAAATTATTACCAATATTGCACAATATGTCACTTGTATAGCTAACAGATTTGCTATTTATTACACATGTTGGTGATGCATGTTGACAAGATTTCACCGATTCTAAAAGCATCTAATGCGCATTTACGGCGGGTCTACCGCGTGACTAAATCGGCTTTGGCTTTGGTATTGCTGTCTCTATAATTTCAAGCGAAAAGAAAAGAGAAAGCAATATCAAAGCTAAGACAGTTTTAGTTAGGCGATAGACTCCCCGCTCTGCCACCGTTCAGACGCTACACCGCTGCTGGCGCCGCCGTCCGACATTTACATGTCGGTGACTCGAATCCATAGGATAGTTAAAAAATGTTCTATGCTGATTAAAAATATTTATTCCGCTTAAAAAAATGTGGAGACTCAGCCTTATATTCCCAGACGGTTCAACCAGTACATAGATGCACCGTAATCCAAATCTTTTAAGTGTCGTTAAGGATTTTGAATCACACCAGAAGGGATTATTTCAGATTGCTATTGGCTCATTATACCTCTACTGCTGAAGCGAAACCCTCTCTAAGTGCCAGGCATGCTCATTAATAAGGGTCTATAATGAACATTTAAAATAATTACGATAAAAAATTGATAACCACGAAATTCTGAACCGAATTATATAAAATAAAGTGGCCAAGTGCGAGTTGGACTCGCCCATGAAGGGTTCCGTTGCAGCAAGTAACATAATATACATAGTACACATAGTTCTTGTAGTTCGTTGTAACTTTGATCGAAGTTTTAATAGTAGTGTATTTATGACGTACTAAAAAAAAACTACTCATCAGATCGAGTTCAAACCAATTTTCGTTGGTAGTTTGCATGGTAATGTACATCATATATATTTTTTTGTTTTTTCATTCACTTACTTTAGAAGTTAGAGGCCCCCCTCAGAGGGGACACATTTTACCACTTTGGAAGTGTTTTTCGCGCAAATTATTCAGTGTAGACAAAAATTATATTAGAAACCTCAACATCATTTTTGAAGACCTATCGATAGACACCCCAAACGTGTAGGTTTGATGAAAAAAAAAAAATTGAGTTTCAGTTCCCAGTATGGGGGGCCAACCATAAATTTTCTTTTTTTAATTTTTTTTTTTTAAATCTTAATGCGGTTCACAGAATACATCTACTTACCAAGTTTCAACAGTGTAGTTCTCATAGTTTCGGCAAAAAGTGGCTGTGACATACGGACGGACAGACAGACAGACACGATGAATCTATAAGATGTCAGATGGTGTTGTGTGTGAATTGTCCACCACTACCACCACCACCAATAAGGGTTCCGTTTTTACTTTTTACGGAACCCTAAAAACGTCCGCTTTACTAGCACCAATATCAAGAAATATAGTTAACATAATATCTTAAAAGCCGATATTATCGCTAAGAGTGATCTCTTCCACATAACTTTTAGTTTCTAAAAGGAAAGGCTTTGATTACTTAGTTTGGCAAATGGTGTCAAACTTTGTATCGAACTGTTACGGTGGTGGTACTTACACCATTATCATTAATTGCTTGATATTTATCGTGGTTTAATGGTGATGCGAATCTCCGATAGTTGTTACAAGTTTACACTATGCATGAAATTGCGTCGTAATATCGGGAATTTGCGCCAACATACATATATCAGAACACTTTTTTGACGTGATAACGTCTTATAATTCGATGAAGCCGGCTGCACGCCCACAAAACATGACGTCATGTACCGTTACCCGCGTTACCGTCGGTCGTTACCTCGCCGCATGTTTGTTACAGTTGTATTAATTATTTCGACCAGTAGTTCAAGCGGGGATGTAGCTCAGTGGTAGAGCGTTCGCTTTGCATGTGAAATGCCCCGGATTCGATCCCCGGCATCTAAAAGCTTTTTTGCATTGTTTTTTGCATTGTTTTGAGTGAAAATGACTAAATTCTACTGATTACTTTTTACATACAAATCTATTAAACAAATGAAATTAAAATTTTCTTTTGAAAAATGCTACCATTCCATCAGTATTTTCTTAAGATGTTGTCACGTTCTATCGTCAGTAAACCGACTTTACAGACAAACATTTTTTTGTACACAGCAGTTTGTGAGGCTTACGTTGGTTTCTCACTAGTCAAACCAGTAAAGTGTAAACTAAATTTCTGAATTTCTAGAATTAAGACTAAAGGACTTAGGTACTCGTACGTACAGCGAAGCAATGCAAATTCATTTTGCTTTAGTCGTTAATTCACAATAATCCCGTCATATTTCGTGTTTCGAGGACCAGGATGGAAGTAATAAGTACCTTTTTTATCGATCATAGTTTTGCACTTTACCGCCATCTCGCCTGATGTTAAACTACGATGCGGTCTACGATGGCGAGTGCTTAGGTACCTAGAAGAAATCGATTCGCTCTCGACTTTAGGACACAAAAATTATATGATAAAACTCATTTATTCAACGCAATCCACTGTTTAGAGGTTGTTAATGCTAAAGCAGAGTCAATCTTCATACAAACATGAAACGATGTCGTTTTTTCGAGTTACGAGCAGTCCGATAGAGAAAAAAGCAAGGTATTAGCTGCACAGTTATCGGGGTGCTAAAAATGAAAAGAGGTTTCGAGACTAGCATAGCCTATGTCGATATGACTGAATGCGGCCCTCACAAGTGGAGTAATGAACTCAAGGCACCCGCTCCCGACCACCGTATAATCCTGCCGTGGCCTAGTTCCCGGAGTCCCGAGTGCCGACTGCAACTTTCATTGCAGGCACATAAGTCACAACTTGCGACGTATACCCACCAACTTTAAGTAGACGTGAGACCAAGTACGTAGGTACCTACGTTAAAGAACTTTAAGTTATCTAAGTGCGGAGATATTTTAGTATATCCACCCCGACTTCACCTGTGGTAGGTAAAAAATATATAGCCTATAGCATTCAGGATCACGCACATAGAATTTTTGAAATCAGTCTGGTAGTTCCTGAGATTAGTGCGTCCAAACAAACTTTACTGGATGTTTTAAATTCACAATTTATACTAATATTATTCTGTTAAAATAATCATAGTAGAATAATAGTATTTTCTTTATGTCCGCTCTGGACGAGAAAATCTCCTTGTTTTTCTCATAAAAAATCACTTTACTTGTAGTGGAATGACACTTTGCAGAGTCCGGTCGTGGAAGGGTCACACTCTCGCCAGTTCTTCTATGACCAAGCAGTAATGCGCAATCATTATTATGTTCCGAATTAAATGGAAAAGTTCCAGAAATTTTTTGCGACTCAGATAAATTATATTAAATTACCGGGTGACGACCGGAGTGTAAGTGCCAAGCAATGATTTGGACGCATCATGTTTATTAAAAAGCTGCAAGACACTGTGTTGTTATTATGTATGTTGCTTACCATCAGGTTTTTTTATCGCGTATAGGTGCATGCCCTGCTCGATCCGTCACTCTATATTCAATGTGAGTTGGCGGAAACGGGATTGAGTTCTATTCATAATAATGAACAACATCATTTGCTGTGGTGATAATCCTTAAATTCTGGCAAAATAGACTGTTCGATAAATCTAATTTTAGAATCGAAGAGCGACTGACTAATCCATAGTAACAGTTCATCGTGTATTACGTATTACTCACAATAAGAAAGAACATTCACTCTGGTGCCGACCCTAAAATTCTGACAAAGACGTCTGTTAAAAAAATCGAATATTAGGTATCGAAGGTCGACTTCAAGGTTGGCTTCATAGTAAAAGCTGTTCGTCATGATGGGTACTACTTTTTTATATTTTTTTTATACTAAAGAGTGACGAGACGAGCAGGCCATGTGCCTGTTGGTAAGCAACATGCCTGCCACATAACAGCACAGTGACACACAGCTATTGGAAAATGAAGAGTCCAAATCATTACCTAGCACTGCGCTGCGCTCGTCAGAGATCTAAGGTGTTATATCTCTAAGCCCAGTAATTTTTCTGTAAACATTGCCCTTCAAACCGGAACACAGTAATATTTGCACATAACTGTTTGGCGGTAGAATGACTGGCAAAGGTGTGGTACTTCCCCAGGCGGACTCTGGCAAGAGCCCTACCACTACAACATCCTCGCTTTGACTTATATACGAGTACTGGCGTTCTGAGGTGCTTGTTCTCTGGAAATAAATTATAGAAATGACTAGAAATAAAACACTTTTTAACTGCGGGTGACGACCGCACTGCTTTCCTAGGTAATGATTTAAACTCTTCATGATCCAATAGCTGCGTGCCACTGTGCAGTTTTGGCAGGCATGTTGTTTACCATCAGGCACTTAGGCATTTAGTAGTGGTAGGACTCTTAGCAGAGTCCGCCTGGGGAAGTACCACACCTTTGCTAAATATTCTACCGCCAAGCAGTAATGTGCAAACGGTGTCAGCGTTTCATTCCAAATTCTTAATTTTCCAAGTTCTGGTATTGTTCCGGTTTGAAGGGCAATGATTCCAGAGAAATTACAGGGCTTAGAGACATAATATCTTAGATCTCTGGGTGACGAGCGCAGTGCAGTGCTAGGTAATGATTTGGACTATCATGTTCCAATAGCTGCGTGTTACTGCGCTGTTATGTGGCAGGCATGTTGCTTACCATCAGGCACATGACCTGCTCGTCTCATCACTCAATGCTATAAAAAAAAAGGCACATGTCATGCTCGTCTTGTACGATATATCTATACAATAAAAAAACACATTCATGATCGTAACTTTCAGCCTGTATTGACCCACTGCTGGGTGGGTACCTATAGGCCTCCTTACCCCTGTGTCAATTGATATCTATCCTGAGCCGATCTCATCCACGTAATCCCCAGGATCTGATGCTGTCGACCCATCTACTCGTAGCTGGTCGTACATCAGTACTAATATTATAAAGCTGAAGAGTTTGTTTGAACGCTAGGATCTCGAGAACTTCTGGTCCAAATTAAAAGATTATTTTAATATTCGATAGTCCATTTATCGACAACGGCTATAGAGGCTAAATAACATTACGCTACTATCAATAGGAACGGAGCATGAATGAAGAATGTAACAAAAACGGGGGAAAATATTCCTTTTTTAGAGCTATCGTACCGTGCGTTGACGTGACAACGTGTGTTGTGAAGATTGCGTCATTATAAAGGCGCGGCCCCACCGCGGTGCATGCTGTGCACGGGCACGCGGCGCATTTTAGCTGCGTGTATTCATTTGTTTGACAACGTGGGTCTACGTTTCCACTGGAGTACCTACACGAAGACCCACGACTATGTTTAGTGTGGCACGGCGCACGGAGAGGCTACACACATGCCACTGCAATCTACGGACACGGGCTTCACTGTGGGAGGTGGGACGGGCGGGGAAGCAAGCGAGCGACGCCTGCGCCCAGTCTTGCCAGAAGAAGTCGTTCCACAACGTGTATGACTGAAAACTGCTCTGCGATAACCGAGCTGTACATAGTCGTGGGTCTTATTCGTGTACTCCAGTGGAAACGTAGACCCACGTTGACAGCGTTGAGCTATGTAACCGCCTATTCGAGCAAGCCACGCGTGTATCAATGACGTCAATTCATGCGTAGTCTCTCCGTGGGTTGCAGTGGACACAACCACATACATTTTCTTACAAAGCGAAGCTTAATACACGTGCGTAGCCTCTCCGTGCACCGCGGTGGGCCCGCGCCTTTAACCTTTGTTAATTTTTTTTTTTAAATCTGAGTTGGTAAGACCAATTTTTGACAGGTGGCGTAGCAGGTAGCTGGAGAGGTTTTTTGTTTGAACGCGATATTAGAGTCCATTAATCACGTGAGGTTTAAAAAGAGGTGGGGAGGGGTTCGGCAAAAATCACGAAATATCACAAGGGGGGAGAGGGGTATAGTAAGATATCACGTGTATTTAAAAATAATGTTATAAACATTTTAAGATTCTTTGTAGGTACTAAAAAATACACGTGATTTTTGGTGGGGGGAGGGGGAGTAGTTTTAAACCTCACCACGTATCACCATGGGGAGGGAGGGGTTAAAAAATGTTAAAAAAACATCACGTGATTAATGGACAGCCCCTTATCAGAAATTACTGAAACGATTTGAAAAATTATTTCCCCGTTAGATATGTACGGGATCCCTGAGTGCTATAGGGTATATGTGTACCACGGGGCGGACATCTATACTTCTATACTAATATTATAAAGAAGTAAAGTTTGTGTGTTTGTTAAATTGTAAGGGGTAATCTCGGGATCTACTGAACCGATTTAAAAAATTCTTTCACCAATAGAAAGCCACATTATTGCTGAGTGTCATAGGCTCCGAGCAAAGCCGGAACGGGCCGCTAGTCTAGTTATAAAATAAAGATAAGCCTTAAAAAGCACATTATTTAAAGGTTATCTAAGAGTTAAAATAAAGGTGTCACTGTAAAACAAAAGCTTTGTAAGCTTTTCCAGATAATGTAGTTATAGTGAGAATGCATTCAAGCCGCTATAGTGGTAGCTTATATTACAATAGTTAACAACCAGTCTTTACAATACTGCCTGCAGTTAACATACTCCATTTCATATTCATAATGCACCTAATGGAGATCACCTGCTATTTCCAAAGAGTGCTCGGAATAAGTTATGAACGTTCTGTTGAAGTTGGCAACGAAGTTTATTGGCTCTTTTAGAAGTTAAACCTTTATGACACAGGATTATTTCCATAAAAATTGGAATTTTAAGTAATAATTAACTGATCCTTCTTTTTTCTTTTTCTGCGAGCTAATCTCTGACTAGTAACATTTGTCATCCTGCCTATTTTTATTTATTACTTTATTTGTCTTAAAGTTAATGTATAAACCTACTAATACTATAAATTCGAAAGTTAGGTTGTTTAGATGTGTGTTGTTCAAACACGTCGCAACGTCTGAACGGATCGGGTTGAGATTTGGACAACATAGTATACTCCGCATTAAATATCACATAGGCAACTTTTTTCAACAAAACGCGAACGGGAATTGCTTAACGCCACGTGGTGCTACTTTTCACCGTACTTGGTTCCGCGAAAATCCTTTATGCTCTGGGTTCCTAGGATTACGTTGCCGTCACATAGCGGACGTAATGTAGCGGTGAATGACGTCACGAGAACGTTGTCTATGTTAACACTATGGCGCGGTTTGTTAGAGGACGGTGATTAACAACGTAACGTAAAGAAGCGGTGACGCTATTTGAAAGACGGCCGTCTTGACGGTGTTGAATAGTTCGTGAACGTTTTTTTCGAACGTAAGATTATAGCGGTGAAGCCATATCGATATATTTTGAGTTTTTTTGACTGGACCGACGTCCATACGACGTACAGAATGGGTTTTAATTCCAACTGGAGCTGCGACGACGTACTAAAAGTTCTAATGCGTCTTCTATACCACTCGATTTGAATTAATTATCTTCTACCCTACGTTTATTTTCCTCTTTTAATAGTTTATCCTCCAAGTAACTGATTAAAGCTATAATTATACCATACTTGATTAAATCAAGGTCCTTCTTTTTCTCTCCTGCTTGTTGATGTTGCTGGCTGACGACGTAATGTAGCGGCAGTGGAACTTTCCACATGTCGTCACCGTAAAGACGGCTGTTTTTTTACGTCCGTAATATAACGTCCGCTATGTGACGGCAACGTAATCCTAGGAACACAGAGCATTACTAAGCCAATACTTCACTCGTAGGTATCTATTCATTCTGAAACCGCCGCTTAATTTCCACCCCGCCGTGACAGTCCGACAGTCATCCGCCATCGTTTAAATGCCAGCACGGCGCAAATCGCATCTCTGGCCGTATGGAAATCAGCAGAGCTTTATCGGATTAAGCCGTGAATGGCGAACCTTAATTGAATGACGTCATTCATCTGACTGACGTCATTCATCTGACTGACGTCATTCTTAATACTTTTGTTTATTTCGAAAATGAAAGTGTAGTTTTTAACTTTTTCGATTGATTGTATTTACTTACCAATGAAATTAGGCAAAAAAATGGAATAAAACATTAAATTATGTAGTTTGGGGACTATAAAGGATCGATAGAGGGGTGCATTCTGAGCTTATATTCCAATTTGAGGGATTCTGGCATGGTCAGCTCAAGGTCATTTCGATGAAAACGCGTTTAATTCTATATCTCGAGAACTGTTAGTGTTAGGCAAAAAATTGTTGAGATCTTTTATCTTCTAAATTAAATTTACTAACTTTTACATCCACAAATTTTCTTTTTTTCATCAATATTTTTCAAGTTATTGCTTCCGA
Organism: Ectropis crepuscularia; assembly: GCA_963693475.1. Classification (NCBI taxonomy): domain Eukaryota; kingdom Metazoa; phylum Arthropoda; class Insecta; order Lepidoptera; family Geometridae; genus Ectropis; species Ectropis crepuscularia. Next base: position 25,568,517 of record OY856342.1, read on the forward strand.
AAGGCAAAAATTTAACTTTTTTTCCTCCCTTTCGCCATTTCCTCCCCAACCGTTCAATTTTATGAAACTTTACCGTAATCAAAAGTGTACATCTTTTAATAATAAACAACTTTTTCCTTGAACTTTTTTCTGTAATGACAATACCTTCAGAGTTGTGTTACTTTACCGAGCGAAATCCGCGCCATTGCGACACCTCCGCGACACTGCAAAAAATCCGCGACACCTCCGGTCTTAGGGCTGAACCCAAAATTCATTGTTGGATTGTGTCGGTGGGTTTCTTCTACACAGGGTTATGTGGGACAACAACGTTACCTACTTCGACATAGGCCAGAAATACGTAACATACATAAAAAACACAACGGTACAGACGTGGTAATTGTATTCGATGGCTATCCCAAAGGTATTTCCAACTTTGGCACCAATTCTGCCAAACGGCTGCGCCGATCCCAGCTGAAGCCATGTGCGGATATCATTTTCATCTACAATATGACCGTCACCACAACTCAAGATAAGTTTTTAGGCAACGAGAGCAATAAGACCAGATTCATCTAACTACTGAAAACTTTTCTCATCAAATCAGACATAGAGGTGGAGCAAGCCGTAGAGTCCGGCAAAATTCTCTTAGCCGTACTGATAATCAGACCATCCGCATCCTCTACGGCTCGCTTCACCTCTATGTCTGATTGAGTGTATCTGAGTGTATTTCTGGCATATATCGGAGTAGGTGACGTGGTTGTCCCACATAAGTTTGTGTAGAAGAAACCCACCGACACAAACAAACAATGAAATTTGGGTTCAGCCCTAAGTCCGCAGGTGTCGCGGATTTATCGCAGTGTCGCGGAGGTGTCGCAGTGGCGCGGATTTCGCTCGGTAAAGTAACATAAGGAATAAAACTGAAGGTATTGTCATTACTGAAAAAAGTGCAAGGACAAAGTTGTTCATTATTAAAAGATCTACACTTTTGATTATTGGTAAAGTTGCATAAAATTGAACGGTTGGGGAGGAAATGGCAAAAAGGAGGAAAAAAGTAAAATTTTTGCCTTTCGGAAGCAATAACTTGAAAACTATTGATGAAAGAAAGAAAAGTGGTTACTATAAAAGTTAGTAAATTTAATGTAGAAGAGAAAAGGTCTCCACAATTTTTTGCCTAACACTAACAGTTCTCGAAATATCGAGTTAAACGCGTTTTCATCGAAATGACCTTAAGCTGACCATGCCAGAATCCCTCAAATTGGAATATATGCTCAGAATGCACCCCCCTATCGATCCTTTATAGTCCCCAAACTACATAATTTAATGTTTATTTATTTCCTTAATTGCACTGCATTAATAATAGCTCAAAAAAATGTCCGTTTTGACATTTGAAAAAAATCGTCAGACTCTGACGTCATCACAGAAATCTGCGATTGCTCAGCATTTATATAATTGATGCTGGAACGAGTTCCACGACCCGAAGGTTCTTTGTACCGAATGTCATTACTATGCGAGAATGGTTCGAGAAGCCACGGAAATTAAAAAATATTCTAATTTAAACCGCGAGGATGATTTTCGGCTATCGTTGTCGTGGAATCCTGTCATGAATAAATGTGTGCATCGCAGAGTGGGCTTGGAGAAGCCTGATGAAACCAATCTTTGGGTGATATGGTTAGTGTTGTGTGTCGTGGTGGCAACCCTGCGATGTTTGAAGACCCGATGAGGGTAGATGGAGATTTCCTCATTTCCTATTGAGACTACCCGCAATTTATTCAGTCTTCTCATGACCACGGCGGTTCTAAAGATGCCGAAACGTCGAGGTAGTTAAATAAATAAATACATATTGGTGGACAATTCGCACACAACAATTGGTGGTAGTTTTGATCGTGATTAAGTCCTGTAAATAGTTCAAATCGCGAAAGTTTAAAAATATTATTTGAAAAAGACCTTAGAATGTAATTATTGGGGAACAAAACTAAAGAAACAATAATTCATACTACACAAACACTATTACGTATAGGTATACTTATGCTTAAGACTCAATGATCCTTGTTCCGTAAGTTTACTATTCGAAAGCAATATTTCTTTTATGTTTTGTATGAGACGTATTTTTTGTATTTTTGCCTTTTATCCGGATATAAAAATATAAGCTGTACCTATAACCGGATGACATTTATACTCGCTTCATCATTACCTTGCGATGAAGTTCTAAACACGCTTAACTTTTATTTCCGGGAATAACACGGTTAACGTTAAATGATGAAGTTGACGGTCTATAAATTAGCAAAACATGCAAAGTGTTAATGGACTCCTAATACTTTGGAGATTGTGAGGCTTTGCCTAAATTATAAAGTTGGTTGAGGAAAGGTCACTCTCAGATCATAGGCGGTTTATATTGCGCGATCAAATAAATGTTCCCTAATGTGTTTAGGAGAAACTGCTATGATTTTTTCATAATTGAAACTAGCTGACCTAGAATTTATAAATTACTTGCAGTGCCCCGCAGTTTTACCCATGTAGTTCCTGTAATTTCGATCGATAAAAAGTGAGAAAATATGCTATTCCAGACTATAATCTAACTACATTCCAAATGTCAACCCGATCTGTTCAGCTGCTCCGGCGTGATTGGGCGTGATTGAGCAACAAGCGTTCAAACTATCCCATTTGGAATATTAGTTAGATAAACCCACAGAAATCTAAATAATTTAGATTTCTGTGGATAAACCGACTTCTCTGATCTGAATGACGTCTCGCTTCGTGTCGTGTTTTCCCGTCAACGAATCTTGGATGTTATTCAGGGCAAATTATAATACAACTCCTCAATAAACCCTTACATATTCAACAGTTGTATATTCGTGGGCAGCTAAGTACTTAAGACCTTTCCGTGTACAACATTGCAGTATTATTAATTTGAATGGCATATTGCCTAAAATCAGGCGCCTCTTTTGGTACATTTTTGTATCCGTATGAGCTGGAAGATTTAACAACTAGATTATTTGCACTATATCGTTGATAGCTATCGACGACATGGTGATTAAGCTTATCATCATTATTTATTTATAACCCCTTTAACCTAACACGATAAGTTCCCAAAGTAAAATAGTATTTTTATTTTTTTTACTTTGATAGGTTTACACTTGACCGCCATCTCACCCGATGTTAAGCGACGATGCGGTCTACGATGGAGCGTGTTTACCTAGAAAAAACCCAATTCACTCTCGATTTGAAGACATAAACATTGTAACCATCGGAAAAAACCCACTCAGGCAACGTATTCCACAGCCTAGACGTTCTTATCACAAAAGTAGAGTCAAATCTCTTCGTTCGTGTCTTTGGAACATCAACCATGAAACAATGTCGCTTTTTCGAGCTACGAGCATTCCGATAGAAAAAAGGACAAGCTGGTATTAGATCATGCAAATCAGTCGCACAATTGCCGAAGTGTATCCGATAAAAACACGATAGGCTAGCAATTTTTCGGCGATGTTCAAGACTTTGAAATCTTTTTCGCACAAGAGTGTTTGCTCTCGATCGATTCCAGAGCCTCCAGCTGATAATAATTAGCCGATCCATCCCAAAGGTGCGAACAGTACCTACTCCATACAGGAGCGAATCTGTGCTTAATTTAATGTAAGCAACTGTTTAGACTTAAAGTACCTTCGCACCTTTGAGAGGACACCTAGTTTTTTGGCAGCTAATTTAGCCTTGGACTCGAAATACGAGCCAAAGTTAAGCTTATAGTTCAAAGTAACGCCCAAAAGCTCAAGACGGTCAGAAACCGGCACGGATACACCTCTAAAAGTTGGAGTCAGTTGGAATGGACTCTTTTTAGTGGAGAACAGACACGCCTGCGTCTTACTCTCGTTGAACTTAACCAGATTGGCATCGCCCCATTTAGATACCGCCTCAAGGGTCAAGCTCAAACGCTCGATCAAACTCTCTCTCAGTACCTGAGTTTGTTGCCCATTGGCTCTCGCGCCAGATATGTTACTCTCTACAATGGTGCTATCATCTGCATACCCAAAGATACCGGGTTTCAACAGATAGTGGAAATGTAGCAGGAAGAGCGTCGCAGAGAGTACGGACCCTTGAGGGACTCCGCCATTGATAGCCATTTGACCCGACGAGCTGCCATCAATGACGACGCGTATGGATCGATACCTCAAGAAGTCCGATATCCACGCAATAAACTCAGGAGACAAACCATAACTAGAAAGGTTGCTTATAAGGCCATCATGCCATACCCTGTCGAAAGCCTTCGAGATATCCAGGGACAGCAAGTGCTTCCCCGTGTTTCTCAATAGCTTCACTCCAGATGTAAGTGACGTACGCTAGAAAATCCCCCGTGGACCGGTTTCGGCGAAACCCGTATTGCTGGTCAATGAGGAGGTTGTTTGATTCTAGGTACGTCAGAAGGTGGTTTAAGAAACGTTCCATAGTCTTGCAGAGTATGGACGTGACCGAGATAGGCCTGAAGTTGGCAGGGTCAGCACGACTCGCTTTTGGACACTGGTTGCACATTGGCAAGCTGCCAAGACTTCGGTACTAGCCCAGTTTGGAGAGAGAATCTAAATAGGCGCGTCAGTATCGGTGACAACACAGGTCCACAAGCCTTCAATACTAGAGCAGGAATACCATCGGGGCCACACAAATTCGTTACTTATAACTATAAAACGTATGCTCGATAAGCCAAAGTTTGAGTGATTTGAAATTGCCCATCGTGGGCGCAGAGGCGACAGTTTCCGAGAGCTTGTTATAAACTGTAGCCCCCATCACATAAGTCGACCGTGCTGACTACTCCAACGTTCGACGCACTTCCACAAGTAACTTGCCCTTGCTGAGAGTTTCGTTACAGTATGTTTTAAAAGAAACACATTCTAACGAAACTCGATCGAGAGTGAATCGATTACTTCTAGGTACGCACGCTTCATCGTAGAACCCATCATCACTTAACATCACGCGGTATATGTGTAAACTTATAAAAGTAAAAAAAAATGGCAGTCGTAGGAACTGCCGATAGAAGTGAAAACTTATTTATTAATCAGAATTTGATAGCTTACTTTGAAACTACACGGGTGAAACCGGAGGGCGAGGGGAAATGCTGACGCATTTCTAAATGGCCATGCTCATGGCTCATGACAATGCGTCACCATTTCTAGATGGCCAATAGCCATAGTCCCGAGTTTACCTGAAGATTTCTTGTCATTCCCGAACGTAACGCTAGAATTCAATTCACAGCCCACGAAGAATCTGTCAGTGGCGCGCCAATAGAAGTTTTCACTTAAAAAAAAATTTGCTTATCTAATGTATAGAAATCTTGAAAATAAAATGTAGCGAGGTTTGTCCCGGCCGGTTTATCCGGCCATGTCTAATCCTGATCCGGTTGTTCCACGCTCGTCTATCATCCCCCGGCGCGGCCCATTAGCGTGACCCGGCCTACGGTGTTGTAGCTCGCGCCAAACTTCGTGGCCGCTCTAGTCGTTGTAACTACATTTTTGAGAAAAAGTCTTGTATTGATATTATACAGACAAGAGTGCCAATGATCTGTCTTAATTTAGACTCCATACCGGTACTATAACCTTTTTCAAGCTATTCTTCTTCTTCATCGTGTTCTTCATTACTGAAGGTCGTGCCTTTCTTGATATGCCTTTACCGAGACGGTGACAAGGTCTTTCCATCCTGCTCTATCTTCGGCTTGTCTCATGGCCGTCGGTAAAGTGAGTCCCGTCACGTCTTTTATTTGGTCAGCCCAACGGGTTGGTGATCGGCCCCGTCGCCTTTTACCATCGATCTTACCCACAACAACCAATTTATCTAAGTTGTCAGGTTGTCTCCTGGCGATATGACCAAAGTAGCCTAGTACTCTTTGGTAACAGATAGTGGACATTCTGGTTTTGACCTTCAGTTGATCGAGAATCGATTTATTGGTTCTTTTTGCAGTCCACGGTATACGCAACATTCTCCTCTAACACCACATCTCAAAGGCCTCGATCTTTTTTCGATCAGCTGCTGAGATAGACCAAGATTCGGAGCCGTACATAAATATTGAGAAGACCAATGTCCGCACAAGCCTGGTCTTGGTCATTGTAGATATGCTCCTGTTCTGCCAAATTTTAGTTAGTTTGCTCATTGCGGACTTGGCCATCTGTATGCGTCTCCGGATTTCTTTATCACATCCTCCTCGATCGGTTATTAATGATCCAAGGTATACGAACTCGTTTACAAGTTCCAGGCCTGAGAGTTCTCCTGTGAGTTCAGCTTCACCCGCGCGATCAGTCACCATGACCTTGTTCTTGGATTTATTGACTGAGAGCCCCACCATTTCACTCGCACGTTCTACTCTCCGGAATAGTTCTGCTAATTCTAGCTCAAAGGAGGCAAACAATGTAGTATCGTCCGCATATCGCAAGTTGCTGATCTTTTTGCCCCCAATCGAGATGCCTCCATCCCAGTCTTCTAAGGCTATCCTCATGATGTGTTCGCCATATATATTAAAAAGAATCGGAGACAAAATGCATCCCTGTCGTACCCCTTTCAGAGGTTTAAACGGGCCCGACACCACATTGTTCACTCTGACCATTGACTCCCCGTCTTCATATAAGCTCGCAATCAGCGATATTAAGTGTGGAGGCACGCCCATTTCTCGGAGAATTATCCACATCCAGTCCCACCTTACACAATCAAATGCCTTGGAGTAATCTATGAAACAGAGAAACATTGGAACATAGTACTCCCAGCTTTTCTCTATCATTTGTCTTATGTTGACTATTTGCTCCTTAGTCCCACGGCCTTTGACGAAGCCGGCCTGCTCACTAGGTATTTGTTGTTTCAGGTATGACTGCAGTCGATCGTGAATTATGTAGAGCATAATTTTGCTGGCATGTGATATAAGAGCCACCGTCCGATAGTTTCCGCACGTCATTGTTGAGCCTTTTTTGTGCAAAGGTACTAACAGTGATTCCTTCCAGTCCTTAGGCCATTTTCCTGTTCTCCAGAGCTGGTTACACAGTTCCTTGAGAAATCTTACTCCGTTGTCTCCGAGATTTTTAAGTTCCTCAGCATATATATTGTTTCTTCCGGCTGATTTATTTGTTCTTAGTTTTTTCAGAGCATTTCTCACTTCAGATTCCAGAATTTCCGGTTCCAGTTCGTCGTGATCGTTCGGAAATTCCATTGGTCTTCTTTCATCTCTATAAAGACCTTCACAGTACTGTCGCCATCTTTCTGTGACCTGGTCTATTTCTCTCAGTAACACTCCTTGCTCATCTTTAATAGCCCAGGTTTTTGGCTTAAACTCACGTGTGATACTCTTCACTTTTTGGAACAGATCTCTAGTGTGGAGAGTCTGCGCATGATCCTCAATATCTTGGCATATAGAGTTCAGATATTAAGGCGGATTCATATATTATAAGATTCAGATATTCAAGCTATTAAGGCGGGTCAAAACAGGGCCCAAAAATTTTAGAATTGTGTAACAGATTTTTGTAAGACGAAATAGGTTGGTTTGGAGATTTATGGTGCAGTTTTGTTAAAACATACATATTTTTTATCATCAAAATGTTGATGCTTAACAGTCTTCTCCCTAATTGTTAAATGAACATGTGGTTAACGGTGGATTGTGTACTTACAATGGAATGATAGAATCTCTGCGTGTATATCTAAAATAAGCTTTATATCCAATGGACCGTTGAGTTCATTAGTATTAGAGGTATTCATAGATAAATAAACGTATGATATGAAAGAAGGTAAAGGTAAGGCTAGCAAGTCTGTCGTAGACTATCAGAACGGTCATAAAGTTAGCAACATACTACACACCACTCCTCTCTCCGGTCCAAGACTCCGGTCTTGTTTAATAGACCTTCAGTTTTCCCGCATCTCGGTAAACAAATCAAATCGACCGAAACAATTGGCCATTTCTTTGCTTATGAGATATGTCCCCTTTGGGTGTGTTTGTGCGGTGTACGGTTTGTTAACGAATCCTTAGGGAATTGTCGTTGTTATAACATTCTTTGTTTCCGTTAATACACGAATCAAAAACAATGTAAATATGATTTAAAATTAAGATCTGATATTATCAGCCAATTCATAATTTGAATACCTATACATTTATAACAAACATATTTTATGTATTCAATTGGTTCATTTTATGTGTCCTAACAAATTATTAAATTAGTTTTTTTTTATTAGAAAAATTCAAACTTTTGCAACTTTATTTCATGTGTACCTACCTAAGTCGGTGCACATATGGTGTAGTTGATGCATAGTTTTCAAATGTTACGAATTGGTAAATCAGCGCCAGAAAGCACTAGGAAAACAATAATTCACTCTGTCTAACTGACTCCCAGCTGTTGTCAGTCAACTTCATCGTGTTTCGTGTTGTTTTTTTGTGGGGGCGCGCATATCGTTACAAATGCACTCTCTTTCATTCATGTCTTCTAGAGCACAAAAATAAAAGTAACTTAAGACATATTTGGTCACGACGGTGATTATAATTTCGAGCTTCAGCACCCACAACTTACGGAGCAATCGAATGTAAACGGTATCTTACCGTGTACGCAGTTTTCCCAAAATAAATTACCCATCAAGAGCTGTCGACATTTCGCTTCCACTCCACCTATAGGTACAATCGTGCGAAAGTGCCGTGAATAAGTGGCATCCGTCCCTCAAATCTCAGGCGAGGCAGGCGTGTTATGATTCCTTTGAATATCTGAAGTGCTCGCAGGATTCGCAACGTGAATATGTTTTATGATCGGAAGCCCTTTGAGAGCACGAATACGTACGCGTTCGCCTGGAACGCGAAACGCGAAAGAATTTCTTCGCGAGAAAACGGTTTCGTGTTTGTACGTGTATTTAGATATGATTTCTGGGATAAAAATATGTTTGCACGTTACATATGAGCCTGTGATACTGATACTGTATGCTATATAAAGAACTTTAATTTTTGTAGTTCAGAATTAATAAGCGTTATGATCGTTGCTATTTGAGTCAATTGATCAAATTGAGCTGTATGATGTTGGCACATTTTCATGATTAGAGGATCATTGGATTAAATTTTGACCTTATTTTATCACATAGAGTGAGGGCATGAGTAAGACCATTCAGATAGTAGTGTTGCTTACTAATAGCAATTTGAATATGAAGAGTCTAAAATCTAAATCACTACCTAGCACTGCTTCGCAGTTGTTAGTTAAGATGATTTATCATCTCTTTGTTCTAACTATATTTTTTATAAAAACATTGCTCTTTCAATCAGATCGCAGTATTTTTAGCATATTAACGCTTGACATTTGGCGGTAGAGTGAGTAATCAGCAAGGTATCGTACTCGTACTTTCCCAGGGAAAATTCGCAAGAAGTCCTACCACTGCACATTAAAATTAAATATTAAGGAACATGCGGTGGACATCTCTGTTACAGTACTGTTATTTGAAGACACCGTGACAATCATTAGGAAATACCCACTCAAGCAACGCATTCCATGTCCGTAATGCCGCTAGCTTAAAACCGGTGAAGGAAAATATCGTGAGGAGTCCGACAAGTACCTTGAATCTTTCAAGGTCATGTGTCATCCACCAATCCGCACTTAGCCAGCGTGTTGGATTATGGCTTTGACTCCCATTGCGAGAGAAAGTCCTAACTCCCAGCTGTGGAAACATTTGGAACATTTAGTGGGCTGCTTATGTGGGTGTCTTCTAGGTAAGCACGCTCCATCGTACATCGCATCGTCGCTTAACATCAGGCGAGATGGTGGTCAAGTGTGAACCTATTATAGTTAATAATAGTTTAAAAAACTAAAAACACGCTTTTAGCACCCACTAAACATTACAAAATATGTTTTTTTCGTATCCCATTCAGCAAACCCTTTCATTTACTATCCATACCATGGGGGTCTATTTCAAACAGCCAGTCCGCCATCTTGGGGAGGCCACCATGACATTTGGATTTGTAATGACGTTTCTTAGCTAGTCATGTATTGTCATCAGAACTCAGAGCGTGTGCAAAATTTCATCCTAATCGAAGACCGGGAAGTGGGTCAAATTAAGATTCCAAGATTTTCTTAGGTACATAGTTACAAGTGAAGCTAATAAAAGCGTGTTAAAATATTGGCAGTCATAGGAACTGCCGATAGAAGTAAAAACTTATAACTCAGAATTTGATAGCTTACTTTGGAAACTACACGGGTGTAACCGGAGGGCGTGGCCTGGCCATCATGGCATAGCCATCTAGAAATGCGTCAGCATTTCCCATTGGTTGACGCATTTCTGGATGGCCAATACCCATGGTCCCGAGTTTACCCGAAGATTTCTTATCATACCCGAGCGTGACGCTAGAATTCAATTCACACGTCACGAAAAATCTGTCTAAGTGCGCCAAAAGAACTTTTCACTTCAAAAAAAAAAAAGATGGAGAGATGTCATTGTGAACTCTTTGTTCTCAGATTGCTCAGCCTGGACGTGTCGTCGCTGGAAGACGTGTACTGGCTGGAAGACTCGACGGCGCGCCACGTGCTGGATCCGAAGGACTTCAACGCGTGGTCGGCGGCGCGCCAGAGCCTGCCCACCGGCAAGGAGGCGCTCGTCACGCTGAAGATGGACCTCTGGAACACCGTGGTCAAGAACAGCAAACACCAAGACGCTTGGACATGGGGTAAGACCCAAAAACTTACGTTAGATACTCTTTGTTGTATATATATGTCACCATAAAATTTTAAATCCATCCAAAATCATAAATACCCTTACGCTTTTTTTGACAAATTTGAAAAATAACTGACTCACTCTGATGATATATAGCATAAAACCATATCTTTCGTATTTTTTATGAATGACCCTAACAAGATATAGTAACGAGACGAGAAAGATTTACGCCTGGTGTGAAGCAGTAAGTCTGTCTTAAATTATTTTAATACTAAAACGTGTAAGGTGTGTGGAAGCCGGGGGGTGGCGACTTAAGAAAATAGCAAAATCGGGCTAAAGACCTCTAAGAATTTGTGTGAAAATATTCCCTACTCCCCCTATTTTTTATTTTCTTCTCCTAATCCAAAATATAAATGTGAAAGTTCGCTTGTTTAGATGTTTGGATTTTGTTGCTCAATCACGTCAGAGCGTCTGAACGGTAAGGGTCGAAATTTGGAGATTACTTTTATAACGGAAATGAGAACTGCGCAGGTGAAGCCTTGGGGCGCTGCTATTCATCTATATACATATAGTACTAGAAACACCCCGCGGTTTCACACGCGTATATCCCGTTCCCGTTATTTTCCCGGTAACAAAGTAGCCTATGTAGGGTAGACCGGAGGCAAATGTAACAATTATTTTTTAAGACCATATTCCAGACAATGGTTATACCATATTATAAATGTGCTTGTGCACAGCAATTGGAAATATATCTAGCTATTAAAGAACCGTACGCAGGTTTTGATGCGTCTTATTATCATCGAGTTATAACAGGTTACACGAGAAAAGGGAAGGTGTTACAATTGCCGCCTACCCCGAGGCAAAAGTAACACAATTTTAAGACAATAAAACTCAGTGAATATTAAGAAAATATGAAATCTTTAATTATAAATTGGTTCCTCATTTAAGTCTTAGTTAGCTGAGATAAGGAATAATAACAATATTAAAGATAAAATTAAACAGCAACATAAAACATCAACCACTGCAAAAAAAATATACAAGGCTCATTTCACGCCCAAAATTAAACAGTTTCTTACTGAACCAATATTATTACACCTATGATTTAAACATTTTAAAAATATGCATGTTTTTGTACTCAAAATCATGTTTTCATTTTGTATGGAATGGCGTCTGTTACAACTACCTCCGTGTTACTATTGCCACCGATTAAGATAGCAAAAAGTAATACGTCAGCGTCGTCAGCCCACGGGCTTAAACAAAATTATTTTAAAGAACTTAGTAAAAAGTCATCCTATTATTATTTTTTTACTAAGGTAGGTATTTACTAGTAACGATCTGGCTATACGCCCCACCTTGATTGCGTGTAGCCAGATATTTATAACACATTTGTGACAATATTCTGACAAACTGATTTTGATTTTTGATTTGATTCTAAGTAAAGTACCTAATATATTGCAGTAGGTATACAATATTTTTTGTTAGCATTTATTCAGTGATCTGATAAAGTGCCCTCTAGTAAATTATTCCAGAACTATTTACTTATATTATTGAATATTATTCTACTAACTATTATTAGGATTAAAATAGTTAAGTAATTTTATTCGGGGACAATTGTAACACGAGGTCAATAGTAACGTTACAACCGCCCCCCAAAAATGTGTTACAATTACACCGGTAGGTGGTTTACGAAAAAAAATGTTATATCTTCTAAAATACGCTAATACACACAGATATTAGATAGACAACACTAACTTTCATGTCTTTGGAACCTACTTTTCAATTTGGATATAAGAAATGAAGCTCAGAAAACCATAAATCTCACTTTGAAAATTACATAAATTCTTACCTTGAGTGTCCGGAAAATAAAATGGCGTACAACAAGCGATGGTTGACCGCGGCGGCACACGCGTTACAGCCAATGAGCCGAAGACATTACGACTGTTTAGTACACGCACACATGCACAAATAGAACGATTGGTTTCGTAGTTATGTTCAGTGTTAAAATTGCCCCCTGTTACTTTTGCCTCCGGTCTACCCTATTCTTCCACACTATAGTCTATCTATGTTCCAAATTTTAGCCCGATCCGTTCAGACATTACAGCGTGATAGAGCAACAAATATATTTTGTTAACATGATTTCATCTTTTGATAGCAAATCCCAAAATGTAAGGTGTGTGGAGATGTCCTTGTTTGCCATGTATGGGATGTGTCACAAGTGTCGTCCACGGGGCATGTTGGTGGGTGTCGTTGTATGCTTTGTATCGAGTGACGTGTGTATTGTCCAGGGGGCATGCTGGTGGTGTCGGTGTCGGTGTGCGGGCTGGTGACGCTGGCGGCCATGACGCAGCCGTCGCTCGCGCCCGAGGCCAAGCACTCGCTGCTGCAGTACGTCACCGGGAAGTACCTCCACCCGTCCAGCTGTCGGGTCAGTATACACTACCTGCATGACGGAGCTTGGGTCGGGTTTTCATTGCTTGATGATACGGATAAAACGACGTTTTCTAAAAACGTTTCCTGAAAGCGCTAGGTGACGATGACGCGAATTCCATGATTTTTAAATGAAAACTTTTTTCGGACCACATACAGATTTTGCCGTGGGCTGTGAATTGAGTTTGTAAATGAGAGACCTGGTAAAGTCATGGCCACGCCCTCCAGTTTCACCCGCGTAGTTTCCAAAGCGAGCTATCAAATTCCGAGTTATTAGTTTTGACTTCTGTCGGCAGCCTTATGACTGACAATTCGGAAAGCGTTAGGTGACGCAAGTTCTGCGATTTTTGTTCATCCAGTTCGGGAAGCGTTAAGTGACGATGACGCGACTTCAATGATTTTTGTTAACCCGAAAATTCCCAACCAGCCTAAAGAAGTCTTCACTTCAAAAACAATGATACATAACAGAGTCCTAGTTTCTAGAAGCTATTGCCCGATTTTTCCAGGTGGAATGGGGGTGGCAAGAGCCGCAGCCGGTGGGCGAGACGATGTGCTTCACGGTGCACTGCTTCCAACGGAACGGACAGCCCTACCCGGTCTGCGACACCGACAACCTGGAGGTTACCATCACTCATGGCACTAGGAAGGTAAAAGCATCCTTGTTTCGTAGTATAGGGATCTTAAAAGTCAGCAGGTACTAAATTACTCGTAGACTCCCGGTTAGGGCCGTAGAGTTCCCCCTGAGGCCCTCTTCTGGTCGTTGCTTGATCTTCCTTATCGACGGCAGCCTTAGCCAAGGTCGTACCGTCTGAGGGACCTCATGCACTGATCGTCGTACGTACTCATAGAATACGGTAAGATTGGGTTAGTAGGCAATGGGCCGGTCACATCTGTAGAAGAACCGATAACCGCTAGGGTAGACGTGTTCTACAGTGGAGACCGCATACTGGCAAGCGAACAGTGAACCACCTTGCAGCTAGGTGGAGCGACGACTTACGAAAGGCGGCTGGCGCCATGGATGTGAACAGCAGAAGATCGTGCTGTTACCGGCCAAATCCGATTTCAGGATAAACTAGTTTTGCCTAGGCTAAACTAGTTCTTCCTATACGCGATAGGATTAACTAGCATAGCCTAGGGCAAACAAATTTGTCCTAAGTATAGGATAAACCAGTTGAGCCTAGCCTCACCTAAGCACCCATGTTGGGGACATAGGTCACAGACCCGGTCCTTGCGCACCAGGACAATAAAAAAAACCCTAACCTAACCTAATGCGTATTTGTGTCAGGATAAACTAGTTTGGCCTAGGCTAAACTGGTTTATCCTATCGGGCTTAGGACAAATTAGTTTGGACTAGGCTATACTAGTTAATCCTATCGCGTATATGAAGAACTAATTTATCCTAGACAAAACTAGTTTGTCCTGTAATCGGGTTTGGCCGGTAGCAGTGCCGTGTGATGATCCATAGGAGAGGTCTACATCCAACAATGGATGACTATTAGATGGGCTGATGACGATGAGGTTAGTAGCTCCCTGAGCGTTCTGTGCTAGCTCAACGTTCGGTAGGCAGTAGAGGCCACTTGAGACTAATTGCCGTACGCCTCATCACGTACTTCAAACTTCCCGCCAAAAATGACACCGTGTGACCTCACGTGCGTGCTCCACTGCGCGGCGGCGAACGGAACTAAAATTACTGTTAAAAAAACATGGCTACGCCGGCTCTTGTGGCCATCATTAACTCAAAATAATAGTACAAATATAATCAAAGTAGAATAAGGTTTGATTTTACTTGCGGAATAAGAACGTCTAAGGTAGAGTGAATCGGTTTCTTCTAATTAAGCACGCTCCATCATATCATAGACCGGATCGTCGCTTCCGTTTGATTTTACACTTTATTTTCAGGTACTTACAAACTAATTTAGTATCAAGAGTCAAACGGAACAACGCGGCGCTCGGGCGTCGCTTGGTGTTTTACGGTTTAATTGTGGTTTAGTACTTTTTTTAATTTATTTTTTAATTTTACAGCTCCACAGACTCCGGCGTCCGTGACCTTTGTCAATCGTTTTCTTTTTATTACATGAATCTTGGATTGGAGAAGAATAGGAAATAGGGGAGAGTAGGGAACATACTTAGTGGTTTAGTACTGAAAGTTATATGTATATACCTATTATATATACAGCAAGTGGCGGCGGTGATCGAGCTAGGGTCGGGGGACCCCGCGCTCGCCAACCAGGCGCGCGTCAAGTTCACCGTGCGGACGGCGGCCGTCTACCTGCTCTCCATCACCATCAGTGAGTACCTACACGTATAGATGACAGTGACAGCACAATTTTATGATAGGTACATACATAAAACCAGAGTACCAGCCGGAGTAGCTCATGAATCGATTGAGGGAACCTATGTTCGAAAGAACTTAACTTGAACTTTTACTTGAAAGTCTTGAACATCGCTGAGTGTGCAACTGATTTGCATGATGCAATATCACGTTGCCATCTTCTGTTGTTCAAATCTGTTGTGTTTTCAAATCGAGAGTAAATCGGATTCTTCTAGGTAAGAACGGTCCGTCGTAGAACACATTGTCGCTTAACATCAGGCAAACTTATAGAAGTTTTAATAAAATCAATAATTGTGATTAATAAGATGTAATTAAGAACTATATTATTATCATATAATATAGTTCTTTATTACATCCACAAATTTATACAATTAACCTTAAGACTAAAGCAAACAGACAAAATTATTGTGTTACTCTGATGTGATAGATATAATGGTGGAGTTCTAAATACTACAGACAGAGTTTTCGTGGGCTCTGAATTTAATTCTAGCGTCCGTTCGGGAATGATAAGAAATCTTCGGGTAAACCAAACATTGGCCATCTAGAAATGCATCAGCCAATAGAAAATGCTGACGCATTTCTAGATGCGCAGGCCACACCCTCTTGTTACACCAGTGTAGTTTCCAAAGTAAGATATCAAATTCGGAGCTATAAGTTTTCACTTCTATCGGCAGTTCCTATGACTGCCAATCTTTTATTTTTAATTGTATTGTGTGTCAGGCGGCGTGCCGGTGGCGGGCAGTCCGTTCCGCAAGTGGTTCGTGCCGGGGCGCGTGGAGGCGCGCCGCACGCGCGTGGCGCGCGCGCACGCCGCGCTCGTGTGCTGCGCGGCGCACGCGCGCACGCTGCACGTGCACCCGCGCGACCAGTTCGACAACCCGGCGCTGCTGCACACTGACGACGCACCGGTACTACACACTAACACACTATACAACTGGAAGTATGCAAAAGAAAAATAACCTATTAATCGAACCTAAAAACATACTTACCTTTAGTCTACGAGTCGGTCAGGAGGTTTTAAACTAGCGTAAAAACGTCCTCACCAAAAGACGTGACGTGACAAACTTAGTTGATGTAACGAGATATACCTCTCGGTATATTATCTCGTTATGTACAGTACTACGTACTAGTGCGGACCTGATGGGTTCAATAATCATGTGTTCACGTTTTTCTGACCAATAAAGAAATTTGTATTTATATATCAACTAGCGGCCCATTCCGGCTGCGCTCGGATATTGTCATTTAAAGACTATTAATCGAAATAAAAACTATTATATCTCTCAAGTTGGACCAGACTGCTCGCGGTGTGCCAATTTAATTTAAAATCGGTTAAGTAGTTTAGGAATACATCGCGGACAAACATCGTGACAGGAGATTTATATATATTAAGACTAGCTGACCCCGCAAACGTTGTTTTGCTTAGTGAACAACCCTTGTCACTTAGGGGTATGAAAAATAGCTAGTAGCCGATTCTCATACCTACAGAATATGCATATAAAATTTGGTTAAAATCAGTAAAGCCGTTTCGGAGGAGTAAGGAAACAAACACTGTGACACGAGAATTTTATATATAAGATAAGAGATGAGATTGAATTTCTGGTAAGACAATGAATGTTATCTCGGCAGGGTTTCAGTATGGAAATAAGCCCGCTGGGCGGGTCCGTGGACGCCGAGCTGTCGGCCGCGGTCTCGTTCTCGTACGACGCGGTGAACCAGCGCGTGGCGGCGCGCGTCACGTTCCCGCGCGCCGGCGTCTACTCCGCCTCCATCTACTACGACGGGGTGCTGCTGCATAACGGACAGTTCGAGTGTATCGTGCTCACAGGTCAGTTTGAATATTTCGTCCTCACTGCTTAGTTTGAATGCGTCGTCCTTACAGGACGTCTACTCTCTTTCTACGAAAACGTAATTTCGAAAAAAAACTCGCGACTTTCCTACTCTCGTTCAACTTCGTTTCGTTCGATACAACATTGTTTGACGTTTAAATGTTCTAAGCATACTCTAATTAGAGTAGGCTTAGAACATTTAAACGGACAAAACGACGGATCGGAGTAGAATCGGAGCTGGAAAGTCGCGAGTTTATTTCGAAATTACGTTTTCGTAGAAAGAGAGTAGACGTCCTGGTTCGTTTAAGTGGTCCTGTCTTGTAGATCGGTTTGAGTGTAATGTTGTCATATATGAGTTTGCTTACCTAAACTATTTTACCCTCTTAAAGTTTTTTTAAGTGAATACTTCTTTTGGCGCACCACACACAGATTTTTCGTCACGCGTCACGCTTGCGTTCCATTCACATACCACGTTCTTAAGAAATCTTCGGGTAATCTCGGAACCACAGCCATTTATAAATGCGACAACATTTCGAGATGGCCATCAATGGTCAAGGCCACGCCCTCCGGTTTCAACCGCGTTGTTTCCAAAGTGAGCTATCAAATTCTGAGTTTATAAGTTTTCCCTTCTATCGATAGTCCTGTCGTTTTTTTTTCAAGTTTTGAATGTCATTAAATTTATTTTTGTAAATGTATGTATATTATAATTAACATAATCAACATAAAAAAAATTGAGACGTAGGTATCCTATTCATTTATTTCACTAGTTTATATTTTATTTTTATATTCTGCTCCCGCGGAAATTTTTTAGTTGATAAACCTTCACTAATGATTTGTTTTGTACAAACTAACCTCAAAATTTTTGAGGGTAGATTCAATTTTTTTTTAACCTTTTTTCACATGATGATTGAAGTCCGGCGCTGAACCCATATGAGTTCCGCGCCGCTTGACATGTTTAGGAGCCATAAAATGAATGCATTGTTTGTCCAGCGAGCGACATGGCGACGGTGCAGCGCAACATCTCGTCGAAGCGGCACAACATCAGCTACGAGGCGCGGCTGGTGGCGCCGGGCCGCGCGCGCCGCGTGCTCTGCTGCATCAGCCCGCGGCAGCTCACCGTCAAGGACTACATCCTCAAGTTCATACCCAAGAGGATCACGGCGTTCAGGCTCTGCCCCTCCACTAAGGTACCCTAGTTTTTACTTTATTTTCTTATGCTCTCAGAGCCTATTTGTCATCATCATAATGTGACTTAGGTTTTATTAAAGTTCCTCCCAGGGTCTATCTGCCATCATCATCAGCCTACCGTAATCCACTGCTGGATATAGGCGTCTCCCAAGATACGCCACTCAGCTCTATCCTCTGCTTTTCTTCTCCATCTATCTATATATGTATATGTAACGCGATGGAAAGATCGCTTAAAAAATAGGACGACGGAAGTTCACAGCATCAGCTACGTGCTCCGCAGTCCGCGGTAGCTCACGGTCATGGACTACATCCTCAGGTTCATACCCAAGATTTACGGCGTTCAAGCTCTGCCGCTCCACTAAGGTTACTTAAGGTTTTAGTTAATCTCCTTATTCTTTGGTCAGAGTGGTGGATTATGGCTTTGCCTCTCTACTTGTGAGAGGGGGCCTCGAATTCCAGACGTGTGACGTTAATTTTGCATTGTTTTAGATGAGTTTGGTAAATATGATCGATATCAGTAATGTTTTGCATCCATTTATCACTCATATCTGTCGCTCTGAAGATCCCTTATTAATAGAATTAAAAAAAATGAACTCATATTAAAAATATTGCACAAGATTTAATCGCGATCCAAGTTTTGGCGTTTCGACCTCGGCGTTTCGGCAGCTTTACATCAGCCGTGGTCACGTGAAAAGTCTTATTTTCTAGCAGTTGAAATGAAGATTAAGTCACGTGTAATGTTTTCAATATGAGTTCTAATCGTAAACGAATAATCCTATCCTTTACTAGCTTCAAAAATGGAATAAAATTTGGAGGGGTAACTAAACAGTGTCTGTTGTATTGTCAGCTGGTGCTAGAACCGACGCCGGTGGGCTCGGAGCCGGGCGGGGAGTTCTCCCTGGAGGACGGCGTGCAGCCCGCGCTGCGGCTGCAGTCGGGGGAGCGGGACCTGATCGCGGCCACCTTCACGCGCCTGCTGCTGGCCAACTGCGGGGGGGAGGACACCTTCAAGGTCAGCTCTCTCTGAAATATCTTCATTTTAGGTCAGGTTTTGTGCAAGGATTCATCGAACCACTTACCCAAGAAAGTATGTATCGGAAACTCGAGTCGAGCACGTTCTCTGCCTATAGTAACACATAATACTTAGCAGTTAATATGTACCAAACGTGCCGCCCGCGTCCTTATTGTTTAATGTAGTCTAATATCATAAAGCTAAAGAGTTTTATTTGTTTGAACGTGCTGCTCTCAAGACCTGTATGACCCATTTCCCCTGAACCACGCTCAAACTACTAACATTTTCATGTTCACAGTTTGGGAGCGCGCTTCCCGCGTCTCGCCCCCACGATTGCCCCGTCTAGACGTCTTATTCCAACGACGAACTGTGTATGATTTACCTAATCCAAGATACATGTGAAAAAAAACAAATGACAAATGTCATGGACCCCAAAGTTTGTGGAGTTGGTAAATTCAGAAAAAAAGTGCATGTATTTATTCGTATTCCAGAACAAGCAGGAGTTCTTCTACAGCGAGCTGCGCAAGGCGCACGCGCGG
The DNA here is from genome assembly GCA_963693475.1 of Ectropis crepuscularia. Lineage (NCBI taxonomy): Eukaryota > Metazoa > Arthropoda > Insecta > Lepidoptera > Geometridae > Ectropis > Ectropis crepuscularia. Next base: position 25,588,446 of record OY856342.1, read on the forward strand.
CACGCGCACGACAAGGTCCCGCTGCGGGTCGCGCGCGCAGACCTGCTGGCCTCCTCGCTGAAGGCCACCAAGCACTTCTCGCAGGCCGACTGGTGCAAGAACTTCGACGTCTGCTTCCAGGGGGAACAGGGTATGTTGCTGTTTGTTTATGTGGGAGTTGTGTGTTTTGTTCATGGAAAACAAGGTGTATTGTTCATTGTTTACAAGGTATACGGCTGCAGACAAAGGGCTAAAAAACCAAAAGTTAAAAAAAAAATGTTTAAAACAAACTTGGGATATTACAACTAATTATTACTAGCTAAACCTAGTGGGCCTCACTGATGTGTAGTGTAGATTAATTATTTAAAAGACGGGCGGCCGCAGGTCGCCTCGGTCGAGCGTCATGAAGATCTGACGCAGCAATTCGTGTATTGGTTCAAACCCGTTTAGATAAACGTGGGTCAGCGATGCAGCAGTTTCAGTGGTTGAGCAATTTGTAATTAGATGCACGGTATGTTGAGCTTAGTTGACCTAAAGTTCTGCTATCGGCGGTTCGAGCAGACTTGACGGCGTCACTATAATCTACCAAACCCTTTTTTCATGAGGACGGGTGTATGGAGTTCGATGTCTGCTTCCTGGGGGAACAGGGTATATTGGTATTTGGTTTTAGGTAAACGGTCGGTCGGTAAAACGGTCCGGACACTATCCTTAGTGTCAAGTCCGATATAACCTTACCGTCTCCCCCAGGCGGAATGATATAAGCAAATGCATTTGCTCCGCGTACAAAAAAAAGTTGGCAGTCTTAGGGACTGCCGATAGAAGTGAAAACTAATAACTCAGAATTTAATAGCTCACTTTGGAAACTATGAGTGTGTAACCGCCCTGGCCATGACCATGGCTAACTAGATCATCTGAGATTACCTGAAGATTTCTTTCATTTACGAACGTGACGCTTCAGCTCAATTCACAGACCACTGAAAATCAGTATGTTGTGCGTCAAAAGAAGTTTTCACTCCAAAAGATAAGAAGTCCCGATATTGGTGGCTCGAGTGGCGCTGGCGTCGCGTCGGGACTAATTATTTATTATTGGTATCACAACGTTGGCGTTTGCTTCCAGTGTCAATAGATCGACGGTGTTGTAATAATCACGGGCCGAACCTGGATTCTATTCTCAGCCACACTGAGAGCGACAAGACAAGTCAACCTCAAGACCTGCGAAAACATCATGCAGTTCTATAGGCTGGGAAGTGAAAGCCTATTAAAGGCGAAACTCGAGGAGGCCGAAGCAGCCATTTACAACAATGTTACTTCCCGGGTCATCAAGGGAACCATGACAGGACAGTATATGGCAGCCTACAGTGCAGAAAATGGCTTCGTGACACTGAACGAGAACGAGACAGAGCGCGCGGGAATGCCTGTATATGCGACACCACCAAACGACCCTATTGTAGTTACCGCCCGATGCACCAAAATTATGTTGGACGACAAGATCCTAGAGATGGCCAAAATTATCGAAGGGAACTCAAGTGTCACAGCGGCTTGGGAAAATTGGGAGGTACCAAGAATACAGTGGGTCAATGGTGTTCCGGAATGTGGAAAGACAACATGGGTTATTAGACACTTCGACGTGGACAAGGACGCTATCATCACCACAACAACTGAGGCAGCAAAAGATCTAAGAGAAAAGCTATCGCACCGCATTGGAAACCTGGTCAAAACCAGGGTGCGGACTATGGCTTCTGCTCTCGTAAATGGATTCGGAAAAGAGAGTTTCAGTCGCCTCATGGTGGATGAAGCCCTCATGAACCATTTCGGAGCCATTGTAATGGTCTCACGCCTGTCTGGTGCTGGCGAAATTGTCCTCATCGGAGATGTCAATCAACTGCCTTATATCGATAGGGAAAATCTCTTCGAAATGAGGTATCACCGCCCGAACCTGGTAACAAAGATCAGCCAGGAGTTGCTCTGCACACATCGAAAAGGCAAACACGAAGCTGCACGAGAGCGTGCCTCATGCGGTCGTCGCAATCTCACGGCACACGGGGACCTTCATATATTACGCTGACGACACCGACGACGCCATCGGTCGGTTCGTGCGGCGAGCGTTGTCTGCAACACCGAAGACCGTCCGAGAGTTCAATTTGCAGATGGCCATCAAGGATAGAAATGCAGTCGTGGTGGAGGCGCTGAGCCGGGAGGAGGCGACTTAGAAAATAAAATAGTCCTAGAATTAGCAAGAAAATGTTCCCTACTCTCCCCTATTTCCTTTTCTTTTCCAATCCAAGATTAATGTAACAAAAAGAAAACGATTGACAAAGGTCACGGACCCCGGAGTCTGTGGAGCTGTAAAATTTAAATAAAAAAAAAAAAAAAAAAAACCTGGATTCTATTAGCACACAACCGAGGCAGATAACAAAGTCAGAAAGGAGGCCTATATCCAGAACTGGGATAGAGAGCCGATTTTTATTTCTTTAATTGGCTATAGTTCAAAATTGTAGTGATAAAGTGATATTTTTCCCCAGGAGTGGACTGGGGCGGCGTGCGGCGCGAGTGGTTCTCCCTCGTCTGCTCGCAGCTGTTCGACCACAAGAACGGTCTGTTCGTGGCCTTCCACCCCGGCGGCCTGGTGCACCCCAACCCCGCCGTCACCAGGCCGCAACACCTCAAGGTGAGTCCACCCCGGCGGCCTGGTGCACCCCAACCCCGCCGTCACCAGGCCGCAACACCTCAAGGTGAGTCCACCCCGGCGGCCTGGTGCACCCCAACCCCGCCGTCACCAGGCCGCAACACCTCTAGGTGAGTCCACCCCGGCGGCCTGGTGCACCCCAACCCCGCCGTCACCAGGCCGCAACACCTCAAGGTGAGTCCACCCCGGCGGCCTGGTGCACCCCAACCCCGCCGTCACCAGGCCGCAACACCTCAAGGTACTCTAATCAGCTAACCAACATTCAAACACACTACACTAATCAACTAACCTCGAAGTATACGAGGGGCAAGGGCTGTTTCCGAAAATGTAACTAATATTTTGGCATAAAGATATGTGGGGAAATTAAAGAGCATAGCGTCGCCTCACACGGGCCACCGACCACATCCACAAAACGCCGCCACCGACCTCGTGGCGGCGTTTTGTGGATGTGCTCGGATGTGGTCATTTATTTTATATGAACTCGCCGCACATGGTGACTTTAGAGCTCGCTACTTCTCGCTTCTTGTGGATGGAATCGGTTTGTCGACCACCGGCTACAAGTGGTTGTCGTGCGCTTCAGCTTCTTGTGGCGATTTTTTGTGGCTGACACGTGTAGCCCGTGTGCGGCGACGCTTAGAGATAAATCAGCTTAAATCTCTGGGTGGTTCCGGAATTCACATTCGTGGAAAGAAACTTCCATACAACAAAATGTATCCTACTTAATATTATCAATGTGAATGTATGGATGTTTGGATGTTTGAATATTTGGATGTTTGTTGCTCAATCACGTCCTAACGTATGAACGGATCGGGCTGAATTTTATAACACAGATAGATTATAGTCTGGAAGAACACATAGGCTACTTTTTATCCCGGAAAAACAACGGGAACGGGAACTTCGCGGGTAACACCGCGGGGCGCTGCTAGTATTTATCTATTTAAAGCTGTTATTTTGTTTCCAGTTAAAGCATTTCGAGCTCGCGGGCAAGATCGTGGGCAAGTGCCTGTACGAGAGCGCGCTCGGCGGCTCGTACCGGCAGCTGGTGCGCGCGCGCCTGTCGCGCTCCTTCCTCGCGCAGATCATCGGGCTGCGCGTGCATTACAAGGTGGGACACACCACGTTCACAGCGGTACTACTTCAACTATACTTCCTCAAGTGAAAAGTTCGTATGGCGCACTTCTTCGGGTCGCGAAATCTTCGGGTGAACATGGTGAGATGGCCATGCTTAGTAGACTTATTTAGACGACAATGCTTTAAAGATTCCAGATTAGCAGTGCTCTCAGTGCCGGTTTCACCCGCATAGTTTCCAAGTGCTCGGCTGGCCCTATTTTTGATTATTGACTACCAATTTTTTTTTGAAGTGAAAATTTCATTAGGCGCGCTATAGACAGAATTTTCATGGGCTGTGAAATGGATTCATCAAATCGTCACGCTCGGATATGATAATGGATCGGATCGGATATGAAATCTTCGGGTAAACTCGGTAAAAACGGCCAGGTAGGTACCAGGGCAACAGAAACAGCAAAGAGTTTCGATTACCTACCTCCAACAGCCCAGCGTTTATCTCCAGATACCAGGACAACAGAAATATAAAAGAGTTGCGTTTGCCCCTAGGTACCAGTACCAGGGCAACAGAAACACTAAAGAGTTGCAATATTTTGTACAACTTCGTTCCATCAGAATGTCCGTCGCGCGCGCTGTCATCGTAAACAGCCGTAAACAGTCGTCTTGATGTTAAAATTAGTTAAAAATAGTAATATTTCGTTTTAGGTGAATATAGTTCGCTAAACGTGTAAAAAAGAGATAGTAGTATAGTAATAGTGTTAATTGTTAATGATTTAATCGCGTAAATACCTTTTTACTTGAAAATAATAGCTGTGAAAGTGATCCCTAAAACCGTGGAGTAAAGTGCATAATAAAGGATTTGGACTGGACTGTGGACTGGTTAGTGTTATTTACTTAGTAAAAATAAACGAGGGAACAGTGCTAAAGACTCAGATTTAAAATTAAAAGTAATAAAATCTCTTAAATAAAGAAAATAGTTTGGAACATTTGTTTACATAACCCTCATTTTTTGTATTAAATTGAATTACGAAGTGGACTTATAACAGTGCTAAAAGAACTCCGTACCTACCTGTTGTTACTACGACATAGCAAAAAGTCATCTGCTACAACTAAACGTTAATTTGGACGGTCCTTCCAAGCGCCGTTTAGCTCAACGGTTAACGCCTCTGCTGAACGATCGCTACGTACCGGGTTCGATCCTGACTAAGCCCTGTATACGAAATTCCGTTTTGCTCGTTTTTTGAATTATTTTTTTTCAATTATTTGATAAAACACTTCTTCAATATGAATTGTGCTGCGTGCTGCGGTAGGATTGCTGAAGATAATGAAAAATATTTACGTTGCACTGTTTTGAATTGTAAAAAGCCCTATCACCTATTATGTACCGGCGAAAGAAATTTGGAGGACATAGAAATCGCGAGTTACATTTGTCCCGAATGTAGATGTATAGCAAAAAAAGGAGGCGACAACAGTCTTACTCCGGTTGGCGTCTCTAAGAAACAAAGAGACCCCAACGTAACGATCCGCACCAAACAAACGCGGGTTCAGAACGTGGACGAGCCAAAAACAGAGGGCACGCGAGAACTGACACTCGAAATTCAGAAACTGCGGTACGAAATGACGACCATCAGGAACCAACTCACACAGTCAAGTTCCCTTATCGATGCGTACAAAGTGAAACTGGAACAATCAGTTTCAGTTATTACCGATTATGATAGAAAATTAAATTCTTCCATGACGACCATAGCGAGCTACGAAAGTAAGATGGCCACATATTCCTCCCGTATGGACCAATTTTTCGAAAAGATAGGGAAGTTCGAGAGACGAGAAAATCGAGCCAGTGCGAACATGACACTTATTGTGCCGCCGGACCCCACACAGTATGCGTCAGTGGCGCAGCGAGGCTCCGCCCCGGGGCGCGCGCCGCCGCCGGGCGGGCCCGCACTGGACGTCAATGCGCCGCCGCCTTGCCAGCTCACGCCGCCGCGCAACCCTGTACCACCGGCGGGCCAGCCCGCGCCGGCCGTAACTGCGCCGACGCCTGGCCAGCTCACGCCACCGCGCAACCCTACACCACTGACGGGCTGGCCCGCGCCCGCCGTCACTGCGCCGAGGCCACTCACGCAACCACGTATCCCGGCGCCGGCCACCGCTGCGCTGCCGCGCCAGCCCACACCACCACTCGCACGAGCACCAGCTCCTACAGCTGCTTCGGCGCCACCACGGAAACGCGGCAAACGCGCCCAGGTGTCAACCACCGAGTCGTCCACCGATACCAACACACCATCAATTGTAGAATCAAAAACGACCAAGCAACATGCATCCACTCGAGATTCATCGTGGCAGACTGTGACGCGGCGTAAAGATCGTTACTCATATACGAGACAAGTCGTACGCGGAAGTGGCACTTCAGACGCGGAGCTAGAAGCAATTGAACGAGTGAAAAAATTACATGTATGCTTCCTGAAGCCGACAACGACTCCAGACACTTTAAAAACGTACATGAACAAGAAAAATCCATGTGTATCATATCGAGAAAATTCTCTTGAAGCATACGCACTATGCATCGTTTGCCGTGACCGTGCCAACAAGCAAATATGAGTTTTTCATGAAAGCTGATAATTGGCCAAGTAGAGTCGAAATTAGTCCTTGGTTTCGACGCGGCGACCGGCGGGCGGTGCGCCCGTCCTCAGATGCCGCAGATAACGCAAGAAACACCGGATCAACCACGACCGCAAGCGCGGGGCGGCGGACGCAACACCACCCCCGCCGCTCCGCCGGCGGCTCCCCTACGACGACAGCTGGCGGCCGTAGTACAAAACTCAGTGTTTAGTATGAACGCGCAATGCTTACCACCGAGACAGTTGACAATATGCCACCAAAACATTAACTCGCTAAACGATAAGACTCAACGATTAGAAGTTCTCTTAGAAACTGATCTTAAGTGCGATGTTCTTGCATTAACAGAACACTGGCTTACCGCCCCGAATTTACAATGTATACACTTAAAAGGCTTCAAGTTAGTGTCTAGTTTTTGTAGAAATAATGTTATCCATGGCGGATCTTGCATCTTTGTAAATGAAGCACTAAAGTGTGTCGAAAACGTTGAGTTATCAGCATTGTCAGTAGAAAGATTTTGCGAAATTTCCGCGATTGACGTTATGGACTTTGACATTACTATCATTTGCATTTATCGCACAGGCCTAGCTCATGTTAGAGGTTTCTTAAGTGGCCTGGAACGTTTGCTCGATAAGCTCAGTGCAACCGATAGAACATTCATGATTCTCGGTGATATAAACATAAATATTTTAGACAACACTAGCGCTGACTGTAAAAATCTGTTTGACTTACTCCACTCCTATGAAGTGAGTTCAATTGTAGACTTCCCTACTCGTATAACAGAAAAGTCACAAACAGCGATTGACCTTATTTTCACAAATGTAGCGCGACAACTTACTTCCGCAAACTCAATAAATACGCTTCTGTCGGATCACTTGGCTGTACGTGGAGTAGTGAAATTTGCTCACTCAACACCCGCACAACTCACTCGCCGCACGCGTGATTTCTCGCAAAATAACCGGTCAAACTTCGTTATGTCTATTGACAGTATAGATTGGCCCGAGGTAAGCGAGAGAAACAAAACCGCTCAAACATTTGTGGTGGCACTGATTAATATTTTAGCAAATAAGTATGATACTTGTTTCCCGATAAAACGAACACCAAATAACAAACGTGACGCGTCGTGGGTTACACCTGACATAATTGATCTAAAATCGTTGTTGTTTGATATTTCAAAATTAGTTGACCAATTTCCTGAGGAAGAGAACTTAATAGCTATATTTGACGATCTCAACAGGAAATACATTTCGACTTTGAATATGTGTAAAACAAATCATTATAGTAGTATAATACACGGAAGTACGAATCCATGTAAAGCTATGTGGGGAATCGTGAACACGGAGAGGGGGAAAAACAATACCCCAAGGTCGAACTGCTCCGAGATCGTAAAAGATTGCAACGGCAGTAAGTTTAGTTCGCCAAAAGATGCAGTAAATGCTATGAATGTTCGGTTTTTAAATGCAGCTGCTGCCTGTGGGGCACCTAAAGCTGATGCTGCTACTGTACGTAAAATATTAGTATCAGCACGTCAAGCATCTGACCGTTCCCTCAGACTAACAAGTTTCTCGGCTGATGAGGTATTCCGTATAGTTTCTTCCAGAATACCCCCAAAAAAGTCAAAAGACATTTACGGTGTTTCGATGGAGCTAATTAAGTTAGCAATTCTGCCTCTAGCTCCGGTTCTCGCCACACTGTTTAATAAGTGTCTTAGAGAAGGCTCGTACCCGTCGTCGCTGAAAATATCGAAAGTGTCCCCGATATTTAAAGGCAAAGGCAAGAGGGACGATATTGATGGATATAGACCAGTATCGATTATACCAGCAATAGCCAAAGTGTTCGAAAACGGCTTGAGTTCGCGATTAGTGGCCTACCTATCGGAAACCAAGGCGCTGTGTGAACAACAATACGCATACCGCGAAGGGAGGTCTACGATTTCTCTAACGCGTGAAGTGATTCGTAGTGTGTTGGCTGCCCGTGAACGTAAAGATCAAGTAGCTGTATTGTGCTGTGACTTATCGAAGGCCTTCGATGTCGCAGACCACAAGACCTTAGCTTTAAAGCTTAAACACTATGGCATAGCTGGGAAATCATACGAGGTATTGACTGACATGTTACGAGGCCGCTCTCAAGTAGTGGATGCTGGCGATGGCAATAATAAATCAGATCCACTGCCTTCGTCTATGGGAGTACCGCAGGGTTCGTCGGTGTCAAATATAATGTTCTCTCTCCTACTAAACGATCTCCCCGATGCCGTAAAGGGTGCAGGCATATTCATGTATGCAGATGATGTGGCTGCCGTAGTAACAGCTCTTACAATAGAGGAATTGGAAGAGAAATTAAATATTGTAATTAACGGCTTAAATTCATGGTTTAGAGCTAATGGTTTTATGTTAAATTCAAAAAAGACTCACTTCGTTCACTTTTGTCTGTCGGGCCATCATACAAAACCACTTAAAGTTTCGCTAAACGGTGTCAGAATTGAGCAAGTACAGAACACCACATTTTTGGGATTCGAGATTGATCGCAGCATGACGTGGGAGCACCACATCGACAAGATGTGTGCTAAGGTCAGCAGTGCGTGCTTTGCGTTAAGACGAATATCCCGAGGGGTGTCTGCGGATGTGTCGCGGGCGTGTTACTTTGCCACAGTGCATTCTCGGTTACAATACGGCGCCGAGCTATACGCGCGCGCTGCCGATTGGGAGCGTGCGTTCCGCGCCCAAAAACGTGCCGTACGTGCTATCGTTGGCGTATCGCAATGCACATCCGTCAGACCATATTTCAAACAGCTTGGCATACTTACGTTACCTGCTATAATGATCTTCCAGGTGGCTGTGTATGTCAGAAATAATCTAGAATCATACAATACGCGAGGAGAGAGACATTCTCGTAACATGCGTAATGCGGATAAGCTGGATGTTATACCACACTCTCTAACGAGGTCACGGAAGTTAACTCACATTATGGGACCTGAAGTTTATAACACGCTTCCCAAAATAATTATATCTGCCCCAAGTTTCGGCAGCTTCAAAAATAGATTAAAGTGCTGGCTTATCGATCAAACTTTTTATAGTTACACCGAATTTTTAGAGAGTGATGGCAAAGTCCTATAAAAATGAATGCAAACATTTGACATGGAACATATTATACTCATATAATGCTTGACAGTTTTCTGTACAATAATTATTATAATACAGTAAAGTAGTCATTTTAAACTTTGAAAATGTATACAATTTGTATGCTCTTTCTTTTGTTTTTATGTTTTTATTAATTGACGTGTAAATTGTACATTTATGAATAAAGTACTTTGACTTTGACTTTGTCCATTGACACCTCCCGAGTATTTTGAAGTGAAAACTTCTTTTGGCGCGCAGGCGCGCTTTTAGACAGATTTTTCGTGGGGTGTGAATTTAAGTCTAGCGTCACTGGCGTCACGCTCGGGTATGATAAGAAATCTTCGGATAAACTCGGGGCCACGCCCTTTGGCCATCTAGAAATGCGTCAGCCAATGGCAAATGCTGAAAGGGCGTGGCCTAACCATCACGGCATGACCATCTAAAAATGCGTGAGCCAATGGAAAATGCTAACGCATTTCTAGATGGCCATGCCATGATGGTCAGGCCACGCCATCCGGTACACCCGTGTAGTTTCCAAAGTAGGCTTCAAATTCTGAGTTATAAGTTTTCACTTCTATCGGCAGTTCCTATGACTGCCAATTTTTTTTTCTATTACGATACTTACAGACACGATGAACCCAACCTGGCTGTGTTGTGACTGGGTATATTGTGAAGATTTCAAGTTGTGACCAAGTTACTATTGCATGGCCGGGATGGCCGCTTGTGGCCGTGCTTTGATGTAACTGACGCGTAAAAGCTCCGAATACCATACAACACGCATGCAAACTGGAGGTCTGTTCATGTGAGGTAGGAGTTATGACGCCCGGGCTCTTAACACGGCCGCAGGTTCATTGAAAGTACCGCGGCCGATGTCCCCTGACACCACTATGCGTCGCACTTTCTGCACCATAGATAAGGCCTTCGAAATAATATGGAATCCGCCATTTTGTGTGGGGGCGGCCATCTTAGTGCGATTTTCATCATAACTAAGAATAATACTAACCCGACTAATTTTCAACAAAAGAAAATCAGAATCGGTTTATCCGTTTGGAAGCTACAATAATGCGCACAAACACATACGTACACACACGCATAACTGTTGCCTGTAAAGTCACCATAATCCTGCCTCGGCCTTTTAACCTGTTCTATTCTATTATTTTTGTTAAGATATTTGTTGTAATATTTGTGGTGGCAATAAAATGTTCACGTATTTTCATCTCCACCCCGCAGTACTTCGAGCAAGACGACCCCGAGCTCTACCTGTCGAAGATCAAGTACGTGCTGGAGACGGACCTGGACGCCGAGTGCGGTACCGAGATCTTCTTCTCGGACGACGTGTACGACACGGGCGGCCGACTCGTCACCACGCACGAACTGGTTCCCACTGGCGCCACCACTAGGGTAAGATCCCACAATCAACCTGGAACTTACAAATGTAGGCTCCGCACCTCTGTTCATAATGTTTAGATTTGTTTGAAATAAGTATTCGGCTAAAGACTCACCCCTTTTGTTGGTATTCTTACTTCCCCACAGAGAGTGATGAGCGTTGCAGTCGGCCGATATTATTATATCCCAGGCGTGTGCTTCGCAGTATTGCACCAGTTCCGCCAGTTCTCTTGAAGGAATTTCTCCCTCGCCCGGCAGGTATACTGATGCTAGGATTAGGACAGTTTGTTTTCCCGTAATGAGTTTCACTGCGGTTAGGTCTCTAGAACATAATTGGTTAAGCAAAGTAGTATTTATACAATTAGGCATAAAAATGCAGGTTCTTGGGTTATCAACAGTAGTGTCGACCATTAACTTACCGCCGATGTTATTTAGGCCGCAGATTCTGTTATTCTGTTCGCGACGGCAGGCCCCGGACACTCGGCCTAAAATCCATACATACGGTGCAGTTGACATACCTACACTCACACAACTACGCATATGTCGTTCGAACACATTTACGCATGTGTGCGTGTCACCTAGGGTTACTAAATTATTTTATGGAATAGCTGTGACTCGTGAGTTCACCTGCCTGTGTTAAGTGACCTATAATCTTACCTAGTTAGTGTTCGATCTTTAATGTAAATATAACTTTCATCAACAATCAGAAGGTAGAAGATTTAAAACAAAATAGGAGATAATAAAGGTACCATGGACAAATTGATTTTTAGTTAAGTACACTTACCCAAAGAGAAAACTTTAATCTGACAATATATTAATTAATCACTCCACATATCGTGTATTTCACATTAGATGGTAAAACTACGTCCATAAGTTGCATTTACACACAGTTCACTATAATCAGAGTATACACTGCACAAACTAATTATTAATTATTTCCATCGCATGTCTCACCACAGTAAAGAACAACATAATTTTTCAACTCAAAACTACAATTTAATTTTGTAAACAAACATTACGAATTGTTGTTACTATGGCCGCCTTGTGGATCTCGTGTCTCGCGGGATAATGTTGCTAGTTCCGGATTTATTTTTTTACTAATTGCTTAAAAAAATATAACTTTTGTATGTTGATAAATAGTGATATATTTATTCGCATTATAGTAAGGATCGCATAAAACTTTAAATATTGTGAGAATAGTGAGTGAGTCTATTATACTCAAATCACATTTTAAGGTTGAAGTCATTACTTAATAATTTATTTGCGCCGAATAAACAAAAATCAGTTTTAATTTCAAATTAAATTCAGAAACTTAATTGACCAAATTTCAACGACGATCATAAAAAACTTGAACAAAAATAAACGAAAGTAATTTTTAGTTTTGTTTTCATGTTTCAAAACTATGATCTACCAAAAAAAAAGAAACATCAAAGGAGACATGGCCCAAATCGTACCCTGACCTCGGCACAAAATAATTGTATCTAATCTCAAAAAAATCTAATAACTGTATGTAAATATATTTTAGGAAAATAAATTACACCACTCCCATAACCCAAATTAGTGGCTAACATGTTTTTTTATCAGTGTAGTTTTGTAGGCGTTTTTTTTTAAATTTCACCAATACTGTTTGCAATCCGATGTAATCATCATCATCATCTTCGTAACATCTTAGCATATACCTCTCTTCAAGTACGCCTCATATCCCAGGCCTATGCTAGTGCTGTGCTTGTGCTAGTACTTGTCCAGATTTGACCCGCGATGTAAGCAAACTGATAATTGAATACAAAGCATATTCTATACCTAAGCATATTCGTGCATTGTTTGATATAATATATCTTTATGACTCAGCCGGTAGATATTATTTTTATATCATTAACACCAAATTATACAATATATTTTGTTCCATAAAACGAGCTTTTGACACGAACTTCTACAAAACTTCTACAGGCAAAAAAACGCAGGTTAGCCACTCAAACGGATGATGATGATAGTTTAGAATATTATTACTAATAACTTAAAATCTGAGGTACATCAAAAAACCCAGGTGTGGCACCTGGGTTTTTTCAATGTGATTTGGGCTTATGTCCTTTGTTTCACAATAAATGGAGCTATTACGTAACAAACATATAAACGAATTGATATCCATCTCCTTTTTTGAAGTTGGTTAAAAATGAAACTAAATCGTAGTAGTACCGGTAGTACTAGAACCGGTAAAGTTTATAAGTCAACTAGCTGTTACCCACGACTTCGTCCGCGCGAAATAAATACTGAGATAAATCAGGCAGTAGGTTTTGTTTACCTATTTGTTTACCCAGACACATTTACGGTTACTAAAAACAGCTTATAATAAAACAATTTTATACAATTTCATCAAAATCGATTCAGTTGAGACATTCGTCCCCTACTTCAACTTCAATTTCATCCCCATACAGTTCGAAATTACAAAATTGCTAGAACAAACATTTATTTGCTTCGTGTCAAGTGCCTATTTACAAAGTTTCATGGTTTTATCTTCAAAGGTTGGGAAATTCCATATTGGCATTCATCCCACATTTCAACCCCAATTCCATCCCCGTACAGTTCGTAATTATAAAATTGCTAGAACAAAGATTAGTTTGCTTCATGTGAAGTGTCTATAAACAGAGCTTCATGGTTTTATCTTCTAAGGTTGGGAACTTTCATATTGACATTCATCCCCCATTTCAACCCCAATACCAATTTCACCCCGTACAGTTCAAAATGAAAAAAAATATGGAACAAACATTTAATTGCTTCGTGTCAAGTGTCTAGATACAAAATTTGATAACTTTGAAAATGACGTATTTTCATCCAACCGTTCATCCCTTATTTCACCCTCTTAAGGGTTGAATTTCGCAAAACCCCGTCTTAGCGAGCGCCTACGTGCTTAAAGGGACCTCCATGCAAAATTTCAGATTCCTAGCATACTACTTACTAAATGAAATCCTATATTCATTGTTCACTATTGACCGACATAATATATACATGGACGCACATAAAAGTACAGATAGTCTAAATATTGAACCTGTTTCTTTTTTTTGAGTCGGTTGAATGCTAAGAAATAATCACTTATCAATAAATCTGAATAGTAGCAATCTTAGTAAAAAAATCCACTAAATTGGCAACACTAGTGACTAGTGACTTCGTGAATTGCGAACTATACTCCGCGCCATCACTCGTTACCATACGGTTTTGGCGCCACTGACGTATTTCACAACGATTAACGAAAGCCGCAGTTTAAAAACATCGAGTTTAATAATTTCGTCACAGGACTTCAGTGTTGGCGCGTACTTCTAACCAGAATAGCTAACACAGTTTATAAAAATGATTCAATCTTTGTAGAAATTCTTATGAAATCAAAAATCTCTTATTGTTTCGTATAATAGACGAAAAATTTGGTACCATTTTGTTAAATAATACAGCATCATGGTGGTATTCTCATAGAAAATTATCGTCCGATATAACCCTTCGTTGAGTGCTTCTCGCGGTGCTTGCGGGGAAGGAAGCTTGAAACTGGCGGGGGGTGGGGAGTGTCCGTTCTATCTGTATTATCTATTCTATGGCGACGGTCTTGTTATTTGTCTCACTCTGCACTCTGCGTAGCGTGGCCGCCGCTATTTGCTTGTGCTGGAGGTTGGTTTGGATAAAAGGAGCTAGGGACTACGCAGGACGTCATCTTCGTCACTGGAGCACCCCTCAATTTGTAGCGGTGAGACTGCTACCTCGTCGCTCTCCCTTCGTTGTGGAGCAGAGGAGGATGGCTCCGGAGTTGAAGACCCTTTTGCCTCAGTCGCACACACTGTGTTAGTCGTTTCGGGTTTTATCCCGGCCGTTGTTGCTTCTTCTGGGTAAAAGAAGCTAATGTACCCACTTCCCGACATGTGGGCTACCCGGCGGTCTCTATCGAGAATGGTCTGCTTTTGATCCTCCGGTATTCCTAGGACCTAGGAATACCGGAGATCAAATACACCTTGACCTAGGATAAGGTGTACCACCTTTTCCCTTGAACCCGTGGTATCATGTTTGTGGTTTTTCGTCTACCGTCATATCGTAGCACCTTGTACCACAGGTTTTGGGCACAAAGGGCCCGGTGCAGTGTGGTACCATCTGTGATGTGGGTGTGAATCAGTAGCCCTGCTTTGAGCCTCTTCATCATTTTTTGTTTGTTTTTTTAATAAAGAGTGACGAGACGAGCAGGACATGTGCCTGATGGTAAGCAACATGCCTGCCACATAACAGCACAGTGACACGCAGCTATTGGAACCGAATGAAGAGTCCAAATCATTACCTAGCACTACACTGCGCTCGCCACCCAGAGATCTGAGATGTTATATCTCTAAGCCCAGTAATTTCTCTGGAAACATTACCCTTCAAACCGGAACACAATAATGTTTGCACATTACTGCTTGGCGGTAGAATGACTGGCAAAGGTGTGGTACTTCCCCAGGCGGACTCTGCGAAGAGTCCTACCACTACATAAATCTCCGACTGTTTGACGACTGCGAGAGTGGTATTGGGTAAGGGTGACTCTATATGGTTGACTGCGCACTCGCACCACATCGCTAATGCCCCGTCCATCAGGAAGGGTCATACGGGGAATTATGGTGCGAGCGACAAATTTCAAATCCAATATGGGTATCAAACGAACGGGTTTGACTAATAGAATACTATACACTATGACAAGTTACAAATCCAAGATGGCCGCACATTACAGAATAGCGAAATACATTTATTTTTTTACTACTCCCTCAATATGGGTACCGAATGAAAGGGCATGACTAGTACTCGTAGAACATTGTACAGTTTACAAATCCGAGGTAGTCGGGGGTAAATCATTTTGTTTTATTTTGTTCTTGTTCATTAATAAAATTGGTCGGTATAGTGATGAGCGACGAGAGACGTAGCTATAAGATATAGGTAGTTGAGCTTGCATGGAACTTCTAATCAAGCTTTTCTTGTTTCTTTATTCGTAAAAGCTGATTTATTTTTGTTTTATTCGTGTCAACTAGGTATCGTAGTTGTAGACCGCCCGAATGTACTCCAACCGTCAAACCGTCAAAAGATTAAATTCACAGTTAATAACTTAATTAATAAATTTAGTTCATTAACTTACCTTACTTACAGGACCGTTTATTCCATTCACAGCTTCGAAGTACCTAGGCAAAAAAAATATCTATTCTGCACAAAATTTAGTCTTTGAGAGGCAAGGTCGTTTGTCAGCTGTACATGCATTAGGGTTGAAGCTGGTAAATTTTACATCAAACTTTGACCCATATTATCTCGTGATCTAACGTGCTGAGGGGAAAGAGACCTTCGGAGATGAAGTCCACATCAGTGTTGGAATGACCTGTAAAAATAGTGTTGGACCTTTCTGCAACACGTTGTATAAGGTGAAGTTGTTGCGACCAGGTGCGGAACTCGAGCAAGGTGCAGTACCTGGACGGGCTGGCGCAGTGGCGGCTGGCGGTGCGGTGCCGCGCCGAGGTGGACGCGTTCCTGCGCGGCTTGGCGCTGCTCGTGCCTGACAACCTGCTCGCCATCTTCGACGAGAACGAGCTCGAGGTGACCCCCCACACCCCCACACACACACACACACCCCTTATAATTTATGATCTAGTAGCTCCTAGACTACTTGAGACTGAAAAAACTTCGACTCAAATGTCAAAATTGTTGGTGTATATTTCTAGTACCTATATTATACATTAATTATAAATAAACGATACCGCTAGAAGCGTTTTGAAATACTCTACTACTAGTATTGAGAATAATAGGGTGTACAAGTAAGGTCGGTGAGGCGACACTTCATATGCCAAAGCGTAAATAACGCACCTACGTAACCGGACACCCGTTTCCCGCCAAATTTGTAAACGTGAGTAACCGCCAATAGCTACTAGCGGCTAGAAGATAAAATTACAGTGTAACGTGTTATACTCATCAAACTTAATCATTTAAACCATGGAATCAACTGTTCAAATAGGCCGTTATAACCCCGTTGAATAATTAGTTTGACCACGAAATTACCCATTCAAATTAAGGCCGATTTAAACTGAACGAACATAGAGCTAGAGCTGGAACAAGAGCATTCTTTCTCGATCTTTTAGTGTAAACGAAAGATCGTTCTTAGCATTTTCCATATTAGATATTCCATAGAATCTTTGCGAACGCAAACAAAACAACGAAAGAATGTTCTACGTTTGTTTACACCAAATGAATTTGATACAGTGGGGATAGAATGAGCATTCGCTCGTCTGATGTAAATCGGCCTTTACGTGTTAAATCTCCGAAATGTCACTTACCATCAGGCGAGTTGGTTGACAAACCAATGGATCTATGCGCGATAAAGAAAAAGGCAGTTTTACCGACATTATAATGTGTTCTAATTCCGAAACGAAAGCAGTTTAATAATGGAATGAAGTGATGATTGTACAGTTGCTGGTGTGCGGTACTGGCGAGGTGTGCGTGTCTGACTGGCGCGCGCATGCGCTGGTGGCGGGCGCGGGCCGCGACTGGGAGCGCGTGCTGGGCTGGTTCTGGGCCGCCGTGGGCTGCTTCACCAACGAGGAGCGAGCCAGGCTGCTGCAGTTCACCACCGGCTGCTCGCAGCTGCCCCCGGCCGGCTTCCAGGTGATACACTAGTACAGTAACACTGGGAGCGGTGCTGGGCTGGTTCTGGGCCGCCGTGGGCTGCTTCGCCAACGAGGAGCGAGCCAGGCTGCTGCAGTTCACCACCGGCTGCTCGCAGCTGCCCCCGGCCGGCTTCCAGGTGATACACTAGTACAGTAACACTGGGAGCGGTGCTGGGCTGGTTCTGGGCCGCCGTGGGCTGCTTCACCAACGAGGAGCGAGCCAGGCTGCTGCAGTTCACCACCGGCTGCTCGCAGCTGCCCCCGGCCGGCTTCCAGGTGATACACTAGTACAGTAACACTGGGAGCGGTGCTGGGCTGGTTCTGGGCCGCCGTGGGCTGCTTCGCCAACGAGGAGCGAGCCAGGCTGCTGCAGTTCACCACCGGCTGCTCGCAGCTGCCCCCGGCCGGCTTCCAGGTGATACACTAGTACAGTAACACTGGGAGCGGTGCTGGGCTGGTTCTGGGCCGCCGTGGGCTGCTTCACCAACGAGGAGCGAGCCAGGCTGCTGCAGTTCACCACCGGCTGCTCGCAGCTGCCCCCGGCCGGCTTCCAGGTGATACACTAGTACAGTAACACTGGGAGCGGTGCTGGGCTGGTTCTGGGCCGCCGTGGGCTGCTTCGCCAACGAGGAGCGAGCCAGGCTGCTGCAGTTCACCACCGGCTGCTCGCAGCTGCCCCCGGCCGGCTTCCAGGTGATACACTAGTACAGTAACACTGGGAGCGGTGCTGGGCTGGTTCTGGGCCGCCGTGGGCTGCTTCGCCAACGAGGAGCGAGCCAGGCTGCTGCAGTTCACCACCGGCTGCTCGCAGCTGCCCCCGGCCGGCTTCCAGGTGATACACTAGTACAGTAACACTGGGAGCGGTGCTGGGCTGGTTCTGGGCCGCCGTGGGCTGCTTCACCAACGAGGAGCGAGCCAGGCTGCTGCAGTTCACCACCGGCTGCTCGCAGCTGCCCCCGGCCGGCTTCCAGGTGATACACTAGTACAGTAACACTGGGAGCGGTGCTGGGCTGGTTCTGGGCCGCCGTGGGCTGCTTCACCAACGAGGAGCGAGCCAGGCTGCTGCAGTTCACCACCGGCTGCTCGCAGCTGCCCCCGGCCGGCTTCCAGGTGATACACTAGTACAGTAACACTGGGAGCGGTGCTGGGCTGGTTCTGGGCCGCCGTGGGCTGCTTCACCAACGAGGAGCGAGCCAGGCTGCTGCAGTTCACCACCGGCTGCTCGCAGCTGCCCCCGGCCGGCTTCCAGGTGATACACTAGTACAGTAACACTGGGAGCGGTGCTGGGCTGGTTCTGGGCCGCCGTGGGCTGCTTCACCAACGAGGAGCGAGCCAGGCTGCTGCAGTTCACCACCGGCTGCTCGCAGCTGCCCCCGGCCGGCTTCCAGGTGATACACTAGTACAGTAACACTGGGAGCGGTGCTGGGCTGGTTCTGGGCCGCCGTGGGCTGCTTCACCAACGAGGAGCGAGCCAGGCTGCTGCAGTTCACCACCGGCTGCTCGCAGCTGCCCCCGGCCGGCTTCCAGGTGATACACTAGTACAGTAACACTGGGAGCGGTGCTGGGCTGGTTCTGGGCCGCCGTAATGCTACTTTACAGTATAGATAAGTAACTAGATAAGACAGATTAAAAACTGTGAACTATAATAATGTAAATGGAAACCGTGAAGCTCAGCAAATCTATACATCCATATCCCTGCAAAACTAACATAAGCAACTAATAAAATAAGTAAGCCCATAATTCCATGCCTAAACAACAAAACATACAACTTGAAGTTAGCTCGTCAATATTTTAGTAAACTTCAGGTTAGTCTTTTTGGGTTGGAGATATTATCTATAAACCAGTGCCAAAGTCTTTGGAAATAGTGAAAAGAGAACAAAAAAATGTTGGGATGAAACCCATTGTACTCATCGTTAACCAAAAATGTTATTGGGCTGTTAAATGGTTTAGGAGCTTCCATATCTTAAATTTAAGAGAATACCTAAAAACGGACCCCCTTCCACTTCCCGACCTGAGATCGCCCTTAAATTATTTTTCCTGTCATTTTTGTCATATTCTCTTCCTTTTACAATGGGTGTTCATACTAGTTTAATACTTTGTAGATGACATAGATGGCGCTAGTTGCATTCTAAAACACGCTAACGATGTTACACCTATAATTTGGATGATCAAACTGTGAGATGTATAAACTACTGGATTTACATAATATAGTGTTGCCTTTTAAATCATAACTTGTTTTATTTGCACACTTCGAAGTTTTTGGGATTTGAACATGGTCCTTCGTATGCCGGTAAGGCATTGAAGTAGACCTGCGTCCGCCCTACACAAGACGGGCAGTGGTACGCTATCGCTGTTCAGTGCCCTGGTGAAGAGGCACCTACGGGTTGGGAGTATCGCGCGTCTGCTGCAGCGTCAAAGTCAAAGTTCTTTATTCATAAATGTACAATTTACACGTCAATTTTAAAAACAAAAAAGAGCATACAAAGAGTATACATTTTTAAAGTTTAAATTTAACATTTTATTGTACGATAATGAGAATCGTACAAATAAGTGTCAACCATTAAAGTATAATAGGTATGTATTTATTACAATTGTAATGAATAATGTCATTATTTTTACAATTTTATTGTAAGTTTCAAGTTTAAGTTTAAGTAAGTTTTAAGCGTCAGCTTGGCAGCGGGGGGAGCACCCCCTGGGACATCCATTCATCGTGAACCAAGCAACCGTGGTAACAAGAGGAGCATCCTATTCAACGTTGTAGCGAAAGTTCTTGTGAGTCTATAGTGCCGTATCTTGAGGACAAAACTGTGAGTACAAAATTGAACCTTATCTATTACCAGTCTCAAACATAGAAAAAATTGTGAGTGATCATTGACTTAGAAAAATTCGAAAAGTAATGCATGGACTTAGAATAATTTAAAAAAAAGTGAAGTGACGGGGAATCCATGCCGGTTTTCGGATAGAAGTTTTTGAGAAACTGTTTATTGGACTTGTGATTTTTTATTGTGTTCTACTTTTGTGTACATTCTTCGACTTCTTCAAGAAACTTTGTGTGCGACGGATATTCTAAAATTATTATTTGTATATCACATTTTTACGTTTATTTAAGTTTGTTGTGTCTTTGATTTTTTTGTGTATTCATTATGGCTGATAAATGTTTAAAACTTCAAGAAGATATAAAACAAAAAATTAATAATACAAGAATTAACTTTAAAAAGTCTCCTAAAGAACGTATTACGTTGGGTTACATTGAGACTCGTTTGGAGGCTATAGATCAGTATTGGTCTACTTTTGAAAGTAATCATCAAAAAATTGTATCCGCTTTAGATGCCAAGGAATTGGAGCAGACTGAATACTTTGCAAATGATACATATTCTGCGGTAGAAGAAGCATACATAGAATATAAAGCTTTATTAAGGGATGTTCTTTTCAAAGTGAAGCAATCGCTTCAGCCACCTTCTGGAACTATCAGTCGTACTGAGAAAGAACCATTGAGCAATAATAATGTAAAGTTGCCAAACATAACCATACCGAAGTTTTCAGGTAATTACTCTGAGTGGAGCAGCTTTCGAGATTTGTTTATGTCTTTAATTCACAATAACTCAAGTATAGATAACGTTCAGAAATTACACTATCTCAAGGGTTCTCTCACAGGTGAAGCAGAATTGTTGCTTAGACATTTTCCATGCACTTCTGATAATTACTATGTATGTTGGAGTCAGTTAGAAGGCAGGTACAATAATAAAAAGTATCTTGTAAATTGTATTTTAAGACGTTTAACAGGTCAAAAGAACCTTACATCAGAGTCGTCCAATGCTATTAAACAGTTGCTGGACACAACTAAAGAATGTATATTAGCTTTAGAAAATTTAGGTATAGACGTAAACTCATGGGATGTAATTGTGATTTTCCTTATTAGTCAGAAACTAGACCCAGAAAGTAGGAAACAGTGGGAGCAGAAAGTATGTGAGTCTAGTAGAGAGTTACCAAGTTTAAAAGATTTTGAAGAATTTCTACAAATTAAATTTCGTTCGTTAGAATTTCTAAATACAAAGGTTCCAAAGGAAGAGAAAGTCTCTTCCAATCATGTTGCTACTACTGTTTCTTGCCTATTTTGTACAGAAAATCACAAACTGTTCAATTGTAGGAAATTTGCCAAGGATGATGTTACCACACGCCGTAGTTTTGTCCAAACTCACCATTTATGTTTTAATTGTATGTCTCCCGACCACTCAGTTTATTCGTGCAATTCGTCTACTCGATGCCGTTTTTGTAAGAAAAAACACCACACTTTACTTCATCTAAAAACTTTTAAATCGGTTGTTGGCGAAGCCACAACTGATCAGCATCCAGAAAGTCATGTTGTAGCTACGGTAACTGAAACAACATCGTCATCTTCTGAGGCAGAGAGTGTAGATCCAGATTCAGAATCACATATTGTTTCGTGTTTCTTAAATACAAGCAGTCAAGTACTTTTACCAACAGCAATTGTGAAGGTACCTTCAAATAAAACTAAAACTGTTCATGTGTTTAGATCTTTGTTAGATCAAGGTTCTCAAGCTTCCTTTATCACCGAAGCTGCAGTTCAGCGCCTTGGTCTTAAGAAAATACCAGGAACAAGCTTAGTCACAGGTTTAGGCGGCGACCAAGGTTCAACATTATCATCGAATAGTTCAGTATTGGTAAAAGTTCAATCTCGTCTAGACCCCAGTTTTACGTTAACCGTTAAAGCTCATGTTTTAAGTAAGCTCACCAGTTTTCTTCCAAGTAAGAAAGTCATGGCTCACGTTTTTCCGGCTCTATCGTCTACGGAATTAGCAGATCCATCATTTGACACACCCAACAAAATAGATCTACTCCTGGGTGCTGAGGTGTACAGCCAAATATTATTAGATGGTTTGGCCAGGGACCCGCCGGGATCAGTGATTGCTCAAAACACTCGACTCGGTTGGATCCTCTCTGGCAAAATACAGGATCAGCCTAACAAACAAGATGATAGATGCCATAACGTCATAGTAAGCATGCATTCAATGCGCCTACATAAGGGACAGTGATGTGTATATTAAAGAGATTCCGGTACGTTGAAGCAAGGTCTCACCTTAGCAGCAAACATTTAACACACGAGGAAGCAAAGTGTGAAGAATTGTTTGCCCAACCAACTACCAGAAATAAGTTCGGTCGTTTTATCGTTAGACTACCACAGTACTACAGTATAAAGATGTATTATAATTATGTAGAGGTATAAATGAATATTTTTCTATAAGTCATCAAAGGGTAGAGATGCCTGAAAAGAACGGTTCTCCCGCGGTTTGTTTGCGACATCACGATGTAGTACGTCAAGATAGGACTGCTTCTAAGCTTTACGTGGGTTTTTGAAGAATCTTGCTCAAGCACAAACGGAGTGTCATTAAACACTGATTCAATGGTAGGGCCCCATTCTCCAGCTCGAACTCAGGCACACAGTAATGTACTAGCATTGCTATTCAACTACACTTAACGCTGAGATGGTTAAGATGTACAGGTAAGTTAAAGTTGCAGAGGAGGACGCAGACTATTCGCGCATTCTATGGCGTAATAGTCCAAATGTTGAGTTACAGCATCTCCGTCTCTTAAGAGTCACATTTGGAACCTTCTCAGCTCCATATTAAGCCGTTCGAGCTCTGCAGGAACTGGCACACACTGAAGGTGCTCAGTTTCCCTTGGCCTCTACCAGAATGCTAAATGAGTAAATGAGTTCATGTGAGGATGTCACTCGATTGCTAAAGGTGTCAAAATTTATTTATAAGTTGAGTGTTGGTTGTCTGAACAAACACTTGAACCGAACTAGCTATTTGGAGTAATTATCACTAAACATTCCAGTCTGGACAACCTTACCCGTGTGGTAACACTTACATCTAAGAACAGTGTATTTAGGACAGATGTCAAGGCTTGTTATTTTGTCGGTAACGGATGCTAGATATTTAATACAGTTTTTAGATAAGCATTTTTGCTATTTAATTTGCCTGTTATATTCGTTTGTATTTTTGTTTAATGGACATGGTCCATGGCGGCCGGTATGTTCATACTAGTTTAATACTTTGTAGATGACATAGATGGCGCTAGTTGCATTCTAAAACACGCTAACGATGTTACACCTATAATTTGGATGATCAAACTGTGAGATGTATAAACTACTGGATTTACATAATATAGTGTTGCCTTTTAAATCATAACTTGTTTTATTTGCACACTTCGAAGTTTTTGGGATTTGAACAATGGGTCTCATCCTACTGTTACTTTGGGGATCCATTAATTACGTGAGGTGTTCAAGGGGGGGAGGGGGTCCAGTCAAATCTCATTTAGGGGAAGGGATGATCTCGGCAAATCACACGTCAATTTTTTTCCCAAAAAAAAAATTAATTCTGTAAGAAAAACTGGAAAAATTTAGTAAAAAATGTGTAAAATTCTCACGAGAACGTTGAACAAAATCTCACCAAGAAGAGAAGGGGGTATCGAAAAGTCGTCAAAATTACCTCACGTAATTTATGGATGTCCCCCACTTTTTGGTTTCAGACATAAATATCATCGACTCTGGTCTACTATTCTATGATTGAAGTTAGACTTCTTATCACGAGGTATAAAACAGAAGAAGTATTTAACTTTGTGTGTGTCTCGCAGGAGCTGAACCCGCGGTTCCAGATCACAGCTGCGCCGACGTTCGGCGCGCTACCGACCGCTCACACGTGCTTCAACCAGCTGTGCCTCCCCGACTACGATACCTACGAGCAGCTGGTGCACGCGCTACTGTGGGCCATCAACGAGGGCGGCGAGGGGTTCGGCATGATATAACCGCGGTACGTGCCACTGCGACACTTTCAACCAGCTTCAACCGTGATATAACCGCGGTACGTGCCACTGCGACACTTTCAACCAGCTTCAACCGTGATATAACCGCGGTACGTGCCACTGCGACACTTTCAACCAGCTTCAACCGTGATATAACCGCGGTACGTGCCACTGCGACACTTTCAACCAGCTTCAACCATGATATAACCGCGGTACGTCCCACTGCGACACTCTCAACCAGCTTCTACCGTGATATAACCGCGGTACGTGCCACTGCAACACTCTTTCAATCAGCTTCAACCGTGATATAACCGCGGTACGTGCCACTGCGACACTTTGAACCAGCTTCAACCGTGATATAACCGTGGTACGTGCCACTGCGACACTTTCAACCAGCTTCAACCATGATATAACCGCGGTACGTCCCACTGCGACACTCTTTCAACCAGCTTCAACCGTGATATAACCGCGGTACGTGCCATTGCAACACTCTTTCAACCAGCTTCAACCGTGATATAACCGCGGTACGTGCCACTGCAACACTTTCAACCAGCTTCAACCGGCTGTGTCTACGACACGTACGCTTTCACACACTTTCTAACAGACTTCGTTACGGCTGGTCTAGTTCAGCGTATGGCAACTGCCGATCCAGAGCCCCTGGTTCAAATCCCACATCCACCACTATCTTTTCAATGTCGTGTGCGTAGGAACCGCTAACTTAAAAACGGTGAAAACGTCACGTCGTGAGAAAACTGACATGTTTCTTGAATCTTTCGGGGTCTTGTGTCATCCGCCAACCTCCACTGGGTCAGCGCGGTGGATTGTGACTTAACTCTCTCCTTGCGAAAGAAAGCTCCGGGCCCCAGGAGTGGGAACAATTAGTGCGCTGCATCTGCTTGTGTAACAGACTTAAAAAAAGGTTATATTTTAACAGATTTCGAAAAGAAGAAAGTTCTCAATTCGACTTTAATTTTTACCGTCATCAGGGTAGCGATTCTAAATCCATTCGGTTGCATCCGACACGGAATCTCATCTTTCGGTCTTTGTCTTATCTCTTTAGCATGACAGAGTCCGAGATATGAGATTCCGTGTCGGATGCCACCGAATGGATTTAGAATCACTACCCAGGTTGTATATCGCGGCCCCTCCGATTGAATCACCTTATGGGTGCTGTTTTTTTGTTTGTTTTTAAGTGAAAACTTCTTGCGGCGCGCCACAGACAATTTTTCGTGGGCTGTGAATTGAATTCTAGCGTCACGCTCGGGAATGATAAGAAATTTTCGGGCGGACTCGGGACCATGGACATTGGCCATCTATAAATGCGTCAGCATTTCCCATTGGCTATCTAGAAATGCTAACGCATTTATAGTTCATATCTAACTGTTATTTTAAGATTTCAACTGTTATTTTCAGGTTCTTCGACGATTACGAATACCGAACTGCTGCTTCGGATCATCGGCAATAGCGGCTTGATTTGAAAATGAGTGCTTCAGCATCATATGATAACGGTATCTGTTATCAGGCCTCTCAATGCGGCTGTAGAAGGTATATGTTAACCTAAAACTGTAAATAGTTCTGTGACCTTATATTAAAACGGGTGAGATTACAAACCTACGATTGGTTAGATTCTCTTACAGTTCTATAACTGATAACAAAGACAGAAAAGATTATCACCACCAAACAATTACCTAACACATTAATAAACGCTTAAAGATAACTACCGTAAGGTATATTATCGTCTAAAACTCTGATTATGTTTAAGATGTTTTACTTGGAATGACCATTCTATTTTCTTTACTAACGGCCGCCCCCTTCGCTTCGTTCGGTGTGAACTACTAATGTAAAATAGTCTATAACAATTTCGAATATTGTACATTTCAAACTTTGAAAGGTTTTTGACGTGATAACGTCTTATAATTCGATGAAGCCGGCTGCACGCCCGCAAAACATGACGTCATGTAACGTTACCGCCATAGAATAGATAATATTTACCACCGTTACCTTGCCTTATTACTTTTCGCACCATCTAGTGAGTGAAATGTGTATTACGTTCAAGGAGTCTGTCCATGTTTTAGAAAAGCGACGATATGAAGTTAAGAACTTGTGCTAGTACAATGATGTACCCAGAGATGGTGCTTTGAACAGCTTTTCTTAAGACGTTGTCACGTTCAACTATCGTCAGTAAACCGACTTTACAGACAACCATTTTTTTCAAGTAGGTTTTGGTTCCGAAAATTGCCTCAAATAAAATAGGTACTAATATTTATTTTTAAGAAAATGGTAGGTAACTGAAAGCAGTTCACAAGAATAAGAATACTTATTAATATATAAACAGGGCCAGATATTACGTGCCTAGACTTAACTAGTGGTAACTTAACCCACACTACTGATGAACATACAACATCAGTGCTTTTTCTTCAAAATGCTAGTATAGATAATATATACATTTTTAGTATAGCTTACTTCGTAGCAAACAGTGGAACAAAGCACAAATGTAAACTTCCCATTGGTTAGTACAATCGTTTGCTTGTAAACATTTGCCCAATATTTGGTCAAATACATCTAAAAAGACCAGTAATGTACATGCAATATATTCATTGCAAAGTTCTATGTGATATAATATGTATTCATTTATTTTTGTGTATATTAATGTGAGATGATGTGTTATAAATGTAGATCTTCTTTTATTAAATAAGAATAAGGTAAGAGCCTGACAGTACGGCCGTTTGTAGAAGAACACTCTGACGTGTTATTATTTAAGACATTGTTATCGTGGATCAAGTTCCCGATATTTCGACGCAGTTTCATGCATCGATATAAACCATGGTTTATAAAGTTTATATCGATAGTTTCATGCACTACGTTCACGGAAAACTGACGGACAACAAGGTTGTCACAAAAGTTTGTAATTATTAGCAGATACCCCCGATCGAACTATCCCCATTTTCAGACTTTTAAGACGATAACTATACTGTTGAATTTAAACTTAAATCTCTACTAAACTAACTACTCACTTCACTTCATCGACTTCAGAGAGTTCATCTCGAAACAGTCGTGTACTGTGCTTATGTGTAAGTTTAATATTAGAAAAATGTCATGCTCATGCTGCAAGAAATTACCAATTTTTCTAATATTAAATGTTAGTTTTCTCTAATTTTAGAGAAAATTATAAAAATCTTGTACAATTACTATGTATAAAATATATGTTACCGTGTAAGGAAAACTAAAAATTCTCGTTCAACTAGTCATAATTTATGTAATTCACTTAAAACAATATTTCTATATTGTTTAATTTTCGAGGCGTGTCTAATCCAATCTATCAATAAATGTCTTAGCATATGAGGCATTTTTGACACGATTCATTTTGATATATTTTCTTAATGGGACTTAGATAGTCGGCCTCAAATTAGAGAGGTTAGCGCAGAAGGCGGAGTGTGCTACTGACCCAAATTAATTTACATTTTTTCTAGTGTGTTCGATTGCTGACCTGATTGCTCAAGAGAGAGCAATGTGTCCAAAATTTTCAATTAGATTAAGTATTACCACTCTCGTACACAGTTTGTTAAATTATTAGTATTTTTATGAATGTATTCTGTACATATAATTTACTATGTCCTAACCCTTATAGAGCCTTCGACGACACGCCTCTCGCAAGTAGTAGAGTCGTACGGAATCCTGCCAAAGACAATGTCCACCGCCAGGAATTGATGATCGAATGACAATAAGTACCAAATGTTACCGGCTAGGTTATCGTCCGTGGATTCTTATTTCAATGAGAGCTTTTTTAAAAAAAGTATGTACCTATTTCGTTTACATAATAATGGATAGGTGGCGCATGAATCGGCTCGAGTCTCAAAATAAAAGACACCATCAAAACAAAAATAACGAGTCCTTTTCAGAAATAATGTACCAACTTACGTATCAGATGGCGGTATGTACTATTTGATATTGACCTTATCGTTTCTGACAGTTTTTTATAGCGCCATCTATGGAACACCACAAAGACAACACTTTTTGTAAAAGCTCTCATTACTATTTATAGTTATTTATCTCTTTATACACACTTCGATAATAATTATTTGACAAACGTTACTATTTAGGTAAACCTTGTATAGTAAATTCTATCTTAACTCATTAAATATTTGTATTTAAGACGTTATACCAAAACGTAGCGGTAAGAGAGATATATTGTAATACGTACACGAAAATGTAGCAAAGAATCTGAAGATGAATCTCAAAGAAAAAAGAGTCTGGATACGTAGGTATATTTTACAAGGCCCAACGCAGAACTATTATTTGACACAGTAGGTATATCTCACAATATTGCCACTGCTGGGACCTGGAACTCGGGGTGTTCTCTCATAAAGAATGAATAAAAGTAAAAATCCACCTCGCTGGCCAAGTGCGGATCGGCTGATGACGTAGGTACCTATGTCCTCGAAAGGTGTATTTTTTAGAATATGTGAGAAAACGGTATTAAGTAATATAAACATTTTCTGTCACGAAGTCAAAATGAATACCAAAAGGCAGGGCCAGATTTAGGAGAGGGCAAACGGGGCATACGCCCCGGGGCCGCCACAAACGGAGCCCTACACTTCGGGAAAAAAATATTCAAATTTCGACTGTAAACATATTTTTATTGAGGGGGGGGGGTATTTCAACGTACCCTACGAAGCTCCGCCCCGGCTCCGCCCTAAATCCGGCCCTGCCAAAAGGTATCTTTTGAGTCGAGTCTGATTATTTTATCTTCGACCATGTACTTACATCGTCTCTTACTATTATGTGTTTGTGTTCCAATGCGGTCTTAGTCCCCTTAAAAAGTATACTTTTGTTCTGTTTTGCGTTGGGCTCAGTTTTATAACGATAACCTTACAATGTAACCAGCGATTACACGTAAAAAGACATTAAAACTCGTTATCTTAAAATCTCACTAGATGTCCACATGTATATTGAAGTGTAACTCGCACAATAACTTTAGGTCATAAAGTCCAGATATTTATATTTAGTCAGTAGTTGTTGTTTAAGCGTGTTTTATTTAGAGTGTAAATATTAATAAATTGTTTCAATTCACGTACTACAATGTAAAACACCCTCTTCTGTAAAGTATTTATACAAGATGTCGCTTATAGGTACCTACTTACTTACAGGATAAAATAATCATTCTACCCTCGAATTTAGCAACACATAAACTCCGGGGTCCGTGACCTTGTCATTTGGGTTCTTTCCATACAACAGCACAATATTTCCCTGTTAAAATTAACACATTTAAACGAAGACTGTATGTATTTGTGGCATTCTGTATAATAGGGTCGCATATCGCATGTTAGACAGTCGCTCCCGAACCCAAAAAGAAACGTAAAACTTTCGACAAGTACTAATATCGAATAGCCGATATTATTTGATAATAATGTGTGATGTTGCCATTCTGCTCAAATTTAAGACGACAAAACTATAGATTGCTCTTTTTAAGTGCGACGGCATATTAGTTTCATTTTATACGAAGTGAACCGGGTGTAAATTAGTAGTTACTTTAGAACCTTCACTTTATCAATTGTAACTTCATTTATGTAGTACAAACACACGTGGCCTAAATAAGTCTATGCAAAACTCAATTTCCGTATGTTAAAACGTACTTTGTATGTTTTTGTGTGTAAGAATGTCAAATGTATAAAATATGTGTATGTATATGGTAATTAGCTGCAACTATAGTATACTGTGCACAGTAGCGGTCTAAACAGGCATAACGCCCATTAAACCCTTGAGGAAAGTGATAATAAAAATATAATTTAAAATAGATACTCACTGTGAGTAGCTTCTTTCTAAATTTCGTTGAACTTGAGTTTATTTCCTTTGAACTCGTTGAATCTCTTTTTTTGGCAGACAATGCCTAAGCGAAAATGCCGGTTGTGCTCTCTCAGAGATAGCCAAAGACACTATAAATAATCTATCAAATGTATGGCGATATAATTGCCATCCTTTGAATATGTACAACAGGCATATTACTGTAGGATTGGGCAAATTCATGTGTCCATTAATATCAATCCCAATATGTGGTACAACCGCTGTGTTCAACTGGTAACACTAAGGAGAAGTCTACTTATGCTCCAACTGGTTTTACCAAGGGAAGTGACCTGGCAAGCGACTTACATCTTGTCTTACCATGTATTAAATTCTATTGAACATTCCTCAGTACTAAATAACTCCAAATTAAGCAAAGCTTGTATAATGGGGGCCAGATAGCTGATATAATACACAAAACAAATATTTGGTAAGACAAGGTAAAACGTAACGTCCTATTCAGTATTTAAAAAAAAAACAATATTGGTGGCAAACCACGGCCTATTGTGTGACTCATTCTTAGTGATATAATTACACTGTAATTATTGTATTAATAATATTATCTGTTGTGTTTCGTAAGCTAGTCATTAGTTTCTCTTTTAAAACTGTGTTCTTGAAATATAATTTCATTTTGTAACTTGAACTAGTGCATCGAGCCTCTGTAGAGTATGTGTAGTTAGAGTGTGACAGGATCCAGTGTGACTCGTTGTGAATAAACGTATGGAAAAGTTAAAACATTACTATATTTTTGTGTATTTGTATAGTGAAAAACAATACAACCAAAAAGGCCGCGATTTAGTGCTGAATGCAGAAAGCCTTTACTGAGCCGAAAGAGTCGCGTTCAGTTCATCATTATGTAGAACTTTAGCTTTCGTACAAACGAATAAGCGTCTTGTAAGCACGATTTTTGTAACGCGACCGGGATCCGAATCGAGAACTAATTTAGTATGTCTACAAATCGTGATCAAGTCTTCTGTACGTTTTCGTTCTTCTGTGTCTTTACGTTGTAAAGTTATAGTTTATTTAGCAAATACTCGTCCGTTTTATTTGCTAAAAACAAGATTGTAAAAGCCTATTGGACTAAAATAATATTCTTTCTAACATTATCAAGTGATAAAATGTTTGTTGCATTCCGACATGTTGATATTTTGTAGTTGAATTATTGTTGATTAGCAATTTAAGACTGAAAATAAATAAATTGTCTCTTGACTTCAGCATTTTCATTCGAAATGATCCTCTAGATCCAGAAGCATTTTGCTTTGAGAACTGGGTTTACTAGAATAAACAAGCGCGGTTCATCGCATCGTCGCTTATTACCAGTGGTCAAGCGCAAACCTATTATTATAGCTCAGTAGAGGCAGACATTGAAATAGAAAAAATCTGGGGAGCGATTTTTTTTTTAAAACGTCTGGGAGGGTTATTGGAAGTATAAATCTCGATTTTCTAACTAATCCCGGTAGAGGGTTCGCCGCCATCTTGTTTTAAAGTTTTTGTGAAATAACTCGTTAATTTTCAACTTTAGAGCAAAAATGATCGTAACCAAAGTTGTTGGAAATTTAATTTCTCACAAGTTTGATTCTTGTCATTTTTACGCTAGAATCACCTTCTTCGGCGTTTAAAAAAAAGAAATCGCTCCCCGGATTTTTTTCTATTTCAGGCTAATTCTGCCCCGACCGTACTATTATACAATTAATAAAGAAGGAACTTCCTTCCTTACAAACATTGTTTTAGCTATCACGATTTTATTTCATACAAAGTTTTACATATTTTAATGCGCTTGGAAGAAATTGACTGTTGAATGAATGGGTTAAGTGAAAACTTCTTTTGGCGCGCCATAGACAGATTATTCTGGGCTGTGAATTGAATTCTGGCCTCACGCTCGGGAATAATAAGAAATCTTCGAACCCGGCACCATAGCCATTGGCCATCATTTCTAGATGACCATGGCCACATCTTCCAGTTTCTCCCGCGTAGTTTCCAAAGTAAGCTATAAAAATCATCTTATTCTGAGTTATAAGTTTTCACTTCTATCAGCAGTTCCTATGACAGCCAAGTTTTTTGACGATACGCTAACACCGGCAGCTAAAGGACATGATTAGTTAGCCGACTGTCTCTTCAGAGGGAATTTTTACGCATCGTACCTACGCACACTGACACTGAAATTCGGCACTCTTTTACCCCCGGCCAGCCACCAGTCAGGTCTACCCCTTGTTCCTACCTACCAGGTCTACCCAGGTGTTCCCACCGCACTACCAGACTGCACTACCGGTAGGTGTCGTGGGGGTTTTTTTCCCTTCTGCACTATACTTAGCCAGTAGTGTCGAATGAAAAAAGTGGGGAATTTGTAAAGGTCTTAGGTCCATCTTCGTTCCCATCGACTTTACTATGTACCAAAACGTTCTACCAGTAATGCCGTAGGAAATATTTCTGCACTACCCGCCAGCATCGGCATGAGTAATTTATAATAGGTCTTCTTACATGCGTGTCACTGTGCTGTTATGTGGCAGGCATGTTGCTTACCATCAGGCACATGTCCTGCTCGTCTCGTCACTCCTTATTTAAAAAAAAAACATTAGTAGCGCAAAACCGCCCCTGTAGAGGTGGATGGTGTTGTTTCGCGCTGCGTTTCCGCTGCTGCGGTGGTGTTTGGTCTGTTAGGCTGAAGTGCTTTCCTGACCGCGCGCCTGTTGTGGCGACTGCGTTCTGGTCCGCTCTTCTGCCCCTGGGTTTGGCTGTCAGCCTTCGAGTGGGTGGACTCCCTTTTGCAGGGGCGCCTATGCGCGATTAAAGTCCACGGCGACTTGAAGGAGGGTTGTGTTGCCGGTATAGCCTTCATGAGGCCTGATAGATCCAGGCTGGAGCCTGGCTGAGAGCACAAGTTGCCCCCCCCCCCCTCAGAATACGAGGGGCAGACCGAGCTGGGCTCGGTGAGGGATTCTCCACTGGCTGAGCCAGTGGTACCCTCCTGGGGTAAAATCTTTTTACGTTGTGCCGACATTAGGGTTTTTGAGCTGGGTTTTAGAGAAAAAAACTCATACACAACCTGCCCTTGGTATGTGTGGCGCAAACTTTTTGGGGGTATTTGGTGCCCCAGGGCCTTGCTGGCCCAGGAGGTGGATATGTGCCGCCACGGATCGGCTTTGATGGGTTTAGGAGAAAGGAGTACAAAATAGGAGAAGGAGTTTGTGAAAAGGATTCAGTCAATAGGTTTGAGTGGGACAGGGACGATTGTAAGGTAATGGGAATTGGATTATTGTACAAAGGAGTTGGGATATATTATGGTGGGGGAGATTGGTGATTGGGAGATTGGGGATTAGGGTAGGGGAGTAGGATAGGGGTGTTGGGATAAGAGGAGAGGGCATTGGGAT
This sequence comes from Ectropis crepuscularia, assembly GCA_963693475.1. Classification (NCBI taxonomy): domain Eukaryota; kingdom Metazoa; phylum Arthropoda; class Insecta; order Lepidoptera; family Geometridae; genus Ectropis; species Ectropis crepuscularia. Next base: position 25,621,972 of record OY856342.1, read on the forward strand.
AGGAAGTGGGGGTCGGCCAGAGGTTTTTGTTATACCAATTACAGAGGGTAATTGGCCTAGTAACAGGCGCCAACCTCGAGAAGGATAGTCCACTGGCCTTGTTTAGGGGATCGTCGCGACCTGCGCTACTCCCGAAACCATTTGCCAAACCCAATATCGGACAGATACTGGGAGTAGGGGAATTATCAATCAAATAAATTTGGTTGATCATCCCCCCGCCCTAAACTAAACTAAACTAAACGTGAGTCACCCGTGTATTTGTTTTAAAATGTGTAATAACCACGTTAGTTTTCATTCTTATACACTACATATATCGGATGGTTCCGACCGTCCACCTCCTGAGACCACCTGGGTGAACCACAGGAAGCTCTTTTTTTACTTTGTTCACCTGGGTGGACCTTTGGACATATTTATTTCGCATCGCCCACCTTTTTAAATAATCAAATCGGACCGGTTAGGTTACACAGGGTCCAGCTTAGCTATTCTAAACCCAGTCTTAATAAATATACACTCGAGGGGTAATAGATCAGGGTTTTCCGCACGGTTCCTTTGTACCAATCGTAAGTAAACGACAAAGAGAATGTAAATTACTACGTAAATGAGGTGTGTGAAGCTATGTAAACAGTGATGTGTCGCAACAAAAGTACATTTCCACAAGAGTGACCAGCGACCGCCTAACTAGAAACGTTATGTTTTGACACTTATTGCTCTCTTTTCTTGCCGCTTGAAATGACACCGCAACGGCAAAGCTAAAGTCGATTTAGTTAGGTAGTAGAAAGGCCGTGCTTTCGGTGTAAAGCGTTTGTTCTAACTCTATACGTAGTAAGTATATAGGTATTATGTAAACTCTTTGGAAAGTAGCAAAAGACTAGATGGAGTCGCGGTGCTCAGAGCGGTGGGTTCCCAACGAGTCACACCAAACGAGTCACACTGTGACTCGTTGGGATTTTTTTTCCCAACGAGTCACACTAGCGTAACAGTGTGACTCGATGGGAATATAAACTAGTAAAGAAAGTTGCAACGAGTCACAGTGTGACTAGTTGGGAAAAAAGTCCCATCGAGTCGCAGTGTGACTGGTTGGGACTTTATCATGCGGGAGAAGTGATCATATTGAAATTGGTAAAATAAATTAAAAATGAGTTATGAGTCACATGTATTCTTTTAAAATAACAAAACCAAACAATTTTTTTAACAATAAAAATTCACAGTCTTTCTCTACGTACTTATTTTCTTAATAGTTTTTCTGCTTTTACGATTTACAATTTAAAACTTTTAGATCGTTTTTGCCTTCAATTTGTACACAAATGCAAGGGAGTAACGTGATGAATCTAATATATTTTAAAATTGTACTTCTTTTGGTGCATAAGTGTAAAATGATGAGAATATTTTTTACGATACGCGCAAACACTGTCACGAAAAACTGATTCCCCGTAGTTGGCTAGTAAACATTGGACCTAACTTCAAGTTAATACTTCTTTGCATTGAAGATAATCTTATATATAAAATTCTCGTGTCACAGTGTTTGTTTCCTTACTCCTCCGAAACGGCTTTACTGATTTTAACCAAAATTTATATGCATATTCAGTAGGTCTGAGAATCGGCTACTAGCTATTTTTCATACCTTTATTTAAATGGCAAAACAACGTTTGCGGGGTCAGCTAGTATCTTATATATAAAATTCTCGTGTCACAGTGTTTGTTTCCTTACTCCTCCGAAACGGCTTTACTGATTTTAACCAAATTGTATATGCATATTCTGTAGGTATGAGAATCGGCTACTAGCTATTTTTCATACCCCTAAGTGACAAGGGTTGTTCACTAAGGCAAAACAACGTTTGCGGGGTCAGCTAGTATTTCTATAATTGAAGTTAGAATTTTTCACACGAGAAATAAAAAGAAGAAGTATTAACTTTTTACGTGCGTATATAAGTACACACACACTTCTTTTCTCAAAGCTCGACAGTAATGATTGTCATAAAAGCAACGTAAAATACAACTAGAGATCAAACAAAAGAATAAGATATATTACACTCTCTTAAATGTTTAGTCGTAGTAATAATTTATTGTTTGGAAAAAAAACCAACATCGGTTGTAGAATATGTAAATCATGAGGGTCCATCGTGTGGCAGAGAGAGAAAGAAGTTAATTTGTCTTTTGTTTGTCGTCAATCCCTTTTGGGCTCTAGTTACCGAAAGGCTTACGGTTTCACGTATGATTTCAAGTACTCTGTCATGGCGCTGTGAGTAATGACCCCTATTAAGGAGCACCTTGCATCCCACCAATATGTGCCTTGCTGTACATATCGCCTCACCACAAGTATAGCAAAGGCAGGAGACCAGTCATATAGCACGGTGTGCCACTTCAGAGCTAATGGGATACAAAATTCACCTATGGTTATTCACCACTCACTTTGCATCACAATCAAATTTAGGTACTTAGTTTATAAAATTCAATAAATATCATAATAGCCTTTTGCCTAATTTCGCAAAATTTCTAAAATATGTCCCACTGTTACTTCACCTTGAATTAATTCCAGCTGGGCTTCTTGGATAAGTTCGTCCTTTAACATAGTTTTGTTGGCTCTTTTACTTTTACTTTTTATTGCATTTGTCTGTTTTATGTCATTTTAAAAAAAATATAATGACAATTCACACACAACACCATCTGACCCCAAACTAAGTAAAGCTTGTATGATGGCGACCAGATAGCTGATATAATACTTATATAGTTTTAAATACATACTTATTATCACAGAAATCTAAATAATAAGGTAATAGAAATGGCATAACTCTCAAATTACTTGCAAAACGCTTGTCGCCACATTTCCCCTACCCCCGCGATCACTACTACATGCGCGTAGTATTCCAATAGAGCTCCACTCACACACCAATAGCTGCACATTATCAACCTGGATCTGTGATTGCACCACACACATCCATAAACGCTTATCAGTGAACCTACTAATACATTGAAAAATTAACAATTTTTCACATATACGCTAGTGCTTGACAAAAATTAAAACATATCGATATTTCAAAGTACGGTCCAATTTTAACATTCTATAAAGGTTATTATTGATTTCATTAATAAGGTGTATTACACTACAACAAAGTCAATATGCCTACCTATAAAATAAGTGAGTCACATGGTATACTATTGTTTCGAAAACTGAACTATGTAATTCTGACACCACATGGGCTTAGGTATAGTTGAAGAACAAAGGTTGTTGTATATTTTGTACATCGAGCAACTCGATCTTCCGCGCAAGCACGGAAGGGAAGTAGCCTTTGCTAAAAATTATTGTTCAAATCTTTCTGTCATTTCTTGCGGGAGGGGAAAGTTGCACACTAGCGTAAAGCCGCACTATTACATACAAAACATACCTGTACCGATCCATTGCCGACCATACTCACACAGCCAAATCACTAACACATAAAAAATAAAGCACCATTCACAAATCTAGCCCCACCCTCAGTGTATTCCACGCCACAGTATATTATCAAACTCCATGGTCCACGCGGACTTGTACTTTGACAGAGGGGAAACGCTGTGTATGCCTACTCCCTTCCGTGTTGCTCGCTGATTTTGTATGAAAACTAATAAAGTCTTAAAAATAAAAGCTTACAATAGATAAATACTGCCTCAGTTATCTTAATATTTATTTTGCACGGACGAACAATCGCGCGTTATAGCCAGTATGTATATACTTTTGTTAATAATTAATGAATTATGAAGTAATGTTTACTGCGAATTAAAAGATTGTACGTACGGGTGTAATGTTAATTGCGTACAATTTTTTTTTATCGATTTATTATGTTACTTTGTCGATAAAACTATGTAAAATTTAAAATAAATTTTTTATCGTTTATTTTTGGGAAAGTAAAATTGGACCGTCACAGCACTAACTCACAATCGCTACCTGCGGTTGTACCATGGAAGATTAGAGGTTATGACGATATCTTTAATTTTACATTACATTGCTGTTTATGCTTGTACCACTTTAGATGTTAATTAATGTATGCAGCAATGGTATGCAAAATGACGATCACACCAAAAATTTATAACTATCATAGTGAATCATTGGGCTCCGTTTATTTTATTAAAAAATACAATTAAAATAAAATAAAATACCTATCAGTGAAATGTAATCTCATTATTGGTATAATTGCAAGTTGTGGAAGAACTTCCACAGTTGTTTATGCTGCATAACACAAGTTTTTAAAGATGATTCACGCCTGCCGGTTAGAACAAGACTAAACTACAATTCGAGCACTGGTGGCCTACAAGTCACCTGTGCGGCGACAATGTCACGCGGTCATGCGACTTCTAGTACCTTATTATTTAGATTTCTGTGCTTATTATACATAGAAATACCCAGACACAGTGCAAACATTTGAATTCATCATACAAATATTTGCACTGGATGGGAATCGAACCCACGACCCTCGGCTTCGCAGGCAGAGCTACTACCAACTAAACCACGAGGCCAGTTTTGTATGTAAGTATGAAAATATGTCACAAATATAAACATCAATACACAAAATAACAATACAGATAAATTTAATTTGAAAATGATAAAGTATGTAAATATTTTCAACAATTCCCAACAAGTCACAGTGTGACTCGTTGGGATTTTTTTTCCCAACGAGTCACACTAGCGCAACAGTGTGACTCAATGGGAATGTAAACTAGTACAGAAAGTTGCAACGAGTAACAGTGTATTCCCAACGAGTCACAGTGTGACTCGTTTGGTGTTACTCGTTGGGAACCCACCCTCAGAGCTGGGTAGTGATTTTATCCCAAGGTAAGTACACCCAGGTGGATAAAGTGTAAAAAAAAAACCATTCTACGGTTCACCCAGGTGGTAAACGGTGGGGAACAACCCGAACTGCTTGCTGCTGCACTAGTCAGTCGCGATTACTAGGTAATCGCCTGCACTCGCGCTCATCAAAATGAAAACAGGCCTTAAGCTATAGTAGTTTTGCAAACTACAATTTAGTGCCTTTCAAAATAACGTTAGTCTTTTTAAATAAAACAACCAGTATTATTTCATACACATTTATAAATATTGAACTAAGAATCAACTTAAAAATTAAAACTTAGTCACAAAATACGTAATCATACCAATTCCTACAAAACGCATAATTATTGTTAAAATTGTCAAAATCCTGATTAAAATACAAAATACTCACCTATTACAAACCTTGTATATTCGTTCAAATCTATACCATTCCATAATCCAGTCAGTCTAATTCTCTCACAGATAGAGCTGTGCGTCACAGTAAGCCTATTGAAATGCAATAGAAATAATCTAAGGAAGTACAAAGAACATGTAAAGAACAAAGTAAAATGAGGTATTGTTATTTTTATAATAATTAGATACCTATCTATACTTAATTTAATACAAAAGTTTTTGTAATTTTCTGTCTTTTTAGAGAATTGAGGCAGTTGGCCTAAGATGCCTGCCTAACTTTGAGCTAGTGGCACAGAGCGCAATTTTTTACTCACACACCTACCACACTGATACCTACCTCACATACATCACACTGAATAATAAAAATAACCCACAATACATATGTGTCACACTTTGTTAATTATTTCGCATATGTACACTTATACCACATGAGTGACGAGGATACAGTGTGAGTTGAATAGAGCACCGCTATGTGGGTATTCTGCGAGTGGTCGAGATCAGGGCGAGGCGGGCGCGGGCGCGAGCTGCGTGCAGCCGTGCGTGGCGGGCACGGCGGCCCACAGGATGGCGCCCGGCGCGCGCGCGCTCAGCGGCCGTCGCAGCCACCACCGCACCGCGCCTACAAACCTGACACACACCACACAATATTCTTAAAAAAAAAGTCTGAATGTTTCGTCAAAAGAGACCCAAGATTATCGAATCACTCACGTACCTACACACAATTGTTTTTTTTTTAATCCGAGACGATCAGGTCATGCTCCTCATGGTAAGCTACACGCCTGTCTACAACAGCAGTGTCACGCAGCTATTGGAAGATGAGTTCAAATTTTTATCTGACACAGAGCTGCACTCGCCACTCGACGATTAGAATGATTATCTCTACGCGCTGTAATTTATCTGGAAACCTTATGTTGGCCTTCAAACCGAAACATACCTATTACGGCTTGGCGATACGATAACTGGCAAAGGTTTTTGGCCAGACTGACTATGCAAAGAGTTCCATCGCTACAGAAATCTGACTGTAAGCATATATTTTAAAATCGCTGCAAAATGAAAAGATAGCAGACACTCACTTGGTGAGTGGCGCTGGCCAGAACTCGAGCTGGTCGCGGGTGACGACGAGCTGCCGCCGCGTGGCGTCGAGCTCGGCGCGCGTTCCCTCGGCGAGCTCACGCAGCGACGTCGCCTCCGCGCTCGCCAGCGACAGCCGCGCGCCCAGAGTAGCGACCTCGCGCGTCACCGCGTGGCGAGCCCTGAAAACATATTATAGAATCGACTTAAAGCCTGTTCACACCGGAGCGGTATTCGCTACCGCTGTGGGTATCGGTAAATACCGCGCGGGATCCGCGCGGGTTTCGCGCGGCATTTTGTTCGTACCGCCTGGGTATGCGGTATTTTTGGTGTGAACAGAAATATTACCGCGTACCCATTCTGATTTCGCTACCGCAGGCGGCAGCGAATACCGCTCCAGTGTGAACAGGCCTTTACACGAGATTCTTTCTTCCGAAAGGCTGTTTCGGAATTGGTAGTCATGCCGTGGCCATGCTTCTAACCATGCTCGGGTTGCTATATATATATTTAAAACATATATATTATATATATAGCATAAATGCGGTAATGTTTAGCATGTCTAGATGACTATGCTATGGTTCCGAGCTCACCTGACGGTCACACACCGGTTTCACGGTCCACGAAAAATCTTTGTTTTTTTTTTTAATATAGAGTGACGAGACGAGCAGGTCATTTGCCTGATGGTAAGCAACATGCCTGCCACATAACAACACAGTGACACGCAGCTATTGGAACATGAAGATTCCAAATCATTACCTAACACGGCACTGCGCTCGTCACCCAGAGATCTAAGTTGTTATATCTCGAAGCCCTGTAATTTCTCTGGAAACATTGCCCTTCAGACCGGAACACAGTAATGTTCGCACATTACTGCTTGGGGGTAGAATATTTGGCAAAGGTGTACCCCTTCCCCAGGCGGACTCTGTCAAGAGTCCTACCACTACAAAAAGTGGTGCGCCAAAATAAGTGTTCACTTCAATCGACAGTACCTGTGGTGATGCCAATTATTTTTTTAAGATGCCCCCGGTTCAACAATTCACTCTGACTCGTAGCAAGTATCTCAGTATTATGAGGACTCACTCTCGCTCGTGCGCCAGCGCCCGCGTGAGCGCGTCGAGCGCGCGCCGGCCCGCGGCCGCGTCCCGGCGCTGCGCCGCCGCCTCGGCCTCCGCTGTTGATAGCAGAGCCTCCTGCTGTCGCATCTCTTCCTCCACCACCGACACCTGCCAACGTACACCAACGCTCAACGTTACTATCTCCTAGGGCGCAGATCCAGGGGGTGTCATGGTGGTCATGACTGGGCTGGGTCCAGTACCTACATAAGTGAACCACTGAATAAAAAAACATGCATGTGCCTACTTATCGTACAGTTTTGTGACATGACCACGACTATTTGACCTCCGTGTCCCCCCCTGGAGCCATGTAACCCACCCCCTGGAGCCAAAGCTGAATCCTCCCTTGCTATCTCTACTAGCTGACCCCGCAAACTTTGCAGCTATACAGGGTTGCTGATAATCAGCCTCCGTCCGTTAAGGGGACGCTCTGTACCTATATTTAAACAATTTTAAAATTTCTGTTAAAACTCAATACATATCCCAAACAAAATAGTGTTGGTTGTTCTCCCTAGAACTTTTAACAACTGTTTAGTGTTCATCGAGCATTAAAGAGTCCACTCGCTCTGGTTACGAAGAGGTCGATGCTTTTAGACCGGGCAAATACATTTTTTTATTTTGTATGGAAAAAAAATTACGAGTTTTATAAGCTACTAGCGACCCGCCCTGGCTTCGCACGGGTGTAATACTGATACTAAACAAACTATTTACTAACTACCAAATCATACCCGAGCGTGACGCTAGAATTCAATTCACAGCCTACGAAAATGTGTCTAGGCGCGCCAAAAGAAGTTTTCACTTCAAAAACGTATATACTCTTTGATTAAAACTATAAAGGTAATAAATACCTACTCTGATTAAAACTCTCTGGAAAAAAAATGTTTTTGATTGGTAACGTCAAAAATGTTTGACTGGAAATTATGTAGAACAGTTTGTATGAAAAAATGAAATTTATGTTTTTACTATCTTCTTCGCAAGTTTTCAGTATTTTCTCACCGTTTAAACCTTCCGTTAGCAACGACAAACATTTCAAAACCAAAATCAGCCAAATCGGCCAGCCGTTGTTGAGTTTTAGGAGACCCACGAACAGCAATTCATTTTTATATATATGTGTTACCGGAAATGTATGAAATCAAGGAATTGTATACAAATCCTAGGAAATGTGTACAATTCCGATGCTATTTAGGAAATGTATAAAATATTGTTTGAAAAACTATTTAAACATAGATGTCCTAGGAAATGTATACATTTCCTCGGAATTGTATACAATTCCAATATCGTATTAGGAAATGTATAAAGTAAATGCTTTCTGTAATAAAACTGTAACCTAACCTAACCTGTTGCATGTTGCTTACCATCAGGTACATGTCCTGCTCGTCTCGTCACTCCTTATTTTTAAAAAAAACCTAACCTAACCTGTTGCTTACCATCACGCACATGTCCTGCTCGTCTCGTCAAGCTTTATTTAAAAATAAAAAATAAAAAACCTAACCTAAAGCAATACCCTCCCCTCGTCCCGCTGTCCACCAATATCTTACATGTTTTACATTTCCGATTGCTATTTAGGAAATGTATAGATTTCCTAGGAAATGTGTATAATATAGTTTATTTCACACATTTCCGTGCGATTTTAGGAATTACATACCTTTCCTAGGAATTGTATACAATGACGGATTACATACATTTCCGTTAACATATATAGATAGACTGTAGAACAAAAGTTGACATATTTAATGTCCTTAAAAGGATAGACAGACAGGTTGATTACCAACAACCCTGTATAAATTACTTCAGACTCAGTAGCGGCGTTAGGGTTGGGCACGGCAGGGCACCCACCCCCGCCCAGGATGCTGATAAATACGACGCAAGCGCAAGCACCCCATTAGGTCCGCTCATTAAATAGGCCTCGATTAATGACAGGTCACGTGTAAACACAAAAAAATAAAATAAAAATCAGTCATAGGAACTATCGATAGAAATGAAATCGTATAACTCAGAATTAGATAGCTCACTTTGGAAACTACGCGGGTGAAACCAGAAGGGGTGGCCATGACAGCGTTGAGGTCAATTCACAGCACACGAAAAATCTGTCTGTGGTGCGCCAAAAGCAGTTTTCACTTCAAAAAATCTCACCCAGGGCGCTGGTACTACGTGTCTGACAACACTTAATTGCCTACCTACGTACATAGAGTTTACCTGAAAGGATGCCCAAAATCAGTGACGCAAAAAAATAAGGTGATGTATTACCTACGTACGATGACTAACGCAAGCCCACCTCAGACCGCATAACTTCGGCTTGGGTTGGCGCCGGTAGAAGTAGAAGGTGTGTTAGAAAGGGTGCGTGGCTCGGGAACTTCCACGTGGTGCATCACACAACAACTTGCCTCTGTGGCATCTTGTTGTGAATGACGAATCCCGGCCAGGGCTGAAACTTCTACACGCGCTTCTACGCGCTACTTCTTGAGCAGTGCCGCAGTAGGTGTGTTAGAAGGTATGACACTTTTCCAGGCGCACTCTGCAAAGACTCCAACCGCTACTGAAATTGGCATACCCTGTTGTATGCGCGGTCCCGCTGCGTGCGCGCGTCGTCGCTGGCCGCGCGCTCGAGCGCCAACGCGTGCTCGCTGACGGCGGCGGCGGCGCGCACGCCTTCCAACTCGTTGCGGCAGTTGCGCCAGCCTAAACACAACCATAATGTCCATAATACAACTGGTTAATGTTGACATTGAGTCGTTTTCAAAACTGAAAAAACACAAATTATTTATTTATTTTCGACCCGACACTCAACCAAATTTTTTAAGAAACCATCAGCCGAATGATCGTTTGATAGTCTCAAGTGTGGATCTAAATTATCTGGATTCTAGCTAAGTAAATTTAAAGTTTTTGTTCTTATCTATTTTAAAAACCGCCATACCGATTACAATAAAATTTATGTGGGACCACCTCTAAACTATGATCTACCAAACAAAAAATGTACCAATTATTATTGATCCACAATTCACGAAGCTAAATAAATAAATATTGGTGGACAATATTTATTTATTTATTGAAGTGAAGCTATCGCGTAACATATAAATAAAAACGAATAAAAACGAATTGAGAAGCTCTTCCTTTTTGAAGTCGGTTAAAAATAGTTCTCAATAGCGCCACAGTCTCATTTTGTTAGAAAAAACTGATAAGCATAGTACTTACCTACGTCAATAAAACATATTGATTGCTGTCATTCTGATGCTTCGGCTACATTAGCGGGCTACGGCGAATATTCGTGTTAGCGCGATGAATGTGGCCGGGTACATCGTGTCATCGCGTAGTATTCGGACGAAGACGATGTAGTAGATGTCTTCCCCCGCCAGAACATCGCCATCGCCATCGCCCAGAGCACGAAGTTTTTATCGCGCCAACACGATACGAATCTTCGACTTATTCGAATTATTTAGTTTTAAGAAAAGTTGAAGAACAAAAGTTGTTTGTTTTAAATACACATACTTAATGGATAAATGGTTGCAGGTTGATTACCAGTAACCTTGTACAACAAAAAAAAACACTGGCGTCGCCTCAAATTGAGAAATACATTATTTTCTCAAAAAACAAAACTGATTTATTTGAACAGTTTATTTGGCATTGTACGACATTAAATAGTTAACACGTAATAAGTACACATTTCCATGGCATTTAGTTAGGTGTGAACTCTTGTTTCCCAAACTAGGTCGATCCTATGGGAGACAGCGAATCTGTGTACTATCTTATATATAAAATTCTCGTGTCACAGTGTTTGTTTCCTTACTCCTCCGAAACGGCTTTACTGATTTTAACCAAATTTTATATGCATATTCAGTAGGTCTGAGAATCGGCTACTAGCTATTTTTCATACCTTTATTTATATGGCAAAACAACGTTTGCGGGGTCAGCTAGTTTAATATATGAAATAAAGATTTGGGAAAATTATACGAATATTTTTTTATCGAAACAAATTACTTTACTTTGGCCACAAATAGTAATACAAGAATTGTATTATAAGTAATAAGAAATACAGTCACCTATCACTTATTATTTATTATCACTGTTTTTGAAAGACCGAAATATTCCCGCGGACTAATCACCAAATTCGTGGAATATAGCACCTTATTAGCACGAATGCCGATAACATCGTAACAGCGATGCAGAGGTTGCCGGTATTGCGTAGAGTACGAGTATTGTAACCTACTTAGATAGGTATGTAGTTATATATACTGGTTTACCACGGCCCGGATAGCTCAGTCGGTAGAGCATTGGACTTTTAATCCAAGGGTCCAGGGTTCAAGTCCCTGTTCGGGCGATCTTTTTGTAGTCTCGCATATTTTGTATGATTTGATTTGAAATGTTATATTAAATATTATTACGCGATTTTAGAGTTATTTCCATTGTAAAAAGTTGAACGTTTAAAGATTTCAACGCGATCCCTGCGTCTTAGCAGTGCTAATGGTAAAAATTAAGTAAGCCTATTAAGTAAGCCTCATTGTAATTTTAGTGTCATTTATCAATTCACTATTTTCAGTATTTCTATTTACACTTTTTATTTATTTTAGATACATTATTTTGTGGGAAATATTATAAAGTGTATACTTAGTTTTTTTTTAGTAGCGTATTAAATTAATTGTTTAAACTTACCTATTATTTTTAAAGTATAAAATGTAGCTGGTGGCTTTATAGAAGAGGCTTACGCCCGGCAGTGGACGAATACAGGCTGATGATGAAGTTAAGTACGACGAAAAGTAAGATACCTCTATACACCATTCATAAATAAAATTTATTTCGATACCATAAATTTAGTTCGAACAGTATGACAACTTGACAACCCATCGGCTTTCGAATTAGTCGCAGATGTTGTGCATCAGTTGCAAAGGGTTTATCGAAATTTTACATTTGCGAAATATAAGTATTATAACTATTGTTATTTTTTCAATATTTTTTAAATGATTTTTTTGTAAAACTTAGATGATGCTGTGATCATATGCCTAAAACATTTTACCTGCTCATAACAATCGTGATTAATTTCCTTTGTTTACCATTGTAAACGTCCTGTTTTTTGTTCCATATCATAAATATACCTACAATATTTGTAGGTATATTACTAGGTAGGTACATACCTATTTTATGAAAACAATGAAAGTACTTATACATTGAAATGGGTGATATATATTTATAACAAATATAAAATTCTTAATTCATTTTTTTTGTAAGAGGTAAAATGTGGAGTAGGTAGGTAGGTACGAACTAAAACCAAGAAAGCTAGCCTCAACAGCATATTTAATGGAATCTAGTAAGATCGTATGTTAGCGTCGTCGCGATAGAGCTGTGACCTCAGCTGAACCTACACTTATCCAAACTGATAACTTGTCGCCAAAACAAAACACTAACCAATGCTCATTTCGGAAGCGCGGTCTTCGGCGGCACACACGTCATCTTCCAGAGCAGTTTTCTCCTGAAAAATTATTAAAATCAACATTAAAGGTACAAGTTCGCGCCGCAACCGCGACGCGAGACCGCGACCGGAGACCGCGACCGGAGACCAAGACAGACACTTGACACTATGGAATTGTATGGGCGCCAGTTCGCGCCGCGACCGCGACCGCGACCTGCGGTCTCCTGTCGCGGTCTCGCGTCGCGGTCTCAGCGCGAACTTGTACCTTTAGACTTCTCTTACTCTTCATTTGATCTTTACTATCTTACTAATATTACCTATTTCTGTGAATGATGGAATAATGTTTGTCGTTCCATCATGTTGGAACGGCTGAAAGGATCGCATTTAGGCTACCTTTAATCGCGGAAAAATGGCAGTCATAGAGACTGCGAAAAAACCTATAACATAGAATTTTAGTATTATGAAAGAGCACTAATATTGCACAACATCACCTGTACAGGTCAGTGGTGAAATTCATAGAACACATAGGTACCTAGTATGTTCAACGCGGTAAGATACATGTTACTAAAGTGTTGACTAGCTTACTTCAGGGTCGCGGTTTTTCGTGAGACAGTGTGCGCGAGCATCGTAAAATTTAACTCATATTTTTCCCTGAAATGCCAAAAGAAGCAAGCGCCGCATCTTAACGTTGTCGGAGCAGTCCAGCAGTGACTTAAGAGCAGAAACCTGCAGCCACAACCGCTTTGAGGAGGACACTTTCACAGCACAGCCGTTCTCAGCGTCCTTGTCCCGCAGCAGCTGCTTCAGCCAGTCCAGCTCCTCCATGGCGAGCTGGACCTTGTTGTTATCGGAGAGAACTAACACTTGGAGCCGAGCCAAGGCATTATCAAAGCGAACAGACACCTTGGTGTAGTCAGAGTCTAGCAGCTGCAGCCGTTCTGATCAAGACACTTTATTAACTTACAGCCTTACAGCTTTACAGCTAGGGTATCTACCCTACCCTCTACAGCACAGCCTTCTTGGCGTCCTTGTCTCGCAAGAGCTGCTTCAGTCGGTCCAGTTCCTTCATAGCGAGCCGCACTTTGTTGTTGTCGGAGTGAGCAGACACTTGGAGCGACACCTTAGCGTAGTCGGCGTCCAGCATTGTCTTGAGAGCAGCCGCAGCGGCTGCAGCCGCAGCCGTTCTGATCAAGACACTTTATGAACGTACCTTCTCCAGCACAGTCTTATTGACCTCCTTGTCTCGCAACAGGTGCTTCAACCGGTTTAGCGCCTTCATGGCGAGCTGCACCTTGTTATTATTAAAGAGAGCAGACACCTAGAGTCACACCTTGGCCTAGTCAGAGTCCAGCAGGGACTTAAGAGCAGAAACCTTCAAGCACAGCCGCTTAGAGGAGGACACTTTATCAACGTACCCTTTCCAGCACAGCCTTCTCAGCGTCCTTGTCTCGCAACAGCTGTTTCAGCCGGTCCAGCTCCTTCACAGCGAGTCGAACTATGTTGTTGTACGCTTACACGTAGAGCTTACACCTGGAGCCGCACCTTGGCATTATCGGAGAGGGCAGAGCCCTTGAGCCACGTCTTGGGAGTCCAGCAGCGACTTGAGCAGAAACCTGCAGCCGCAGCCATTTTGATCAAGAAACTTTATCAAGGTACCCACCCTCTCCAGCACAGCTTTCTCGGCGTCCTCGTCTCGCAGCAGGTGCCTGAAGCGCTCTAGCTCCTAAATGGACTTGAGAGCAGAAATCTGCTCCCGCAACCGCTTTGAACAAGACACTTGCTGCCGCAAACCGTTCTGATCAAAACACTTAATCTACGTACCCTTTCCAGCACTGCCTTCTCGGCGTCCTTGTCTCGGAGCAGCTGTTTCAGTCGGTCCAGTTCCTTCATGGCGAGCCGGACCTTGTTGTTGTCGGAGTCCAGCAGGGACTTGAGAGCAGACACCTGGAGCCGCAGACGCTCCGAGCACGTGACCTGAACCGACCTTGTTTACATTATTATATTATTTAGTCCTGGAGTTTTCAACTAAGCAGGTTACGTTTAGTATCGTCTAGGACTCTAGGTGCAACGTGATTTCGCGCAAAGATTTTTTCAAGTAAAAACTTCTTTTGGCGCGCCACCGACAGATTTTTCGTGGGCTGTGAATTGAATTCTAGCGTCACGCTCGGGAATGATAAAAAATCTTCGGGTAAACTCGGGACCATGCTCATTGACTATCTAAAAACGCATTTCCCATTGGCTGACACATTTCTAGATGGCCATGCTCAAGGCCACGCCCTTCGGTTTCACTTGCGTAGTCTCCAAAATAAGCTATCAAATTCTGTGTTATGTTCACTTCCAAATTCACTGTGTTATGTGTTATGCCTATCGGCAGTTCCTATGACTGCCAATTTTTTTTCTTAGACAAAGTTGCTTGAAGCAACTTTTGACATGTTATAAGAAGCAGAATCAGCTGCCAGTGAAAGTCCAGTTAAAATCAGTCCAGCCATTTCAGAGAACAAATAGACAGACAAGAGAAACAATATTTTTAAATTGTTTTTTATAAGTATCGAAGTGTATATTTAGTGGAAAGCTGTTAATTTGGAATTACAAACAAACACTTAATTCTATTCATATGTGTAGATTAATAACTGAATACATTTTGGCCATTTGGCCAACGCCTAGTGACACTTAAAAATTTTAAAGGCTTGAACTTGGTTAAATTTAGTTGACTGATTTCTGAAACAAATTTAAAAGTAAATTAAGGCCGATTTACATCAGACGAGCGAATGCTCATTCTATCACCACTGTATCAAATTCATTTGGTGTAAACAAACGTAGAACATTATTTCGTTGTTTTGTTTGCGTTCGCAAAGATTCTATGGAATATCTAATATGGAAAACGCTAAGAACGATCTTTCGTTTACACTAAAAGATCGAGAAAGAATGCTCTTGTTCCAGCTCTAGCTCTATGTTCGTTCAGTTTAAATCGGCCTTTAGAAGCAAGCATTCTTGCTTCTTAATTGCTACCTTATAGCTGAATGCTAATTACACCTCATGAATTAAGTCGTCTAAATTTAGCCAAGTGTAATAATGTTAATTTCAAACTTTGAAAATGGTCACAATTTGTATGCTCTTTTTTTTATTAATTGACGGGTAAATTGTACATTAACGAAAAAATAACGTTTATTTAGACCCAGTATGTTCTGTCTACGGGGAAAAGACAATGTTAAGAATAGACCTGGAATTCCAGCGTCTTCCTCAGACAGCGCACGTCGTCGCGGCGCCGGCGCCAGGCCGCCACCACCATGAAGCGAGCCACCCTCGCGGCAGCCTCCTCCTCCGCGATCCCGTACAGGCCTGGTCGGTGCACCTCGGTCTTACCACCTTCGGGCCTGCCGGTACCAATACATTAAACGAAAACAATCGGTCTCTGTAGACAACTCTAACAACTATTCGACTAACAAGTTGAATAGGGATGCTGACCGGCTCAAAAATATACCATTTTAATTAGTCCGTCAGGTAGGTTGTGAAATATGGGACACGTAATTTTTGTTTCATCAAATTATTATAAATCTACAAAGGCATAGACCATCAAACTTCCGGAGTGGGGGATTGTGGTTGTGACGTCAAATCTACATCAAAATCATAAAGTCGAAACTTCTAAGCACTGTATCTTTGTAATTTTTTGTTTGTAAATCAAAAGAATATTTTTGTTAATCGAACTGAAATTCGGTTTTTTAGTCATTAGGGCATTGAGGCTTCTTTATGGCGTCGTAGAACTCTTAGATCACATACTCATGTAACAAAACCTGTCAGAAAAAACTGTTTACATTCAAAATATACGACTCAAAAGGAATATTAGACGGATTTTTCATTGATAATATGTTTGCACTACCGCCGAATGGATGATGGAGGATGGAGGGTGCTAGGAGCTAGAAGAAACAGATTCAGTGCTAGACTTAATTCCACTGAGCAAAGCATTTCAAACTTTCCATCCACAGTCAGAGACCACGGTATAATCTCTGTTGAGCTAACTGGCATAATCAGAGTCCACGGTTTAGTATCTGTATCGAGTTACATAGCCGAAAAAACGTAACTGTTCCTTCTTCATCCTCTTGGTAGGAGTGAGGTCTTCCATCGACGCAGCCTTGTGCTGCAGCTTGACTCGCTTGAGAGGTGGCTCGGGCGTCGCCGGCGTGGCGGGCGCCGTGTACTGCTGGAGGCAGTTGTGGATGCGCGTCGCGTTGGCCGAGGTGCCGCGACTCGCAGTGAACTTGCTGACTGGTGTCAGGAACAGCTGCTTCTTTGGATGCGCTGGTTGAAGGCGGCTGCGGAAACAAAACGATATTCGAAATTTTTGTACTACATCTCACCAGACAGATCGTGTCACGCTTCTGAGTTCGCCTGGGGAAGTGGGGAAGTACCTACCCACACCTATGCCAGACACTCTTCCGCCAAGCAGCTTTGTGCAGACATCACTGTGTACTATGTTACGATTCGAAGGGAAACGTTTGTGCAGACATTACTGTGTTTCGGTTCGAAGGAAATGTTTCCAGTGAAATTACTCGCTAAAGAGATTGATCATCTTATGTATCCAGGTGAGGAGCGCAGTGCGGTTCTGGTAGTGATTTGGACATGTTCAAATAACTTCATAGTGCTCAGCTGTTATAGGCTGGTGTGTCATTTAACATTAGGCCCATATCATGCTCGTCTTATCAGATTATGTAAAAAAAAATGACAGCCATAGGAACTGCCGATAGAAGTGAAAACTTATTACTCAGAATTTGACATCTTACTTTAGAAAATCCGCGGGTGAAACCGGAGGGCATGGCCATCTAGAAGTGCGTCAGCATTTCTAGATGACCAATGGGAAATGCTGACGAATTTTTAGATGGTCAATGGCCATGGTCCAGAGTTTACCCGAAAATTTCTTATCATTTCCGAGCGTGACTCTAGAATTCAATTCCCAGCGCACGAAAAATCTGTCTGTGGTGCGCCAAAGTTTTCACTTCAAAAAGTCGTGGGACACCAGGTAGGAATGAAGTTCCTTCGTTTGCGTTCGTTCGTTCGTAACGTTCTAAAGTTTACTCGACATGAAAACTATTGTAATACGAGTAGGTACTACTCTATTGCTACAAGTGTTTTGTTTAGTAACAACTATCAATGGCAAAAGTTGAGCAATCCGGAGTATGTTTCACGTTCTCACGTTATTGTCGGAATTATGTTACATTTACATACAGCACGCCATGCAAATACTTGCATAGTTTATTACCCTACAACCCCCATTTCAACCCTTCTACAAGCCCTACACGAAATCCTAATTTAGCAAAATGCAGGTAGCAACAGAGGGTGCAAGTAATGAAATCAATGGTATACATGGTAATAATGGTGGACCCTATTTTCAAACAAGGACAACAATATAAATGTTGCATAATGCTAATACGGGTACCTACGTACCCGTTGTCGCGGTAGTCGCGGCATCCACAGTCGATCTCTTGGAGCAGAAGTTAAACGAGGTGGCGCGCCAGTTCAGTGTGTGGTTTGGGGACAATGGCTTAGCGCTCAATTTGAACAAGACGCATCTGATGCATTTCTGTCTGTCGGGCCACCAGACACGACCGTTGGCCGTCCACGTGGAAGGGAGACGGATTTTGCAGGTCGATAGCATGACGTTCCTAGGCTTCGAGATAGATCGGGGTCTAACATGGGAGCCGCACATTAATAAACTCTGCGGGAAGCTGGGGAGCGCTTGTTTTGCCTTGAGTCGCGTCGCTAAAGTTTTGCCTGCAGAAGCAGTAAGGGCTTGCTATTTCGCTACGGTACATTCCCTTCTTCAATACGGCACGGAACTATACGGCAGAGCAGCTGAGTGGGAACGCGCATTTAAGCTCCAAAAACGAGCGATTCGAGCGATCGCTAAAATTCGAATGGACGAATCTGCTCGCCCACATTTTGCGAAACTTGGGATTATGACATTGCCGTGTCTGGTCATATTTCAGGTTGCAGTGTATGTTAGAATGAATCTGAATTCATACAAAACACTAACGTGTGCGCGTAATAAGGGTAGACTTGCAGAAGTCCGCCGGACGCTAGAGAAAACAGCCAAATCGACACACATTATGGGTCCAACAGTGTATAACAAGCTGCCAAAATCTATAACCACTGCGCCCTCTATCGTCAACTTCAAATTGAGACTTAAACGCTGGCTTACCGAGCAGACGTTCTATACCTATGACGAATTTAATAAACTCAAAGTGGAATATTGTACATCATGACATATTATATCGACGGTGGAAAGGAGAAACCCTTTAAGCGACAATTTTAGAATTTTACAGGAGAGCCAATCAAAGTTTTTATTTTCCGAAAAAAAATCATAAAAATGTACTGTTTGAAATTAGAGGGCCAGGAAAAAAAATAGTTTCTTTATTTTTTATTTACCATCTACCAACAATCTTACGAAAGTAGGCTAGCATGGTAAGAAGATTTATGTGTCGCTTAATTATTTTATAGCAAATACAGCGCAAGGAAAAACGCATTAAATACCAGTTCAGTATTAAGAAGAACACCAGGAAAAACACTTTAAACGACAAGCTGTGCATGACATAACTAGTAGGAAAAACGCCTGAAGCGTATCGAGCATAAGATACAGAGTCATGGAAAAACGAGTTAACGAACAAAACTATACAATGTCAAGTAATGGAAGAACACGATAAGCGATAGCGATGATTAATGCAATGTTATATTTTTAAGTTAAGTCCCTGCTTTGTTTCTCAAAGATACCAAACAGAAACAAAAATATTGAGATAGAACAAGTGTTTTTTATTGTTTTGTAAGCTTACTGGTACAAATGAGTTTTGATGTGGAATCTCTTTTCACCAAAGTTCCAGTAAACAAATGTTTCTAAGTCGGCAAAAAACTGCTTCTGAAGGAGAACTACTTACCGGAAAACATGATAGTTTTGTTGAGAAATTGCTTAGATGGAAACTATTTTTACCGTGAGCAGCTTTACCTACAAATAGATGGCGTAGCTATGGGAAGTCCTGGACGTCTACTCTATTTCTACGAAAACGTAATTTCGAAAAAACACTCGTGACTTTCCTGCGCTCGTTCTACTTCGTTTCATCCGATACAACATTGTTTGACGTTTAAATGTTCTAAGCATACTCTATTTAGAGTAGACTTAGAACATTTAAACGGACAAAACGAACGATCGAAGTAGAATCGGAGTTGGAAAGCCGCGAGTTTATTTCGAAATTACGTTTTCGTAGAAATAGAGTAGACGTTCCGTGGTAGGTAACAGTGATAACTAACATTTGGACAGAGTCTAGGGAAAAAATGCTAACTTTCAACCAGCAGCAGTTTATATGTGGATAAGACACATGGACAATGTTTTCTGCATCTTAAACCAAGACAGGCGAAAAACTTGTTTTTGGAGCATCTCAACTTGATTTGTGATCAACATTGATAGATGTCAGCATTAGGTTAACATTTTATTTCGAGGTAGATTGATCTCTACCGTTCTTGGACGTGAGAGTGACAGTTAAATCTGATGGTTGGTTGTCTCACTCTGTCTATAGAAAACTCACGCACACTGACCGGTATTTGCACGCTACGTCACATCACCACCACCTTTGTCAAACAGTCGGTGTAGAAATCTTTTTTGGATAGAACGAACACCCTCTATGACGGATAAGGTGAGGACATTGTTAAATGAGTATTCTATTAAAACTGTGTAGTGTGTATACCTGTATATTCCCTTATCCAAGATGACGAGACATATATCAGGATGCCGAAAGACGTCATTCATTTCAGACTCTAGGTGTGTATGAGGTAGATTGCAGCTGTTCTTATAGGTATCGGTCAAACAAAGCATACAATTGCTGAAAGAATCAATGAATACATGGCCGCCGTAAAAAAAATCTAGACTAGACCAGTTCTCTCCACCGAACGTCATTAGTATGCAAGAATAGTTTGGGAAGCCTCAAAAATAAAAATAAAAATAAAAATATTGTAATCTTATCCGGTTTTCCGTTATTGGCATCGTGCATCGTCGTCCTGTCATAAATAAATCTATGCATCGTAGAATGAGTTTAGAGAAAGCTGTTGATACGATCAGTTTTGTGTATTATGGTAGTAACTCTGCGATTTTTGAAGACCAAATGAGGGTAGATCGAGATCACCTCATTTCATAATGAGACTACCCGCAATTGTTTCAGTCTTCGGTTGCGACGCTGCCGAGACGTCAAAATAATTAAAAAAATATTTATTAATTTATTTTATTTATTTTTTATTTTATTGGTGGACATCACACACAACACCACCTGACCCCAAACTAAGCAAATAGATCGTGACTAGGTCCTATTTAATGTTAACATAGAACAATCAAGCTTTCGTTTCTATATTGCAAACTTACTTTCAACTTAATTCCAACTTCAATATTAGAGACATTAACAACTATAAATGAATTCTGTATAAAATATTTCTAATCATGAATACCCATTTCAGTCTTATGACTTAATCAACTTGACTTGACCGAAATCTTCAAAACAAAAGTAGAATTAAATGATTAATAGAAACACTAAACTCAGATAGGTACTATCAAAACGTAAGTTTCAGATGATTTGAAGTTGCTTCTTGTGATACACAAGTAAATCGCTTCAAATATCCTCAATATCTGTTTATGCTGACGTATCGACATCAACGACGTGGGGCAATGTAACATAATATTCATCGTGGGACAGTTTTGATATAGCAAAACCATCACAGTTTTTTGTCAAATCTTTGTAATTCGTCTGGGTTATTTATACTCAATTCTTGTAAAGTTTTTTATAATTTGTGGCGTTAGAGCTCCGTTTATCGGTATAATTTATTCTTCAGAATTAGGTAATATGATGTTCCTGGGAACGACTTGGCATTGTGTTGTTGTGGCCAAGCGTGTTGTCTATCATCAGACGCATGTCTTACTCGTCCCGTTACTCCATAGTAAATGTAAAAAATATTGTTGCTATTTACTTTAATTCATTGTGAAATGAAATTTATTTGGTTCAGAAACACAATTACTTAAAAAAACAGGTTATTATCTACATAATGTTCATAAAGGAATTTAGACAAATGTTCGCCGGTACCCGCAATAAGGCAACTTGTATTGTATTTTAATTGTTTGTACCTAATAAGTAAATTTGTACATACAAAATTATAAATAAACAAAAAAAAAGTATTTCAGGTACCTGAGTCAATTTCCGATAACTTATTTTGCAATGCAATGAAACCTGATGTGCCTGAACGATGGTTCACCGATGAATGAAGCGCCACGACAATTGACATTTCCTTAAATGAGTGACGCCACTTACATAAAAATTACGTAAATTCATTACTTGTAACGTCATGTCTTGTTTATAATTAACAATTTAAATACACTATGTCAGAAACAATTATTACTCTTACCGACTATCGTCTTCATTTGTGAAGTCAGCAAAAGTAAATGAATCGACATTTCGGAAACAAAAATTGATGTCGTTTAATTTAAATATTTATGTGGGTTTTTTGGACGTGTTCATTTCAACCGACACCACTGCTTTTTCCAGTGTTTGTCAAAACAATTGAAATCCATAACACCCTATAACAAGCAAATAGGAAAAACACCTCAACTCCATCATATAGTTGAAAGGTAAGCAAGGAAAAAAGAGTGTAGCGACTGGACACACACGCAACAGGAGTAAGCAAAAACACATTAAGTGTATTCACTGGTATTTCCTGTGACGAAGAAAAACAATTTAAGGAACCTATGCTATTCGAAACAGAAAAGGAAAAACACATGAAACAACAATCTGACCATTCAGTCGGTACTTCAAGCGGTAAATGAACCCAAATTTCTGTAATTTCATGTCACTTCATTTGACGTCCAAACAAAATCAGCCTAAAAAGGCTATTACTTGAAGCGACATCAAAGTGGTCAGATCGCTACAAAACCAAGCCCAAACGACGCAGAAAAAATAGCTGATTTCAAATATGTATATAACTCATTTTCGACCAACGTGTCGCTTCAAGTGTTTCTCCTTTCCACCGTCGATATTAAGTTGACATTTTCAATTATTTATTCTTCAAACTGCAATATTGTTATTTAAATTACATTAATATTATTTACTTAAATTGATATTTACATTATTTTGATTGAATGAATTGGTGAAATGGATAGGTACTGTTGATACCAACATACAATGTATGATAATTTTTAATTTTATTATATTGGAACAAACTGACGTGTAACAAATGTTATAAATAAATTATGATTATGATGATTATGATTATGATTACGTATGGATAGTCATCAATTTCACCAAAAGTGGCGCTTATGTTTCATATCTAAGAGAAATTTAATAAAATTTAACATTGACGCTTGTTTTTTATTACAGAATAAACATTGGCGTTGGTAAATATAGTCCTTTGGCGAAATTGATTTGACCTTTCTGATTGACCTTTGAAACGTTTGCGTTCTGAAAACGTGAAATTATACTTAACATCGATTAACAGTTTAAGTACAGTCTCCTTTTAAAAACAAGACACTTCAGAATTAGCTTTAAAAAACACTTCAAAATCGGTCCAACGTTGACGTAGCGACGTAGCTATGCGTATAAGGCGGCCCTAGACCTAGACCTACAATAACGTAAAATCTACATAGATGATTGGTCGTCTAGGGGCCGCCTAAAATTTGAACGCCACCTGTGATGTAATTGAGAACCATCTATGATAGGATTTTGAGTTCGTTTGGCGCGCTTAGATTTTTGCGCGCTCGCATAGACAGCTCAAAAACGACACGAAGTCAGCTGACAACCATCACTTCAGAATGTTTTTTTACAATGCACGCTAACACAGACACGACACTCAGATTCAAAGCACTTATATTAGTTAGTTGCGCTTTTTTTATAAGAGACCTATGCGAATACGACATTGCTCTTATGCTCTCATGTGGCCTCTACTGCCTAGCCAATTTTGGGCTATTAGCGACATCGATATAAATCCTGATTTACATCGATGCTTAGCGATAGGTACTTTATCCTTCATAAAAATTAAAGAAGGAAATCTCCTTGCTTGCGCGCCTGCGTACTCTAATATATGTACCTACCTAGACAGCCTTTTTGTTCATAAATAAACTTCATACGCTTGACAACAGCCTGATATTGTCGTTATTTTAATATAACTTACGCAGGTGGTGTGGAGTGGAGGTTACTTCTTTCCCGAGACAGCTCCCTCTCGGAGATGTCCCCTGCACCAGCCTGCGGTACCGGCGACACACTTCGAGGCATCTTCACAAAGTTCTGGCTCTCGGGCATCTTCCCTTAATGCAACCAACGATATTTTACAGTAGTTTTTGATTTAATTAATTACACGGAAAAACAGCAATGGTACGCTTGATTTGAAATGTTTTTGAAAGATCATATCATCGTTGGATTTGCATTTAGAATTTTGTTTATCTTTTTCAAACTTCAAAAAGAAGGTTGGCCTCGAAATAGGTTTAATCTCTATACGATTTGAGTATTTAGCCATAATCAAAGCTTATGGCGGCGTTCAAGTAAATATTAATCAAAAGATACCTTTTTATCGAAATAAGAATACTTACCAAAGGCATGACTGGACTGACTGGTCCAGGAAACCTAGTATGCTAAGGCCGTAAGGCTTGTAAACGTATTTACGTAAACCTAACAATAACTGTAGACAGACGAGTTTAAATGAATTGCGTGAGGCGTCGCATCAATCAGGACATCTCATCAATCTCTTTCTACGAAAACGTAATTTCGAAATAAACTTGCGACTTTCCTACTCAGGTTCTACTTGATCCGTCGTTTCGTCCGTTTAAATGTTCTAAGCCTAATCTAATTAATTAGAGTAAGCATTTAAACATCAACATTCAAGTATTTGTACTGTGTCTGTATTTTTCTATGCATAATAAGTATGTATTTGTATATAATAAGTTAGTTTTTAATTGTGGATGTCTATAATATAAATATCAACAATTCCTTTTTTGTGCTTCCCCTCCTCCATACTTTCAAATCTCTCATTCCATCCTATGATTGCCTGGAAGAGATCGCTTTTAGTGATAAGATCGCCAATTGCTACATCATTTTGTTTTGTTTTAAGTGACTTTTGTTTATTTATTTTTATCTATTTGAAACTATATAGATACCTACCTAAGTAATTATATCAGCTATCTGGCCGCCATAGTACAAGTTTTGCTTAGTTTGGGGTCAGATGGCGTTGTGTGTGAATTGTCCATCAATATTTATTTATTTATCTAAACGTAAACAATATTCAATCTTTATTGAAGTGAAAACTTCACTAGGCGCGCCTAGACAGATTTTTCGTGGGCAGTGAATTGAATTCTAGCCGTCACGCTCGGGTATGATAAGAAATCTTCGGGTAAACTCGGGACCATAGCCATTGGCTATCTAGAAATGCGTCATCCAATGGGAAATGCTGAAAGGGCGTGGACAGGCCATCATGGCATGGCCATCTAGAAATGCATCAGCCAATGGGAAATGCTGACGCATTTCTAGATGGTCATGCCATGATTGCTAGGCCACACCCTCCAGTTACACCCGTGTAGTTTCCAAAGTAATCTATCAAATTCTGAGTTATAAGTTTTCACTTCTATCGGCAGTTCGACTGCCAATTTTTTTGAAATGTTCACCAATATTATTCATTTATTACTGATGAAATTTAATCTCGTTTTATTTTCGTTCGTTTGCGAAGTTTCGTTTCATAGAAAGAGAGTACACCTCCTGAGTAAGGAATCACAACGCAATCTGACCGATTTAAACCGATTTTTGATCTCAAAGCGAAACCCGATTTGGTTAGGCCACGTTAGGCGGTAGAAGGGCCGATCCGCTCAGAAGTTCAGACGTGATTGAGCAACAAACATCCAAACATTTATAAAACGACTAGGATTACATAAACGCAGTCCTAACACACTCAACACATTTCCGGTGGGGTTAGGTCTCGCCGGCGCGGCGCCGGCGGTCGGCGCCAGCCGTGTCGGAGCCGACGTCCCACCCTCGCCCCTACTACCTCCAGCCACGTGTACTACGCAGGTATGAAAATGCGTGACGCATAGCATTGTGCTATTGACCTCAAGTACAGAACAAGTAGAAGACAGAAGTCTTTTGAAATTAAATAGTTTATTTTCTAGACCTTGGGTCCAATCTAGTTATTATACCTACCAATAGGTACCTACGTAGATACGAGTAAATATTTTAATTATCTCGGAAAAAACAAAAATCGATGTCAATTTAAAATAAAGTAGCCAAGTGCGAGTTGGACTCGCCCATGAAGGGTTCCGTTCCAGCAAGTAACATAATATACATAGTACACATAGTTCTTGTAGTTCGTTGTAACTTTGATCGAAGTTTCAATAATAGTGTATTTCTGACGTACCTACTAAAAAAAAACTACTCATCAGATCGAGTTCAAACTAATTTTCGTTGGTAGTTTTCATGGTAATGTACATCATATATTTTTTTTAGTTTTTTCATTCTCTTACTTTAGAAATTAGAGGGGGGGGACACACATTTTACCACTTTGGAAGCGTCTCTCGCGCAAGTTATTCAGTGTAGACAAAAATTATATTAGCAACCTCAACATAATTTTTTAAGACCTATCGATAGGCACCCCACACGTGTAGGTTTGATGAAAAAACAATTTTTGAGCTTCAGTCTTCAGTTCTCAGTAAGTATACCCCTAATTTTTGTTTTTTTAAAAAACTTTTGTAAAAATCTTAATGCGGTTCACAGAATACATCTACTTACCAAGTTTCAACAGTGTAGTTTTCATAGTTTCGGCAAAAAGTGGCTGTGACATACGGACGGACAGACAGACAGACAGACAGACAGACATGACGAATCTATAAGGGTTCCGTTTTTACGTTTTACGGAACCCTAATTAAACTCAGACTAAATTTCCCGAAGGCCCCGAGTCCCAGCAGTGGGAATGTTTAGTGGGCTGTTGATGATGATTTCTTACCTCATCGCACACCGCAAGAGAAAAACAGTAGGTACAATTTGTTACTATTTTACGCTAAAATTTTAGAATAAGTAAACTCTTTTTTCACAATCAGTTTTTGATCTTTTGTAAAAAAATATTTCTAGGTACCATAATGTTCCTAACCAAATTGCCTATTCGTGTCGAAAATCCAAATAATGCCGACTTTTCGAGTAGATGCATGATAATAATTAAAAATACTTCTATGTTTTTGGTTTCTGTTTTTAAATAAGTTTAGTACTGTATTTTTTACCAGTAGTTGACATAATATGTTTTCGATAAAAAGCAGACAGCTCTAAAAATTATCAAAAAAATCGTTTTGCTCGAGGGCGCGCCTTAGTCTGTTTGGTATACGTTTTTTTTAGGTCGTTTAGGTATAGTTGTTGTAGTACAGCAAGGTGATTCAACAGCGGCGCGGGCCTACTCGTCGGCGGCGAAAAGACGCGCCTATAGGGCTCCAGTGAGCATGGCGTGTGGCGCCGCTCCGTGCCTGATCGCCCCACCTGTGGCATCGCGTCGGCGTCGGCACCGCGTCGCGGCGTCTCGTCGCACCGTCGCCGCTTACCATTATGTCTATCGATAGGAATGCCACACACGACGCGTATAATGTACATTTGTACATGACGAAGCTTCAGAACTTTCAGAAACACGCAGCTATGGCAACTTTTAGAGATCTAATCATTACCTAGTACTTACTGCTCTGCGCTCGTCACCCAGAAACATATAAGATGATGTTGCATCTCTGTGGCCTTGTAATTTCATTTCTGTGCCCTTGTAATTTCTGATACATTTCCCTGCAAACCGGACCATAGCGATGTTTGCACAGTATAACAGTTTGGCCGTAAAATAACTGGCAAAGGTGTGGTAAGTACTTTCCCAGGCGGTATTTGCAAAGATTTCTACCACTACAAATATAAATAGTATTATAATCCTACTAATATTATAAATGTGAATGTATGGATGTTTGGATATTTGGATCACGTCCTAACGTATGAACGGATCGGGCTGAAATTTGGAACACAGGTAGATTATAGTCTGGAAGAACCACAGAAATCTAAATAATAAGGTACCTTATTATTTAGATTTCTGTGGGAAGAACACATAGGCTACTTTTTATCCCGGAAAAACAACGGGAACTTCGCGGGTAACACTGCGGGGCGCTGCTAGTTTATTATTAATTAGGTAGGTACCTAGATTAGATCATATTAGATGGAATGCACTACCTAGGTAGGTACTAGTTTTACTATTATACCTATAGATAGATCTAACGGCGAGCCTTTACCCAAATAAAATGACTCATTTCGACGTATCACAGAATTTTTGTCTTATAAACTTAGTCACCCAAAATATCTAGAGCGAATTACAACTTTTAGAGTTGGCCAAACCTAGAAACCAAATATTTCCTCTTCTGCATTAATAGACAAGTAGATAGATAACCTCTTTATTGCACTTAACAAAACAAACTTAAAAAACAAACAATCTTAAAAATAGAGTAGCAAATGGCGACCTTATCGCTAAAAGCGATCTCTTCCAGGCAACCGTGGTATGGAAAAGGAGTTAAAGCATAGAAAGACGGGAGTAATCAAATAAAGAGTAAATTAATATCTACAAAATAAATAAGGTACTAATTACCTACTTACTAAAATATAATAAACATACATTCTAATAACAATACATGCTAATACATAATAACCATATGTTCATAAATATGTATACTAATACCATATTATGTTCATGGATAAGTAGGTAGATCCATCTACCTATAACTTACAGACTTACGTGGTGTGACGAAAGGGCAATGAAAATGAATCAAATAAATGTACCTACATATTTATATTTAGTTGATCACTAATCACTAAGCTATTTTACTCATACTGGACAAAACC
Organism: Ectropis crepuscularia; assembly: GCA_963693475.1. Classification (NCBI taxonomy): domain Eukaryota; kingdom Metazoa; phylum Arthropoda; class Insecta; order Lepidoptera; family Geometridae; genus Ectropis; species Ectropis crepuscularia. Next base: position 25,650,648 of record OY856342.1, read on the forward strand.
GAAATTAATTCTGAAAATACGACGATAGCGCCTCCAACCGCCGAAACAAACAAGTCGGTCTTGAATACCGCCCACGCTCTCTGAAGTGATACATACCTCCCCTTCTCTTCCCACTTTCCACCCCACAAGGTTCTAGATTCGTGACTCATTCTATGGCGACGAGCTGAGAATAAGTTTAAAGATTTTGCACTCAAAATGTTGGAAAGAAGAAATAGAAATAGAAATAAATTTTATTGCTTAAAACCGTGTACATTGATGGTGTTAAGTGAAAAGTTTGGTATCAACAGTTTGTCCTAGCGGACGTGCAACATATGGTAGTTTTTTACCTTATAATTAAGTAGGTAATAGATTAGTAGACAATAGTTGAGTGAGTACATAGGTACTTTCCTTATTATCTGTTTAACACATAATTACACGAAACAAATTATTACATTCAGGGTTGGTTACGTTTTACAAAATAGGTATGACAATCAATTACAGTGTTATATTAGTCTTCTAAATACTTCTTTTTAATATGATTAGCTGCAGTACATGCATAATATTCTTCCAAGTCGTAAAAAGATTTATCATTAAGCCAAGTTTTCAGTGTGTTTTTGAAAATATTGCTAGAGGTTATGGACTTAATATGTATTGGTAGGCTATTAAAGATTTTTATAGCTGTGTTAAAAGTGCTTCTGTGAAACATAGCATTATTGGATTGTGTTACACGAATGTTAAATCTATCTTTTGAACGTAATATGTCTGAGCGAGAGGACTTTTTTCCAAAAAAATATTCCGGATGTTTTTTTACGAACAGACACAGCTCTAAGATATAAATACGACACAGTGTCAGTATTTTGTTGTTCTTAAATAACTGCCTGACTGAAGCTCGTTTATGTAAGTTGTAAATAGCCCTCACACATCGTTTTTGTAACTTAAAGGTAGAGTTTACTTCAACTGAATTTCCCCAAAAGATTATGCCATAAGTTAAATGAGGGTATACATATCCATAGCTTATAACTTTATACGCCATTTCTGCGTCCTGTTGCTTGTACACTTCTGAGAAGCTATACCTCTCAAAGTACGGTACTCTCATGTACTCGTGTTAGGTACATTCTATAGTAGGAGATCCCGCTATACAACGACCATCATCGAGCTGGTTATTGGATGAAAAGTATTTTATATTCAATTTAATATTATGACAACAAATATATTGCAAATGGGTTGTCTAAAAAATTTCAGCCAAGTAACCATTTTTTAAACATTTCACTTAAAATGATTGTAGGTACCTATTTTTGAAAAATCTGTATTACGTCACTTATTATTTTGGCTTTACGAAATTTCAATACGAAATTCAACCCCTAAGGGTATGAAATAGGGATGAATTAAAGGCATGAATATGAAATAGGGATGTAAGTTTGTATGAAACTTTTTATTTCTAAAACATAGGTAGGTAATTATTTGCATAAAATTTCGCATGAAGTGAGCATGATCGAAATCATGAGTAACGTACCTATTAGTGTGTTTTACCATAAAGGGGTGAAAGTTTGTATGAAACTTTTTATTCTTTAATAAGTATTATTGAGCAATGAGCATTGAGCATGAGATTTCGTAGGCATTGAGTAAAGCCAACCCATTTTAGACAACCCATTTGCAATATATTTGTTGACATATTAAACTGAATATAAAATATGAAAATATCTTTTCATTTTATTTTTTTATATAAAATATCTCTTTTCACCAATAACCAGCTCGGTGATGGTCGTTGTATAGCGGGATCTTAGTCTATTACTAATATTAAAAATGACAAAGTTTGTATGTTTGTCACGCAGTAACGTCTGAAGTATGAACGACCACAAATTTCCATTTGCTAACATTTGGAACATAGATATAATAGGTATAGTCTGGAAGAACACATAGGCTACGTTTTATTCCGGCAAAATGACGAGAACGGAAACTACGCAAGTGAAATCGCTAGGCTCTAAATAAAAATACCAAACAAAAATTCCCGCCAAAACCCCGATCGCAAAGTTAAGTTTGTTGGTTTTCGTCATTTCGTTTTATTTAGATACCTACCTCGTTATTTAAATATAGCGGATATTTAGATATGGGTTGTGGGCAGCACACACACAGGTCGGTAACTCGTTTTTCAGGTGGTAGGTACCTATTTCAATTATTTGGCGTTTTCAAAATAGGTACAAATGCTGAGCATACCTACATTTATAAGTAAGTACATTTTTACTTAAAATAAACCTAAAACTTAAAGCTGGTATTATCTGGCTGGTATTATATCAATTCAATGAGACAACACATAAATAAACAATTTTCCAAAATATAGGAGAAAGAAATCTAAAACATAGGTAATTAGAAAAGTTTTGTAATTTGCCCTCATTTGTCGGTTTGTCACTTACTGCTTACTGCGCATGTGCCATGTCCGTGTACGTCACAGCATTTTCAACCAATCAACACCATTTGATAGCCAATCACCGGCTGCTATTCTCGTCTTGTTTACAATGTTTGTGGAGAACTCACGCAAACTAGCACACGTAAAGGTATATTTTCAAATTAGTGTTGGGCCATGCAGGTGTCGTAAGCATTCGATTAGATTACAATGAAGCGTTAATAGAAAAACAGAGATGTTTGTCAGAAGGGTTAAAATAAGTAAATTAATGTTCATAAAATGTATCTGTCGATATTATTAAATAATATTAAATGTCAATAATCTCAAATAATTACCACCACCTGTGGTATATGGCATATCTACACAATAGCCATTTTTGACAGATTTTTTAATACGTCCATATAATAATTATAACGTCACGTATAATTATGATAGGTATCACTTATATTAGGATATAGTATTGCTTGTTTAAAAAATATCAACGTATTCGCATTGGAATAATGTCAATAACAGAATCTGTTCTTATTGAAGTGAAAACTTCTTTAGGCGCGCTATTGACAGAATTTTCGTGGGCAGTGAAATGGATTCATCAATCGTCACGCTTGTATATGATAATGGATCGGATCGGATATGAAATCTTCGGGTAAACTCGGTAAAAACGGCCAAGTAGGTGTACCAGGGCAACAGAAACAGTAAAGAGTTTCGATTACCTACCTCCAACAGCCCAGCGTTTATCTCCAGATACCAGGACAACAGAAATATAAAAAAGTTGCGTTTGCCCCTAGGTACCAGTACCAGGGCAACAGCAAGTTTTCACTTCTATCGGCAGTTCCTATGACTGCCAATTTTTTTATTATTCTTCTTTGGGGTAGGCGTAGGCTGCATAACTGCATGGTGACATGGTGCATGGTTGTCACACATTGTAGTAATCAGTATATTGGTTCATTATTTTATTTCGATTTGAACTTATTCGGGGCTAAGAATATTGCTTTACGGTCTCTCGCAACCAAACATTTTTCGAAGTAGATTAAAAGTATTTCATTCGTACTACTTTTGTCGTAAATATCTTCATCAGCAATCATCTTTCATCTTTTTCAGCAAAGTGTTAAGATGATCCATTGAAATTACGTTAATACGATTTCTGAAGATACCCTGAGCCACCTACGTACATTTCCGTAACTAGAAAACAGTTACATTTTGTGTAATGCATATATCTAAATATGTAAACACTGTGGGCATTAGATTTTACTCTACATTTGTTTCTAATGTTGTGATTCATTGTTTCAACTTGGTTTACATAGTTAAAATAAATTATATTATGATTAAATCAAAGATCAATGATAATGCTATTGGTATACTACAGGATAATAGATAAATAGCTCAGCACAGTATCAGTATGTGACGGATTGGGGAGTGAGGGACACAAGATCTAAACATATTTTTCATCCTGGTCACGCCTCATCAAACTGAAATAGACTCACCTGGCCTATTTAAAAGATTTATAAAAGCTGAAAACATAAAGAAAATGAAATGTACATGGAATATAGTTAATGAGTAGTTAATGAGAATAGTCGAGAGAGAATGTTCTAGGTACACGTTTTGTGGGTTCTGAAGCTCAAAAATGTTACTTATAGTAATTTAACTAGCCTGCTTGCGTATAGATTTAAATAGCAAACTTCTTTCTACTACAAATTAATAGCTTGTATATGATTTTTAGTTTTGTTTATTATTAGTTTTTTGTTTGTCATTATTGGCTTAAACAGCATTAGATGGACAGCACGTCCACGAGAATGCATCACAAAAAATGTCACTATTTCGTAAGCCTAACCGCGAGGAGAGACGAACTTCTTAGCACTCCATGGATTCACCGTGCGTGTGCCAGGTGTTCATCGTGTGACAGAGAGAGAAATCCCGAATAGTTCCCGAGACTTGTGACACGGGCGTAGGTTTAAGGGGCGCCCCTTTTTGACGATCGTCAACACTCACCTTCACTACTCGTGTTTCTCTCTGTACCCAGTCAAATCTGATAAAGACCCACCAGTGCAGCTTAAGATATTGGTTCTAATATAGAACTTACTGCATTTCTGGACAAGCCAAAATCTTTGAGCTGGTTATAGAGATTTTGCTAGTACACCTCTCGCTCCTACTTCTACAGCGTATAAATTATTTACATATCCGTTTTTTGCGGTTATAGTATAATCTACGACTACTAAGACAGTAATAAAAATCAGGATTTTGCCCTGAAAGTCCGGAAGAAAAGTCTCTGTATCAGATTCTTGTTCGGTGTAAAGAACCGGTATCCGACGAGCACTGCACTGCCTGGATCATTGGCTCATGGACTGACTTCCTAGCCTTGTCGACGAAAACACTCATTCTATTAGAGATAAAGAACTACGAGTTTTATAATCCCCAAAGAATAAACTACACACAAATACAAATTGTTAGTACAGGTCAAAGATAACAATGTTCTGTGTAAAATTCAATTAATTCTTGAACAACTGCTATCGTTTTAAAATGGAGAACGTCAAAAACAATGCGAAATATAACAGACTCGCTTTCTATCCACTTTCTGGACACAAGATTACACGACGATTTTTTTTATACTTCAATGTATCTATTATGCAAAGGTGTCATTCTCCAACAGATGTCCATGGCTACAGATATTCATGGCTATACTCCTCATGCCGATTCAATGCAGATTAATTTAGAAAGAAGGTTTTGCTTTGCTTTCTGAACGAGCTCATACCAGGCCCGTTACAACTATAATCACATAATATGAGAACTTACAAATATTTTTACGTACTATTTATGTATGAACTTCATAAATAGTAGGTAAGGACGTATTAAATACTTCGTGTAAATAATGTACCAATTTTATTTTATCGATATTTAAAACTAAAAGAAATCAAAATTAATATTTACTATAATTAGAAAATAGCAAAGTTGCTAATTTAATTGTGAAACTACAATAGCGGATTGTAAAAGTCTGATATATTATTTGTCAAATTATCATTTCATAATTCAGAAATATTACATATAGTCTTAGTTATTTATTGTAATAACTAGAATTAAAGATTTTGGAGAAGAGTAGAAGACGATAAAGTATTTTAAGTTATAATACTTATAATCAAAATTGATTTCTTGGGCTAACATTATTTTTCGAATCAAAGCATACTTAAATGTGGCAGTGGTACATCACTATCACTATAAAACTTTTTGACATTTGTAGCTCGCGCTCGGTGGCTCCACTTGTCGGTTCGTTCACTTGTCGATTTCTGCAAATGCAAGACGAGTTTACTTTAGTTTCATACAATCATACCAAAGTGTAGTTGCTATTATAAAACGAGGAAAGTTATCTGTTTATGTGCAGTGTCGTTCGTGAAATTATAAAAGTGACTTCGTCAAAACATAACCTGTTTGATTCTTGGAAGTGAACATTGCGAGACCTTGATAACTCGTTCGTCGGACAAGCGAAGCTTGGAAGAGACAAACAGTTATTGTAGAGGGATTCATGCTAGAGGTACGTGTTTAGTTTACGTTTTGTGAAGTCGCTCGTGTGTTTATAACGCAATTTCACTAACCGGGAATAGTTTCAAGTGTGTTTGAGTGAGTTCTAAGTTGTAAACGGAACGGACACGCGCCGAGGCGGAAGTGCTACAAAACTTGGCATAATGATGTCGAAATAAATGTTCGGATAATGTCAAGTGCAGAAGGACGCGCCTGAAGCGCGGTGACCACATTATCAGTTGCCATGGACATCGACGGAGGTAATCCGTGTGAGCGCCAGCATGCTGTGGCTTGTATCATTGGACTGACACTCTGACACCTCGCTAGCACTTCGCACGTAAACCTCCATCAGTTCTAACGGAGCGTAGGCCCAGCTCTAGCTGGCCGGGTTGCGGTGCACTTTCAGCCACTATACCATGTAAATAAAGCTTATTTCTCTATGCTAGTCTGGTGGGTGGTTGAGTAGTTCTATAAATATCCCCTAAACTAGTCTCAGTGTCTGGAATTAGCAGTTTGTCGATGTAGCCACACTGTAGTTTTAGAGTAATTAGTGCACTCCTATTTAAATTTGCGTTTTTGTAACTTTTTATTTTTGATTTGGTTGTTCTGAACACTTCTTGTTCTTTTAGTTGTGGTGCTTGTACTGTAAATAGACTACACTTCTGATCACTGAAAATTATGCAATATGTAAAACCTTAAATTTTATAATTGGTAGGGTTATTTTACAATAAATGGGAGTTACACTGTTAGTTAGGTGTCTGTCTGCTAACCTATTTTGTGCTGTATCTTATAAGTAGGTAGTTTCACAGAATTAATAATATTGACAATTAACTAAGTTACACATGTTAATAAATTAAGGTACATCCTATTTTTTTAAATGGTTTTTTATATGCTATTAAAAATGGAAACATACAAATTTGAAAATTATTATCATCTTTATACTTATCTTAATAACAACAAATACCCCAAATTGTACAAGTGCGAGTTGTGTGCATGCTATAAATGTTTAACAAAATAATTTCTTGTTTTATTAGGAATGGTTGTGGTTGTAGATAATTTCCTATGAGATTGACTCGCACTTGGCTGGTATATTTATTAAAAGCATCCTTAGTAACACTATAACCGGGGGAACTCTGCGTTTTTTAAATTGAATTTGGCAAATATCCTATGCCAGATATAATCAAATTCTAATTTCCACCTTATCCATTGTGATCTAATGAACTACCTTACGAACACTGCTATTGCTCTCTCATTGCTTAATAAAAAGTGACAAATATCAAAGGCATTTCCATTTTAGTAAGGTAGTAGCCCTGAGAAATAACGAATAATCCACAATTCTCATTTATAACATTAAGTCACTCAGCTAAAGCCAATCTAACTTAGAAATGTGAAGTAAGCTTGACAGCGGACAGTTCAAACCAATTAACCATATCAGGCATCAACAAGTCAGGTAGCCATTAGATCAAATGTGCCTAGACTTTATAATTAAGCAAAGGAAATGTTAATTGGTATTGGACTGATGTAATAACATATACATATATAGACATTTATAAATAAGCTTTAAGGATGACTAGAAAACTGGAGAGAAAGGAGAGAAGTCTTTGCTCAGCTACTAAACAGCTTAAAAATAATTATCAAGTAACAAAATGTAGTTATTTATGACTGAAGGATTTCAGCTTAGGCAGTTTACCTAAAAAAAATTGGCAAAAAATTAAAAAATTGGCAGTCATTGGGACTGCTAATAGAAGTGAAAACTTAGCAACTTAGAATTTTTGTATTAGATAAAGATATAGCCTTTATTTCTGGAATATTAACAATATATAAATATACTTATTTATTCTCATTTTATAATTATTGATTCTCCAGTTTGTCTTTCATCATAGGCCTCCTCCAAGCTTTTCCATTCTTCTCTGTTACCCCTTTTCTCATCCATGTGGTTCCTGCTGTCCGTTTCAGATGCGCCAATGTTGCAGAATATATCCCCCCTATAGCTGTATACAGATATACTGTTATTACACAGTCATGTTGGCGATGCAAACTCACGACATTTCTCAAAAGTGCTCAATGGGTATCACAAACCCATAAGATTATTCCATTCCGAAAAGTGCTCAGTGGGTATTACAAACCCATAAATAAGATTATTCCATGCCGAAAAGTGCTCTATGGGTAACACAAACCCATAAGATTTCATACCAAAAAGCGCTCAATGTGTCTAAATAAGTTTGAACTTCAAAAACAACTCCTTGTAAGTGACATTCCAGTGCCACATAGTCTTATGCTGTTCTTTAGCATAAGCGACCTATTTAAGTTCCAACTGCTGAGACTCAAGGCATTATCTGACAAGGAAAGGGTTAAGGTCAAAATTTGTCATGTTCACCAAGTACTGGTTAGCTGATGGCAATGTTCTCAAAACTGCTAATCCAAAATAAAACTGATGTTAGGTCAAAAACCATATCCTATTAAGACCAAATGGGTGGTCATAGTATGATAAGTAGTAGGTATGAATTGGTACAGATAAATGTGTTGCGATTCTGAATCATGTGTTGTAATATGTATGTATTGGTTCATCAGACAATGTGTACAAACACACAACAAAACAAAACAAAATGTTTTTGTTTCCATTTGGACCAAGTAGTATTCTTGCCCTAAAGCCTGCCCCAAGGCCCTAAACCACCAAACGGGCTATGCACATGTCCAGCGGTTCGCGCTGAGACCGCAACAGGCACTTGACATTATAGATTTTGTATGGGTGCCAGTTCGCGCCGAGACCGCGACACGTGTCTCGCGACATGTGTCTCGGTCTCCTGTCGCGGTCTCGGCGCGAACTGGCGCCAACACAGTTCCATAATGTCAAGTGCCTGTCGCGGCCTCCGCGCGAACCGCTACCTTTAGAAACCTGGCGTTGCTACCAGTGGACTAGCCCATTGCCCAGCGAACTGGGCAGCTTGCTCCGATACCAAAGAGATACTATAAAAAGAGGTACCAAAATCGAAATACGTAGTTGATTTCTATGGGAATACTTGTCATGATATTGTACATAGATTGTCCTCTGTAGTAGTATCAAAGCCATATGATAATAAGTTATTCCTCATAAGATCATATTCCTGCTAAAAAGAGTTGGTATCTGTCCTGGTTTCTCAGGTATTTCACTAGTTCAGATGGCATCTGGGGCGAGTCCTGGTTTAAGTCCGGGTTTAAAAATTTAAGACTTGGGCCGCCCGCGACACAGTTCCCGCCTGCCGCACACCACAATCAACCGACGAACTGACACTCTAAATTCTTGAATTAAACGATGATAAAAGATGACTAAAGAACAATGGCAAAATAAGAGTTAGCTTCATGATAGCGTCTAGAAATACAATGTATACAAAACAAACTTATTGTTTTTTCTAAGATTTTGCAAAGAAATTTTATTTAATTTATTTAATACGTAAAACAGAATACAGCCGATACAGTAATGGTTAGATTAGAACTTAAGTTTAGATCTAGACAGTATTCCTAATGGATACGTATACAGCATGATTATATGTACTAGTATTTGTTACGAGTTTAACAATAAAAATAAAAAAAGTTGATTAAAAAGAAGAGATAGATAATTAGAAACAAGCAAATCACAAGAATTATAACAAGCTATAGCCAAAGAGGTTTCCGTATATAATTTATAGGTGGATGAGATGTAAATAAAATTTTTCTGATATCTGCCTTAAATTTAGATAGTTTGCGATCAAAAATATCAATGGAATCTGCATTCCTATTGGCAATTTCATTGTAGTGGCGACACATTCTAACAATGGGATTGTAGTATGAAGTGTTGTTCTTATGAACCTGCAACATAAAGGTCTTAGCGTGAGGATCACGACTTCTGTATTTAATGTTAAGGTTAATACTTGAGAGAAGTGACCGAGAGTCAATATATGAGTGTACAATTTTAAAAAGGTGAACTTGGTCTATGTATGTGCGACGGGATTCAAGCGGTTGAGTTTTAAATTTTTCTAATCTTTTAGTATATGATTGCAATTGTCGTTTTAATCCAAGTCTATAACTGAGTATACTTAGGCATTTACTCTGGACTCGTTCAATGCGCTTAGTATGTACTTTGTAAAAAGGTGACCATATGACAGAGTTGTATTCAAGGATGCTACGTATCATTGAGTAATACAAATTTAAAAAACTGAAAGGACTCTTAAAGTCTTTAGTGATACGAGCAATAAAGCCCAAGAGTTTGTTGCATCTAGTAATAATATAATCATAGTGATCTCTAAAAGTAAATTTCTCATCAAGTATGATTCCGAGGTCCTTAATCACCACCTTTCTCTCCAAACAATGATCTTTAAGTTCGTAATTATATCTGATTTTATTCGTTTTAGCAGTGAAGGATATAACAAAACATTTTTTGACGTTTAGCAACATACCATTATCTTCACACCATCTGTATAGGATATCAATATCAGATTGTAACATTTCACAGTCACTAACGCTGCGAACAGTTGAATAAAGTTTGAGATCATCAGCGTATAAGAGACAAGGACTTTTAAATTTGTCAACAAGATCATTAATGAAGGCAATGAAAAGTAGCGGTCCAAGGTGAGAGCCTTGAGGGACGCCCGATGTGATAGCTGCAGGTGAAGATAAGAATCCCTTTATTGCAACCAGCTGACTTCGCTTGCTTAAGTAAGATTCGAGCCATCTTAGTAAATTGCCATGTACCCCAAAATATGTAGTTAACTTCCAAGTTAAGCGCTTATGGTCGACCTTGTCAAAAGCTTTTGCAAAGTCAGTATATATGCTGTCGACTTGAACTCTTTTGGCAAAAGCACCGCAAATATAATTCTTATATTCCAGTAAATTAGAGGTCGTAGATCGATTGCGGACAAACCCGTGTTGAGATGGAGTTATGAGTTGAGAAAAGTGACGATAAAGGACATCGACCACTATTGATTCAAATACTTTACCTAAACAGGACAAGATGCTAATTGGACGATAATTATTGCAACGAGATTTCTCGCCGGATTTAAAAATAGGAATTATATGAGCAGTTTTCCAAACGGATGGAAAAACGCCAGATTGTAAAGATATATTAAAAATAATAACAAGCGGTTCAATTAACTCTTTCGAACAGTTTTTAATAACCAGAGGAGGGATACCATCCGGGCCAGATCCCTTATTTGGGTCCAGCTTGACAATCTTCTTGAGAATTTCACCTGTCGTGATCGTGAAGGTACTAAGTGTGTTAGCTGTGGTTACAATTTTGGACATATTAATAGGTCGTGAAGAGGGGGGTTCAAAGACAGAGCAGAAATATTCTGAAAAAAGTTCGCATATTTCATGCTGATCTGATGAAACTTGATCACCATATTTCATTGTAAGTGGTATAGATGGAGAGCCTTTTTTGCTTTTAACGTAATTCCAAAAAAAAAAAAAAATTATATTATATAATTATAATATTATTTAATTATAATAATTAGAAATATATCTGGTAATAAAAGCTACAAAAAATATTACAATATAATGGAGTTTTAAATGATTAAAATTACTTATTACATAGTTCAAATATTACCATTTACCATAATCAAGCTATTTTGGAAGAAATTGTAAAACAATGATGTCAAAGATATTTTTATTTGGGGTTTGTTATCATTAGTAGAAAAAATATCAGTAGTTATAAATAATAAAAGGCAGACAGTGGATATAAGTTTCATTAAAAGGTCTTCCCATAATGTTAATAATCTTGGTGTAAAACTATGTTTATCTATATGTATATATAAATCAATGCCACTTTTCGTTGTTATTGAACTCCTCCTAAACGGCTGGACCGATTTGAATGATTTTTTTGTATACGTTTGGGTAGGGCCCTGGAAGGTTTAGATTCACAAATCAGCCCGGCAGATGGCGCTGCAATTGATATCTAGGTATTATTCGAGCGAAGCCGGAGCGGGCCGCTAGTCAAATATAATTTTTTCGAGACCCTCTGAAGATCTTCCATTTTTTACTCAGGGATGGATATTCAACATCTTAAGATATTTTTGGGTCATAGACACTATAATGTCGTCTCAACTATTTTAAAGTATGAAAGTCTGCCATTGTTCCTTGATTATATAAGGTCTGAAAATATTTTTTAAATGTGACTTAAAATATTTTCTACTGTTTTCATTACACTGCCTATGTTTAAAAAAACCTGTTGAGACGGCTGGGTTCTGAGGTCTAAAAGCCAGGGTATTCATTTGTTCCTTTCCTGGTTGCCAAATTTCAGAGATGGCAACCTTTTGCCAAAACAACTTGACTTTAACAGATCATATCCAAATGATGGATATAATATTATGGAACATTATACAAACAGTTGAAATCTAAAACCTTATGTAAATATCAGGAGCCTTTCTATGTTTTAAACAGAATAGCAACATTGCAGAAAATTCAGAAACATATTTGCATGTACTATTAATGGTAAAATTGAGGATGCCAAAGGCCAATGGATTTCCATGGCCAAAAATGATACAGGTCAGTTTGCAATTATAAAAAAAACTATTAAGGGATGCTGCAAGATGATTTGCAAAATGTTATCATTATCATGTCAGCAGAAGGGCGTCCACTGCTGGACGAAGGTCTTTCCAAAGACCGGTCTTGTGCCGCCTACCGCCCGAATCCAATGATTTCTGGCAAATTTCGCCAGATTGTTGGTAAAGTGAATGTTATTTTAAAACTTGTGTCCATTGTGTGCTTTTTAGCTTAGCATGACAGTATACATTCGTAAACATTAATTTACCAATCAGTACACCCTCTGTAAACATGATGACAATTACTATTACGGGATAAAGAAAAACTACTGTATAAGACTGTAACTACAGTGCTATTTAGCTTAGCACAGTAGTATAGGTACCTAAACTTTCAGTCTACGTATCAATATAACCACTGTAAATAAGCCTATATAAGGCATGTTTACTGCAGTATGTATATTACCTTAATTAATTATACTAGTGTTAGTAATGGTATGTTTATAATGTAATATATTGATGTCACTGCAAAATTTACAGTATTTTTTATAATTTAACAATTACATACAGGTACAGCATATCATTGAAAACTATTCAACATACTCATGGTACAATGGATTCAAAATATGTAAAGCTAAAATCAAGTAAAACGCACCTCTACATTATGCAATCTATATCTATATAATGCAGTGCAATTAGGGAAATAAATAAACATTAAATTATGTAGTTTGGGGACTATAAAGGATCGATAGGGGGGTGCATTCTGAGCATATATTCCAATTTGAGGGATTCTGGCATGGTCAGCTCAAGGTCATTTCGATGAAAACGCGTTTAACTCGATATTTCGAGAACTGTTAGTGTTAGGCAAAAAATTGTTAAGACCTTTTCTCTTCTACATTAAATTTACTAACTTTTATAGTAACCACTTTTCTTTCTTTCATCAATATTTTTCAAGTTATTGCTTCCGAAAGGCAAAAATTTAACTTTTTTTCCTCCCTTTCGCCATTTCCTCCCCAACCGTTCAATTTTATGCAACTTTACCAATAATCAAAAGTGTAGATTTTTTAATAATGAACAACTTTGTCCTTGCACTTTTTTCAGTAATGGCAATACCTTCAGAGTTATGTTACTTTACCGAGCGAAATCCGCGCCACTGCGACACCTCCGTGACACTGCGATAAATCCGCGACACCTGCGGACTTAAGGCTGCACCCAAATTTCATTGTTTGTTTGTGTCGGTGGGTTTCTTCTACACAAGCTTATGTGGGACAACCACGTCACCTACTCCGATATATGCCAGAAATACACTCAGATACACTCAATCAGACATAGAGGTGAAGCGAGCCGTAGAGGATGCGGATGGTCTGATTATCAGTACGGCTAAGAGAATTTTGCCGGACTCTACGGCTTGCTCCACCTCTATGTCTGATTTGATGAGAAAAGTTTTCAGTAGTTAGATGAATCTGGTCTTATTGCTCTCGTTGCCTAAAAACTTATCTTGAGTTGTGGTGACGGTCATATTGTAGATGAAAATGATATCCGCACATGGTTTCAGCTGGGATCGGCGCAGCCGTTTGGCAGAATTGGTGCCAAAGTTGGAATACCTTTGGGATAGCCATCGAATACAATTACCACGTCTGTACCGTAGTGTTTTTTATGTATGTTACGTATTTCTGGCATATGTCGAAGTAGGTAACGTTGTTGTCCCACATAACCCTGTGTAGAAGAAACCCACCGACGCAATCCAACAATGAATTTTGGGTTCAGCCCTAAGACCGGAGTTGTCGCGGATTTTTTGCAGTGTCGCGGAGGTGTCGCAGTGGCGCGGATTTCGCTCGGTAAAGTAACATAACTCTGAAGGTATTGTCATTACAGAAAAAAGTTTAAGGAAAAAGTGGTTTATTATTAAAAGATGTACACTTTTGATTATCAGTAAAGTTTCATAAAATTGAACGGTTGGGGAGGAAATGGCGAAAGGGAGGAAAAAAAGTTAAATTTTTGCCTTTCGGAAGCAATAAGTTGAAAAATATTGATGAAAAAAGAAAAGTTGTGAATGTAAAAGTTAGTAAATTTAATTTAGAAGAGAAAAGGTCTTAACAATTTTTTGCTTAACACTAACAGTTCTCGAGATATCGAATTAAACGCGTTTTCATCGAAATGACCTTGAGCTGACCATGCCAGAATCCCTCAAATTGGAATATAAGCTCAGAATGCACCCCTCTATCGATCCTTTATAGTCCCCAAACTACATAATTTAATGTTTTTTTATTCCATTTTTTTGCCTAATTTCATTGGGTTAATCTTATATATAAAATTCTCGTGTCACAGTGTTTGTTTCCTTACTCCTCCGAAACGGCTCTACTGATTTTTACCAAATTTTATATGCATATTCAGTGGGTCTGAGAATCGGCTACTAGCTATTTTTCATACCCCTAAGTGACAAGGGTTGTTCACCCCAAAAATCTAGATTATGATCCGAGCGAAGCCGGAACGGGCCGCGCGAGTTGGACTCGCCCATGAAGGGTTCCGTTCCAGCAAGTAACATAATATACATAGTACACATAGTTCTTGTAGTTCGTTGTAACTTTGATCGAAGTTTTAATAATAGTGTATTTATGACGTACTAAAAAAAACTACTCATCAGATCGAGTTCAAACTAATTTTCGTTGGTAGTTTTCATGGTAATGTACATCATATATTTTTTTTAGATTTTTCATTCTCTTACTTTAGAAGTTAGAGGGGGGGGGACACACATTTTACCACTTTGGAAGCGTCTCTCGCGCAAGTTATTCAGTGTAGACAAAAATAATATTAGAAACCTCAACATCATTTTTTAAGACCTATCGATAGACACCCCACACGTGTAGGTTTGATGAAAAAAAAATTTTTGAGCTTCAGTTCTCAGTATGGGGGGCACCCCTAATTTTTGTTTTTTTAAAAAACTTTTGTAAAAATCTTAATGCGGTTCACAGAATACATCTACTTACCAAGTTTCAACAGTGTAGTTCTCATAGTTTCGGCAAAAAGTGGCTGTGACATACGGACGGACAGACAGACAGACAGACAGACAGACAGACAGACAGACAGACATGACGAATCTATAAGGGTTCCGTTTTTACGTTTTACGGAACCCTAAAAATCAATGGCATTTTTCGTTGTTATTGAACTCCTCCTAAACGGCTGGACCGATTTGAATGAATGACCGATTTTTTTGTATACGTTTGGGTAGGGCCCTGGAAGGTTTAGATTCACAAATCAGCCCGGCAGATGGCGCTGCAGTTGATATCTAGGTTATTGTTCGAGCGAAGCCGGAGCGGGCCGCTAGTATTCTATAATTTTAACATATTAGTATCACGCTTCTACAGATAACTCATTTAAATTTGTTAAAGCTCACCAAGCTAACATGTTTTTTGGTATTTTTCGGTCTCATATTAAAATTAACTTGGCTTGTCCAGAAGTGCAGTTCTATACTAGAACGAGTATCTAAAGCTGCGCTAGTAGGATCATATCGGATTTGGCTGGGTAGGGAGAGAAATACGAGTAGTGAAGGTGAGTGTTGACGTACGTCACCAAAAGGGGCCCCTTTTAAACCTACGCCCGAGTCACAAGTCTTGGGGTCTATTCGAGATTTCTCTCTCTGCCACACGATGGACCCGGCACCCGCACGGTGAATCCATGGAATGCTAAGAAGTTCGTCTCTCATTAATTTACCTTGCCTTGACGCTCTCTTTGTGAGAGAAGGCTCCGAGTCCCAGCAGTGGGAACATTTAGTGGGATATTTATGTATGTATGTACAGTATTTTTTGTTTTACTTCTGTTATGGCATTTTTAGTCACCACCAAACATCTTGAATGCTCAATGTGGCCTCTGGTCCTTCCCACCCTTCGCGTTTCAGTCACCTTTCGACTGCATAATTAAATAAATAAAAATTAGAAGAAATCGCGCTAACCGATAACGACGTTCATTGCTTTATTTTAAGGTATTATCTGTGGGTTTGTTGTACGCAAAATAGGCGCATCGAGACGTCGAGTTGCGGAAAACAGCCCGCCTACGAATACGAGTGGGTTTGTTGTTTTTGTATAATATAAGTGCAAAATAAAATGTATGCACCTAATTGAAATGGTTATTGCTTTTTGTTTAATTTCTATTTACATTAAGGAGAGAGCTTTATAAATGCTAGATCATTCCAGTTTGGGGGTAGAGCCCGTGTCAAGGCTAATTTTTCAAGCTAGGATAGCGAGCTAGTGTTAGTAAGCTAGCAAGCTAGTACTACTGGCTTCGTGTAGACAACGCTGGTTTAATCTACATTTCTTCTTCACATACATTTTTACCCGACTGAAAGAAGGGTTATGTTTTTCGCGCGTATCTTGTATGTTTGTAAATTTCTTTATTCCCACGTATCTTCCAAACGGCTGGACGGATTTTGACGATTTAGATATCGTTACATTTGTCTCAATTACCCAAGTGTCATAAGATAGGTATTAAATAAAAAAAACAATATAGCCGATTTTTGAGGCAAAATTGTGAATAGTTGAAAAAAAAATGTTATCTAGCATATCGAATATGGTATCAAAATACAGAGAATTTAAAGAGCATTACAAATATGTGAATATGTTGTGTAGTTAAATGCCATTTGGAATAATTTCAAGCATTTTAATTCAATCAACAGTGTTTTTCTTACGTGTTGTTTTAGTCGGGTTTTATATTTTTTTTAATTAAGTATTCTTGTTTTATCTTTGCGTTGCGTTGCGTAGCACTAGCTTGCTATCCTAGCTTGAAAAACTAGCCTCGTGTAGCTCGGGCGTAAAACGGGCACATCCCAGCTATCTGCTCCGCGATTCATAAAAACTAGATGCGCCCTCAACTTAAAAACAACTTTAACAGGATAAATATGTAGCCCCTATGTGTTAATACAGGTAATGTATTAGCTATGTATTTAATTTTATTTAATTCCGATCCGTTCAGCCGCTAGGCCGCTACAGAGATACGTGAACAAACATACACACATACTTTCGCCGTTATAATATTACTAATAGAGCCCTGCGGGTTTACCCGCGTAGTTCCCGTTCCGGTTATTTTTTGGGACAAAAAGTAGGCTATAGGTTATTCCAGATTACAATCTGTGTTCCACACACAACCCACACGATCTGTTCATACGTTACGGCGTGATTGAGCAACAAAAATCCAAATAATATTGAGATTTATGATGATATAGAGGTATGGTAGGATGTCGCCTGTCTATGTAAGTATATTTACGATACAAAATGATTTTTGTTCATGAAATTCATTTTTCCTGGGGAAGTACCGCACCTTTGCCAAATATTCTACCGCCAAGCAGTAATGTGCAAACATTACTGTGTTCCGGTTTGAAGGGCAATGATTCCAGAGAAATTACAGGGCTTAGAGACATAATATCTTAGATCTCTGGGTGACGAGCGCAGTGCAGTGCTAGGTAAAGATTTGGACTATCATGTTCCAATAGCTGCGTGTTACTGTGCTGTTATGTGGCAGGCATGTTGCTTACCATCAGGCACATGACCTGCTCGTCTCGTCACTATATGGTATAAAAAAAAAAAATACCTCTTGTTATGTTGTGAGGATATACGCGTTGAATCATGATGTGCGTTATAATTAAGTGCAATTAAGTTCTAATTAAATCTTTGCAAGTTTATCGTTATCACTTGTCTAATGGTATAGGGAAAACTAATGAATAAATACCTATTAGTTGGCATAGTGTAAGCAACACCATCTAGTCCCAAACTAGCCAAAGCTTGTACTATGGAAGTCAGATGGGCTGATATGATACTTTTAGGTAATTGTAAATACAGGCTCAATACACATAGAAACACCCAGACACTGAACAATTACCTACTTGAAATTCACACTAAAATTTGCATGGGTTAGAATTGATGATTGTGTAAAAGCAGTCCAATTTATGTCCCCACTGCTTAGAGACTTACGCCCTATCGCTATCGCTCCACCTCTATGTCTAATTGAGTGTATCTGAGTGTATTTCTGGCGGATTATATCGGAGTAGGTAACGTTGTTGTCCCACATAAGCTTGTGTAGAAGAAACCCACCGACACAATCAAACAATGAATTTTGGGTTCAGCCCTAAGTCCGGAGGTGTCGCGGATTTATCGCAATGTCGCGGAGGTGTCGCAGTGGCGCGGATTATTTTTGCTCGGTAAAGTAACATAACTCTGAAGGTATTGTCATTACAGAAAAAAGTTCAAGGAAAAAGTTGTTCATTATTAAAAGATCTAGGTACACTTTTGATTATCGGTAAAGTTTCATAAAATTGAACGGTTGGGGAGAAAATGGCGAAAGGGAGGAAAAAAATTAAATTTTTGCCTTTCGGAAGCAATAACTTGAAAAATATTGATGAAAAAAAGAAAAGTTGTTAATGTAAAAGTTAGTAAATTTAATTTAGAAGAGAAAAGGTTTCTGCAATTTTTTGCCTAACACTAACAGTTCTCGAGATATCGAATTAAACGCGTTTTCATCGAAATGACCTTGAGCTGACCATGCCAGAATCCCTCAAATTGGAATATAATATGCTCAGAATGCACCCCCCTATCGATCCTGTATAGTCCCCAAACTACATAATTTAATGTTTTTTTATTCCATTTTTTTGCTTAAATGCATTGGGCTATATGTAGTTTCAAGTAACGACCCGTCTAAATACGATTTTTATGTAGACGTGATGTCTAAACCCCCCACGGAAGTATGATGATCTATATTATTATACATCTTTATCTATTTTATTTAAATATGTAGTTTGACAAAATAAAAAAACCTATTCCATATATTTCCATAATCTACCAGACGGACTAAAATTATAATTGTATTTTGGACCCAGTCAATTATAGAGACATCTATAGCTATAGCGAAAGCAGATTTAGTTAGGCGGTAGAAGGACGGATTAAGGTCGATTCACACATATCAGTGACGGCGCAGCGCCGACACAGTACCGGCACAGTGCGAAATATTCTTTCATACATTCTCTATGAACGCATCCACACTTGTCAGTGACGACACAGTACCGGCACGGTGCGAAATATTCTTTCATATTGTTTTCATACGGGTTTTGTATGATTTGTCTCATGCAAAGTACATGGATTCGACATACAAAACCAATTTGTGGAACAAAATAGGAGCGCAAATAAAGTTAGATGGTAAATACCATCACATAGTTTTAATATTTTATTTATAAATAACATACTACATACAACAAGTATGTATGTATTTGTTGTACCAAATTATATTATCTAGCTCCGCAGTATTGAACAGAGAGCCACAACAGCAATCACAATACTTGACGACGGACACGTTTTCACTGAAGCTCCGTGAACTGAGTACTGACGTGTGAATTGAATCATTGACGCAACACTGAAGCAGTGATACTGAATTGAGCGGACACTGAGCCGTCACTGATATGTGTGAATCCACCTTTAGCGGATGACGCATGCCCTCGAAAGATGATAGCCCAGGATCCCTGGTAGAACTTTCGCAATTGATTACTAACAAGCTTAATTTTGCGTGAATAGCTTCATTTTGATGAGACGCCCAACGATTTCCTGTAAGAAACATTGTTTCATTACAACATATTTATATCGATAACCGTACATGTTGGAAGCTTTATTTATTTACTTAGCTAATATTAAGTACCTGGGTGACCGAGCTTAGCTCGGTTTAAATATACTTAGATAGGTACCTACAGATAAAAGACTCGCAGAAACAGAAAAAAAAAAGAACACATGAAAAATAAGTGAAGCCGTCTGGATTCGAACCCGGAGCTGCTAATTCGTGACCGATATGACCGCTTGACTTCCCATCTGAGCTATTACGCTTTCGCGTCACGCGGCGAATTTCACCTTCGCATTCTAATGTCTAATGTGACAGTTTTTCATTGTCTAAAAACGCGCATAATATGCGTTTTTTAAAAATGAATCCTAGTTAGATAGATTTATCGTCCCCAAAACCCCCTGCATACATAATTTCATCAAAATCGTTCGAGCTGTTTCCGAGATCCTGATTCTATATATATACCTATATACATAATTATTAGTTACAAGAATTTTAAAGGTATAAGATATAATTTAACAGTCATATTGTCCTAAAAATTGCTTGGTACATTATCCCGGTCCTACACTCAGAAATATTTTATCCTAGCTATCTCTGTTAGTGTAGTAGCAAACAGAGATAGCTCGGATAAAATATTTTCGAGTGTTTCTTACAGTAAATTGTTGAGCGTCTCATCAAAATGAAGCTATTCACGCAAAATTAGCTCGCTAGTAATCAATTGCATAAATTTTACCAGGGAAGGGTCCTGACTCAGGATCCTCATGAGCTATGAAGTCTTTCTTGACTCTTGATTTCTTTGCGAGTTTTCATTCGCTGTTGGAGCCTGTGGTGAAGAAAAACTTGTACATTGACTTAGAAAAGTTATCAAAGTAACGAACCTATAACGTCACGATTGTTAAATTGGACATTTAACCCACTACACCACTACAGCTAATCCAATTTTTTTATCAAGGTTAATCCACAATGCCTTTGTAATGCGTTGGCTTCGAGCATGGGCCGTGTGATCAAACAAATCTCACTATGTATGTTTGGTGTCGAAGATAATTCTGCAAATACATCGCTTTGTTAGTACCATTTCGCAAGTCTCGTTCAAATTAAATGAATCACCATACAAAATGTAAAATACTTCAAGTCATTGATATTGTGATATCTCTTGAAGATAAAATATCTGTTATAGTGTTATGATGCAAAGAATAGATAAACGCTTAGTACATCCGTCTCTTGCGGAGCTGAAATTGATAATTTTGCTGTTTTCTGTTGTGTAATTGAAAAGGCAGCAAACAATGAGTATCATTTAGATTCACTTATTATGCGCATAATTTTTATTAATTTGTAAAAATATTTTGTTATTACTCTAGGTACTTAACATATTAAATCTTATACCGTGGTGGCTTAGGCGCTTTGCAGACGAAGGGCGCATGCGGGCCGGGCAGGTCAATTTGACCAGGAACGATAGTGCAAAGGCAACAAGGCCTAACACGGCCAACGCACACGTAGGGCAAGAGACGCGCCATGTTACCTCGTGGCTTAGTGGGTAGTAACTGCCTGCGAAGCCGAGGGTCGGGTTTGATTCCCACCCAGTGCAAATATTTGCGTGATCAATTCAAATATTTGTACTGTGTCTGGGTGTTTCTATCTATAATAAGTACCTACATGTATTTATAACTATAAAAGTATTATAATATATCAGCTATCCGCCGCCATATTACAAGCTTTGCTTAGTCTGGGGCTTTGGGGTCAGATGGTGTTGTGTGTGAAATGTCTACCAATATTTATTTATGTCCTTGGCTGCCCACCATGGATCATAATATAATATACTAGCTGTGCCCCGCGGTTTCACCCGCGTCTATTTGAGGAAAATCCATACTAAAATATCCATTGCTGGCCACTTTATTACGTTTTACGGAACCCTAAAAATACGTAAATAAGCAACAATGCATTGTTGTAGAGCAAATTTGATTACTTCAAATGACACAAACTTCAAATGTAGACACGCGCCGTCACAGACTTCAGCGACCAAAGAGAATTTAAATTCACGGAACTAAAGCTCTCGAAGAGAAATATTTTTCCCCGTTTTCTTTACATTCTTCACTCATACTCCGTACCTATTGATAGTAGCGTAATGTTATATACCCTATAGCCTTCCTCGATAAATGGAGTATCCAACAAAAAAAGAATCTTTCGTATCGGTCTAGTAGTTTCCGAGATCCTAGCGTTCAAACAAACAAACAAACTCTTCAGCTTTATAATATGAGTATAGATAAGTTATATAGTTTGTATGCAGTAACGCCGAACTACGAACCCAACGCACACGAGGGACGGAGGCAGTCAGTTTACGACGTTCACTCTAGTGAAAGAGTGAAACTCACGCGATCTGAGTTAGCTTGCGCCGTCGTCGGGCGTTACTGCGTACAAACTAGTTTGTATGCAGTAACGCCCGATCGCGATCGCGTGAGTTTCACTCTTTCACTAGAGTGAACGTCGTAAACTGACTGCCTCCGTCCCTCGTGTGCGTTGCGTTCGTAGTGAGAACAGACGCCGTCGTTACTGCTCTGTGGTCAAAAGAACTGCCCCCGAAACTCGCCCCGTCGCGTCGTCTGCAAAGCGCCTTAGGCGGTTGAAGAGCGATTCATAAGCGGCATAGGATTAAAATACAGGCGGACTAACGTGGTGAAGTCTAGCGCTGTGTTAACTATTGTACTCTGAAAATCATAATGAAAATATTTCACAGACTCGCGATGTAGATTATTATTATTTAATTACCGCCTGACGCTTCGGTCGCGTTATAATGGCTGTGATCATGAGGACACTAAAGAAAATGTGGGTCGTTTCATTAGGAAATAAGAAGTTTTCCTATCTACACTTATTATAATTTTTTTTTTTAAATAAGGAGTGACGAGACTGGCAGGACATGTGCCTGATGGTAAGCAACATGCCTGCCACATAACAGCACAGTGACAGTCATGCGCGGGGCGCTACTTACTAGTAAAGTATTTTTTACTCGATTTATTGTATTTCTACTCGTGACTCCCCCCAAACCTGAGGCTGCGTACTGGTGACCCCCCCCCCCCCAAAATTCGAGGCTGGGACCGCACCTGAGTGACACGCAGCTATTGGAACATGAAGAGTCCAAATCATTACCTAGCACTGCACTGCTCTCGTCACTCAGAGATCTAAGATGTTATAATATCTCTAAGCCCAGTAATTGCTCTGGAAACATTGCCCTTCAAACCGGAACACAATAATGATTGCACATTACTGCTTGGCGGTAGAATAACTGGCAAAGGTGTGGTACTTCCCCAGGCGGACTCTGCCAAGAGTCTTACCACTACAATTATTTGGTATCTATAAAATGCCGTATCAACAATTTAAAAATCAGCTTATTCCTTTACAAGTGACGATGCCACAGACAATTCAAACGTGTTTCAACTCTCTTTTACAGTGTACGATTTTTAAAGGAAACATTTTAGTTTATCGTTGCGATAGATTCACATTGGGGATTAGACATTGCGAAATTTAAGGAAAATTATTTTTGGAACGGAAACTCAAACAATTTGTGTAAAAATTATATACTTTAATTATTGAGAAGTCATTTGTTCATTTAAAGTGTTAACACTTTACACATATGTACATATATGTATATTATAGTTATCTACTGTGGTCAGTTAAAGGCGTTGGTCTTAATTTAACACTAATATAAGTATAACCCCTACTTTCACTCATTGGTACTACTGATCCTTTTAAAATTTATTAAAAATTATTAAACTTAATTTACCTACATGTCGCAGCTAACTAGCTTAATCAGCCGTTCAATTAACAGCCTAGCCTGTTTGCTAAACATCGCCGTTTAACTAGGCCTGAACTACTACTGGGTACTACTACAGATCAATTTGAATCAGTGGTCTTAAGTGATGACCTCACCTCCGTGCCTTAGTGACGAGAAAGTGTCATTTCACAGGCTTGTGGTCGTTGATTCAGACCCAGACAGCACGTCACCTCAGCCAACCAAGATGACAAATGCCCTCGAAATGTGTATTGGAATAAATAGCTCACGATGTTTCCCTTTATCGTTAAAGCACGTGCTGAGGACAGAGTTGTATGTTTGCACCTAAGAATATACGCAAGGGGTCCAAACCTACGACGTTGTGGCTGTAAAATCTACTTGTAGATATCAACTCATCGACCGGAAATGGAGTCTGCGTCGCGTCGCTGCAGTGTCAGAAACCCTTTTATTAGTGGTAATCATATTTTCTGATTTTCAAGTTATAATTTCACTAACAGCGTCTTGCGGTTTTACCCGAGTAGTTCATAGGGTATTTTTTTTGGAATGTTATATCCCCGGATTAAAAAATAGCCTGTGCTATTCCAGACTATAAACGATCTGTGTTCTTAATTTCAACCGGTCCGTTCAGACGTTCGACGTGATTGACCAACAAGCAAAATTTTCTCATGTATAATACCTCTATTAGTGGGATAATGGTGTGGTGGCAGGTACACTCCATCGTTGACGGATTACTGGAGTCAGTAACCGTTTTGGCGTCCAGACGTTTCTTTTCCGTTTCTAAACGCTGGTCTCACGAGCTCACGACATTCGGAATGTCGCTGGTCATGCATTGAGGACACTAGGACTCGTATTAGGGACTAGCACAGGATCAAGACAAGTGGCCACGAAGAGAACACTGTTATCATCATCATCGGCCTTCTTTATTCCTTCTCTGGGTATATTCCCCCCTCATCGCGCTATCTCCCACAGTACTGTGCCTAACAAGTCCAGTTTCGGCCTGCTATAAAAATAACATAGTCGACCCATCTTACAGCTCGACGCCCTACACTGCACTTACCTTGCCTCCGTCACAATTCTGTTCCACCTGATATCACCTCGAGTAACTCGTCCAGCCCAAGTCCACTTTAGCTGCATTATCGGAGTTCTGACGTTTTGAATGTTCATTCTTCGTCTGATCTCGGTATTTCGGACACGATCTTTGAGGTTTAAAGCCAATCATAGACTTCTTCAGGGTTTTCTGTGTTACTCTGATGTTGAGTATAGCTTTCTGTGTCTTATTGGACGAATCTTGGTTGAAGTAGAGTTTTCAAACATTGCGCCATAGAACGTGGTTTGAAGATGCCATGTAGTCTTCTGAAAGCTGCCCTTCCAAACTGTATCAATCTTGTTGTTTTCTTAAACAGAAAGAAGTGAGAAATAATGCCCGGTTTACATTATTCCAGTCCAGCTATCGAATCCAGCGCTGGATTGCTTACTAGAAAAATGTAAACTGGCACTGGAAAGCAATCCAGCGCTGGATTCGATCGCTGGACTGGAATAATGTAAACCAGGCATCAAGGGGTGATGATGATGATGGTAATTTTAGAAAATAAAAGTACTTTGTTATGTAAACAATCGATGACTTGGTAACAAACGACTGGCAGTAATTTACATACTGCGGGCAGTTATTAGTTACACTCGCAATAATGCGCCGGAGCTAAATAGCCTCTGTTTGTTAAATAATAACAACACAAACATTTATCTAGAAACAGATAGTTAAAATTCGGATCGATTTTTTTTAAAATTTTTATGCATTACAGTTTATTCATAATTCTTTTAATATGTATCTTACTCGTGTGCGGTTGTTACAAGTACGTTTTCTCCATTCGTTCCTAATATGCACCATCTCAGCACTCACAATTATCTCTGCATTCATATCCTCATACCTGCGGTTTTCCTCTACCGCAAAATCTATTCTCTTCATAGTCATAATCTTTGTAGGGTGGTCGTCTTCCGTCCACTCATGACATGGCCGGACTTCTATAATACTAGTCTGTTGCCTTTTAATTTACTGTCACTCTTGTTCGGGCTTCCTCGAATGTAGTTATTCCTTATCGTATTTAATTCAATTCATTTATTCGCGTACCTATATGGGTATACAAAGATGTTAACAGAAACAAATAAAACATTTTACATAAAGCACTCCATATCCTACCTTTCGGCAAGCAAATAACAATATTTTGTTAAAAAAATGTTCACCATATATATAATATTCATATCAACCAATGCCAACCACAAGTCCTTATTTAAATCATTAGTTAGTTAGTTAAGTCCTTATTTAGCAAATACTGACATAACTTAACATTTAGCTCAACGAATTTTGATGTCATAGCCTGACATAATTACTATTAACTCTCTTTTCTCATACAATGACATGTAATATGCTTAAATTAACTTTGTCCTACTGGATGGTCGGTTACAAAGAACTTTAATGAATAGTAGACTACAGGCTACAGGCCCGTGAACAAAATTTATGGGTCATATGAACCACCAGGAAACGTATGTAGGATGATAGAAAGGTATAAAATAATAAGATTCAGCACTAAGCCGTCACTTGTAAGCTCTCCAACTGAGTGCAGGTCAAGATAGGGGGTTGCAGCCCTCGATCATTTTTCCTTGTTGCATGATTTTTGTACGGTGTTGCGGAATAATGGATTAGAAGAGGTATTGAAACAGTATGGAACCAATGCTGCAAATGACCAAATTTACCCTGAAAATCGTCGGAATAACACAGTCAGCAAAACACTTCTAACCTTAATGTCTTTTACAAACAAAAAAATCTATACACTTTAAAATTGTATTAATGTGATGTTAAGCGTCAGAGGCCCGAGAGCGAAAGTAGAAATTGAAATGGTCTAGTGATATTTAATGCAGGTCTTTATAACTGTTGCCATGATTCAAACTTTTCTGAGTACGTCGAATGAATACAAATGTTTTGATTTTGCACCGCTTTCTGTTACTATCACGCAACTACTTCCTTGTCTATTTAGTTTGGTAATGGGTTAAGAACATTCCTAATGTGGCGTTTTCGGAATGACAGATATGAGTGATAAACACGTGAACAATATGTCATGTTATTAATATTGACAGTTATTATACTTATCAAATACACCTACTTAATTATAAACTATCTTTGTAATTATATGAAACGTAAACGCCACCTGTGGCGTAATATAAAACTATTTTGACAATTATTTTGCATTCTGAAAAGGCCTCATTCTAAACAGTTTTTACTCTTTTTACAGTTTCAAATAACATTTTCTGGGATAAAAATTATTTCAATCTTTTTTCCAGTACTTCTTTCTACATTTCCACGCCTTTTTCTTTTGCCATGTATGTGAAAATAAAACACAAGTTGACAACCGGATTTTTAAATTACTTGTAGTAGTTAATTTTTAATTTTTTACACTTAAACTATCTACATGTAGTTATTATAGAATGGCAATTAAAAACAGTTTTTTTATGGAATGATAGCTGTTTGTTAAAGTATGTTAATTATTATTTATTCATTGACGTGCGAAGACTTTACTTCTCCATCGTATCGATCTTGGCAGAGCGGTCGTGGTCACGACGAGGCGTCCACGTCGGTGGTAGAGGTGGACACAGCTCTCCGTACGATCTCTCCCTATTTGCAGACTGTCTGGCGCGGCCAGACACGTGGCTGCCTATTCCGGATTTCACTTGGTCAGTCCAGCGCATAGGTGACTAAAACTGTCTTAGCTTTGATATTGCTCTCTCTTTCCTTTTCGTTTGAAATTATAGAGACAGCTATAGCAAAGCCATAGCCGATTTAGTTAGGCCGTAAGCCCTCTGGTGTCCAATGACGCCGCATCTTATTTGTTTTTAAACGTGGTTCCTCGATTGGCTTCGCGGGAGTAACGAAGGTTTGGCACGTTGCAGAACACATCGCCGGGCTGCGATTGCTAGACGGGCTACAGCTGGCTCGCGACGAGGCGCGCCATGCGGACCTGCAATCCGACAACGTGAATATCAGTGATGTTCGTAAGTATTCTTTAAATGTATATTTACTTTTAAGGCCTAAAGATCTGCGCTCACTTATACGACTCCGCTACCACACGACAAGTAAAATATCACTAAAATATGGGCTTTATGCCATGACGTTACGATATAGATTAGATTGGCAACATAAATTAGCAGACAGCGAGCTTACTGCCGTCAGATTGCTCGGCAGTTGACGCCTCGCCGGCCACCCGCTGTAAGCAAGCGACTGCGCGGTGCCGGTTAACCGGTAGAAGATAGAAAAACCGGCCAAGCAACGTATTCCACAGCCTAGACGTTCATTACGGAAAAGGCGCCGCGTCGTAACTTCTTGCCATCATTATGTTGAGTTACCATTCATTCATCATCTTACCTCATATCATCAGGGAAATCCTGATGATAAGTTTATTAACTTCGGTTCGCCCTAAAACTGTGTTTGATAAAATTATCCTTATAGGTATAACGCACGTACTCTGCGTTCAATGGTACGTAAGCACGTATTAAATTACCAAATCTATACTATCTATTCTAATGTTATAAAGCTGAAGGGGTTTGTTGTTTGAACGCGTTAATCTCATGAACCACTGGGCCGATTTCAAAAATTCTTCCAGCATTGGATATGTACATGATCCCTGAGTGCCATATTACTACACTATTATGTATTACGGACGAAGCCGGGACGGACCGCTAGTTTAGATTAATATCCAGATTCCCTCTAAGTAAACGTGCATGTAACACGCCAGGCCGCGTTATTTCTTAACATCAGGCAGTATGAGGTCGACCGTAAACCTATTTTGTATTCAAAATTGGCTTTTAGATGTCATGGATCAAATATGGAAATATTTTAGTCAACACTTCACATCACACGATTCCGTCTAGCCGAAACGAAGCAAAGCTTGTTGCTACTGGTACTGTGGAAGCAAGATAGTTGATGGTTAATTACATTGATGTAACTAAGTAAAGGAAGATGAGGTACGCTCTAATATAAAGACAGCATAATGTGGCGAAAACATCACACAAGCATACGCAATGTGTAGACAGCTTCACTTCCATCTTGAGACACGTTTGAATGAATGACAAAGACATCATGACAAGTAGGCAGTAGGTGCAAATGAGATAGCTCACATACAATACATCACATTTGTTTATATATTTTTTCGACAAGAATAGAAAGACATACGAATGCACTAGCGTGACAGAGACAAAATAGCCGGAACTAACATACCGCCGGTCGTGTTGCACTCTTACGCTGCATGTATATCTGTCTCTTTTTAGAAATGGCAAATTGTAATATTGTTTACAACAGAAAAATAATTTAAATGAAATATTTATTGAAAAAAAATAATTATTGAACTGTTATGAAAATTATTAAAGATTTTGTGTACTTACGCATGAAAAGTGATACCGTGGAACTTGTTCTTGGTCTTTGAATTGTTTGTGCACCTTGTAAAAGCACAATAAGGCGTTATTACGGCTTATATCGGATTTTTTTTAATTGTTAGCGAACGTCCACACAACTTGTGGCTCCTGTTGCGACGGAGACTCAATCAGGAGACGTCACCTGATTTTGCATTGCTATCGTAGAAGAGCGCGTGCCGCTTCTTAGTATTTTAAGAGTTCAATGGTTAATAAGGCTTAATTTCGTTTGCCCCTATTGGTGTTACGTTGTTACCAAGATCAACTCCATCGGAAAATAGACCTTCCGTACTTACAACTAACTTTGTGTTCCCTCTGCTGATACTCCGCGTTGTCTCTCATGTTGGGACAATTAAGACCATAATCCTCCACGCTGACCCAAGTACGGATGGGCACATAAAAATAGGTCTTATCTATAAGGAAAAATAATCTTTTCAGAATTAAAATAAAAAATGCTCCAGTGTTTAAGCTTGGAATTGGAAAAAAATATAACAGTTCCTTGTCTATAGAATTGATATCGCTTTAAATATTTCATAATATGACGTACGTATGTGCTAATTTGTCGTATGACGTAGATACTATATTACTATCTCACATACCTACCGGAACGATACCGCTTTCCTTAAAGTTGTGACATTGTTACTTGAGCTTACAAACGTTTTGTTTCCGTTTTTAACGCAATATAATATCTATATTGCTCGTTCATTTAAAAGTGAATTATCGGTGAAGTGCGCGACAAAAAAGACATGCCTTGATGTCCCTGATGCCCATAAGCGGGGGGGTAACAATTTACCATTCGGCGGACAGCCTGCTTCTTTGTCAGTCTCTTTTAGATGACAAACTAGTTACTTATTCTTGTTACAGTGACTCTTTCGCCAAGTGCGAACCTCGTCCAGAAAACCGGGTATGTAGCACGTGTAATTAATTAATTAATTATTATGTTATTTTTGTTTTTTTTTTTAAATAAAGATTGACAAGACGAGCAGTACATGCGCCTGATGGTAAGCAACATGCCTGCCACATGACAGCACAGCGACACGAAGCTATTGGAACATGAAGAGTCCAAATCATTACCTAGCAGTGCACTGCGCTCCTCACCCAGAGATCTCAGATGTTGTATCTCTAAGCCCCGTAATTTCTCTGGAAACATTGCATATGATAACTCTTCAAGAAATATGCTTTTAATCTTTACTGCTTAAAGGTGTAATTTAGAATTTACATTATTTCACCATTAACAATTAGCAGAATAGCTGCGATATACATATAAATATAATGTTATCCTACCAATATTATAAATATCAATGATTGGATGTTTGTTGCTCAATCAATTCGACACGTCTAAACGGATCGGGTTGAAATTAGGAACACAGTTAAATTATAATGTGGGATATCACATAAGCTACTTTTTATTCCGGAAAATAACGGGATCGGGGTCAAAGAGCGTAAAACCGCAAGTCCTGTTAATAATTTACTAAACCAAAAAAAAACGCATTAAAATTTGGTATCGAGTTAGCTGACACCCTGGATTTATTATTTAGCTACTTTATGTCCCGAAAAAAATAATGCGCGGGTAAACCCGCGGGGCGCTGCTAGTAGTTGCAAATATTACACACTCATCTATTTGAAGTCGGTGCTAGCCAAGTCTCTAACACGCAGCAGATAGATACATTTTTTGACGTGATAACGTGTTATAATTCGATGAAGCCGGCTGCACGCCCGCAAAACATGACGTCATGTGACGTTACCGCCATAGATTAGATTAGATAATATTTACCGCCGTTACCTCGCCTTATTACTTTTCGCACCATCTAGTGAGTGAAATGTGTATTACGTTCAAGGAGTCTGTCCATATTTTAGAAAAGCGACGATATGAAGTTAAGAACTTGTGCTAGTACAATGATGTACCCAGAGATGGCGCTTTGAACAGCTTTTCAAAAAGCTTCAGAATGTTTTACCTAGATGGCGCTTAACACAAATACTAGACGTTGTCACGTTCAACTATCGTCAGTAAACCGACTTTACAGACAACCATTTTTTTTTAAATACATAGTGACTAGACGAACTAGACGCGTGCCTGATGGTAAGCAACATGCCTTCCACATAACAGCACAGTGACACGCAGCTATTGGAACATGAAGAGTCCAAATCATTACCTAACACTACACTGCTCGTCACCCAGAGATCTAAGATGTTATATCTCAAAGCCCTGTAGAGTACTGTTTCTCTGGAAACAGCTACCTACCTACTTGTATTTCCCTACTTACTACGTACATAGTATCTATCTACTAGCTATTTGACTTGACTGGCACCGACTTCACCTTAAATAGATGAGTGTGTAGCGCTTATAATAGTTACTATTTTATATAGGCACTCTTTTGTGGTTTTGAAGTCGGTGTAATTCTTGGTATAAAAACTAATTATATTACAGTACATACTAATTATTTATGTTATGGAAACTGCCAGAATTGAAATAAAAAGTATTAATTGTAGCTACCTATTTCCTCAAGTAATCGGACGGATATAAGACGCGATAAGGAATATGAGTAGTGACGGTGAAGGGTCAGTGTTATCCGGTCAAAGTTATCAGTCAAAATTAATTAGAATTTTATGAAATTAAATATGTATCTATAAACAAATGTCACGTTATTTCCGATACGGCTTAGCAAAAAAGTCTTCAGATGGAACAAACAGTTTTTTTATTTTCCGGGACAAAAAGTAGTAAAGTGGAATCTAAGCATTCCACATGTCAGCCCGATCTGTGCATACGTTACGGCGTGATTGAACAACAAACATCCAGACATTGTAATTCATAATATCAGTAGGAGAGGAAGTAAGTAGAATGTAAAATTGAATCCTGAGGTTTAAATATGTTTTAGTAAAATATTTCTTAGATACGGGACGTATGAGTAAAGCAACACAACTACCCAAATTAACAAAATTACACGCAGCTATTCGAACAAGAAAAGTTCAAATCACTGACTAACTGGATTCCATCTGTCATTCTGAGATATACTCGTAAGTCGTAAGACCTTTTTTCCCTGTAATGTCTTGTAAAAATATTTAACATCAAACCGGAAAATAGCCAAGCCTGTCATCAGATCACTGGCTTTTTTTTAAAATTAAGAGTGACGAGACGACCAGGACATGTGCCTGATGGTAAGCAACATGCCTGCCACGTAACAACACAGTGACACGCAGCTATTGGACATGAAAGTCCAAATCATTACTTAGCACTGCACTGCGCTCGTCACCCAGAAATCTAAGATATTATATCTCTAAGCCCTTCTATAATTTCTCTGGAAACATAGCCCTTCAAACCGGAACACAGTAACGCTTACACATTACAGCTTGGCGGTAGAATAACTGGCAAATGTGTGGTACTTCCCCAGGTGGACTCTGCCAAGAGTCCTACCACTACAAAACTTACTTTACCGGTTTGGCTTTAGCGGTGAAGAGAACATCGTGATGAAGCCGGGATTTTCCTAGATATAATCTTTCGAGGACATAAATATGTCAACCGCCAACCCGCACCTGGCCAGCGTGGTGAAGTATATCCTAGTATCTTAATTTTAGAGCCTAATCTCGTTGTGAGAGAAGGCCTCGAGACCCCTAGCAGTAGAAACACAAAACTGGCATAGGCTAGATACCTCAGAACCTTCGAAGAGTCTGCAACTGATCTGCGTGATCTAATGCCACCATCCCCATTTTTTTATCAGGCTGTTCGAGAGAGAAACGGTTTCTTCTAGGTAGATGTTCTATTGTAAACCGCACCATCGCTTAACATCAGGCGAGATGGCCGTCAAGTGTACCTATAATAATAGACTACTGGCCCATGAGCAAAATTTACGTAGTAAATGAACCACCAGGAGACCTATGCAGGATGATAGAAGGGTGTAAAGTAATAAGACTTAGCACTATGCCATCACTTGTAAGCTGTCCAACTGGGTACAGTCGAAGAGGCGGGGTTGCAACCCTCGATCATTTCTCCTTGTCGCATGATTGTTGTACGGCGTTGCAGAATAATAGATTAGAAGAGGTATTGAAACTATAAAAATTATAAACTTTAAGTTTGTCGATAAAAATTCGTGATTTTCCGACGATTTACAGATTAAATTTGGGCATTTGATTATGTACGGCATTGGTTCCATACAGTTTCAATACCTCTCCTTATCCATTATTTCGCAATGCCGTACAAAAATCATGCGACAAGGAGAGATGATCTAGGGTTGCAACCCCCCCTCTTCGACTGTACTCTGTTGGACAGCTTACAAGTGACGGCATAGTTCTGAATCTTACTACTTTGTACCCTTCTATCATCCTACATAATATGTAGGTCTCCTGGTGGTTCATTTACTACGTACATTTTGTTCACGGGCCTGTATAAGTACCTCTAATAGTTACAAAAAAACGTTCAACCATGTGACCTCAAGGTTGGAAGTCGAGCAGTCTTGCACTGGGCTATCATCAGTTCTAAAGGGGGCGGATTACGTTGATGTTATGAGTTCTGTTATCGTTTGTTTACATCCGCTGCTGACTGTAGGTACGGGCGATGCTCATCCGATCGTTATAAATTTGGGAACACAGTTTCATTTTAATTGTGGTGATCGCACAGTGGAGTCGTTTATATCTTTAAATAGAGTTTAGTCAACGTTCACTTCTTAAATAATGTCGAAAGATATAAAGACGAAGACTAATTTTTCTATTGAGTTGGGAGTTAAACTTCAAGTTGCTCGTCCCAAAGTGAGATTTTTTAAGCGTACGGGTTCGGAAAAGGCTTTCGGTCAAAGCGACGGTGCCAGTACTAGTCGTAACAGCAATCGTAATCGTGGCAATCATGGGCAAAGCAACTGTGGGCAACGTAACTGTGATCAGCGCGACTGTGTCTACAACCACCGCCATGGTCAAAGCGACTGTTGTCCACGCGAAAATGGTTACAGTAGGCATGGTTATAGTAGCCGAGGCCACAGTAGCCACGGCCACAGTAGCCATAGCTACAGTGAACATGAGTTGCCACAACGGACGTGGCCGCACCACGATAGCAATGGACGTAATAGACACCCCGTGTCATTTGATGAAAGAGACATAGATGTAATTGAATGGCTGCTAGATTTGGACCTCCGTGATTGCGAAGCTTGTAAGTAAAAATAGACTTCATTTTATTTGCTGGCTGTTATAACATATTTCGTAATCGTATGTTATAGATGCTGGTTTAAAAAAAATGTTCGGTTTCGTTAGGTATGGGGTGTCGATGGCGTCTAAATAGAGAAGTGTCATTGTCAAGTGATAGGCCAGTAAAAAGAATAGTTATTTGTTGTACAAGAGTGCAAAGTGGCTTTTTAACCGCGTGCTCAATTTTGATGACCGAGCAAGCGAAGGATTCTAAAGTTGAATCACGAGCGTAGCGAGGGATTCAAAAATTAGAATCCTGAGCGTAGCAAGGGAATCAAAAGGGCACAAGGTGAAAAATCTTTGCACTCGAGTGTAACACGTAATTTTTCATCCCCCCCTAGCGAGGAAATTACTAAACGCTTTGCGCATTTTCAGTTTCAGTCGATTCTGTTGGCGTTAAATAAACTTCTTGGTCGCTAGAATCACTTATTATTATGGTATTTCGGGTTTTCACTTGTATTCAATTTTATAAGTTTTAAACTTAAGTTTATTTAGCCATGGTTTTAACAATAACAATATGACGTGAAAATATGGAGAGTTGACCGATTGAGGTAAGGAGTTTCATGTGTACATGAAAAAGTGTCCGCCCAAATGCATTAAATTACAGTAGCGCTAAATTTGCATCAGGGTTACATTTTAAAGGAAATTAATAAACGTAGGTACTATTCAGAATTCATGAAAGAAAAATATTGGCAGTCATAGGCACTGCCGATAGAAGTGGTAACTTATAACTCAGAATTTGATTTTTACTTTGGAAACTACGCGTGTGAAACCGGAGGGCGTGGCTATGAGCATGGCCATCTAGAAATACTGACACATTTTTAAATGGCCCATGGGAAAGGCTGAGGCATTTCTAGATGGCCATTGGCTATGGTCCCGAGTTTACCCGAAGATTTCTTATCATTCCCGAGCGTGACGCTAGAATTAAATTGACAGCCCACGAAAAATCTGTCTTTGGCGCGCCAAAAGAAGTTTTGACTTCAAAATATATTGTACCTACATGTTTTCTCAAAATAGTAATTATTTATTTGATGTTATATTTACTACATTATTTTGTACTGCACAAGTAGTTGAAATTATCTATTAGTTACTATTTTAGTAGTCAATAATATTTAATTATTTAACTCGGCAACTCGGCATACTTTAATTCGATTACAATTGATTCATTCATAGCATTTCAAAATGTTTTGCCATTTGAAATAACATTCTTTACCTCTATCCTCCATACGTGAAAAGAAAATTGCGCGCAAAGCATTAAAAAAAAGTACACCAAAAAGGTTCCGAGTTTGAGTTTTTAACAAATTAAAAATAAATGTATGATAAATTCGGCACCAAGGAGGTAAAAATAAATAGGTTAAATTATGTTTTGAATTCAAAACCTCATAACACACGATGTTCTAAATTCAAATTTACTTTAACCTCTAGAGCAGCGTTTCTCATTCGCCGGGTCGCGACCCGGTACCGGGCCATGAAAATAAAATACCGGGTCGCAACATTTCATGCAGCAAAAAAAATTGTATTGAATGACAAGACGATTATAACATGAACCTGATTACCACCAGGCCCAAGCAACAAGCCTGCCACATAACCCATGATACCTACCTACTATTGATTGTAAGTCAGTTAGCATTATCAAATAGCACGGTAGGGGTAATGAGTAGGATTCTGGATATAGCAGAGGACATTGAAAAAACCGTTGTAATGCATCTGAAATCATGGCATTATTTTTCAATGATACAAATCGATGAAAGTACAGACATATCCGATAATGCCAATTTTATGTTTTGTTCGATCGATATGATTTTGAGAATACTGTTAGGTAATAAATGTATTATTTTACCAAAAAATATCCAACCCGATGGGTCACGAAGGCGCAGTGTGAAATTTACCGGGCCATAGCAGAACAATGTTTGAGAAACACTGCTCTAGAGGGTAAAAACAAAAACGACTTTTGCGCCCTGATATCGAGGAGCAAAAGTACTCTTTCCGAGCTGGTGGGATGAAAACGTTTTTTTTTGGTCAACTTTGCATTAAATTTCCGATCCAAGTTTTCTTTTCTATAAGTAATACTGTGGGGAACGTCTGCCGTTCTCGTCTTTTAAATAGAACGGCATCATTGGTCGTTCGCTCAATGTTTTTTTACTGACGCACAAAGACAAACGGGACCTAATACCGAAGTTAACGCTATGCCAAAATAAATAGTTATTTTTGTCTGAAAACGAAACGATCGACATCACTTTAAAAATGAAACTCGCAGTTCACTAATTTTAATAGAATTAATAATAAACTGGACACTGCTGGACATAGGTATCTCCAATAATCGCCACTCACCCCTATTATAGGCCTTACGTATTTAACCGCCTCCAGCAGTCTCTTCGAACATCGTCACTCCATCTTGTCTCAAGGCGTCCAGGCGTCCTACACTACGTTTGCCGATTCCCAGTCCAGTCCAAAACCCAACGGTTATCAGGGTAGCGATCTAGCGATTCTAAATCCATTCGGTTGCATCCGACACGGAATCTCATCTCTCGGTCTTTGTCTTAAAATCTGTTTAACATGACAGAGACAGGGATTGTCATTCCGATTCCGAACCATTCGGATTGCATTTAGAATAGATCTGCGACAGATATGACCGGCCCACTGCCACTTCAGTTAGCTAATAGCTCAGCTATATCGGTGACTTTTAGGTCTCTGACGAATTACTACATTGCGGATGCAATCCCTCAAAGAAACCCCAAGTATAGCCCTTTCCATAGTATACCCGTGAATTAATTAAATATGTTCTAAAAAGCTTATCGCCAATTTCCGTGAAGTCGAGCTGTCCGCAGAGACAGGTCGCATCCGTCCTCTGATATCGCTAAAATAATTATATCACATTGTAACGTGACCTTAAATGTATCTCAGTGATAATTCGGTGACCAAACAGCGCGGGGGTGTCTTACAATGGTTACTTAATTAAATTATTTAACAACTTCATTTATTAACGTAAATTATTAAAAGTTTATACATAATTTTAAATGGAGTCAACATCTAAGAATAAGTCTGTAATACACGGTGGCCGTATGAAAACTATCAATTATAGTGAAAAAAGTGAGCTCAAGATCCAGCAAAAGACTGTGGGATATCGCGATAATATTACTTCATTTGCATGGATAAAACTATTGTTAAATGTGAAAGTGGCAAGGTATTTAAGGAAAAAGTTGTTGGTTGCTCCCAAAGTGGCACTAAGTTTACCAAAGAAAAGTCTATAAGCCACGGAGAAACTGTTTTCCAAAAAAATGTCGACGATCGTTGCGGGAATGACTTAATATTTACCAAGGAAAAAACGATTAGCCATTGCTATTAAAGGCACTATGTTTTCGTCTCGTAATGCTCGGGAAATGCCCGTAACACACGTTGACGACGATGAACTGGTCGGTCTTTTGGATTGGCTGTTTTCTATGGATAGGAGGAACCGCTGGAATGTAGGTAAATAACATTATTTTAAAAAATCTTAAATAAAAACCAAGTACGACTTATACATACATATACGACTTATATATACATACGAATTATAAGTGAAATTAATGAAGTGAAAACTTGTTTTGGCTCACCACCGTCATATTTTTCGTGGGCTGTGAATAGAACTCAAGCGTCACGTTCGTAAATGATAGAAATCTTCGGGTAAACTCGGCCATTGAAATGCATCAGCATTTCTAGATGGCCATTGCCGTCTTGAAATGCATCAGCATCTCTAGATGGCCATGGTCATGGCCACGGTTTCACCCGCGTAGTTTCCAAAGTGAATTATCAAATTTTGAGTTATTCATTTTCATTTCTATCGGCAGTCCCTATGACTGTTGTTATTCTGAAGTTGTAATATTGTAAATTTTCTTCCAAAAACGTTTAGTAGTTTTTGGGTAAAATAGTAACCAACATAAACATATGGCTAGACATTCCGCACAAACCGTCATGTTCATATATTATACTAGCATCGTCCCGCGGTTTTACCCTCGTAGTTCCCGTTCCCGTAATTTTCCTGGGATAAAAAGTAGCCTATTTGTTCTTGCAGAGTACCTATAATCTGTGTTCCAAATTTCAGCGCGATCCGTTCTTACGTCACGACCTGATTGAGCAACAAACATCCAAATATCCAAACATTGATATTTATAATATTAGTAGAATTTATAGTCCTCACCGATTTTGAAAATACAAGAATTATAAATTCTACCATGAGCTCTGATGTGGCTCGCTGGTTAGATCAGTCTTGATTTTGAAGAATCGACAGCAAATCCTACTAATATTATAAATGTCAACGTTTAGATGTTAGTTGCTCAATCACGCCCTAACGTATGAACGGATCGGGCTGAAATTTGGAACACAGATAGATTATAGCCTGGAAGAACACATAGGCTACTTTTTATCCCGAAAAAAAAAAACAACGGGAACTTCGCGGGTAACACCGCGGGGCGCTGCTAGTATTGTATAAGTAGTGTTGACCCGAGGCATTGTATATTTGTGTGTATAGCTTGAAGGAGGCTTTGAAGTAGATATATGGTTAATGTTCCGCCATTGTAGTTTGTAATGAGAGGTTTTCAGCAGGTCTACTACGAAAACAACCTCCGAATAATTGTATCCGACCGACAGCTGTTCGAATAATCGGTAAGGTAAAAATGCTTTCGGAGTAAGGTTTACGACACAAAAACTGTCAAATCTATGTCGGTCGGAATTCGAAATGAACGAAACGCCCGATCCGATCAACCGACTGATTGTGTTTCTTGGTAAGAAACGTCCATAAGTTCGGCCGATATATCTTTTATCGGATTTCGTAGTAAACCTGCTGGCGACATAAAAAGTATGTAATTAGAGGTTTTCAGTTGAGTAGTGGTAGGAATCTTTGGAGAGTCCGCCAGGGGAAGTACCACACCTTTGCCAGCTATTCTACCGCCAAGCAGTAGTGCGCACAAATGACTGTGTCAGTTTGAAGGGTAATGTTTCCACTGAAAATACGGGCATAGAAATAAAACATCTTGTATCTCTTGATGACAAGCGTAGTGCAGTCCTAGGCAATGATTTGGACTTTTTATATTGCAATAGCCGCATGTCACTGTGCTGTAATGAGCTGGGATGTTGCTTACCATCAGGCACATATCCTGCTCATCTCGTCACTATAATATTATTTAAAAATAAAGTGGCCAAGTGCGAGTTGGACTCGCCCATGAAGGGTTCCGTTGCAGCAAGTAACATAATATATATAGTAGGTACACATAGTTCTTGTAGTTCGTTGTAACTTTGACCGAAGTTTTAATAATAGTGTATTTATGACGTACTAAAAAAAAACTACTCATCAGATCGAGTTCAAACCAATTTTGGTTGGTAGTTTGCATGGTAATGTACATCATATATATTTTTTATTTTTTTCATTCTCTTACTTTAGAAGTTAGAGGGGGGGGGGGACACATTTTACCACTTTGAAAGTGTCTCTCGCACAAATTATTCAGTGTAGACAAAAATTATATTAGAAACCTCAACATCATTTTTGAAGCCCTATCGATAGACACCCCACACGTGTAGGTTTGATATAAAAAAAGTTTTGAATTTCAGTTCTCAGTATGGGTGGGTACTAATATTTATTCTGTGGTATGGGGGGCAACCCTAATTTTTCTTTTTTTTTTAATTTTTTGTAAAAATGTTAATGCGGTTCACAGAATACATTTACTTACCAAGTTTCAACAGTGTAGTTCTCATAGTTTCGGCAAAGTGGCTGTGACATACGGACGGACAGACAGACATGACGAAATTGACGAATCTATAAGGGTTCCGTTTTTACGTTTTACGGAACCCTAACAAATGACGCGCCTATCTGACGCTTAGCATGAAATGAACATATTCTGTCCAAATCTCAAATTCTGTTAATGTCAGTGAGACTAATTGACGGATATTCTGACTAATTACAGTATTCGTATCCGTAAGTTTCTAAAAAATCTAAGTTTAATATTACTAAAATAAATAATATCATAAAATTTCAACTTTTCATTAATTCATTCGTGTTCCGGTTTGAAGGGCAATGTTTCCAGAGAAATTGCAGGGCTTAGAGATATAACATCTAAGATCTCTGGGTGACGAGCGCAGTGCAGTGCTAGGTAATGATTTGAACTCTTCATGTTCCAATAGCTGCGTGTCACTGTGCAGTTATGAGGCAGGCATGTTGCGTACCATCAGGCACATGTCCTGCTCGTCTTGTCATACGTTATTTAAAAAAAATAAAGAAAAAAAAACATTTGGAACAGTCATAAGTATTTGATGGTCATATTTTACGATAACCTATGCTTTCGCTCTTCTTCGTATTTTATCTTACCAACATGATATCGCATTAGTAACATCGCGACTTTTTAAAGAGTATTTGTAATTTTTAATTATTTTGATCTTTTTAACGGGCAAAGCCTTTATGAACTGAACTAAATTACAACACTGCAACTGTACACATTTTGTTTGCAGAACCAAAATCTTACCTTTTCGTTACCGACACATTTCCCGAAAAAGATTCATTAATAAGGAAAGGACATTGTTCATTTATAAGGGACTTTGGGCTAAATGTGTCCATTGACTGTCACTGATATCATATATTAAACTTGATGGCTTCTAGCAGTTGATATCAGAATATTATCCTTTGGTAGTAGCAGAAAAACTACTTACGCATATTTCCCATAAGTAATGCGAACGTTGACGAGATTATTTTTAAACAAAACTACAACATTTTGTACCATCGGAGGGCTAGAGTCGTTATTGGAGGATGCCATCGATTTCCGAGGGTCAGCTAGGGTCCCAAGAATGCATTTTCATCAACCAAAAACACATCATAACACAATTTCCAAATACGAAACACATAACACAATAAACATAAACAAACAGCTGATAACTACGCATTTTGTATCGACGTATTCAGTGCTGCCATTGTAAAAAATATATTAATATCGATCTAAAAAAATCGATATCGATGGTGGCTGCTATTTAAAATAATAACTAAAATATTCACAAGTTAGTGGTTAAAATGAGTAGATGATTATTGATACTGCTCTACGGAATTATTGTTTACTGTTTATTCAGCATTAAGCAGTTGTCTCACCGGCAACGATGAACGAGTAAACCTAGAATTAGAAACGAGTTGGCGAGCCGCGGGGAGCGAGTGCGTAGTTCCCATAGTTGTGTACCTTGGCTCTATGCGAGTGTGCGAGTGAGGCGAGCGATTACTCGCATCACTTGCTCGCGGCGTAAAATAACGTGTACGTTCAGATCCACACTGAATAGACAGAAATGAACCGCTGGTTGCTGTTTTTATTTTTTATTTTTTTATTCAAAATTGCGACTCCACAGACTCCGGGGTCCGTGACTTTTGTCATTTAAAATCTTAATTACTTTTACATATTTCTTGGATAATCAGAAGAAGAGGAAAATAAGGGGGGAGTTGGGAACATTTTAAACCTAATACTAGTTAGTGCTCGTCTGTTGAGCCGATCACTACCGGTTGGGATTCCGCTAGTAATCGACTCGACATCGATTCTTTGCCTTATTGCCATTTGCCTAAGCCGCTTCCTCCCGGCCGAGAGCCTCCACTACGGCTGCATTTCTGTCCCTGGTGGCCATCTGTAGGTTGAACTCTCGGATGGTCTTCGGTGATGCAGCTAACGCTCGCCGCACGAACCGACCGATGGCGTCGTCGGTGTCGTCAGCGTAGTACGTGAAGGTCCCCGTGTGCCGTGAGATTGCAACAACCGCATGGGGCACGCTCTCGTGCAGCTTCATGTTTGCCTTTGTTTTTATTACGATTACCGACTCATATGTCCCTGAGCTTCATGGATGGTGAGGATACGTGACCCTGTGCCTGACCCATAACCCTGGTTTGTCAGGGTCTCTTTCTCCTCTTGAGTGTGAACTAAGAAGAGGGTGTTTGGTAGGGTGTTGGGTATTTGCGCTCCCTTGTACCTTTTCTGCTCTAGGGACTTTATACGGGATGCTGAGGAGTACATACCTGAGTATATTTCCCTCAGCGCATATGCGACATCCATCGGATTGCGATGTGTGCAAAGCAACTCCTGGCTGATCTTTGTTACCGCTGGTTGCTCTATCGGCGTGTTCTAATTCTAATTGCTTAGCGATTATCGCTGAGCGAGTGTTATCTTTCATAGCTCTTGTCGCTCAGCGACTAACTAGTGAAGCGAGTGCTCGCCGGGAGTGTGAACAGTCAGCGATCAACTGTTTGTATATGCATCTCTTTTATTTAGGTATACGGAATGTATATCTATTGTACGTTTCTTGAGCGAGAAAATAGTCGATAGTTAGTCGTTTTCTCGCCGGCGGTGGGAAAACTGCCTAAGTAGATGATTTTGTTTTTCGTGGCATTGTAAAGTAAAAGCGGGTGCGATGAAAAACCATTGCACAAAAAATCTAGCTACAGTGTCGCTTGAAAACAACTTAAATACGATATGAATTGTTTATTGCACGCATAATTATTAAGACGACTTTTTCTATCGATTTACAGCAATCGATTTTATTCGAGAAAAAAATCGACATCATTCAAAGATTATAGAC
Source organism: Ectropis crepuscularia (assembly GCA_963693475.1). Lineage (NCBI taxonomy): Eukaryota > Metazoa > Arthropoda > Insecta > Lepidoptera > Geometridae > Ectropis > Ectropis crepuscularia. The sequence goes on from OY856342.1 coordinate 25,693,585, forward strand.
TGGCAATATAATTGGTTGAGAAGTCGGAAATAAAGATTAAATTACTTATATAATGAACTTTTTGGCTATTAATCTGGGTACTAAAATAATACATCATAATTCATTACAAAAATAATTCGATTTTTTGACAAAATCAAATTATCAAGAACAAAATGTTCACGGATAGCCCATTTTGAACAATGTCCTTTAATTATCTGACCCAATAGCAAATCACGATCATCGGTTGACAAAATTTCCCTACGCCTTATGGTTTCAGTGATATGAGCTTACCACCTTAATCGAAGAAAATTAAAAACAGAATTTGACGAGAGTTTCCGATAGGTTTTACTCTGAATAAAAGCCAACAGTAATGTATCTTTGTTAAAAAATTCTTGTACACTTAACGATTAGTCCACTGTGGAAACATGGTGCCTGTGATTTATAATACGGCGGTAATAATCACGTTAAGGTGCTGACAACAGCTAACTGAAATTCACGAATTCGAAATTAAGCCACGCCTATTTGCTACTTCGATAAGACAGCGCCACCAAACGAAACCGCGTCCAGCCGGCGACATTATTAGTATTGAACAAAACGTGGAAACAAAAAGTTACCGCTCCAAGCTCATAGATGGCGCTTTTAAAATATTTTTGTAATTAATTTAACATAACTTTTTGTTTCCTTCGATATCTTTTTGCACTTTTGCAGATTGTGAAGAACATTATCGAAATTCTATTAGTAAAGCCTATAAATAATGTACTAATATGTGTAATGTGTAATAATGTAATGTATGTACGGTCTACAATTACAATGAACTCTTTTTATACAGAAAATTAAACCAACTTCAAAATCACAAATAGGCACTCGAAAGCGAAAAAAAGTACATTTAATTATTGTAAGCGCTACTCACTCATCTATTTGAAGTCAAATAGATTCATTCGACATAAACATTAATTGCATTAAAGTAGCTACAGCAAAAAGCCAACATTACGTGGTGTTCCCAGGCGGTCACCCATCCAAGTACTGACCACGCCAGGTGTTGCTTAACTTCGGTGATCGGACGAGAACTAGTGTTTTCACGCGCTATGCACGTCGTCAATTATATTAAATACGTGTATTAATACAAACATAATAGTTATCATCATCATCATCAATAGACGAGCTCGCAAGTTAATAATCCACAACTATTGCTCATTTACAACACGAAAAACAAGTTTTTGAAACAACCCCATTTCGCTGCTTTGTAACGAAAGGTCTACAAACAAAATTTTACAAAAATATTTTAAATTCATAAGATTTTTTTTTATTTAAACCATGCCGAACTTTTATAAAATGAAACATTTATAAATAGCAATGGAAAAAGTTTTGGAATTTATATCATGCAAAAAGTTGGTTTTAAAATGTCAAATAACAATGTAGAAATGGATAAAGTTTTTTTTTGGGTTTTTATATGGACTAGTGGCGCCATATTCTATAGCGGACAAATGATTTGAAAATATAAATTTCACCTATACTTACTAGTGTTGAGTACCTATGCAATAAAATATAAAAAATACAAAAATGAAACAACCACTCAGAAATAAACAGATAATTCTTGAGATTGAGAGAATAAAGCTGCAGCTCACTATATCGCAGAAAAAAAGAGAAGTTCATATCTACCGGTCAGCAAAACGAAACACGACAAAAAACAGTTTCTACAAGTACAAAAAATAACACAAACTGGATAGAGTCACAAATGCCTAAGTTAAAATTTTTTATTTTAATATTAACTTTGTTTGAAAACGCATAATGTTTTTCCGTAATTTACTTTGTCATAATGAATGTAGCATAATATACAGGGTTATTGGTAATCAGCCTGCATCCTTTTAAGGGCATGTTAAGGACATTACATATGACAACTTTTGTTCTACGGTTTTTAAAAATTCAAATATTTTTTTTCTCATACAAAATAAAGAAAATATCTTTGTCCTGTCTAAAACCATTTAACTCTTCATACACGTGCCCGCAACAAGCAGGCGCGCTCTTTTTGACGCTCGCCGACAGTAGGCACGATGCTACAGATAGGATAATAGTTACCACTGTGCCGTCAAGGCGAATGAAAGGGAAGCGGGGCCTGCACGGGGGCGGCTCCACGTGCCTACAGATCAAGACCAAACTTGTAAATTTGGCTGTTAGTAGTAAATCGAAACGCGCGCGAATCGACTTGTTTTTGTTTAAATGGTTCGTTTTCGTTACAATGCCGTGCTAATACGTTAACTTTGGGTAGGTACATACAGAAATGGTGTGAGTTTTCGCTCCCACCATCTCCACCACAACGACAATGTACGGCTACATTCCGCTTGCGGCGAATACGTCAGGTTGTTTCGCAATACCTATCTAGTGTTTTGGTGATATTGATCATAATATGAATTTGTTATCGCTTTTTTGGAATATTACTTTACTTCTAGGGTAATTGTGCAATTAGGTTTGCTGTAAGCTGTAAGTCATATCGGAGCTGAGTTATGGCTTTACAAAGTTTTTTTTGGGTATTTTTATATGAATTAGTGGCGCCATTTCCTTTACCGGCCAAAGATCTGTTGTTACCTTTTTTAAACATACTTTAATGACGGGTATTTCTGCAATCATATTTGCTGTAAGTTATGTAGGAGCTTTTCAAGGTTTTCTTTTGGGGTTTTTTACATGGACTAGTGGTGCCATAATCTATAGCGGTCATTCATTATATATCAAAGATCCATTGTCATTTTAATGATAAATTTTTGTAAATACCAAAAAAAAAACTTTGAAAGGCAATAACTCAGCTCCGACATAACTTAAAGCAAATCTGATTACACAAATACCCTTGAGCAATACCCTTTCAAATAAGTGACAGCAGATCTTTGGCTGCTAAAGGAAATGACGCCACTAATCCATACAAAAATACCAAAAAAAAAAAACTTTGAAAAGCCATAATTCAGCTTCGATATGACTTACAGCTTACAGCAAACCTGATAGCACAATTACCCTAGAAGTAAAGTAATATTTCGAAAAAGCGATAATAAATCTTTAGCCGCTAAAAAAAACACGATGTCACTAAGCCCGTACAAAAATCCAAAATAATATATAACTTTGATTGGTCTTAACTCCGCCAGGGAAAATCTCTTCGAAATGAGGTATCACCGCCCGAACCTGGTAACAAAAATCAGCCAGGAGTTGCACACATCGCAATCTGATGGATGTAGCATATGCGTTGAGGGAAATATACTCAGGTATGTACTCCTCAGCACCCCGTATAAAGTCCCTAGAACAGAAAAGGTACAAGGGAGCGCAAATGCCCAACACCCTCTTTTTAGTTCACACTCAAGAGGAGAAGGAGGCCCTGACAAACCAGGGTTATGGGTCAGGCACAGGGTCACGTATCCTTACCATTCATGAAGCTCAGGGACTGACATATGAATCGGTAATCGCAATAAAAACCAAGGCAAACATGAAGCTGCACGAGAGCGTGTGGCAGAGCATGTGGTTGTTGCAATCTGACGGCACAGTGTCGTTAGCGTAGTACGTGAAGGGGACCTTCACGTACTACGCTAACGACACCGATGACACCATTGGTCGGTTCGTGCGGCGAGCGTTGGCTGCATTACCGAAGACCATCCGAGAGTTCAACCTACAGATGGCCATCAGGGACAGAAATGCAGCCGTAGTGGAGGCTCTGGGCCGGGAGGAGGCGGCTTAGGCAAATGGTAATAAGACAAAAAATCGATGTCGAGCCGATTACTTGCGGAATCCCAACCAATAGTGATCGGCACAACAGACGAGCACTAGTATTAGGTTCAAAATGTTCCCAGCTCCCCCCATATTTTCCTCTTCAGGTTATACAAGAAATATGTGAAAATAAATAAGATTTGAAATGATGAAAGCTACGGACCCCGGAGTCTGTGGAGTAGTAAATTTAAATATATGAAAAAAGGAAATGGTGCCACTAATCCATATAATCAGAAGCAGCAATGGGTGCAACAGCGCACTTAAAAATTACATCATTTTTTCACATTCGCATCGTCGATTCGACGAAGCTTAGTAGTTAATGTCGGTAATGGGCTTTCGAGGGATAAGAGACTAATTATACGGTATTTTTACATAAAACATTAGATAATATCAAATGTGTTTAAAATAAGCCAAGTGCAAGTCGAATGAACGAATGAAGGATTCCGTACCAATACTCAGGTATGTACTCCTCAGCACTAATCATGAAAATATCAATATCTATGAAAACAGCAAAAAATGAGGTCTATTTTATAGGAACCCTACTTCCACATATTTATATTAATGTTATTCTTATGATTATTAATTTTAATACAACGTAGAAATAATCAAGTAATATCCCATTAAAATACATAGAGAATGATAGAAAATCGTCAGAAGTAGAAAAGTAAAATAACTGAATTTTGAGTTGTGGCTTTTTAGTCTCAAAGCAGCGATTTATTTTCAATTCAACGCCAAATCTAAAAATGTAGTATTAAAGAAATAACGTCTCTTGTGAAATTAAACTACGTAGGGCCATCTTTCAGCTTAATCATCAGACCCGGTTACAATCTGCGTAAACAACCCACTATTATGTTCTCATTGCTGGGACTCGAGGCATTCATTCGCAAGGAGAGATCTAGGCTGGGACTAGGTTATAATCCACCACGCTGGCCAAGTGTGGGTTGGTAAATGTAAATGTGGTGAAAACACTAGGTACCTACATGTACTTACTAGGTACATTTCGGTTTCCTCACGATGTTTTCCTTCATCGTTTTTAAGTTAGCGGCATTACATGCTAACATCGAGTGGTGCGCGTGGGGCTCCGAATCGGCAGTCACCGTTCTCCCGAATAGATGAGCCATAACGTAGACTTTAACAGCGACTTGGACTTTAACACCAATGTACTCGTTTAATTACTGGCAACTCTTAACCATCTTCCAGCACCTTCATCAGACCCTTGTTACCATTTAACACCAAAGTACTCATCAAGACAAATCAAATGAGCCCAAACTCGATGGAGTTATGTCATTTAATTGTTGAGTTCCTATGACCCCCTTCCGGCTCCATCATCAGACCCTGGTAATAATCTAGCACCAAAGTACTCGTTAAGACAAAGAAAACGAGTCCAAGCTCGGTTATGCTATGTCGTTTAATTACTGAGTTTCTATGACCACCTTCCGGCTCCATCATCAGACCCTGGCTACCATCCACCTTCAAAGTACTCCTCAAAACAAATCAAAAGAACCCAAACTCGCTGGCGCTATGTCGTTTAATTGTTTAGTTCCTATGACCACCTTCCAGCTCCATCATCAGACCTTGGTTACCATCTAGGTTTTTAAAAAACAATTAATTGATGTGAATTAAACATTTTGCATGGCATAGCAACCTTTCAGCTCCATCATCAGATCAGCACCATAATTAATTAATTATCATAAATATAATTGTCTTGAAATTTAGTCTGTTTAAATGTCTTGTTCCATAGTAACTATATTCTCATATATGCCTCAGGGCAGGTAAAACTAAAAAAGAAAAGCTTGAAAAACTACAGAGAAAACATACAATAATATGAAAAAAAACATGCAAAAAGAAGTTCACGGTTCTGAGATTTGAACACAGGGTCATGAACGCGTACCGCGGTCATGCTAAACCATCGAGCTAAACCTACTAATAACCAACGCGTCAAATTTTCAAATCATATGACCTCTCTTGACGTTTCTGCATTCCATTTGTGAGAATTTTTATTTTTTTTAATAGCGAGTGCCGCGCAGCGAAGCGACGCGACGTAGCGTCCTTCCTGCACGGCGCATCAGCGCTTTCTGCCGGACTTCATAGTAGTGAGCGAGAAGCAAGACTCAGGCCGGTTCGGTCGAGTTAGCGTATTAACCAACCCGACTTGTATCCAATGTGTCAAATTTTCAAATCATATGACCTCTCTTGACGTTTCCGCATTTCGTTTGTGAGAATTTATCATTTTTATTTTTTTGCCGATTTAGTTAGCTGGTAGAAGGGCCGTTCAGTCGAGTTAGCTTTTTAAAAACAATTGATTGATCTGAATTAAACATCAATGATATGGCATGGCAACCTTCCAGCTCCATCATCAGATCAGCATCATAATTATCATATTGCAATTTATTTATTGTCTTGCAATTTACACAAGTATTATGCAAATTTTCACGCAATCTGTAAATCGGGAAGTAGATTTAATTTGCAAGATTTCATGATAAGCCTCGGGTTACATCACGGATATTCATGGGTTCCATAATAACTATATTCTCATCTATGCCTCAGGGCAGGTGAAACTAAAAAATAAAAGCTTGAAAACTCAACAACAATATGAAAAAAAATATGCAAAAAGAAAATCACGGTTCAAACATTTGGACACAGGGTCATAAACGTCCACCACGGTCATGCTAAACCATCGAGCTAAACCTACTAATAACCAACGCGTCAAATTTTCAAATCATATGACCTCTCTTGACGTTTCTGCATTCCATTTGTGAGAATTTTTATTTTTTTTAATAGCGAGTGCCGCGCAGCGAAGCGACGCGACGTAGCGTCCTTCCTGCACGGCGCATCAGCGCTTTCTGCCGGACTTCATAGTAGTGAGCGAGAAGCAAGACTCAGGCCGGTTCGGTCGAGTTAGCGTATTAAAAAACAATTAATTAATGCGAATTAAACAACTTAATCTAAAATATAAAACATCCTTGCCCTTTATTAAGAAATAATACGTTAATCTTTAAAATTTGAATAATGTATGTTCATTAATAACACAGATATTTACGTTTAAAACTCATTTTAGAGGTCAGTTTACGATTTTTTCTTGTCAAGATATCTTTTCCAAATCGTGTTTTGAAAGCAATGGTTCCCTTATAAATATGTTCAAGAATAACATATATTTTATTCAACATCTCAAACCCTATACATTTTGCTAAAAATGTGTTTAAAAAGTGCCATTTGGCTCTATTCAGCGCCTTAAAAATCTTGAAGTCATTGATTTCTCGTAATCTTTAAAGTTCGTCTGCTAGTCCTTACTCTATAACGCATATGTACAATTTTTTTTGTAAAAACTCTTAGAAATATCAATTACAAATTGTATGACCGCACTTAATTAAAAATACAAACTCGGTTACTCATACGAACACTAAAAAGGTGAGGTTAATATTGTATGTACGCTGTATTGTGTCTTTGTGAGTTTTTTGTATATTGTATTGTGTTTAAGGTATTTACTAGTATGATACGTCCAAAGTCCCGCTATTGCTCAATGTTAAGCAATTAGCAAAACTTATGACCATAGTTAAAATATTCATCAAAATCCAAAAAACAAATCAAAAAATCAATCAACTGACTTCCAGTAGTCAATAATATGTAACTGCTACGGTCTGTTGTGTTTTGGTAGCTCTCATGATGGCCGAAAGTACAGTCACAGTATATGAATACTGTGGTACAGTGTAGCTCGAGGTCTTCGTAGTGCGGTCAGAATTGTGGCCCTTTTTTGTGGCGGGAAATGCATTCAGGCATATCCGCCGTGTAGGGACGTGGTAGGATATAGCGGTCTCGACATCACTTAGAGTGGTACCCTTACCAACTAAAACAAAACCCACAGGTTTCTCTAAGAGCCTTGACTTGGCGGCAGAATCTCAGGACCGTTCTTCGCATTCGACCGCAACCCTACCACTTGTACCGACCTTGCGGGCCCGCTTCGCAGGGGGATATATTTGAAAATCACCAATTTAAGTACCTACCTCTGATAAATCAGTTTAGAAATATCCATGATATTCGACTCTGCTCGATAAAATTCGGAATGAAGTTACCAAACCAGAACCAAAGTTATCAACATAGCGCAGAGCATCAGTATGCTAGTGGCAATGGGCCGGCCATTTAACCAGAAGAACCGATAACCATTGGACGAGTGCTAGGCTGGAGACCGCGTTTAGGCAAACGTTAGTGTAGGATACTCTGCGAACAGATAAAGTGACGGCCTGCGTAAAGTAGCGAGTCAAAATTGGACAAAATGAGGGGGTGATCGAGCTCAGTGAGATACATTGGGAGTGGCCTACGTCTAGCAGGGGACAAATATGGGCTGATGATGATTAAGTTGCTCAAGTTCGATGATCGGTCTAGTCTAGTTACTATATAAGTGTATGACCGCTTCGAGACTTCAATTGACTTGCGTATTGGTAGGACTCTTTGCAGAGTCCACCTGGGGTAAAGTACCACACCTATTCCAGTTATTCTACCGCCAAGCAGTAATGTACAAACATGACTGAGTGTGGTTGGAAGGGAAATGTTTCCAGTGAAATTACAGGTATAAAGATAAGTTAGCTTATATCTCTGGGTGACGAGCGCAATGCAGTGCTAGGTAATGATTTGGACTCTTCATGTTCCAATATCTGCGTGTCACTGTGCGGTTATAGGCAGGCGTGTTGCTTACCATCACCATCTCTTCACTCTGTACTACAAAAAACAACACGTCTTACAAGTAGTACTGATTACTGAATTAGCCAAAGCGTGGTCCGTCGAACGTGGTTACTACTGCGCCCGTGACCTCGTCTCGCTTATCAGTCGTCCACCGCGCATTATTCTTACTCCTACTTCCAAGTATCAAACGATGTTATTAAATTATTTAATGCTTTACATTGTACTCGAATCTCACGAAGACAATATTTCCTAAACATAACAAAAAAAAATATCCCTATACATTTTCAAATAATCCAATTGTTTCAAATTTTATGATACACGTCTGCAAGAAAAAAAAATATCCATAATGTATGAGGTTCCTACTGCAGCTAACAAAAGAGCTGATAGCTTTGAGACAACTACTGATTTTGATAAAACGTAGCTAAAACACTCCCAACTAACATAGACACGTCAAACCAAACAAACTCATAACGCTCATCATTTTTGTGGGACGATAGTGAGTGACCAAAGTTGCGCAAAAGGTGGCCCAGGCATAAGGAACGTATAGCGTTGGGCACCGACATCGTAACTATTACGGATTGAACCTCCACTTGATTGTCACCGGACCGATGACAGACGGAAAAGTAAGAGAAAGACCTACCCATCAGCGGTGCGACAGAGAAGGCTGTATAACAATGAAGCTTATATCAAAACCATTGTAAATAAAGATGGGTATATTAAAACAATTATTCACTGACCCAGCAAATCAATAAACCAATAGCGCTGTACCGTTAGTACAATGGATGCCAATTATTGGTTAGGTTTCCATAACCCCCCGCCAATGGATTATTCGAGGCAAAAACAGTAGTTAAAATTATGTATTTTGCTAAGTATGTCGTACCTTACAGTGCGCAAACAAGGAAAATGTTATAATTCTGTTAAAACTGTACAGTTTGTGAAGTGTATTGATAAATCTTTGAACGTTGCCTCAAAAATAAAACTTCCTCTATAATTAGCATTGCTCATAAATGCGTTGGACGTGTCGATTGATGGATCTTTAATTGTTTGAAAATTATTTATTTATAATACTATTTCATTGTGTGATAAAATAGAAAATGTTATTTTAAGTGATGATAGTCTGGTTTGTGTGAAATATTCGTGATACCTATCAGTTAACCTAACATCGGTTATAAGGAAAAAAATGCAAAAGTGAAGTGATAAAGTTTAAACACGAAATGCCTTATGGAAATAATGGCCAGTACAACCATGTTTCTAGCGAAGCGAATCACCTCATGTCCGCCTACGATTGGGCTTTGCAAAGAGAAGCCTCAGTCAAGAATCGTTCCAACAAGAGGAATTGTATGTATAATATATCATTTATTTAAAAGAAACGGGCGGGTTAGTATCGGGACGAGGAAAACATGCGTGTCATAGAAAGCAACACGGTTTCACATAACAGCACAGCGCCATTTGTACATGAAAGAGTATCTGCATAACGCCGCGCTTGACTTACGGAGTTATAAGACGACTACATGAACCGTGCGCGTGTTGCTACGACATCTATCGAAAATTGATCGTACCAGTTCAATTTTTGAACAAATTCTGTTACCTTAGGTTCTAATGACGCAACCTTTAAAAGATAGACACATGTTGTCATGGAACGAAAGCTCTCAAAAAGCTATATTTTTTTCTGTTTTTGTTACATTGTTCATTCATGTTCCGCTCCTGTTGATAGTAGCGTAATGTAAAATATCCTATAGCCTTCCTCGATGAATGGAATATCCAACAAAGAAAGAATCTTTCAATTCGGACCAGTAGTTCCCGAGATCCTTGCGTTCAATCAAACAAACAAAATCTTCAGCTTTATAATATTAGTATAGATTTATTTCTACTTTGCTTGCTTTCTCTGATTTCTTTCTGAAAACACTGCTGCTCAAATTCGCTTGGTCCATTTTAAGAGTGCGCCTAATGCCAGGGAAAAATCAGTTTTCATCCGCGCGACGCGTTTCATAATGAGATATACATAAAGTCGAGAATAGCATGACACAGTTTGGAGGAAAAATCCATTTTTAATCAGGAGTCAATTTTTGACCAAGTTTTATTAAATTACTCAATAATTAAACATAAATTTAAAAAGTGTTCGGTTACTTTACTAGAACGTAAAATTAGGAATTTTATTACCAAAAAATAATGTGGGGTCATCGCTGATAATTTCGAGTACTCGAATTAAAACGGGTTTTTTCGGTGTCATTTTTATTTTTTTATTGTAAAAAACTCTGATCCATTTTTAAAATTCTATTCGGTTATTGTGCTTCTTCTTGATTGTACCCACACGTCAATATTTTTTTTGTCATAGTTTTTAGTTTCTTAACTTCAGTGAGCGGCGTCGAAAATGTCCTTTTTTCGTTTTCTGGCACTAGGCGCCCCCTTAATAGATGATGTAGTAAATCATTGCCTTTTTAGACCCTAGCTCTGTTGGTATATTTCCCTTCTCGTGTGTATGTCAGAAAGGCTTGATATCATCTGAAAACTTGGAATTAAATTTTGAAGAGAATGCTAGTAGATTCAATCTTTTTTTGTTAGAGACCTATATATGTGGCGTCTACTGCCTACTGAAGTTTAGTGTAGCGCCGAAGACTCAGGGAGAGTCATCGGTGATATACCATTGTCGCTGATCAGATTATGCGACCACATTGGCTCAGTAAAAAGTCATTGTGGCCAATATAATTTTATTATATCAGTCGGGGTCATATGAGTTCTCTGCCTTTGTTTGTGTGAGTCATCACATACATATCGAGAGAAGTCGAGGAAAACGACTCTAATAGCATCCTCAACATTTTACAAAAAATATAATATTAGTCTATTTTACGATTCTCTGAGTACACTAGTATTTTTTTATCAGGCATAAAATTACATTAACACAAGTCAATAAAGTTTAACATTAAACATGGGAAAATGTTATAAATATACCTTGCATTATTGATACTAAATACTCGATTAAATAACCCCCACATTGAACTGTATATAATAATAATACTTTATATAGTAATACTTTTTATTTTGACATACTAACAACAAGTTTACAATAAGTGATCCAAGGGCTCCCGAACTAGTCTGAGACTGTGGGTCGGGTGCCAATGACTTCTCCTTTTGTACAAAATTATAATTTTTAAACAATGTTGAGTACATAACTATGTTGGCTTATGCCACAAATACAATTGACACTTAAAAAAATGTAATTTAGTAATAGTAAAAATTTAACAATTTAACACACAATCATGGATGATTGGATGAATGGTCCAACAATGCAGCTACACAATGAACCAACCAAAAGCTCAAACTAAACACTTGCGATATCACATGAAAACTAAGAAGTTACATAGCACAAAATACATCCTTAATACCACAATCATTAGTGTTTTTCAGTGCGTTTTCCAGTGTACAAATTGTTCAACATTTCCTCAATACTATGATAATCAAACCCCCCTAGCCAAGTCTGTATAATTTTTTTAACTTCGTGATTGCTGCATTTTTTTGTATCGCATTCTCTATTCAATTCCGTGTAAATAATAACGCTCTACGCGTTCCCATTCAACCATCATATATTTTTTTGTATACCTCCTTACTTTCTGAATTAGTGGAGCTTGGTACTATAGAAGCCAATTAGCTGAATGCCCGATATTTCGATGTTGTAAACAACCATGATAGCTTGAAATAATGTCGTCCCAATTAGGTTTTAGTATCGTCGACTATTAGTCATTTGAGTATCTGAGAATAATTTAAGTGGTATTATTAATATGTTTTGTTCTTATGACTGATGACATAATAATATACACAACACCACCAAGATGAGTCGACATTATTAATACTATCGCGGCTTGAACCTGGACTCGATTGGCTGAGCACCGAGGCAAATATCAAGATCTAGACCCAGCATTGTGATATAGTGGGCTGTGGATGATGATGATGACTGTACATAACTGAGTAGCGTCTACTGTCATGGACGAAAATTTCATGGCGATTTGCATGTCATCCGAACTCTCACTGATTCAACTTAGGAATATGTTCTTCAAATATGCACATCGTCTCCAGTGTGATCCAAATTGAAAGATAAGATAGTTTTTATTTCGGTTAACGGTCTTTACATGACAATATCCGAGCGAAGCCGGAATGGGGCGCTAGTTAAATAATAATATTGGTGGACATCACAACATTATCACAATCTCGCCATAGCTAACATACATCTCATCTGCTTACGATTGGTACAAAGGAACCGTGCGGAAAAAACTGATCTATTTACTTAATCTTTATCTAAGGGATAAATACTCCTGGCAGATGTTCGTTACCATGTTAAGGCGACCGTACGTCATAGCAAAGATATTTATGTTTTTTTTTTAATGAAGAGTGACGAGACGAGCAGGACATGTGCCTGATGGTAAGCAACATGCCTGCCACATAACAACACAGTGACACGCAGCTATTGGAACATGAAGAGCCCAAATCATTACCTTGCACCGCACTGCGCTCGTCACCCAGAGATCTAAGTTGTTATAATATCCCTAAGCCCTGTAATTTCTCTGCAAACATTGCCCTTCAAACCGGAACACAGTAATGTTCGCACATTACTGCTTGGCGGTGGAATAACTGGCAAAGGTGTGGTACTTCCCCAGGCCGACTCTGCTACAGTATGTACTCTTTCGATATGAGGCGACTGGTTGACATCTCCTATAAGGACAAGTTCGCTAACTGTGGACAACCGTGAATTCATTATCCATGTCCATAGGAGAGATTTTCATCAAAAATACTTAAGAACACTCCCGATAAATTCCCCTTTTAAATAAAATTCAAATAATCAAAATCGGTTCATCCGTTGAGCTACGTTGCCAATACACAAGCGTCAAACTTATAACACTCTGTCGTTTTTACTTTGGGGGTTAAACACATGTTAGGAAAATGACACGAACCAAGAAGACATTTTTGAGGGACGACAAATTTATAGTAGTTTAAATTTATTTTGTCACTAGCTGGTACCCGCGACTTCGTCCGCGTGAAATAAATACTAAAGAAACTCATGCAGTACATATTTTTATACCCAAACACATTTACGGTTACTAAACACAATTTCGTACAATTTTATCAAAATTGGTTCAGTTGTTTAGGTGTGAAAGCGTATGAAACATTTTCCCCTTTTCAACTCCAATTTCATACCCATACAGTTCGAAATTACAAAATTGCTAGAACCAACATTCGTTTGTTTCGTGTCAAGTGTCTATATGTATACAGAGTTTCATGGTTTTATCTTCAACGGTTGGGAACTTCCAAATTGACATTCATCCCCCATTTCAACCCCAATTACACCCCCGTACAGTTCGAAATTACAAAATTGATAGGACAAACATTTAATTGCTTTGTGTCAAGTGTCTAGATACAAAATTTGATAACTTTGAAAGTCACGAATTTTAATACAACCTTTCATCCCTTGTTTCACCCTCTTAGGGGTTGAATTTCGCAAAACCCTATCTTAGCGAGCGCCTACGTGCTAAAAGGGACCTCCATGCAAAATTTCAGATTCCTAGCATTTGTAGTTTCTGAGATTCCTTTCGCTTTTATATATATAGATTATTCTCCTGTGTTGTGGCTTTTGATATAAGAGTTATCTTATCACGTACCACCCTTTGCCCCCGCTTGACCGGTGTAATCGGCCTTGACTCTCCTTGTGAGAGAAGTCCCCTAGTACCAGTGCTGGGAATTACACTGTGCTGTCTTTGTATGTATACTGTATTATGATTGTTCAATTCTCTCAGCTCTATAAATATAACGTGCGTACGGTACTGAATTTTCCGTTTTTAGGGTTCCGTCCCCAAAGGGTAAAAACGGAACCCTATTACTGAGACTTGGCTGTCCGTCCGTCTGTCCATCCGTCCGACCGTCTGTCCGTTCGTCCGTCTGGTACACTAGGGTGTATCTCAAGAACGGTGATAGCTAGACACTTTAAATTTTCTCAGATGATGTAGGTATTTCTATTGCCGCTATAACAACAAATAAAATAATAATAATATGGGGGGCTCCCATACAACAAACTTGGTTATTTACCGTTTCTTGCTCGATTAATCCGTCCCAAGTAAACTAGATGGCGCCACTAGTAAAAATAAAACGTGATATCGAATTCATTGTCAGAATCATGAGGCAAAAATCTAAATTTTGAAAATACTTTTTGCCTGTCTGCGGAAAAAGTGCTAACTTGCTGTGGGAGGGTATACGGCTTGCGTTACGTAACGCGTTACAGCGTCAGTCTGTCTGGCTTCTCTTTCTCTAACGCATACGTCAGCGGTAGGCCGGCTCGTTCTCTCTCACTCTAACCTACAGCGTTAGCTTATTGCGGACAGATGCTCGCCACCTCTGGTATCGTAACCGTCTTAACCTTGTTATAAAATTAAAGCAATAACCGAAGCTTTGACTTGAGTTAAACAATTTCAATATTAAATAGTTTGCTTTACAGAGCTACCAGGGCCTGCGGTTTAACGCTTTTAGTTCCCGTTCTTATAATTTTCCCGGTTACAATGTAGCCTATGTATTAGTCCAGACTATGATCTAACTGCGTTCCAAATTAGAACCCGATCCGTTCAGTCTATTTTCACGCCATTATATTATGTCTTTACCAGTTATTCTACCGCCGAACAGTAGTGTGCAAACATTACTGTATTCCCGTTCGAAGAGCAATGTTTCCAGAACGATTCAGGGCTAAGAGATTAAACACCTTATCTCCGGGTGCAGAACACAGTGCAGTCCTTGGTACCGATTTGGACTCTTCATGTTCCAATAGCTGCGTGTCACTGCTCATCACTGCTGTTATGGGCAGCCATGTTGATTACTATGAGACACATATCCTGCTCGTCTTGTCACTCTATAGTCTATACTATAAAAAAAAACTAAACGCTACTCACCGGCCAGGTCTGCACCTGCGTGTTGTAGAATCGTATAATAGGAGACCTATGTGACAAATTTGCAGCCTCAAATACCTACTCAAAATAATAAATAAATAAATATTGGTGGACAAATCACACACAACACCATCTGACCCCAAACTAAACAAAGCTTGTATGATGGCGGCCAGATAGGTGATATAATACTTATATAGGTTTTAAATACATACTTATTATACATAGAAACACCCAGACACAGTGCAAACATTTGAATTCATCACACAAATATTTGCGCTGGGTGGGGATCGAACCCACGACCCTCGGCTTCGCAGGCAGAGCTACTACCAACTAAGCCACGAGGCCAGTCGAAATGTGCTGCCAGGTCACGGAATATCATGACACTAGATTTTTATGAGTTTTGTTTGTGTGTGTGTTTTTTATGTATATTTTGTTTTGTTCCAGTGGAGGCCGTGGTGCAAGCGGACCCGGCTAACGGCTTGGTCGCGGCGGGCCGCGGCGGCGGCGCCGTAGAGATGGCGGCGCGACCGCCCGCGCCGCAGGCCACGGTGCAAATCGTCGAGCAGCCCGCACCTAAGGCGCTGCGGTCAGTTACACACTTTATACAGTTTCATTAATTTATTTTTGAAGTGGTAACTGCTTGTGGAAGAGTTTACCGCTTCGTTACGGTGCCAGTCTATCTGGCTTCCCGTTCTCTCCCGCATACGGCAGAGGTAGGCAAGCTCTCCCTCTCTCACTCTAACCCACCGCTTATATCGGACAGATGATCCCTCCCTCTCTTTACCGGCTTGGTCGCACTGGCGTCGTAGAGAGATCCATTGCCCATAGCGCAGATTGTTGAGCAGCTATGGCGCTGCGCAGAGTCCGCGTAGGGTATTACCACACCTTTGCAAGTTATTCTACTGCCAAGGAGTAATGTGTAAACATTAATGTGTTCCGTTTTGATAGGCAATGGTACCAAAGAAATTACAGGACATAGAGATAAATTAATCGTCTTATATCACTGGTTGACGCGAAATATTTACAGCAAAAAGTGGTTTACGGGTAGACCCAAACATCTTTTAGAGTAAACTACGAAATCAGTTATCGTTCCAAACATAAAGGAAAGAGGAAAGTGTATTCAACGTTCTTGTGTTGATTATAATAAAAGTCGATGATGTTACTCAAGAAACGGATATCAGCTGATGGGAGCCGCGAACGAGGCAATAAAGTTCGAGACGTTAACTGCATTGCTATAGACTTACGTAGTCCACTAGCCAGTGACTAGAACCTCTACCACGTATTCTTATTCCGATAATAATAGGCAATTGAGATTCAAGATATCCCTCGCTGCAACTCGGAACCTTATCTTCAAGCAATAAGACTCACACGATTTGTTAGATCTTTTGTAACGGTCAATCATATAGCAATAAGAGTTCGTGGTACCGGAGATTGGACTCCCACTTGGACGATCGCCAACGTTCACCTTACAAACGAGTCTGCTTTGCGGTTTATGCCGTAAATAATCTGTTACCAGGGTTTATATGAGCGCGCATTCATCATCTTCAAATCCAGATTAATGGTATCTTCGGTATTCGGATTATGTAACATTTAGGTGGGATAAAATAGTGAACCAAAAGAGCACTTCGCGACATTGCTTTCCTCATTATCCTACGAATATAAAAAATGTAAAAAATTTGATATTTGTTGCCCAATCTCTTCGGAACGGATGAACGAATCAGGTTGAAATTTAGAACACAGATTAGTCTGAAACAGCACATAAGCTATTACACTAAAATTACAGGTCGGGAACTACACGTGTGAAACCACGGGGCGTTGCTAGCAAACCTATAAATAAACCATTTCCAAATTATTTACCATTTTCATGAGTGGCTAGAATTAGCTTTTTTGGTAGATAAGAAGTATAGTTAAAGTAGGTATAGTATTAGTTGTATAGTATAAGTTAATGGGCCGTTTTGACATTTCAAAAAGACCCAACAATATAACTTGGAAGGAAACGAAATTGTCTTTCACATTAAAACAATAATAATTAATCATACTATAATCATGTAAAGTGTTTTTGTAATGAATTTTTTTTGACCGCCATCGCGCCTGATGTAAAGCAATGATGATCTGGACCGATGGACTTCGCTTAGCCATAAGAAACCGATTAACGAAACGAATAGTGACGTCAAAGAAACAGTTTATTTTTCCTTTTGACGCACGCCAAAAGAGAAATGAAGCTGACGACATCAGTTGGCATTTTTAGGGTTCCGTACTGAACTGGTAAAGCTGCGGTGGCCTAGTGAAGTGGCTAGAATGTCCGATTTACATTACATTTCTTGAATTTAAATTTTATGGACTCAATTTGTCAAAGATGATTATTATACGGGATTAAGGAGCAAATTTAAGCAGTTTGTCATATTTTTAAAACCTCGCATTTAAAAGTGAACTTTTGCGTAACATGGCGCAGTTACGTTCTATTGGTGCTGTCAAAAAGAAAATAAACGGTTGCATCTACTATAGTAGACTTAACTAGTATAAATATAACAAAAGAGTGTACACATATCCAACACTAGCTAAGTGCGAGTACAGCACGATGTAAAATTTCAATCTTCATGAAAAAAAATCGAAACTTGTAAAACCATGATAAAATTGGTTGTTGGAACCTTCAGCGTGAGATCCCGACTCGCACTTGATCGATTTATTGACTCTCCTGCCGTCTCGTGGTCGCGTGATTCATTTACGATCCATTTATTTTCAAGGTGACAAAGTACCTTTCATCTTCTGGATCATAAAAGCTTAGTCACGTCGCCCTTTTGAATTTTCGAACTTTACAGTGTACTAGCAGCACCCCTCAGTTTTACCCGTGTATTTCCCGTTCCCGTGGAATAAATAAATAATAAATAAATATTGGTGGACAATTCACACACAACACCATCTGACCCCAAACTAAGCAGAGCTTGTAATATGGCGGCCAGATAGCTGATATAATACTTAAATAGTTTTTAAATACATACTTATTATACATAGAAACACAACACCCAGACACAGTGCAAACATTTGAATTCATCACACAAATATTTGCACTGGGTGGGAATCGAACCCACGACCCTCGGCTTCGCAGGCAGAGCTACTACCCACTAAGCCACGAGGATTAAAAGTAACCAATAACACATTGGTTACTTTAAATCCCAAGAAAAATTACAGGAGTTTTGCTTAGCATCTACAGTTAGCTCGGTTGGACCGTTGCCCAACGCAATGAGTATGAAAAGCAACATCGAAGTACTTATCGTGATCTAAATTATTATTTAATTACCTACCTCGACGATTCGGCCGCGTTACAACGGCTGTGGTCACGAGGAGACCAATATGCCAAAAAACTAGGTGTCCTCTCAAAGGTGCGAAAGTACTTCAAGTCTGAACAATTGCTTTTATTATATAAAGCACAGATTCGCTCTTGTATGGAGTACTGTTCGCACCTTTGGGATGGATCGGCTAAGTATCAGCTTGAGGCTCTGGAATCGATCGAGAGGCGGGCTAAAAGGCTCATAGGCAATAATTCTCTTGTGCGAAAAAGACTGCAAACTCTTGAACATCGCCGGAAAATTGCTAGCTTATCGGTTTATTATCGGATACACTTCGGAGAGTGTGCATCTGATCTGCATGATCTAATACCACCTAGCCCTTTTTTCTATCGGACTTCTCGTAACTCGAAGAAGCGGCATCGTTTCATGGTTGATGTTCCAAAGACACGAACAAAGAGGTTTGACTCTACTTTTGTGATAAGAACGTCTCGACTGTGGAATGAGTTGCCTGAGTGGGTTTTTCCCGATGGTTATAATCTTGGTGTCTTCAAATCGAGAGTGAATCGGTTTCTTCTAGGTAAGCACGCTCCATCTTAGACCGCATCGTCGCTTAACATCAGGCGAGATGGTGGTCAAGTGTAAACCTATAAATGTTAAAAAAAAAAAATATGTCTGATGAGTAATAATTAAAATATAATTAATTATATCTGCCTTATAATTTGAATCTGAAAGTAACAACTAGACCTCGCGGTTAAATTTTACAGTGGGCCAAATGACAACGAAAATGGACAATGTTTTTTTGCCTGTATTCAGTTGCCCCCTACGAAGTTGTCGTTCGATTCTATGAGTGAACTCGACAGCGAGCTCGACGACAAAGTTCCCCTCTGCTGCGACTTTGCCCAGTATTCGAATTTCAACAAACAAACAAACAATTTTTTTTGACGTGATAACGTCTTATATTTCGGTGAAGCCGGCTGCACGCCCGCAAAACATGACGTCGTGTAACGTTACCGTTACCGTTAGTTCGTCGTCCGTGCCATGCGGACTAAGCTGAGCGCTGAGGGCGCCACCCGCCGAGTCGAGCAGTATCATTACTCGCGCTATCAGCGTACTGATTTCTTAAGACGTTGTCACGTTTAACTATCGTCAGTAACCGACAACCATTTTTTTTACTTTGAATTTTTACTTTGAATCTTTCTTTGAATTTTTACAAAAATACTTTTTCTGTTTCTATGTAAGATAACATAATACAGAATCTTCGGAATGAAAAATTTTATTACGGTTCTGCGCAATCGTAGGTCTATTAAATTTTATGAAAAATATGAAAATAATATATGTATAATAGATCTGGAAATCTCTCAACCAATTTTCATTTGAGATGCAGCGCTTTCGCATGAAACGGTTAGTATAACTTGCGGTACTTTTAACTGCGGTAGTGTTTTCGTCAGCTTATAGCCTGGGTGTTTATAAATTACTTAAGCAATAGAACGCAGTCAGTAAAAATTGACAATATCCTTAGCTCTCAGCAAAAAACAACATGCGGCGTGCCGCAGGGTAGTGTGCTGGGGCCTACCTTCTTCACCTGCTATGTGAATAATATTTGCATGCTAAAGATTCCAAATTGTAAGATTCTTATGTATGCCGACGATACAGCTATGGTGGTTCATGGGAGTACCTGGGAGGAAGCACAGGACTGTGCTGAAGAAGCCCTCAAAACGGTGATGTCATGCTTGTCGAGAAACATACTTACCTTGAATATAGACAAGACATTGTACATCGCTTTCTCACCTAGTTCAAATGTGCGGCCACCAGTCGGCTCTGTTAGGATTACGGCTCACACTTGTGGTCAAGGGTACGACGACTGTACATGCCGGGAACTCTCACGTGCCTCACATGCCAAATACCTGGGAGTGACGATAGACGACACCCTGAGTTGGAGTTTTCATTTGCGTAATCTTATCTCCCGTACTAGGAAGCTCTTGTTTGTGTTTAAAAGGCTGAGAACGGCGGCGTCACTGGAACTTCTTAAAACGGTGTATTATGCTCTTGCACAATCGGTATTGTCCTACTGTATTACGGCCTGGGGTGGCACCTACACTACAAATATGCTGTCTCTGGAAAGAGCACAGAGAGCAGTCCTAAAGGTGATGACTGGTAAACCGCGTAGATATCCTACAACACAGCTGTATAAAAACTGCGCTGTTCTCACGGTCAGACAGCTCTACATAAAACAGGTGCTACTCCGAAAACACGCGACACTCTCGTATTATCCGTCCAGCAAGCGCAGGAACTACTCTGTGTGCCCTATAAGTCGCACACGAACAGCCCTTGCCAACAGGCATTTTGATGCGGTTAGCGCTCGTTTATATAACAAAGTGAACAAATCGTTAAACATTTACAATCTGAATCAAATAAACTGCAAGGATACGCTAGACAAATGGTTGATGAATTTAACCTACAAAGACACTGAAAAACTACTTACAATCGCGTCATAACATGAACTTATACTCCAATAACCACATGGCATCTCAATCACACACACACATACACACCCTCTCACACATTCACTTACACATGCACACCCTCACTTACACACGCACACCCACCCTAAAATACATACATATAGACACACACACTGACTCAAACACAAACGCAATGGGTGCTTACAAACTTACACTAATACATTCTTCAAATAATAATCCTATTTAATTCTAATTAAATTTAAGTTTCTGACCCAACATTGGTTCTGCCTTTAATTATAATCTAATTTATTTTTTGAGTATTGAACTGATTTTTACACTGATTATGATTCTATTTTTATCCTGATTTTGAAATTGTAATTTTGATGTTGACTTTGACTCTGGTTTTTATCTTGATTTTTGAAATTTAATCTTGATTTTGGGCTTTTGTTTTAATGTAAATTTTTGATTTTAATGCTGATTTTTATTTTATTGCAATGCTAATAATGTAATGCTTGATTATAATTTTGTTTTTACTTTTAATGCTAATATTGATTTTGCTGCTTGTGAGTTATAATGTTAATTTTATATTTACACAATGATATTAATAAAATTTTAAGCTTTCTTTATTAATATATATCATAACTGATTGACATGAATTTTTAAATTTCTTATGTATGTTTTTTTTCTGTAATGTATGTACATGAATTGATGTAAAAACGAATAGGACTAATACCCAAAATACAGGTGTGCTATACACCTAGTTTGGGATATTAGGAATATAATTGTAAAATGTACCTATTTTATTGAAATAAACAATTTGTATTGTATTTGTATAAATGAATAGTGAATGTACGTATTTTCTGGCAAGCCCGTTACACACCTTCGACTTAAATCGCATCGATAAAATCGGATTAGGGTAAAAATTAAGCTCATAAAAAACGAAGTAGGTAAATATAAAACAAATTGGCAGTCATAGAAGAACTGCCGTTAGAAGTGAAAACTAATATTTCGGCTAACTAATTAATAAGACTAATTTGATAGCTCACTGTGGAAACTACGCGGGTGAAACCGGAGGGCGTAGCCATGAGCGTGGCCAGCGGGCTACTAGTCAGTATTGGGAGACGAGGTCAACGTCGAGCGTCATTATCGAGTTCGGTTTTCCAGAATCCACGGGCGGCTCGCGTTACGTTGTTTCCGTTCAAAATTAAATTAAAATGTGGCGTTACGCTGACCTTCGCACGGGGAATCACTCGTGGCTACTTTTTGTGCTAACTATTTTTTCGAGTCACTAGGTAAATGCCCTTTGTTAATTATGTACTTTAAATAGAGTTCGCTCTACCACTTATACGAGCTGAGGAAAAACTTGAACTAAACCATTTGTATGATTTTTTTAGTATGCTTAAATAAAGCCCCAGTGGCGGCACTTCTTCAAGTGATAAAGTGCCCTTTGTTAGTCGTGTACATTGCATAAAGTTCGCTCTACCACTTGTAGGAGCTGAGGAAAAACTAAAGAACTAAAATAACTAAGTAATTTGTATGAATTTTTAAATTTGTTTAAATAATGTTGGCTGTGGCGCCATACCATGAGCTGACAAAATCCTGTCTTAAAATCTGATAAACCTGTCTTAATTGCGTAAACAATTGATACTTAAATACTTACAGAAGTTATAACGAGACATTAATTCCGTCGTCGAAGACGCCCGAAAGACATACTGAGTGATCTGGACGACCTCTTTGGCACCGCTGTGGTCAGCCGAGCCATCAGCTCCCGCTCTTCTTCAGCCCAACTTAATATATGATTTAGCTTTGCTTTTGCTGTTTCTATCAGCTTAAGCTAAAATAAAAGAGAGCAAAATCAAAACTAGGACAGTTTTAGTTAGGCAATAAGTATATTCTCAGGTGATCGTAAATACGCGGTTTTTGGTATAGGCGTGGAGTACCAACGGAAACACCGTCAATCTCGCCGGCGAGGTAAATGGTATCAAGATCTTTCAGGAGATTTATTAGCTTTTCGCCAATAATAAGCCAGCCGCCACCAGCGGTCGAGAGAGTTGACAGAGAGGTGCATTGTTTGAATTTGTTTGAGTGGTGGTGGTTTGGAACCAGGCTCTCAAACAAGGCACCTGTCAACCTCGTCTTTAAATCCTTCGACAATAATAAATCACACGACACCAGTTTTAGTACCAATAATAGTCAGCCGACGCAAGATTTGTTACGTAATAAGTCCGTTGAGAATCTGCTCGGTGAATCTTATGTCGTGGGTTCGATTCGACCCAGGACAAATATTTTTGTGATGATTAGGATGTTTGTTCTTTTGTTCAGTCAGTAAAGTGTCCGGGTGTTGCTATGTATACATATTATATCAAAACTATATTTTCACAATGAGAGCGTTGCCTAGTTTGGAGTTAGATGGTGTTTAAAAAATATTCGACCAATAATTATTATTATCGGTCATAGACTGGCCTCGTGGCTTAGTGGGTACTAGCTCTGCTTGCGAAGCCGAGGGTCGTGGGTTCGATTCCCACCCAGTGCAAATATTTGTGTGATGAATTCAAATGTTTGCACTGTGTCTGGGTGTTTCTATGTATAATAAAGTGGCCAAGTGCGAGTTGGAGTCGCCCATGAAGGGTTCCGTTACAGCAAGTAACATAATATACACAGTACACATAGTTCTTGTAGTTCGTTGTAACTTTGATCGAAGTTTCAATAATAGTGTATTTATGACGTACTAAAAAAAGTACTCATCAGATCGAGCTCAAACTAATTTTCGTTGGTAGTTTACATGGTAATGTACATCATATATTTTTTTTAGATTTTTCATTCTCGTACTTTAGAAGTTAGAGGGGGGGGGACACACATTTTACCACTTTGGAAGTGTCTCTCGCGCAAACTATTCAGTGTAGAGTAAAATGATTTTAGGAACCTTAACATCATTTTTAAAGACCTATCGATAGACACCCCATACGTGTAGGTTTGATAAAAAAAAAATTTTTGAGTTTCAGTTCTCAGTATGGGGGGCAACCCTAATTTTTATTTTTTTTTATTTTTTTTGTTCAAATCCTAATGCGGTTCACAGACTACATCTACTCACCAAGTTTCAACAGTGTAGTTCTCATAGTTTCGGCAAAAAGTGGCTGTGACATACGGACGGACAGACAGACAGACAGACATGACGAATCTATAAGGGTTCCGTTTTTAGGGTTCCGTAAAACGTAAAAACGGAACCCTTATAGATTCGTCATGTCTGTCTGTCTGTCTGTCTGTCTGTCTGTCTGTCTGTCTGTCTGTCTGTCCGTCCGTATGTCACAGCCACTTTTTGCCGAAACTATGAGAACTACACTGTTGAAACTTGGTAAGTAGATGTATTCTGTGAACCGCATTAAGGTTTTTACAAAAGTTTAAAAAAAAACAAAAATTAGGGGTGCCCCCCATACTGAGAACTGAAACTCAAAAATTTTTTTTTCATCAAACCTACACGTGTGGGGTATCTATCGATAGGTCTTCAAAAATGATGTTGAGGTTTCTAATATAATTTTTGTCTACACTGAATAATTTGCGCGAGAGACGCTTCCAAAGTGGTAAAATGTGTGTCCCCCCCCCTCTAACTTCTAAAGTAAGAGAATGAAAAAACTAAAAAAAATATATGGTGTACATTACCATAAAAACTACCAACGAAAATTAGTTTGAACTCGATCTGATGAGTAGTTTTTTTTTAGTACGTCATAAATACACTATTATTAAAACTTCGATCAAAGTTACAACGAACTACAAGAACTATGTATATTATGTTACTTGCTGCAACGGAACCCTTCATGAGCGAGTCCAACTCGCACTTGGCTACTTTATTACGTTTTACGGAACCCTAATAAGTATGTATTTACAACTATATAAGTATTATATCAGCTATTTGGCTTGGCCACCGTATTACAAGCTTTGCTTAGTTTGGTGTCAGATGGTGTTGTGTGTGAATTGTCCACCAATATTTATTAATTATTTATAGACGTCTAAAGTCATGTAGGTACTCGTACTAAATTATCTTATCCAAAGTAGTAATAAACGTCACATTGTTCAGCAACAAAAAAGTGTCTCGGTAATATATTACCGCGCTAGTGTGGTGAATTACGAATTTGACTCTCCATGTGAGAGATTGCATCGAGTCTCAGGAATGGGATCACAAAGTGCGCTTGGCCGATGATGAGGATAATCAGAAGTTTTAGGCGCGGAATATCTAGTGACTCATTAGTTGCCGTTACTAGGGCTGCTACTATCGAAGAGAACAAACACGGAAAATTTTGTAATATCAATGTTTAGTGGTAAAATAGGGGCTAGCCCCAACGTTAATAAAATGTGATGTGTTGTGTGTGTTTTCGTAAAAGTTTTTAAAATCAGGCCAGTAATTTTTAAATTTATACCACTACAATAAATTGAATGTAATTCTACTATCTACATATTTATGTTTTTAATTTTCGTAAATAATACGAATCAAACACAATATTATTCTTAAACTTCAATAACAGTATTATAAATAGTGAAGAATTGAAAAATATATTACTATTAAGATTTTTGCACTTGATTGGAGATTAACCAAAAAATACTTAACGTTATCACTACAAGCGGTCTCTTTCAGACAACCGTCGGATGAAATGAGATATTCGAAAATAGAGAGACAGGGAAGTATAAAACGAGCGTTAGGTGTTTTCAGGGAAATTACTGGGCTTAGAGATATAACAACTTAGATCTCTGGGTGTTAGGTAATGATTTTGATTTTTCATGTTCCAATAGCTGCGTGTCACTGTGGTGTTATGTGGCAGGCATGTTGCTTACCATCAGGCACATATCCTGCTCGTGTCGGCACTCTTTATAAAAAAATCGTAGTTCCCGTTCCCGTAATTGTTCTGTGTGTAAAGCGACCTGTGATAGATGTGTTCCTCTAGACTATAATCTGTATTCCAAATTTCCACCCGATCCGTTCATACGTTACGACGTGATTGATCAACAAACATCCAAACATTGACATATTATATTTATGATGATGCAATGACAAAGCATTTCTACAGCTGCACCTAAATGACAAGGCCCCTTTACAGCTGATTATTTTTTATTTGACATTATTCTTTGGTATTATTTTATCATGCACACAGATTATTTATGTATAATTTTATTGTAAGTGACGTTACCAAGTGTTCTCTTGAATTAATGGGTCGAATAAATAAATTGAAATTAATATCAGAAAGATATTTTTTATTATTTGATGATTAGGTGTATAAATGGTGACAGCCCTAAAGCGTTGCGTGTTTGCCTTCCAACTGCCTCCTGGCTAAGTATGGCGGTGAAAGTGATATTTGAATTTATAATATCAACAACACGGGTGCTGGTGCCGGCTGTCTGTCCTCGTCGCGTAACACCGGATCCGTGTGACAACACACCGCATCATCATCATCATCATTATTAACTAGCTGTCCACCCTGACTACGCCCGTGATACGTATTTAGCCTATAGCACTCAGGGATCATATCAAACGGTGAAAGATTTTTGAAATCGGTCCAGTGATGCGTAAAAAGTAAAAACTGCCCGTCACCAGTATTGCCAACTTTATTTTTCAGATGATTGTACCATCCTACTACTAACGTACTAACTACGTACAGTCCGCGAGGTATAAGCTGAGCTTTGCATTAGTGTGAGTGATCACATGCATACGCATCTATTACCAAAAGTACAGTCAGACAACAAACTCTTAAACAACAAGCTGACATTAACTATCCAGGACGTCTACTCTCTTTCTACGAAAACGTTATTTCGAACAAAAGCTCGCGACTTTCCTACTCCGGTTCTACTTCATTTTGTCCGATAGAACATTGTTTGACGTTTAAATGTTCTAAGCCTACTCTAATTAGAGCAGGCTTAGAACATATAAACGGATAAAACAACGGATCGAAGTAGAATCGTAGTAGAAAAGTCGAGAGTTTATTTCGAAATTACGTTTTCGTAGAAAGAGAGTAGACGTCCAGGATCAATATGGTCATTGCGAAAAGAAGTATCTCTTTTAGGATTCAAATGGTCAAGGACAGAGAATAACAGAAAAATTTTAATGGAAAAGCATGAGATCCGTCACCTACGTATAACTTATTTACTTAAAATTTCCGAATACCGTATTCAGGGCAGGCCTATCGTTTATACCGATGAAACATAATATATTGACACCACTCACACTTCATCAAAATCATATTCAGATGGCAGCACTTCTGGTTTGAAGAAACACCTTATTAAGAGAACATGGTCACAGCGTCCTGCGTCTGACTGTACTTTTGGTGATCACTCACACTAATGCAAAGCTCAGCTTATACCTCGCGGACTGTACTAATATTATAAATGTCAATGTATGGATGTTTGTTGCTCAATCACGTCCTAACGTATGAACGGATCGGGCTGAAATTTGGAACACATATTATAGTCTGAAAGAACTCATAGGCTACTTTTTATCCCGAAAAAACAACGGGAACGGGAACTTCGCGGGTAACACCGCGGGGTGCGGCTAGTAAATAATACAATTATGGACACATTTTTTTGCTAATTCTGTTGTGTGTGTTGCTGCAATATTATCCGAAAGAACTTCGTTTCTACCTGGGACACCACATCTTTTTATCGTATATATATTACCCCCATTAGTTTTGTCCTTGTTTGGAGTCCGCAGTTGTAAAAACCGGTGGCGTACGTATTATTACTTTGTTACGCGCGTGTAATCGGAATTCCGTTAGATTTGTCCAAGGCGTTAGCGTCTATTTCGGGTTCATTGTCGATGGGTACTCGCTACTCGCATTGTTCGCTCGCAGCCGCAGGCGCTGGCGATTCTCGAAAAACTTTATCTCACTATAATATAGAAGTATAATAATAAATAATAATATATTATTATAGAAGGAATTAGCCAGAATTATAGTAAAATAATCGGCCAAGTTCGAGTGGGAGTCGCGACCGAGGGTCGCGTACAAACCTGTAGATGTTTTTTTATTTAAATAAAGAGTGACGAGACGAGCTGGACATGTGCCTTATGGTAAGCAACATGCCTGCCACATAACAATACAGTGACACGCAGCTATTGGAACATGAAGAGTCCAAATCATTACCTAGCACTGCACTGCGCTCGTCACCCAGAGATCTAAGTTGTTATATCTCTAAGCCCTGTAATTTCTCTGGAAACATTGCCCTTCAAACCTTTAATGTGTAATAATAATATAGATCGGTATGAACTAGCAGCACCCCGCGTAGTTCACATTGTTCCCGTCATTTTACCGGGATAAAAAGTGGCCTCTATGTCCTTTCTCGGGATCTAGTCTATCTGTGTATCAAATTTTAATAAACACGGCTCAGTGGATTTCCTGTGTATAACAAGTAACTATTTTCTGATCTGTGGTATAACGTTAAAAATTAGGGAATTTTCCAACCGTTCATCTCTTGTTTCACCCTCTTAGGGGTTGAATTTTGCAAAAAAGTCTTCTTTTGAGAGTCCTAGCATTTGTAGTTTCTAAGATTTCGTGATAAGTGTTTTTTCACTTTTATACATATAGAAATAATAGCTACGTGTGTGGCGGGCTTAATCCTCCATTTTTAAATCAGGGTTTAGAAGTTTTTAGTCATTAGCAAATAATTAAATAGTCATTCATTGGAGTGATATCATTTATGTAAAGTGCCGCGTCACTTTCACATATTTTTCTATTGATAAATAATTTGTTTTGGTTTATATAATATTTATTTGGTCATGCTTACCAACAGGCGCATGTCTAACGCAACGTGAGCATACAACACGCTAGGCTATATTCACATATAAATATGTGACACAAATATCAGCACAATGCTACGCAACTATTTTAACATGAAGCGTCCAAATTAAATTATCTCTTTTCCTTGTAATTACTCTGGAAACATTATTATTACTTCAAGCCGGATTATAGTACTGTTTGCACATATGTGGCAGAACGTTTCCCGGATGAGCTAGTAAAGTAATAACTATTAAGAAAAGCTAGTCGTTAGCATCTAGTTACTTTTCCAGAATTGGGCTACTGTGGGCAGTCCTACATGCGATTGGACGTTTTCGCAACCTTCTGTTAACGCGAACACTACATAAATGTACCGTATAATCAATGACGTTAAATCACATGGACGTCATGGACACAACGTCTCAAATACAAGTTACAAATAAAGTGTCCTCATTTCATCTATGCGTACTTAGATGCTGATAGATTAATTAATAAGTACCTACGCAAAACTTTTGGTGCAGCGCTCAAATCAAACATAGACTGTCGTAAAATAGTGTTCAAGCACTAAACTTGCCATTTTGGCACTCCTTTAGTATGGACATTTTTAATTTTTAGACAATTCTTTGTTTTCACATCAATGTATAAAACCAGCTCAGTTAAAACTAAGTCTAAACGGTGACGTCAGAGTCATGACATCGTCATTTACTTACACTACGAAAAATGATAATAAGAAATTGTCATAGCGCGTCAAGCGTGACGAAAAAAGGTTGTCGCCACAAAGCAATAACCCTAAAGATTGGTATAAAGATTAGCGCTGTGAAGTTTATTTTCGTCTGAAGCCTCTGATAGTGTCTTATTGTAAATAATATATATAACAAGATCATCGAAAGATATCTTTCTATATATATTCTATATCATTTCATTCTATCAAGAAATATATGAACATTATTTTTTCTTCCCTTCCCTTTAAAACAAAGTGATGTTTTCACATTACTACTTGGCGTTAGAATAACTGACAAATGTGTGTATAAAAATCACATGCGATATTTTTTTTTTTTTACTTTTTTAGGTTTACACTTGACCTCCATCTCGCCTGATGTCAAGCGACGATGCGACGATAGAGCGTGTTTACCTAGAAAATAAACCGATTCACTCTCTATTTGACGACACAAAGATTGTAACCATCGGGAAAACCCCACTCAGGCTACGTATTCCACAGCCTAGACGTTCTTATTACAAAAGTAGAGTCAAATCTCTTCGTTCGTGTCTTAGCAACATCAACCATGAAACGATGTCGCTTTTTCCAGCTACGAGCTGTTTACCCAAAACTAAATAGAAAAAATTGGCAGTCATAGGAACTGCCGATAGAAATGAAAACTTATTACTCAGAATTTGAAGCCTACTTTGGAAACTACACGGGTGTACCGGATGGCGTGGCCTGACCATCATGGCATGGCCATCTAGAAATGCGTTAGCATTTTCCATTGGCTCACGCATTTCTAGATGGTCATGCCGTGATGGTTAGGCCACACCCTTTCAGCATTTCCCATTGGCTGACGCATTCCTAGATGGCCAATGGCCGTGGCCCCTAGTTTACCCGAAGATTTCTTATCATACCCGAGCGTGACGCTAGAATTCAATCTGTCCCCACGAAAAATCTGTCTAAAAGCGCGCCTGCGCGCCAAAAGAAGTTTTCACTTCGAAATACTTGGGAGGTGTCAAGGGACATTCTGATGGAACGAAGTTGTACAAAATATTGCAACTCTTTACTGTTTCTGTTGCCCTGGTACTGGTACCTAGGGGCAAACGCAACTCTTTTATATTTATGTTGTCCTGGTATCTGGAGATAAACGCTGGGCTGTTGGAGGTAGGTAATCGAAACTCTTTACTGTTTCTGTTACCCTGGTACCTACCTGGCCGTTTTTACCGAGTTTACCCGAAGATTTCATATCCGATCCGATCCATTATCATATCCAAGCGTGACGATTGATGAATCCATTTCACAGCCCACGAAAATTCTGTCTATAGTGCGCCTAAAGAAGTTTTCACTTCAACAAACTGTACAAGGTAACACATATTAGTGTGATAGTGAATGATAACAGATAGACAATATTATCCACGAGTATGATAGTACGGCTGTACAACTTTCTCATGTGGTAATGATAAGTACGTTATCTCTATTTATTTCATTAATTCATGACGCAGCAGGAAATCTAAGACCACGTCATGTGTTTGCTTTCTGTTCAGTTTTCATTCATTACGGTTCATAAAATATCTATATACCTATTAATACGTTAAGCTAAAACATTTTGTACTTATTTTCACGAAAATGTCGTATTCGGAGTATGAGATTAATATTTCTTTATAGTCGAATTTCGGCCACTTGGGGACCACCAGTATAAAAAATAACAACAAGTTTTACAAACAGTTATGTACTTAGCCGTAGATTACTGTAGTGTTATATGTAGGGTAGGGTTGTATGTACGTATACAGAAGTGTAAATCTTACGTTACTTATCCTTAAACGTGTAATAGTGACATTTTAGAAAAGAATGTTTTTTGAGCCACGCGTGGGAATTATTAAATCGCGTTTGCAGAAGCCCGGGGAAGTCCCCACACCTTCGCCAGTTATTCTACCGCCCAATAATGTTTGCTTAAGTTTGAAGGGCAATGTTTCCATAGTTCTAATTTCTACATCTATTCTAAATCATCTCACTTCTCCTGGTGACGCCCGGAGTGCAGTGTTTTGGAACCTCCAAATAGCTGCGTGGCACTGTGCTGTTATGGTCAGATGTGTTGTTTAACATCAGGCGCATGTCTTGCTCGTCTCTTCACTGTGCATTATAAAAAAATGCGATCTATTTATATAAATCCCCCTAAACTTAAAAACATAAGCAAAGATCGGTTGTTGGACAAACACATCGTTTGGAAGGGTGATACTTCTTGCCATTTGGATTGCCATTGCCAAACTTAAGGCGCTGAATAGAGCCAAATGGCACTTTTTAAACACATTTTTAGCAAAATGTATAGGGTTTGAGATGTTGAATAAAATATATGTTATTCTTGAACATATTTATAAGGGAACCATTGCTTTCAAAACACGATTTGGAAAAGATATCTTGACAAGAAAAAATCGTAAACTAACCTCTAAAATGAGTTTTAAACGTAAATATCTGTGTTATTAATGAACATACATTATTCAAATTTTAAAGATTAACGTATTATTTCTTAATAAAGGGCAAGGATGTTTTATATTTTAGATTAAGTTGTTTAATTCGCATTAATTAATTGTTTTTTAATACGCTAACTCGACCGAACCGGCCTGAGTCTTGCTTCTCGCTCACTACTATGAAGTCCGGCAGAAAGCGCTGATGCGCCGTGCAGGAAGGACGCTACGTCGCGTCGCTTCGCTGCGCGGCACTCGCTATTCAAAAAAATAAAAATTCTCACAAATGGAATGCAGAAACGTCAAGAGAGGTCATATGATTTGAAAATTTGACGCGTTGGTTTTTAGTAGGTTTAGCTCGATGGTTTAGCATGACCGTGGTGGACGTTTATGACCCTGTGTCCAAATCTTTGAACCGTGATTTTCTTTTTGCATATTTTTTTTCATATTGTTGTTGTATGTTTTCTCTGTAGTTTTCAAGCTTTTATTTTTTAGTTTCATCTGCCCTGAGGCACAGATGAGAATATAGTTATTATGAAACCCATGAATATCCGTGATGTAACCCGAGGCTTATCATGAAATCTTGCAAATTAAATCTACTTCCCGATTTACAGATTGCGTGAAAATTTGCATAATACTTGTGTAAATTGCAAGACAATAAATAAATTGCAATATGATAATTATGATGCTGATCTGATGATGGTGCTGGAAGGTTGCCATGCCATATCATTGATGTTTAATTCAGATCAATCAATTGTTTTTAAAAAGCTAACTCGACTGAACGGCCCTTCTACCAGCTAATTAAATCGGCAAAAAAATAAAAATGATAAATTCTCACAAATGAAATGCGGAAACGTCAAGAGAGGTCGTATGATTTGAAAATTTGACACGTTGGATATTAGTCGGGTTGGCTCGATGGTTTAGCATGACCGTGGTACGCGTTCATGGCCCTGTGTTCAAATCTCAGAACCGCGAACTTCTTTTTGCATGTTTTTTTTCATATTATTGTATGTTTTCTCTGTAGTTTTTCAAGCTTTTATTTTTTAGTTTTACCTGCCCTGAGGCATAGGTGAGAATATAGTTACTATGGAACAAGACATTAAAACAAGACTAAACTGCAAGACAAATATATGATAATTAATTAATTATGATGCTGATCTGATGATGGAGCTGGAAGGTTGCTATGCCATGCAAAATGTTTAATTCACATCAATCAATTGTTTTTAAAAAGCTAACTCGACTGAACGGCCCTTCTACCAGCTAACTAAATCGGCAAAAAAATAAAAATGATAAATTCTCACAAACGAAATGCGGAACGTCAAGAGAGGTCATATGATTTGAAAATTTGACACGTTGGATATTAGTCGGGTTGGCTCGATGGTTTAGCATGACCGTGGTACGCGTTCATGACCCTGTGTTCAAATCTCAGAACCGTGAACTTCTTTTTGCATGTTTTTTTTCATATTGAGCCGGAAGGTGGTCATAGAAACTCGGTAATTAAACGACATAGCACAACCGAGCTTGGACTCGTTTTCTTTGTCTTAACGAGTACTTTGGTGCTAGATTATTACCAGGGTCTGATGATGGAGCCGGAAGGGGGTCATAGGAACTCAACAATTAAATGACATAACTCCATCGAGTTTGGGCTCATTTCATTTGTCTTAATGAGTACTTTTGTGCTAAATGGTAACAAGGGTCTGATGAAGGTGCTGGAAGATGGTTAAGGGTTGCCAGTAATTAAACGAGTACATTGGTGTTAAAGTCCAAGTCGCTGTTAAAGTCTACGTTATGGCTCATCTATTCGGGAGAACGGTGACTGCCGATTCGGAGCCCCACGCGCACCACTCGATGTTAGCATGTAATGCCGCTAACTTAAAAACGATGAAGGAAAACATCGTGAGGGGTACCGAAATGTACCTAGTAAGTACATGTAGGTACCTAGTGTTTTCACCTCATGTGACATTTACCAACCCACACTTGGCCAGCGTGGTGGATTATAACCTAGTCCCAGCCTAGATCTCTCCTTGCGAATGAATGCCTCGAGTCCCAGCAATGAGAACATATAGTGGGTTGTTTACGCAGATTGTAACCTGTTCTGATGATTAAGCTGGAAGATGGCCCTACGTAGTTTAATTTCACAAGATACGTTATTTCTTTAATACTACATTTTTAGATTTGGCGATGAATTGAAAATAAATCGCTGCTTTGAGACTAAAAAGCCACAACTCAAAATTCAGTTATTTTACTTTTCTACTTCTGACGATTTTCTATCATTCTCTATGTATTTTAATGGGATATTACTTTATTATTTCTACGTTGTGTTAAAATTAATAATCATAAGAATAAAATTAATATAAATATGTGGAAGTAGGGTTCCTATAAAATAGACCTGATTTTTTGCCGTTTTCATAGATATTGGTACGGAATCCTTCATTCGT
The DNA here is from genome assembly GCA_963693475.1 of Ectropis crepuscularia. Classification (NCBI taxonomy): domain Eukaryota; kingdom Metazoa; phylum Arthropoda; class Insecta; order Lepidoptera; family Geometridae; genus Ectropis; species Ectropis crepuscularia. The sequence continues at coordinate 25,728,005 of OY856342.1, forward strand.
TCATTCGACTTGCACTTGGCTTATTTTAAACACATTTGATATTATCTAATGTTTTATGTAAAAATGCCGTATTAGTCTCTTACCCCTCGAAAGCCCATTAACTACATTAACTACTAAGCTTCGTCGAATCGACGATGCGAATGTGAAAAAAATGATGTAATTTTTAAGTGCGCTGTTGCACCCATTGCTGCTTCTGATTATATGGATTAGTGGCACCATTTCCTTTTTTTTATATATTAAAATTTACCAATCCACATACTCCGGGGTCCGTAGCTTTCATAATTTCAAATCTAATTTATTTTTACATATTTCTTGTATAATCTGAAGAGAAAAATATGGGGGGAGCTGGGAACATTTTGAACCTAATACTAGTGCTCGTCTGTTGTGCCGATCACTATTTGTTGGGATTCCGCAAGTAATCGGCTCGACATCGATTTTTTGTCTTATTACCATTTGCCTAAGCCGCCTCCTCCCGGCCCAGAGCCTCCACTACGGCTGCATTTCTGTCCCTGATGGCCATCTGTAGGTTGAACTCTCGGATGGTCTTCGGTGATGCAGCCAACGCTCGCCGCACGAACCGACCAATGGTGTCATCGGTGTCGTTAGCGTAGTACGTGAAGGTCCCCGTGTGCCGTGAGATTGCAACAACCGCATAGGGCACGCTCTCGTGCAGCTTCATGTTTGCCTTGGTTTTTATTGCGATTACCGACTCATATGTCAGTCCCTGAGCTTCATGAATGGTAAGGATACGTGACTCTGTGCCTGACCCATAACCCTGGTTTGTCAGGGCCTCCTTCTCCTCTTGAGTGTGAACTAAAAAGAGGGTGTTTGGTAGGGTGTTGGGTATTTGCGCTCCCTTGTACCTTTTCTGTTCTAGGGACTTTATACGGGGTGCTGAGGAGTACATACCTGAGTATATTTCCCTCAACGCATATGCTACATCCATCGGATTGCGATGTGTGCAACTCCTGGCTGATTTTTGTTACCAGGTTCGGGCGGTGATACCTCATTTCGAAGAGATTTTCCCTGGCGGAGTTAAGACCAATCAAAGTTATATATTATTTTGGATTTTTGTACGGGCTTAGTGACATCGTGTTTTTTTAGCGGCTAAAGATTTATTATCGCTTTTTCGAAATATTACTTAACTTCTAGGGTAATTGTGCTAAATCCAAAAAATAAATAACTTTGATTGGTCATAACTCCGCTCCGATATTACTTGGAGCAAATATTCATTGATACAAGAAAGTGATAACAGATTTTTGGTCGCTAAAAAATACGACGCCACTAGTCCATACAAAAGTACCCAAACGCCTTTGTTGTTGTCCAATTTCACTGATTATATTTTAATTTGAAAAAAAAATATGAAAGGGCATTGTTCAAAATAGGCTATCCGTGGCCAAAATGTTCTTGATAATTAGATTTTGTAAAAAAAACATGTATAATTAGGTCATTATTTTAGTACCCAGATAAATAAACTAAAAGTTCATTATACTAGTACATTATGATATAAGTGCGCTAAGTTGATAATTACAGCCGAAGCAATATTGCTACATATAATTAGCAGAGGCTGTAATTATCAAAGCGCACGTATGTCATACGACGTTTTAAAACATATTTGCGAGGAAATTAATCAAAATTCAGATGACATTTTCAAATAAAAAAATTGGGAGTCATAGGAACTGCCGATAGAAGGGAAAACTTATTACTCGGAATTTGATCCATCATGGCATGGCCATCTAGAAATGCGTCAGCATTTCCCGTTGGCTCACGCATTTCTAGATGGCTATGCCATGATATTCAGGCTACGCCCTTTCGGCATTTCCCATTGGCTGACGTATTTCACAGATTAACAATGCACGCGCATCAGCGCTTTTTTTTAAAGCAAGGGCACAAATCCAGCCAGTATGACATTACGACATTAGTAATAAAGTAAATGAATGTTTTTGTGTTATTAAGTTTTGGTCAAAATTAATTAAATTAACAAATTAAATAACTTTCACTGTATTTTATCTTTCATAGTTAATTTTATTCATAAAATGTTTACAACTTTTCTGACATAAAAACTCTTTACTAAGATTTAGTAGTGGTAGGACTCTTAGCAGAGTCCGCCTGGGGAAGTACCACACCTTTGCCAAATATTCTACCGCCAAGCAGTAATGTGCAAACTTTACTGTGTTCCGGTTTGAAGGGCAATGATTCCAGAGAAATTACAGGGCTTAGAGACATAATATCTTAGATCTCTGGGTGACGAGCGCAGTGCAGTGCTAGGTAATGATTCGGACTATCATGTTTCAATAGCTGCGTGTTACGGTGCTGTTATGTGGCAGGCATGTTGCTTACCATCAGGCACATGACCTGCTCGTCTCGTCACTCTAGGCTATAAAAAAAAAAAAAAAAAAAAAAATAGGTACCGTTCGTTTTAGACGGAGCATTTTGAAACCGTGCGTTTTACGTTACATTACCGCACAAGTACGTAATAAGCCACATTACGATACAGAAATTTATATTATCTTCTTCTTCTTCTGCTCCTCTTCCCAGTTCATCTGGGGTCGGGCCTCCTCGTTGCTCGGCGCCAAGACGCTCTGTCTTGGGTTGTCGTTACTGGCTGGGTAAGGCTCCTTATATCCTTTTCCACGTTTCCCCACCACGTAGCTAGGGGTCTACCTCTGCCTCTGGGTTTACTCGGGATGTTAAATTATATATATAAAATATTATAAATTATAATATTAATACACTATTATTAAAACTTCGATCAAAGTTACAACGAACTACAAAAACTATGTATACTATGTCTATTATATTACTTGCTGCAACGGAACCCTTCATGGGCGAGTCCAACTTGCACTTGGCCACTTTATTTGTGTAATGGTTTTTCATCGCACCTGCTTTCACTTCACAACGCCACGAAAAACAAAATCATCTACTTGGGCAGTAAAGTTGTCCCACTGCCGGCGAGAAAACGAGTAACTATCACTATTTTCTCGCTCAAGAAACGTACAATAGATATTATACATTCGGTGTACCTAAATAAAAGAGATGCATATATTCAGATACAGACAGTAGTTGATCGCTGACTGTTCATACTCCCGGTGAGTACTCGCTTCACTAGTTTGTCGCTGAGCGACAAGAGCTATGAAAGATAATACTCGCTCAGCGATACTCGCTAAGCGATTAGAACAATCCAAGAGAGCAACCAGCGGTTCATTTCTCTACAGTGCGGATCTGAAAGTACAGGTTTTTTTACGCCGCGAGCGAGTGATGCGAGTATTTATTTTAAACATAATAGAATAGCATCGATTTTATCCAGACGGTCACTATCGATCTTTAGATCGATATTAAAAAAATTACAAAATGTTGTAGTTTTGTTTTAAAGTAACCACGTCAACGTTCGCATTACGAGTAAATAGTCTTTTTGCTACTACCAAAAGATAATATTCTGATATCAAGTGCTAGAAGCCATCATGTTTAATTTATGATATCAGTGACAGTCAACGTCCACGTTTAGCCCCATGTCCCTTATAAATGAACAATGTCCTTTCTCAGTAAAGTGACTTTTAGATGACATTTGGTTACATTGTATGCAATCATTTCATCTATGATTTGTTATGATGGTGTCATATTTAACTATTATCTGTAAACCGACTTAACCGATTCGTTGCGGAAAACACGGCATCCGTGTCATTCAAGTTTTTATTTTAAGGCGTATGACACGGGAAGCGTGTCATTTTTTATAACCATCGTAACTCGCACAAAATCAACTTTAAAATGTTGCTAAACAGTGTATTTATTATTTTTTATGTAGATTATGGTTGTAGCCTTCGTTTCTGGATATTGATTAATTTGGATAGTTTCAAGGATTAGCTATTTTTTTCAACTGCATTAATATTTATATAAACGATTATGCAAAATTGACATTATGGCACTATATATTATGCTACATTCATAATGACAAAGTAAATTACAGAAAAAAAATATGCGTTTTCAAACAAAGTTAATATTAAAATAAAAAATATTAACTTAGGCATTTGTGACTCATATCCAGTTTGTGTTATTTTTTGTACTTGTAGAAACTGTTTTTTGTCGTGTTTCGTTTTGCTGAGCGGTATATGATACGAACTTCTCTTTTTTTCTGCGATATAGTGAGCTGCAGCTTTATTCTCTCAATCTCAAGAATTATCTGTTTATTTCTGAGTGGTTGTTTCATTTTTGTATTTTTTTTATTTTATTGCATAGGTACTCAACACTAGTAAGTATAGGTGAAATTTATATTTTCAAATCATATGTCCGCTATGTCTCATATAATATGGCGCCACTAGTCCATATAAAAACCCAAAAAAAAAACTTTATCCATTTGACATTTTAAAACCAACTTTTTGCATGATATAAATTACAAAACTTTTTCCATTGCAATTTATAAATGTTTCATTTTATAAACGTTCCGCATGGTTTAAATAAAAAAAAAATCTTTTGAATTTAAAATATTTTTGTAAAATTTTGTTTGTGGACCTTTCGTTACAAAGCAGCGAAATGGGGTTGTTTCAAAAACTTGTTTTTCGTGTTGTAATGAGCAATACCTAGTTGTGGATTATTAACTTGCGAGCTCGTCTATTGATGATGATGATGATAACTATTATGTTTGTATTAATACACGTATTTAATATAATTGACGACGTACATAGCGCGTGAAAACACTAGTTCTCGTCCGATCACCGAAGTTAAGCAACACCAGGCGTGGTCAGTACTTGGATGGGTGACCGCCTGGGAACACCACGTAATGTTGGCTTTTTGCTGTAGCTACTTTAATGCAATTACTGTTTATGTCGAATGAATCTATTTGACTTCAAATAGATGAGTGAGTAGCGCTTACAATAATTAAATGAACTTTTTTTCGCTTTCGAGTGCCTATTTGTGATTTTGAAGTTGGTTTAATTTTCTGTATAAAAAGAGTTTATTGTAATTGTAGACCGTACATTATTATTTATAAGCTTTACTAATAGAATTTCGATAATGTTCTTCACAATCTGCAAAAGTGCAAAAAGATATCGAAGGAAACAAAAAGTTATGTTAAATTAATTACAAAATATTTTAAAAGCGCCATCTATGAGCTTGGAGCGGTAACTTTTTGTTTCCACGTTTTGTTCAATACTAATAATGTCGCCGGCTGGACGCGGTTTAGTTTGGTAGCGCTGTCTTATCGAAGTAGTAAATAGGCGTGGCTTAATTTCGAATTCGTGAATTTCAGTTAGCTGTTGTCAGCACCTTAAGTTTGAGTGATCAATCGAAACTTTGATTTAACCCTCTAAACTTGAAAAGATAAGCAAAGATAACGGTTGTGGGGGAAACACACCGTTTAGAAAACAGATATTCCTTACCTTTCGTATTGCCACTGTCAAACTTAAATTTGATTTGATCAATCGAATCATTGATCCAGAGTCCAGACGTAATCTAACGCGACACCTTCAATATCAGATCTCCAGACGTTGCTCTCCCTCGCCTGCGTCACCCAGTGTCTCAGATCCGGGAGCCCATTGGAAAGCAGCCAACTGATGCGTCATGCACAGTGTAATGATATCAGTAGCTCAAGTAACTGAAGCCCTGAATTTGATAAAAACAATCAATAAACAGTTAGACTAACAAGATTTTTTTAGTGGTACTTGGTTTAAAATGTACCTAATTTTAGTAGTGTAGTTAAGTCTTAAGAAATAGTCTTATAACATAATCTCATAGAAGTGTTCTATAACGCTGTTTTGTTATTATCTCAGTCTATGTTATATTGTCCCATTGCAGAGCAAAGGTGTCCATCCCATACAACAACAGTACAGTAACAGTGTTCCAATATTCCCTAAAAGTATCGAGTTTAGAGCGCTAAACATATTTGTCTTCCTGGGGATACAATACAATAAAATTGTAATATAAACTGTACAAAGTAAAAGGTGCTAGCAGATAGAATAGTTCCAATAATTCTGGCCATTCTGAACATACAATGATGAATATTACAAACATAAATATTGTTTGTACAATTTCTTGTGACCATAGTTGTTTCTACAGTATAATTTTTACAACTACAAGATAAATATTGATAAAATTCCAATAACATTATTTCTGAAAGTAAACCAATTTTTTGTTCTCAGTCTACCTGATTACTAAAAATCATGTGAACTTTTCCTTTTTTCATGACATTTCTTTTGCTGAATGTAACCTACTGCGTTATATCTACACTGTGCTACTATTTCTTGAATCGACCTGATACACAAATATACAGCTTTTAATTCATTCGTTGGAACAATGTTCATTGCAAATCGAAAGAAATAAACGCGATTACGTAACATGTCGTGTTTAGCTGAATAATTGAAAGTAAGGATTCATTTATTACACAATTGTTTTTCATTTTGAGTTAAGATGAGGGGTTGTTCATTAATCACGTGAGTCTGATGGGGGTAGGCTTGCTATGAAAAAAGATCATGAAATATCATTAGAAAGATGGGGGTTTAGTGAGATGTTTTAGTTATCATAGTTAATCAAGTTATCATAGTTAATGGACCTTGATGATCCTTAGGGGTGTAGCGAGACACTTTTTATCTCTAAGGTACAAGTTCGCGCTGAGACCGCGACGCGAGACCGCGACAGGCACTTGACACTATAGAATTGTATGGACGCCAGTTCGCGCCGCGACCGCGACAGGAGACCGAGACAGGTCGCGGTCGCGGCGCGAACTGGCGCCCATACACTTCCATAGTGTCAAGTGCCTGTCTTGGTCTCCGGTCGCGGTCTCGCGTCGCGGTCGCGGCGCGAACCGCTACCTTTACGAATAATTTGACTAAACGGACCGAGGTAGCTTAACTTTTATTACAATGGTCTTAGTAAGTTGAATTGGTGTATTCAAATCTATCATAACATAAGCAACTATTTAATACGAAGCCGCGGGTTACTCCCCCCCTGTTCTAAACACTCATCTTTTGAAACAACTCTGGTCGTATTATACACACATACACACCCCCGCACGCACAAACACGCAACGACGCAACTAAATAGCTTGCGGTACGAACAGTCTCTTTGGCCCGCAGAGAGAATAATAATAGGTCAGACGTTGCCTAAAGTGATGATTCTTAAATTATCGAGTCCGCGACTATGACGTCAAAACACACTATTCGGAACAATACCAACACGCATGATTCAGCAGCTGATGGAAATAAGTTACCGACGAAAAATAGCAGATAAATCCTGCTAATAGTATAAATGCGAAAGTTTGATGTTTTTTATTTTTTTTAAATAAAGAGTGACGAGACGAACATGACATTTGCCTGATGGTAAGCAACATGACTGCCACATAACAGAACAGTGACACGCAGCTATTGGAACATGAAGGGTCCAAATCATTACCTAGCACTGCACTGCGCTCGTCACCCAGAGATCTAAGATGTTATATCTCTAAGACTGTAATTTCTCTGGAAACATTGCCCTTCAAACCGGAACACAGTAATGTTTACTGCTTGGCGGTAGAATAACTGGCAAAGGTGTGGTACTTCCCCAGGCGGACTCTGCTAAGAGTCCTACCACTACTAATCTTTTATTTTATATTAAATTAATTGAAATTTGGAACACCGAATACTCTGGAATAACACATAAGCTACATTTTATCTCGGGATAGTAACGGAAACTGCGTGGGTAATCTCTGAAACGGCTAGACCGTTTTCAACGCGACTTTCACTGGCAGATAGCTGATGTTATCAGTAGCAACTTAGCTACTTTTACGTCAGAAAAAAAAAATGTTTCTGAAAAAATCAATGAATGTAAGATTGGTTAGTCACTGTATTGGCGATACGAAGTTCGCCTGGGCAGCTAGTAATAGGTAAATAAATATTGTTGGTATTGTGGTTATTACCACAATAATATTATCAATACTATTGTATTGATAATATTATTGTGTGAGAAATATCCACCAACCAATATTTGTTTATTAGATCAACTCTGTTTTAATTCGATGTTTTTATTACTTTTAATGTACTGTAGGGTTATCAGACGACATCAAATCCATCGCGGGCATTACGTGAATGAGATCAGCTCAGGATCAATGGCATAGGGGTCCGGAGGCTTTTACTCAGCAGCGGATCGATACAGGCCGAAAATGATGATGATGATAGGCTTATGTAGTACCTAATCTGCAAACATGACTGTTTTCGGGTAATGTTTCTATTTTGTAAGCAGTACGAATCTTGAGTTTATCCACCATGTTGCTAGGCGCTTGTTTGTTGATTAAAACAACTGCGCGTATAATGCAAGTAGGTACCAACAATGATTGTACAAATTGAGTAAATGCTGTAATTATTACAATGAAATTATTGTTGTAGATAATTACGAGATGAATCAGAGGTCAAGCTTTATTTTCCTGTACTATTGAATTCGCTCTGCGCTGCATCTAACTGGCTTGGACAGATAATCTCTGTACAAGTTCGGTTCACCGTTATTAAATAATTGTATTATGGCGGTACCACCGAATTTCCTGCGCTATGTTTGGACTATGGAGGGTAGAGCTAATAAGGCTGAGACTCCACCAAAGCGGAGATGTCCACAGATGTTTGAAGCGGAGACGAGAAGAGATGTCTCCACTGGAGCTGAGCGGAGACGAGATGTGTGAATAACGAAATTATATTGGTTGTTGAAAAAATATCTCGTTTCCGCTTGCACTACTCCACTTTGGAGGCATCTCAGCAAGGTCTCAGTAAGGAGCGTTCTCACAAGGTAGAACATTTTAAAAAGTGGTTAACTGTATGATATAAATAAATGTTCAAAAATCTTCTGATTTAGAAAAATGCTATGGTATGGATGTAGCGATTGTAAACGAATTGAAGTATGCTGATTTAAAAATGTAAAATTATTGTCGACTGAAGTAGTTACTTTATAGAAAATCTCAACTACTTGCGTAGTACACAATAATGTAGAACATATAACGTAAAATAATTATTACTAGAAACCGTGGTGCTCTAGAGTGATTTTATTTCGTAAATTGTTAAATAGTACGATAATTGATTTCCTTTAAAATGAACCCTGATGCTTATGTGGCGCCACCCTTGTTTCACGCATTTAGACGACCATACTCCTTACCTCAACCCTCCATAGTTTGGAGTAACCATTATCAAAAGTAAGTGTAAAAGACTGTAAAAAAAAAATTTTTTTTGGTGGACAATTCACACACAACACCATCTGACCCCAAACTAAGTAAAGCTTGTATTATGCCAGATAGCTGATATAATACTTATATAGTTGTAAATACATACTTATTATGCATAGAAACACCCAGACACAGTACAAATATTTGAATTCATCACATAAATATTTGCACTGGGTGGGAATCGAACCCACGACCCTCGCCTTCGCAGGCAGAGTTACTACCCACTAAGCCACGAGGCCAGTCATGCTTTACTTGCTTACCGGTAGCAATCAAGAATTACAAAGTTTTGTTTATTATAATATAGGTAAAGTGACGAGCTGGGCATGTGGTTGATGGTAAGCAAATCGTTTGCCCATAACAACACAATGTCACGCAGCTGTTGGAACATGAAAAGTCCAAATCGTTACCTATCACTACACTGCGCTCGTCACCCAGAGATTATTTATCTCTCCTGTACTTTCTTTGGAAACCTTCTTGTTTTCCAATTTTTCAAATTGTCCTTCAAACTGGAACACAGATGATGTTTGCACATTGCTGCTGCACAAATACTCCCATAGTCAAACCAAATATTTGCTTATTACTATTGTCTATTTATATTTACTTGTTACTCCTGTGTACAGGCGCGCTGCTGGCTCCTTTGTCGCCCGCGTGCAATGCCGATTACGCCGCCCTACGACTGCTTATCCTGAGTATACAAAATAAAGTGGTCAAGTGCGAGTTGGACTCGCCCATGAAGGGTTCCGTTGCAGCAAGTAACATAATATACATATAGCTCAGTCGAGGCAGACATTGAAATAGAAAAAATTCCGGGGAGCGATTTTTTTTTAAAACGTCGAGGACGGTTGTTGGAAGTATAAATCTCGATTTTCTAACTAATCCCGGTAGAGGGTTCGCCGCCATCTTGTTTTAAAGTTTTTGTGAAATAACTCGTTAATTTTCAACTTTAGAGCAAAAATTATCGATTCGATCGATGGAAATTTAATTTCTCACAAGTTTGATTCTTGTCATTTTTACGCTAGAATCAATATTTGCAGTGTTATGCTATCAAGTTTATCAAAAAAATCGTAATGGGTGGAATTTTATTTTCTTCAACTTTGGTTTTACAACTTTGGATACAATCATTTTTGCTCTAAAGTTGAAAATTAACGAGGTATTTCTAACTAACAACATGACTAGGTATACAGATATTTCAAATCAAGTCAATGAAGTTCAAATAATAATTAATTCCAGGTAAGAAACAATCGAAATGTCAAAAGGGTACAAACATAACAAAACATTTATTATTAACTAAAAACCAAAATTATATTACAACAATGATCTCATAAGAATGAAAATTCTACACGCTGCAGATTCATAGTTCATTAGTTTTTTCATTCTCTTATTTTAGAAGTTAGAGGGGGGGGTGCACATTTTACAACTTTGGTCAAGTGTCTCTAGCGCAAATTATAGAGTGTAGACAAAAATTAAATTAGAAACCTTAACATCATTTTTAAAGACCTATCGATAGTCATCCCACATGTGGAGGTTTGACGAAAAAAAAATTGAGTGTCAGTTCTAAGTATGGGGGGGCAACCCTAAGTTTTTTTTTAAATTGTTTTGTAAAAATCTTGATGCGGTTCACAGAATACATCTACTTACCAAACAGTGTAGTTCTCATAGTTTCGGCAAAAAGTGGCTGTGACATACGGACGGACAGCCAGACAGACAGACAGAGAGACAGACATGACGAACCTATAAGGGTTCCGTTTTTACGTTTTACGGAACCCTAAAAACATACCCAGTTAATATTTTCGCAACACGGCGGAGAAAATAAAATACTGAGCGAAGATAAAACATGTATTTTAAATAATTATGTACTTACATGTTATTTTTGTTTACTAATGTGTAAAACTATGTCTAAATCTATATCTTACCTTATTATGCATTACATGTAAAAAAATCAAATGCTGTTCGTTAGTGATGCTGAAACTTAAGAACGGCTAGAATGATTTGGTAAATTTTTGTTTTTAAATTATTTGTGAAAAACCAGAGAAGGTTTAAAAAATGAGTAATTTTTTTTAACCGACTAGATCGCCATCTAGCCTGATATTAAGCGACCATACGATTTACTATGGAGGGTGCTTACCTAGAAGAAACTGAGTCATTCTCGATATAAAGACACCAAGATTGTAACCATTGGGAAACTACTCAGGCATTCCACAACCTAGGCGTTCTTGTCACAAAAGTAGAATAGATATATTTTTTTTAATGCTTGGAACATGGACAAAAAAAACGTCTTTTTTAAACGTCCTTGGCGTGGAATATAAAGTAAATACAACAATTTCGCTTTTCCTAAAAACTATGCCTACATTTAAAACATTTGATGTTCGTCCCGTAGATTAGGTTAAATTTAAAAGTCGCTCAAAAATCTATTTTTTCAGCCCGATCCGTTCATCCGTTAGGACGTGATTGAGCAACAAACATTCAAGCATCAATACATTGACATCTATATATATAAAAGCGAAAGGTCACTCATCAAGGAATCTCAGAAACTAAAATGCTAGGAATCTGAAATTTTGCATGGAGGTCCCTTTTAGCACGTAGGCGTTCGCTAAGACGGGGTTTTGCGAAATTCAACCCCTAAGAGGGTGAAACAAGGGATGAACGGTTGTATGAAAATTCGTCATTTTAAGTTATAAAATGTTGTATCTAGCTTATCTACACTTAACATGAAGCAATTAAATGTTTGTTCCATCAATTTTGTAATTTCAAACTGTAGGGGGGTGAAATTGGGGTTGAAATGGGGGCTGAATGTCAATATGAAAGTTCCCAACCGTTGAAGATAAAACCATGAAACTTTATATATAGACACTTGACATGAAGCAAACGAATTATTGTTCTGGCAATTTTGTAATTTCGAACTGTGTAGGGATGAAATTGGGATTGAAATGGGGGATGAATGTCAATACGGAAGTTCCCAATCGTTGAAGATAAAACCATGAAACTCTGCATAAAGGCACTTGATACGAAGCAAATAAATGTTTGTTCTAGCAATTTTGTAATTTCGAACTGTATGGGAATGAATTGGAGTTGAAATGGGGGACGAATGGCTTTGAAACCTAAACAATTGAACCGATTTTGATGAAATTGTATAGAATTATAAGCTGTTTTTAGTAGGTAACCGTAAATGTGTCTGGGTATACAAATAGGTACTGCCTAAGTTACCTTAGTATTTATTTCGCGCGGACGAAGTCGCGGGTAACAGCTAGTTTATAATATTAGTAGGTAAGATTAGTAGGGTAGCTAAAACCCGACAATATCCGAATAATCCAACAAATTAATCTTACAAAAAAACAGTTACATACCTACTCTATTCGGGGGCTATGCTGCCACAGCAAGACAGACACACATACATACACATACACTTCAAACTTATAAAATTCCGTCGTTAGCAAAGAATATTTTTTAAGAATTAAAATCCCTTATTTTATTTTTCTTTTGAACAGTAATTGTTGTGATAAGTCTATAAATAAGCGTAAGTACTTACCATAATTATGATTCCTCTGCACTTCTGTTTTTTTACTGTCGGATAATTGAATTATAATCACAAAATCAAATTTAAATAATATCATTAGCTAATCCGAAGCCAAAAAAAGTCAAAAGAAACATTATCTTAATAATTGCAGCACAAATCATAAGTTCGATTGCATAACCGTAAAAGACTCTAGGTGTGTACCTAAAACTTTCCAATTGGGAAAGGGGAAAAAAATCTCTAAAGGGGATTCCCGCAGATTATATTATTATTTTAACTTCCCCAGACCTGGGGGTCTACCGCCTAACATTGCCGTCTTTTTCATTTCAAGCGAGAAGAAAAGAGAGCAATGTCAAAGCGTTTTCGTTAGGCGGTAGACCCCCTGATTTTCTTACAATAACGGGATACGTTTGGTACTGCATCTTAGTTAACGGACGCCAATAGATGGCGGTATTTGCGTTTTTTTGCCATATTTCCCGTGCTATGATATTTCTTATACATACCTATGGTGGGGTAGGTATTATGAGATTATGACAATGACTTCAAATACTTGATGAGTCGCTCGGTTTGCCGCCCCCTGGGCGTGCCGCCCGCGTGCGGTGCACGCCTTGCACGCGCCGTTGCGGCGGGCCTGCCTGTGTATTCATATATTTACTTATTATTCTTGTCTGTTCATATATTATTTACTTATTTACTATTAGACTACAGGCCCGTGAACAAAATTTACGGGTCAAATGAACCACCAGGAGACCTATGTAGGATGATAGAAGAGTATAAAGTAATAAGATTCAGCACTATGCCGTCACTTGTAAGCTGTCCAACTGAGTGCAATTGAAGAGGGGGGGTTGCAAACCTCGATCATTTCTCCTTGTCGCGTGATTTTTGTACGGCATTGCGAAATAATGGATTAGGAGAGGTATTGAAACTGTATGGAACCAATGCCGTACTTAATGCAATAGTCTGTCCATAGAATTCGCTCTAATTCGAAATATCTACAATTCTGGAGTATAATTAAAATCAGGTTGAGGTATAATTAAAAACCACAGTTAAACAGAGAGAAATGGTAACTCTTTGCAGAATACCACCTTTGCCAGCTATTCAACCAGTAGCCAAGCAGTAATCTGAAAACATGTGTTCCGGTTTGAAGGCCAATGTTTCCAGTGAAATTAAGGGGCGTAGAGATAAAACATCTTATACATCTCTGGGTGACGAGCGCAGTGCAGTGCTAGAAAATGAATTTCGAGCTGTGTGTCACTGTGCTTTTATAGGCAGGCACGGTGCTTACCACCAGGCACATGTCCCGTTCGACTCGTCACTCTATAGCTTCTATACTATAAATAATAATTGATAGTTTCCAACTAAAAAGTATCGCATCGGCATCGGTCCTTGATAAGTGTGCAAAGTTCAATCCGTTGTTTAGAAAGTGGTGGAAATCTCATTAAAAGATTCCTTTACATAGATTCATAGATACAACCAATCCGTTGTTATATATTTACATTATTCCAGTCCAGCGACCGAATCCAGCGCTGGATTGCTTACTGGAATAATGGAAACCGGCACTGGAAAGCATCAATCCAGTGCCAATGCATTCCAGTGCCGGTTTACATTATTCCAGTAAGCAATCCAGCGCTGGATTCGATCGCTGGACTGGAATAATCTAAACCGGGTATAAAGAAGAGCAATTCCATTACATTGATACATACACTCAAAGTTAATCAAAGCGTCTTAAATAAAAAAATAAGCGATAATTTTACCAATTTTTTCCCAACGACATTTTTTAAACTGACTGTCTGTTCGTCCCATGCTCTATTTGACTCTGTTAATTGAGTATTGATGCTACACGACACATTTATCCTTATAGTCGTAGACAACCAATTACCCACTTGACTCTCGTCGTTCGGCATATCACTGCATATCTACCCCCTAACGACAACTGTTTTAGATTTGATATTGCTGTCTCTTTTCTTCTCGCTTGAAAAGAAAGAGATGGCAATAGCAAAGCCATAGCCGATTTAGTTAGGCAGTAGAGAGGCAGGTCACCTCGCGCCTCGCGACAGGACGCGGCCGGGGTCCAATTTACACCCATTATATGATTACAATCATTGCGACGATACGGAATATGGATGATGGAGTCGGGTCCGACTGACTGGTCTATATTACTTAGTATTTGGGTATAATGACGTAAAATACGTACCTATATACTGTAGTGGTAGGACTGTTTGCGGAGTTCGCCTGGGGAAGTATCACACCTTTGCCAGTTACTCTGCGGCCAAACAGTAATGTGAAAATATTACTATGCTCCGGTTTAAAGGACAATGTTTCTAGTGAAATGACAGGGCATAGAGAAAGGTTCCAAATAGCTGCATGTTCCTTACCATCAGGCACATCTCCTGCTCGTCTCGTCACTATACTATATACATAAATGTATAAAAAGGTATGTTAAACTTATTTTGTAAAATGTAGGATTGTGTGTTAAGAGTTAAGACTTCAGTATTTCAGAAATATTAAGTTAATCTTATCTACTCTAACTTTGTACACCACGGTTCATCATTGTTCATATACCTTTTACATTTTTTGGTAATTTAAAAAAAATATATTTGTACCAATGTTACCTGTATAACTAAACCATACGAAGGAAAGACAAGTCACAAACGTATTGATTGATTGGTTAATTCTTCATTATACTTCTCATGACATGCGTGGCCAAGACAACAAAAAACACAGTAAAAACAAGTGTATTAAATAACCGGTGTGAAATAGTATGTTTCAACTATGGTAATTACTGGACACAAAAAGTTAATATCTCTAAAGTGAACCACTACGGGATATGATATATAGAACACTACTAGACATAATTTAAACAGTATTCATCCCACACATAAGTTAAATATGCTGCGTATGGGTTTTTTGGTTTTTTCTGCAATAGAAACAATATTGGTGGATACGATTCGAAAGTGAATCAGTTTCTTCTATTAAGTAATTGCGTTCTATCTTCGCTTTTTTAAGAGTAAGCCGACATGTGTCTTGTTCGAGGGACTAGTGATCAGTATCTGTGGAATTATTATTCTTACGAAAAGCTAAGATCTGTTGATAGATCCTTAGGAAGGTCATCCACCGCGCCAGCGAAATTAATTTTCTTTTGACACACACCACCTTATGACCCCAAACTAACCACGAAGCTTGTACTATGGAAGCCAGATAGCTGTAACAAAACTTATAAAGTTTTAAATACTAGTACATGCTTATTATACATAGAAACACCCAGACTTAGAACAAATACTTGTATTCATCAAACAAATATTTGCACTGGACGGAAATCGACCCCACGACCCTCGGCTTCGCAGGCAGACATACTACTGACTAAGCCACGAGGCCAGTCAATTATTATTAGGTGACCTAATAATTGATGGGACTTCTGTTCGTACCCGGCGCCGATACCACAAATGGTGTATTTACGATTACTGGGAGCTGAGGGCTCGGCTGGCCCCAGCGCTTTCGTAGAGAGTCGGAGGGTCGTCCGGAGGATCTACCGCCTAACTAAAAGCTTTGTCTTAGCTTTGATATTGCTAACTCTTTTCTTTTCGCTTGAAACGATAGAGACAGCAATAACAAAGCCATAGCCGATTTAATTAGGCGGTAGAAGGACTGATCACTTAGTATGTCTCTCGGCTTCGTTGTAGCGGAATTGCACGACCTGTCCAAAGTATATTGACCTCTGCTGATTATTCAAAAGTGAATCGTATAGATCAAGTAATACTGGAGACGATCCTTGCGTTGAATTCACTGTCGAGTTTCTTTTTTCAGAATCTAGGCTTCAAGGTTTTTTATTATTATTAAAAGTAGCCACTGCACGGACTCCGGGGTCCGTGACCTTTCTCATTTGAGTTTTTTTTAACACGTGTTTTTGATCAGGAGAAGACAAGGAAAATGGGAGAGGAGGAAACTTTTTCACTTTATTCTAATGCTCTTTACACGCTAGTCCGATTTCATCTGTTGAGCCGATAACTACCAATTGGGACTCCGCCAGTATCGACTAGACATCGTCTTTGGTTGTATTCTAACTTGCCTCCTCCCTGCTCAGATCCTTCACCGCGGCTGCAGCATAACTGTCCCTTTGTCCCTTATTGCTTCTGAGTTTCACCTAAGGCTGAGTAAAAACCTGTTTGACGACCGCCGAACTAAACAGTTATTACTCTTTCTTTCATTGGAATCGAAAATATAAAGACATCGATATCAAAGCCAGTACCATTTTAGTTACACCTTGTGATCTGGTGAAAACCTGCGCATATAAAAGAATTCAGGTCTACACCTTAGGGGAAATTAAAATCTGCCCTTTTAAAATATTTATGGCTTTACTTTTCTCAAAGCCATTTTAGTCAAACCCCCTGATCTGTAGGTCTACCGCCTAACTCCCCTGCTCTCTGATATGCTTGCATTTGTAACGTCATCGGCCAATTCGATAACGCCGATGAAAGCAGGCAACTACGTCTGCTTTCAGTTCCGCTGCATACGGAAAGCAGATGTAGAGGCAGTTGTCTGCATTCATCTGCGGTATCAAATTGGCCGATGACGTCACAAATTAAAGCATAGCAGAAAGATTAAAAGTTAAGCGGTAGACACGCTGGTAACAGTTTGCACTTATGGGATAGTATTACTCCGAGAGTTGGTAGCAAAATTTGGGTATAGTAATATAGTAGGTATTTGAGGCAAACTGAAAACTTGTACATATATGTTGTCACCTGTATTTCTTTGTAGTATATTTCACTTATAGTATTATATTTAATTCTGGGATTTGAGTCTAAATATGTGTCATATAAAAGAACAAGTATCTGAGTCTTTGAAATGGATATGACTAGTAAAAATTAGTATACAGGGCGCCGGTGTGGAACCATCTACTTCTACCCGCCATCTCAAAAAAAGTTTTGAAGGGGTCGGGGCTATAAGTTGATGGAACTAAGCCGGTCATTGGCATTCCTTTTTGAAATTTTATATGAGAAAGATCGAACAGTTGTCAATATAAATTCTTATATTTATTTATTTGGGTACTTTTACTCAATTGATAACATATGTAGTTCTCCTATTATATCCCTACACGGAGGTGCAGACCTGGCTGGTGAGTAGCGGGGGGAATAATAGGAGAGTTATTAGAGTTTTCAGCTTCCCTTAAATACCTAACCAAAATTGGCTAGCAGCTCTCAGAATATATAGGTCGAAGTCCAGTTTAAGTAGGCCCGTGGCTGTACATGTACGTCGCCGTAACCTAAAGTACGGTAACATGCAAGCAGCTTGCCTTCGGACAGCTCGTTTTCCTGTTTGTCGTTATTTTTTGTGTTGTCATCGATCTGATTAATTTGGTAATAATGATATGTATATTTGATGTTGTTTCATTCATTAAACCGGTTTGGTTGTTGGAGAACCATTTTTTTGTTTATTCTTGTACTTTTTTTTTACCAAAAAGAGTGGGTTGCTGTAAGTTTGACGTGTCTGTATGGAGTCATAGCTCTTAAAGAAATTGATTTCTTTATTTTTTGTACGAAGGATGGCATTATCGATTTTATTCTTCTTTTATCGTGTTCATTTTTTTTTAGTTATAGTATACTACACTTGACCGATATCTCATCAACATCATCATGATGAGATATCGGTCAAGTGTAGTATACTATAACTAAAAAAAAAAAAAAAATATGAACACGATAAAAGAAGAATAAAATCGATAATGCCATCCTTCGTACAAAAAATAAAGAAATCAATTTCTTTAAGAGCTATGACTCCATACAGACACGTCAAACTTACAGCAACCCACTCTTTTTTGGTATAAAAAAAAGTACAAGAATAAACCAAAAAATGGTTGATGCTAAACAACGATGCGGAGATTAATTTCGGAATGTACCCACAGTTTGTGTGCATGACCTACTACTACCCCCTTGCCCTTTTTCTGTAAGACTGCTCGTAGTTTGAAATTGGACAGATGAGGAGTGTCTATTTTATGCGTAATAATATACCTACACTACATGCATAAATACTGTTATGTGTATTAACATGCGTATTTGTAATCTGAGACTGAAAGTACAGTACCTACGTCCTACGTATTGTATATGCATTAGAATTTATATGATTAAATTCAGTTGCATGTGTTGTTATTGAACTCGGTCAAATCCAGATCGGTCTTGACCAGTTAATTATACATTTTCCTTGTATATTTAAGTACATAGAAATAATAGAATATTAGTACTTTTATTTAAGTAGTTGTTACTAAAATTAGCTTTTTACTAGTCTGACAAGTTTTTCGCCCGTATCTTATATGTTTGTTTATACATTTCTTTATTCTGTTTACGTTTTTTGCAAACACCTAGATGGGTTTCGAAAGCCTTGAAGGTTTGAGCCCCAAGCGGCCAAATTTGGCCAAACCGGTTTCTGGAACTTTAAAACCTTGTTTTTACACGATGTACGTACTCGATCATTAGTTTATTTTGATGGCTAAGAGATAGGAGATTATATTAATTAGTACATTGTCGTTTACAGACACACAAAATTTGGTTTCATTTTTGAGTGATGATTTTTTTGTGTGACGTCGCGACGCCGGCGGCGTCGCTGGTGGGGATGATGGATATCGTTAAATGTGTGTTTTGTTGAGTTGGGTATTTAAAATAAAATGACGGAATTTATTACGGAAGTAATCCAAAAAAATCGGATTCGGTCCGTGCATGGTTAATACCTGGAAGTGATAAGTTGTTGCCATCTAAACTATTATTGGCGCAGATATTTTTTTACAGTTACCAGAGAGCATCACCTCGTCTCCCACTATGGGAATATTTTAAGTCGAGACTCAAACGCTATCTTGTCGAGCAAACGTTCTACAGCTTCACTGAATTTATTGATAGAAAGTAAAGTACAAATGAATGTACATAGCAATTATTTTTTTCCCATTTTATAGTTGTTTCGAATAATTATATCTTTAATATTATTTTATTTGTAAATTGACATTGCATTCAAATTTATGGAATTATTATTGCTAATTGAATTACGATGAAATATTTTAATTGATTAATGATGAATATGTTATGTGTAATGACTATGTTATGTAATGATTTGTAACAATATGTTATGAATAAATGATGATTATGATTATTGAATTCAGATAAATAGAATCATGAAAAAAAATTCAAAAAGCTTCTACAGGCCGCATTCACGATATACGATGTATAAACTCACGACGATAAAATATTACTTTTGAACTTCAGCGATTACCACTCATATTGAAATCATTATACATGATTTAGCATAAGTACCCCTCTTAGTGTTCCTACTGCTGGGACTCGGAGTCTTCTCTAACTAGGATATAATATTATATCATATTATAACAAGGCCGTCAATGTAGTTGAGGTTGACGGATGACGCATGGCCTCTAAAGATTCTAGGGACATGCCGGTTTTATTAGTTTCCCGGTTTCCTCTACTTCTCCTAATCCAAGAAATAGACAATAAAAAAAGACATGCCGGTTTCGTCGCGATATTTTTGTTCATTCACCGTTCACCGTTAAAGCCAGTGGTGATGACAAAGTTTTACATTTTCACTTTTGACGTCACGTCTACATAAAAATCGTATAAAGACGTGAGGTCACTCAAAACTTCTGAGCACTGTATCTTTGTGACTTTTTCACGTTGAATGGCAATGGCCAACCTTTGCTCTAGGAACGAGCCGGAGCCGGAGTCACCCGTATTCTCCCTGAGCCTGCGCCCTAACTTTAAAAGGGACCCTTAAGCCTTTACACGGACTGATTAGTTTTTTTAGTCACTATGCCTATTCATGTAGGTTGAACGGCTGTTGTCACGAGTAGACACAATCATTTAGAGTGCTATGTAACGTTGTCAAAACGGCGATATAACTTATCTTAGGGGAACCTTAGAATCTCTTCGCATCTTAGAAAGAAGCCGTAGGTACCGGCGAACACGTGTGTTCGTTACTGGCCATCACGAATCCGTAGATCGATGCTTGTTTACCCAAACCGAGTAAGGAGTGTGTTGTATACTCGGTTTATAAGTCAGCAGCCATCACCAGTAGAACACATTTCACACAAATTTCTAATACCTACAAGATGGCCGCCACAACAAAATGGCGATTTAAATTGGGTTTTCACGACTCCCTCAATATGGGTATCACATGAAAGGGTTTAACTAATAGGGTAGGTCACTCTACAGTATGCAGTATGATAAATCACAAATCTGAGATGGTCGGGGATACCTTACATTTTTTAATCTTGACCTTGCCAATACGACGATATAACTTGTTCTACGAAACCGCAGAATCTTTTCGCGTCTTAGCAACAAGTCGTACCAACACGTGGGTTAAACTTACTGGCCATCTCGTATCCGTAGACCGATGTTTGTTTACCCAAACCGAGTAAGGAATGTATTGTATACTCGGTTTATAGGTCAGTGGCCATCAGAGCGCGCTATTTTTAGGATCCTCACGCTGCTAGCCGCTGATCGACTTACATTTATTTACTGTAAACAATCATCGTACAATGTATGTAGATTATTTAAAAGTGAAGGTAATATGGCTTTGCCGTAAAATTATAGACACATACCAAGAATGTGAATTTGTGGAGCAAATTATACTTAATCTAATTTAATCTTTCTCTTTCATATAAATAAAGGCGTGGCAGCCTAGTTGTATTCAAGATTATCTCATCACCACTGATTCCGCTAACTAGCACTAAACCTGCGTGTTAGATTGTGGCTTTAACTCTCACCTTGCAAGAGGAGGCCCGGAATCCCGGCAGTAGAAATATAAATTAGGTTGCTTATGCATTGCCTAAACTATCACACCATTTCGGTTAGCCAATAAAAGGGCAGAATCGTCTCCAACTCGCCTGACCACATATTGAAAAAAAAACTCAAGTCTTATCTGTACTTACTTGGTCTACGACTCATTGCTAACATACAATTGTCAGAGTTCAATGTAATTTAGGCAGCTCGTCATGTTTTAAAGTATTATTAGAGCTCAGAGTTTTAACGAGTTTTGGTGCCAATTTACTGTAAAAGACGTGTTCGTCGTCGAATTTGCTGTTTTTCAGAATGTCTCACTTGCAGTGAATTTTACAAGAATTGAGTTTGTTTGTACACTCTTAAACCAAACTAAAGCGTACACTTTTTTGTGTTAATAAGAAATATTCCTAAAAGATAACCCAGATGTATCTGTAGCATGGCAGATTCGACTAGGGATAAACCTATGTCTGTTGTCCTCAGATTACGTTTACTTCCTACCGAATTTTGGACTAACGCAGAAGCTGTAACGTCTTATTAGAATCGTAGCTCAATAAATGCTTCAAATGTGATGCGTTTTATTTTTGTTTCAAATTTAATCTAATCGGAGTCCACTAATTTGCTTTTTTCCCATATAATAAACAGGCTTTTGTTCTTGTTATCAGGTTTCGATATGAGTGCGAGGGTCGCTCGGCGGGTTCGATACCCGGCGTCAACAGCACTTCAGAGAACAGGACTTACCCTACAATCCGGATCAACGGCTTCGTGGGACAGGCTACTATCGTAGTATCCTGCGTCACCAAAGACATGCCTCACAGGTAAATTTCATTCTGTTAGTCTCCACTTTAGTATTGTTTTATATCGTCAAAACTGTATGAGTTTTTCATTACCGAACCAATGCAGTTTCATCTTTGTATTTATTGCAAGAAAAGAGCAAAATCATACCCGCTTTTGGGCTATCACTGCTTCACCTATAAAGTCGGGCGTTCTTGCCGCTAGATTGTTAATGTTAACTGTGAAAGTCCGGACTAATAGGTGGTACTTCCCCAGGCGGACTCTGTCAAGAATCCTACCACTACTAAATACACGTTGTGGATTTACCCCCAACAATATTTTAACAGTCCATTCTAACACTGATGTAGAATTCATCACCCAAGGTCTCTTTCCCCTCAGCACGGTAGATCACGAGATAATTCGAGTCAAAGTTTGACGTAAAATTCCCGCCAAATCACCAGCTTCAACCCTAACGCATGCACAGCAGACAAACGGCCTTGCCACCGATGCTACGACGTCGCACATAGGAGTATTTACATGATCTAGCCGGCCAAAATTACATTTCTCAGAATTACGCTCAGGTAAAAAAAAATGCATTCCTAGAAGAGCCAGGTAGTTGGGCGACCCAACCCTATTGTTGTTTTTTTTACCCACCCCAAATTTAACAAGATATAGTCAGTTGAAATTGAGACATTGCTCGAAGCGGTTGTTTATTTTCAATATTCGTGCTTTAAAACTCAATTTTAACTATTTTTTATTTTATGTTGTGTTGTGAATAATCCAAAATTGGCTATGGATTCTGAAACTGCTAGTAAGTGACTTATTTTACATATTTAAAATATTTAATTTTGTGACGGGATTATATTATTTTTCGTCATTTGAAAAAATACCTGTTTAATTCCCTAATATTTTCAAGAAAATTTAGTTTTACGAGGCTTTTTGTTTTAGTGCCCGGCATTACCCGGCTATAATTTTTATATATTCGTAATATATAGACTTTCTACTTTTAAAAAAAGAAAAAATTGGTTCCTACTAATTCCTACTCCGTCATCTGGAGCGATTTTAGATATCGTACTTAAAAATGTAAAAAAAAATATGAAATTTTGATTTAATTTAGTTTTTATTATTTCAGGACCATCTGGAAGTACTTTAATGACTCGCAAGGAGATATTTGGTCTAATGAGATCACAAAATGATCTCAATTTTAACGACCAATTAGAATATGTTGAAAATTATTTGATTTCACATAAGTCGTAATTTTGCACGCATGAAATCAGAAATGAAGCATCGATGGGTAGCAGCAAAATATAAAAGTGATCTATTTGAAAATTATACACTTGTATTTAAGGTTTTATGAGATACTGAACCATTTCTAATTGATTAAGAGCGATAAATAATTTTGGCCAGCTAGATGTCTCAAATACCCCTCTGTGCGTCGTACAAAAATCCGTGGGGAGATCTGGCCATTAGGGGTATGTCAAATGAAATAGCAACAAAAAAATATTTTTTTTTTATGGAATTTTTTTTTTGAGCTTTCATGCCTTATTTTTTCACATACATGATTCAAAACTTAATGTAGATGAACTACCATAAATATTGTTGCACCTTTCTGCAACACCTTATATATAGAAGTAGGTATGTATTTTAAACTATATAAATAGGCATTGTATCAGCTATCTAGCCGCGATAGTAAGCTTTGTTTAGTATTTGTGTGAATCGTCTACTAATATGTGTACGTTCCGTTGCAGGCCGCACCCGCACAACCTGGTGGGGCGCGAGGGCTGCCAGCGCGGCGTGTTCACGTTCAAGCCGACGATCACGGCGGAGGCGAACGAGTACCAGTTCCGCAACCTCGGCATACAGTGCGTGAAGCGGCGCGACATCGCGGACGCGCTGCAGCAGCGGGCGGCGCTCAGAGTCGACCCCTTCCGCAGTCAGTTGTCATTCTCTTAACATTCATAATACCTGCTTTCAGGGCCGGCCTTAGCCATCTAGGCGCCCCGGGCGAGCCATGCCTCAGGCACCCTAATACACTATTGGGGACGTTGAAATACACGGTTAAGATTTCGCAGCGCCCTTGTAGTATCCGGCGCCCCGGGCGACCGACCCCGTCGCCCCACCCTAAAGCCGGCACTGCCTGCCTTTTTAGGTTTGCGTAAAACGGAACCCTGATGGATTCGTCATGTCTGTCTGTCCGTCCGTATATCACAGCCACTTTTTGAAGTGTAAACTTCTTTAGGCGCGCCACAGACAGATTTTTCGTGGGCTGTGAATTGAATACTAGCGTCACGCTCGAGTATGATAAGAAATCTTCGTGTAAACTCGGGAGCTCGGGACCACGGCCATTGGCCATTTAGAAATGCGTCAGCCAATGGGAAATGCTGAAAGGGCGTGGCCTGGCCATCATGGCATGACCATCTAGATATGTGTAACTCAATGAGAAATGCTGACGCATTTCTAGATGGCCATGCCATGATGGCCAGGCTACGCCCTCCGGTTACACCCGTATAGTTTCCAAAGTGAGCTATCAAATTCTGAGTTTTAAGTTTTCACTTCTATCGGCAGTTCCTATCCTATCCTAGTCCTGGGGAAGGACCACACCTTTGCCAGTTATCCTACCGTCAAGCAGTAATGTGCAAACATTACTGTGTTCTGGTTTGAAGGGCAATGTTTCCAGAGAAATTACAGACCTTAGAGATATAACAACTTAGATCTCTGGGTGACGAACGCAGTGCTGTGCTAGGTAATGATTTGGACTCTTCATGTTCCAATAGCTGCGTGTCACTGTGGTGTTATGTGGCAGGCACATGTCCTGCTCGTCTCGCAACTCTTTATTTAAAAAAATAAAATAAAAAAATTAGTGGTAAGTACTTAATACTAAAATTCTATTCCAAATGACAATTATTGTTATAAAGTAAAACCATAAATATGTAGTGCCTATATTATAGGTAGGTAGTTATAATGTTGTGGTTGCAAAATTTATCTACCACCAAGTTAATTTATTTATTGAAAATGTGTCCTATTAACACAAATATGTATATGATCTGGATGTCTTCAATTCGACAGTCAGACTATTCTAGGCAAATGCGCTTTATCGTACCGCATCGTCGCTTAACATCAGGCTTACTTTACTCTGTCCTATTAAAAAAATTAAAGGATGCGTATACAAGTATGTTGAAGGGGTATGAGAGTGTTTACTTGCGAATGTATTCGACCGTTTCGGAGTTATTTTCCTTGTTTATAAATATAACTGTTGTTTACATTACTTCTTAATGTGCCAAGGGCTCATTATCCGCTTTTGCAGACTCCCTTGATCAAAATTGAAAATTTATCGGATACATTTCGAAAAGTGTGCCGCTGATGCATGATTGAATACCTTGCCCTTTTTTTCTATCGGACTACTCGTATCTCTAAAAACGACATCGTTTTGTAGTTGATGTTCCAAAGATTCAAAGGTTGATTATATTATCTTATAAAAGATCTTTTTGAAGTGAAAACTTCTTTTTGCGCAACACAGACAGATCTTTCGTGGGATGTGAATAGACCTCAAGCGTCACGCTCGGGATTGAAAGATTGAAATCTTCGGGTAAACTCGGGACCATGGGCATTGGCCATCTAGAAATGCGTCAGCATTTCCCATAGCCATGGCCTACTCCACGCCACGCTTTCCGGTTTCACCCGCGTAGTTTCCAGAGTGAGCTATCAAATTCTGAGTGAAAACTTATAGTTGTTCTCTTCTATCGGCAGTTCCTATGACTGCCAATTTTTTAACAAAAGGCTGGGTTTTTTGGGAACAAACTAAATTACAATGAAGACCAATTAAAAAAGAGTGCCAATTTATATAATGGACCAATACATCTCCTGGTAACATCCAGAATCATAATTTGCATGCTTTTCTGAGTTAAAACCGTACGCCAAGTGCAGTCATCATATTTTGCACACTCAACTGCACCCAGCGCCCGCTCTAAAAATATCTTTTTTGGTTCCTTCTATAATACAATAAAATAGTAGGTAATCGAGCGTCAAAAATTATTGTCATAAATAATGAATTGTCATCGCTTACACAACTTATGTAATTACTTATAAGATTAAAAAACACTTAAAGAATAGTGTGGTAATGTTTATTTTTAACCCCCGACCCAAAGAACATGTGTGTGCGGAATGTTTGATTTTGTTTGAAAGGGGAATTAGTCTGGAAGGATCTTAGCTTTGTTTGATGAAAATCGGTACGAGATGGCCGCCGCGCCGCCACAAAATGGCGGATTATTTTTTTATCACAACTCCCACAATATTCGTATCAAATGAAAGCGCTTGACCAGTAGAATACTAAACACCATGATAGAATTCAAAACAATGATGCGTAACTCGATAATTTTAATTTTGTTAACTTTTGACTCAATTTAAACGAATTAGCGGCCCGTACCGGCTTCGCTCAAATATTGTCAAATAAAGACGATTAATCGAAATAAAAAACTATCGTATCTTTCAAGTTGGATCAAACGGTGTGCAAATTTAATTTAAATAGGTTAAGTAGTTTTAAGAGTCCGGACAAACAACGTGACGAGTAATTTATACGGAGGTATATTAAGAAGAAGATTATAATAAGATATGACATTCAAAGTTTGTAAAAAAATTACACTTAAAGGGGTAAAATCCCTACTAACGGTAAAACCGCGAGGCGCAGCTATCTTATCTTAATATATATAAATCTCCTGTCACGATGTTTGTCCGCGATGGATTCCTAAACAACTAAACCGATTTTAAATTAAATTGGCACTCTTTTTTAATTGGTCTTCATTGTAATTTAGTTTGTTCCCAAAAAACCCAGCCTTTTGTTAAAAAATTGGCAGTCATAGGAACTGCCGATAGAAGAGAACAACTATAAGTTTTCACTCAGAATTTGATAGCTCACTCTGGAAACTACGCGGGTGAAACCGGAAAGCGTGGCGTGGAGTAGGCCATGGCTATGGGAAATGCTGACGCATTTCTAGATGGCCAATGCCCATGGTCCCGAGTTTACCCGAAGATTTCAATCTTTCAATCCCGAGCGTGACGCTTGAGGTCTATTCACATCCCACGAAAGATTTTACACCCCCTAAAATTCAAGTAAATGGTCTGGCCTGGTCAAATTGCGTTTTGCTGAGTTTCGTCCTACGACCCACTTGGCTGGTTGCCTGAAGATATTGTTCTCACCAATAAAGGCTGTGCCAGTCGTGGAGAGTGGATTTCATTAGTGGTGTTTTACTGTGATATTTCTTCTTGTTTGTAATCGTTCGATATTCGTTTGATATTTATTTTCGTCGAGATATTCCGACAGACAA
Organism: Ectropis crepuscularia; assembly: GCA_963693475.1. NCBI lineage: Eukaryota > Metazoa > Arthropoda > Insecta > Lepidoptera > Geometridae > Ectropis > Ectropis crepuscularia. The sequence goes on from OY856342.1 coordinate 25,755,545, forward strand.
GTTACGGCTGGTCTAGTTGGGAGAACGGCGACTGCCGATCCGGAGTCCCCGGGTTCAAATCCCACATGCAACACTATATTTTTGAAGTCATGTGCGTAGTGCCACTAACTTAAAAGCGGTGAAGGATAAGATCGTCAGAAAGCTGACATGTGCATAGTATCTTTCGAGGTCATCTGTCATCTACTAACCCGCACTGGGTGTGGTGTATTATGACTTTGACTCTCTCGCGAAGGTCCCGAGTCCTAGCAGTGGGAACATTTAGTTAGGCTGTTTATGCTAAATTGGCTAATTAAAAAGTGATATGAAATATAACAATTACTGGTAAATATATGTAAGTACACCATCTTGAGCAGAATATTTGTGACAACACATGATAATTTTCTGATAAATAAACAAATGTTCACTTCATTTTCTTCGAGAACTTTGGACATATAAACAAATTTCCATTTATTTTTGATCGGGATCGCAGCATGCTCTGTAGTATGGTCGCGAGCACGAGACCGGTATGGATATTTCCGTGGCGGCTATTTCGGTCGGTGCGCGCGCGCACGCTCCCGTCCCACATTTGCCGCCGCGGCCGGCTTTCAAATGCCTATGTTTCCTTTACTCGCGTTTCCGTTCGCACTACTTATCTTAATCTTACGGATATTATAAATGTCAATGTTTGGGTAAATAAATATTGATAGAAATATTGATGGACACAACACCATCTGACCACAAACTAAGCAAAGCTTGTACTATGGCGGCCAGATACCTGATATAGTATAATAAGTATGTATTTACAACTATTTTGTTTACGTAGAAACACCCAGACACAGTGCAAATATTTGAATTTATCACACAAATATTTGCACTGGATGGGAATTGAACCCACGATCCTCGGCTTCGCAGGCAGAGTTAAAGCCTCGTGTTAGCCACGAGGCCAGTCAAATAAGTAATACTTGAACCACCCCCTTGTATTTGACACATACACATACATAAATACTCTTTTGTTTATTTTTAAAGTCTGTGGACAAATTGAAAATAGATTAATATTGCTTTATGGTCGAATTTCGACGACTTTGCGGACCACTAGTAACAGTAAACATTTATTTTAGACAAAGTCAATTTTAAGTAAACATATTCTTAGTTACCTATATAAATATATATTATACCAGGATTTGAATGGGCTGAATTAAATTATTTCTGACAACTAAACAGTAGTAGGTATGCAACTGTGTTACTGTGTTTTACGTTATGAAGGGCATTATTTTCAAAGAAATTGAAAAAAAAACTGAGCAAACAAATCGTTATAGATCACTTAGTGACGAGCGCAGTGCAGTGTTAGACCATAATGTGGACTTATCATGTTCAAATGGCTACGTCCAACTGTACTGATATGAGTAGGCGTGTTATAGGTATATCATCGGGCGCATTACTGACAAAATCATCAAAACAAAAAACGAAATTACTACATTACTTTAGTTGCTATGATACCACAAGTTTTTGTAGTGGTAGGACTCTTGGCAGAGTCCGCCTGGGGAAGTACCACACCTTTTCCAGTTATTCTGTCGCCAAGCAGTTGTGCAAACATTACTGTGTTACGGTTTGAAGGGCAATGTTTCCAGAGAAATTACAGAGCTTAGAGATATATATAACAACTTAGATCTCTGGGTGACGATCGCAGAGCAGTGCTAGGTAATGATTTGGACTCTTCATGTTCCAATAGCTGCGTGTCAATGTGGTTTTATGTGGCAGGCATGTTGCTTACCATCAGGCACATGTCCTGCTCGTCTCGTCAGTCTTTATTAAAAATAAAAAATAAAACACAAACAGACACGTCACTCTTATAGCACCCCCTCTTACGCCGGTGGTTAAAAAAGAACACGAGTGAACACATTAACGTTCTAAATATAAAATTGAACAATAGTCGCAGATAAGATATCGTACAAATGAGTGAACTGAAGCGAAGCGATATAATAATTATTATCTGAACGTTATATTGTTCTGTTTTGCCTATAATGTAAATACTAGTATATTATATTGGTAATTAAACTGAAGACCTTTAACCTATACCTATAATATGAATACTGTTATACCAATAACCTATCAAACAATTACTATTATACCTATTACCTAATACTTTTGTACGTTATTTGTTTGTTACAACTCGTTAATCTCTGATATTTTTATTGTTTATTTTTTACGGATTTAGATGAAATTTGGTACCTACAGAGTTTGTCTAGAGAAAGAATATAGGCTACTATTTAAATGCGAAAAAGTGGCCCTTAGGTGTTGGCCTTTAAGCCCTGTATTTTCTCTGGAAACATTGCCCTTCAAACCGGAACACAGTAATGTTTGCCCATTACTGCTTGGCGGTAGAATAACTGGCAAAGATGTGGTACTTCTCCAGGCGGACTCTGCTAAGAGTCCTACCACTACTATGTGAGCGTTACCAACTAATTTTTTTGCTAACTTTGTATTGTAATTTTTTTGAAGTGAAAACTTATTTTGACGCACTACAGACAGATTTTGCGTGGGATGTAAATTGAACTCCAGCATCACGTTCGAAAATAAAAGAAATCTTCGGGTTAAATCGCAAATTCTAGATAGCCATGGTCAAATGGTCATATCTACGCCCTCCGATTTCACCCGCGTAGTTTCTAAAGTGAGCTATCAAATTCTGAGTTACATATTAGTTTTCACTTCTATCGGCAGTCCCTATGACTGAATTTTTTTTTTAGTAAATAGTAACACGATGATAAGAAACATGCCTGTCCAGTGTCCATGATAGCAGTGTTACCCAGCTATTGGAACCTGAAGAAACCAAATCATTACCTGTCACTTCACTGCGCTCATCACTCCGAAATATCAGATGATTTACCACTATGATCTGTTATTTCTCTGGAAACCAAAACACTCTCCTTGGCGGTAGAGTGAGCTCATTCTTCCCATCGATGACATAATACCACGCGCCTGAAGTTTGGGAGGGCACATCAAATGGTTTCTATCGATGGCTGTCACTGTATAAAGGTCTCGTCACTTACACCTCAACCATACCATAAATCACCAAACATCCAAAGTGGAATATTCTTGTAAAACATAATTATGATACCGAAACACTCAGAAATATTACTGTAGGTACACCGGAAACAAAATCACAACGACACATTACACGTTTTTCGATTTCACCCAGTGTGTAGATAAAAATTACACTGATAAAATTTTCGTTGAACTAATCAATACTATCTATACGTACTTTTTATGTACTCGTATTATTGGCCATTGGCCACACACCTACTGCCCACTGGTCGCTCTACCTACCGAGCTGTGCTAGCACAGAAGGTTCAGAGGCCTACTAGCATTAACTTACCATACTTACGCACATAATATGTATTTGTAGACCGTATCTGAAAGCATTTCAAATAACCATAACCATCACCACTTACTGCACTCAACAAGTATTAGTACTACTTTTATGACGGTTAGTGCAAGGGCATCTCAGACGATGGGATCTCGGCTTGGACAACCACCGCACCGGTTGAAGAATCGTTGGTATCCCCGAAGAGGGTGACTCCGAAGAGGGGATCTATTCTAATGCAGTGTTGAACGGGTTAAGGTCTGCGGCCATTTATACGACTCCGGTACCACCCGACAAATAAAATACACTCAAATATGGGCTTTATGCCATGCACGTTAAGATATAGATTACACTGGCAACATAAATTAACAGGCGGCTGTCAGCGAGCGGTCCGCTAATTTGTGTTGCCAATGTAACTTATATCTTAACGGGCATGACAAAAAGCCCATATTTGTGTGAATTTTATTTGTTCATTTCGGAGTAGAGTCGTATGAGTGGGCGCAGACTTTTAATTACTGAAAAAAATATGGCGGGATGGAGTTCGCCGGGTCAGCTCATCATCGTCATCAGCCTGTGTTCGTCCACTGCTGGACATAGGGATTTCCTATAATACGCCACTCAGCCCGATCCTCGGTTTTACGTTTCCAACAGCTACCAGCCATCTTTCGTATATCGTCACACCATCTAGTCTCAGGGCGAGGGTCGGCCAAACGATGCCAGGTCGATTGGCAGGTCAGCTAGTCCGACATAAAACTAATAGAGAACCGTTTCGTTCCACAGCCGGCTTCGACCACCGCAACAATCCTCAGGGCATCGACTTAAACGCAGTGCGGCTCGCGTTTCAAGTGTTCCTCCACGAGGAGGGGGGAAGCGGGCGGCTGTACTCGCTCCCCCCGGTCGTCTCCGACGTCATCTACGACAAGAAGGCCATGTGCGACCTGCTCATCATGCGGGCGTCGCACTGCTCCGGGCCCGTGGCTGGCGGCACGCAGGTCATCTTACTCTGCGAGAAGGTAACTCTACTTCAGACTGTTCTCCTAGAAGTTAACACTATTTCCAACTGTTCTGTTAGAAGGTAACTCTACTTCTAAGTGTCCTGCTAGGACGATACTCTACTCGCTTCCCCCAGTCTTCTCTGCATAATCATCCGTTATCAACCATTGAAAAGTTAATTGAGGTTGTTGAGGAATATGTCTTTAGGATATGTTAACTTTATAATTACAGTTTTGATCACGATCCTCTTTACTGCTGGGACTTGGTCTCTCATATGAAGAGAATTTTAAGGTCTTACCAAGTCCGGGTTGGCTGGTGACACAGGTTCTAGAGCAATATCTTTCTTGAAACGTTTTAACTGTTCCGTCTTCAAGAAAGCCAGTAGTAATGACTTAGAGACCAACATCAGCACTTGTAAAATACTACACCACACTACAGACACCAACCTACAACCACATATTTGTTATATCAAACGTTTTGGCCGCCACGCCACCAAGGATTTGAATTATTTTATCTTAATTCTGAGTATACGGTACTTCCATATTTAGATTGTCCTTAAGAAATAAATTTACTACATAATAAAATACATTTTGTTTTTAGTTATAGTAGAGTTGAAAAAGAAGGCCCCTAGTCCCAGCTGTGGGAATATAAACTGGGCCTTGTATAGCATACACAGGCCACTAAATAATATGCCCACTTCTCGGACCCGGGGCCTTCTCTCGCAAGGAGAGAGTCAAGAATCTACCACGCTGGCCCAGTGCGGGTTGGTGGATGACACATGACCTCAAAAAATTGTAGGTAAATGTCGGACGTTTTCCTTCACCGTTTAAAGTAAGCGGTATTACGCACATGACTTCGAAATGATAATGATGCGCGGGGGATTTGAACCCAGGGCTCCGGATCGGCAGTCGCCGTTCTTCCGACTAGACCAGCTGTAACTTCCTTTCTCCCGACTAGACCTGCCGTAACTAATGCTGTGCTGGATTGTGTATGATTTCGAGAATTTCGTAAATGTGTAAGAGACAGAATTAGCTTCCAGAAAGAAATCCGTATATCATTTTATCAATATCCCTGATGTCGTCACTGATAACAGTGGCGCTACAATCTTGGGAAAACACCTTAAGCTTAGATAAAATTACATGGGAAAAACCGCGGACTAACCAGATTCGCACGAATAAAATCAGATAGACGACACACTTTTATTAAATATCTTAATACATTATAATCGTTATAATCCAATAGTTATGGATGAGTGTCGAAAATCGTGCGTACAATGACACGCTTATCGTGTGTCGTCGGGAAACCGAGATAGCGTTATCACGGCTTGTTTTCAAATATACAAGGTGATAATTGTGGAAAAAGGTCAGATTCAGAAGTAGCGAAAATTTTATTAGTCTTACTATATAATATATAACTTCCAGGCATAACCCAAAACCTTACGCTTAGAAGCTCAAATTTTGGCACACGTATTCCTCTTATGATGTGGCTATGCACTAAGAAAGGATTTATCAATATTCAACTCCCAAGGGGTGTAAGGGAATGAAAGGTTGTTCTATAAAACTTTTTATTCCTTGTACATCTTATATGCATGAAATTTCATATTTTTGAATCGAGTAGTCTTACTGCGTTTTCCAACATTCTATTCTTAAAAGGGGATGAAAGTTTTATGTTCTTTAGTTCATTCCATTCTTAATAGGGGATAATAAATAAATATTGGTGGACAATTCACACACAACACCATCTGACCCCAAACTAAGCAAAGCTTGTGTGATGGCGGCCAGATAGCTGATATAATACTTATATAGTTTTAAATACATACTTATTATACATAGAACCACCCAGACACAGTGCAAACATTTGAATTCATCACACAAATATTTGCACTGGATGAAAGTTTTATGTACATACTAGCTGACCCCGCAAACGTTGTTTTGCCTTAGTGAACAACCCTTGTCACTTAGGGGTATGAAAAATAGCTAGTAGCCGATTCTCATACCTACAGAATATGCATATAAAATTTGGTTAAAATCAGTAAAGCCGTTTCGGAGGAGTAAGGAAACAAACACTGTGACACGAGAATTTTATGTATAAGATAACGCTACTAAGGATGATAGTTATTTAAGTTCTTATTCGCCGGTTATGCTACTTACCGAAGTATGAATCTACTATGAAAAAAAAAACTATGCTGCGTATAAATGCGATATATATAACATTTCTTGAAACTCGTAGGTTAGTTTAGTTAGTTTAGCGGGGCCTAGCCTCTTTATAGGGCCATTGTGCGTGACTCATACTACCCTTTACTCCAACCAGCCCAGGCCGTCCCAGAAGGCAAGCATCCTGTTAAGGTGACAGGCGACAGGTTAAATGCGACAGGCATCCGGAACAGACGACGACTCGTGGGTATAACACGTTTTCGTGTTTCGTGTGTCGATCGCCTTATCGGTTAATCTTTACTGAGATTAAGCTTCCGGTTAGGAAAATACTTTTGTGGTACCTATCTAACATTGGTCCAAGATCACAATTTTTGGGGAAATGCGACATCCGTTAACCCGCACTAAGCCACACGATCACACGATGCTATGATATATTAGTTTACTAGCTTTATAAAGTATGCATAGATGTACATATTACACTTCCATAGTAGTTAGTTAGCTTACCTTGGGACTAGTTGGTGTTGTGTGAGAAATGTCCATCAATATTTATTTATATTGACGTATATTGTGGTTCGGTCCGCAGGTGACGCGTGACGACACGGCCGTCGTGTTCTACCAGGAGGACGCGTCGGGGCGCGTGGTCTGGGAGCAGGTGGCCAACACGGTGCTGGTCCACAAGCAGGTGGCCATCGTCTTCGAGACGCCGGCCTACACGGCGCCGCACTACAACGCGCGTACGCACCGCGGCCAGATCCACGTCAAGTTTCAACTCAAACGGAACCAGGAGAACCAGCGCAGCAACCCCCTCGACTTCGAGTATATCCCCGAGTTCCCAGGTACCGTGAAACCGCTCCCCAACCTGGCGGCCCTGGCACGCCTCCTCGCCGACACCGACCCCAACAACAACACCGGCAAGGAGTCCCCCCTCGTCTCCTCCACCACCGACACCAACGACACGACCTACGATATATCCGAAGATAGCAATTCCGCCTTGATCGCAGACGTCAACGGCAACCCTCGTAGGGTTCCCGTAGAGATAGATGTAGAGATCGACGTCGACGTCGACATGCGCGACACGAACGAAACCAGCCTCAACGACTTGCTCGAGCAAGTCGCCGAGCTGGACGAGATATACTCCGAGAACCGCACGCGCCGCGAGACCGCGCCCGAGCCGCCGCCGCGGCAGGACAGCGAAGATTTTGACGACGCGGGCACTTACACCAGCCTGCAGTTAGCGTTTAAAAACCCGCTCGAGATCGCGGAGCCCGAACCGGCCCCGTACGAGGACGTGCAGGTTCAGACGTACCGCGGCCCGATCATCGAGTTCTCCCCGCTCAAACGCGACCCGGACGAAGACCGCGCCCCACCGTTGCCGCCGAAACGCGTTCGTAGGCCCGGCTCCGCCGCCGGAACTGAATCCTTTAAAACCAGCCAAACCTCGGTTAACAGCGTCCTAAAACCGGGTCGGCCTTTACCCCTCACCCGCGACCCTGCCGCCCTCGCGCCGCCCGCGCCCCTCACGACCGCCCGAAGCGAGCCCGCTCTGCCTCCCGTCAAAAAGCGTTCCTTCTTTTCCCGTCTCTTCCGCCGAAAGGACAAATCCCCCGCTCCGAGCGTCAAGTCCGAAGGCAAACGCGAGACGAAAGTGAAACCGGTCGGTCGTTCCGTTAGCAGCGTGTCAGGCGTGCGTCCGTCGAAGTTCAAGTCGTCCGTGTCTCACACGTCGTTGAAAGACAACGCGTCGGGCGCGGGGCTGAGTTACGCGGATAGCATCACGCATATCTCGCTGCACGGCGACGACAACGAGAAGTCAGCGTCTCAGACGTCGCTGCGGCGCGATCTCGGTCCGGCACCTCCCACCGGCACGGGGACGATCCTGGTAGCCGAAAGCGTATTGGCTTTAGACGCAGACGCATTTAAAAAGCTGCAAGACGAACTGGAGCTAACGGACGCTGAGCATTACGCGCTGTATATGGCCGTGGCCCCGCGCGCAACAGTCTCAGAATTCGATGAAACCAGCTGTTACTATTCTCCCGTAGACGGGTCTAAGTTTCAGAACTCAAACTGAATGAACAGCGCAAACGTTTCCTACCAAATGACGCGTGGAAACGGCACTGATAATACTAAATCAGAATTCGGTCACTAATCTTTCATGGGTTGTCATGCATATATGACCTGTTTTAAGTATTATCAATAGTGCAAATTCGATTTTAATAACGCTATGAGGGATTTAAGAAAGTAGATGAAGAGAAAAAAGTAGAAGGAGAAATCCTCAGGGCAAAGCACCTGAAATTAAAACGGCGATTATTATTCAATGCTTTCTTTCATCTTTTCTAGAGGCCTAACATGCAAACCGACAAAAAATCATTTAGAAACTCGATTATAACATACAAGTACGAATACGACTGTATCCTATTCGAACCTGATCGTCTTCGTTCAATGATTCTACGAAGGGTCAGGGTCACACTGAGGCGGCGAGAGCCCACCGGCGGGCTCACATCTTCGTGGTGATTTTAAACCGAAAGTCTAATAGATAGAGTCTATTATTTGTTTAACTTCTTGCAAGTTAGTTTTTTTAGGGTTTCTAAATTAGGCAGAATGAAGAAGACAGTGAATACGAATTGCGTTACGTTTTAGGTCTGGTGCTAGGCTTGCCCAGGACGTTGTGCGAGTGAACGCGATTTCTCTCAGGGTGCGTCCGTTAATAGTTACAAAATGTTGGCCTAAATACTACAATATATGGACGCACTTGATCGACTATTATCTTGCCTGCTGACTCTCTAGTCCATCCGATATGCCAAATTTTTATACGCATATACTTTTTACAGTTATATATTATACGAAGAGTATAAAAACTTTTGATGTTGCTCGCCCCTTTTTTTAACGTTGTCAGTATAAGACGAGCAATGGTTTAGATATTTAGATATTACGAAAATGGGTGGAATTATGTCTAACATGATAATTTAAATGTTCTAGATCCCAAAAAGCGAAAGGCCGTCATGTCTATTTTGGAGAGTTATAGCGAAAGTAAGTTGTATTTCGTGTATTTCTGTAAATTAAGGTTATTTATAAAATGGGAACTACTATAGTGGCATAAGTAGTGTTTTGCGATTAAAAACAAAAATACAGTCTCACTGGGTAGGAGACTTTATGCCCGTTATTCTCCATATTACGCGTGAATAGTTCGCACTGTATTATTTAAAAAAAAAAATAGCATCAAAAAGTGAATGTGAGGATGAGACTATATTTTACTACACCAATATTAATTTTTAAATTTGTCACTGGCTCATTCGCAAAACACTATTTTATACTGTTATCATATCGGTTAGCATAATATGGGAAGCTTTAGTAATACTGTACATGCTATATCATACTGTTTACAAGTCATAGAAACATGAATGTTTGGCATAAATTATATCTATATATTGTGACGTTTCTTATTGAAAATGGTACCCTAATAATGCATAATGAAAATGAAATGTTTTTTATTTATTTAATGAAACATAATTGCGAAACAATGATTAATTACATTATATTTTAATTCAATATTATGTTTCTTGGTGTTCAGTTTAGACATTTTTGTAGTTGTGTCACTAATCTCTACAGTTATAAAAAAATATTGTGCATTTTCAGAGTTGCCATAATTAACTTTTCATCATGTAAATGTATGTTTTCATCATTTATTCACTTATGTATGTATTTATGCTGGGAATGGTACAGCGAAGGAATATTATTCTTATATTTAACACTATTTTTATGCATAAATTTTACTAACATCAAAATACACTATTAAAGTAAGTAATAAAAAGTAGCATAAAATTTTATGTAATTAGATAAATTAAATCATTAATCGAATGTATTTAAACTGGTGTAATAAGGATTTGAGATATTGACGAGATGGTAGCATTTGGGGAATACAAACAATATTTTTAAATTGTCTTCTGAATGTTTCATAGGACCTATTTTATGTCTTGGGAGGCTACCAATAAATGAACGAATCTTTCTTAGAGAAAGCTTTCAACGCCCATTTTAATTAACTAAACACCGTTTACCAAAACGAAATATTTACATGCGTAAGTATTTGTATGATACCACATTCTTTTTGTGTAATTGGCTAAAGTTAAGGCGCGTCTCGGACTATACACAAAAAGTATAATTATTATATACCGTGGAACACACACTATATTGTAACTCAGCACAGAACAAAAGCAGCTTTGAGTTCTCACTGCTGGGACTCGGGATTTTCTCTCACAAAGAGAGAGTTAAGGCCTAAAATCCGGAAAAATTACACAGGCGGGATACGGATCTGCAATCTTAAGATTGTGAAATTAGAAGGTCTTAATACTAGGCCATCACAGCTACCAGTGTTTAAACTCTAAGTACATGGCTAAATGATGTTTTTTTTATTATGTCTGCCTAGACGCTCCTTTTGGCTGAAAATAGCTAGAAATTAGTTAAATGCTAAAGCGTTTCGGTTTTAACTAAACTTTGTTGTGTTTGTGTAGCGTTAAGTTATTTGTGTTAGTCGAAATGTTGTTTTTATGCCGGCACTTCACTGTGTAGTGGTCATCTCAATATATGATACATTCATGATCGCTAATGTTTCATGGCATAAACTGTCTACTTAACATTAAGGTAGCACAGAAATACGCAACGTTAGTATTTCCGTTTTAGTTATGCTATCTCTGTATTTTAACAAATAAATATCTAATTAACCATTAACATACCATGCGCTGAGTGAGCATGAATGAATGAATAAATTTCATACTTGCTATTTGAATTAGAATATTAAACAAATGATCGATAAGGTCTTCTACACTATTAGGTTCGGATAAATAAAACCTTTTTAAAAAACTTACGAGAGTTCGTTACTGATGGTCTCATATCGCGTGAGGTGCTTAATAATTAAAGCTACGCAAAGTGAAGTGCCGGCACTATTATACTTATGTGTCGTTTAAAAGTTGTTTCTGCGAATTCTACTATACTCTGTTATCTTGTTCGTTGTTTAACTATTTATTGTTTTCGTTTTTTACTAAATGTCGAATTTATATTTTTAATATTATTTTCTAGTCCAATTTTTTTATGGAAGCCTTGTTTGGGATATCGTTGCACGATCATACCGTTACAAAATATAACAAAACAATTAGAGCTTGTAAAAAAAATATTGATTTAAATGAAGAATATTATTGAATTTTTTGTCAAAAATGGGTTTTTTGAGTTGGGTTTTTTTGTCTTCAAGGCGAGAGTGAATCGGTTTTTTCAAGGTGAGCGCGTTGTAGACCTCATCTTTGCTTAACATCAGGCGAGATGGCCGTCTTAGGCAACGCTAAATAAGAGTTAAAAAAATGTTTCGAAATTTTGATCATATTTATCTCGAATCATTGCCATCTATCCTTAATTTGTAACCTTTCTAATTATTATTAAAAAGCTCTCACTGCTGTCTATGATAGCATAAACTTATCGCATTTACTACAGATTATATCAGCACAGAGATCCACATTGGATCTGGTTCGCATTAACTTGAAGATGTTTGGTATGGGGCCGTTCAAATATTATGTAAACGTTAAGACAGGATGGGATTGTCTTTGATAAGCTTATCTTTAATGACTTAGAGTTCAGAATAGCAGCATAACAACCCCATTTTAAACCCATCGTCTCTTATGATCGTACGACCCTTTATGTTTTATTTACTTATTACATTTTTATTTTTATTATACACTAGGGTACTACGCGTTAGGCATAGTATAACTTTCAGTTGTCTGCTTCAAGTAAAAATAATCTGATCTAGTCCTAGCTAATGTGAATATGTGTGCTTTTAACATTGTCATGTAAGTAAATATTTAGTACTTTAACAATGCCAGATTTTCCCTTGTAAAATTCGATTGAGGTAAATTCATTCGATACAAATAATAGCATAAAATTTAAGCCTCAATTGCTCGAAAAGCCTACAAGGAAGCTCTTCATTTTCTTTTTGATGAAAACAAATGTCTCAATAAAGTATTAAAAAATTTTGAATGCATTGGTCCATAAATAATACTGCAATTAACGTGGTATTTAAAATGCCTTTTTATCTAAGGCTGCCTTTACTCAACTTCACTGCCAAAGCAGCTATTTTGTACTTAAATATAAGCATAAGTCTGTCAATTTCACATATTTTGAAATTGAGTACCATAATGTATGAAATTTACAGATACCTACTTCTATGAATGGTGTGAGGGGCTTATCTCAATACCACAGCCTGTACTATCAGCTCTTGTTTTGATATTTTTGCGAGACGCATTTTAATTATACACCCACTTTTAGGTTTTTGCTGCCGTGGTACTTTGAAATAAGGGTCACAGTCGCAATGCACGAAGTGTTTAACGTTAATTAAATCTGATGTATCTCAGTAAGAGCTCATAGTAAGGGCCATGCGTCTCTATAGCTTACCGCAATTGTTTATGTCTTTGCTTTAATTTCGAATCGAAATGATAGACATGGCAAGCAACATCATAAGCAATTGAGTTAGGCAGTAGACCCTCTGATTAGAATATATTGAATAGGTTACAGTAACCTTAAAACGATTAGGAAAAGCGAAAGATATACATATCTCTTATTCTGGCGCGTGCACATTTGCCATGATAGGATTTTTAAGGGATTGAATTCCATTTTTGCTACAGTAAAAAAGTTATTTTATCATGTATTTAATATTTTTAAAACGAGAAGTACCTATTTAAAAGCCTATATATATGTATATGCTTGTCACAACAAAAGTAAATTTAGAAGTTTATGTCTAAGGGTTATCTAAAGTGATATCTTTTAGCGATAAAGTATTTTCTTTTTTCTTTCGTAATGCAATAAATAGTTCGTCCATCTAAAGCTTTAACATAATCTCAAATTTAGAAGGAACAGTAAAAATGTTGCAAATGTGAACGCGCTTTTTGTAACAAAAAGTAGAATTAAAAAAAAAATGGATGCTTTGAAATTAGAGAAATATTTATTAATCGGTTAGCAGCTAAGCTGGTTGTTTGGAATTTATATAACTGTGTGAAAAAACTATAGTATTCTATTTTAAGGAACAATGTGTATTTTAATAGACCTGTATTTTTGACATATTTGTAAAACAATAGCATTTATATCTTAAAAATACCTGTAACGTAAATATTCATAGTACGTACATTGAGTACTGATTCTGTCAACTTGATAATTGCCTCTCAGATGCGTGCGATTTTGCTTGTGTTCAATTCAAAAGTGATTTAAAAAAATACTGGATCTTTGATAAACTGTTTTTGTCTACTCGCTGTGTCAAATGTAACATATAATTTAATATTTTTCCGTTCGTTCAGGTGTTCCCCACGCGATTGAGCAACAATCTTCTAAACATCCAAACTTTTACATTTTCCATCTAATGTAATCATGAAACTTACGCAGATACACATACCAAAACATGTTTCAAAAAAATGAAAAAGAAATTCGGCTATGAATTTGCCTATCTTATATATAAAATTCTCGTGTCACAGTGTTTGTTTCCTTACTCCTCCGAAACGGCTTTACTGATTTTAACCAAAATTTATATGCATATTCAGTAGGTCTGAGAATCGGCTACTAGCTATTTTTCATACCTTTATTTATATGGCAAAACAACGTTTGCGGGGTCAGCTAGTATACATATATGCAAACCTGGTGTCTGAGTGTGCCGTTCATAAGTTCAATAAATTACTTGATATTTTGTAATGACACTAGAAGCCAATTCCAACCTTCTTTCTAAAAACTATCCTATCTCTCAAATATGACCAAATTACACATAAATCCCAAATTTTGTGAATTGTGTTGACTTTGCGAAGAGTTAGAATGGAACATGTGAACAAACATCATGAAACTGGATTTTAAGATCTAATTACTGCGCAAACCCTGCTCAGAGTTCTACCATAAGCGGTCATATTGTTGAAACATTTAAATGCATCTCGAAGTTTTAGTAGGTACAGTCTCAATCATTTGACACAGGCCAACATCGCGCGCATTATGTGAAAAAAAATACTATTTTAACAGAACTTTTTCACTTTTATATTATAAACGAAATCTGAATAGACATAGCTTGAATGAATGCAAGTTAAAATAACAATTATGCTAATAATCTACTGATATTTTATTTATAAACGAAACCAGCCACATTCAAAACCTGACCTGTTAAAAAAAGGTAAAAAAAACATAAATGTGGCATGTTGTGTATTTTTTCTTTAAATTTTGTATTTTTTTATTTATTATTTTTATTCACACATATTCATGTTAGTACTAGTGTCACTTCGCTTTTTGTGCTGCATGGTTTTTGTTTTGCGAATTATTTTTTAGTTAGTACAAGTTTAAGTGGATTTGGTTTGTTCGTTCTTTGATACAAGCTGCACCATTAAAGAAGGTTTTATACAAAAATATAATATCTACCATAAATTACGCCATTTTCAATACCAACTGGTTTTTGATGATTATTTATTTATTTCTAAGACCTGAAAATCGATCTGTAAGAATCCGGTTAATAAAAATCAAACAACTGAACCTTCTTTGTTAAAATTGTATGTAAACTGATAGTCTATACAAAAGATGTATAACACAGCTTCAGTGTGCATGCGAGAACGCACGCTTTTTAGAAATGTTTTCTTTAATGGTGTGGGTTATTAGTACTACACGAATAACGATATATCGATACAACTGTGTCATTCATTGTTCATTTGGAACACACAGTTGAAGCTGGATGATTGGTGCTTGATATCCAGCACAACTAACTACCTTGAATTTAGAGACTTGAAAGGGATTTCTATAAGTGTAGTTTAACAGTCGCAAATTTTTGTTTTGCTTTAAAATGGCCACTGCTAATGTTACAATCGAAATATGATTACTCCTCCTATACCTTTAAATACCTAATACTTTTTTAATCCATGGAAAATACATTACGTACACCAAATAGCTCCCAAATGGGAGCTAGTAGTTATGTGGGATTTTTCGGCAGTCAGCCATTCGAAGTGATGGCCTACCACTGAATACCCTAGAGTGATTCTTATAAGAGCCGAGTACTAACGTGGCTGCGAGGATGCTCTCGCATTCTTACACACAACTCCTAGTGCCTAGTTAACGTAAAATTATAGTTTCAAGATAGTTACTAGTATAAACGCTACGTTAACACAGATATAATTCGTACGTCATCTAATGTACCAAGATTTTGAATGCTGAGATTTAGACCGTCCCTAACTTGTTCTAGACTTAAGATTATTTTTATATACAGTTTATTAGTTGCTGTGATTTCGAAATAATTAAAATGGTGGCTAACGGGTAGGTTAACCTCCATTGAAACGTAAACCTCATTGTGAGGCGTTTTGTTTTTGTAGGTAATGTAGCATCCTCTAATGACGATTTTGAATTGGATATTGCCGTTTTTACTGTAGGACATGTTATAAAATGGAATCTAACAGAAATAAGAGGATTTACACGTCTCACATTCAAGCTATCCCTGGACATAAGAATACCTTGAGAATAAAGACTAATAATGGAACGGCAGTCTCGGCTTCTGTTTGCAATGTAAAAAAATAACGATATATTGATATTCGTGTTACAGTTTTCGTTATGTATCAATTTTTTTTATTAAATGTATATTTTTGCTTTTAATAGCATGCATGCTCGATTACATAAGGACATATCTAAACGTTAAGTACGATTGGATCACAATAGCTGCATACTTGAGCAGTACTAAAGAATATAAGTAGGTACTTAATAACATCAAATGCTGATTAATTATTGACGGAATTGAAGTACATAGTTTACATCAAATTATAAGTCTAGTCAATTCATAAAATAAAAGGGCTGACATTTGAGAAAGACCCTAGACTATATTCTACGAGTATGTATTATATTATTCATATTTTAAGCACAATAAATAGTAATAAAAATTACTTTCTAGGTTTCTTATATGTCAAAATGAACCTTTTATTTTTTTTAAGTTTGTAGTAGGTAGTTGCATGTTGTAGTACATTAAATTATTATTTAGTGTTTAAACGCCTGTACTTAGTAAAAAAAAAAAGATATACAGGGTTACTGGTAATCAGCCTGCATCCGTTTAAGGGTATGTTATGTATATTTAAACAAACAACTTTTGTTCTACAACTTTCGTTAAAACTTAATAGATAACCCAAAAAAAATGTATTTGTTGTCCTTTTTTGTACTGTTTAGCGACTTTTTAGTGTTTATTCACTTCGGTACATCATTTTTTGCGCGTTAAAGAGCGTACTCGCTCTCGTTACGAAGTTGTTACGAAGAGTTCGATACGTTTAGACCGTGCAAATGCACTTTTTATTTATTTTGTAAAAGAAAAAAAAAACATTTTTTTTAAAAACTGTAGAACAAAAGTTGACGTATTGAATGTACCTAACATCCCCTTAAAAGGATGCAGGCTGATTACCAATAACCTTGTATAGTACCTGCTCGACATTCTAAACGATTTTTAAATTTTCGACCGACTGATATCCCGAATTTAATAGTTTTTTTTTTCTATTCAGAAGTTACGTTTCGATTCAATGTATGCTGATTTTTTCTGTGATATCGGGACTAGTGCCGCAGTTAAAAGTGGTTTGTGTCGAGGAATCCAAGATGTCTCTCCGATTAATACAAGTGTTTGCGTCGTGTTTTCCGTTTAATGAGGCGTTTTTAACATGTAAATAGACCACTCAAAGATTATTAAACACATATTGGTGGACATTTCACATACAACACCACCTCAGTAGTTCTCATTTTCGCCACAGGTGGCGCCAATGTTTAATTTTGCTAGAGAAAGTTTACAAAAAGAAACACCAACTTTTGTCAAAATTGGGAACTATTTTTGATAGACCTATTTTCGTCCTGAAAATGCCTCATTACACTATTTTCGTAGTCTTTGTTGTGTGCTAGTTTTAACAAAGTGTGTAATGTCAAATGTCGATCTAATGTATTGCGTGTGCGCAGGCTACTTGGAGCCCCCGGTGAAGATCGAGCCCAACAGGACTCCGCCGCACATGTTCTCGCAAGCGGGGCCCTCGTACGGCGGCGACCCACAGGTAAATATGCCACATATTTACTCATAATATTTACAAATACAAATAAAATTAATTTACTGAGCTTGTGGTCCTGGGTTACAGATTCTAGGTTTGGTTGGGTTAAAGATTCTAGGTACATGTCGGTTTCCTCACGATGTTTTCCTTCACCGTTTTAAGTTAGCGGCATTACGCACATGACTTCGAAAAGACAGTGGTGCGTGTGGGGTTTGAACCCGGGGTCTCCGGATCGGCAGCCGCCGTTCTCCCGACTAGACCACCGTAACTTATTACCACAACTGGGTTACAAAGGTGGTACATAAAATATAGAACAGTTCTCCAGGTCCCGCATCTAGCATGCAAGCAGGTAAACAGTGAATGTAATAAAATCAGAAATGTCAAGTGTCTGTCGCGGTCTCCGGTCGCAGTCTCCTGTCGCGGTGTCCGCGCGAACCGCGACCTTAACGTTTTACAAGACGCCCCCTCCGCTCAAATTTCGTTCCGTAATAGTGGAACGCCCTCTGTACAGATAGTTCAACTCATCTGTGCGCGCGGCGCTATGTGTGCTTGCGCTTGTAATTATACAACTTTCATTTGTGTGGCAGTGGCGCGGCAGTCGTCGTCCGAGCAAAACGTGACGAGCATACAAAGTAACTGTATATGTACAAGCTTACCCACACATAGGCCCGCGCGCACAACTGAGTTGAAGTCACTATTAGCCATGTGTCGTTACGGGTTTTTCAGATAACGAAACGCAACTGTAACGCATATCCAAACAATGGTATCAAAACTATTTATTTTCGTTTTTCACCATAACAAGATAAGATTCATTTTTCAATAACCGCATGCGTCAAATAGATCTATGCTCCTTTCTTACTCACACTTATACCACTACATATGTATCTCACTCGCTCTAACCGGTACGATACAGTTATGGCAATAACTAAAAATCGGTACCGATTGCGTTGCACGCAAAGAGTTATACATTTCGTTGCGCGATAAAGCAAGCAATGGTTGTTATGTAGTTTTAAAAGTGCATACCGCTACTTGAAATATAAGCTGTTATGAGATTTTCACATAACGTGTTTTCGTTATAAAGTCTTACAAATAGTTATACAACACTTTATGCGTTATAACGACCATAGCTAGTCACTATAGCTTGTTGTTGTGTCGGCAGGCCCCGTGGGCGGGCGGGTCGCCGTCGGGCTACACGGAGAACTGGGCGCAGGCCGCGGCGCAGGCGGCGCAGGCGGCCCAACAGGCGCAGTACGCGTACGGACAGGCCTCGCCCTACCACCGCTCGCCGCACCATCAGCCGGTAACTCTCTTGCTTATAACATAACATAAACATCATTTTATTTCGGTACCATATAAGTGTCACAATATTTTGAGTACCCTGCCTTTTGCTTCAGTTCTAGAGACTGTGTTGCAAAAGGCAGTGTCTTCCATGACGTACTAGAATAATGCAAAACATACACACTATAACAATAGGGTACCGGACTGGGTCAAAAATACACCATCCTAATTAGTCCGTCAGCTAGATCATGGAAAAATATTGGACACGTATTTTTTTGTTTTTTCATAATATTAAAAATCGTCAAAGATATAGACCATCAAACTTCGAGAGTGGGGGATCGCGACGTCATTCGTGAGTAAAAATCGTACTCACAAGTGACGTCACACGAAACTTCGAAGCGCTGTATCTTCGTCATTTTTTGTTTGTGAAACAAAATAAAAAATACGTGTACAATATTTTTTGGCAATCTAACTAACGGGCTACTTAGTTTTTTTGAGGATTGTACCCTATTAACGTTACAAAACATACATTTATATATTGCACACTGCATTGTGTGTGTGTATGTGGGAGGGTGTATGTGTGTGTGTGTGTGTGAATGATACGATCTAATTTATACAGTTATCCATTTGCAGTAATACAGTTATTGATTTTTTTAAGCACATATTCTATTTCGTTGTATTCTTGACCCAGCAACCATTCTCTAATCCTTACTCTTAGTTTGAATTGTAGTAACTGTTTTATCTTGACTTTATCATTGAGTAAATTGACGAGTGAATTGAATATAAAGACGCTATTTACTAACTATTTTTATACAGTGTCATTGGTAATCAGCCTGCATCCTTTTAAAGGCAAAGTCTAATGGATCGGGTTGAAATTTAAAACACCGTTACAGTATAGACATGTATTTTTATTATACATGCCATAAACATAAATACTTATACAGGAAAGGAAAAACAATAAAAAGTAGTGTTACAATCGTGTCGTTATAGTATAGACATCATATCTGGATTAACACATAAGCTGCTTTTTGTCATGGGAATGGGAACCGTGCGAGTTGTGGGGTTGCTTCTGCTGGTAACATAATATACCTACATGTATATTTTATAGCCTACTTGCCTAAGGCAACCCCATTTCTTCCACTCTTCAAATTAATCGCAACCCAACTCTGTAATCCGGTGGTGTTATATTCTGTCCTTGTATCTTCTGTAAAGGAGATCAGATCGAACAATTCTCATGCCTACTATGGTACTCCTGTTCCGTAGTTTTCTAATATTAAAATACAAACATTATTGGTGGACAATTCACACACAACACCATCTGACCCCAAACTAAGCAAAGCTTGTATGATGGCGGCCAGATAGCTGAACAAGTAAGAGAATGAAGAGCGGATTTAATACAAATTTGTGTACGTACTGTGCAGGCCGGACATGGATCCCCGCTAGGGCCGATGTCCCCTCACAACAACCTCGCGTCTCCACTGGAGCCGGTGCAAGTGAGCCACGGCGGCCTCTCGCCCCAGTCCGTGGGGCACGGGGTCCCCTCGCCCGTGGGGCACGCGGGCCCCTCGCCTGTGGGGCTCGCGGGCCCCTCGCCCGTGGGCCACGGGGGCCAGTCGCCGCTCGCGGGCCCCGGCGGGCCCACGCTCCACTACCAGGGCCCCGTGCACCAGCCTCCGCCCTACCAACTCAACCAGGTGTTGTACCAGATATTTACACAAGGCAACGTCAGTTCAACACACAGTTAGTGATGGTGAGTAGACGTGCGTAACTCAGATCCGAGCTGGTTCGATTACCAATAAAAGTATGACTCGTTGAGTCACGGCTTAAATGTAAAAGAAGCTCACGGCTCAAGTGCAGCTCAAGGACGGTCCAGCTTTTTGTATAAAAGTAAAATTCAACAGGTCATTCAACGAATCAAAAAAAGTCGGTTGTCTTGAAAGTCTGTTTACGGACGATAGTTTAACGTGACAACGTCACAACAAAACATTGATAGATGCGGCGCAAGCGTACAATGAGCGTAAAAGGACAATTAGCATAACGGGACACTTTACGTACATGCAGCCGCCGTTTATCGATTTATTAGACGTTGTCACGTCAAAAGTTCCAGAAAGTTTTCTATGATTGAGCCACAGAATAGCTTTGTATACGTTTACGCTGATCTGTGAGCCGGTTCACGGATGCAGCTCGAGCGCTTGAGCCGTGAGCTGAACCGCAGCTCAAGTATTGCTGGTGAGTTACCCATGGCTAATGGTGAATACTACGCCGCGACGCTCAAGCAATCAGCCCCAAACACATTATCTGACCTTCTCTACGCGTCTGACAGATTCCAATCATAAGTTTACCACAAATATATTATAGTAAAACACGTGTTCACATTCCTAACTCTTAAAAAAACATTTTCAGCCGTTTACAGTTGCTTTGATGTGGCTTCTGTCAAGCGCGTCCCTAGAAGGCGTCCGATGATGAGTTTGCAGCTCCATTTGTACCGTTTATTAGAGATTGAACTGATGTTGATATCTGATCTAACTGTGCGGTCTGGACCGTAAACAACCCCACAAATTGTAATCACGCATGTGCTTCCTAAAACTGTACTAACTGGGTATGTAGAGGTAGCACTGCTCTTGTAATCTGTGTTTTATTTAATAGCGTGTAAGCGTTATAATTGTTATTTTGCTTGTGTCACAAAGTCAATGTCTAGCCACTAATAAGCAGTTATACACTAGTAATATACTATCGAATGGAATGCATCGGGTCACACTGTCTTGTCAATTGTATGCCGACTATTTCTGTGCATGGGACATTCTTCTATTTCTTCTGGGACTTCTTATATCGTTTCTTCTAATTCTTCTGTAACATAATATGTACATATAATAAAATCCTATACGAATCTGATAGGGAACTATCGAAGCGGAGCGAACCTGAGTCCGAAGTATATACGTATTGAGTTATTGGGGTATTTTTAGAGTATAAAATTATTGCCAATAATTGTTTTCATTTACACAGAATTTTGATAAGCGTTAATTTGCCATAGTTTTTCTATTGTGTCTGTCATTCTCAAAACGCGTATTTTTAGATTACAGACCATTTTATCTGTAGAATGGCTAAAAGATGAACTGCTGAGGTATGAGTATTATATAACACAGAAGTAGTCTTCATTTTGTGTGAACACCTGTACACAAAATTAGATAACTTCTGTGTTATATACACTTGTACACTGAAAGACCTGTGAAAAGCAAACCCCGTTGCAGTTTCTGTAGCATCTCATTGGTCAGAAATTGTCTGAAAAAAGTCTTTAGAAAAAATTTAAAAAAAAAAAAAAATTACATGTAGACCAAAATTTAACACAAGAAATCTAATTTTGTAATAAATGGCAACACTTTTCGATCGTGGCGCCATCTACATTCACCAGATAAGTTGATCGTACTGTAACGCCGATCTACTTGTACGGTTCTTCGTTTCTGTCTCTCGTTGTTGTATAGTTGGTTCCAGTAGTTAGCTCCGCTTCGTCGGTCCCTCCGCCCCTCCTAGATTGAACAACGTGTAGTTTCCGCAGCTGGCAGGGGGCGAGCAGATGGACACCGGACCCAGCCTCTCGGCGCTCCTGAACCAGGACGTGGGGCCCCTTCCCCCGGACCACGAGCTCTTCAGCCTGCCCTCGCTCGACCAGGGCCAGGAGAACCTCTCCGATAGCCTCCGGAACCTCTCCACCAACGACCTGTACACCTTCGGGAGGCAACAATAGACGCACGACCAATATCGATTTAAATCACAAGACAACAATAGACGCGTGTCGTCATCGGCGATTCAGGAGTGATCGACTTAAATCACTGTCTCGATGACGTCAGACTTCGGTTGTGGAAAATGGGTCAGCTACGATTTTAAACAAACGCAAGTGATGACGTCACTGTATTTGTTAACTTGGGAAGACTTTTTGTGAGAATAAGAATCCGAATTTTGGACCGGTGAGAACCGCGAAGGGCAAGAGTATCATAAGTTTCTCCTTAATCAGTATCGAGCTATGATGAAACACGCTACGAAAACTCTAAAACGAGAAAAATGAAAAAAAAAACCTAATGGCAACGAAGATGCACAATTCAAAATCGATAAATCGAAAATCACCGATTGTTATTCAAAAGAGCTACACGTTAAATATCATCCTGTTAAGTTATGGTTTTTCAGAAATGAGGACAGAAAACTTAGAAATACTATACGTTCTATTCACTTGAAACTGTTAAATTGATTTCAGAATAAAAAATGATTTAATTCTGCCCAAATATGGTGAAATATGGAAAAGAATAAAACGTGTAAAGAAAATATGAAATAAGAAGTTACCAGAATTGAAGTATTGAGAACAGACAAAGTGAAAAATTACGACAAATGTATAACAACTACATGAGAGCTTATTAGTTACGTAGTTACAAGATGTAACTCAGTTTTAATAAGTATAGATATTATAGAAGTGAATGATTCTGATGATTTTAATCTATCTTATGAGATACTCCAACGAGTAATGGCGTTATATCAGAGTACATTGTTTTACCAATACAGAACAATTCGTAAAATATAATGGATGGGAAGTGAATGTTACGTAAAATAGGTATTTAGTCCGTAAGTATGTGTGGTGCTATGCGAACTGTGATGAGTGACCAGACGGAACTATATAAGAAAAGTGTCGTTTAGATAAATCCTTATTGTATTTCACGAATTTAAAATATATTGTTTTTATATAAGTAGAAGTGGGTAGTCTTGTTATTGCTGTCTCATTATTTTAGCGATTTACCTTAAGTATACCAATAATCTTTGGTCATTTACACAAATTTAAATAAACCAATAAGTTTATATATAAATGTAATACCAAACCAGTCGCCAGACATCACAATACCGTAAAGTAAAGAAGAAAGAAAATTTCGTTGTTTCTAGTTGCCTTTTTTCTGTTGTAAGCATGAGTTTTTATGTCATATGTAATTATGAAACCCCATTTAAATGGCGAATTCCATAAAAATCAGTTGGAATACTACAGATATTAGCGCAACGAAAAAGCTCATGCTAGAAGTGAAGTCAGCAGACACCATCAAAACCGTTTTCACCGTTAACAAAATGAAGAAGAATGGCGGACTGATCTAATCACGTTATGTTAGCGTAATAAAAACGTCAAACTTTCTATTTGAATTTGGTCGTTGCTCATTCTTATTCGACTTGGGACTATGAGTACTGGTCTGTACGCTGATTCACAACACAATCGAATTGATTTCGACACGGAATCAAATCTCCCGGTCTTTGTCTCATCCGTTTAGGATGACAGAGACAAGAATTGACGTTCCGAATTTGAATCGTTCGGATTGTGTTGTGAATCAGTACCTTGATGTCCCGTTTGGGGTATTAGTGCATTTTCCCGAGCCTGCCTCCTTGAATTACCGAAGTGAATGAACATCTCGTCACACAGAGGCGGGAAGTGCGAGAAAGCGATCTTGGACGGGATTTTTTGTAATATTCGAATTTGTATGCAACCTGACACATAACAACCGGCCGCGCTGGTGTGTCAAGTTGCATACAAATTCGAATATTACAAAAAAATCCCGTCCCGGATCGCGATCGCTTTCCCGCACTTTCCGCCTCTATGTGACGAAAGCTTGAGGCTCTGGGTCGCTCGCATATAGATGCTCCAGTGGTTACGATGGTGTCGGCCATCTTTACGTTTTATGTCAATTATATGGGTAATTTAGAGTGCCCATGTGAACGACGAACAAGTTGTTCTACAATCTGACATAATTTAAAGGTTAGTGTCGCACTGTATTTTGACAGGACGTGATCTAGCCTCGTGTACAGGTGCTACTGCTTTTGTCCTTGTGAATTGTCGCTTTGCGTTATATTTTTGCTAGCGTAAACCAGTAGTTATTATTTGTCATCTTAAAATTGAAAACGCGTGGGATTATAATCCTACGGTCGGTTTGAACTACAGTCTAACATGGTTAGATTGTAAACTCTAAACTGACTGTTACAATTTTACGGTGACGTATCCATTTGACGTACAGGCAAAAATGTGCATAGTCGTTAGTTAAAAGTATTTTTTCAATATAATTAAAAATAAGATTAATTCTGGGGTTGTTTGCATCGTAAGATCTCCACATTAGTACGATACTTTTAGTTTTTACACTTTTGATATAATTATTATTGATATCATCAAATTATTTTTAGTTATTGTTTTGATCGTTTTGTGTATAAATTTGCTGCGATTTTTTATTGTTAATTAATTTTGTTTGCTTTATAGATTGTTTAAAACAAAATCGTTGCAATGACTAAGCTATATATTTAAATTCTGTGCATACTATTTTTTTTAAATAAAATTTCAAATAAAAGTAAACACATTATAAAATAACTTTATCGTTAAAAGTAAAAAGTCATTATTCTGTGAACACGCCTCGGGTTGTCCGTCGTTAGCCTTTCTGTGTTAAAACGTATTTTTTTTGTTGGTTTTTGTACTAAATGATGTCACAAAGTAACCACAATCTCATTGGTTAAGTTGACAGCATCTGATCTTTTCAATCTACCCTCAATACTCTAAGTGAAGAACCATTCGCATTTTTATTGAATGGTATTTTGTTATGATTACCAAATCTAAAATGGCCACTTTAATAAGCAAGATATAAAAATCGAAGTTCATTTAAAATTAAATTGCGGAACTATATTATTGACCTAATAAAATAGTAAATAATAGTATCTGTCCGCTTCGTCCGCGTAGTAGTTACTGAAAGACTTAACCCTTAACCGTCCCCATTTGTTCTTATAAGTTTATCTAAATTTTAGCCAGACTCATTCAATTCTCAGATTGAGCAACAAACATCCAAAAATCTATACAGCAAAAAAAATGTTTATATGCGTGAAATTAGTAGGTTGTCTAAATATCTAAACTTTCGCTAGCTCTTTGCTCTAAGTGGCCATTTTAGTGGACATTGCTGTGGTTAGTAATAATGGGTGCCAATACCATCTCTACCAGATAGAGGAGACTATTGGCCCATCAATTATTTTAGTTAGATTACATGTTTGTTTCTCAATATTATAGAAACCTGAACAAAATTGATTGATTGCATAATGTGTAGGCGCTTTAAACTTTTTGTATTTGCCGTAAACTAAATAATTTAGTTCATCTGCTACCTGATGATCGTTGATAGCTGAAAAGATAGAATAATGTTTTACAGTATTTTGATGGAGAATTAATAAAATAAAATGATAATTGTTTTTATCAAGTTTTTGTAGTGCCAGCGATCAGCGACCAGCAATAGTTTCTATTAGATTATGGTATCAAAAAAGAGCAGAGATTTAATTAATTGCTCTTATCTTTGTTTTTAAGATTTTCTTCATCTAGTTTGACGTAACTCTTAACTTTTTCATTTTCATGCTGTAGATAAATGCTTAGATTATGTTGTTACTAAATAAACTTTAATTACACGAGGCCACTTAAATACCATTGACATAATTTTGTTCAGGATATAATTGTCAAAGCTTATGAACAAATCTCTTCTATACAAAAAAATAAACAAAACATTGAATATCTGTAGTGGAGACTTCATCCATTAAGAATTCACTAAAATACTACTATCGGAGGAGCTCTGCGTTTTTGCGGGATAAAAAACCACCTATGTGCTGTGCCAGGCCATAATCCCATTCTCAACCCGATTTGTTCAGGGTAGCGATTCTGAAACCATTCGGTTGCATCCGACACGGAATCTCATCTATCGGTCTTTGTCTTATCTGTTTAGCATGACAAAGACCGAGAGATGAGATTCCGTGTCGGATGCAACCGAATGGTTTCAGAATCGCTACCCTGATCTTATGCCATAATTGAGCAAACATCACATTTTACACCTTTTCAACATTAACTAGTTATGATTCAGAACTATCAATGAGTTTCATCATTTTGACAGTTGTAGGGTACCACCTAAAAACAAAAAGTACAGAAAAATAAAAAGCAATGACAGCTTGACCAATGAGAGCTCTTAACTCAATATCCTAAATATGTATCCGCGAATGGTAGTATGCACTCATATGTTTTGTCAGATGAAAAAACCTGAATCACATTAAAAAAAATGTTGTTTTAGAATGTTTCTCACTGACTACATTTGTAGAAAATTTAACATTATTATCAAACTAGATGGAACAAGTCTCAAATCTTATTATTTTTCAGCAATATTTACAGTTCCCTCAACTCATCATGTATAGCCACTTTGTCTAAATTATCTTAGTCTATCTATGCTATCATCTGTCACTTCAATTTTCCAACATCTCACACATTTGGCCACTAAGTTGGTAGAACTGTGACATATTGATTTTGAAAAATAGATGTATTTTTTTTTTATTGTTTATACCATATCAGATCATCACATATTTAAGGTACTTTTCACAGTATGACACGTTAAACGTGAAAAAAGTGAAAAAAAATTGTTGTCATTTTGTGTAAAATAAAATTTATGAAAAGAACTAAAATTGTTTTATTTTATTTATTGCATGTATTATAATTCACCAAATGCACCGCGCGGTTTGGTTCGTTACGAAATTCGTACCATAAGAGTAAAGGTCTGCGCCCACATATACGACTCCTCTACCACCTGACGAATAAAATACACTCCAATATGAGCTTTATGCCATACCCGCAACACCAATTCGGAGACCGCTCGCTGACGGCCGTCTGCTAATTTATGTTGCCAATCTAATTTATACCCTATACCTTAACAACGGGATAGAAATCCCATATAAATTATTAACTAAACAATAAGACAAAGACCGAGACATGAGACATGAGATTCCGTGGCGTGTCCGTGGGACCGTTCAAGTATTATGTAACGCAATTTTTGAAGATTTCATACAGATTTTTTTACCTAGAAGTCACCACACAAGTTGCCAACTAGGGAATCTTAATTATGATGTTTTTTTTAAATAAATTAATTATCTCCAATGACGCACCGTAGCGTTTTACAAGACCGCCAAAATTGCGTTACCTACGTAATACTTGAATGCTTCCACTCAGACTGGGTTCAGAATCACTAGGCTGAAAATTCTGCAACCATCTATTAAAAAACTAAAACAGAGCATCTGGATGTTGCGTATAAAAATGCATTTGAATTTCTATAAATAAAGTTCCTTGCTTGTGTTCAAGACATATTTTGGTAGTGGCGAAGTATCCTCAGACGTACTCGGCAAACAGTCCTATCCACACCTTTGCCAGTGATTCTACCGCCAAGACAGACAGACAGACAGAAATACTTTATTATGCACACTAACATATATTAATACAGTGAAAAAACAATAGCAAATAAAATAACTTATTACTAGTGCCATAAATGGCGGCCTTATCGCTTATAGCGATTTCTTCCAGGCAACCATTAATAGTCAAAATATGAGAAAGCGAAAAACAATTTGAGGATATGGTGCGAAAGCAACAGCAAGAAATAAAACAATACTACTGTCGTCATTTATGCTAGCAAAACATATAAATAAATAAAAGCTACTACATAACAATATCATAAAAACATATACCTACCTCTGATACCATATTCATGATAAATAAGAAAAATACATATATAGATAAAATAAACATACATAATAATAAGTAATACAAATAACCAAATTGTTAACAACGCCAAGCAGGAATTTGTAAACAACTGTCTGAGAGATGAGATTCCGTGTCAGATGAAACCGAATGGATTTAGAATCATCATCATCAGCCGCAAGACGTCCACTGCTGAACAAAGGCCTCCCCCCTAGATTTCCACAACGAACGGTCCCGCGCAACCTGCAACCAGCGGTTTCCAGCGACCTTTGTGAGGTCATCTGTCCATCTAGTGGGAGGCCGTCCAACACTGCGTCTTCCGGTTCGTGGTCGCCACTCGAGAACCTTTCTTCCCCATCGGTTGTCAGTTCTTCGAGCGATGTGGCCTGTCCATTGCCACTTCAGCTTGCTTACTCGTTGAGCTATGTCGGCTACTTTCGTTCTTTTGCGAATATCTTCATTACGGATTCTGTCGCGCAAAGAGACTCCGAGCATAGCTCTCTCCATAGCTCGCTGTGTGACTTTGAGCTTTGTTATGAGGCCCACAGTTAAGGACCACGTCTCAGTTCCATAAGCCAGCACTGGCAACACGCACTGGTTAAAGACTTTTGTCTTTAGGCATTGGGGTATTTGGGACTCAAAGATGTATCGAAGTTTCCCGAACGCTGCCCATCCGAGTTGGATCCTTCGCTGGACCTCTATCGAAGTTGGATCTACCTAATTGGATCTTTTGACCCAGGTAAGTAGACGTATTCGTCAACAACTTCGAGTGTGGTATTCCCAACAATAACCGGTACAGGTGAGACATGCACATTTGACATGACCTTCGTCTTGTCCATGTTCATCCTCAATATTTAGAATTTAGATTTAGAATCACTGCCCTGGTTTGAAGAGCAATGTCTCCAGAGAAATTACAAGTCAAAGAGATACTAGCATATAGTTGCGTGCCAATTTACTGTAATGGGCAGGCTTGCTGCTTCCGGCGTTCACCACTTCCTGCAATCGACTAGAACGGAGAGAGTGAACTCACTCTTCCCAAAGATGACATAATTCCGTGTGCCTGAAATTTGGGTGGACACATTTAGTGGTTTATATCGATGGTTTATGCTATCGCTGTGGCGATGTACCTATTACAAGTATTACCAAAAAATTCACTGTTCACTACCGCCATCTACCACGTAGTTTGGAACTATTGTTTTTCTTTTGAAAAATACTCATTGGACATTGATGACATGACCAATGACAATGACGTTTCAATTTGACAGGTAAATGTTGTGGTTTGTGGATAATGTAAATAAAGAAAGATACCTACCTACTATTACAAACAACCAAACAAGAAAGAAGGAAATAATTATAATTACAAAGTGATCTGTGATTACAAATAATAAAAGTTCCAAAGAAAAATGAATGACCCTCTGTCCAATAAGATACCAGAACCGAAGAAAGTTGGCGTATGGGCTGAAGGAACTCATATCGAAGCAAAGTAAGTTATTTTAGTAGTTCAAACAGAAATCATCGAACGTTTATTGCTCAATTAAAGTGGTAGTTTTTGTATTTTTCTGTCTTCATAATATAGGTATTGTAGAGAACTTTAAACATTTTATTCACAAATAAACAAACTAAAATTACAGAGAGTTCATAATCCCTAAAAAGTCTCCGGATTCGAGTGATGATATTCCCACAATACCCGACTTAGATGACCTACAAGATCTACTGGAAAAAGAAATCTCCATGCCCCCAGTGTAAGTGTAAAATTAAAATAAACCTATATTAAGGGATTTTTGTAACATCAACACCCATTAGGTTTAATTCTAAAACAATGCTGGTTTTGTTCAAAATTCGATGTAATCTTACATAGTGGCACTTCATGTGTGTAAGATCACATAAATGTGTTGCATTGGCGGCAACCCATTTATGCAGGATATGGTTATCTATTTAGGGAAACAACCAACAATATTATAATTATGTCAATGGGTTGTTTAACCCATGTTTCCTTATAAATTTCAAATCTATTTCCTTCACTGATCTTTGTAATGAAAAATAATTTCATAGAGCTCAATATTTCAGGACTGACCTTAAAGATTCTGAGACAGTAAGTGCTTTAGCAGAAGTGGGGGGAGGCATCACTGGGTCTGCAGACAGTGTGGAGGCCGTTGTGGAGGTGCTGAACTCGTACTTGCCTCAGGAGGAGGACGACAGCGCTGACTCGATGTGGACAGTGGACTCATTGCTAGCCCAGCTGGCAGAAGAATGTCAGTTACTCTCATAAGTTATAGAACAGATCGAAGACAGTTACCCTGTGTCTCACCTATTGTGGCTTTTTTTACCTTTACCTTTTATTTTTCTTAAGTTTTTGGACATTCCATAGATCTCATGGATATAAATATTTATGATCCATGGTTTATATCTTTACTGCTAGCTTTAATAAAATAAATAATTTGTTAATTATCTGACAACTTTCCTAGGAATGCCCTGAAACTAGGCCAGAATTTTTAACAAAATGAGTGTTTTAGTTTAGATTCTCCCACATTGAGATTACTTTGTGAACTCTCTCGATATAAAGCAAATCTGTTTCTTTTGTCCTCCATATCAGCAAGTATATTCTGACACAACATACAACCATGGTAATCGGCTACACCTATGCTATCATCTCCATAAGAATGAATGTTACTGAGTCCCAACATATTGTTAATAGTATGAATGAACACTACAAACAACACAGAACACTAAGAGACTCCAGCATTGATGTTTGTATTCTGTTATCAAAGCCTGATAAGCTCAGTTGTTATGTCATATGATGAAAGCTTAAAACTGATGAAGGCAGAAATGACAAAAGAGTGTAAATCCAAACTCTATAATATGCTTTCACAGTACAATATCCAGTCCTCATTTTGAATGAGTGATACATAAGTCACATACACAATATTATTTTTTTCATAAAAAGGTTAACTACTCATAGAGTCGTGGGAAATAATGGAATAAAAAACATAAATTATTGATTATTATATTTCGTAAAAAACGTTTTTTTTTCAGTAATAAGCATAATTTACAATGTGACTAATGTGCTAAAACAATTTTTGATAAATCACAAAGAAATGTTTAATGTTATTGTTTAAGAATTGATTCCGTCCTTTTATGGCAACTGTCCTATTGAACATTGCCAGAACAAAAATATTTTTTACCTCTGCGCAGGGGGGCACGATAAGTGACGTCACAACTTGCGGGAACGAGACACTCTAATTACCTATTACTTGTGAAAAAGAGAGAAAGAGATACTGATTTTACGTCCTTATCACCGTGGCCGGGTTTTTCTCTGGCTAAGCTTTCAAATCTGACACCCGGTTCCCAAACAAAAGTCTGTTCAAAGCTTGGACTCTGATTTTCATTGATTTAATATGTTTATTATAATAATATTTGAAACGTGTTTGTGAAAGACTTGTAAGCCATTTGTGTTTTTGTATATTAACAATGTGTGTTTGCTGTGTTTTGAGCTAAAATATCCGCAGTGAAATGTGAAAGTGAAGAAAAATCAATGGAATCTCATTTTACTCGTAAGTAGACAATATTTTCAAATGCCCACTTGATAAAAATTGATAATGATGCATTCTAGATATCAACATGACTTAAATTTATACCATAACGGCTGCATCTATACCTCATTCCAAATCTCTGTGAATAAAAGGTAAACAAATCGATGTCACTCAAAATATGACAGACCAGCATTTCTCAACCATTGTTTTACAAGATAGTTTGTAGTACCTTTCATTGCTTGCCCTTTTAAATTTTCGCCGCATAAAAAGGCTAAATATATATGTATGCATATCATAAACACCCAAATAAATGTTCCCACTGCTGCTGGGACTTGGAACAATCAACACATTGCCGCTGTAAAAAATCGTCAGGCACAAGAATCTGCAATTGCTGAACATTTGATTGATGCTAAAACTGGTCATTGGATCGAGATCCACGACCCGAAGGTTCTATCTACCGAATGTCATTACTACGCAAGAATGGTTCGGAAAGCATTGGAAAATAAAAAACATAGGTATATATTTCAACTACGACGCGATGACCACGATGTCAATAACCGAAAACTAACCAGTTTACGGTTATCGGCGTCGCGAAATCCTCTAATAAATAAATGTGTGCATAGCGCACTTAGTTTGGAGAAACCTGGTGATATGGTTAGTCTTGTGTGTAGTGTTAGTCACCGTGCAATTTTTGAAGCCCAAATGAGGGTAGATGGAGATTTCCTCTCATTTCATATTGAGAATATGGCGGGCATACGTACATTTATTTCCCCCACGTAAAAAAAGGAAAGGCAAAGCATTTGAGTTCGGAGAAGAATGTAACACTAGAAGAAAAGTAATTTAGATGTTTCCTTATGTGAAAACGTTCCTTTTATTTTTAACAATAATTAAATAAGACTGGCCTCGTGGCTTAGTTGGTAGTAGCTCTACCTGCGAAGCCGAGGGTCGTGGGTTCGATTCCCACCCAGTGCAAATATTTGTGTGATGAATTCAAATGTTTGCACTGTGTCTGGGTGTTTCTATGTATAATAAAAATTTATTTCAAACTATATAAGTATTATATCAGCTATCTGGCCGCCATCACACAAGCTTTGCTTAGTTTGGGGTCAGATGGTATTGTGTGTAAATTGTCCACCAGTATTTATTTATAAAAAAAATATCTCGTTCGAATTGTCCTCGTACTACCCAAAACTGATCATTACACTATGACGTAATATTCTGTAAACACATACAAAAGTTTCGATCAAAATAACACAAAATGTATGTCATTTTAGAGTGAAAACTATACATGCTTTTGATAGTAAACGGCGTAATGTGGAACACGTATTTAGAGGTTTGCGTTTTTCTCTCAACTCGTTACGACACAAGAAACCTTTTTCTCGGAGTTCTTTAGTCATACTCTTACTCTTTTATTGATAACGAGTAGTTGCATGTCATATTCAAGGTATTCAAATATTACCAATACAAGTCAATAATTTAAAAAAAGTAGACGTCAATTTAAAATCCCATTACAATAAAAATCAAATAATACATTATATTAAAATCAAATTACATTATAATTAAAAATTCTAAATTAATGACAAAAATAAATAGAGTAAAATTAATCCATACTGGAATATAATGGAAATGGGCATTTTCACAATATGGGCATGATGGGCAATATGGGATTGTTAGAAAAATAGGCGCGTACTTAATAAGAATAATTTGATGAAAAGAAGTATAAATGTCTTGAATGCAACATTGAGAGTTTGAGAAACACAGATCAAATTGCTAGTACTTAAAATCATATTTCTATCATCCTACCATTACTTTATATAACTTTTAAAATAAGATAGTATAGAATTATTTGATCAATACAAATCTAAGTATATGGTATTTAAGATCGCAATAAAGTCGAATTCTATTTGTGAAAAATATTTTAAGGCTATTTCATAAAAATACTAAGATTAAACGATGTTTATGTTATGGTATCACCTTTGTTTTGGTTTGTTTTGGTTTTCTACACAGCTTATTGGAATGCACTATAGTCCAAAATTTGCAAAATATGTAAAATGTAAACATAACCTATATAACAAAACAAACAAAAAAAGTGTGACCAGTTATTTCTTACAAATTTACCCGTGAAATATACAAGTCGGTACATAATTGACAGTTTATTTACTGGCCGTTTACTAATAATAGGTACTAGATTTTGCCTGCGGATTCGCATTCGTTAGTTTTTGAAGTGGAAACTTCCTTTGGCGCATTACATACAGATTTTTCGTGGGCCGTGAATTGAGGTCAAACATCATGCTTGGGAATGAAATAAATCTTCGGGTGAACTCGGAGCTATGGCCACAAATGCGTAAACATTTTTAGATGGTCATGGCGTGTTACCATGGTTACCATTACACATCTTTAGTCTAGATAGCCAATTGACTTGAGAGAAGGCTTATTTAGATGACAATGCTTTAAAGATTTATTCCAAAGCAGAAGCGCCCTCCGGTTTCACCTGCGTAGTTTCCAAAGTGTGCTGTCAAGTACTGAGTTATACATTTTCAGTTCTATCGTCAGTATCTATGACTGCCAGATTTTTTTCCGTTACCAATCCCTAAGCTTCAATTTCTGTTTCTTCTCCCACTGACATTGCAACTCTTGTTTTCTGGAGTGGCAATTCCATCAAACTCCAATTAACTTACACTATCCTATACAGACCCTGTCCCATTCTAATGAGAACGAATGATGCTTTTAGTGAAAAGTAGGTCCATTGTGTGAGTAGATTATGAAGTACTAAGCTCTAAAAGTTACGGCTGGTCTAGTCCGGAGAACAGCGCCTGCCGATCCGGATACCCCAGGTTCAAACCCGACATGCACCACTCTTTTCAAAGTCATGTGCATAATGCGGCTTAATGCCGCTAACCTAAAACGGTGAAGGAAAACATCGTGAGGACACCAACATGTACCAGAATCTTTCGAAGTCGTGTGTCATCCACCAACCCGCACTGGGCCAGCGTGGTGGATTATGGCCTTAACTCTCTCCTTGCGAGAGAAGGCCCCGAGACCCAGCAGTGGGAACATTTAGTGGGCTGTTGATGATGAAGCTCTAAAAAAAGATTATTCATACAAATTTTCACCTCTGATTTAACCTTTTGCAATTTCAATTACGCAACTTGAATTTATCACTACATTTCTAGTAATAATTTTAATTGTTTTATTCATCCAAATTAATTATCATTTTTCAGATGGGACACTCTGAAGAATAGGATAAACATTGTGTGAATAATAACGCAATATTTTTCATGAAGATCAAAATTAATCAATTATCCTGAATTACCACAACATCTAATAGTAGTATCTCTACTAAAACAAGGGCTTCGAATATTGAAAAAGTCAAATGTTAGTTCTATACGTAAATTCCGAGTTACCTGTGTCAAGTCTGGGCTAGCTGCTACTAAATGGTATACCTAAATTTGTCAATCAAACTATATTATTATAATATTGAATGTAAAGTACAATTTGAATTAAATGTTTTATTGTCCAGTTTTTGATTATTCCTCCTATTTTATTTATATTACATGAAACCTCTTTTTGAAATGTAATTTTAGAATGGATAGAACACGGGCTGAATTCGTACAACTATCGTAGCACTACCCTTATCCAGTGGAATATTTTCTTTATGGCAATACCTTTTGAGTATTGAATTGAAAATTGAATTGAAATTGAAAGAACGAGAAGCACTATAGTAGTCAGGAACTTTGTAACTCTATATTGTATTCCTTACTCTAAGCCTCTGCGTATGTGTTTGACAGCACTGAGTTAACATGAATGTTACTTTTGTACATACATAATACTGGCAATACACAATTTTATGCTGTGCCTTACTTCCCGGGGATCATAAAATTCTCCATTTAATTTTACTACACTAAGGGAATGATTGTTTTACTTAAAATTGTTAAGTATTAATAATAAACAAACAATGTAACAAAATTAATAACTTATTTGTCCACTAACTCAAAAATCAAATTATACTATATACTTACATAAATGATATTAGTTAAAATATTTAACACTATCAATATTGAGTAGAAAAGGTGCATTAAACTGGAAGGAATTGCAATAAAAATCAAAGATCTCTGTTTCATTCTGATTCTTACAGTAGGCGTATGTATGCCTCTAACACTTTTTGAAGTGAAAACTTCTTTTGGCGCGCCCAGTAGTTAAGTAAGTTGTTCATAGTAATGATTAACAATTCCTCTGTTTAAGTTTAATGCACCTTCTTTACATGTGTTATTAAATCAATACTTCCATGGCATACAGTGCCAACTCTAAAGTTATACATAGGTTTACAGGCTGCTTAAATTTATGTATGTCGTATGTCAATATATATTACTAAATTCATGAAAGTATTTTCAGTTTTTTCTTTTGTAATTTAGTAACTACTGTAAATTTTTTCTTTAGACTATATAGAAAATATGTTTAGTAATTCAGCAACTACATGCTGTATTTTTTTCGATAAATGCTCCTCTTGTAAAGCTATGTAAATTTTAGAGTTGGTGAATTCTTTCTTTCTTTGAAAATGAAATGGAATAAGTAAAAAAAACACTGTACTATTTTTAGGAAACAAGTAATTAGAATATATCTCAATTTGGGTTTTAAGAATAAAATTATAAATTAGAAAGCTTGTTTTAATTGAAAAGTTGCTAGTTTTTATACCCTACTATCTATTTATGGTTCCGGTTCCGGTGCATTTAACAATAGACGTATTGTAGTTCATTCCCACGAAATAATTCATAAAAGTGAAAAATACCTTGTACTCACTATCGTTCGGAAGTTGTACACAACACTCAACACAAGTAAGACGTGATAAACTTTAAATATTCACTAACCATTCCATAATAACGTTCAACAACAACAATTATTTACACTGGATTTATAACCTCAAACAAAACGGCGAAAATCATAGACAAGATCTCATAAGCTGGCCAACCTAACAAAAATAGTAATTTGATTGATAATAGTGTTGCCGTACAATAATTTAAAAAATACTATTTACGTTACCTCAAGGCGCCAAATTTGAATTTTTATCAATAATAATTCTGATTTCTCCAACAAAACATGGACTCTCAAATGCAATTACTATTCCAAAAAATTCAAGAACAGATGGAAATACAAACCATAACGATTACAGAATCCGTCACTCGAAACATAATGCAACAAATGAATGAGAAATTCCAAAAAATTGAAGAACAAAACGAACAGTTAAGGGGTGAAGTTATGGAATTGAAAGAGAAAGTGAAAGGGCTGGAAACGCGAAATAAGCAGAAAAACCTGCTATTTTTTGGATTACAAGAGAAAAGTGAAAATGAATCAAACTTAATCAAATTCATGAAGGAAACAATCAACAAACATCTTAAATTAAATATTCAAGAACATGATATGGACAACGTTTTTAGAATTGGCACGAAGAAACCTAATAAAATCAGACCTATTCTAGTTTCAATCACAACAAGTTGGAAAAAAAATGAGATCTTAAAGAACAAAAATAAATTACCTGAAGGAATTTATGTGAAAGAAGACTTCACGAAGGAAGTCCTAGAAATAAGGAAATCTCTGCAACCAAAAGTAGAT
The DNA here is from genome assembly GCA_963693475.1 of Ectropis crepuscularia. Classification (NCBI taxonomy): domain Eukaryota; kingdom Metazoa; phylum Arthropoda; class Insecta; order Lepidoptera; family Geometridae; genus Ectropis; species Ectropis crepuscularia. Next base: position 25,793,038 of record OY856342.1, read on the forward strand.
GAGGAAAGAAAAAAGGGAAACTTTGCGTACATACAAGGTGAAAAACTCATAATAAGAAAATCAAGTGACACAGGCAGAGAAAAACGAAAACGAGATCCTTCTTGCTCTCCTAATCAAGAACCTAACGAGATGAACTCTATACCTTCTACTTCTTTTTCAGCTTCTAAAAAAATGTCTTCAATAAATGCATTTGATTACTTAACTCGTACCAGAAGTAACTCCCTGCACTCGACAAACTCAACCAAAGAAAGTAATAACCGCTAGCAACTAATATATTCTGATTATCGGAACACCAATAGCAATAACGATTTAAAACAAATAAATTTTAAACAATCTCCCCCAAGCCGGTTGGTCCCCGTGGGGGAAAAAGACCACAACCCTCCAGCTAATAAAAATACAAATTTACCTCTCCATATTGGTACACTCAACGTAAGGTCCCTGGCTACTGCAGAAAGATACATAGAATTGATACACTGCATACAAAAAATAAAAATCGATATACTGGGATTAGCAGAAACTAGAAAAATGGGTTGCTCCATAGAAGAACACAATGATTACATATTCTGTTATAAAGGAGAAACACCAGGACGGCACGGTGTGGGATTTTTAATCAAAAAAATCCATAAAAACAAGGTAGTAAACTTTTCAGGTCTGTCTGAACGCGTGGCTTTATTACAAATAAAAATTGACAGCAAAATTCTCTCAATAATACAAGTCTACGCCCCGACCGAAAAAGCTTCAGAAGAAGAACTCAACGCGTTCTACAATACTCTACAAGAAGCACAAAATCAAGCCGGACAGAACGTTCTTCTAATTGGCGATTTTAACGCTAAAATAGGCCAAGCAAAACAGACAGAAAACATAATTTTAGGAAAATTTGGATACGGAAATCGGAATGAGAGAGGCGTAAGGCTAATTCAACACGCCTTTGAACACAAACTGTCAATTATGAACACCCATTTTAAAATGAGAAAAAACCGTAAGTGGACATGGCTATCACCTGATGGAAAAACAAAAAATGAAATTGATTTTATTTTGTCAAGCGAACCTAAACAAATAAAAAACATACAAATTCTCCATGGCCTTGGATTTAGATCCGATCATCGCTTAGTCAGGACTACATACATGACACAAAAAAAGAAAAAAAGTCGAGCGATGTACAAAAATCAACCAAAACAATTAAATAGTGCGGAAGATATCTCGTCATATTTGGAAAATCTAACAATGAACATACAGGATCTTAAAATACCGGACGAAGAGATTGATGTCCAAAAATTCTATGATAATTTAGAACACATCATAAGAGACAGTATATCACGTAATCCAAACAGAATAAAACTAAACTCTGTTAGCAAAATTCTCAGCGAACAGACACGAGATTTGATAACGAAGCGAACTGAAATTTTGAGAATAAAACAGAAAACTAAAGCAAATAAAGAAGAACTAAGCAGACTGTATAAAACTACTACAAAGAGTATTAAAAAGGACTACAAAATATATAGAAGCAAAATAATAGAGACTAACTTAAAAAATTACCGAAGCACAAAAAGAGCATATAAACAACTGACTTCACATAAAAACTGGATCCAAAATCTAAAATCAAAAACAATTGAAACTAAAACTAGACAAGACATCCTAAATTTTGCCACCGAGTTTTACAGAGAACTCTACAAAAATAAAACTGATTCTTTTCTCATTGAAAATTCTGCTACTCTTGAAGCAAAACCACAAGAAAAAAAATATTAACAACAACCCAACACCAATTGATACCATGGAGATTATCAAACATATAAAACAAATAAAGACCAATAAAAGTCCTGGACCTGATGGTATTCAGAATGAAGCGATAAAAACTGGAGTTGCTCTACTAGCACGTCCACTGTGTTACCTATTCAACAAAGTTATAGATACAGGATATGTACCACACCAGTGGAAGAGGTCCGATATAATCCTACTTTACAAAAAGGGTGATCCTCAGGATATTGGTAACTACCGACCCATAAGCTTGCTTCCAAGTGTGTATAAATTGTTTACATCGATTTTACAAACCAGAATAGGACCTGATATCGATAGTTTTCAACCAATTGAACAAGCTGGTTTCCGCCCTACTTTTTCAACAACGGATCACATACACGTTATGCAACAAATTATAGAGAAGTTCAAAGAGTTCAATAGGCCATTGTATATAGCATATATCGATTATGCAAAAGCATTTGATACAATTTCACAAAACTCTATTTGGGAAGCTTTAAACAAATGTAAAATACACAATAAATATGTAGCAGTACTTAGAAACATTTACGACGGCAGTTTCAGTAGAGTAAAATTAGAAAAACGTGGGTCAGAAATACAAATCAGTAGAGGAGTGCGACAAGGGGATCCACTGTCCCCAAAACTTTTTGTGGCAGTACTACAAGACATCTTTGCTCATCTAGACTGGCAAACAGAAGGAATCGAAGTGGGAGGTCGGCGTCTGACTCACCTAAGGTTTGCAGACGATATTGTTATCTTCGCTGAATCAAGTAAAAAATTAGAAACGATGATATCCTCTCTGAGTGACAAAAGCGAAACTATTGGTTTAAAAATGAATGAGGACAAAACAAAAATAATGACAAATAGCTACAGATATCCTGTGATCCTAAATGGAAAATCATTGGAATATGTACAAACGTATATTTATTTGGGCCAACAGATATCTTTCGACGATCATAACGAAGAAGACGAAGTTGAACGACGAGTTAACATAAGCTGGAGAAAATTCTGGTCGTTGAAGGAGATCTTGAAAGGTAACTTCTCTCTGCAACTCAAAAAGATAGCGTTGGACACTTGCATATTGCCAACTCTTACCTATGGTTGCCAGACGTGGACCTACAGTAACAAAATAAAAACCAAATTGGTCACATGTCAAAGGGCCATGGAGAGAAGCGTGCTAAAGATAAGAAGAAGACACAGAATAAAAAGTGAAAACATTAGAAAAAAAACTAAAGTAATAGATGCCCTGCACTTTGCTTTAACAAGAAAGTGGCGATGGGCTGGTCACCTAGCACGTTATACAGATAAAAGATGGACGTTAGGAATTACGAAATGGAAAGGACCTTACGGAAAACGAAGATCAGGTCGCCCGAGAAAAAGATGGTCAGACGATATCTTGGCTGCAGCAGGGACAGACTGGATAATAAAAGCAAAAGAAAGAGATACCTGGAATGAGCTGGAGGAGGCCTATACCCTAACAGGGGTTCCAATACCAGAATACCTACTAGAAAAAGAAAAAAAAGTGTAAATAAAAAGATTAAAAAAAAAAAAAAAAGTATATATACATGTAAGTATATAGATATCTTTTTTTAGTAAATAAGTATATGTTGTATGTTATTTAAGATTTTTGGAAATAAAAGGCTTATATTATTATAATATTATTACTATCTATTTATTGTTATTATAGAACTGGCAATATTGCAGCTCCAATGAGTATCAAATTGCTTAGTTTTTTAGTTCATATTTTATTTACAGTTTATCTTACTCATTATAACAATGTTTTTCAAGCATCATGATTACAGCTACAGCTCTCATGGGCAGTAACAAACTACTTCCTTCATTGAGAGGAGTTTATAGAGCCTAAAAATAATTTGCTTCTTTTCATATCCCTGCCTTCTAATCCACCCTAGCAAAACTTTCCCTGAGGGACAGAACACAATACATATTTGTAAAATATCCAAACCTAATTTGAATCAAATTTTGGTTGTTTCATTTGCAAATAATTATTTACTTGAATAACTAAATGTTTTTAGTTATATCTAAATGTTAAAACTTTTGTTGCTTCCTTTTGTTTAATGATTCTTCTAATAAGACATTTTCAGACAAGATAAACTATTATGGTAAATGTCGCCTATCTTCTCTTATACTTAGCATGACTTGGACATATTGTTTCCAAATGTAAGTTTCTATCTATATCAATTGATTTGAAATATACATTTGGCAAATGACATTTGTAAAATGGATATTTTGTTATACATAACATAACAAAGCTCTATGGTTTTAGCTAGCTAGCTAAAACCATAGCTTTGTTATGTTTAGCTTTGTTTTCAATTTACCAATTGATTTATAAAGATCCATCACATATAAGCCCAATAAACTCACATAATAGTCAGTGCATATGCGCAAAAATTGATATTTTTTTTACATAAAATGAAATTAATCAATAAATAGTAATGTACAAACCCACTGCTCCCATCTAGTACAATTTTTTTCTTCTGAAAATGGCTTTTTAGACAAAAAAAAAACAGAATTTTAAGATATATCTTGACATCAAGGTTACTCTTAAAATTCTGTTTTATATATTTTTTTAATACTTATGAATGTCAAATAATGCAAGTAACGTGTTATTTGCAATGCTACTCCCGGCACAGAAGCTAAGAATATCTAGATTAAACATTATTTTTGCCAATGAAACAAAATGCAACATGTAATCTATGTGAGAACACATTAAGGTCTTTAGTAGATGTTATTTTAAACAGCAACAGACTTTCAAGATTTGTTTACCTAATCATTATAAAATGTCATGTCCTAATTTCAAGTGAACAATATCTTAATTCAATTTTTAAACCTATGACCTTGTGTGGAAACTCTGTAACAGACTTTTACAAGTGCCTCCAGCTGATCTAAACGCTATATACAATGTGGCAAGTAAAACTAAGTATGATGGTATGATAGTAGCGGCATAAACCTCTTTTCTGTTTAACAAACTTATACCAGACACAAAAAAGTGTGATGATATAACCCAAGCCACTTTTAGGTAATTTTTGGTGTCAATTCCACTGAAGAATACAACACTCCAGAAAGTGTTGAGCAGAATCATGCATAGTGTCATGGCTGCGCTTGACACAAAGAAGTATTCTGTTCCACTGCGAAGACCCAATGTGCCAGGTCCGAGCTGAAATTGTAAAAGAAATCAATGTTAGAGGAAAGAAACACCCCTTTTCTATTTCTTCCTACTAATTTCCCTACACAGTCATGTGTAGGGAAATTAATAGAAGCTTTTATAATATTTCTACAATGTTCCTAAAAGAAAATGAATTTATTTATTTAATTAGGCATACATAACAGATTACAGTTAATGTTAAATAACAGATAAATTATAATATTGTGATGTTCTAAACTGTTATCCAAAGCATGCACACACAACTTAACTAGAATATTGAGGCAGTCTCTAAATTAAATAAACATACAATATAAATCAATAACTTTAACTTAACTCATACCTACATGCAACTAATGAATAATTTTAATGAAATACCAGATGAAACTAGTGTCATTATGGGTGTCATCACATGTGTACCATCACATTTCACATCTCATCCTCATCAACTGCATGGTAAAGAAATAGAACAGATAACTGCTAGTAAAATAATATATGAGACTACTAGTGGCCCGTTCCAGCTTCGCTCGGATTTTGTCATATAAGGACTATTAATTGAAAAAAAACTAGGTATCCTATCTTTCAAGTTGGACCAGACTGCTGGTGTGCTAATTTAATTTAAAATCGGTTCAGTAGTTTAGGAATCCATCGCGGACAAACATTGTGACAGGAGATTTATATATATATTAAGATTCTGTAAGGAAATGTGACTCAGTCAAACACCCACTTATTACTCAGATTCATAATTTTAATGAACTCAAACAATGGTTTTGTGATATTAGACAGTAAAGTAATACTTTTAATAAAGAGTTTTTGTATTGTATTGTATTGTAAAGTAAAATCAACTAACCTTTCTGATAGCTATCTTTTATTTTGTTGATTTTTTCTCAATTATTGTTAGGGTTACTCTCGACCCTATCTCACCAGAAATTAAATGACAAGGTAAGTGTATTATGCAAGTATTTCCTCAGAAAAAAACCAGTTTGCTCTCACCCTGGACATACCAAGTTTGTATTTGTTTGAGAAAACCCACACATACTATCTTTATTTTATTGATTTCCAGTCAGTTTATATAACAAAAGTGAAACCAAACCTACCTCTTTGTTTTAGTCTTTTGGAAGGCCACCATGAAATAATATGTGTAAAACTAGTATAGGTAGTCTTTATTATAGAAAAAAGTTGAATGTGGTTACTCACAGAATCAGCCAGTACATTAACAAGAGCAAAGGCTCCGCTCATGGTTCCAAAGCCAAGCCCTGAGACATACGCCATCTCCAGTTTGTTCCTGCCAATTTCTTGGTTCTCTGATATCTCTTTCAGACCTGCTTCTGTCTTCCTTAGCAGTAAATACATCCCATAACGGAAGAGTTCCTGAAATAAAGTAAGTCCCCATTACAATACCCGTTATACTACAATACAGTCATTGTGTAGGATAATTTAAAACTCAAAGGAAATGGAGTAGTTTCAATGCAATTTTAAGAGTAATAAAGATATATTACAAAGTTCAGCTTACCTGGAATATAATAGCAAATACCATCCCAAACACCAAGTACGTCCGCAAAGGTACAACAGCGAACCACACCAGCGACGATAACAGAAACGACAATAACCACGCAAACGCTGCAACTATTAAGATGATAATTCGCACAGGATCGTTGGCGACCGTCATTGCAAACATCACTACCGGAGCCCCAAACGCGAGCAGGGAACAGCTAAAGAACTCCGCAAGAGTCATTTTGGTACGTTGTAAAGAATATGGGTAATTATTCAGTCCTTAATGCGTGTTGTTCTGCTGTAATGTCTGCTATGATTGTATAATAAACATAAGTAAATTGCACACGAAAAAAAACTCAGAAAGTCTGATTCACTTTCTCAAAATCGCTTCATTTACATTTGTTTGTAAAATGGTGAGAGGGAGACTGGGAGATAAGACATAAGACAAATAGGTGACAATGACAAGTGACGGTGTCCCGTTAGCAGTTGTCACTGTCACGTTAGACAGATTATGAATGAAGCGATGCTAATGCCACATAAACACGTCGGCCGAGCGATAGTCAACGCCAACGTTTATCTTTCTTCACTTCGGAACGGGGTTCGGTTTTTGTGCACAAAGCAAAGAAGCTCGTCTACCCATGGCAATACCATCCACAGGCTTGTCTGCTCGTCATTAGACCGTTGACACCACATATTGTTGTCCGAAGCGTATTATGTCATTACTATATCGCTCACTACAAATATGAAGTTTTTATTGCATCAAAATTTTATACACTGAGGTAATAGTTATGAGCGCTCTCAATAAATAGCCGAAACTGCAACAACTTTAATGTCGACCCCATATTCATTTGTCCAATAATCCTTGACAGTGGCCAACGTGTGGGCAACTCTGTAGACAGACAGACACTCGTTTAAATTGGCGCTAGCATTGACGTTCAGCAAACTTATCCAACGTGTGAATATTAGCATTAGCACCAGACCTGCCTCGCTGCCTAATACTTTGTACTTTGGCCAATGCTTGCATTGGCTTACACTCGGCCAACATGTTTAGCAGACTAAAGGTGCGCTTACACGAGGCCAATAATTGCTCGGCGACACGAATGGACCGATCTGGAGCAATTTCAATAAATTGCGGCAATTATTTCGGCGATATTGCTTCTAATTCCTCCAGATATGTCATATCGCTCAATGTCGCAGATACGAATTGACGAATATCCAATGGGCTTGGAAATTCCTAGCAATTTTTGTATATATCTCATTCGCACTTGTTTCTTTTGCGGCTTGCCGTCTTGATTCCGCGGGGAGAGCGAGAGGTCGGGTGGCGCCTAGTTGATGAAGTTGCGCCATATCGCTCAATATTGTATTGCGCAGTATTGATGCTTGTTGCCGTTGCCGTAAATTGCTTGATGTAGTCGTGACGTCATAGTTGACGAGTATTGACTGGAATTGAGCAATTTTAGTTGCCCGTATAAGCGCACCTTAACTTAAAACCTACGAAATCAGTATTTGGTGGTTATTACCTAGTACCAAATTCATCCCAAAAAGTATTAGACGAATTACCCTGAATTGCCCCTTGTGAGTAATCGGTGAACACACTTTCATATCGTTTGTTAAATGTAAACTCCACATTAAAAGCCATTTGTCCACTTTGAGGATTTAATCTCGATATCATTACAGCGTAATATAGTTGAAGAAAACCCATGGACTAAAGGTTGAAAGCAGGTTCAAACTCATAAAGAGGCTAGCTGAACAGCTCACCAGACCGCATTTGGAGTCTCGAGAAAACAACGTGAAGATTCAACGTGACATTCGAATCGCACTTCGGCGCATCCTTCACTGCAGCAATGAGTCTAACCCACCAGCTCTACCAGGTGCAGGTGGAAGCGGTTCCGAAGAAAGATTGGCTTCTAGGAAAAACGGCTCAACTTGTGACTCTAAAAAGAAATGCAGGACACAATACATGTGTTTTAAATGTAAAACCCCAATTTGTATCGAATGCTTCCACAAAATGTTCATTCACTGTCGGGAAAATCTGTTAGATTGATGCCCTGCAATTTTGAAAAAAGATGTGATTATAATGAGAAAATGTTGATTGTATATCTCTTATTGATTATTATATTTTTATAAACAGAAAGAAAAAAGTTTCTATTTCATGTGATAGTTCGTACAGATGTCGTGTTTTGAATATCAATATTTTGAAGCTTTAAGAAAGATTTTAAGAAAATGTATTGTGATTTCTGTGCCTTTTTTGCTTTAATAAATACTTTGATATATACTTTTAAACTTTTAATTAAAAAAACAAACTTTTTACATTGGATTTTACTAACAATGCACTTTTCACTCGCCCGTCCCGTAGGAGACGTATGGTAGGTGGTTGTGTGACAAGATTAGGTGGTAGGTAGATGGTAAAGGGTTAAAGTTAGTCTGGGTAGCGATTCTGAAACCATTCGGTTGCATCCGACACGGAATCTCATCTCTCGGTCTTTGTCATGCTAAACAGATAAAACAAGGACCGAGAGATGAGATTCCGTGTCGGATGCAACCGAATGGTTTCAGAATCGCTACCCAGAGTTCGCCCATCGAATCTGCATCTGCACACAGGCGTGACAGGCGAATTCAAGAAAAGTAGGACAACACAACATAAATTACTGTAAAAAAACTGCTTTAGCATATTTGAGCTGTTTATCTGCTATCAACTGTCAACGTCAAGTAAAGAGTAATTAAAAATTTGGAGTTTGGAGGTTATGATTTAATAAATCTTATGATTGTGTGTTGTATGAAAGTGGTGTGAAACTGCGAAGTGAGAAATGAAAATACAAATCTGTTATTGATAATCTTCATATTTGCAAATTTGCATCTGCTGTACCGCTGTATGAATGGATAAATAGTAAAAAGGTATACATGACAATGATAAATGAATTGTTATTAGTTTTGTTTACTTAATTTTGCGCAATTTTTTTCTTTCTATAAATCGAATTTCACTGTAAACTTTTTGTCCAAAAGTCTTAAGTCAGAATGCCGCCGAAACAAGCTAAGAAGACACTGTGGGTGGACTGTGAAAGATGTGGTTGCAGTATAACCTCAAACGATAAAAACGTTCACATCGAATTGAACTGCGCGAAGGACCAAGTGAAATGTCCGTTTGTGGAAAGCCGGAAGCTATGCACATGGTTGCAGAGGGCTGGACTGGCTCCTGATGGAGCTCCAAAGGATTGCGTGCTGGTACATCCTTCTGCCGGCTCGCTGATCGGGGCAGTGATTGGTGCTCCACTGCAATTATGGCGCGAGGGTGCTCCAGTGATGGTAAAACGTATGTGGCCGTCGAAGGCCTCTGCCCCTGCTGCTGTCATATTACCTGCTGCAGGTATATATTTTTTTATAAACATATTAAGAGTATTTTAATTAGCTGCAACTTTAAACTTTGATCAGACAGTAAGTAGGTATGTGTCGTGAAAATAGGTTTTAAAAGTTTTTTTACACTGCTCTCTTAATAAAGCAAATATTTTTTTAAGATTATAGAGATCTGCAAAGTTGTGAAAGAAAGTCATGAATATGAAAATTCTTGTTTTTACAGATCTTCCAGCGGCCTGGGGCAATGACAGCAAAAGTGTTACAGTCTCAGTCATTCAAGAACATATATCTAAAGCAGCATTTATTACAATAAAGATTTTAAACCACAAAACAGAAACAGATATTTGTGACATACTTAAAGAACATTTTTATAATCAGTTTATATCAATTGGTTCAACCCTAGTTTACTATTATTTTGGCAAGAAACTAGAAATACAAGTTGTAAATGTAAAACCTGAGATTCAAGATGAAAATGTCAGTAAACTATGGTTTGTCTCAAGAGAAAATACTGTTTGGGATGTTGAAAAAGAGGGTGTATTGAAAATTAAGAAGAAACCAACTTATTTAGGTGGAGTTGATGATATACTAGATGACATAAACACCTTCCTGGCAATATCATTCAATAGAAAAGGTCTTACAGCTAATTTCCAACCAACAAGAGGTCTATTGATACATGGGCATTCAGGTATAGGTAAAACTGCAATTTGCAAGTATTTGATTGAAAAGCAAAATTGTTTCCACATAGAAATAAATGGTCCAGCTATATTTAGCAAATATTTTGGAGAAACTGAAGGCACAATGAAAAGCTTATTTACGAAAGCTGTTCAAAATGAGCCAAGTATTATTTTGGTTGATGAAATTGAAACAATTTGCCCAAGAAGGAGTTCCGGAAGTACTGAGCAAGAGAGACGAGTGACTTCAGCTTTTGTTTCACTTTTGGACAGTCTTCATGAGGAAAACAGCAGAGTGTTTGTTTTGGCGACCACCAGGAAACCTGACGCTATCGATCCCATGCTACGCAGGTTTGGGAGGTTGGATAAAGAAATTGAAATACCAGTACCTGACAGAATAAGAAGGAAAGAGATACTACACAGTTTACTTAAAAATCTTCCCAATAAAGTGCTCACACAAGATATAGAGAAAATATCAGATTTAGCTCACGGTTATGTGGCTGCTGATTTAGTAAACTTATGCACACAAGCTTCTATGAAATGTATCAAACGTGAAAGTGAAGCCATCGAGAGCGAAGACCTGATGGTGGCCCTCACTATCGTTAGACCAAGTGCGATGAGAGAATTGCTTATTGAAGTGCCTAATGTGCGATGGAGAGACATAGGTGGCCAGGGAGAACTGAAATTAAAGTTAAAACAGGCCGTGGAATGGCCGTTGACACATGGAGAAAGTTTTAGGAGGCTGGGTGTGAAGCCTCCAGGTGGGGTGTTGTTGTATGGACCCCCTGGTTGCTCGAAGACTATGATAGCAAAAGCGCTAGCAACTGAAAGTGGACTAAATTTCCTTTCTATAAAAGGTCCCGAATTGTTTTCGAAGTGGGTAGGAGAGTCTGAGCGAGCTGTCAGAGATCTGTTTACTAAAGCACGTCAAGTGGCTCCTTCTATTATTTTCTTTGATGAAATGGATGCTATAGGCGGAGAAAGGGGCGCAGGAGAGGCGGGTGTGCATGAGAGGGTTCTGGCTCAGCTTTTAACAGAATTAGATGGAGTAGTGCCTCTAAACTCGGTTATGATTTTGGCTGCCACCAATAGGCCAGATAGGATGGATCGTGCCTTACTCCGTCCAGGCCGTTTAGACAGATTGATATATTGCCCATTGCCAGATTTTGAAACAAGACTGCAAATAATAGAGTTGAAGCTTGAAAAAATGAGTATAAGTGATGATGTCAATACACATGCCTTGGCGTCGAGGACAGAAGGGTTTTCAGGGGCTGAACTGCAAGCACTCTGTCACGAAGCAGGTCTCACGGCTTTGGAAAGAGATTTGGAGTGCACTGAAGTGTGCATGGTGCACTTTGTACAAGTACTCAAATATTTCAATCCTAGAACACCTGAACACTTACTGAAGGTTTATGAAGAATTTGCACTAGGGCAGAAATCTAGTTAATATTGTATGAAACTCAGATATAATGTAGCTTAGTAGCATGACAAACTGAAATGTAAATAGTAGGTTTAATAAAATAGCTTTGAACTTTGCTCAATAGCCTGCAATTTTGTAAATCATTTATAAAATCATGATTGGGATATTTACCAAGACTAATCTCAAAATATTTTTGAATCTAAGTGACTCTTGTCTTCAGTGAATGCAACAGTAAATCAGTAAAAAGTTTTGTAAGTGTACCAAAAGTGGTGATAAAGTAGGCAATCGAGGCCATCTGAGGCTGCCATAGATCCCTATAAATATAAACCAAGTTCATAGTTTTGAAAACTTTTATTCAATAATATGAAAATTAGCTACATGTATAAATTAACTAAAATCTAGTCCTTATTGTAATATTATACTAAAACTTGTTTACAACTCGTACAGAATCGTTTAATTTCACAAAACATACCAAATCAAAATGGAAGGTATCACACATTTGCCAAAGTTCACTGTTTTTTTTTATCTAAGGATTAATTAGTTAAACTTTTGTTCTCAATACTACATAATATATGTTTAATTCAATTGTGTGGTATGGAAAGTACAATTATGGAAAATTGGAAGTTGAAAAAAAATCAAGACTTTAGAAAAATCTAAGAAAGACATTTGAATTTAGATCACAGCTGGGAACTTACTAGTCTAGATAACTATCAAAAGAATAATACAGTAAGCTTTGGCTATAATGTATAAAAATAAGTAATAGTGGCCTAGCACTGTCCCATCTGTAACAGAATGCCGAGGATCCTATGGTTTATTTTAATAAGCCATTTTCAAAGGAAAATATGGTTAAAAAAACGCACTAGATGGCACTAGTAGGTTTTTCGAATCACATTCTTACTGCCAATGTTAATTTATTTCATTTTAAGTAGAGATACACACATTTTCATTGGCAGAACATTAGACATGGATATTGGATATAAATCTTTTAGGGTGTCAAACTGTTTTCTTTTGCTCATCTGAAAATGGCTCATTAACTAACTAACTATTAAAACAAAACCATATTACATACTCATAGAATTATTGCTAGAAATAATTTTTTCCTAGTTATCAGGTGGAAGGAAGGCATTGAAGATTCTCAGTGACAGTTTGTGATGACAGTGGACCGGTTCCAAACAAGAGTTTGAACAAAACAGGGCCAAAATAACACATCTAACAAAACTTAAAACTATTTTATTGTTCTCTACATTCATAAATGCAGTTGATTTTCTCAATTTTCTACATCATACTTTTCTTTAATCATTTTTTTTTACTACAAGTTATTTTGTAGTATGTTATACATTCTTTAATTCAATGTTTGTCCACAAACATCCCACATTGTGGTACTTTTAATGTTGAGATTTTTAGGTGATGTTTGTAGACAAACTCAGTCTTTCCAATAATAATATGATTGCATTTACCCTTAGCTCTTTTTAGATATTTCGCTTACTATATAATTATACAGAGTGCTACCAACATGTTTTTGGATGTGGTACAAGTACCTATTTTTACTAACGGTTATTATTATTAGGCTCTGGTTTACTGAAGAACTATTGTAAAAGGTGTTATGATTGTTAATTTTCAACTTGGTAAATTTTTGTAAAGGTTAATTTATTATTCAATTGTTTTATTTTTAAATTTTTGACTGGCCTTGTGGCTTAGTGGGTAGTAACTCTGCCTGCGAAGCCGAGGGTTGTGGGTTCGATTCCCACCCAGTGCAAATATTTGTGTGATGAATTCAAATGTTTGCACTGTGCCTGGGTGTTTCTATGTATAATAAGTATGTATTTACAACTGTATAAGTATTATATCAGCTATTTGGCCGCCATATTACAAGCTTTGCTTAGTTTGGGGTCAGATGGTGTTGTGTTTGAATTGTCCACCAATATTTATTTATATAAATAAGTTGTTATCTCCTTATGTTCTTTGCTTAGTGTCCTAAATTTGGAAATTAGTAACATTGAATAAACACTTGTTATCAAACATCGTAGTTAAGTGAGCAAATGGAAGACACTGCCTTTTGTACCACAGTATTTATACTAACGGAAAGGGCAGAGGCGCACAATTCATTATAATTTGATTTCTATTCAATATCTTGTCTTTATCTATGTATCTACAGGGATACTGTGAAATCACGAAAAAAAAAACATCAGCCGTTTCGGCCATCACAAGTCCAAAGTGCAATTTGGTATGCAACAGATGATTTTCTTTGCAATATCAGGTATGGTTTCAAGTTGATTAAACTTAGTAAAATATGGATTTTGTAACCCATCATTATAATATAACTTCCTCAAATCTTGGTTAGGTTCTGAAGTATTTTAGTAAGCGAAAAATGTAAAAGGAAATTTAAAAATATAGTCAAGATATTATTACTGTTGTTTATAATTTTACAATGGCTCATTATTATCCATATTTAGTTGTCATACTAGAATTCATAAAGTAATTCTGTAGTCATAATTTTTTTCACTTACAAATAAATATTGACAAATTAGCTTCACTTATCTGATTATTATGTATAGGTACAAATGTCAGTTATATAGTTTGGATATTATTTCCAAATTTAAAAAAATCTTGATTACATTAGCTTAGAGTGTTCCACTTCATTCTACTAAGAATTCGTCTCAGTATTTCTCCCAATACCATCATATTGAATTTCCTTAAGAAATTTAGCACACACTTATTTGGTTAGACAGAACTGCTAAATAAAGTGATAACTTAAGAATAGAAAACAACTACGGTACTGGACTACTGTATTGCGGTGTCCCAATCGAGTCTTTGTACTCAATTAATACAAGTTTTTAACTATTTTGTAAGTACACAATAACAAAAATATTGTCAGTCACAGGGACTGCCCAATAGAAGTGAAAACTCTGAAATTGATAGTTCACTTTGGAAACTACGCGGGTGATACCGGAGGGCGTGTCCATGACCATGGCCATCTAGATCATCAAAGTTTACCCGAAGATTTCGTTCATTTACGAACATGACACTTGAGCACAGAATAAATATTAGTAGGTACAGAAGCCACACTTACCAAAAACAATTATATAAATAGCGACTCTTGCTGGGACACAACAAAGTTCAATTCAGCTCGCATTAGCGCTCAATATCTGTCGGGATTTTCAACTCTCTCTTCTAACGCGTAACTCTGTCCCTGTATAGCGCGGAGGGTTTACGACATATCTAATAACAATATGCGCGGGAAACATTTTGCGCGAGCGCTCAGCCGTGCGTCCGACAACCGACTGTCACTTGTTTCCTGGAAGGAACGGTCTAGCGGTAGGCTAAAACCGCGCGACCTTGAGCTAGTGAGGGTGCACTGACTTGAGCTCAATTCACAGCCCACGGAAAATCTGTATGTGGTGCGCCAAAAGAAGTTTTCACTTCAATAAATGAATATAGACGGTGCTATTTGTTGGATCTCACTGGATGTTGGATGTTACTCAGCGATTGGCTGAGATAGTTCTCGTTCGGCGGTAGAGGGTCCCCGAGGGTCTACTAGGAGGAACTAAAACGGTTATAGCTTCGATATTGCTCTCTTTTTCCTTTTCGCTTGAAATTATAGAGACAGCAATAGCAAAGCCGATATAGTTAAGACGGTAGAAGGGCCGGAGATTCTCTAGGACGTTATTTCCGGCTGTTCTCATCTTACCTACGACGAGTACTTACGCTTGCACTTATTGCATGACATCTTTTGCGCATTCAGTGTCGGTACAATCAGAGTGAATGCAACGAGTCCCTTCCGGCTTAGTTTGTCGGTTTCCCGACACAATATCCTATTTTTTAACAGAGTACAACAGGACGAGGTTATCCATTCGCCCGGCATTTTTTTTTTATGGTAGCGAGCTCTGTCTAACCCTATATCACACTCCCCAAATTCGGAACACATCGAGTATTCGCTTCAAAAGCGACACTCTTTGTGCATGGCATTTCTTCGGGTCAGATGGTGTTGTGTGTGAATTGTCCACCAATATTTATTATTATTATTATTATTATAACTTTAACCAGAGTACAAATTTCACGATTCAGGTAACATTATGAACCTACTCGGACGCACTTTTAATTAATTCGCGGGTGGCATACGTGTGCTACAGTAAGTCCAGTGCAACTTAAGTTTAGGTACATCCAGCGGCCGTTTTCAAGGGGAGACCGCGCGTGACCGCTGCTCGTTTGGCGCGTACGAACTTAAGTCGAATTGGACTGACTAGCTCACGTTAGTTTATTGTGAATTCATTACAAATGTGTAACAACCATGATAGTATGGACTAATTCAGACACGTTTACATTATGGTCTCGTGCGAGTGTTACATAAGCATAATTTACTAATTTTTAACTCCCTGATTAAGAATAGTAAGCAAATAGCCACATTGTGAAAGTTTTTGTAAGCATTGTATAATTTGGCTGGCCTTGTGGCTTAGTTGGTAGTAAGTTTGCCTGCAGAGCTGGAGGTAGTGGGGTTTGATTCCCGCTTGGGACCAATATTTGTGTGAAGTAGCTTACAGAAGTCTCTACAACGTTGTCGCTTTTGGTAGTTCACTTTCCCCGTCAGGGACTCGCATAGAACCAGAACGGTACCTACAAAGCCACCCATTTTTGTAATCTATACTATATATTATACTTTATTGCCAATCAAATTATTTTCTAACGAACCTTAGACTCCTTTCCAACTCGTTGTCACACAATTTACACTTCGTCAACGAAATTTTTCCCCTTATGTGTGACGTACTTTCTGGATAGCCCCGTAAGTACTGTAATTACGTTTATGCGTTAATGTCACCGTAAAATAGACAATTCCGTCAGATTTATAGTCTAACACGCGAGATTATAATCCTACGGTAGGTTAGGTTAGTTTATAATCTAACTTAGATTATAATTTAACGGTTTTTACAATTTTATGGTGACATTAAGATACCTTAATTCGCAAAACGAATAACTCCATAGTAGCAACTTTTAAAGGGGCCACCAGAAACTAAAAATAAATATATAAAGCATCAAAAAAAAGAAAAATCCCAACACAAAACAAATAGGATTTTTCTTTTGATGTTTTAATTTTTGAAGCGAAAACTTCTTTTGGCGCATCATAGACAGATTTTTCGTGGACTGTGAATTGAATTTTAGCGTCACGCTCGGGAATGATACAAAATTTCGGGTGAATTCGGAACCATGGGTATTGGCCATCTAGAAATGCGTCAGTATTTCCCATTGACTATCTAGAAATGCGTCAGCATTTCCCATTGGCCATCCAGAAATGCGTCAACATTTCCCATTGGCCATCTAGAAATGCGTCAGCATTTCCCATTGGCTATCTGGAAATGCGTCAGCATTTCTAGATGGCCATGGTTTTGGCCACGCCCTCCGGTTTCACCCGCGTAGTTTCCAAAGTGAGCTATCAAATTCTGAGTTATAAGTTTTTACTTCCGTCGGCAGTTCCTATGGTGCCAATTGTTTTTTATTAATTTTTAGTGGCATGTGACATATGCTACTACGGAGTTATTCGTTTTTCGAATTAAGGTATCGATTTACAAAGTTGAGGTTTTAATCACGAAAGTTTTTAACTAATTATTAAACTGCTTACGTAAAACTCAGCAGACCTCATCTCCCAGGTGGTAATTCGTTAGGTTGCTCACACATCCGCTCCGCGCGGCGCCCCCTACACGCGCAGTATCTCCGTGTGCCGGTTGTAGCAGATGGCGATCCAGTCGGGCTGCGTGGCGCCCCACTGGATCTGGTTGACCTCGCCCTCGGCGGCCGTGTACGCGAGGATCGGGTCCTCGATCGCGCGCGGCATCTGCTGGATGTCCCAGATGAGCGCCTGGTGGTCGTCGCCCGCGGTGCAGATGTGGCACGAGCTGATGACAGATTGACAAAATAAAATTACAAAAGTAATAAAACAATTTGTTTGTTGTTGTTTTGTCTGGGGAAGTACCACAGCTTTGCCAGTTATGCTACCGCAAAGCACTATTCTGACTTGTTCACATTTTGTTTTCCATCCTAAGGTTGCCTGGAAGAGATCGCTTTCAAAGGCATAAGGCCGCCCCCTGTCGCACTAATTTACTATGTTTTGTATATTTATGCCATGTATTCTTTTTTGGTGTATCAATAAAGAGTATATATCTATAATGTGAAAACATTACTGGGCAATTTTTTTTATAGTCCCTATAGAGTGAAGAGACGAGCAGGACATGCGCCTGTAAGCAACATGCCTGCCAATAACAACACAGTGACACGCAGCTTTTGGAACACGAAGAGTCCAAATTATTACCAAGCACTGCGTTGCGCTCACCACCCGGAGATATAAGATGTTTCATCTCTATGCCCTATCCCTATGTCATTTCTCTGATACATGTCCCTTCACACCAGAACACAGTATTGTGTACATAGTTACTTTGTGTTGTCAAGACAGCATTAACTTACTCATTTCTAAATAGCTTTTATACTATTATAGTTCAAATGTTGTAGTTATCCTAAAAAAATGTTTTTTGTGACATTTTTTTTCACACATCACATTAGGTTTATTTCCTCTTCAATAAAAAAATATATGATTGTGAAAACTATTTCGTAAGAAACTACAATTTGATTTCGAGGGACGGGCGCACAGGCGTAAAACACACCCCTCTGTTTTACGGCTGTCCCTCTAAAAACCTCAAAACGTCATTTCACGTCAAAAAAAAAAAAAACAAATAGCTATCTAACCTGTGCGGTGCCCAGGCGATCCCGTTGACGCAGGCGCGGTGGTTGTTGAGCCTCGCGACGGGCGTGCACGGCACGCGCACGTCCAGGATGATCACCTCGCACGCGTCCATCGCGACCGTGCCCAGGTAGTTGGGGTCCTGCTTGTTCCACGCGAGACGGAGCAGCGGGGTGTGCTGAGGATCCTGAAGAACACAACTAGTTAACTGAGGATCTTAGCCGTAGAAAACGACTAGTAACCCATAATCGCCGAAGAGGACAAATCTGGCCAAAACCTGAGGATCTTAACTGAGGATCCTAACCATAACAGAACACAAGATAATTTGGAATCATTGGAACGCAGTTCAATAAGGCAGATTTGGAGAAGATAGGGATTATGCTGCTAAAATTTGTGTGTGCTTAAGACCGCACGGCAGAAGAACTAAAATAAAATAAAGTGGCCAAGTGCGAGTTGGACTCGCCCATGAAGGGTTCCGTTGCAGCAACATTATATACATAGTAACCATAGTTCTTGTAGTTCGTTGTAACTTTGATCGAAGTTTCAATAATAGTGTATTTATGACGTACTAAAAAAAAACTACTCATCAGATCGAGTTCAAACTAATTTTCGTTGGTAGTTTACATGGTAATGTACATCATATATTTTTTTTAGATTTTTCATTCTATTACTTTAGAAGTTAGAGAGGGGGGACACACATTTTACCACTTTGGAAGTGTCTCTCGCGCAAATTATTCAGTGTAGACGAAAATGATTTTAGAAACTTCAACATCATTTTTGAAGACCTATCGATAGACAGCCCACACGTGTAGGTTTGATGAAAAAAAAAATTTGAGTTTCAGTTCTCAGTATGGGGGGCAACCCTAATTTTTCTTTTTTTTTAATTTTTCTGTTAAAATCGTTCACAGAATACATCTACTTACCATGTTTCAACAGTGTAGTTCTCATAGTTTCGGCAAAAAGTGGCTGTGACATACGGACGGACAGACAGACATGACGAATCTATAAGGGTTCCGTTTTTACGTTTTACGGAACCCTAAAAACTATTGAATAATGTTAATATAATTATCTTAATTAAAAATAATTATCTTAATTGCAATGCCCATTGGGGTACGTTGTGTTACGACTTAAACTGTTAACTGTAATCTGTTCTTGTAATCCTGAATATCTGTAACATGATGAAGCAATAAATGATTGAGTATTGAGTATATGATAACATGTAAATTGAATACAGTAAACACAGCAACAGGACAGTGACAGCAGACAGCAGGTGACTATGTCTTTCTCGACAGAAGACAGAATGAACAATACACAATCGCAGCAGCAGAAGACACTGATACGTACCTCGTATATGATGGTGGAGTGTTCGAGGTGTCGCAGGTCGAACATGCGCACGGAGCCGTCGGCGCCCACCGACGCGAACATGTCGCGCCCGCCGCCCGCGCGGCTGAACGCGATGTCGTAAACCTCCTGCAAACACGCTCACACTTCATACTCATACAGTTTTTAAGTTAAAACCAGGGATGTAACGGAGGTTATTTTAACGGAACCGAAGTCGGAGTCGGAGTTTTTAAATTAGATTTATCGGAGTCGTAACCGGAGTCGGAACCGAAGTCGGAGGCATAGGCAGGATCAGAAGTGGAGGCAGGAGAGATATTTTTATTGGGGACAAATAAAACATTATGTTGCCAAACATATGGACACGATAAACATTGGCAATCAATTGATTTAAGGGGGTGGGATTTTGGATTTCCATTTACTTTTCATTACAATAAGAGATTATCTCAAATATTTATACACCTTACCTCCGATTTATAAGTTTCGGAACCGAAGTCGGAACCGAAGGTGTAATAATTATCAAAAGTTCCGACTTAACGGAGTCGGAGTCTAAGCTCCGTAACATCCCTAGTTAAAACTTCTTTTAGCGCACCAGACAGTTTTTTTATGGGCTGTGAATAAAATTCTAGCGTCACCCTCGGGAATTACAAGAAATCTTCGGGTAAACTCGGGACCATGGCCATTGGCAATTTAGAAACGCTTCAGCAGTTCCCATTGGCCAATGCTGACGCATTTCTAGATGGACGTGCTCATGGCCACGCCACCCGGTTTCACCCGCGTAGTTTCCAATGTAAGCTATCGAATTCTGAGTTACAAGTTTTCACTTCTATCGGCAAGTTCTTTTGACTGCCAATTTTTATTAAATATGGCACAGAGTGATGAGACGAAAAGGACATGCGTGTGATGGTAAGCAACATGCCTGCAACATAACAGCACAGTGACACGCAGCTATTGAACATGAAGAGTCCAAATCATTATCTAGTACTAAATTGCGCGTGTCACCTAGAGATTTAAGATGTTTTGTCTCTATGCCCTGTAATTTCACACGAAAGATTGCCTGAAGGGCAACCGGAACACAGTAATGTTTGCACATTACTGCTTGACGTAGAATAACTGGCAACGGTGTGGTACTTCCCCAGACGGACTCCGCAAAGAGTCCTAAGTAAGTAACTAAACTAATATACATTCATATATCTCCCATAACCTCCCGTAGTACAAGCACTGTATAAGAAATAGTACCAGTAGTTTATCGCGTTTGATCTTGAAGAAGAAACGCCGATAATGTCTAGACACGGGTAGATGAAACCGAAAACTGAACCTCGTTCACGCAATACTAACATAGTAATGTTGGCAATGGCGGGAGCGCGCTGTCCGCGTCTCACCCCGCACGATTGCCCCGTCTAGACGGCTTCGTTGAACGACTGTAGGTACCTATGATTTAATAGACTATTCTAACTGCGAATCGTGGTTTTCTTATAACATAGAGTGGCAGTACGAGAAGCAAGACCACAACACGTCATAACATATTATATTATGCGTGTTAAATTGTACGTTACCCGACATTCGAAAATTTAATTTTTGTCATTTTTTCCTTCACTGACCATTGATTTATGACTGGAAAATTAATTATGTTTTTTATAAATGTACCTAACGGTCATGTCACCCGAAATAAATGTATTTTGAATGTTCAAATAACAGTATAGTGCAACGCTGCTAATCGACATGAAGAAATCAAACCACTACGTAGCAACGCACTGCGGTCGTCATCCGGACATACATGTAAGATGATTCATCTCTTTGCCCTGTAATTTCTTTGTAAACATTGCCCTTCAAACAGGAACACACAGATTATGCACATTACTTCTTAGCAGTCCTATATTATAAAACAGAGTTTTTCTTTTGTTTCCTTCTTCCCCGACTTTCTGCGCGGGCGCCGCGACGTCGTCGGCCACATTTGGCCGTTTAGAATTCAACGGCTTTTAAAAAAAGCGCTACTGTACGGTACTGACCTTATCGTGCGCAATGAGCTGGGTCTTGACATGCCCCGCGACCTCGTTGACGCGGCCGATCATCTGGCCGGTCTCCAGCCCCCAGATGGTGCACGTGGTGTCGATGCTGCTGGTCCCGATGAGGTTGGGGTCCACCTCGTTCCAGTCGAACGACGTCAGCGGCGCGCAGAAGTCAGAGTTCTTGTTGTTGTTCAGCACGCACTCGAACAGGGTGTAGGGCTCGCCGGCGCGCCAGATGCGGAGGTAATCGCCTGTGGGGATGAGTAAAATTATAGAAAACTTCTTTTGGCGTATCACAGACAGATTTTTGTGAATTGAATTCTAGCGTCACGCTCGGTAATTATAAGAAATCTTCGGGTAAACTCGGGACCCTGGGCATTGGCCTTCTAGAAATGCGCAAGCATTGTACCTATGCATTGAGCATGGCCAATAGAAATGCGTCAGCATGCTCGGCATGCATGGCCGTGCAGTAAGTTACATACCTCCTAACTGTCTCCCGCGGTTTTACTCGCGCCAATTAGAAGAAAACCTAAACATTTTTCCAAAATTTTTGCGTAATTTGAACGGTTTACGCAGCGCCTGCAACGGAAGCTCTCAAAAAGTTTTTTTCACCTGTCTTTGCTGCATTCTTCATTCAAGAATACGAATCTTACAAAAACATGCGTCATTTATGATTATGGCCTTGACTTTCCAGAGAAGGCTTCGAGTCCCATCAATGGGGACATAGAGTGACCTATAACATATATGCTACGTACATTTTTGCTCTTAGTAAACCAAAATAAAATTAAAGAACGAACTACTCTCGTTCCGATAACACTTCTGGTACTACAAAGCAAAAAGTGGCAAGGCACTCACCACTAGTCGCTAGCAAATCGGGGTATACCCCTTTGCCGTCCGGTATCCACACAATCTTATTTGGACGGAATGGATGGTCAAATGTGCTCTTTGCACTGAATTCTGTCATCTCTTCATCGAGTGATATTATTTGGACCTGCAACGGTCAAGTTGGGGTTTACATACCGCTAGTGGCCAGCAGGTCGGGATAGACGCCCTTGCTATCAGGAATCCACATGATCTTGGTCGTGGGATACGGGTGGTCAAAAGTGCTTTTTGCACTGAACTCGCTTGTTTCTTCGTCTAACGAGATTATTTGGACCTGAAATGAATGACGAATGGCATTCTCATGTAGTTACATCATACATTCATCAGCTCATTCAGACTCATTCTCATTCTCATGGTAGGATTCTTTGTAGCCTGGGGGTATTCTACCACCAAGCAGTTATGTGCTAGTATTAATGTGTTCCAGATTCAAGTGCAATTTTCATCCAGTTCTGTTATGTAGTTTTTGCATGAAACAGTAACAAACATCCATACATGTAATCATGTTTGAGTTGTTTCTCTGATATAGTTTTTCATCTGGAAACATTCCCCTTCAAATTGGAATATAATATTGGTTGTGTATGCATATTACTACATCACATATGTATGTGTTAAATAAAATATATCCAATGCATCATATATTTGCCTATAAAACTCAAGTCATGTACATTCAGCAACTTAACTAAAACAAGCTTATACTTGTATGTCTATAATACAAATGAATTGTTAGGACAATGTCAAAATTAAAACTCAATCAATATAAAAATAAATAAATAAAACTTTTATGTTGAGTAAATTTAACTTTTGTAGAATACTAACAAATCTGACATTAAACATGATTTATCAAATTTGTCACATGTCTAATGATAAAATCAGTTCAGATTACTTTAAAAATAAGTATATTTGTTGAATTCTGTATGAAATCACATACAGTCAGTCAAAAGTATATTTACCTTATTGTTGTACTCTTCGACGAAGCTGCCAAGAGCCAGACGGAACCGTTTGTCTGGTCTCACTGACCAGTTCATAGAATACAGAGGCCATGGTGCTTGATACCTGAGAAAAAGTTGTATGTGTACATTAACTGCTTGACCATGTTCAAGACTGAAGACTTTTTTGTACAAGAGCGTTGTTGCCTTTGAGCCTTTTGGCACTTCTCTCGATCAATTCCAGAACCTCCAGCTGATACTTAGCAGATCCATCCCAAAGGTGCGAACAGTATTTGATACAAGAGCGAATCTGTGCTTGATATAACATGAACAACTGTTCAGACTTGAAGTACCTTCGCACTTTTGAGAGGACACCTAGTTTTTTGCCAGCTAATTTAGCCTTGGACTCGATATTTATATGAACCAAAGTTGAGCGTAGATGTCAAAGTAACGCTCAAAAGCTCAAGATGGTGCCTATACCATTATTATTTAAATTTAGATAATGTCCATTGCCGAGCAAACACCTCTCTTCTCTCACCTTTCCTGGTCCAGAAAGTTCTATTGTGTTAAATAAAATATTCCAAATGTAATTATGTACAGAGCTAAGTAGTGCTACTTAGCTCTCTACATATTGCACATACACATCTGGCTTTGTTGTTTTCTCTCTTGAAAAGTTAAATAAGCAGCCCACTAAATGTTCCGACTAGGTGCCTTCTTTTCCAAGGAGAGAGTCAAGGCCATAATCCACCACGCTGGCCCGCACTGGGTCGGTCCATGATAAGACATCTCAAAAGATTCTAGGTACATGTTGGTTTCCTTGCGATGTTTTCTTTCACTATTTTAAGTTATTGGCATTATGCACATGACTTCAAAAAACAGTAGTGGATTTGAAACCGGGGCTCCAGATCAGCAGTCAGCGTTCTCCCGACTAGACCCACCGTAACTCAAAAACTAAAAAGTTACTCTCCTATATTTGTAAGTAAAATCTAATCCACTCACTATTCCTAGCTTATTACTTACATAATACAAACATATTATGTAATGTAATATGTAATTAGGTACAGAGCTCAGTAGCATAACATTCTTGTGTTCTCTCCAAACATCCTATATTTATAAATACATCTTATCTACCCACTAAGTAACAATTTCAAACATAGTTAGATTTTTATTATGCCTACTAACACATTTAAAACTAAAAGTTTTAATTTTTTTCTTCCATTGTCTACAAAAAATTATACAATAGAATTGCAACAGCACCTCAAAATGTCAAAAAAGTTTAGTTATGAAAAAAAAAATGATAAAGAAAATATGCATTTATGTGCGACAAGGTCTATTTTCCTCTGTTATCTCTGAGGGTGCCATATTGTAAACCATCATTCAAATTAGTATTGTTGTTTAAGTTTTGATAAATGAGATAAAAATAGACCTTGGCATTAAGGAAATAAGAACTTTCCAGTGGGTATATTTATTTTTCATGGTTTATGTTGACAGATTTTTTGCAATTATCATAATAATCATAATCATTTATTCATAACGCTAGTTATATGTCACAAAAATAATAAATAAAATTAAAACGTTAGGCACTACAGAAACAAATAATTTTATGAACACATAAAATAATTCTGGATTGGCAATAAAAGATACATATGAAATTCAATATAAATTAATTAATATGTCAAAATTTAATAGTACGTAAATAATTGGGATAATTTATAATTAATAAAATTAAAATAAAACCAATTCTGGATATCTTAATATAATATATAAATCTCCTGTCACGATGTTTGTCCACGATGGATTCCTAAACTACTTAACCAATTTCAAATTAAATTGGCACACCGCGAACAATCTGGTCCAACTTGAGAGACATGATAGTTTTTATTTCGATTAATAGACTTTTAATGACAATACCCGAGCGCAGCCGGAATGGGCCGCTAGTTGTTCTATAGGTTTTATTCTTAGTTACCAGTAGATGAAGAAAAAATAACAACTTGGTATGCAGCACAATCAGTTGGACATATGATCAGATCAGTTCATTAAGTAAGTAAGTTATAAGTTGACCATTGTTGATTGTGTAATGTGTCTACCCAAAACCACCAAAAAAAATAATTTGTTGAAAATTTGATGATTGACCCACATAGTTGTGAATTTTCAACATCTTTTGGGCATCTAATAAGTATACAATATTAAGAAGTTTTCCACACACAAGAAACTGGCAAAGTTGTGGTCACGCTGTATACAAAAGCCAAAGATAAAAGTTGAAGTCAAGAAGTTCTCTGTTTCTTTCAAATAAATAAACAATTATTTCATTTTAATTTAAAACTAGGCACAATAAAAATTGCAACAAATACACTTAATTTAAATAAAGAATAATTAAATGGGACGCAGTTACAAACGGCATAATAAAAAAAATCTGGACACCAACAAAAATAATATGGCTCAGTCTTGTGAAGGTTATACCTCAAACTCTGACGGAAATTATTGGCCATAAAGTGCATTTTTTTAAAAAACGTGGGAAAAGATGGATGCTGTATATACTTACTTGTAAATCTCTTTGCGCTTTGTGCTCGAGCTCGTAGTGCTAGAGCTGCTGTGTGGCATTGACATTATTCGCTCCATGGTGAAGCCTGTGAAAACCCAGCATTTTCACATCAATATCAACACTACAACTAACAATCACAACGCTAAATAAACAAAACAACGTACCTTTTGTCGCCTAGAAGGCGATAACAACGCAAAATAAACCGATTTATCGAGATTTGTTAATAACAAATCTGACACACTGCCTTCAGCGATGCAGATGCTGTTTCATGTATATATACGCAAAACACTGTTTTGTACTGAATATTATTAATGCATCGAGTTACAACCGTTTGTTAGTTCACTAATTCATTGATGTTTCCTTTATTTTAGAAATAATTCTCACACGTTCAATGAAATGAAAACAAGCCAGAAGCCCCTTTTTTTTTGTAATTTCGATGACATTGAGAGTTTGATTTTCGTAACTGACAGTGACATAATTGATAGTTGACCCTTCACTTTTTTTCTACATTTATTCTTGTTATGAATACTAGGTCTTCAGCCGCAGCATCAATTAACAAGAGAAAAATATATTTATTATAAATAAAGATTCTACCATTTAGAAACCATCACTTAGAAAAACTGATTTCTTGGTTCATAATTATATTTTGTCTCATACTTACCATATGTACAAAAAAAAAACAAATTTCAAATTCAAGATGGTCGGGGATTATTTATTTCTTAAAATTTTGTTGTTATTATTTCTCTGTAAGAAATGACCACAAAGTTGTACCTATTTAGTTTTGTTAATCATTCATTATATCTCTGAAATTCTGCCTTTCAAACCTATTGAAAAGAATCATCATAAAATATTATGATTCAGAAAAAAAAACATTTTAAAACTTTGAGTTGGTTTTATTTTTAACTAACAGTGCCCCGCTGTGTTACCCGCGTATTTTTCCCTTTCCTGTTATTTTGCCGGGACAAAAAGTCGCCTTTGTATTCTTTCAGACTATAATCTAACTATATTCCAAATTTCAACCAGGGTAGCGATTCTGAAACCATTCGGTTGCATCCGACACGGAATCTCATCTCTCGGTCTTTGTCTCATCTGTTTAGCATGACAAAGACCAAGATATGAGATTCCGGATGTCGGATGCAACCGAATGGTTTCAGAATCGCTACCCTGATCCATTCAGACGTTACAACGTGATTGAGCATAGGATAATAGGATTACGTATATATTTTTTTTTTAAATAAAGAGTGACGAGACGAGCATGTCATGTGCCTGATGGAAAGCAACATGCCTGCCACATAACAGCACAGTGACACCCAGCTATTGGAACATGAAGAGTCCAAATCATTACCTAGCACTGCACTGCGCTCATCCCCCAAAGACCAAAGATATAAGATGTTATATCTCTATATATGCTCTGTAATTTCACTGGAAACATTGCCCTTCGAACCGGAACACACTAATGTTTGCGCATTACTTTGCAGTAGAATAACTGGCAAAGGTATGGTCCCCTGGGGTACTCTGCAAGCAGTCCTACCAGTACTAGGCCTACGTTTATCCACTAACTCGCCTGATGATTACATACCTACTCCGAAATACAATAGGGTACCGGACTGGGTCAAAAATACAACATCCTAATTAGTCCGTCAGCTAGATCATGGAAAAATATTGGACACGTATTTTTTGTTTTTTCATAATATTAAAAATCGTCAAAGATATAGACCATCAAACTTCGAGAGTGGGGGGTCGCGACGTCACTCGTGAGTAAAATTCGTACTCACAAGTGACGTCACACGAAACTTCGAAGCGCTGTATCTTCGTCATTTTTTGTTTGTGAAACAAAAGAAAAAATACGTGTAGGTACAATATTTTTTGGCAATCTAACTAACGGGTTACTTAGTTTTTTTGAGGATTGTACCCTATTTATAACTAGTTCGTGGACGGAGGATCCAATTATTTTTGGATCATGTATCGAACACCGTGAAAAGTTAGATTATTTTCTTTTAAATTATCATACATATTGTGTTACAAAGTGATTTTGTACATTGCACATATTTTATTATAATGTTCATATAATGAGGCGTTTTCAAGATGATAATTGGCTTGTTGTGACCATCAGGCACATGTCCTGCTCGTCTCGTTACTCTATACTATAAAAAAAAAATAATTGTTTGGTAATGTTTCTAAAGAAATTATGGGCTAAAAATAACCATCTACACCTATATCTGGGTGACGAGAGCAGTGTAGTGCTAGTGCAGTGTACTAATGATTTGGACTCTTCATGTTTTAATAGCTGTCACTGTGTCACTATGGTGTTGTGGCCAAGTGTGTTGCTTACCATCAAGCACATGTCCTGGCTGTCTCGTCACTCAATACGATTAAAAAAACAACGTAACATTATTCTTGGTAAGTGTTGCTATGTAGACAGCTAGTTATTTGCAAATCAAATGGTCGCTACGTTAGTCATCGGATCAATCTGACCTACATTGTCCAAATCCCACTGGCATTACTTGCGACCTTTATCAACGAGTAGAAAAAATGAACAGAGAAATAGTTCACTCGGGTAAAACTAAGCGTTTGAGTCTGAGTGAAAGGTATTTGGAAAATAACAATGCCTGAACATTGTTTAATAGCAAATCGCGATAGGAAATACACTATTATAATTCTGTGATTACTTGTTGCTCGGAATCAGACAAGTTTTTTTGTTTTATACCGTGATGGGACATATCACAGTAAATATATGGTAAAATATCTGATTATAGTGTGGTCTTTCATCAGGCGGACTCTATCGGTATAGTATATAGGGTCATACCACTACAAAATGGTTTGAAGTTAAACTTCTCTTGGCGCGCTAAAAATGATCTCTATTCGCTATTCTAAGTGCGATTCCGATTGGTTCGGAATCGAAATGACAATCCCTGTCGCTGTCATGCTAAACAGATAAGACAAAGTACCGAGAGGTGAGATTCCGTGTCGGATGCAACCAAATGGATTTAGAATCGCTACCCTGAGTGGATTTCGCGCATCGGACTGTCAAAAAACGGGATGTCGAAGTTCCTCAGCCTCAAGAGGGCTGTAGGTACTCCAGCCAACTTTGGGCTAGCGCTGAAGGAAGGTGCGTTAGTAGCGCGTTAGCGTTAGAACAATTAGAGAAGTATCTATGACTTCTTGCGTGCCCACATAAGTAGACACCCACACCCTCTCACACACATATACACCCTCAAACACACCCTCACACACACACACACATACCTTTTCTGTATTTTACGAGATATCAGATAGGGGTCTAAAGGTAGGTAAGTCTAAGGTAAATCACGTGCTTACTCATAACACAACAACACCACGCATTTGACGAAGTTCTAATATAGGCATAAGTAGGTATATACAAAAAATTACACCACTAGCAGATTTATGTTTTACATAACCTGTTTCCTGTTGGAAAATATAGTTTGCTTTTCCTGGCCTACTGGCTAGAACGTGTGATTCACAATAGTGGGTGGAGTCATAGGTTCGAATCCTATCTACACCTCTGAGTATTTCGAAATGCAAATGTATAAGTTAGCCTGTAACGGCGAAGAAAACATCGTAAGGAAACCATCTTGTCCCAAGTATCTCTCAAGGTCATGTGTCATTCGCCAATTTGCACTGGGCCAGCTTAATAGGCCTTGACTCTTGGGGAGAGAAGGCTTCGAGTCCCAGCCATAGGAACAGTGGGTTGCTTATACGTTCTAATTTACTACTGTGCATATTTTCTGCTCATTGATCAACTGATAATAGCAAAGGCGGCGCACGCGCAAGCCAGTTAAGGACGTGGCTTTCTTTTACGCCAGCTGTATAGGGACCGATTGTGATATAAGGCTGATATAACTCACTATCACTGTTGTGCAACAGAGTGGAACGCGGGAATGACGGTGGTCGTAAAAGAGACGTGGTGGGTAAATAGGTTATGTTGTCCAAGAACTTAATGGTTGGTATGGGGTAACTTGATTGATAAGTTACGGCCCCTTCGCTTTAGCCAAGTATTTGTTACTAAGTAAGCATTTCAACTAAGAATAGGAATGTAAATACTTGGTGTGTTTTAGACGTTGTAAATATTAAGTAGGTACCTACCAGAAACGTCCCGGGGTTTTATTCGCATAGTTTTCGTTTCTGTAATTTCACTGTGATAAAAAGTTTATGTACTATTCCAGACTACTTAATAATCTCATTTGGGATGATCATTGGGTCAAAAATATACAATTCTAGTTAGTCCGTCATGAGATTATAGAAAAATTCATATTTTTCCATAGGTATCAGGCACGTATTTTTTGTTATAAGTACCAAATTATTAAAAATCGATAAAGATGTAGATCAAACTTTCTGAGTGGGGGGATTGTGACGTCACGTCTACATAAAAATCGTATATAGACGTGACGTCACTCGAAACTTCTAAGCATTAACTATATCTGCGTCATTTTTTGTTTCTGAAACAAAAGAAAGAATAAGTGTAGCACTGTAACTATAGTACACCTATACTATAGCATAGCATAATATTTTTAATAATTTAACTGACGGATCAGTTTTATAGTCACCAAGCCTATTCAAACTAGACAAGGAAGTACGTAGTAAGTAACATATTAGGCCTACGCAGAAATATCCAAAACAATGGGTACCACAACGTAAGTATATGTATTATATGACACAGCTTTTGAGAGCACCATAATTACAGCACCTTGACCTGCCACTGCGATCTAGGTAGTCAGATCAATACCCCTTTTCAGAACACCAGATGCATGTTGTCTAAAGTCTAAACCTCTCTAAAATAATAATTAACCTCCGATGCAAATATTACGGATAATTAATTTTTAGGTTGACGTATCTATTACTAACGTGTTTTTACTCTTTTTATGATATAGAGTGACGAGACAAGCAAGACACGCGCCTGATGGTAAGCAACACGCCTGCTCATAAGCACCACGCATCTTAATTTTATAAATTACAGATCGCAGCCCAGCGCTGCAATGTGTATAATGATATATATCACGGGCTGCAGTGCTCGTTGCCCTGTAATTTATCTAGAAACATGGCCATTAAAACCGGAAGACCGGAACACTGTAATACGGTAGAATAACTGACAAAGGTGGTGGTACTTCATCAGGTAAAACTTTTACAAAGTTTACTTATTTATAGATTTATAGCTAAACCTGAATAAACTCTTTACTGGCTCTACTACGACCGTCAAGAGAATTTCCATTGACAAGGACACGACAAGGATCTACTAAACGTCACCTTTCTCATTCAATGTTTTTCGAAAATGCTATCTAAATTGCAACCATGATAAATAAACTAAAGCAAAATACACCACATGTGACCTTAAAAATCCCGAAAACGTAACTTGCCTTTATGAGGCATTAAGCATCTACGATGTATTCCACCCCCAGCTCTGCCTCCAACGTAATCCCGAATCCAAATCCAAGCCCAAACCCAAATTTAAGCCCAAGGCCAAACGTTCATGCTCCGAGTACTGGAGAAACGATAAAATTGAAAACAATGCAATGTTATGTTAACAGTAAGAAAGTCTCTGGTGCAGCATACAAGAAGCTGAAGGAAGTGGGACGGAAATATGCTCATCTGGGCAAAAACGAGGAAGAATGGTCGATCAAAGTTGAGTTCTGTAACATCGTTGCCTGGATTGGAGGGCTGATCGTGATCATTGTAATCACTAAATCGTTGTACTTGATGTACCTGAAGTCAGACTACCCTTGAACCGGAATATTTTGCAACGGGATACTTTAATTGGCAAACATAAGATTTCTGTTCATCCTCTATCCTTGTGAAATATGGTAATTTTATCTTTGACCGATGCTTTAAGTAGGATCATTGCAAGTAAAAAATCATGTTGTTCTAGTGGGGAGAACATCTGATTCAGATTCGTGAGGTTAGGTTTGAATTCCTCTTGCACCCCTAAGTATTTTTCCAAGTGAAAATGCACTAGTTTCTCATCACCACTGGCTTTTTCAGTCATCATCTGCGTTAATCATTACGACAAAACACCCCCGCTTCGACTTACCTACTCGTAGTTTCCATTACCGTAATTCCTCCGCGTTAAACAGTAGCCTATGTATTCTTCCAGACAACAAACTAAGGATCTTTGTAACAAATTTTTATCCATTTCATCCATAGAGCCATTTATATAAACGTTCGTAACAATAATATTAATCAGGATTATTTGCGCATTCGTCCACCGGACATGAGTAATTTTATCATCGTTGATAAACAAATCATTCTGAAGCTGTCGTGTATTCGAGGTAGCCCATTTCCCCCACGCCTAAAACATTATAATGTGTGTCAAAATATTAGGAAATACTATGTCTGCTATTTGGCTTCGGCTATCGTGGATATATCATAAAAAATGTATGTAATATGCATCGTGGAGTGCGCTTGGAGAAGCCTGTTGATACAGTGTGTTGTCAACACGGACAATCCTGCGATTTTTGAAGACCAAAGTTATAGCGATATATTTTGATAGTGTTATGGCAATATGCACAGATGACTACTCATTATAATATGTAGAATAATTGACGTATGCGTTGAGTAAATGTTTTCAAGTTCCGTTTTTATATCCTTTATTAATATTGCACATATATTTTGACACTGCAATATTTATTTCTAGTTCAAACAAGATGCAGGCAAGTATGTATAGGTAGCATTGACTGAAGGCTGAAGTTTCCAAAGCCTCAATGAATCTATACTGGCGTAGAGAAAGTAAGATGCACAGGCTGAAGCGGACGATCTACATGAAGACTCATCCCAGGATGGGAATCGTCAGCATTGACAACAACAAGCAAATTTGTACGGTGAGCCAAGATATCCTCAGCATCAATCTAGCATCTAAGGTGCCCTTGATGTGAACGTCGCGTCGGGCCCTTGTATGATATTAAGTATTAGTATTAGTACCTACTGTTTGAGTACGGTAAGTAGGTGAATATAAAATTAGCAATCAGGGACACTTATAAAAGTAAGTTAACAGTAAGTAGGGTAGTTCGGTAGGGTTTTTTATTTTATTTAATTTAGCCACTCCACAGACTCCGGGGTCCGTGACCTTTGTAAATTTCATTTCTCTTTTATTTACTTTTTACATATTTCTTGGATTAGTAGAAGAAGTGGAAAATAGGGGGGAGTTGGGAACATCTTAAACCTAATTCTTGTGCTGGTTTGTTGAGCCGATGACTACCGGTTGGGATTCCGCTAGTAATCGACTTTTGTCAACTTTGTTTAATTTAAAAAAGAGTTATGGCATCCTCGCACCAGCAGATGGTTCGCTCCATTTACAGTTGCCTATTTTTCTGCGCCGATATCTCTTGTCGTATGCGAGAAAAGGAGGAAAAACAGAATAGGCAGTTATAGGGACTGGCGAAAAGTGAAAACTTATAACTTAGAATTTTAGTATCAACAGGCGCGGTTTGAAGAGAGGGACATGACTCCCCAAACAGTATACGTTAAACTAAACATCTATAAAATTTCACCCACCCAAAGAGTGTCTAAAGAACGTGGAGGTCTTACTCCGCTGCTCTGCCGCAACTCCGACGTCATGTGTCATCACACCGCCACCGCCATTTTCACACCGCCACCGCAACCGCCATTTTCCTCTACCCAAAAAGTGCTAGACCTGGCTACGGAAGTTTTCACTCAAAAATGCTGTTTTTGCTGTGTTATTCAAATGTGCTTAATATTTTTCAGTTATCCGCTGGAACAGTCCTATTTTTCCTGGTGTTGATGATGCTGCGATCGTTCTACGTGAAGTTCATGAAGCATCGGGACCCGGCGTCTGCGTTCAGCTTCGACTCGGCCGAGGTGTCCACTAGGAGTTGTCGGGGCTCTAGGCGCTAGAAGTATCAATACTTGTACTCTTGAAATAAAATCACATTCTGCTTTAACAAATACTATTTTTACCTCATGTTAAATCGTATCATGCTCATTTTAAAATTAAAAATGTCATGTCAGGTCATGAGGGCTGGGGTGGGTCCAGAAGCTAGATGGTCCACTAATTAAAACTGCGCATACACTTATATCATGCTCTTGTGACCTGACCAAAGCCTGGCCTGAAAAAAACCTGGCCAAAGCTGAATCCTTGCCTACAACCTCACGGTTGTGAAATCGAACGCTATGTTCCTGTCGGCCAAATAAATAAATAAATATTGGCGGACAATTCACACACAACACCATCTGATCCCAAACTAAGCAAAACTTGTATGATGGCGGCCAGATAGCTGATATAATACTTGTATAGTTTGACATACATACTTATTATACACATAGAAACACCCAGATACAGTGCAAACATTTGAATTCATCACACAAGTATTTGCACTGGGTGGGAATCGAACCCACGAACCTTCGGAGCCACGGGTTCGGAGGCAGAGCTACTACCAACTAAGCCACGAGGCTAGTCAACAAAATATTGTGTAAAATAACATGAGTGATATAAAAACCAACCAAGTGAGAGTCGGACTCGCGCACGAAAGAAACGGTTTATCTAAAATATGTCTGTTGTTTGGGAGCCTCCCTTAAATATTTGTTTTCTTTAAATTTTATTACTTGTTTTGCATAATTTAACTCCTTTCATGCGCTTGAAATATTCACAGAGCATGTAGTTATATATTCACTTGCAAAACAAGTAATTACATTTAAAGAAATCAAATAAGTTGTATGAGAGGACTCTCATACAACAAACATGACTTTTGCTTCATGTTACATATTTATTTTTATTCTATTTTTACATACGTTATAATACCAGAACAGTGCATCACGGTCTATGAGAAACAGCCTGGTGACAGACGAACAGACAACACCGTCTGAGTGATAGAGTCCATTCTTTGCGTACGTAACCCTGAAAACTATGGACACGAGTCCGTGGTGTTGATTGAAAACAAAAAGAATCGAACGTTCTTGGGTCTCGGCATCACGGACTTTTAATAAATATAGATTAAGTCTATTATATGTAGGTACAATTCATGCCAACTTTTAATCCAGATCAAATCTCGCATTATATTGCGGTTACAGCGAGACTTCCTTTATTTCCTACAAGGTCTCAGCTGCTTAGTTATATGACTTCAAAAGGAGGTCATTTCTAATGTCAGCCGAGAAATTAGTCAACCACAAAGAAATCACTCTCGGATCTTATGGCAGCACCCGGCGTAACTATAGCGGACTGGGTTAGTCATAAATACTCTGGTAATTAGAAGGTAAAAGGAAAAAAATGATTTTACTCTGGATTCACGTATTTTTGCACTCTGACCCTTTGTGTCCTGCTTGTCTCGTCACTCTGTACTATAATTAACTAGGCATATTTAGAATTTAAAATAAAATGGCCGTAATATTTTTTTATTATTCCATTGCAAATGTTAAGCTAGCGGTCCGTCCCGGCTTCGCCCGTGGTACATAATGTACAATATTGGCATTCAGGGGTCACGTGTACAAATCCAACGATAATAGTACATTATGATATAAGTGCGGTAAGTTGATAATTACAGCCGAGGCTTTATTGCTAGCTCGAGCCGAAGGCGAGAGCTATAATTAGCAGAGGCTGTAATTATCAAAGCGCACGTATGTCATACGACGTTTTATAACATATTTGCGAGGAAATAAACAAAACTCTGACGACATTTTCAAATAAAAACAATACAGCGAAAAAAAACGCGCGGAATAATATTTACTTGATCACAGATCACAGCACAGAGTAAGTAATCACTATGGATCACAGATTAGCAATGCGCGCGCATCGGCGCCTTTTTTTTTTAAGCAACGGCACAGAACCAGCCGGTATGCCATTAATGATAAAGTAAATTAATATTTTTGTGTTTTGTTACAGAAAAAATTAAGTAATTTATGGTGTAAATTAATTAAATTAACGAATTTAATAATTCTTTATTATATTTTACCTCTCAAAGTTAATTTTATTCATAAAATGTTGACCACACTTTTTGACATAAAAACTCTTTACTAAGATTTAAAAAGGTACCGTTCGTTTTAGACGGAGCATATCTCTCTACCTAGTCTGTGGACGGAGCATTTTGAAACCGTGCGTTTTACATTACACATTACAGCACTAGTGCGTAATAAAATACATTACGATACAGAAATTGGTCCAATAAGAGACCCTTTACGAGCAAATATGTTATAATAGTACATTATGATATAAGTGCGGTAAGTTGATAATTACAGCCGAGGCTTTATTGCTAGCTCGAGCCGAAGGCGAGAGCTATAATTAGCAGAGGCTGTAATTATCAAAGCGCACGTATGTCATACGACGTTTTATAACATATTTGCGAGGAAATAAACAAAACTCTGACGACATTTTCAAATAAAAACAATACAGCGAAAAAAAACGCGCGGAATAATATTTACTTGATCACAGATCACAGCACAGAGTAAGTATTCACTATGGATCACAGATTAGCAATGCGCGCGCATCGGCGCCTTTTTTTTTAAGCAACGGCACAGAACCAGCCGGTATGCCATTAATAATAAAGTAAATTCATATTTTTGTGTTTTGTTACAGAAAAATTAAAGTAATTTATGGTCTAAATTAATTAAATTAACGAATTTAATAATTCTTTATTATGTTTTACCTCTCAAAGTTAATTTTATTCATAAAATGTTGACCACACTTTTCTGACATAAAAACTCTTTACTAAGATTTAAAAAGGTACCGTTCGTTTTAGACGGAGCATATCTCTCTACCTAGTCTGTGCACGGAGCATTTTCAAACCGTGCGTTTTACATTACACATTACAGCACTAGTGCGTAATAAGATACATTACGATACAGAAATTGGTCCAATAAGAGACCCTTTACGAGCAAATATGTTATAAAAGATTTTTAGGCATCTGTGCTGTACTTTCTGAGATTAGCGCGTTTAAACATAATCCTCTTCAGCTTTATAATATTAGTATAGAAGTCCATATTTATGTGTATTTTGTAAGCTTAAATACTTCTTTAATTGAGTTGCAAAAAATATTTTTTTGTTTCGCGGGAGGGCTTTTCACTATTTTTTTCAATCGAGAAAAGTTTTCTTAATCGTGTTTTAGGGAGATAATAATAATAATATAATACTCTAAATACTCGTATAGTCAAAAATGAGTTTTTTTTCGTAAAGCCGAATTGATGTTTGTCAGCCTTTGAGTTTCAAATTGTAATTCAATCCGCTAAGCCGTTATGTATATTACATTCTCTTTGCCGTTATGATGTTGAGTTACAAACATTGAAATATCCAAACACCCAAACTTCCAAATTTATATATTTATAATTAAATTGTAAATTTATAATTAGGACACTGAATACGGCTCATTACAACAGCATAACCAATCTGGCCAACCCACGCGTTTAACTATCTACATAGATGTAATCTAAGACCTTGAACTTTCGCAGTCTATTTTAGTATCCTGTAGCGAGTAATAATAATGGCTAATTATTAATCAATTATTACTATTAATTATTACGTCGTATCCGCAATAATACGATCATGATATTCACATTTCCCAGAATTTATTGCGAAGAGCACTTGATTTGATGAACAGTAAATCTTATTTTTTACAAATGTTACTCACTCAAGTGTTACCGGTTTAGTCTACATATATTATTTTTTAATTGCTCTCATGTTCTTGGTTAATCGTTAATTTGATAATCTTGTTAAACACAATAAATCAACAAGATGGAGATTGTCGCCATTTACGTAACCCTTTGAACCAAATTCTCGTTTAGGACCTACTGCGATTATCACGTGACACTCTTGCTATTAAAGTCCTTCTAAATTAAGCATCAGTAACCCCATTTTACAAATACCTATACTTAAAATTTGCGATTTTTACTTGTAAGTACCTAGGTACGCAATTTTTTTGTAATAAAACAGAAGATGAAATTAAAATAATAATAAAAACCTTACGTTGCGACGCCTGCTAAAATACATACAACTTCAAACATAAAGTAAGAGCAATAAAAAAGTTAAGGATAGACTTGACAGTTGGATACCGTTGAAGGTTTCAGAGTGTAAGATACCCTCGGGTATTATTACATCTTACACTCTGAAACCTACTTCGGGGATGCTAACTGCCTAGTCTATCCTTATTTTTTTCTATTTCAACAGCAGTCAGCAGCTCAAGCCTAGGTCGGTACCATTTTAGGTGCTATGCCGTGCCGTTGTAGGTACCTACTCGTAAAGTACGGTGGGTGAGAAAGGTTTTTGACGTGATAACGTCTTATAATTCGATGAAGCCGGCTGCACGCCCGCAAAACATGACGTCATGTACCTAACGTTACCGCCATAGATTAGATAATATTTACCGCCGTTACCTCGCTTATTACTTTTGGCACCATCTAGTAAGTGAAATGTGTATTACGTTCAAGGAGTCTGTCCATGTTTTAGAAAAGCGACGATATAAAGTTAAGAACTTGTGCTAGTACAATTATGTACCCAGAAATGGCGCTTTGAACAGCTTTTCAAAAAGCTTCAGAATGTTTTACCTAGATGGCGCTTAACACAAATACTAGACGTTGTCACGTTCAACTATCGTCAGTAAACCGACTTTACAGAGAACCATTTTTACTCGTACCTATATGGAATGTTTTCGGGTCCGTAACGTAAGTATCTACATACTTGTAATTAGTAAGTTTAGGTTAGCAGGTATCTGTATTCTGCGAAGGCCCAAAGTTAAGCAGTAGATGGTATCTGAGGTCCTCAAAAAAAACTAACTGAGGCATTTGCGCGGGACTAGAGATTTTCCCTCACATGGAGAAAGTCAAATCCGTAATCTACGACGCTGCCCAAGTGCGGATTGCGTATGACACATCATGTTCTCGAATGAAGTACCTGTGTCTTAGAATATGTCGGTTTCTTCACAATGTTCTTCTCCACCTTTAAAACTAGTGGTAATGAAAAATACTCTAAGGAGCAGGTGAGATTCGAACCTACGACCTTAAGATTGTGCAATCGGACGTTTCAACCACTGGCCTATTGCTAGAATCATTGAATATTCTTGCTTGCTTTGGAGTCATTGAATATTCAGCAACATTAGCCACTAATCAAGGTTTTCTTGAGTAAGAAAATCATCATACCATAGGACATGTCAAGACTTAAGGGAGTCCCATAAGACTACATTGGCTATTCAGCCGGTACATTCTTACGATAGCCGTTGGCAACCAAAACGAATAACTTTGTCGCGGACCGCATCGCAAACGAAATCCTACCATTATATTGTCGAAACTCCAAAACCGTGAGTTTAAACTTTACTCGGTTACGTTAAGGATTGTGTAAGTGTTTGTTTTAAATTTGCAACGGTCAGGTGCACTACAGGGTATTGCCTCAGTGGTAGTCCGCTCCAGATATGTCAAGGACCTTTGTTGTTTTGCAAAAAATACCTACTTTCTTTCCATATCCACTTCTGAACGGAAAGTGAGTGTTCAATTACCCAACATTATGCAGTAAAGTTTTAACTGATTTATATTTATTATCGACCTTCGTTTGTTATTGGAATTTAGTTCAGCTGTTAGCAATTACAAAGGTTACCCAATTACCTAAGTATTACACTTTTTACATTTTAATATTGTATGTTCTAAAGTCTAAAAGGATTTGTCGCTAAGCGACCGTATTGCACTGCTGCACTTGCGAGTATATCACAGTCTATTAAACCATAGTTTTACTTTATACTGTGCTTATATCAAGTAAAGATAATCCCTTGCTTTGTCAGAGTAATAATACAAATGATAATTCAAAGTAATAAGTAAATCTGTCTAGCTAAGATAAATGTGATAGTTGTCCCTATTATCGAGTTTTTATTTAAAAAAAACCGTATAGAGTAACGGGTCAAACAAGTCACGCGCTTGACCTAAAACAAGAGTAACAACATGCAAGTTCATATATTATGCATATTTTTTATAGTCTAAGATCCGAAGTAACATTGACCTTCACCCATCTGTTTAATCGATGAAAATTATTGTAAAAGTCATTTAGTATACTCGTATTAAGAATTGTAAAAACTAGGTTGTCTGAATAAAATGGTGGCCAGGCACCCAGGCAGGTTTGACGTCACTTTTTTTAAGCAACGTCTAAGCTGTTGTCTGAAGGGAAATTTTCCCAGTGGTTGCGATCCTGGTGTCATCAAGTCGAGAGTGAATCTGTTTCATCTGGGAATGCTCACTCCATCGTAGACTGTATCGTCGCTAAACAACAGGCAAAATGGGGGTACATAGTAAATTTTGCGCATTACTGCTTGGCGGTAAAATGAATGCCAAAGGTGTGGGGTCCTATCCCAGGCAAACTCAGCAAAGAGTTGTACCACTTCAAAAATACCTTATGCACAGTTAAAATATTTAGGTACTTTTCCACTCGATTTTTTTCTTATATGTACCTGGTGTAATTGACTGTCCAAGGTTTTACAGAAAAGTGCACCAAGCCGAGCAGATTCTGCTAAATCGGTATTCCGAAAGATTACCTACTTGTTTCTTTGACTAGTTTGACGTCATAATTTCGTCTTTTTACGGATTCATTTCGGAGAGTCGCAGCTGATCTGCTTGATCTACTACCACCTTGCCGTTTTTTCTATCCAGAAAGTGCTTTAGTTTCATGTTTGATATTCCAGAGACTCTGAAGAGATTTGACTCCACTTTCTAAATAAGAACATCTAAACATTGAAATGGGTTGCCGGAGTGGGTATTTCTTCTCTCTCCTCTGACGGATACAATCTGAGTATCTTCAAATCTATAGTGAATGGTATTTTTAAGATTATCGTGCCCTATCATGGGCCGCACCATCGCTTTAAGGCGACACAGGTCACGTGCTTGAGTGGGTTTTCCCGACAGTTACAATCTTTGTGTCTTCGTAGACCGCATCGTCGCTTAACATCAGATAAGATGGCAGTCAAGTGTAAACCTATAAAAGTTGAAAAAAATCAAATACAACCCTTTTCGTCTTATTATATACCCTTTTTGTTTAAGCCAGTATTCTATTCGATTAGTCGAATTGTGGCGCACGTCACAGCATAGGGAAGTGGCCTTCCAGCCATCAGATTAACAAGATACAAAACAATGCGCGCGCCTTGACCGCCGACCTTTCGGTTAAGACAATCGCGCAGAGAGGCTGACCAGCGATGGACCCCGAGCCCTGTTTCAATAGCGATTGGTTTGATAAATGTGTAAGTTGATTAGCACGCTGATTGTAAGACATTGTGCCGATGACCACATCGACGTGGGCTATTTTATATTTTTTTAAATTGTTGTTACATATTCACACGTTTATTATCTACTAAATTGAAATTTGCAACATCAATTTTAATCAACACAATTCGATTGCTCTCGTGGTTTAGTTGGTAATAAGTCTGCCTGCGAAGCCGGGGATCGTGTGTTCGATTCCCACCCAGTGCAAATATTTGTGTGATGAATACAAATATTTGTACTGTGTCTGGATGTGTTCTATGTATTATAAGTATGTATTTACACTTACAAAAGTATTGTATCACCTATCTGGCTTCCATAATAAAATCTTTGCTTAGTTTGGCGTCTGATGATGGTGTTTATATGTGAAAAGTTCTTCAATGCTTAGAAGTATTACCTATTTAGTACCTATAACAAGCAGCGTGCTAGTCAACTCACACATTTAAGTATCAATTCAAACGCAAATGAAAACTTGATTTCAAAGTTCAATTTGGAATTCTAAATTTAAATGTGCAACAACAATTTAGTTCAAATTTAAAAGAGGAATGAATAATTTCACAGAAATAAACGCAATTTTGGGCATTACATACAAATGGTTCGATGCAAATAATCTAGTTCTAAATCCAAATAAAACTAAATGTATAAAGTTTACGCTCTGCAATGTACTGGGATGTAAACTTGATATTAGACTGAAAGATGAAGTCATCGAATCCGTACTATCTACTCTTTTTCTGGGTATTTCAGTGGATTCAAAGCTACAGTGGGGTCTTCATATAGAGAGACTAGCTGAGAGACTCAGTTCAGCTGCTCATGCAGTTCGACAAATTAAGAAAAATCTGACGTTGCAACGGCTAGACTTGTTTATTTTGGTTACCTTCATAGCATTATGTCCTACGGGATTTTATTGTGGGGATCAGCCGCGGATAGAAATTCAATTTTTATATTACAAAAGAGAGCAATCCGTGCTCTGTACAATCTATCAGCTAGAAAATCATTACAGGAGATTTTTAAAACTATAAATATACTAACAGTCCCGTCATAATACATTTATGAAAGTATAATGTATGTGAGAAAAAATCGTACTCGACTGAAGAAAATGTCTGATTTGAATCCAAAAGCACATCATAAACATAAAATTGTATTTCCTAAATGCAGACTACACAAGACCATTAACTCTTTCAAATGTAATGGTATTCGCTTCTATAATTTAATCCCTACACAAGTGGAAGGTCTCAATGAAACTAGGTTTAAAACTGAAAAAAAAAACTACCTAATGAGCAAAGCATATTACACTGTAGATGCTTTTGTAAAGGACAGCAATGTTTGGAAAAGGAATATGTCAAAATTAGAACTATTGAGTAAGGTAAAATGATACTAAACATTAATGTAAATTTGTTTATGTACTGTATGTATTAATTATTTGGATAATTTGATTTTACACAATGACAAAGCATTTTTACAGCTGCACCTAAATGACAAGGCCCCTTTACAGCTGATTATTTTTTATTTGACATTATTCTTTGGTATTATTTTATCATGTACACAGATAATTTATGTATATTTTTTTTGTAAGTGACGTTACCAAGTGTTCTCTTGAATTAATGGTTCGAATAAATAAAAAAAAATAAAAAAATAAATAAAAAAAATTGGCGTTTAGAAAATACAGTAAGTATCTACCTCTTCACCTGCACTCAGTTGGACAGCTTACAAGTGGCGGCATAGTGCTGAATCTTATTATGTTATACCCTTGTATCATCCTACATAGGTCTCCTGGTGGTTCATTTGACCCATACCACACCCTCATCACTGGCTAAACGACGCGAGCTATATACCTACTCGTTCGGGTCCTCCCGGGTGTACTAAAATCACAAGGCCGCCGGCCGGTTGCCCGAGTTGACGTGCAAACGAACACCGAGTGCGCGCATAAATAATGTCGCGGCATTATTGTAATATTGTGAATGGCTGCAATAGCAAGACACTAAAATGTAGTAGTAATTTATCTTATTTCAAATTGCCGAAACAGGAAGCAAGGGAAGTGTTTTTATTGTTAATATTTATTTTTGAGCCAAAGGTAGTTTTCAATCGCACAGAATTATAGAAACAGTAGTTTGTAATATGTATATTGTATAATATCTGTTTAGAATAGATACAGTAGAGATTATGCATACACATTATTTTGTCTAAAATAGCTTTTTATCCCATCTTTATTATGTCTCTTAAGCTTAATTTATGACGACATACTTTTTTGAATATTCATGTACATACTGAATGATACTAATTTGTTCATTTATTCGACGGTAACTAAAATATACTCCAGTATTAATTGACTATAAAACATACCTACCTAAAAAAACCGACAGATTTTTTTACCGGATTCAAAGAAGGAGGTGGTTCTGGCCTTAATTTTTATTGGATGTAAGTATGTTTCGTGTTCGTGATAGCTCAGCTAATTGTGAATCATTTTTTAACCCCCGACCAAAAAAGGGTGTTATAAGTTTGACGTCGATTTTTTTTAAAGGTTTATTTTTGTGCGGTGGTAGCTATGTTTGGTTAATATAGATTCAAAATGGCCCCCTCCACAAAACGGAGGACAATACATTTCTTCACAACCTACCTCTATATCAAATGAATGGGCTTGTCTAATGGAATACTGTAGTGGTAGGACTCTTAGCAGAGTCCGCCTGGGGAATCACACCTTTGTCAGTCCTTCTACCGCCAAGCAGTAATGTGCAAACATTAATGTGTTCCGATTTGAAGAGCAATGTTTCTAGTGAAAAGTGACCTCTGGGTGACGAGCACAGTGCAATGCTAGGTAATGATTTGGACTTTTCATGTTCCAATAGCTGCGTGTCACTGTGCTGTTATATCGCAGGCATGTTGCTTACTATCAGGCACATGTCCTACTCGTCTCGTCACTCTTTGTTTTAAAAAAAAAACACAGTAATGTTTGCACATTACTGCTTCGCGGTAAAATAACTGGCAAAGGTGTGGTCCTTCCCCAGGCGGACTCTGCCAAGAGTCCTACCACTACTAACACCTTCCACCATTTCTTACAACCCTAGCACGTTTGGTCAGTGACGTAAGCAGACAACAAGTCACGGTATTTACAACTCTACGTGGGTGTGTTAAGGTGTATTTTTGCTTGCAAGTAATAGTAGGTAAGTAGTATACGACAGTTTAGGTTATTATCGTGTAGGTATTTGCACTTTTGTATGGCAGTGATGCATCTGTTACGAAGTAACTATTTTCTGATCTGTGCCCATACGTTTTGTTCACGGGCCCAATACAATACAATAATTATTTATTAAAAAGCCACAAGCCAAAGCAAAACAGAATATAAAAAAATTACAAAACAAAGAACAATACTACAGCAATTAATTGGCGGCCTTATCGCTTAGAGCGATCTCTACCAGGCAACCGTGCAAGGACAGGAAATGGCATACCAAAGATGGCCCTTCCAAATTATTCTAAATCTAAACAGTAATAAGTAAAGCACACTTATACGATAGTACTAGGA
This sequence comes from Ectropis crepuscularia, assembly GCA_963693475.1. Taxonomy (NCBI): domain Eukaryota; kingdom Metazoa; phylum Arthropoda; class Insecta; order Lepidoptera; family Geometridae; genus Ectropis; species Ectropis crepuscularia. Next base: position 25,838,004 of record OY856342.1, read on the forward strand.
CAAACTAATCCTACTAATATTATAAATGTCAATGTATTGATGTTTGGATGTTTGTTGCTCAATCACGTCCTAACGTATGAACGGATCGGGCTGAAATTTGGAACACAGATAGATTATAGTCTGGAAGAACACATAGGCTTTTTATCCCGGAAACCCAACGGGAACAACGGGAACGGGAACTACGCGGGTAACACCGCAGGGCGCTGCTAGTGTATATATATATATACATACACAACAACCACTATGAATAATACTTAAACCTACTTAAACTAATTATTATTTACCATAAACAAATATAATAATAAACTATATAAACTACGAGTATGTGCAAGTAAACACCATACGTACATTTGAATAACAATTCCAATAAAATACACAACATATGCAGATACAGCTTTATATACTTTATGTGCAGGTCTGCACGTACTAATGTTTTACCCTAAGCTTGAAGACTTCAAGCGACTGGGCACATCTTATTTCCACAGGTAGTTCATTCCACAGCTTGACAGCTTTCACAGTAAAGGAGGAAGAGACAAGCCTGGCCACACAGGCACTACAGTTAGGCCTGGGGCAATGGATGTTTGTGTTTTGGATGCAAGTAACATCCTGTGCGAGTGTGGCGCCACTCAGACCATGCAGCATCTGCTGTCCTGCCCGCAGTGCCCAACCAGCTGCACTAGAACTGACCTGATGGAGGCCTCGCTACCAGGAGTTGCAGTTGCTGAACATTGGGCAGCACATATTTAAACATTGAAATCAATAATTGCACGTAAATTTAATTTTCTTAGAAAAAAAAAAAAAAAAAAAAAGAATAGGTATCATTTTAAAAGTTAAGTAAAAAAAAACAAAAAAAACTATGTTTATATATTTAGATAGTAGGTATAGTTACAAAATAGGTATTAAGGAAACGAAAACAATAGCAAGTAAAAAGAAACATCATCGACACGAAGAAGAAGAATGGATGTTAAGGGCCGTCCGACGCCACCTTGGGAATAGGCTTTCTTTCGAGTAGGTGACGCGCCGCTGACTCCCGGTGCGTCACTAGAGCCAAATGCGAGGCGGGTCCCCAAGGACAGTAGCACGTGAGTCAGGCCTGGCTACCAGGCCTGTGTAGAAACATGTGCTGTGCCTGTAGTCTATATATGTAAACTCTTTGGGGTAGGTATTTGAAGCTGTAATCTTGTCACCCTACCTCTCCTATTTTACCCCAACACGGAGCTGCAGACCTGGCTGGTGAGTAGCGGGCCAAAATAGTAGGTAAAACATTCACTATAAGTACGACAACTAAAATTTTTTAACATAATTCCACCAAATTTTGTTTGTTCAAGTTATTGGTACAGGAAATATACAAAGACACCTTTTTGGAAAATATACATTGATTAAATACCAATTCAATAATTATCGATATCCATAAAAATAATAATTACGTAATGTAAAAATTCCAAGTATAGATTAAGTGCGAGCAATTTGTGGTAACCGGAAACAGTTAATTTTCCATTAGAACACCATGACTAGAAGTTCAGCCGATCACGAGTAGATAGAATAGGTATTTAGCAAAACGTTAGGCGAAACGGGGCGTGGGAAGTTACTCTACCGATTCACGACCAAACACGGCCAGTATTTAATTACGGAACCATTATTTAGGTATCAAAGAGAATTGGGTTTCAGAAAAGTGCGTTGTTTTTATTTACTTATATCTACTGCTATGGTGATACTGTGGTACATATTAATGTTACGAGTATTTTAGAGATGTACGAGTAAATTGTGAATGAGATAAGTTTACTAACATTATTTTTAAAACATTTTCAAAGGGAGCCAGCAAAACCCAGCAGATTTTATAAAGTAAAGTCGTTTAGAGTATTATAGTACTTTTTATGAGATACTAGCAGAGGGTTTACACGCATTGTTATCAATATCGTAATTTTCTTAATAAAAAGTAAGTACCTGACCTATGAGTTATTCCAGGTGGACCATATACTTATTGTCACTCCCATGTCCCATAAACATGTCTGTGGACTTTTTTCGCAATTTTAAGTTTCGAACCATTTACAATAAAAAAATGATGTGTTGTTTATTACATTGAGTATTAAGCTTCACTTTCAGTCTATGTAACGTTGGTTAGGAATATAATATAAGCAAATACATCGTTTTAAGTTATCTCGATTGTTTGCAGTACTAGTATTTTTAATTATGGGATATTTAGCGTGGATTATGATTAAATAGTGCGAGCATCATCAAGTGCATCTGGTTTTAAGATGACCTAAATCACAAAAGTTAGTTGTGAGGGAGTGAGAGTGAGTTAGGCTAACAGTACTTTTTGTTTTTTTTATAGTATCAGACGAGATGAGCAGGACACGTGCCTGATGGTAAGCATTTAGTAGTGGTAGGACTCTTTGTGACAGAGGCAGTAGTGCGTGTGTGGAATTGTGCAGAGGGAAATACTACACATTAGTCAGTTATTCTACCGCCAAGAATCAATATGCAAACGTTACTGTGTTCTGATTTGAAGAGCAATTTTTCCAGTGAAATTACAGGGCATAGAGATAAACATGTTATATTATATATCTCTATAAAATTATTGTCCCAAAACGGTGATAAAAAAGATATGACGATATAGATAGATATAGGACGTCTACTCTCTTTCTACGAAAACGTAATTTCGAAATAAACTCGCGACTTTCCAACTGCGATTTTACTGCGATCCGTCGTTTTGTCCGTTTAAATGTTCTAAGCCTACTCTAATTAGAGTAGAATATTTAAACGTCAAACAATGTTGTATCGGACGAAACGAAGTAGAACGAGAGTAGGAAAGTCGCGAGTTTTTTGTCGAAATTACGTTTTCGTAGAAATAGAGTAGACGTCCAGGATACGCTTGCTGTAGATTAGAAACATTAGTATTAATTCCCTCCATTTGTTAGTTCACCCGTGGGCAGGGTGCATGAAACTGTATCGAGATATTAGGGACCCGATAGAAATATGTACATCGTAGTTGTTTGTATATATTACGTCCGAAAGCTAAAAAACCGGGCCAGCAGCAAAAAGACAAAGCCATTCTTAAAACAATGTATTAAATCGTAGCGCACGAGCTTACAACGCGACCGAATTATTTAAAAAACTGGATAAATTATGAAACTAACATAATGAAGACTACTGCAAAATATTTTACAAAGTAAACTGACAGTAGCGCTTTCATTTAAAATAAATTTAAGTTAGTTGCTCAGTTCACGACGTCTGTACAGACGGACAGCCGGACGCACGTGACCTTGCCTACTGTGACTCCGCCCAGCCTTCTACCGCGTAACTAAATCGGCTATCGCTTTGCTAATGCTGTCTCTATCATTTCTAGCGAAAAGAAAAGAGAGAGAAACATCAAAGCTATGACATTTTTCGTGCGGCGGTAGACCTCCCGGATTACCATTACGTTTAAATGGGCTTATTCATAGAAACCGCGCCATGGTCCAACGTTTCTGGCTAAAATATTGCACTACGCATTTACGTACAAGAACTACAAAGTATTAGACGGTAATATGAAAATAGCGACACGTATAAATGATGCTCTAAGTTGGTCGCAGATAAACCAGTGTAGCAACACTAGTTACTGTGACAATGACACTGCAGATGGTTAAGACACTGAAGTGGAGCACGGGTGTTGTAATCCGGTTTTGTACTGATCATTTACAATTTTCCACTTTTTAAAGGTAGCATAAGAAGCCCACTAAATGTTCTCAATCAAGACGATAATCCACCACGCTGGCCTAGTGCGGGTTGATGGATGACGCATGAGCTCGAATTATTCTAGAAACATCTTGGTAACCTCACGATGTTTTCTTTCAACGTTTTTAAGTTAGCGGCATTACATCATTCACACATCAGGCACATCACTTGGGAAAGACAGTGGTGCTCGTGGGATTCGAACCAGTAGGCGCTTGGGACCCAAGGGCGGATCTAGCTTTGGCTCCAGGGGGGAGTCACATAGCTCCAGTGGTTACATAGTCGTGGTCAACTCACAAAACTGTGCTATAAGTACATGGATGCTTTATAATCAGTGGTCTACTTAGGTCAGTACTTAAGTAGACCACTGATCACTGACCCAGCCCAGGAGGGGCGGTCATGACCCCCCTGGATCCACCCCTACCTAGATCCACCCTGGATCCACCCCTAGGACCCCCCTGGTTGTTGGGATCGGCAGTTGCCGTTCTCCAGCCTAGACCAGCCATAACTATGGTAGGTACCAAATACCAAAGTGTGAAGGTCTAATTTATCTGTCTTCCTATACCACCCACCACATACCTTTCAATAAACAGAAAATTAGGTATTTACATATACCTGTCTGTCAAATAGGTATATCGTAGTGTGTGTAGTGTTTTGATTAAATTTGTACATAAAGCATAATAAAAAAAAAAAAAAACTATAGTCCTAAAACAAATAAGCGTGCAAAATTTCACACTCCTCCGTCCGTGCAATTTTTGTAAATAGGGCTACAAAGTTTTTGTTTCACGTATTACCTAGTACGTAATAGGTAAAGATATTCGTTTAGAGTTCACCAAAATAGGTAAAATAATAATAGGTCTTAGAAATCACTACTTCATGTTCTATCTTTGCTGTATTCGGCTTGGAACTTAGTAAATGAGTTTAAAAGAGTAGAGTTTCATAAAAGCTAACATAACATACTCGTAGGTAGGTATTCAGTACGCGGATGTGCCTCTATACAATAACAGATTATTTGTAATCGGTAGTAGCTCTGTAACTGGACATTATTAGGTCTTTTTAACCGACTTTGAAAACGAGGAGGCTCGCATTTCGGCTGTATGCTTACTTTTTTGTACGAATGTTACGCCATAGCTCCGCTAATTGGTGGAAATATTGGTGGAAAATTCACACACAATTATTGTGTATCGATTTTGATGTATCTTTTCTTTGGCAGAAAAGAATACTTCAGAAGTAGTGCCAAATAGAATTTAATAATAGGTGTAGCAGTTTTTGCAATATCAACATAAAACTAGAATTTGTTTTAATTCAACTGGACAACGTAGTCATAACTTTTCATGAAATTTAGTCGAGTGTCGGAATTTAAATTTAAATTGAAGCAATTTTTTTTTTTTTTTTTCGGAGCATATTAAGTTATTTTAATCTTATGTGTAGAGGTATATGTTTAAACTACTTACTGAAATCTGATACAACATAAGCTATATTTTATTCCGGGAAATTTCGAAAACGTCAACCGGGCGGGTAACACCGCGAGGCACTATTAGTATGTAGGTATGTAAATATCCGCATTTTTCGGTGCAATGGTTCTGAAGATACCTTATACATTTAAACACAAAATCGGTAATTATGCGATAGAGTATGGAAATATGCCTAAAATTAAAAAAAAAAAACCATCTTGAATTTGAAATGTATCATTGTGTATAATATTCAAACGCTAACTTAAAACAGTGAAGGAAAACATCGTGAGGAAACCGACATGTACCTAGAATATTTCGAAGTCATGTGTCATCCACCAACCCGCACTAGGCCCGCGTGGTGGATTATAGCCTTAACTCTCTCCTTGCAAGAGAAGGCCCCGAGTCCCAGCAGTGGGAACGTTTAGTGGGCTGTTGATGTTGATGTTGTATAATATTCTACTAATCGAACCCTTTCATTTGAAACCTATATTATTGAGATAATTGTGAAATATTAACCATATGAATACCTAATTCGCCATTTTGTGGTGGCGGCCATCTTGGATTGATTTTCATCAAACATAGTGAACATGCACAAACTTATTAAAACATTTTTTCCATCGATATAAATCATTGATGTGTCCTGACTATCTTGAAATTGGTAACAAATAACCCAATGAAATTAGGCAAAAAAATGGAATAAAAAAACATTAAATTATGTAGTTTGGGGACTATAAAGGATCGATAGAGGGGTGCATTCTGAGCTTATATTCCAATTTGAGGGATTCTGGCATGGTCAGCTCAAGGTCATTTCGATGAAAACGCGTTTAATTCGATATCTCGAGAACTGTTAGTGTTAGGCAAAAAATTGTTAAGACCTTTTCTCTTTTAAATTAAATTTACTAACGTTTACATCCACAACTTTTCTTTTTTTCATCAATATTTTTCAAGTTATGGCTTCCGAAAGGCAAAAATTTAACTTTTTTTCCTCCCTTTCGCTATTTCCTCCCCAACCGTTCAATTTTATGAAACTTTACCGATAATCAAAAGTGTACATAAATTTATATAAATTTTATTTTCTCTTAACAATTTGGCCTTATTCTAAATTAATATACTTAAAGAAACTAACATGCAGATTATAACTAATTTAACTAATCATTTAAAAACTAAGTGACGACCAAATTGTTCAAAAATCACATAATTATGGGCCCTAAGTCTCACACTAGGGGGAGCCTGTGTTGTGAGGCTTAGTGCTTTCTCTTCTTACTGTAGCGTTTTAAGTACCTACACTAACTAACTAAACAAGTATATGAATAAAACTAGGATAACTAAGGCTAACAATATGCAGGTTTCTGCTTTGAAAATGATCTCAAAAATAGTCCTGCTGTACAGTTTGGTGAAATGTGAGGAGTGTGGTGAGTAAGGGAGTGTGTATTGATGGTGGAAAAAAATGCTGAGATGAGGGAATGATGTGAGCATAGTTTGTGTAGGTATATTGGTGGGGTCTGTTTCTCGGTTTTCCTTCTGAGCTGCCTTTTGTGCTGCCGATTGGTCATTGAAGTAGTGATAGGAAGCCGAGAGACAGACCCCTTAAGGTTATTTAATAATTGTCAAGAGATTTTCCGTTTCCCCATAATCCAAGGATAAGAGCCAAGATGTTATATTCCTTTTACATACAAAACGTGATGTATTTAATGTAGAGAGAATTTTATCAATGTGCTGATATAAGAAAGGACCTTTGAAGAAAAATGATTTCTGAGCAAAAGTCGTTTTCGTACTTGGAATCTTCCATAAATTACGACGCGCTCGTCTAGTGTTTTGTACAATTGTGTTCAAGGCCGATTTGTGAAATCTTAAGGCTACATTTAAGATATATAATTGTCTAACTGTTAGAAATTTTGTTTCGTTATATAATAGGGATGTTGAGTAGAGGTATGGCTTCTTATAGGCAACTTTCAGTATGAGTCGCTGTGCCCGTTCCAATTTCATTAGAAGTGTTTTATGAGCAGACCCCCAACTTACAATGCAATAGCTTAAAATAGATTGGCATAATGCTAAGTATACCAATTTGATGGTATTGTGATCTGCCACGCAGCCAAGCTTTTTGAAAATATGGGACATCTTGCGAATTCGAGAAGATAAGTTATTTATTTGAAGATCCCACTTCAGCCGATTGTCTATCACTACACCTAGATACCTGATAGAGTCGACTCGATCCAGTTGCGGACAAATACATGATTGATTTGTTTTGGAATTACATGTATGTAGTTTTAGATTTATAGTTATAGGATTGGTGCTTTGTGTGATGCTAAAGGTCATGTATTTTGTTTTGGTGGCATTGAGTGTTAGGAGGTTCTTTTGTAGCCATAACGCCACCGCCGTGAGCCCTTGCTGAGCGTTAGCTATGACCTCTGTCCAGGTATTGCCTTGGAAAATTAGAGCCGTGTCGTCAGCGAAAGTGAAAAGTTTGGCTTGGTTAACCTTGAGCTGACAGAGATCATTTATGTAAACCAGGAATAGGGTAGGACCAAGGACACTACCTTGAGGGACACCGAAAGAGACATAGTCATATTTGCTGTGAAAATTTGAAATGCGAACCCTTTGTTTACGATCGCACAAGTACGACCGGAACCATTCTAGCGTTGATCCTCGAATACCAACTAGTTCAAGCTTCCGGAGAAGAATTGGCCACGATACGGTGTCGAAGGCCTTGGCCATATCTAAAAACACACCTAAACACTTCCTACCGCGGTCTAAGCAGTCGGTCACATGGTCAGTCAAGTCTACCACCGCATCCTCAGTTGACTTTCCTATTCTGAACCCATATTGGTTGGAGGATAAGATGTTGTTGTTTTCTAGGAAACTCAGAAGCCTCTTATTTACCACTTTCTCTAAGATTTTCGAGAGAGATGGTAGCAGTGAAATAGGTCAATAGTTTGATACTATTTCTTTGCTCCCTGCCTTGAAAATAGGGCAAATATCTGCAACCTTGAAGTGACTGGGTACGATACCCTGCTCCATGCTTAAGTTGCAAATATGAGAAATTGGGGAGGCTAAAATATGCTTTGCACGCTTAAGTACATCATTACTAATATTGTCACTACCGGAAGATGATGAAGATTTTAGACCAGATATTATTTTTGTAATTTCTTGTGTGTCGGTAGGTGTTAGAAAAAGTGAGTTAGCTGGGGAATTATTTGTGGTAACAGAGGCAGTCAAGATTGCCTCAGAGCTGTGTGTATTGGTGAGAATATTTTGAGCTAGATTTTCGCCTACTGAAGAAAAAAAGTGATTAACTGCGTTTAAAGATTCTATGCTAGTAGGTTTTATATTTAAAAGAGCATTACTATCAGATTTAGGGGGCTTAATATTACACATATTTTTGACTGCACTCCATAAATTTTTACTGTTAGTTTTGTTTCTTTCAATTTGGCCTGATTCATATTTTTTCTTCTCTGATTTTAAAAGCGAGTTACAGTGTTTTCTGAGACTTTTGTACGCATCTTGAATTATCTGATCGTTAGGGTACATTTTAGCCTTAAGATGCATAGAGTCTCTTTGCCTGGTGTATTTGAGTAGTTTTGGTGTCATCCACGGCTTATTAATGACTTCAGTACATCTAAGTTTCCTGTTCGTAGTGTTATTACTCAGTGCAAGGCATATCGTATTGATTAAAAATTCAGTTGCCAGAGAGACATCGGTTTCGTGATAAAAATCTGTCCAATCTGTATTTTCAAGACAAACAGCAACTCCGTTAAAGTCTATTTTATTTATTGTTTTAGATTTACAATTTTTTTCCTTATTAGAACTGTTAATACCGATGATAAGTGCATCATGGTCTGTTACATTTGAGTTGTTAACTACTACGCACGTAGTTCTTTTAGATCTAATTAGTGCGTGATCCAAGCAATTTGACAACCGAGTTGGAAGGACATTACCAGGAATGAATCCGTACGAAGTAGTAAGGTCTAAGTAGTCCGGAGACTTTGAATCAACGTTATCAGGCTTAATGTCTATATTAATATCTCCAGTGATAATGCATGTGTCACTTGAAATATTCTTTATGGTATTTTCAAGAGATACCAAAAAGTTTGTTGTATTTTTGTACGACGGAGAGCGATAAATTGCTACTATTGTGAGTTTGGACCCCAGTTTCATTAAAAGGCAACTGGCATCATTGAAAGAAGGTTCGGTAATTTCAACGGTTAAGCCAGCTCTGTAAAATATCATCAAACCATCGTTTTGATTTCTAAAGATAGTAGAAGAGTGGAACTCGTAGTTGGGTAAATAAAATTTTTGTGTAACGTTACGGCCCCAACATTCTGTGAAAATTATAATTTCAGGTAAAAATTGTAGCCGAGATAGGTATAGCACAAATTTGTCAAAATTTTGCCGTATACTTCTTATATTCTGCACAATTATGGTAGTTTGTGAAAGATACTGTCCTAGTATTTCTTTGCAGTCTTCAGCTGAATTAACGTAAAAATTATCCATAAGCGAAGTGTCATCAATGCTGTTTATTAAATTTAGACTCGTTGTCATTTTTATTTAATATAAATGATAGTAAAATCAACACAACCGTTCAATTTTATGCAACTTTACCATTAATCAAAAGTGTAGATCTTTTAATAATGAACAACTTTTTCCTTGAACTTTTTTCTGTAATGACAATACCTTCAGAGTTATGTTACTTTACCGAGCGAAATCCGCGCCACTGCGACACCTCCGCGACACTGCAAAAAATCCGCAAAAAATCCGGTGTCGCGGATTTATCGCAGTGTCGCGGAGGTGTCGCAGTGGCGCGGATTTCGCTCGGTAAAGTAACATAACTCTGAAGGTATTGTCATTACAGAAAAAAGTTCAAGGAAAAAGTTGTTCATTATTAAAAGATCTACACTTTTGATTAATGGTAAAGTTGCATAAAATTGAACGGTTGGGGAGGAAATGGCAAAAGGGAGGAAAAAAAGTAAAATTTTTGCCTTTTGGAAGCAATAACTTGAAAAATATTGATGAAAGAAAGAAAAGTGGTTACTATAAAAGTTAGTAAATTTAATGTAGAAGAGAAAAGGTCTTAACAATTTTTTGCCTAGTGTTAGGCAAAAAATTGTTAAGACCTTTTCTCGAAATATCGAGTTAAACGCGTTTTCATCGAAATGACCTTGAGCTGACCATGCCAGAATCCCTCAAATTGGAATATATGCTCAGAATGCACCCCCCTATCGATCCTTTATAGTCCCCAAACTACATAATTTAATGTTTATTTATTTCCTTAATTGCACTGCATTAAAACTTACGCATGAAATGTAATTAATTCCCTTGGATTTATTTGTATTTCTTGAATTATTAGAACACTTTCTGAAGGCACAGAAAGACATATTTTCATATTTAGGTATATAATGATTAAAATTAGAGATAGGTAAAACGTCCGGCGTTCACCGCTTCCCACGACCCGCTAGAACGGAAAGAGTGAGCGCACTCTTCTCAACGATGACATAATTCCGTGCGGCTGAAGTTTGGGAAGGCACATCAAATGATTTATATCGATGTTTTTTTCATCTAAATCGGTTCATCCGTCCGGAAGATAAGATGTCACAATCGGACACATACACTGACACGTCAAAGTTATAAGGTTATAACACCCCGTTGTTTTTGCGTCGAGGGCTAAAAATACAACCGTCTGACCTAGCTAAATTATTAATAATTGTGTTTGTTAAGACAAAAAATACAAGACGATGCGAATGTTATCTCGGATGGTTTGGTGGAAATCCGGACTTTTGAGATAACGATAACGAAATTATAAACAGGGGGCGTATTTTGCGGTATAGACAATTATGTTTATTCTTATTCGACGTGGGAGCAACAAGTCCGGTACACTCATTCCATCCTATAGGTAATAATAAATAGGTTAATGGAATTTCTTATTTTCATTACTTATGGATTTATACCACAGAACAGAAATCATACTAATATTATAAAGTTGAAAAGATTGTGTGTTTGAACTCGATAATCTCAGGTACTACTGGACCGATTTCAAAAATACTTTCACCGTTGAATTTGTTAGTGATGCAAAGTGCATAAATAAGAACTGATGGAGACTGATGGATTCACAACTGATTTTTTTTACATTCCAATGAAAATATTCAGGTATCGCTACTATTACCACATTACCTATATTCGTCCACTGGTGGACATAGGCCTCTCTCATCATACGTCACTCAGTCAGATCATCGGTTTGATTGCATGAAAAAAAAAATGTACGAATATCCACACAGCCACCCATACATACAAACTGTCATTATTTTTTCTTTTACCACATTTGTCAGACAGGAATACAACTAAGGTATTTTCTATACACAATTTCTGTCTCTAGGAAATTTCCTCCCGGCCCAAAGCCTAGCCCATCACCATCACCGCCGCCTTTTAATGCCATATGGAAGTTGTGAACGCTTATGGCAGTTAGTGGCACACCGTGTGTTGTATCCGTGTATCTAATCATCACCAACATTTCTTTACTTTGAGGGAGAAATGCATGTTTGCATTGTCCGCTGTGCAGGGACACGTCAGGGTAAATTGGACTCGACACCACGTTGGTGCTACCGACTAAAACCCGCACAGGACGTCTACTCTGTTTCTACGAATACGAAATTTCGAAAAAAAACTCGCGACTTTCCTTCTCTCGTTCTACTTCGTTTCGTCCGATACAACATTGTTTGACGTTTAAATGTTCTAAGCATACTCTAGTTAGAGTAGGCTTAGAACATTTAAACGGACAAAACGACGGATCGAAGTAGAATCGGGGTTGGAAAATCGCGAGTTTATTTCGAAATTACGTTTTCGTTGAATTAGAGTAGACGTCCAGGTATCTCCAGCCGTCAGCAGTCCTCAATATCCATCAATCATCATCAAATCAGTTATCAATATTCCTTGCAATCTCCCACAGCCTTGTATAACCCGACCATAACAGATCCGTAATAACAAATACAGAGGTATGTGACACACATTGCGTCGCCGTCGCCGGCGCTTGCTTCCACGGTAGTAGGTAGTACTCACCTGTCTCGCAAACTATCTAATTAAGACAACACGGACGCGGTTCGCGTTACTAACAATACTTCGGCAAGTCTCGCGGAATAAGTATGGACAGATGTGTAAACCTATATTCTTTAAAATAAATACACGGATAACTCACGTTTAATATAGTCAGAACAGTCCGACTCGAGTTTCGATCGCGTCCGGCGATCTATATGTATATTATACGTGAGTTACCCGTCAATTTATTTTAAAATGTGTAATAACCACGTTAGTTTTCATACTATATTCTTTAGTTTCCGGATCGAAGTAAACTTAAATGTAACTTAACTTTAACGTAAATTTTAAACGTTTAATGTTAAAAACAATTTAACACAACAAAATAATTAAAGCTTTAAATTAATTAAAACTGTAATTATATTTATGAATATCACGGATACCATGTTTGTCCTCCTCCTACACGGCTCGACTGTTTTGTTTTGCATTTTTGGAAAGCAGGTCATAAAATACTTTTTACCTAATGATTATTCACCTAATAGCCTAATATTATAATACTAGCTGTGACCCGCGACTTCGTCCGCGTGAAATAAATATTAGGGTAACTCAGGCAGTGTTTGTACACCCATACAAATTTACGCAACTAAAAGTAGCTTAGCGGTTAATCAGTAACATAATCGCTTCAGTTGTTTAGGTGTGAAAGCGTATGAGACAAACAGAAAGAGTTACTTTTTTATTCATAGTAGGTACTTGTATGTATTGTTGCTTATTTCTTCATGTCTAGATAATAAAGTTCCATGGTTTTATCTTCAACTTTCACCCCCCATTTCAACCCCTATTTAATTCCCGTACGGTTCCGAATTGCAAAATTGCTAGGACAAACATTTATTTGATTCGTGTCAAGTGTCTAGAAACAAAGTTTCAAGGTTTTATTTTCAACAATGACGAACTTGCATTTAGACTTCCAGCCCTTATTTCAAACCCTATTTCATCCCCGTATAGTTCATAAGAGCAAAACTGCTAGAACAAACATTTATTAACTTGTGTCAAGTGTCTAGTTACAAAGTTTCATGGCTTTATATGGAAGTTCGTCATTGTTCTCTTGAACAATTTCCATGTAGACTTTCATCCCCAGTTTCAACTCGTATTTCATCACCGTACAGTTTTAAATTAAAAACTGCTAGAACAAACATTTATTGGCTTCGTGTAAAGTGTCTAGATACAAAGTTTCGTGGTTTTGTCTTTAACAATAGCAAACTTCGATTAAGACTTTCATCCCCCATTTCACCTCTATTTCATCCCCGTACAGTTCGAATTTACAAAATTGCCAGAACAAACATTTATTCCCTTTGTGTAAAGTGTCTAGATACAAAGTATCATGGTTTTATCTTCAAAATTGACGGACTTTCCATATTAAACTTCAACCCTTATATTTCACCTTCGAGAAGGGTGGTTTTCTAAACACTCATTTATACACACATAATACTTATTTTTACTGCCTATTAACCAAAACGTAAACACAAAATTTCATGCTTAGAACTTTAAAATGACGAATTTTCATACAACCGTTCATCCCTTGTTTCACCCTCTTAGGGGTTGAATTTCGCAAAATTCCACCTGAGCGAGTGCCTACGTGCTAAAAGACACCTCCATGCAAAATTTCAGACTTCTAGCATTTGTAGTTTCTGAGATTTCGTGATGAGTGACCTTTCGCTTTTATATAATTATATAGAACTAGCTGTGCCCCGCGGTTTCACCCGCGTCTATTTGAGGAAAATCCATACTAAAATATCCATTGCTGGCCACTTTATTACGGAACCCTAAAAATACGTAAAAAAGCAACAATGCATTGTTGTAGAACAAATTTGATTACTTCAAATGACACAAACTTCAAATGTAGACACGCGCCGTCACAGACTTCAACGACCAAAGAGAATTTAAATTCACGGAACTAAAGCTCTCGATGAGAAATATTTTTCCCCGTTTTCTTTACATTCTTCACTCATACTCCGTACCTATTGATAGTAGCGTAATGTTATATACCCTATAGCCTTCCTCGATAAATGGAGTATCCAACAAAAAAAAGAATCTTTCCTATCGGTTCAGTAGTTTCCGAGATCCTAGCGTTCAAACAAACAAACAAACAAACTCTTCAGCTTTATAATATTAGTATAGATATAGATGTACATAATTATTTAGGTACATAAAGTACTTTGATTTTTCTTTCGCTTGTTAACATGGCAGAACAACGTTTGCAGTAATTATATGAAAATTAAATTTCATATTTATCTTCATTTGCGAAAATGGGTACAAATGGATCTTGAAATATATATGTTTACAAAACTCCATATTCAACCTTTTGGTACCTATGCAAATTCGAAACAAACACAACAATGTAGGTAGGTAGGTAAACAACAAACATAAAACGTAAGTACACAACAAGGGAGTAACACAAAATATTTGCAAATGAGAGTTTTTAAAAAACACTAGCTTTTCGTGGGTGTTTCTTAGATAGAACTTTAGAAACACAAAATATGTCAAAGTCAAGTATATTAAAAAATTGTATGGGTAGGCTAGCGCCTCTGTGTGACCCGGCCTTAACAGCGCTGCTCGCCTACCCATATAATTTTTAATTTACTTGACTTTGCATTTTTTGTGTTTCTAAAGTTCTATCTATGAAACACCCACGAAAAGCTAGTGTTTTTTAAAAACTCTCATTTGCAAAGCCGAGAGGTCACACAGAGGCGATCTGATAGCGATAGCGATCTGATAGCGAGACGATATTTTTTGTAATGTTCGAATTTGTATGCAACCTGACACACAGCAAGCGGGCGCGATCCTATACTCGGTATCGGATCGCTATCGCTATCGGATCGCTATCGCTACCGGATCGCCTCTGTGTGACCCGGCCTTTACCGCAGCGTGAAGATGAAGCCTGCTTTCAATGAGGACCTTCACGGTTGCTTACGAGACGTACTAAAACTGCATAATCCGTTCAGGAGTGAGAGGTAGATCTACAAAATATCACGCTTGTCAATCGGGGCGCAAGAGCCATAGATTGACATTAGGCGAGATGGTGGTCAAGTGTGAACCTATTATAGTTAAAAAAAACAAGAGAGATTTTTGTTTTTTTATTTAATTTTTTATTTGGAATGAAAAAAATGCGTTCCTAACAAAAGACAAACACTTTCTATTTGAAACGCATCTGTCGACCGATAGCCCAATGCATTTAAGCAAAAAAATTGCATAAAAATCATTAAATTATTGTAGTTTGGGGACTATAAAGGATCGATAGAAGGCATATGTCGAAGTAGGTAACGTTGTTGTCCCACATAACCCTGTGTAGAAGAAACCCACCGACACAATCCAACAATGAATTTTGGGTTCAGCCCTAAGACCGGAGGTGTCGCGGATTTTTTGCAGTGTCGCGGAGGTGTCGCAGTGGCGCGGATTTTGCTCGGTAAAGTAACATAACTCTGAAGGTATTGTCATTACAGAAAAAAGTTAAAAGAAAAGTTGTTCATTATTAAAAGATCTACACATTTGATTATTGGTAAAGTTTCATAAAATTGAACGGTTGGGGAGAAAATGGCGAAAGGGAGGAAAAAAAGGTAAATTTTTTCCTTTCGGAAGAAATAACTTGAAAAATATTGATGAAAAAAAGTAAAGTTTTTGATGTAAAAGTTAGTAAATTTAATTTAGAAGAGAAAAGGTCTCAACAATTTTTTGCCTAACACTAACAGTTCTCGAGATATCGAATTAAACGCGTTTTCATCGAAATGACCTTGAGCTGACCATGCCAGAATCCTTCAAATTGGAATATATGCTCAGAATGCACCCCCCTATCGGTCCTTTATAGTCCCCAAACTACATAATTTAATGTTTATTTATTTCCGTAATTGCATTGGGTTACGAAGTTCAGTTCATTTAACGATATCGATCGTTTTTCTAACTCCATCCATCGAACATCATATCTTTAAAAAAACTTTTTCTTATTTTTTATTACAAACCTCACTAGGATATTTTTTGGAAGCCCTTTGACTTGTGAAACTGTCTTTTCTACATCTGTGTAGCTGTAAGTATCTGACCGCAGACTTTTGCAACAGTGCGGTTTGTTGGCAGCTTAGTATTCAGTGTGGGTGCTGCGCTGAATGCCACGCGGCATGGGACCACGCGAGCAGCGCTGTTACCGCAGCGTGAAGATGAAGCCTGCTTTCAATGAGGACCTTCACGGTTGATTACGAGACGTACTAAAACTGCACAATCCGTTCAGGAGTGAGAGGTAGATCTACAAAATACCACGCTTGTCAATCGGGGCGCAAGAGCCATAGATTAACATGAGGCAAGATGGTGGTCAAGTGTGAACCTATTATAGTTTAAAAAAGAGAGATTTTTGTTGCAGCATCAATATCCTCTAGGGAATCTCTATTTAAAGTGAAAACTTCTTTTGGCGCGCCACAGACAGATTTTTCGTGGGCTGTGAATTGAATTCTGACGTCAAGCTCGGCTCGGGAATGATAAGAAATCTTTGGGTAAACTCGGGAACATGACCATTGGCCATTGGCAATGCTGACGCATTTCTAGATGTCTATGCTCTTGACCTTCCCTCCGGTTTCACCCGCGTAGTTTCCAAAGTGGGATATCAAATTCTGAGTTATAAGTTTTCAATTCTATCGGCAGTTTCTATTGCTGACATTTATTTTAGATTTCGTTCTAATACTAGCTAAGCCCGTTACTTTGTTCACGTAGACAGGTTTCAGGTCAAATTAAAATTTCTTTATCGCACCTATTTCCAAAGCTACTTAAACATACATACCCTTTAGGGTGAGCGAATATTTTGGTGGGATCGTTGATTTTGAATAAAGGCACATAAAAATGAGGCTCACATCCGCAGTGCGAAGTGTGCTGCGCTTTTGCGAGACTTATGTGGCGTATTTAGGGCTTGAACACATATTGTATACGTTATACAGGACTTAGATAAGATAAAAAAGAGATAGATAGACACGCCGAGGTACGAGTAATTAAATAATCATTCATATCGTCCTATTAATATTATATATTTTTTTAAATAAAGAGTGACGAGTCTAGCACGTCATGTGCCTGATGGTAAGCAAGACGCCTGCCACATAACAGCACAGTAACACGCAGCTATTGGAACATGAAGAGTCCAAATCATTACCTAGCACTGCACTGCGCTCGTCACCCAGAGATCTAAGATGTTATATCTCTAAGCCCTGGAATTTCTCTGGAAACATTGCCCTTCAAACCGGAACACAGTGATGTTTGCACATTACTGCTTGGCGGTAGAATAATTGGCAATGGTGTGGTACTTCCCCAGGTGGACTCTGCCAAGAGTCCTACCACTACAAATAATACTATTAACTACCACTATAAGTCCTACTAATATTATAAACACGAACATTTGTATGAATATGTGGATGGATAGACGGATGTAAATGTTTGTTATTGTTACTCTTTCATGCAAAAAGTACTGCAGGGATTTCGATGAAGTTTGGTAAATAGATAAATAATAATGATCTGGAATAACACATACGCTATTTTTATCCTAGGGAAATAACGAGACCGGCAACTAAGCGGGTGAAAACGCAGGACGCTGATAGTCCTTTAACGATAATGTAAACAATTTATCTTTCGAGCTGTCAATTAAGTACCTACTTTAAAACAGTCAATTTTATCAGGCTGTCTGTGTGTCTGTCTGCATCATCGTTCGTTCATTTAAAATTGAAGTTAAAAATAAATCAGTTAAACAAGTTATTATATCATAAAATCTACACTAAAAGATAAAGCTATTTTCAAATATACATGTTTGTATCTCTATAATCACAACATTTTATTAATAACCCGTATCAAATACCTACTTAGCTCCTGGTAGTGGACACTTAATTAATAAACTAAACAAACAAATACATTTTAGATTACTTTTTAACCGTACCTACTACAAACAAAACTTTAATTTTCCTCTATAGGTAATTAATTTTCAAAATATTCGGTTAACTTATAATACACTTTTGATATAAGCCATTGTTTTAATGTTATTTTAAATTTTGTCGTTTTTAATGATTTAAGTTCCACCGGTAAGTGGTTGTATATCTTGATAGCAGTATAAAATGAACTATTATAGAACATCGCATTGTTGACCTGTCGAACAGATATGTTGAATTTTTGCTTGGTACGTAGTGTATCGGCACGACTCGAAGGTATGTTGAAAAATATACTCTCATTATTTCTTACAAACAAGCAAATTTCAATTATATATATTCCTGTTACAGTTAATATGTTAGTACCTGGGTCACCGAGCTTTGCTCGTTTTAAATACTAAAAATACTTAGATACTCTTAGATTTTCTTAAAAAAAAAGAATGCTTGAAAATAAAAGAGAAGCCGTCTGGAGGATTCGAACCCGCAGCTATTAATTTGTGGCCGCCACGAACACCCGACTTCCCGTCTGAGCCAATTATGCTGTCACGGCACGCGGCGAAATTTACCGTCGCATTCTAATGTCTTAATGTGACAGTTTTTCATTGTCTAAAATCACGCATAATATGCGGTTTTTTTTAATGAAACCTAGTTAGATCGATTTATCGTCCCCGAAACCCCCTGCATACATAATTTCATGAAAATCGTTAGAGCCGTTTCCGAGATTCAGATTCTATATATATTTATATACATATATAGGTACAAGAATTGCTTGTTTAAAGGTATAAGATAAGATTTGCGAGAGAAGGCTCCGAGTCCCAGCAGTGGGAACACGTAGTGGGCTGGTTATGCTGCTGCTGAAGGAACTTAAAGGTACCTGCGGTCAGTTCATCACCATCAACATCAGCAGTGGGATAATGATAGAATTAAACATGTGAAGTTAGAATATTGACATATTTATCTGTAAAACTGCGGCAACGCTATCACATATCCTACTAACAAATTAATATTATAAATGCCAATGTTTGATGCTCAATTTCGTGGAAACCTCCAAACGGATGGGAATTAAATTTCGTAGACAGTTAGATTATAGTCTAGATATATATGTATATTTGTATATATATGTAATTACTAGCGACCCGCCCCGGCTTCGCACGGGTGTAATACTGATACTAAATAAACTAAATAAAATAAACTAACTACCAAATCATAGCCGAGCGTGACGCCAGAATTCAATTCACAGCCCACGGAAATCTGTCTAGGCGCGCCAAAAGAAGTTTTCTCTTCAAAAACTTATATGCTCTTTGCATTATACTCTTTGATTAAAAATATAAAGGTAACTAGCAGCGCCCCGCGGTGTTACCCGCGAAGTTCCCGTTCCCGTTGTTCCCGTTATTTTTCCGGGATAAAAAGCCTATGTGTTCTTCGAGACTATAATCGATCTGTGTTCCAATTTTCAGCCCGATCCGTTCATACGTTAGGACGTGATTGAGCAACAAACATCCAAACATCCAAATATCCAAACATCCAAACATCCATACATTGACATTTATTATATTAGTAGGATAAATAATACTCTTTGATTAAAACTCTCGAAAAAAAAATATGTTTGATTGGTAACGTCAAATGTTTGACTGGAAATTATGTAGAACAGTTTGAATGAGAAAATGAAATTGTTATTTTTACTATCTTCTTCGCAAGTTTTCAATATTTTCTCACCGTTTAAACCTTCCGTTAGCTACGACAAACATTTCAAAACCAAAATCAGCCAAATCGGCCCAGCCTTTGTTGAGTTTTAGCGGACCCACAAACAGCAATTCATTTTTGTATATATAGATAGACTAGCTGTTACCCGCGACTTCGTCTGCGCAAAATAAATACTAAGGTAACTTAGGTAGTACCTATTTGTATACCCAGACACATTTACGTTACTAAAAACAGCTTATAATAAAACAATAATATTGTACAATTTCATCAAAATTCGGTTCAGTTGTTTAGGTTTAAAAGCGTAAAAGACATTCATCCCCCATTTCAACTCCAATTTCACTCCCATACAGTTCAAAATTACAAAATTGCTAGAACAAACATTTATTTGCTTCGTGTCAAGTGCTCATATAATATACAAAGTTTCATGGTTCTATCTTCAACGATTGGGAACTTCCATATTGACATTCATCCCCCATTTCAACCACAATTTCATCCCCGTACAGTTCGAAATTACAAAACCCCGTCTTAGCAAGCGCCTACGTGCTAATTGGGACCTTCATGCAAAATTTCAGATTCCTAGCATTTGTAGTTTCTGAGATTCCTTGATGAGTGAGTGACCTTTTGCTTTTATATATATAGATTTTGTGGATTTCATTACGGGAGCGGGAACTACGCGGGCAAAACCGCGGGGCGTTGCTAGTAAGGATTATATGCAACGGCTCGCAATATTTCCCGTTCCACTAATTTTATGACGAAAATGTAGGCTACGTGCTATTCGAGACCATAAACCAAACTTTCGCATTCTTAATATTAGCAGGATAATTTAACTACTTACTGTTAGGAGTCAATTTTCTTTTGGGGCTAGTTATAGTCCGAGATCCCAGAGCTCCCAGACGTCACCTGTTTTCTGATGAATGAAATGTGGACGATTGAGTAGAGTTAGTAAGTACTAAGAACACATGCTTACTAGCTAACTTGCTTAGACGAGGGGATGATTGGGCCCTTAGATTGGTCTGTCTAATTGGAAAAAGCTTTAAAATAGTTGTCTGACGAACATATTTACAAATGGAGCATGAGAATTTAAGTGAAGTTAAATTATTATTTTGGAGTTGTTAAGCAAAATGGCCGACGGAAAGTGTCTGGGAGTATTGGGACCTTGTTTTTAAGGATATTGCCTACAACATACGTGAAAATCACTCATTAGAAAATACGTGAAGTAAGTAATGTTTGTATGTACCTTCATTACCCCATATCTCAAAATTGGCCGTCTAAGCAAGTTAGCGAGTAAGCATGTGTTCTTAGTACTTACTAATCTACTCAATCGTCCACGTTTCATTCATCAGAAAATAGGTGACGTCTGGGAGCTCTGAGATCTTACTATATTAGTGTTGCATGACGAATGACCGAACACTATTTAAATATTTTTCTATACATTTGTATGGGAAATGTATACGTTAACGGAGAGGATTTAACAGTATTAGTAAGCCAATTTACGCAACGCGCATAACAAATTTTATTATATAAGTTGTCATTACATGAACGTTAACTCTTTAAAATAGTAACTTTATTGTGTGTGGGATTTTATTCGTCATTAATTGCAAATATGTATTTCCCCGAGACTGCTCTGCGAATCAGTTTTATCTCTGGACCACATAAAAATAACAGCGCGATAACCAACATATTAATATAACAGCGAGTATCTATTTAATGTACTAATTGAATCATGTACCTAAATATCATTTTCATATTTGCTACCTTTCGCCATTTGCTACTGTATTTTAAGGTTAAATCTTACGTTTTTGTTGAAAGACGAATCTTTACCTACTTGATAAATAAATACCCTAAAGCTCTTCGCTCACTTTTATGCGACTACGCTTTCGCTCGACAAATAAAATACACGCAAACATGGCCTCTATGCTATGAAAGTTAAGATACATATAGATTACATTGACAACACAAATTAGCAGAACACTTATTATTAATAATAAGCGGCGCAGATTTTTAGGGTTCATTAGGTTCCGTTTATGGAAACATAAGCACGTGCAGTATTTAGTACTATGTATTTTTGTACTCATATCGTACACCTGGTGTCCTATGAGATTAACTAATACTTAACTCCAGAGTGTTATTAGTTAATGTTTGATTAAAATCGGTCTATTAGCCGGATTAGATGTATTTTCGCAACTCCCTCAATATAGGTATCTAATAAAAGGGGTTAAATAGGAGAATAATATAGAGGTACCACAATTTATCGTATAATGATTCATTTCAAATCTAGGATGGTCAAGTTTTAATAATTTTTTTTGCAATTTTGTTCTCATTTGTTGAATCTTTGCGCAAAGCGGCTTTAAGTACCAATAGTGTTTTCACATCCAAGTTTTAGTTAATCAGACTTCGTTTTCGTTAAGTTTTTTGTTTTTCTTCGTGGAGTCAAACCTTTTCGTTCGTGTCTTTGGATCAGCAACCTTGAAACGATATTGCTTTTTTGAGATACGAGAAGTCCGATAGAAAAAAGGGCACTATCCGCAGTATATCCAATAAACACCCGATAAGCTAGCAATTTTGCGGAGATGTTCAAGACTTTGAAGTCTTTTACGCACAAGAGTGTCATTGCCTATGAGCCTTCTGTTTGGAGTAAGTTTTTTCTGAGATTACCTACATATTGATCTCGTGGAAAACAATACTATTGGTATAATAACAACACTGTTCCTCCATCAATTTAAGTAGATCCAATTGTGTTTGTGTGGGTGGTTTAGTTTTTAATTTAAATATTGTCATTATAGGTAACGGTAAGGTAAGTAAGGTCTTGTACCTACAAGACGAGTAGTTAGCTACAATTTAGGTAGGTACCTAAAACGCAGAATTTGGCATGTTTTTACTAGTAAGTAAAGGAACGCCAAGGTATCAGCCTAGCCGAGCCGAGATTGAGGTCCACTGTTCAGTTGGTGAATTGTAAAGATTGAAGGTATTTGTGAACTGAAAGAATTCTGTTCGTATTTTTTTAAGTTTTCGATATGGGTCGTAGAAAAAGTTATTTATTTTAATGGTAAGAACTAAGTATCCCTACTGATACCCTTTTTTGTGATGCCTTGAAATTTATTTTTAAATAAGTATCTGCTTTGTAAGTAGAACGGAAAGTATCTTGATAAATCGAATGAAATTGCCCGAGGTCGAAAGAGTTGATGATTCAATGTGTATTTTCTTCTCCATGGTGATAGGACTGGCTAAATAGTACATATACTTCTTATTTATATGTTTAATGCTCATTTTAAAAATGATGTTTTTTTAGAAAAAACATTTTGACTTAAACAAGCGGAGTGTTTGTTTCTGTTTGTATAATATCCTTATAGCTGTATGTATTACAAAGAAATAAACATATTGACATGAACAAAATTCGCCAACTTGCGTAACGTAATTCTTAAATTAGTTGCTAAAATTTTGAAAGTTAGTTCTCAGAATTACGGCGTCTACGTTTGTCAGGGCCTTTAAGAAACTTAATAAATTACCTACAATGTAAACTAGTTGCCACTTCACTAACTATGGATAATTCAGACATGTATACTTAAAGTACATTTAAGCAAATTTAAGCAAAGCATTTAAGCAAATGTAGGTAAGTATATATTTTACCGAGAGACGCTACCTATCCTACTATATAATATTAAGTATAAATGTGAATGTATGGATGTTCGGATGTTTGTTACTCAATCACGTCCTAACGTATGAACGGATTGGGCTGAAATTTGGAACAACGATAGATTATAGTCTGGAATAACACATAGGCTTTTTATCCCGAAAAAACAACGGGAACGGGACTTTCACTTTTCGCACTCCCATCAACGACCCCCCCCCCCCACGGCCCTAACGGCCCCCCAGGCCTGTACTGTACTGTATGCTTGACAGTGAGAGGTCGTGTGAGTTGAAGGAGGAACGAGACCTGAAAACCTCTCGATCCTGAGGCGGAAGCGGACACGAGGGCGAGCCTGGAACGCTCAGGCTCGCATCCCGTCTCCACTGGAGGCCTGGGGGGCCGTTAGGGCCGTGGGGGGGGGGGGGTCGTTGATACGGCGAAGATGGTTGGCAGCGAGAGGTCCACCCTCACCACCGCGGCTAGGGATAGCCGCGGTTCCGCCTATGGCCGCCTTGCGGCCCTTGTTATTATTAAAGGTGAAGGGAAACCTCGTGAGGAAATCGGCATGTTTCAAGAATTTTTGAGGTTATCATCAGGTCGTCTTCCACCAACTCTTAAGTATTGAGCCAGCGTGGTGGTCTTTAGTCTTTACTCTCTCCCAGCGAGAAAGCCCCTAGTCCCAGCAGTGGGAACACTTAGTGTGCCGTTTATAATGCGCGTTAATTAGTATATCAGACGCCGTCAGCAAGTACCAAGATAAAAGTATGTATAAACTATTTTATCTCCAGAGTTTCATTTCAGTGCGCCGGCAAACTTGGCGGGATTACACACAGTGATAATAATTCAATTTGTTCGAGTTTAACATTATTAACACCATTTAGCTAGATTAATTTCTGTGATGATGACTTCAATATTGTGGAAAATATGTGAGTATTTGAAGTGTTATTTTTTATTTCAATTAATATGTACAATTTAAAATGTCATATTATAGGTTTACAACTAAAAGCAATACATTTTAAAATACACGGGTATCTCTTGTTTGACATAGTTAGTCCAGTCCAGTCCGACTAAGTTTCGGTCACGTAAAATGTGTAAAATAACCACGTTAGTTTTCATACTCAAATAAATATTTTTTAATTTTTATATAATTTATTTCAAGAAATACCATATACAACAAAACTAGCGACCGCCCCGGTTTCGCACGGGTGGAATGCCGATACTAACTATACTAATAAAAATGGTTATTGTGGGTTATCCCTAAGAGATAGACATATATCACAGTGAGCTTTTTGTAGACCTTTTTAAGGAGTACAATACCGCAGTACATTACTTTGATATATCTCGTAGGGTTCAGCCAGCGTTTGCAATTTAAGCGCAAAAAATGTGTTTATTTATGAGATCGCTTTAGAAATCTTTAAAATTATCAGTGTCTCTATACTGTACTAGGTATGCATGTATTCTGCATAAAAACCTTCCTCTTGAATCAATCTATCTATTAAACAACCCGCATCAAAATCTGTTAGGTAGTAAAGATATAAGCATACACAAGGAAATAGGGACAGAGAAAGCGACTTTGTTTTATAACCCGTTTACATGATTCCAGTCCAGCGACCAAATCCAGCGCTGGATTCCTTACTGGAATAATGGAGACCGGCACTGGAATGCACTGGCACTGGATTGATGCATTCCAGTGCCGGTCTCCATTATTCCAGTAAGCAATCCAGCGCTGGATTCGGTCGCTGGACTGGAATCATGTAAACGGGGTATAATACAATGTAGTGATAGTGATTACAATATAATAAAATGTCACTAAAATTAATTTAGTCTCCGCGCTCGTTAAATCCCGGACCAAAAGTGCCCGTCAGACTGGCGGGATTCCCACGTCAAGCAAATATTTTAAGTGTAATTTTAAATCGAATCGGTGTTTGTTTAAGATTAAATTAGTTGGAAAATTAAATTATCCTTACATAGGTAAGGTAAAACTACCAGAGGTGATATGCGCTTGATGAATTATTATCATTTAAACTTGTCAGCCACGATTGTTATTGGTTTACATTTTTGTAAATGTAGAGCGACGGTACAAGGCTGTTCCAACAGCACAGTGTCACAGAGCTATTGGAACATGAAGAGTCCAAATTAATATCTAGCCATGCGCTGCGCTCGTCACCCAGAGATATAAGATTATTTATCTCTATATATAGATATATTTCTCCGAGAACATTGCTTTTCAAACCGGTCAACATGGTGTTAGCACATTACTGCTTGGCGGCAGAATAAAAGTAGAGAGAAGGTTTCAAGTCCTAGCAGTGAGAACATTTAGTGAGCTGTTTAATGTTTATGCTATGTACAGATAGATATGCGGTAAAGCAGTTAGCTGTGCCTTCAGTAGTATGAGTTTTTATATTCACCCACATGTACTCGTAATTTCTAAAATAACAAATGCTAATAGTCATAGCTCGAAAAATCAACATTGTTTTGCTTTTGTTTACATTGTTGGTGTTCCAAAGACCCGCGCTTCTACCGCCTAACTAAATCGGCTATCGCTTTGCTAATCCTGTCTCTATCATTTCTAGCGAAAAGAAAAGAGAGAGAAACATCATAGCGATGACATTTTTCGTTCGGCGGTAGACCCCCCGACTTTAGTATGCGTTGATTGAATGGGTATTCCCTTATTCATAAATATAATCTTGGGTGTCTTCAAACCGAGACGGTATCAAGTACGATATCGTCTCGGGCATAATATAAATATGAATATAATAATAAAAATATAAAATCAGACGAGAGACTGGTCAAACACAAACGATTATATTATATTATATGATGATATTTATAGATAAAATAATTTATTATTTTATTCAAAGAAACAAAAAACGACTTCAATTTGAAATTAAATTCAGACCAAATTTCATAAGAATCAATCACAACGTCGCGTCGTCGTCATCTAAATACATGAAAGCAAATTGTAGTTTTTTGTGTGTGCGTTCGCCCAGCAAAAAAGTACAGCCTTTCAAGAATTGAATTTGCAGATAATTAGTGCCCTATCTTGTGTAAATAGTGGCTGAAATTTTAAATTTGTGCCTATAAAAGTTTCCGATTTATTTAAGAAATACTTAGTGATTTTGCTGCACGAACGTTCGCCTAGCAAAAAATTTTTAAATTATGGGTTTAGTTAGATACAAAATATGCAAAAAGATAGCCTATATACGGGTATAAATGTGGCGTTAAAGCCAAATTTGTGTCTCTTAAGGTTTCAGAGAAATGTCGTTTTTTGTTTTTTGGCCGCCTTTAAGTGTTCACTCGCTTTAGGTTGGTTAATAATCCGAAAATATTACGAATGCTTATTTATCATTATTGCCTGAACTAACGGGTATACAAACCTGATCTTTTGCATACGTACTCCTAAAATAGCGCACTAATTATTATTGAAGTTTGTAATAAGCCAGCTCACATAAAAGTAGTGTTTTCGTATTCTAAGTCATTTCATTCAAGATAACCTCAAAAACAGACAAAATCGTTAATAACTCGCCAATGATACGTAGTAGATCGGCAAAACTTTACAAGATCGTGTGAATATATGATAGATATCAGTCGGCACTAACGCAAAGTCCTTAGTCTTGTTCGTTCGAAAGCCAGAGCCTTTTCAATTTTTCAGGAAATATAATAATAAATCTTGAACTATGCTAGTGATTTTAATGAAAATTCCGTCACAAATGTGCACAAATTTACTGTATCTGTATAAAAAAATCATGACTGTGCGTCCAACCGTTTCCGATATACAGGGTTATTGGTAATCAGCCTGCATCCTTTTAAGGGGATGTTAGGTACATTCAATACGTCAACTTTTGTTCTACAGTTTTAAAAAAAAGTGTTTTTTTTTCAAAAATAAATTAAAAAATATTTGCACGGTCTAAAAGCATGGAACTCTTCGTAACAATTCGTAACAAGAGCGCGTATGCTCTTTAACGCGCAAAAAATGATGTGCCGAAGTGAATAAATACTAAAAAGTTGCTAAACAGTACAAAAAAGGGCAACAAATACTAATTTTTTTTGGGTTATCTATTGAGTTTTAACGAAAGTTGTAGAACAAAAGTTGTTTGTTTAAATATACAGAACATGCCCTTAAACGGATGCAGGCTGATTACCAATAACCCTGTATAGCAATCGCCAAAACGTTCGCCCAGCAAAAAAACGACATATCTCAGAAATCTTAAGAGGCACAAATTTGGCTTTCACGGCACATTTATACCCGTATATAAGCTATTTTTATGCATATTTTTGTATCTAACTAAACCCATAATAAAAAAAAAATTGCATCGTTCAAAAACCGTTCATGCAGCAGAATCACTATTTCTTAAATAAATCGGAAACTTTTGGAAACACAAATTAAAAATCAGGCACATTTACACGAGATAGGGCACTAATTATCTGCATCATTCAATTCTTGAAAGGCGGTACTTTTTTGCTGGGCGAACGCACACGTTTTTTGTTCATATTTCAAAGACCGCTACACCGATTACTGTTTATCATGTCCGCACTTTTGGTGGTAATTGTTTATTATTATTAGTATTTGTTAAGTAAATTCTATAAATTCATATTTATAGGGAAATGTTTATTATTTTATGTAGTTATATAAACATATGTTTCGTAGGATTATTAAATTAATGTCGCTTCTCCCGCCTACGAGTGTTTGTAGGTTTTTTTTCCCTGATGGTGGTTGCCTGGAAGAGATTGCTCTCAGCAATAAGGCCGCAATTTGTGGCGCTAGTTAATAAGTGTGTCTCTGTAGTATTTTAAGTTTTTTGTGTTACAATAAAGAGTTTATATCTATCTAAACATCTAAACTTTCGCATTTGTAATAATAATAGATATCCCATTCTATTTCATATCATTCAGTCTAACTTATTCTACAGGGATAAAGTACACGTAAAATACTATCCTTATCGAATACTACAATAAATAATTACTATACATATTTATAAAATCTTTTTTTTCAGGTCCGTTGTTGCTACTGGTTCTAATAAACACAGGCGTTGAATGCAGGTATTGCGAAATCGAAAGCCTGGACAAAATTGACGGAATATGCACCGGCCAAATCACCTGCGTCCGTGATCTTAATTTTGAAATTTCGTCATGGTATTGCATAAAACACTACAATGGCTATTCAACATCTGGACGACGCTACACTCCATATTATAGAAGTAGATATTATGATGACGATTATGGATCTGGTTACCGACCATACAGAAGCCGATCATCCTATACATATGATGATAAATACAATTTGATAGTTTATATCAGAGAACCTCGTGAAGGCTATTCGTTCACTCAACACGCAGAACACACTATTAAACTTATATTGGAAGATGGAGATTATCTTACTATGCCAGAGCAAGTTTTGCAAATGGGACATTTGAAAGAATTCACAATTACTGGTAACGATTTCGCACGTGTAAACTTGAACCAATTTGATTCCATTGCTACTTTGGAAAAACTTAATATAACAAACAACAAGATTCGTGTTATTGAAACAGATAAAAGTGAAATCTTTAATAACCAAACAAGTGAAATCTTTAATAACCAAACAAGTGAAATTATTAATAATGGATCAAAAATAAGCTCTTCTATTCAAATCATCGATATCAGCCATAATCACATTGAAGTTTTGCCTAATAGCTTTGTGTCAAGATTTAGTCAATTACACCATTTAAACTTGTCTCATAATATGATCAGCAGCATTGATTCTCTTGCATTCGACGGTATTACACAATTACAAACTTTAGACATATCAAACAACAGGCTAATAGAGATCGGACATAGTTTGGGAGGATTGGAAAATTTAACAACACTTTATATTTCTTATAACAAAATCACAAAGCTCTTTGCGTACAATTTTGAAGCATTGACAAATTTAGAGAAGTTAAATGTTAGTAATAATGGTATTTATTCGATTGAAAATAATGCTTTTCAGGCTCTTACTAATCTCCAAGAAGTAGATTTTAGTTTTAATAATCTTACTAGAATTAGTAATGAAACTTTTTCTAATAACGTAAACTTAAGTTCAGTTTTCCTTTCAAGTAATAAAATACATACCATCGAAGAAAATAGTTTCAAAAAGTCGTACATAACAACGTTTAACATACAAGACAACGAACTGGGAGGAGTCCTTGAAAAAAATACACTCGCTGGAATTAATGTTGCGGAACTAGACTTAAGTGGTACAAACCTCACTGCCATTGCCGATATGGCTTTTAATAATATGTCACTAAAAACTCTAAATTTGAGTTCAAACTCATTGTCTAATTTATCATACTCTGCGTTTTCATCTTTGGTTGCGTTAAATGTACTAGATTTATCGCACAATAAACTTACAGAACTTAATTTTGACAGTCGAAGTTTA
The DNA here is from genome assembly GCA_963693475.1 of Ectropis crepuscularia. Lineage (NCBI taxonomy): Eukaryota > Metazoa > Arthropoda > Insecta > Lepidoptera > Geometridae > Ectropis > Ectropis crepuscularia. The sequence goes on from OY856342.1 coordinate 25,867,857, forward strand.
CAAAATGTAACCGAGCTATATCTCCAACACAATAAAATCACTAAAATTATTAAAAGTGTATTCGAAAATTTTTTGTCATTGGAAAAAATAGATTTGTCATATAATGATTTAAGCGTAATAGAACCTGATTCTTTTTCACAACTACAATATGTTTCACTATTTGATATCAAAAACACAAATTTTGTTTACTCTCTAGCGAGTAAATCTCTACAGGGGATGACGTCGTTGGCAGAATTCAACATGTATCAGACTAAAACCGCGGTATTTCAAAATGAATCATTTTTTGGTTTAATTGCTTTGATTGAACTCAATTACACCTTTGGTCAGTTAACGGATATAGGGTACAACGCATTCTCGGGGGCTGGGTCGTTAGACAAACTTATTCTATCCAATAATCAACTCTTACAATTTCGCGTAAATACTTCAACTATATTGGAGATCCAAGAAATTCATTTAGACAATAATTATATAACCACTATTTCAAATGAAACTTTTTGTAAACTAACTTCATTAAACATTTTAAATTTGGCTAATAATGATATATCAGTTTTGAACCCTAATGCATTTCAGAATTTAAATGCATTAACTAATCTCGATCTTTCTTCAAATGAAAAAATTGAAATTACTGAAAATCCGTTTCGAAATCTTAATTCACTAAATAGTCTCTCGTTAGAAAATGATAAATTGAATATATCTTTTGAGAATTCTAGTATTTCAGTTTCAGTTTTGAACTTAAAATTTTGTGGTATAATTAATGTACACGATTTAAAACTCTCTAACGTGAGAGGACTCAATTATCTTTCTTTAAGTACGAATGATATTGAAAGTATAAATAAAAAATCATTTGAAAATGCTACAACATTAGTAAGCATCGATTTGAGCTTAAATAAAATAGCCTATATCCAACCAGGATCATTTTTGACCACAAGAGACCTTAGAAGTTTAAATTTGTATGGCAATGATTTGTCATACATTCCGTTTGGTGTTTTTGATGGAATCGAATCGTTAAAAAATTTAAATTTAACAACTAACGTGTTACACACCTTAGACTTCAAGACTTTACCTACTATTGAAGAATTGTACGTAGACGATAATGTATTAACTGATTTAAAATTCGATGATGTCTTAGCTGCTAATTTATCTATATTAAGCATAGGAGGTAATTTAATTTCTTGTAAAATTCTTGCAGAGTTAAAGGCATCTAGATATTCGAATCAATTTACAGAAATTGTAACGGCTAAAACATTAAACTATCACGCTGAAAACGTGAATGGTATATCCTGTCAAACAGCAGGTTCCGTTAGAAGTACTACAAATAATGTCAAAGTTGGTAATAATTCCGATATCAGCGCCCTTATTCCAATATTACGAGATGTTTCAGCAAAATTGAGTCAATCACTAAATACTGCACGGAGAGACGACGCCACAAGTGATGATTTAAATATCAAAGGACAAAATATCATCAAATTATTGCAATATATGATTGAATCTAGTAATGAAACTAAAGCGACAAACAGTAAATATCTTGATCAACTCACAAAAGTTAACAAAGAAGCCAATCTACTACTCGAAAAAATTAGCAATCAGACAATACGCGAAAAAGAGACTCTGGAAAAAGAAACAAAAAGTTCAATATCCGAATCTACTTTAAAACTTCCTCAAGAAAATAATTCAAGTGATTTGAAAACTGTACTTAATTTCATAGCTGTTTGTCTAGCCGTTTTGTTATTGATTTACGTAGGTAATATAATATTTCAACAAATAATAGCTCCAAAATGTCATCGTAAAACACATTCTTGTAATAGTTTCACAAATTTAAAAGAAAATGTTGAAATGGAGCTTTAAAATGGATTTTAATTTTAATGAGTATAATAGGTACGGAAGAGACTTAGATAATCATCATAAAACACCTGTTTATCATAATCATCATAATAGTCCGAGATCCCAGAGCCGCCAGACGTCACGAATTTTCGGATGAACGAAATGTGGACAATTGAGTAGAGTTCGTACGAAGTAATAACACATCCACCCGCTAACTTGCTTAGACGGCCAATTTTGAGATATGTGGCAATGAAGGTCCATAAAAACACTGCTTACTTCACTTATTTTCTGACGACTGATTGTTACGAATGTTATAGGCAATATCCATACAATTAAGGCCCCAATACTGCCAGACACTTTCCGCCGGCCGTTTTGCTTAACAGACGCTTTAAAACTCCCAAAATATGTGGCACTGCACTATGTGGCACCGTACAGGTCAAACGAATGGGCCGATTTCGATGCGGGTTTTTTATTTGAAGGTTGATTTCTGTGCAAGTGTTTTTAGCTACGTTTGGTTGATATCGATTCAAAATGGCCGCCTCCACAAAATGGCGGACAAAATATTTCTTTACAGTTTACCTTAATATGGGTATCAAATGAAAGGATTTGACTAGTAAAACACTATGCACTATGACAAATTTCAAAGCCAAGTTGGCCGCTACCGCAAAATGGTGAAATTTATTTCTTTTTTCACAACTCCCTAAACAAATACTAATAAAATAAAATACCAACTCCCTCAATATGGGTATCAAAGGAAAAGGCCTTCAAGACATTCTACTAGTCAAGCCTTTTCATTTGTTACCCATATTGAGGGAGTTGGTATTTTATTTTATTAGTATTTTAAGGTGGTACAGCATGCTCACAAAATGCTCTCTCTGCTAGGACTCGGGGCCTTCTCTCAGGAGAGAGTCAATCCACCACACTGTGCGGTTTGTGGATGACACATGACGTCGAAAGATTCCTCACAATGTTTTCCTTCACCGTTTTAAAATAGCGGCGTTACATGACTTCGAAAAGACTGCGGTGCGCGTAAGATTTGAACCCGGAGGCTCCGGATCGGTAGTCGCATCACATGCTGTGTATCATAGAAGTGGTTCAAGTCGCCGAAATGTCCGTATCTGAAACTGGCTTTACCATTTATACAACCACAATAAATATTACACTAAATATACCGGATTTATTTACTATTATTGTATTAGTAGAGTTAATGACTATTTTTTATTATTTATAGCTTATAATAATGTTTTTGTCCTTTGAATAGTAAGTGTTGTATTAATAGTAATAAATACGTATGAGTTTTCATTAAAAACTTATACATATTTAGTAAGTTCCTTAAGTATAACGATACCATAAACAACTAATAATAATCATCAAAATAATATTTTTATTACTTGTGTATGGTGCCGTAAATTAATTATTTATCATCAGTAAGTTCGTGCAGTAATATTTTCTAATGATAAAGTATTTTATTTCATTAATAAATATTAATTCTACGATAACTTTTGTAAGTTGCCATAAAAATATACCTAATAGTCAACCTGTTTATGGATCGGGAAGAAGGCCCAGTTCAGCAAATTTAGACCCAATCAACAGGAATTGAGATTTAAATTAAAAGGAACGCGGCGTGCCCGCCCTCCGGTGGGCCCGTGCCACGTAGGCTTCCAAACTACGAGTAGCATGATAATAAGATTTACCAAATAAAAAATGGTATTCTGGGAGTGTCGATAGAACTGAAGCACAATATATGTATGTCGCAGCCGGATTGTATAATCCGCCGTATTACATTATGGCTAGCCGTTTTGAAAAGCAGGACCGTGTTGTAAAGCGGCGGTTTAACCCTTAGCCGGATTGAATGCGGCTGATTAAAAAACAGCCGGAATGTATTCGACGCCATACGCCCTTCAACACGGCTAGCCGTAATGTAATAAAGCGAGAGATTGGCCGCCCCTTTGAAAATTTTTAGTTCCGATTCTTAACACTAATGGCGCTGCCTGCCATAACAACAACTATGGCGTTGAATACAGTAAGTGAGTTGCTAAATTGCTAAAGTGACTATGGATTCTGGAGTTCGGAGGAATCTTGAGACGGCTCACCTTTGTCTACCTGGTGGGTATTACTTGGAAACTATTTAGTTTTCACCGTCCACCTTATTAAGACTAAATCGGACTAGGTAGGTTACATAGGACCCAAATCCGACTCGGAACACCCCGACTCCACCTAGACTTGCCGCTACTATCCCTAGAGTGTTTTTAAAAAATGCGGGAGCCAGAAGTTCTGCGGCCTCCCTTGAGCTTCTGGCGGGAGCCCACCCGGAGTCAAATCTCAATGATAGACCTATGTAAGTGCACTATGTTTCTTAGGTGTACCGTCACCAATATCAAGTTAGAGGCTTTTAAGCTTTATCTGAGAGGTAAAATGTTATAAAAAATAGTAAGGAATATCGTAAGAAGTAATCTGTCAGCATTTTCTGATGAATAAAATTAATTTTCATTTTAAACATTGTTTGTTTTGTAAGTATGGTCACCCTACAATTTAAGCAGTAATACAATGTGGCTCAACGTTGCCCGCCTTATTGAAGAACGTATCGCAATGACAATCTGCCTAATCGTTGAACCGCCGCATTACAAAACGGCCCTGCTTTTCAAAACGGCTAGCCGTAATGGAAAACGGCGAATTATACGATCCAGTTGCATCATGTACATATAAATAAAATATATAAATATAATGGTAAACATATATATTTTTTATGTATGTTGCCTGATTTCTCGAGAACGTCCGAATCAATAAAAAAGAATATTTTTGTGTTCAGGGTAGCGATTCTGAAACCATTCGGTTGCATCCGACACGGAATCTCGGTAGCGATTCTGAAACCATTCGGTTGCATCCGACACGGAATCTCATCTCTCGGTCTTTGTCATGCTAAACAGATAAGACAAAGACCGAGAGATGAGATTCCGTGTCGGATGCAACCGAATGGTTTCAGAATCGCTACCCAGATCTCTCGGTCTTTGGTAGCGATTCTGAAACCATTCGGTTGCATCCGACACGGAATCTCATCTCTCGGTCTTTGTCATGCTAAACAGATAAGACAAAGACCGAGAGATGAGATTCCGTGTCGGATGCAACCGAATGGTTTCAGAATCGCTACCCAGATGGGTATGCTTCCCGAATGATCTCATATTTATACATTTTATCGAAATCGAAAAAAAGGTATAATGGTTTTTGAAATATGAAGAAAATACTAAAATTTTCCTACAATTTGGTCTGGATTACGTAGTTGTCGATTTCACAAAAGTTATTAAATAAAAGTTATTAGGGATTATATGCAAACACCCTGCGGTAGTTCCCGTTCTCTTACTTGCTATTCCAGACCATAACCCAAACTTTCGCATTTTTAATTTTAGTCGAATACTTTTACTATTTACTTTTAGAAGTAAATGTTCTATTAGGGCTAGTTAGTGTTGCATGGCATTTGTATAGATAACTAGCGGCCCGCTCCGGCTTCGCTCGAATAATAACCTAGATATCAACTGCAGCGCCATCTGCCGTAGCCTATGTTACTCGGGAATAATGTAGCTTTCCAAAGGTGAAAGAATTTTTGAAATCGGTCCAGTAGTTTCGGAGCCTATTCATTACAAACAAACAAACAAACAAACAAACAAATCTTTCCTCTTTATAATATTAGTATAAATGTACACGTTAACCTTTGAATATTTACTTGTCTAGAAGCAGCCTTACCACAGAACACTTATACTCTAAGCATTACGCTGTAAACGCGACAAAAGAAACAGGCCAGCAGGTCTACTACGAAAACAAACTCCGAATGATCGGATACGACCGACAGCTGAATCGGATTGTAGCCTACCACGAAAAATATTCGGATCGATACATCTCGGTCGGAAGTTATTAGGTCGGATGAGGGTCGGTAGGTCTACCGCCTAACTCTAAAGCATTCAGAAAGCATGAGATGTCTTCATAGCATTTGTAATGTCATGCTTTCATTTATCAGCGATCGCCTAGCTAGTGTTGCTTTAAAAATCTAGCTGGTAACAAGTCTCTCGCAATAATATTGATCTCAAGCAATCCAGAATGTTTAAAATAATAACTCAGTGGTAGTAACTTAGACAGTTTCTATAACAATTTGTGAACGTAAGTATTAAATCTCAAATGATAATAACCAAAGCTAGGTACCTATTATTATCAAAACAAAAAGAGTTTCAAGTTCATTATAAGTTCATTGTAAGTATAAATACTTAGTAGTTGTAGGACTCTTAGCAGAGTCCGCCTGGGGAAGTACCACACCTTTGCCAGTTATTCTACCGCCAAGCAGTAATGTGCAAACATTACTGTGTTCCGGTTTGAAGGGCAATGATTCCAGAGAAATTACAGGGCTTAGAGACATAACAACTTAGATTTCTGGGTGACGAGCGCAGTGCAGTGCTAGGTAATGATTTGGTTCTTTCTTACCTTTATCTAGATTATATGCAAGAGGGAATTAATTATGCCCTCTCAAAGTGTAAAATTCTGAGAATTACTTATATTTAGTAAACTCACTGTTTCTAAGACGAAACTTGGCAAGTTATTGGTGTTCTCGCAATAGTACACATCACCGTGCTATTTTTGATCTTTACAAACCAGTATCTAAGGAAAATATTTGAGAATTACACTATTAGAATTCCAAAACAGCACCTAATTTGGCGATGCTTTCATGACATGACTTGAAAGCCGATAATGCTTGGCTTGAAAGCAGATAAAACATTAGGCGGTCGCTATTTTAGTGCAAATGTATGGAGTTTCGTTCATTCTTCTGACTACAAATGCTTTCCGTTATACGGAAGGCATTTTTAGTGTTCGGCTTTCATCGGCGGTACCAAATTGGCCGATGACTTCACAAATCAAAGCATAGCCGAAAGCAAGAGTGTTAGGCGGTAGACCTACTGATCGAACAAAACGGCCGATCCTATCAGCTGACAGATTTAGTCCAGTGCAATTACGGAAAAAAAATTTCCCTCAAATTGGAATATATACTCAAAATACACCCCCCTATCGATCCTTCATAATCCCCAAAGTACATAATTTTATGTTTATTTATTTCCGTAATTGCACTGGACTTATTGTCTTTCGAGGTAGGAAACGTTCACAAGTTCGGCCGATATATCGTTTATCGGACTTCGTAGTAGGCCTGCAGGTTTCAAACACAAGTTTAACAATTATCTGTCACTGTCACTGCTATTATTGTTCTTCTGTCAGTGGTATGCGTGCTGCACTCAGCTCAAGATCCCCGAGTCTTTCCCGTTAAAGTGGGTAAAAATATTTTCAGATTTAGAGATACCTATAATTCGTTCTAATTTTAAATTCACTTAAATTAGATATATATCTCAAGATATCAACGCTATAAAATGAAAACATGATTATTGTAGAAAATGATCTATTCTCAATATTGTATTATAAGGTTTTTTTTTAACAAATAAAGACAACCGACAACATTCGTTTTATTTATTTATCTGGCTTTATCTGCATAGTTTCTGTAATGTTAATGTAATGTTTTGATGTTTGTTGCTCAATCACGTCGTAACGTCTGAACGGATTGGGCTGAAATTTGGAACATAAAAATTATAGTCTAAAATAATATAGGCTATTTTTTGTCTCGGAAAAATATTGAGGATGATGGGAACGGCAACGATGCGGCTTAAAACTTGGAGCCCTGCTAGTAATATTCTAAATGTCAATGTTTGTTCCTTCGTTACGTCGGAACGTCGAGACGGATCGGACTGAAATTTGAAAGATCTGAGTGTGGTTTGGAAGAACACATAGGCATAGGCTTAGGCATAGGCACATCTTTTAACAGGCAATATTTTTGTCTCGGAAACATAGTAGTGGAAGGACTCTTAGCAGAGTCCGCCTGGGTAAGTGCCACACCTGTCACCTTTGACAGTTATTCTACCGCCAAGCAGTAAAGTGCAAACATTCCTGTGTTCCGGTTCGAAGGGTAATGTTTTCAGTGAAATTACAGGGTTTAGACATATAATATCTTAAATCTCTGGGTGACGATTGTAGTGCAGTGCTAGGTAATGATTTGGTCTCTACATGATCCAATATAATGGCAGCTTTACCCATTGCGAGGCCCCGGGCGACAGGTCTTTGCGAAGCCCTTTGACCTTCGTGAAATGTATGTATGTATAGCGAAAAGAGGTCTGGTTGTTTGGTTTAGGTGCGTATTTGTCGTATTTGTCGAGAAATGACGTAAAATAGATACATTTTACATTGAAAGATTTACAAAATAAACAAATAGATACAGAGATGATACATTTTAACATTGATGTGTGCGGCTTTTCCTTAGAATAACATTTAGGATTAATGAATTATCGAAATAATAGCAAAGCATGAAAGCCGATGTTGTGTGATCAAATTCCTCAAAAATGTTTTATTAATTTTCAATTTTGAAAAACTCTTTTCAGCAGACGCTACTGTAAACTGTAATCTGTAATACTCGTAGTATTCCGAGAGCTGGTAGCAAAATTTGGGTAGGTATTTGAAGCAAGCTGAAAACTTGTAGTGAACTACAAGTACCACATAATGAGTTCATCTATTATGTTTTGAATGAATGAATTAGTAATAACTAACTCTATTTTGTTTACCGCGATGTTATAACCTGAATAAATAATTAAGGATCATAATCGCAGTTTTAAATTAAAAATACCTAGTTGAAATGTTATAAAAAAATAAAAATAAAATTATTTACAACAAGATTTACAATATCGCTATACTAGTTTTAACAATTTACAAAATAATTTATCATTAACATTTGCAGCATAATTCGTTTCCTGCGAGCCCCAAACTAGGCAGGGCCTGTATCTTGGGAGTTGGGAGCCCTGTCAGCAGTTTCCTGCTGCTATTGCGCCTGAACTGTTTTGAGTAAACAGATTTATAACTTTATATTGAAAAGTATAGCTATGTATTATCGATTAAACTGAGAATTGGTTAATATTACATTAATTCAATGGTATTATTATTATTGTCAATTTTACTAATTACCTAATAAAATATCAGAGGAAGGTAATACATGTTCAGAATCAAATAAAGATACAAAATAAGTTGTTTTCCACTAACAGGTAATTTCACAATTCATGTTACATTGCTTGAGGTTTGACAACATAAGTTAGAGTTATGTATGTGTGTGTGTACGTGTGTAGGGGAGGTGAAATGGGTTGTTTGCGTGTGTGTGCGAATGGTTGCGAGTGTGTGTGGGGGCGTGTATGTGTGCGTGCGTATGGTGTGCGTGTGTCGTGTGGGACATTTACGTGTGTGTGCGTATGTTGTGAGTGTAGTGTGTGGAGGAGGCATTTGCGTATGGTGTGTGGATGTGTGATGCATGTGGGTGCGGTGTGTGTCTGCGTATGGTGTGAGTGTAGTGTGTGGAGGAGGCGTTTGCGTATGGTGTGTGTGGTGCATGTGCGTGCGGTGTGTCTGCGTATGTGGTTCGTTCGGTACGCACGGGGTGCGTTGCGTACCCTGATCGTAGCCCGTTCGGGAACCGGGATTTAGTAATAATTTACTTCGCTTCATGGAACTTCAGTAAGTCTTCCGTTTGTGTGTACGTCAGTGATGTCAACCACTTCTTTACTTTATGTTTGACTTCCCAGAAACTATTGCCTGAAACGTCCAAGTGTCTGCAGACTGCGTTATATGTGAAGACAAGGACATACTTTGGCAACCGCGAAGCGAATGTCGTATTGATCCTCGGTAGGGTCAAGTCACGTGGGCGCTTCCGCTTGGTAGGGTCATGTCTCGGTGCTAGATGATGACACTTGGCGATGGCTCGAAGAACAAAAAGCTGCCGAACCGTTAACACGTCAGCCTCTTCATAGAGTTTCGCTGTTGGGTACCGTCGCGGTCTGCCCAACATGACTTTGAGTACTGCTCTTTGAGCCCTTTCAACCTCTATTACGTGTGTCCGAGCAACTCCTCCCCAAACCCCCACACAGTACCGAAGAATTGACTCACATAGTGATTTGTAAACAAGCAGTTTAATGTCCATCTTGGCTGCTGCCCGCAGGGATTTCATGACGTATATTAGCTTTCGAACTGTTTTTGCGTTGTAAGTTATGTGCTGTTTAAAAGTCAAGTTTTGATCCACCATCACTCCTAGATATTTGATTATGGAGTCTTTGATCCATTTTTTTTATTTGGTTGGGTTTATAATGGGATCGGGATCTACGCGGGCAAAATTGCAGGGCACTACTAGTTATAATATTAATAGGATGGCAATCTTTGTATATTTGGATGTTTGTTGCTCAATCTCGTCGTAAAATATGAACGGATCTGACTGAAATTTGTACTTGAAACACCGATTGTGGTCTGGAAGAACACATAGGCTATTTTTTCCGGGAAATTGAAAGCATCAAAAACTACGCAGGCAGAACTGCGGAGAGTTGGTAGTATTATATTAAACTAGCGACCCGTTTTGGTTTCGCTCAGATATTTTCAAAAATAAAGACTATTAATGGATATAAAAACTATCCTATCTTTCATGTTCAATGAAATAGCACGCGGTGTGAAAATTTGACTAAAAACGGTTTAATAGTCGTAGGCAATTAACGTGACGCGTGTTTTATATATATTAAGATGTAGGTACTTTTGAGTCGTGATTAGACTTCTTACCTATTTTGCCAGACCTAAATTAAAAAAAATGATTTACCCCTGACCCCTGATTACCCTGGATCTGAAATGTGTCCAGTATTCTACTAAATGAAAGAGCTTGATTATTTGATACTCATATTGAGGTAGTAGTGAAAAAAAGTAAATCTCCATTTTGTGATGGCGGCCATCTTGGATTTGAAACTTGTCATAGATTTTAATATTCTACTAGTCAAGCCCTTTTATTTGATACACATATTGTGGGAGTAGTGAAAAACGAAATGTTATTCGATAAAATTTGTCCTGATTTGTAGTATTTTACTAGTTAAGCCCTTTCATTTGTTACCAATATTGAGGGAGGTTGTGCAAAAATATTTTGGCCGCCATTTTGTGGAGGCCGCCATCTTGAATCGATATTAACCAAACGTAGTTAAGAATAATTGTACAAAATTAACTTTTAAATAAAAAAACTGCATTGCAATCGGTCCATCCGTTTGAGCTCTACGGTGCCACCAACAGACACACACATAGAGACACACACACAGGCAGACAGAGATACACACAGACAGTCAGACAGACATCGACGTCAAACTTAAAACACCGATTTTTTTGGTCGGAAGTTAATAATTAACAGCGTACTAACGGGAAATTAAAACTCAAGAACAGGCAACCCTGTAAATTTGGCGGCACACGACGCCGTCCTGAGACAAAATTACATTTATTAAAAATCTATTATTTCTGTAACTAAACGGTAATGTGAAGGTTACTTACCGATGATAGCCAATATTTTTAGTTGTTTTCAATCGTCCTTTGTAATTTCTGCGGACTTTAATAACGTAAATCGTCATATCCAAATGTCACAAAACACGTGTTTACCGCGCAACGTCAGTGTCGCAACTAAACCGCCAGCGAGCTTTTCAGCCAACAGTTGGCTAATATATTTTTTGGTGTTTCTACGCTCGAGCGGTCTATCTAGTAGGTAAGTAAATAATCAAAGACGTTAACGGAGACGATTTAACAGTATTATCTAGTAAGCCACTTACGCAACGCGCATTACAAAAAAAATTATAAAAGTTGTCATTACATTCATGTTAGTTGAAGTAGGTACCTAGTACTTTTATTTCGGAAGTCAAATGTGTGTGTGTGTGCGATATTATTCGTCATAAATTGCAAACATGCATTTGCCCGAGACTGCTCTGCAATCAGTTTTATCACTGGAGCACATAAAAATAACAATACGATAACCAATATAATACTCGTACAACATTGAGTATCTATTTAATGTATTAATTTCATAATGTAAATATCGCTACCTTTCGTGCTACTGTATTTTAACCGACTTTTTAAGGTTAAATCTTATATTTTTGTTGAAAGACGAATCTTTACCTACTTGATAAATAAATAGCCTAAAGCTCTTCGACTTCGACTCTTCACGACTCCGCTATCACCCGACAAATAAAATACACTCAAATGTAGGCTTTCTACCATGCTCGTTAAGATATCGATTACATTTACAATACAAATTAGCAGACCGCTCGCTGACAGCCGTTTGCTAATTTAAGCTGCCAATGCAAAAAATATATAGGTATAATACACTGGCAAGTCAATGTCAGTCACTAATACTCCTGCGATTTTCGTATCGGTTGTGTTCGAATTTTAAAAAAGTTTTAACTTAAATGTCTTTTTTTCTAGGCCTTTTGAAGACAAAAGTCTTTCCATACCTTACTTATTCAACATTTTAAGATATTTTTGATGTATAGACGCTATCATTTCGGCCCAATTTAAAGTATGAAAGTCTGCCATTGTTCTTTATTTTTATTTATCTGCTTTGTAAGTAGAACGGAAGGTAGCTTGATAAATCGAATGTTGCCCGAGGTCGAAAGAGTTGATGATTAAATAAGTAGGTATTTTCTTCTTTATTTTGATTTGATTGGCTAAATATTATTAGTTTATACTACTACTTAAGGCGTTACTCAGACACTCGTTATTCAGACAGTCTTAGTCTAAGTAGCGTGGTGTAATAAGCGTCAGACTGTTAGACTCTGAATTAAGACAGCAAGATCGGGTTCGGCGAGTCTTACTGGCTTACTGTCTGAATAACGAGTAGTGTAATAAGACAAAGACTGTTAGACCGACAAATACATGACACCTGACATTGACATATATTATAATCTTAAAATATAATTTCATTGGTTCGTGATTGGTTCATTGGTATTCGCGGTAATTTATATTTTTGTGTTTTGGGGTATTCGGAGTTCGAATGCCTTAATTTTAATTTTGATCTCGCTGTAAACCTATCTTAAATGCTTAAAATTCTTTTTTTTATTTAAATTAATAAATACCATAATAGCGTGCACGACAGAAAAAGAAGTAATATTAAAATTCCTAGAGCGCGCGTTTTTCAGGCTGGTGTAATAGCGAGCTGACGGGAGCCTATTAGAACGCATAACTTTTTGTTCCTAATTTACTTTGTCATAATGAATGTAGCATAATGTATAGTGTCATAATGCAACTTTCGCATAATCATTTTTTTGGCGTCATGTGTTTTAAGCATAACAATCTATTGTACTACATTTTATTCGACTATTGATGAGAGGCATCATAGTTTTTAAGCATTTTTTTATTTGTTCTATTTTTTTTAAGGTGCCGTTTAAATCGCATAATTTTTTTTTCCTAATTTACTTTGTCATAATTAATGTAGCATAACATATAGTGTCATAATGTAACTTTTGCATAATCGGTTTTTGGCGTTATGTGTTTTAATCATAAAAATCTATTGTGCTACATTCAATTCGACTGTTGCTCAGACGCATTTAGGCATTTTTTAATTATTTGTTGTGCTACGTAATATACGAGTATAACCAGGTTATATAGGGTCCAGATCCCACTCGGAGCACCCCGACTCCACCTAGTCTTGTCGCTACTACCCCTAGAGTGTATTTAAAAAATGCGGGTGGCATAACATTTTTTGTCCTATTTTAGGTAGGCATAACGTTTTTAGGACTAATGATAATTTACCATAACAACTAAACGCATAACTGTCTTCGCATAATGTTAACTAGCATAACCATATATAACATAACGATAACTTAGCATAATGTTTAAACCCATAGCCATACAGGTAACTTAGTATAATGTTTCGACGCATAACTATAAATAGCATAATGGTTAAAGGCACACATTGAGAAAAGCATAACAATACTTAAACATACTGATCAACGGCATAAACTTTAAACGCCTAACTAAGAAACAAGTGTAAAGAGCGGACATAAATAAAATACGTGGGTGTGTGAAATGCGGGTGGGTACTTCGACAACAATATTTATTATTCGTAATGTAGGTATTGGTATTCGTATGTACTAATTTAATGGAATATCTATGCAGGACTATGCAGTAGTATAACAATTTTTGTACCAATTTATGTAGACATAACGTTTTTAGGACTTAAAAACCTACATACACCTAAGACATATGGTGCACTTTTTGACTCTGGGTGGGCTCCCACCAGAAGCTCTTCGGTCAGCCCTGAGTGTTGCTTCTCCATACTCGGCCTGCACTCCACTACGGAGGTCGCTGGCCCGCTTCGCTCGCCACCTCCCCTCTTCGCTACGCTTGGCCTCGCATGGATCGCTCCACTCAGGACCTCCCTTGAGCTTCTGGCTCCCGCATTTTTTAAATACACTCTAGGGGTAGTAGCGACAAGGACTAGGTGATTTAGGCGACGAGTGCCGACTTTCGCACTTAGCCAACTTTTGCAATATTCAATACAGATTGCAGCAGACTGCCGACTTTTGGAAAGTCCTATGCAACTAATCGCTTATCGACTACTATCGCGTAGTGCCGATTTTTGTTATGCTTATGCAATCGGTGGCGTTTTGTAGACTGTTAAATTATGTCGTGTATATTTTCGCAGTTTACCGAATTTATGTACAGTCAAGAAGATTTCACGTAAAAATTGAGGCAGTAAAAAGTATTATAGTTTAGTAATAAAGTTTGAAAAGGTTATAATGCAGTTAAACTTTATTTTAAACATCGCACTTTGCTGAGTCTCATTAAACAAGTATTTACATCGATCTTGTTTGTTAAATAATCATCAGTGATGTTCTTTATACGGTCGTCTCTTAATTTAAACTTGTTTAATTGTTTTTTGGAAATTGTTAAATGCATGTTATTCATTCTAACGTTGTAATCGCAATGAACACTTTCGTCTTTTAGAATTTTTATGATAGGGAAAAGATGTGGTTTATTTGATCCGACGATTTTATTTAATCTGGAATGCCATCCTTCTACGACGTTTGTGGTTCGATGAGGTCTTCCGTAACAGCTCATGATTGCCACAGTATCATATTTCATCCACTGTTTAACGTAGTAGCCAACGAAATCATCCCAGGCAGAGATCTTGTCAGAAGAAATTTCAAAATTAATAGAAAAGAAGCCCTCTGGAATGTGTGCCGGTGGCAAATGTGCTAAAGCTGTATATAGTGTTATTGTTTCTTTCTGTTCTTTGGTATTGTATAAATTTGCTTTCTTTGCGTTTTTACGTAAAGCTTGAGCGTAATGGAAAAAACATCCGTGTACCGTTACATGGAAATACTTTTTGAAAGGCATTCATTGATGCCATTTCAAAATCACTGTGAAAATGTAAAGGGTTCATTTGCGGCAAATGCTGACGAAGTAGCATAAATAATCTCTCATATGTTGGTTCTTGTTTGTTAGGTAACAGCGCGAATACCAAGGGAAGATAATCGGGTTACCACTGACTTCCCCATGAAGTGAGTAGATTTGCACGAACGGTTTTGGGGCCACTTTAAATGTCCCGTCAGCATAGTAATCAGACACTCTGTGTATCTCTTTGGCTTCAGTGCTACAGAAAATAACAATTTTGTCAGTAGAACCGTCTTCTATTAATAAAAAGTTTTCTGTTAATTTTCGTGGCTGCACAACTATCTCTAAGGTCTTGAAAATAGTAGCGTGTACTTCTAAATGCTTTTTCCTTGCTCTATACAAAGTATATTTTACTGAATTAAAAGTTGGAATTACTTCGTCATACTCTGTAGCTTTACGGAATTCCTTAACATACTTTTCAAAAACTTGTTGAATCGGGCCGTAGTCATCACATACAGCCTTTTTTATTTCTTCCACGATTTTTGCCACTTTAAAAGCATCAAAATCGGGCAAACAGCTGTGATCAGAATCTCTGGCAACAGTTCCATCTTCTTCCACCCACAGAGCCAGGACATTTTCTATTAGAACATCGCCAAAGCGACGAGCATTTATTCTTTTTCTCAAATGTGTGTCTGTAGCCCATACGCCAAAGCGTCTGTCCACCCTAAGAACATTAATAGTTTTAATGAAATGTATATCAGGCGGATGTCTGCTTGATTGATACTAATAACAATATTAAAACTAATCTCCGAATAACCCACCCCTAACTGCTCCCGGCGCAAAAGTACCCATGACGCTCGCCGCGTTTCTACGTTGAATGGCAATGGGCAACCTTTGCTCCAGGAACGCGCCGGAGCGGGAGTCACTTTCAGCTTAGTCAATTAGTTTTGTATACAAGTTAATAGGTATGTCGGGAGGTTACATTAATACCTTAAAATTAAGAAGTATTTTACATATTTACCAATCTATTCCTGAGAAAACACACATCTTGACTAATTTTCCGTATATCAATGGATACATTCAAGAGAGCAAAGAAGAAGAAAGACACAAGAGAGCAAAAAAATTAATTGACGTAAGTTAATGTATTATCTTTGACATCGCATTAAATAACAAAAAGGATAAACTGATCTATGAAATAAATAAATAATCTCAATGCATTCTCAATAGAAACAATACAAGTGTGCCCATGGAAGTATAAAACTGAAGTAACGCAAAAGCTTGCCCCTTGTATCTCTAACATTTTTAAACTTAATTGTACCACAGTCGGCATCGTGCTCTCAGAAGTAACGAAGTTTATAATGGTAGGCAAAGTACTAAAAAATACGTAAATTTATAATAAGTCGGCAATCAGCAAACAAATACATAGGATTTGTTTAAAGTCGGCAGTCCGCTGCAATGTCTATTGAATATTGCAAAAGTTGGCTAAGTGCGAAAGTCGGCACTCGGCGCCTAAATCGACTAGGTGGAGTCGGGGTGCTCCGAGTCGGATCTGGACCCTATATAACCTGGTTATATATTACGTACCACAACAAATAATTAAAAAATGCCTAAATGCGTCTAAGCAACAGTCGAATTGAATGTAGCACAATAGATTTTTATGATTAAAACACATAACGCCAAAAACCGATTATGCAAAAGTTACATTATGACACTATATGTTATGCTACATTAATTATGACAAAGTAATTTAGGAAAAAAAAATTATGCGATTTAAACGGCACCTTAAAAAAATAGAACAAATAAAAAAATGCTTAAAAACTATTATGCGTCTCATCAATAGTCGAATAAAATATAGTACAATAGATTGTTATGCTTAAAACACATGACGCCAAAAAATGATTATGCGAAAGTTGCATTATGACACTATACATTATGCTACATTCATTATGACAAAGTAAATTAGGAACAAAAAGTTATGCGTTCTAATAGGCTCCCATTGTGACTGTTTGTATATTATCCTTGTAGCCGTGTGTATTATAAAGATATAAACATAAACAAAAATCGTCGACTTGAACGTAATTCTTCAATTAGTTCACTTTGCTAAACTTTTGAAAGTTAGCTCTCAGAATTACGGCGTCTAGGTCTGTCAGCGCAATCACCTTATTTAAGAAACTAAATTACTATGTAAACTACACTACCACTTAATTACTTACATTTAAAAATGTCTGAATTAGCCATAGACCAAACCGTCTACAGTTTAAGTATCCTATAGACAGATGGATTAAGCTCAAACTAGTTGGAAGCTTGCTCAAAATTTTGGCGGCATCAATACGCTGAATACTTAGATGAAGAATAAGTATAATATGTAGACTCTTTGGTTGAATAGTAGGTGATAGGTAAACTTATACAGTCATTTTGAGGGAAACTCCAGAATTTTGGTCATGACATTGACCTAGTGTTAAGTTATTTACCTGCCAAAAAATAAATATTTATAATGGAGTTTACCGCTAAGCGGTAAGTACAAGCTCTTTTCTTCTCCAGTTCAATGGGCAATTTGTTAAACTCAAGATTTTGGCGCAATTTCACTTTTCTTATCCTCGGGATGTTTAAACATCGATTAGGTTTAATTGTTTATTAATTAATTGGCAGTCTTAGGAACTGCCGATAGAAGTAAAAACTTGTAACTCAGAATTTGATAGCTTAATTTGGAAACTACGCGGGTGAAACCGGAGGATTGTGTCCAGGAGCAGAAAAGCTAGAAATGTGTTAGCATTTTTAGATGACCAATGGCCATGGTCCCGGGTTTATCCGAAGGTTTCTTATCATTCCCAATCGTGATGCTACAATTCAATTCACAGCCCACGAAAAATCTGTCTTTGACGCGCCGCAAGAAGTTTTCACTTCAATAAATATTGGTGGACAATTAATTCACACACAACACCATCTGAACCCAAACTAAGCAAAGCTTGTAATATGGCGGCCAGATAGCTGATATAATACCTACGTATATAGTTCTCAATACATACTTATTATACATTGCATTATCCCTACATAAGAATTGGTAATAATAGGTAAAGCTTCCGTAGCAAATCCGTCATCATCATCCACCAACCTATAAGTATTGAGCCAGCGTGGTTAGTCTTTACTCTCTCCCAGCGAGAAAGCCCCGAGTCCCAGCAGTGGGAACACTTAGTGTGCTGTTTATAATGCGCGTTATTCAGTATATCCGAGGCCGTCAATAAGTACCAAGATAAAAGTATATATAAACTATTGTATCTCCAGAGTTTCATTTCAGTGCGCCGACAAACTTGGCGGGAATACACATACAGTGATAATAACACAATTTGTTCGACTTTAAAATTATTAATATCGTTTAGATTTATTCATTGCTGTGATGATGACTTTATTGTGGAAAATATGTGAGTATTTGAAGTGATATTTTTTTAATTCAATAAATAAGTAAATGTCATGAAACAAATTCAATTTTTAACCGACTTCCAAAAAAGAGGAGGTTATCAATTCGGGTGTTTTTTTTTGTATACTAAGGCAAATGTTACGCGATAGCGCTGCCTATTGTGAATTGATCATTATGGTTATTTTTATGGCGCCTTAATATATTTTCTTTTTTTGTGTTTTGTTTCTGTGCGTGTGGGTGGCCAGTTCGATATTTGGATAAAAAAGTACGAGTTTTTAATAAAGTATTTTTACAATGATACTATGGGTAAGAATTTTAATACGAATTTTAACGTTCCAAATTCAAAACATTTTAATCTCTAGGGAATTTTCTCAATATTACTTACCTCTGCATTTTGAAAGGTCACAATCACTTGCTTTGTTTTGACGTTTCATGACATATAATTGGACATTGTCGAGCAGGAGATATGAAAATATATACTTATTAACTAAATAAAAAAAAAAATTACATAGCCCTTTCTTTTAATTGCCTCGCACAAGATATTAAAAGTGGAGTATTCACATCTGAAGTAAAGCACTGTCTTGTGTCATGGGCGGCTTGGATCCCTCGCTTCAACTCAGGACTCTACAACTCTTGACTTGTTGACTTGAGTCCCTCGCTGCGCTCAGGATCCAATATGACGCCCATGACACAAGACAGTGCTTTAATCCCTTAGTGAATAATCTACTATTATCACTTGCAGTGTACTGTGGTTTTAAACCCGTAGTTCAATTTCCGTTATTTTACCGGGATAAAAATAGCTTATGTGCTATTCCAGCTTACATTCTAACAGTGTCCCCCCCCCCCCTCCCGATCCCCCCGATTTTACCCCGATCTGTTCAGTTGTTTCGCCATTGAACAACAAACATCTATACTTTCGCATTTATAAATAATAATGTGATACAGTCTAACTTATTCTGCGGGGATAAAGTACACGCAAAAGACTATCCTTGTTTCAGTCTAAAATAAATAATTATTAGATATACATATTGATAAAAAGTTTTTTTTTCAGGTCCGCTGTTGCCACTGTTTCTAATAAACACAGGCGTTGAATGCAGGAATTGCGAAATCGAAACCCTGGACAAAATTGACGGAGTTTGCACCGGCCAAATAAACTGCGACCGTGATCTTGATTTCGACATTAGGACATGGAATTGCATAAAGCACTACGGCTATCCAACATCTGGACGACGCTACACTCCATATTATAGAAGTAGATATTATGATGACGATTATGGATCTAGTTACCGATCATACAGAGTCCGATCATCCTTTATATATGATGATAAATACAATTTGATAGTTTATATCAAAGAATCTCGTGAAGTCTATTCATTCACCCAACACGAAGAACACACTATTAAACTTATCTTGGAAGGTGGAGATTATCTTACTATGCCCGAGCAAGTTTTGCGAATGGGACATTTAAAAGAATTCACAATTTTTGGTAACGATATCGCACGTGTAAACTTGAACCAATTTGATTCCATTGCTACTTTGGAAAAACTTAACATAACAAACAACAAGATTCGTGTTATTGAAACAGATAAAAGTGAAATGTTTGATAACCAAACAAGTGAAATATTTAATAACCAAACAAGTGAAATCTTTAATAACCAAACAAGTGAAATCATTAATAATGGATCAAAAATAAGTTCTTCTATTCAAGTCATCGATATCAGCCATAATCAAATTAAAGTTTTGCCTAATAGCTTTGTGTCAAGATTTAGTCAATTACACCATTTAAACTTGTCTCATAATATGATCAGCAGCATTGATTCAATTTCATTCGACGGTATTACACAATTACAAACTTTGGACATATCAAACAACAGGCTAATAGAGATAGGACATGCTTTCGGAGGATTGGAAAATTTAACAACACTTTATATTTCTTATAACAAAATCACAAAGCTCTTTGCGTACAATTTTGAAGCATTGATAAATTTAGAGAAGTTAAATGTTAGTAATAATGGTGTTAATTCGATTGAAAATAATGCTTTTCAGGCTCTTACTAATCTCCAAGAAATAGATTTTACATTTAATAATCTTACTAGAATTAGTAATGAAACCTTTACTAATAACGTAAATTTAAGTTCAGTTTTCCTTTCAAGTAATAAAATACATACCATCGAAGAAAATAGTTTCAAAAAGTCGCACATAACAACGTTTAACATACAAGACAACAAACTGGGAGGAGTCCTTGAAAAAAATACATTAGCTGGAATTAATGTTGCGGAACTAGACTTAAGTGGCACAAACCTCACTGCCATTGCCGATTTGGCTTTTAATAATATGTCACTATTGAAAACTCTAAATTTGAGTTCAAACTCATTATCTAACTTATCATACTCTGCGTTTTCATCTTTGATTGCGTTAAATGTCCTAGATTTATCGCAAAATAAACTTACAGAACTTAATTTTGACAGTCGAAGTTTAGAAAATGTAACCGAACTATACCTCCAACACAATAAAATCACTAAAATTCTTAAAAGTGTATTTGAAAATTTTTTGTCATTGGAAAAAATAGATTTGTCATATAACGATTTAAGCGTAATAGAACCAGATTCTTTTTTGCAACTACAATACGTTTCACTATTTGATATAAAAAACACAAATTTTGTTTACTCTCTAGCGACTAAATCTCTACAGGGGATGACGTCGTTGGCAGAAATTAACATGTATCAGACAAAAACTACGGTATTTCAAAATGAATCATTTTTTGGTTTAATTGCTTTGATTGAACTCAATTACACCTTTGGTCAGTTAACAGATATAGGGTACAACGCATTCTTGGGGACTGGATCGTTAGACAAACTTATTCTATCCAATAATCAACTCTTACAATTTCGCGTAAATACTTCAACTATATTGGAGATCCAAGAAATTCATTTAGACAACAATTATATAACCACTATTTCAAATGAAACTTTTTTTAAACTTACTTCATTAAACATTTTAAATTTGGCAAATAATGATATAACAGTTTTGAACCCTAATGCATTTCAGAATTTAAATGCATTGACTAATCTCGATCTTTCTTCTAATGAAAAAATTAAAATTACTGAAAATCCGTTTCAAAATCTTAATGCACTAAATAGTCTCTCGTTAGAAAATGATAAATTGAATATATCTTTTGAGAATTCTAGTTTTTCAGTTGCAGTATTGAACTTAAAATTTTGTGGTATAATTAATGTACACGATTTAAAACTCTCTAACGTGAGAGGACTCAATTATCTTTCTTTAAGTACGAATGATATTGAAAGTATAAATAAAAATTCATTTGAAAATGCTACAACATTAGTAAGCATCGATTTGAGCTTAAATAAAATAGCCTATATCCAACCAGGTTCATTTTTAACCACAAAAGACCTTAGAAGTTTAAATTTGTATGGCAATGGTTTGTCGTACATTCCGTTTGGTGTTTTTGATGGAATCGAATCGTTAAAATATTTAAATTTAACAACTAACGTGTTACACACCTTAGACTTCAAGATTTTACCTCCTATTGAAGAATTGTATGTAGATAATAATGTTTTAACTGATTTAAAATTCGACGATGTCTTAGCTGCTAATTTATCCATATTAAGCATAGGAGGTAATTTAATTTCTTGTAAAACTCTTGCAGAGTTGAAGGCATCTACATATTCTTATCAATTTAAAAAAATTGTAACAGCAGAAACATTAAACTATCATTCTGAAAACGTGAATGGTGTATCCTGTCAAACAGCAGGTTCCGTTAGAAGTACTACAAATAATGTCAACGTTGGTAATAATTCCGATATCAGCGCCCTTATTCCAATATTACAAGATGTTTCAGCAAAATTGAGTCAATCACTAAATACTGCACGGAGAGATGATGCCACCAGTGACGATTTAAATATCAAAGGACAAAATATCATCAAATTATTGCAGTATATGATAGAATCTAGTAATGAAACTAAAGCGACAAACAGTAAATATCTTGATCAACTCACAAAAGTTAACAAAGAAGCCAATCTACTACTCGAAAAAATTAACAATCAGACAATACGCGAAAAGGAGACTTTGGAAAATGAAATAAAAAGTTCAATATCCAAATCTACTTTCAAATTTCCTCAAGAAAATAATTCAAGTGATTTGAAAACTGTACTTAATTTCATAGCTGTTTGTCTAGCCGTTTTGTTATTGATTTACGTAGGTAATATAATATTTCAACAAATAATAGCCCCAAAATGTCATCGGAAAACACATTCTTGTAATAGTTTCACAAATTTAAAAGAAAATGTTGAAATGGAGCTTTAAAATGAATTTTAATTTTGATGAGCATAATAGGTACGAGACTTAGATAATCATCTTATAACACCTATTCATCATAATCATCATAAGACTTTTATCATCCACTAATGGACATAAGCCCAATTTACGCCAATGAGCTCGACAATTATTCAGTTTTTTTTTCTGCCAGTTGTGCTCAGATTTATTCTAGGTTGGGGTATGCAAAATTAACTATTAATTATATATTAATTAATTGCCTTAACTTTATTATGCACTGGCTGTGTCCCGGTCCTGTCAATTTCCTGCGATAAGAAGCCTGTGTGTTATTCCAGACTGTTATTTAACTGTGTTCCAAACTGAATTATAATTGAATCGACGCGCTTGAGCAACAAACATGTAAACATTCAAAATTTTGCATGTATAATTTTATATCTTTAGTAGGATTAAAACGTTTTTTATTTCCTTGTTCTGTAATTGGATGTGTATTTTTGCACATTGCCGTCAATGTTTTTTGAAATTGTGTTCAGAACTGTTATTGTTTAAATATCACAGTTAATCTCTGTGTACATCATATCTAAGTTATTAATGTGGTTATCAATACTCATCGAAAAACATGTATTACTACATAAATTTCTGTTTTGTGAATTTTGTATGCTTTTTTCTTTAACAGATTTCAAAAAAAGAAGGAGGTTCTCAATTCGATTGTATGTTTTTCATGTATGTTTCGCGATAGCACCGCCAGTAGGCTACAATAAAAAAACTCATTAGTCCGTCAGCACTGTAGCGTGCTTAGAAGTTTCGCGTGACGTCTCTTGTGGATACGATTTTTACCCACATGTGACGTCACAACCCCTCCACTCTGGAAGCTTGATGATCTAGGTCGGGTTTGAAAAATTTGATAAAACAAAAAATGTCTCATATTTTTCCATGATCTAGCTGACGGACTAGTTAGAATATGACTATGGGTATTTGACTCAGTCCAATACCCTATCGTAAATCGATTTTGATGCTTATTTTTTATTTGGTAGACAATAGACATAGTTCAGAGATACAATACAAAATTTAACGAAATCGGTGAGGCGGTTTTCGAAATATGAACAAAAAACTTTCAAATTGCTTTGTATTTAGACGATACCTCTACATATAAGTGATTGATTGTTATGAAATTTGATCGAGTGCCCAAATTTAATTTCAAATTGAAGTCGGTTTTGTTTTTCAGAGAAAATGAATTATTGATCAGTCACCTGATTTTGCACTGAAAACACCAAGATTTAATTATTTGCCAAAATCGGATTTATAATTTTAAATGGCCCAATTCAAACTATTTCAACACATTTCTTCCGAAAAATCACCCAAATTCGACACCTTTTTGTGTGGGCTAAATGCCACGCACACTACCCAAATTCGATCCCCTGATGTCAGTTGCGGTTCTAGCGTTGAATTTCTGTTTTTTGATGAATTATACATTTAAATATAATATAATATACCTATGTATGTATATTTCTAGCGATGAAATTTAACTTAAAAAAATGAAGTTTTCTTTGGGCAGAGCCTTTATTAACAAAACTAAATTACAATGAGAACTACCTACACTACGCTACATACCTAACTAACTACTTACACTAAGCACTATTTAACTTAAATATGGAAAATGTATATTTTGAAATAGTGCAAATTGAGCTGATTAATATTCGTAACACTAAACTAGCAAATAATTACAGCTTAGTGATTTCAATACAAAATCAGGTGTGACTAAAAACGATAATAGGGTTTCTGTTAAAAAAAACCGTTAATAAACTAGACAATTGTGCTTAAGCAGGTAATAATACGAGTAAAAGCTTTTCGCTGTGTAAATACCTACGTTCTTTTTATTTAATAACTGATTAAACACTTTAATTTTCAAATTTACTTAAAAATATAAGATGTAAATAGGTAGATGTTTTCAAAACAACATAATTATTTGTAACACAGTTCATTTGCACTTCAAGTTTTATAAATATATTGTAAGATATTTTTAAGGTACCCATGGTAGTTGGTATCATCTGGTCAGTCATCTGGACTTTCAATACCTTCCTGTTTTCATGTATTGTGTGAAATGTAATATGTATTTGGCTTTTGTAAGTTATGTTATTCCGTGATATTTAACGTGATTATAAGGTGGTACAGCATAAGCAGCCTACAAAATGCTCTCTCTGCTGGGACTCGGGACCTTCTCTCCCATGGAGAGAGTCAATCTATCACACTAACCCAGTGAGGCTTGTGGATGATACATGAAATCGAAAGATTCCTCACGATGTTTTCCTTCACCGTTTTAAGTTAGCGGCGTTACATGCCTTCGAAAAGACAGCGGTGCGGGTGGGATTTAAACCTGAGGGCTCCAGATCGGCAGTCGCATCACATGGTGTGTATCATAATGGTGGTTCGTACCTACAAGTCGCCGAAATTGCCATGTTCTGAAATTTCACAAGCGTATCGATATTTCCAATATTTAAATATTCCAATATTTGATAAACCAAGCGAAAATTGGTCTATCAAATATTGGAATTGGCTTCACCATTTATAACCACAATAAATATACCGGATGTAATTACTATTATTGTATTAGTAGAGTTAAATAAAAATAACCTTTTTATTATTTATAGCTTATTATAATGTTTTTGTCCTGTGAGTCGTAAGTGTCGTATTAATAGTATTAAATACGTATGAGTTTTCATTAAAAACTTATACATTTTTAATACCTACTACTTATAACGACACCATACTAGACACAACTTATAATAATCATCAAAATAATAAACATTATTCGTTGTGTATGATGCTGTAAATTAATTATTTATTATGAATAAGTTCGTGCAGTAAATAATATTTTCTAATGATAAAATATTTTATTTAATTAATAAATATTAATTTTACAATAACTTTCGTAAGTTGCCATGTAAGTATGCCTAATAGGTACTCATTAACCGACGTGTTCTATTTACTCAAGAATTCCAAACTAGCAAGATAATCTACTAGCGAGTTACCAAAAAAAATTTTATTCTGGGAGTGTCGATAGAACTGAAATACAATATAACAATAATAATGACCATCTGACCCCAAACTAAGCAAAGCTTGTAATATACCGGCCAAAATTGCTGATATAATAGGTACTAACTTATACACCGTATTTTTTTTGTATATACCAAATTTTTTACAGCGTTATACGCTGTTAAAATTTTGCTATTGCCGTTACTGAACACAACAAGGTCAAAAACAACCAAAAATCTGATGAAAAAATAATTCACGGAAATTATCCAATTTATGGTCACTGACACGCTATGAGTTTAGTAGTATTTGTATCGTGTCGTAGTATTTACATGTTATTCATGGTCAAGGCCACGAGTCACGACTACCCAGCCGCGACACCCGCCTACCCTCAAGTTACATAAAAAACAAAATAAATGTAATAGTCACTTGTATTTCTTCAGTTAAGTGTCGATCGTGGCCAAGGCCAATTGACGATACTGTGTGTGGTAGAAATACTAGTGAAATATTACAGGTGTAGTGATATTTTTTTTGGAAGTGAAATAAAAAAACACCATGTTTAACCTTTTAGTACCGACGTGCATATTTTGTAACGTTAATGCCGACGTGAGGCCTGAGAGACCACGTATTTAATGTTAGTTTTTAAAGAATAATTTGTTAATTTGTTAGAAAAGTTATGATTTAAACATCTGACTCTGTGTTATGATAAAATATTAAAGGTTTTAAGCAAAATTATGTATACAAATATGATCAATTTTCTTCAAATTTTAATTTTAAGAAGTTATTCATATTTGACTCAAATTTTGGGTACAAAATTAGAGAACTGTAAACATGATACGGACCCTATACTGATAATTATGATAGCGAAAAAACTCAGCCTCAATACCAGGACGAGGCATCATCATCAGCATCATCAGCATGAATGAATGTGCAGTTAAATTGTGGACAATTTTTTTTTCAAGGTTTATGTTCCTACATTTTTTTTCTGATATTAAGTCTCATGTAAAGAAAAATATTTTTTGTTGTTTTAAAAAAAAAAATTTAAAAATATACTCCGTAATAAAATTTCGTCAACTTCAGATACACAGAAATCCGTAAGCCAGTTTGAATCACTTCCGCAAAATTTGAATCAGATTTATTTATACATGTTTGAAATCTCTTTGACTGTTATAGAACTATTTCTTTTACTACCTGATGCCCGCGGTATGTTAATTGTGTACAATATATAACAAAAAGATTTACTGAAACTATAAATAAAACAGAAAAGTTACTTTAGTACCGATGTGACCCTTGACAGGCCGCATCGAAAATTAAAATCGAAATTTCTCAATAACAGCGTGTGTAATGAAACCACTTCCTGCTTTAACGTCAACGTGTGCACTATCCTTGCAGCTAATTAAAAGTGGGGATCGATATTTTGTGGAGAAATGGGTAAACTAGCAAGTCAAGTGCCGGCCGGGGCCTCACAGGCCGCACGTCGGTACTTAAATGTTAATTTGGTGAATCGGACACTGCACAAGTCTTAAAACCAAAGTGAGGTGCCCACTTTGGTTTTAAGACTTGTGCAGTGTCCGATTCACCAAATTAACATTTAAGTACCGACGTGCGGCCTGTGAGGCCCCGGCCGGCACTTGACTTGCTAGTTTACCCATAGGCGTATGTGTTTCCACCATGGTGGTGGAAATAATTTGGAACAAATACTAAATAGCAGTTATTTAGTTTAGTACAAATAGTTTAGTAAATTAGTGTTTGTTGTTAGTAGCTGTTCACAACTTTATGCGTATTTATGCCAAAAACACGTTGTTATTTCTTAACCCTATCTAGAGTGTAAATATTAAACTAACTAAATTGAATGTAATTATCCAGGCCGATCCAGGCCCATGAAATTTTAAAAAGTAGGTAGTTTCAGGCGCGCGTGGCCATCGTAAGTACCGGCCACAGGTAGGCCAGAACAGTGTGAGAGAGATGCAAATAACTGTGCAAAAGAGAATACTACTACGTCGTTTTTCATTGATTATGACGTCGCGTCGTAGTGTTTTATTTACGAACATGACCAAATGACCATACTTTTAGGTACGATTTTTGTAAATTTCAGCTGGTCACAGATTCTTTTATATTGAGTTTAAGAGTAAACTTATTGCACAGTTTCAATGTGCTATGTCGTCTTCATCGCCTGTTAAAATATTACTAATTAAAAAAAAACGGTGTATAGTTTTAAATACCTACTAATTACCTACACATAGAAACACCCAGACAATATTATACATATGTGTACGTATAATATACACTGTTAGGTGCCGTTACTGTCTCCGTCGCTATATAGTTCAATTGTTTTTTCATCCCACCACCTCGGAAATACTAATTTTACTCTTCGATATCTGAGCGCAAAAGTCGTTTTTATCCTAGTCTAGAAAGTAAAATAAACTTGAATTTTGTTAAACCGATTTACCTATATCTCTATAGTGCCGAATTTATCATAAATAGTAGATATGGGAGCAACATAATATTTTTACGACAAGGGTGCTTTTTTGAATCCAGAGCGAAGTGAGCGATTTTAGAGTAGAATTTCGAGCATAGCGAGGGATTCAAGTACTAACGTAGTCGCCCGAGCCATAAATATATTTTTCATCCCCCCAGCTCGGAAAGAGTACTTTTGCTCCTCGATATCGCGCCCTCCGGTTTCACACGCGTAATTTCCAAAGTAAGCAATCAAATTTATGTTGAGTTCGGCAGTGCCTATCACTGTCATAGCTGGGCACCGTTAATCAAATAGTTAACTTCGTTAATCGTTAATCCGTTACAAAAAAAGTTAACTTCGTTAAACGTTAAAGCGTTACATTTGGTATGAATTAACGGAAGTTAACGTCAATCGTTAATCCGTTAATATGCGTATTGGATTTTTACATCGTTGCGTTAGTAACCTAAACCAACAGATTTTATAAGTATAAAACCTGTTGGTTTAGGTTCTGGAAGTTAACAGGTTAGGAGAAAACAAATACTTGTAGAGTTTAATTTTATTATTGAAGTGAAAACTTCTTTAGGCGCGCCGAGACAGATTTTTCGTGGTCTGTGAATTGAATTCTATCGTCACGCTCGGGTATAATAAGAAATCTTCGAGTAAACACGGAACCATGGCTATTGGCCATCTAGAAATGCGTCAGCCAATGGGAAATGCTGAAAGGGCGTGGCCTGACCATCATGACATGGCCATCTAGAAATGCATCAGCCAATAGGAAAGGCTGCTAGCCATCTAGGCCATGCCATGATGACCAGGCCACGCCCTCCGGTTACACCCGTGTAGTTTCCAAGGTAAGCTATCACATTCTGAGTTATAAGTTTTCACTTCTATCGGCAGTTTCTATGACTGCCAATTTTTTTTATTTAATTTAATTTAATGTGTAATTTAATCGCCAGGCATAATGCGCATAGGTATCTATTTCCCCTCATGAACATTAACATGTCGAAGTTCTCGTCTGAAAGCGAGGCTCGCTTTGGTGTTAAAATGTCTTTACCCGTGGATAGCAGCAGACGTTCAACTGCAGCGTTTGAGGGCTGTTTTCCAAATTTCAACCCAATCCTTTCCCGTTCCCAGACGTTCTGACGTGATGAAACAACAAACATTACAACATCCAAAAATTGCCATTTATAATATTAGTAAGATGTTAAACACTGGAATTTTCATTGTATACCTCCATTTCTTCATCCTTATAATATATTGATTTGTTCATTTTATTTAACTTTTCTTTGGTTAGTTGAAATTAACTACCACCGATTTTATTAAAAGAAAGTTACAATACAAATAAACGATCGAACAAGTATGATTGAATTTATCGGGGAGTTCCCCACTAGCTATGGATTACTATAATCTACTTGGTTTACTAGGGATGTGTGAAACATTCAACTAAATTGTAAACGTCAGTCAAATTCGAGTATGTCTATTTGTCTATGCTCAAATTTTCAGCTAAAAAGAACTCGAGATTATCAGAAATATGACTTATGATAACAAAATTATATTTGTTTTCATATAAGGTCAACCGATCATGCTACAGGCTAAAATGACGCCTCAATCCTTCCAAAATTGCAAGAACCCGCCACAATGGTCACACTGCGCCCAGCACTTTTCGTTTCATACTTGTGTGAACCTGTTTTTTGCGCCGCGCCGAGGTGCCGTGCGGTAAATAGTAGGCATTGGATTAACGATTAACGGACTTCTGCATAATTAACGGAAGTTAACATGTCCGTTATCATTTTTAAAAGTTAACTTAAAAGTTAATCCGTTAATCAGTTAATTAACGATTAACGGATTAACGAGTTAATGCCTAGCTATGATCACTGTCAATAATTTTTTCATGAATTCTGAATAGTACGTTTATTTATTTCTTTTAAAATGTACCATGATGCAAAGGAGACGGCCCATTTTCCATGGGCATTTGCCCCACAAAAAAAGTGCAAGAGACTTGACCAAAATTAGATCATTGTATAGGATTTTTAATATATATTGAGGAACCGTTTATGTTTTTATCCTGCATAGCGGGGTTTAAAAGATATCAACTAAAACATTGAAAAAAAATAACGCTGCAAGTAGGTAATCTAGAACGTGATTATGTACTTGCTACTAAAAGAAGGTAGTAAATTCATTTATACTACACCTGCTCGGAAAGTACCTTGATACTTTATCAAATTTACGGTAGAAAGTACGTCATTGCATATCGAACAAATATGCGGCGAGAAAACGCATCTGAGCGGGAGAGAAAAGTGTATGAAAATCCATTTCTTACGTGGTTATTCTTTTGTTAATTTTGGGTAAGACTATGCGCTGGTAACCTAAATATCAAAAGCCAAAAAGTTTTTACAGTGAGTTTTTATCTCCAAGTTCGCAAAATGACACTGGCCACTAGCTGTGTGTTGGATGGTGTCAAACAATTTGAAAAAAGAACATGTGAAAATTGCAGACGCCATTTTCAATTTGTGTGTTGTTTGAGGATTCAGTTTTCGTAGTAAAGTAAAATAAAACTATCAAAATGATAAGGTGATACACTCGTAGGTGTAGTATAAAGCACTATGTATCACTCGAGAGAAAGTGCGATTCCCGATCTCGGGTGTTTTAAAGCCCTCCCCTACGGCTCGGGCTTCAAACGACACCCTCGACGGTAATCGGTCACTTTCTCCTCTCGGTGAATAATGTACTATACTTAGCGACGTACTGTGCTCAGAATAATGTCGACTCAACAAAGAGAAGGACCGGAGATTCGGCCAAACCACAAAAAAATTACATAACCTTTGGAAAAATAAAGAAATTCCATGTGTTGTATGAGTTTCGGACGAATTTTTACTGTACGCAAAGTTCAACTAAACTTAAATAACTCACCATGGCTGACTTTGACTACTTACTCTGTACACATAGGTACAAATGTAAGGAGTGTTCACCGTAGTATTCATTTACTGGGTACTGACCCGAAGACAAACCACGAAGGCTTATTTAAATTCACATAAACTTCGCTAGCGTGTTTTAACGCCGTACAACGCCATCTAGTTTGGTTTTATGGAACTACAGTACCTTAATACAAAATTACTTATACATAGTCATTAAGGTACTTTTTAATCACCAATTTGCAATCCCCGCTTGGCAGGTTAGTATTGAATGTACAGTTTGAATTATTTAAATCTATGTTATTTTATTTAAATAACTTGTTTAGGTCTCCGGGGCTAATTAAGTACCTAAACTTGAAACGACTTGGGGCAGAAATGAGCCGTCTCCTTTAGCGCTACTATAATTTAATGCATTTGGGCGGACGCTTTTTCATGTACACAAATGAAACTCCTTACCTCAATCGGTCAACTCTCCGTATTTTCACGTCGTATTGTTATTGTTTAAACCATGGCTAAATAAAGTTAAAGTTTAAAACTTAGGTTAACAACAGTAAAATTGAATACAAGTGAAAAACCAAAATACCATAATAATAAGTGATTCTAGCGACCAAGAAGTTTATTTGACGACAACAGAATTGACTGAAACTGAAAATGCGCAAAGCGTTTAGTAATTTCCTCGCTAAGGTAAGGGATGAAAAATTACGTGTTGCACTCGAGTGCAAAGATTTTTCACCTTGTGCTCTTTTGATTCCCTTGCTACGCTCAGGATTCTAATTTTTGAATCCCTCGCTACGCTCGTGATTCAACTTTAGAATCCTTCGCTTGCTCGGTCATCAAAATTGAGCATGCGGTTAAAAAGCCACTTTGCACTCTTGTACAACAAATAACTATTGCCCACTAATGATATGCTCTACTTTTCATCATCCACTATGAGAAAATTAAAGGCGCCCCATATTTTATAGTAATATTATAATTGAATAAAACAAAATAACAACTGAACTGACATTAACAGTATCTATTAATAAAACAAAACTAAAAACTTACATTTCATTTGAGACATTTTCACAATTATGAAAATTCTTGGTGCATCTTGCATTTTTCTACATTCAGTAAAATTACCATAGGCTGTCATATATTTTTCCCGGGATTTTGCAGGTATTATACATATACATATATAATTTTATGCTTTCACTGTCTCTTGAAGAACTAATTGGTCAAAACAAAATTAACAAAACCATGAATTTCTAACAATTCGAGAAAATTTATGAAAAGGCGGTTAGTTAGTTCGCGCTTTTAAATTTGTTTTTTTTTATTCATCTGGCGGCGCAACTATGGGCCGTCGTACCAGCCCGTCTTTATTCAAACAATATTTACGTTCGATTTTTTTGGCGCCGAACACTAAGATGTTCCAAATTCAAAAAGTGCGTGAAAATAGTTATTTGTTGTACAAGAGTGCAAAGTGACTTGTTAACCGCGTGCTCAATTTTGATGACCGAGCAAGCGAAGGATTCTAAAGTTGAATCACGAGCGTAGCGAGGGATTCAAAAATTAGAATCCTGAGCGTAGCAAGGGAATCAAAAGGGCACAAGGTGAAAAATCTTTGCACTCGAATGTAACACGTAATTTTTCATCCCCCCTAGCGAGGACATTACTAAACGCTTTGCGCATTTTCAGTTTCAGTCGATTCTGTTGGCATTAAATAAACTTCTTGGTCGCTAGAATCACTTATTATTATGGTATTTCGGTTTTTCACTTGTATTCAATTTTATCAGTTTTAAACTTAAGTTTATTTAGCCATGGTTTTAACAATAACAATATGACGTGAAAATATGGAGAGTTGACCGATTGAGGTAAGGAGTTTCATGTGTACATGAAAAAGTGTCCGCCCAAATGCATTAAATTATAGTAGCGCTAAATTTGCATCAGGGTACATTTTAAAGGAAATTAATAAACGTACTATACAGAATTCATGAAAGAAAAATATTGGCAGTCATAGGCACTGCCGATAGAAGTGGTAACTTATAACTCAGAATTTGATTTTTACTTTGGAAACTACGCGTGTGAAACCGGAGGGCGTGGCTATGAGCATGGCCATCTAGAAATGCTGACACATTTTTAAATGGCCAATGGGAAAGGCTGAGGCAATTCTAGATGGCCATTGGCTATGGTCCCGAGTTTACCCGATGATTTCTTATCATTCCCGAGCGTAACGCTAGAATTAAATTGACAGCCCACGAAAAATCTGTCTTTGGCGCGCCAAAAGAAGTTTTGACTTCAAAATATATTGTACCTACATGTTTTCTTAAAATAGTAATTATTTATTTGATGTTATATTTACTACATTATTTTGTACTGCACAAGTAGTTGAAATTATCTATTAGTTACTATTTTAGTAGTCAATAATATTTAATTATTTAACTCGGCAACTCTGCATACTTCAATTCGATTACAATTGATTCATTCATAGCATTTCAAAATGAAATTTGAAATAACATTCTTTACCTCTATCCTCCATACGTGAAAAGAAAGTTGCGAGAAAGCATTTAAAAAAAAGTACACCAAAGAGGTTTCGAGTATGAGTTTTTAACAAATTAAAAATAAATGTATGATGAATTCGGCACCAAGGAGGTAGAAATAAATAGGTTAATTTATGTTTTGAATTCAAAACCTCAGTAGACACGATGTTCTAAATTCAAATTTACTTTAACCTCTAGAGGGTAAAAACGACTTTTGCGCCCTGATATCGAGGAGCAAAAGTACTCTTTCCGAGCTGGTGGGATGAAAAGATATTTGCGGTGCACTTTTCAATAAGTAACAAAAATATATTTGAGTAGTTAATAACACAAGGCATCACATTTGTTCAAAATGTGAAAACCAAATTTAAACTTAAATATGTAATATGTATATTGTTTCCTGATTTTCCGCCAATTTTATTTTATTACACCAAAGTTACGTTATCTGTTACAGTTTTGTAAACTCATTGAAAAACAAAACTACATTTCCTTAAAAATAGTGATAAAATACAAACAAATCATAAACATGAGAAGTCTACTAAATGAAATGATTCCTCACAACAAAAAAATAAAATTTGGTTCGCCATCTATTATTCTTTCTGAAGATTAAAAACCATATTCAATACATATCTGTGCAACAGATTTTTAATAAAATAAATAAATCTAAAAACAAAACAAAATAGGGGTTTGCCGTATATAAATTAGACCTTCATCACGATCAGATAAGGAAAATTCGGAACACGCTTGGAGTGAAGCCCCGTTAGGCGTAAACCATATACTTACATATATTTGTCCAATATTCGTCCAACTACTAAGTAGCTTCTGAATTGATGAACTGTATTTTTTTGTTATTCACACTGAGTATTATAAGTAAGAATATTATTTCTAACTTTTTAGTTTGATTTTCTATAAAACCTTGCTACAAACTGCTCAAAATTTCTATGGGACCAAATAAATGAAAGCTATTCTGAATCAAACTAAAAAAGAGAGAAAAAACAATGTCCCTCGTCCGTCGTGAATCCACTCGTCCTGTTTGAGCTCCGTTAATACCTAAATAATTCCTAATGTCAGACGTTGCATGATTTTAATTTCTATCACATGTTCACAATACATGTTACTACAAACATTTAGTGAGCTGCCTAAGTTTCCACACACGTTGAGTAGTAGGTACGCATTTAAGCAGCACACATGATGAGAGGACCTCAATAAGTACCTACTTACTTACCACGATAAGCGTGTTGTATTCATAATTGTATGTATAAAATATTTCATCCCCAGAGTTTCATTTCAGTACGCCTACAAACTTGGCGGAATCACACGTACAGTGATAATAGTAAAATGCTTTGAGTTTATTTAATGACTTAAAAAATTGATATCACTTAAATATATTCATTAGGAGTGATTCCTACTATGATGATGACTTCAATATTATGGAAAATATGTGAGTATCTTATGTTTAATTTTTTTCAACACACTTGCTCATAAAGTGACTCTTAATGTCACCGCAATTAGGCACATTATTATGATACCAGACCTGTAAGAAAACTGTGACTTTTTCATTGATATTATTCACAAGTGACTTTAGAGTTCTGGTTTAGAGTTAGAGCTTTTTTTTTAGTTTTTTTTTACTTTCGACGCTAAGGTATTGGGTATCGATGGGCTAAGGTTAGGTATTTACACTAAGCACATTTGGATGATCCACAGACCAATGGGGGTCTAAAGATAACCAAGATGTTGAACCGCACTATCAGTCTGAGGCGTGCTCATCATGCTGGTGGAAATACCACGCTGAATGGAAAAGCTTATCCAGTGGGCTAAATAATTATCTTATTATTCCCAATCTTATTGGTTTACAAAACAAATAAATTTAATCACAAAATTGCTGATGATATTAATAGGTAACAACTATTTGATAAGAATCTCAAGCGTTGAAATAGTACATACGAGTTTAAAATGTGTCCAGGAAAATGTTGTGATATATGACGAAGCACATACAAGGAGCTCTCCCTGTGAAATAATAAAATAAATAGCTACCAAACTTATTTGTGAATGTGTTTCTTTTTCAGCTGCGCTGTTGCCACTAGTTCTTATAAATACAAGTGTTGACTGCAGTAACTGCTATATTGATGATCTAGAAAAAATTGACGGAATTTGCACTGGCAAAATAACCTGCGAACGTGACCTTGATTTTGACGTGAAGAGGTGGTACTGCATAAAACACTACAGTTATGCAT
This sequence comes from Ectropis crepuscularia, assembly GCA_963693475.1. Lineage (NCBI taxonomy): Eukaryota > Metazoa > Arthropoda > Insecta > Lepidoptera > Geometridae > Ectropis > Ectropis crepuscularia. The sequence goes on from OY856342.1 coordinate 25,903,772, forward strand.
CATCTGGATCCGGATACCCATATTATAGAAGTAGCGATTATGGATTTGATTACCAACCCTATGGAAACGGACCATCTATCACATATAATAATAATTATAATTTGATAATACATATCAAAAATCATGATAAAGACGATTCATTACTTAAATTTGAAGCAAACACTATTAAACTTATCTTAGAAGGCGGAGATTATCTTACTATGCCCGAGGAAGTTTTGCAAATGAGGCATTTGAAAGAATTCACCATTTCCGGAAACAATATTGCCAAAGTAAATTTGAGTAAATTTGATTCTATTAGTACTTTGGACACACTTAATTTAACAAATAACAAGATTCGTTTTATTGAAACACACCATAAAAGCGAAATTATTAATAATGGGTCAAAAGTAAGCTCTATTCAAGCCATCGACATCAGCCATAATCACGAGGAAGTTCTGCATCATAGCTTTGTATCAAGGTTTAGTAACTTGCATCATTTAAATTTGTCTCATAATATGATCAGCAGCATTGATTCACTTTCATTCGAAGGTATTAAACAATTATTACAAACTTTGGACATATCAAACAACAGGATAATAGAGATTGGACATACTTTGGAAGGGTTGGCAAATTTAAAAGAACTTTTTATATCTTATAACAAAATCACAAAGCTCTATGCATCCAATTTTAAAGCATTAATAAAATTAGAAAAGTTAGATGTCAGTAGTAATGGTATTCATTCGATTGAAAATAACGCTTTTCAAGCTCTTACTAATCTGCGTGAAGTGGATTTTAGGTTTAATAATCTTATTAGAATTGATAATGAAACTTTTTCCTATAACGTTAACTTAAGTTCACTTTTACTTTCAAGTAATAAGATACACAACATAGAAGAAAACAGTTTCAAAAACACGCACATAACAACTTTTCGTATACAAAACAACAAACTGGAAGGAGTACTTGAAAAAAATACATTTGCTGGAGTTAATGTTCTGGATATAGACTTAAGTGGAGGAAATCTCACTGTTATCGATAACATGGCTTTTATTAATATGCCAATATTAAAAACTCTAAATTTGACTTCAAACTCATTGTGTAATATATCACACTCTGCGTTTTTATCTTTGGTGACATTAAATGTACTTGATTTATCACACAATAAACTCACAGAACTTAATTTTGACAGCCAAAGTTTACAAAATGTGACCGAGCTATATGTTCAACACAATAAAATAGTTAAAATTATTAAAAATGTGTTTGAAAATTTTGTGTCATTGGAAAAAATAGATTTGTCATTTAATGATTTAAGCGAAATAGAAGCTGGTTCTTTTTTCCAACTACAATATGTTTCACTATTTGATATCAAAAACACAAATTTTGTTTACTCTCTAGCAACTAAGTCACTACAGGGGATGACGTCGTTGTCAGAAATTAACATGTATCAGACAAAAACCGCGGTATTTCGAAATGAATCATTTTTTGGTTTGATTGCTTTGATTGATCTAAATTACACCTTTGGTCAATTGACGGATATAGAGTATAACGCATTCCTGGGGGCTGGATCATTAGACAAACTCATTCTATCTAATAACCAATTGTTACAATTTCGTGTAAATACTTCAACTATATTGGAGATTCAGGAAATTTATTTAGATAATAATTCCATAATGACTATTTCTAACGAAACTTTTTTCAATCTTACTACATTAAACATTTTAAATTTGGCGAATAATGATATTACTGTTCTGAACCCAGATGCATTTCAAAATTTAAACTCATTGACTGATCTCGACCTTTCTTCAAATAAAAAAATTAAAATTACTGAAAATCTGTTTCAAAATCTCAAAGAACTATACAGCCTATCCTTAGAAAACGATACATTGAATATATCTTTTGAGAGGTCTAGTCTTACAGCCGCGGTTTTGAACTTAAAATGTTGTGGTATAATTGATGTACATGATTTAAAACTGTTTAATGTACAATATATTTTTTATCTTTATTTAAGTAAGAATTATATCTTGACTATAAATAAAAAATCATTTGAAAATGCTACTAGATTATCGAGTCTTGATTTGAGTTTAAATAAAATAGCCTATATCCAACCAGGTTCATTTTTGACTACAAAAAACCTTAGAAGCTTAAATTTATATGGCAATGATTTGTCATACATTCCGTTTGGAGTTTTTGATGGAATCAAATCGTTAAAAAAATTAAACTTAATATCTAACGTGTTACACACTTTAGATTTCAAAATGTTACCACCTGTTGAAGAATTGTATATAGATAATAATGTTTTGACTGATCTGAAGTACGAAGATGTATTAGCTGCAAATTTATCGAAATTAAGCGTAGGAGGTAATTTCATTTCGTGTAAAATCCTTACTGACTTGAGATCATATTCTGATCAATTTAAGCAAATTGTAACTGCAAAAACATTAGACTATCATTCTGAAAACGTGAATGGTGTATCGTGTCAAACAGTAGGTTCCGTTAGAAATAATACGAATAATGTCAAAGTTCGTAATAATTCCGATATCAGCGCTCTTATTTTAATATTAAAAGATGTTTCAGCAAAATTGAGTCAATCACTGAATACCGTACGTGGGGATGGTGTTACAAGAAATGATTTAAACGCCAAAGGACAAAATATCATTCAATTATTAAGGTTCGCAATTGAATCTAAAAGTGAAACTAAAGCGACAAACAGTGATTATCTTGGTCAACTCAGAATGATGAACAAAGAAGCCAATCTACTGCTTGAAAAAATTAATAACCAGACAATACACGAGAATAAGATTCTGGAAAAAGAAATAAAACGTACACTTACTAATACTTTTAAACCTACTTCTGGTTATTTGAAAACTGTACTATATTTCATAGCAGTTTGTATAGCTGTTATGTTATTCGTTTACGCAGGTGACATTATATATCAACAAATAATAGCAAAAAAATGTAATGGTAAAACATATACATACATGTAATAGTGTTGCTAATTTGAAACAAAATATTGAAATAGAGGTTTGAAATGGATTTTAATTTTAATTATCCAAGAATTCCGAATCTTAGTCATCATGCAATGTAAAATAAAGTAAATTAATTTATTACCAATAACCACATACAAGAATCTTATAAAATAAACACATGAAACAAAATTAGAGTACATTTAAATACATATTACAAAGATTCTCCCAGTCTTGACCAATGCCCCCACACTAGGTACTGTGGCCCGTGTTGTGGTGACCTGTGTAAGATTTATGCAAAACACTAGTATTACCGCTGGTAGTAGATAAACCGTAGTAGATAAACTAAAAATATAAGTGGAAAAATTAACTCTCAAAGCAACAAAATTCAGAATTAAAGGAACAATATGCCAATAATGCCTGTTTATCATCATCTTTTATGATTATAAGTTTTTTATCGTCATATACTGGACATAATTATAGTCCAGGAACATTAGTCAAATAAAGGCAAGAATTTCGGAATGAGAGATGGTCTCGGCTATAAAAATTTTAAAACTTATATTTTGGTACTACAAAAAATGTCTCAATGTCCGCGTCTTCAGATATCCGAGATTAATTTATTGAATGTAATAATATTTTTTTTTTGTGGGGAAATACTTTTATGTATTGATAAATGAAATGCATGAAACTTTGATAACAAAGCTTGAAAAAATAGGAATAAGAGGCCCTGCATTACAACTATTAAAGAGCTACTTGTCAAATAGATGTCAATGTACAAGTATACACTTCTACAACCATAAAACGAAAACTATTGAAACAGTTGAATCAGATACCAAATATAATTTACTCGGTGTACCTCAAGGCAGTATTTTAGGTCCATTGCTCTTTATCATTTATGTGAACGATTTGCCACGGATAACAGATCACCTCTGTGTTATGTTTGCAGATGATGCAACCATATACATCCCACAAAGTAACTTAAGCGTAGAAAAATATGAAGAAGAAATAAATACCACACTAAAGAAAATAGCCAAGGAACTAGAATCAATTAATTTAAAACTAAATATCAAAAAGACAAAATTCATTCAGTTCAGTAATTATAAAACAGTGCCCCTTAAACTAAATATAAGCTACGAAAACTTTACAGCTATCGAAGTTAAAAATGCTCAATTCTTAGGCGTCACTTTGGATTCGCACTTAAATTGGAAATACCATGTTTCCCAGGTAAATTAAAAAATTTCTAAGTATTGTTACGCTTTGCAAATACTAAAAAATATTTCTTCAAAAAAAATTGCAACTAATGCCTACTATGGCCATGTTTACCCTTATTTAACATACGGCGTTATATTCTGGGGAAGCTCAGTGAATGCTGAAACCACTTTCAAATTGCAAAAGAAATGTATACGAGCAATTTACAACTTGCATAACACTGATTCTCTCAGAAATGTTTTTAGAGAAAACGATTTATTAACTTTGACTTGTATATTTATATTAGAAATTAGCTTGTTTGTGAAAAATAATCCGACTTACTTTTTTGAAAATAAATCTTCCCGAGTGGAGAGTCTACGACTAAAACACAAGTTTGATATCAAAGTATTACAAGTTAACAATGCAATGTATTATAAAAGTTCACTACACACAGCTATAAAAGTTTTTAACAGTTTACCACTAGAGATTAAATTTATAGAACACGTTCCTTCTTTCAAAAAAACATTGAAAAACTGGCTAATTAAAATGTCCTTCTATAATATTAAAGAATTTTATGGATCATCAAACAATTACTTAAAGAAAAGATATTTAGAATAATGTTAATCTTATAAGTGGCAAGTAATCGCATAGTATAACATTGGGGTATTGTATTTGTATTAAAATAAGTTTTTTGTTCTCTGAATTACTTTACTATGTATAATTTTAATATTGCATGCCCAATACAGGGTAATCTGTTGATACTTTTTTAAATGTAACATCTAGTGTACACAGTTTTAAGCAATAAAAATATTTTGATTTGATTTGATTTGATTTGTATCCTCACCATGCAGGGACATGGTGAGGTATGTCGGGCTCGACACCATGGCGACGACAGTCATGGTGCCCCTACCGACTAAAACCCCCACAGATTTCTCCTGCACGATCAGGGGTCAGGGTCGCGGGGTCGCTTTTCGCATTTCCGTCATCAACCCTGACCCTAAAAAATGTAATATCTCAGTCAATAGCAAATATCTCGTTTCCTGTGGGTTTTATGCCATTTACATATTTAATTAATATACATGAAGCGGATTAAATTCTCTAATAATTTTGTGTAAGCATTTTTTTATATCTTGCAATATTTTCAAGATAGAGGGCAGAACGCGCGCAGTGTTTACTTTTACTTCTTGCCAGTCACTCTACAATTTTAAATTCTCCTGTGTTCTCGTCTTCAACAACCTTTGTCTCAAGTTCTTCCAGGATTTCGGGATCAAAAGTACCGTCTTCATTAGTATCACTCTGATAATGAACTTATTTAGATAAGTTTTGTTAAAGTTTTAGTTAGTTAAAGTTATGTTTAGATTTATTCTGGGTGTAGATTGTGTTTTCATAGAAAAATTACAATTATTGGAACTGATAATTTACTGCAAACAATGTCTAAAGTTTTCTTTTGTTTCTTGTTATTTGAATTAATGCGTCTTTTCGCTTATTGTCACCAGCGATGCGTTTTATGAAAATGTGTTTGAAAGTAAAATTGCTTAAACTTAGATCGTCTATAAATGAATCTGTATATACCTCATATCTAACTATATCTTGCTATGTTTATTAGGAATTAAAACATATCTAAAACTACATCCTGGTTTTATTTCATGTAAACCACTAAATTGTATCAAACCCGCATACAATCATGATTAGGTACATCACGTTGTGACCGATTCAATGATCGCTTCCCGAAGTGTAAATACATAAACACTGATGTGTGCCATTCTCCGATTAGCAGCTTTTTCGTCTACTAATCCGTCGTCTCTCATTTTCCAAAGCAATTTAGGGTATGGAAGGGGTTCGCGGGGAGCGTAGGGGACGTTATTAGAACTCGCCTCCCGCTTCGTCTGTGAACTTTCCTTGGACTGCATGCTTACTAAGGTATCAAGTAATTACTTTTACGTGCACATAGTAGTTCATTTATTTTCATTTTAGACCATTTCAAGCAATATTTGGTTTTATCTGATTGTGAACAAACGTTTTATTGAACACTTCTAAAGTTTTGAGAATACCGGCGGAGATTTATAGCTTTTTAAAAATGTTTACATACTACTATTTTATATTAATATTAAATTCAGAACGTTGGAATTATTTAGAAGGTTGGAGAAGGAAAAACACAAGGTCATTGGGAGTCAGATCATATTTATAAGGAAATTAACTCATTCTCTCAAACATAAACAACATGGAAGTCTACCTTCCAATTTCTATACATACAGATAAATATACGCACATTATAGCTGGAACTTTCCCAATTATATTATTAACATTTTATTCGATCATTTGTATTTGCGTTTGAATCTTACATGATAATAATGTTAATTATTGCCTTAAGTTATTCATTTTCCCTTTTTTCCTTTTAATTTAAATTGCTTAACATTGTAGGTACTTAGACCAGTGCCATTTTATATTCTTACTAGCAGCTATATTTCCGGGATAAAAATAGCTTATGTATTCTTCCAGACTGTTATTCCCTTAATAATTCAATCAAAACCGGCCACTTTGTTTCATAACTATTTGGCGACAAGCTCAAAATCATAGTGGCAACACTGACGGCTACCAACTCCAAAAGACTTTCTTTGGGCGGGAAAACACGACGGGTGCTTTAAAATTTTCACAATCAAATTAATTAGTTTTGCTGTCTAAATATTTAGTTTCTGTCGTGTAAATATTAAGTTTTGTATATAGAAAACCCCTTTATAAGAGAAAGAGACTATTCCCAGAAAATCGTAGTGGAGACGGTGTAGTGTATGTGGAATCGACGGAACAGGAGAAAGTCGGTAACAAAAATCCTATTACACTCACCAACCTTTTTGCGGACAATGTTAGGGGCATCATAATAGGGGTGCACCGTGTGAATGCACACAAAGTTGGAGTAACTTTTAAAAAGCCGGCCCCGGCCAACAACTTTTTGAACATGGACACTTTTTTTACTAACCATAAATGTGTACACAATCTGGGTATACAAATAAGTACTGCCTGAGTTACCTTAGTATTTATTTCGCGCGGACTAAGTCGCGGGTAATAGCTACTTTGTATATAAATAAAATTTCAATAAATTTTTACTTTAATTTCTGGCTTGTTTTACTCGTTTATTCAACTAATACGATCTATAATATTTTATTATAATACGACATACCTACCTAATACAAAAATCAGGTAATGAAGTTTTCACTTCTGCCGTGTGGTCTTAAAAACCAGTTCAAACGGTTTGACGTCAACTCGCTCATTTTTCTCACTCGCTTTTACCTTCTTGGTACTATGTTTATATTTTACATGGAGATCCGGACAGAGTAAAGATTGTCTTTGTCTAGTCGTTTTAGCGATTAATTCAATTTGAGAGATAATCTTTGCACGTAGAAAATTTTAAAGAAACTGTATTTTACTGCTTAGTCAGATAACCATGGGCATGTGACGTATATTAAATTAAACTCCACTTTTCTACCAATAGCTATGAACTAAAATTGACATTGCCAGTGATATGATCTTAAGTCACAGCATGTGTCATTCTTTTAGAATAGAGTTGAGCTGTGAACTGCGACTGAGGTGGCTATTGTTCAGCCAAGATGTAACTCAGTGAGTTAAACTTTTATAGATTGTACATTTAAACGGGTTGAAACTAGAGTCACACGTGCCTAGTATTATCAAGGTAGAAAGTAGGTACCAGAGCTTCTCATTGCAGTTTAGCAGTGTTCTAAACTAAAGTAATCTGATGAAAGTACTTGCTCATATATGAGAAGGATGGATTTAAAGGTAGGTTGAGCAATTATTAATGCCTTTATTGAAAGTTCCAGATTATGGATAGGCCCGCACCAAGGACGCAAAGATAGCGTCGAAAGTTGCGGCATGGAGGTTGAACCTGAGATCGAGCGCTGCAAAGGGCGCGCTCAGATAACGAGTATTCCACCGATTGACAAGGACCGGAACGAGGGAGTGGAAGGGAGTCGGGCAAATCCATAGGCGTTCTGGTTTAAATCTGTTCAGTAATGCTGTAAATTGATACTGAGAACCGCAGCCAGGAAGTGGAAGGGAGTCTGGATAACAGGCAAGTCCACAAGCGTTCTAATCTGAATTTGTTTAAGTAATGGTGTAAATTGACACGGTTTAGAACCAGGGCGAGGATGTGGAAGGTAGTCTGTATATTAACAGACAAGTCCACAGCCGCACGCACATACATATATAGATTCGATTTATGATGTTGTAAATTTGACGTGGTTTAACGAAGAGTTGTTGAGGCAACAGAAGGCCATAATATGGTGAAAGTAAGACAAACGATAATGATAGACATAAAAGGTCACAGGTTTTCACGAAGATTCACAGTCTAGCGAAAAATCGTTTGCTCTTGGGAAAAGGAGAAATTGTGGAGCATTACAGTACAAGCGACTCTTCTCAAGGTTAACGCAAAAAAAAGACGCGAGAGAGTCGCTGCAATTATAGCGACGCATTAAGTTATTTTTATAAATAAGTTTGTTTTACTCTTTGCAATAGCACTTCTGTTCATCGCATTTTGAACCTGAACTTTATGATATTTTATGATACTCTGCATAGATTTATTTAATGTGAGATTTATTAAATGTAAAACTCGAGTTTGATCCAATGTTAAAAGTCAGACTACAATGATTTGAGTTATAAAGTAATGTGTCAAAATTTACGAATGGGACGAAAAGGAAATAGTCCACTTTGCTTTACACAATAAACAGGCATTGCGAAATCTCAGAAACGTTACTCTAATAGCTGGGCCGAATGGATAACAAAGCTTAGCTAGGCATTCTCCCGTTGCCGCTGAGACAACCATGCCAGATTACTATTATTATTAGGCTTTAAAGCTTACCAAACTTGCACAACATGGTCTCATGGAGGCAATATTGTTACTTAAAAGCATACACAAGAAGAATATCGCAGATGTAGAAAGAAATACGGAAGATAGCAGACTGTTAATTACACTGAATTGACGATCGCTTAAGAGCATTAAATTGCAAACCATTAGACCCATTGCTCAAAGTGAACGTAAACAGAAAAGCTCAGGATGTATCAGAAAATGTCGACATGTATATTGTCGAGAATCAGTTTTGAACGGATCAGTTGATCACGGTTTAACTGAAAAAAAAAAAAACTAGAACTAGCTATTCCTATTAATGTTAATGTTACTTTGTACTTTACAAAAAAAGCTTATACCTAAAATAATACTCTGGTATTATCGAATGATGGTGTTAAATTGGCATGTACTAGTTGTATTAAGAATTTAATATGGAAATAACAAATACGCCAGATAACCTTTTTTTTCGAAAATATGTCTGAACCAAGAGTTTTAAGTTTTCTTCGAGTTTTAAGTCTTAAGTTGAACAACGAAGTTGTTATTGGTCCGGGGCGATCAATACCATCACATACTGTTGCAATAAAATCACAAGAATAAAGAGGCAATCTAAACAATCCATTCAATTCATAAATGGAGCTCTAAAATAACTCTTAACATAGACAAATTACGTGTTACGTTGTTTGTCCGCGACGGACGCTGCGATTGTAGTCTGGTTTGCGCACCGCGTAAGGCTTGATGCAACTTGAAAGATGGGATAGTCTTTGTATGGAGGTTTCCGAGCGAAGTTGAAGCGGGCCGCTAGTGTCTATATAATTATATTACTGCCTTGATGCCTTCCTAAATCACACTTGATGATGGTCAGGAAAATGTTATCCGAAATCTCGCTGAAGCGAAGATTCGGTTTAGAACTGCACTTTAGTTAATCGAGTTATACCTACAAGTTATAATGAGTGATATCTGTCCTGTTGCATTTGATAATAAAGGGCACTTCTTCAATTGTGACTAGCAGCCAAAACTTTAAAAAAAAAGTCGGAGCTACATAATTTGCCCGTTGAATAAAGCGATTGCTTCTCGTTGGAAAAATAAAAAGATTTAGAAGTTTGCCACAATTGATGAGAGCTATGATAGACGAAGGATACGAAGCCAGCAATATACGAGTACAAGACGTATCGTATGTCTCATGACAAAAAAAACGGGCAAAGCCTCGAACTATCGAAGTGGCATTTCTTTCACGCTACAACTTAACAGACTCCCTGGGGTTTGACGTCAGTATTAACGGTTTAAAGCCTGGACTTGAAGGCGGTTTCGAAGTAGGTACTCTAAGTACATCGAAGAACCAACTGGGCTTAAATAGCTTTCCATGATCCAAGGAGAAGTTATAGATTCATATCCTAGACTTTATTAGAGTATCCTGAAGATTGTATGGAATACAATACAATGCAATACAAAATACTTTATTATAGCACAAAACAATACAAAAAAGTGAGTAAACTTGTAATTAAAATGTTGTACACAAAAGTCTATCCTATCGCTAATAGCGATCTCTTCTAGATGACCTTTTGGTTTTTACGACAAGGTAACAAGTGAAGGTATGGGTGTGGTATCCATGATATAGGTACTTACGTACATAAATAATGACACAAATAGAATACATATCATTTAAAAGTAAATACGCCATACAGATATGACATATATATATTGCTATACCTACTTTATACTAATATTATAAAGATGTAGATCTTGTTTGTTGAACGCCTAATCTCTGGAACCACCAGGCTGATTTTAGAGTTATTACACCGTTGGATGTGGGCGTGGTCTTTGAGGGCTTTAGGCTATAAATATACCTACCGCAAGCGAAACTGGGGTGGGTGGCTAGTAAATAATATTATGCCTGAATATAATGAATATAATAAAATATACTTACATAAACACACTTCATAACATAGAATACCTACGCGTAAAGGACAATACGCACATGTTTACGAAACGAGGCTGAAAAGACATCCACTGTTCAGAAAAGAATCCGAAAGTAGTAATATTTGAATGTTGTATAAATAATAAATATATTATAAGAATATATATAAGAAATAAATAGCGTCAAAATTAAGGTTTATTCCCCACGGCACTACCAAGCTGCACTACTGGTAGTGTCGTGGGGATTTTTTTTCCCTTCTGCACTACTGGCCAGTAGTGCCGTGGGGAATTTAAATGTCTTACATCTTCATTCCCTTCTACACTACTGGGTACAAAAACGTTTTACCAATAGTGCGGTAGGGAATATTTCTGCGCTACCGTCGTGTCGTGGGTAATATTTCTGGACTACCAGCCAGCAGCGTCGGTACTGAGTAATTTATAATGGGTATTTTTACATCACCATTCCCATCGACATTTATACTCGTACTACACTATATCCACAAAAAAATTCATAACTACGCGTTTAGAAAAACATAAGCAGTCCACTAAATGTTCCCATTGCTGGGACTCGGGGCCTTTTTTTACAAATACAAATACAAAAATCTTTATTGCTGTTTGTAGGTAAGATAAGATAATACAAAACATTTTAAAAATTGTTCCATACAAACTGGCCTCTGCGAGAGGCATGCAATATGTCTGGCAAGACAATTTGTTACTTAATTTTTAAATAAAAACAAAAAAAATTTTTTAAATAATAGTCAGCTGATTAAAGTCTTCTTCTTCCTCATCTTCTATTAATTTCTGGTTTTTATTTATGTCATCTGATTCTTCATCTTCGATTAATTTCTGGCTTCTATTTGGTTGTGAGATAAATGTTTGGTGAGCACAATTTCGCCATCGTCTTGTGTTTCATCAGGATGTCTTGTGTTTTTTGAGTTTGATCAATATGTCCATCCAGGGTCTAAGGTCTTGCATTAGTAGATCTTGCAGTTCATCCATGTGAGGAGTGTCAAAGAATGTATAAAGTGCAATAAATGTATATAATCAAAACCTATATAATATTTTTCTTAAGTAACCGTTTTTAAGTTAGTGGCGTTATGCAACATGACTTTGAAAATATTGGTACGCGTAGGATTTGAACCAGGGGATTCGGATAAGCAGTCGCCGTTCTCTCGACCAGTCGTAACTATCTAATGGTAACTAAATTATTCCGTTTATTGGATTTATTGGTTTATTTATACATATCAGGTCGGCACCGTAAAACAAGTCCGGAGGCCTTTTTCAACGAGAGTACACGCGAGTGATCGCAGCTCGTGTAACACTGACCACCGCACCGCCCTGACTGAAGAGGCTGCCGGGCGCGACTGAAACTTAGTTTGACTATATTATCATAGGAGAGTTCCTATGTATTTATTTAAAATGTGTAATTACCACGTTAGGTTTCCTCACATTAAAACCCTTAATCAAATAAAAGTCATAATATAAGTACCATTTAGTTTAAGAACAAAGAAATACTTGTTTGGCGACACTCTGAGTACAAATTATTAGTATTTTAGATTATTTTTGTTTTCTATGAGCTGGATTAATTAAATCTATCACTTTCATATGTCAGTGAAAATCGTTTCCAAAAAAAATAATACTTAAGAGGTTTCAAGGGACACCCGGATGGAACGAAGTTGTACAAAATATGACAACTCCTTACTGTTTCTGTTGCCCTGGTACCTGAAGGTGTGGAGGTAATCGAAATTCCGTAATATTTTACGCTGCTGGCTGGTAGTCCAGAAACATTACCCACGACACGACGGTAGCGCAGAAATATTCCCTACCGCACTATTGGTAAAACGTTTTTGTACCCAGTAGTGTACAAGGGAATGAAGATGTAAGACATTTAAAAATTCCCCACGGCACTACTGGCCAGTAGTGCAGAAGGGAAAAAAAATTCTCCACGACACTACCAGTAGTGCAGCTTGGTAGTGCCGTGGGGAATAAACCAAAATTAAGATATCATTTATAGAGTAATCAACGACAATGATCAGATCCGAAACATACGTGCTTACTTCATCAATAAGGTTCAACGACGAGGATTTAGTGAGAATGTAAGGCGCGGAACGCCAAGTAATGATAAAATTAGCTATTACATTTAAAGGCCTATATTGTATTAGAAATTTTGACAAATATAAAAAATCTGACTACTGATATGCCTCTAATAGCCACGGTCGATATGAAGACGTAGTAGACGGTAGTCGCAGATAAACTCAATTCATTGATGGCGTTTAATATGTGTTTTAATACGTTATATTCAAATCAAGTTCCAATAGAGACTATCAGATTGTTGATCACGAAACAATCAAGGATTCCGTATAAGTACCTATAAGTAAAAATTATTTAATCGCCCATATGAAGCAGGTTATAATGCTAAATGTTTAGGTACGTTAAAATAATTACATTGCCTAGTAGAGAAACCATTGACGTGATTCATCATCATTCATTTGTGAGTAAATTATTACTTTGGATTATGTTCAACGAATAAAACTTTTAGTAAAGTTATTACAACTAAGACCAAAAACTGTTGTAAACAATTGTTACGTTACTTAATTATTGAAATGAAATGAAATGAAATTTATTCGGCATTAACAAACATTTTAAGTTCACAGATTATTATCTATCCTTGATTGGTAATTCCGATTGAGAAGCATTGTTACCCAACCTAGGATTAAACCTGTGTTATAGCGTAACAATATTAGGTATATAATATGAATAATTCGGTAATAATTGTTTTGTTTCTTATGAAATGCAGGTTATCTTTTGACTACCGCAAAGTATGGATAAAGTAGATAAATATGTTATCGTATTGTATCGTTCGTACTGAAATTAAAGATAATATGTATATATAATTATAATTTTATTGTGATAATCGTCAGAAATTAAAGCCTAACAATATATCAAGGTTTACTTAAGTGTTTCTACCGTTGATTCGCTGATTCGGTATTTTGAATTGAATACTATTATAATTATATAAAGCTAGCCCATATTTTTGTAGTACATTTTACAAAAGAACAAAATTGACACATGGTAAACAGGTGACTAGATACAGGCTTAGGCCTAGTTAGAGATTCATTGACGGAAGCTTAATTTATAATGCAACAATAATACCTACTATGTTCTTATCGTACAATCTTATTATTGTGAATTGTAAATACAAATATAATAAACATTGTTAAACTGTGTGTGTCAATAAAATGATTTGATTTGATAATGTAACTATGAAAATATTTTCCTTGTTAAGTATACTGACACATTTAAAGAAACTTATAGTGACTGATGATGCCATGTGCTCAATTTTATTTGTTTTCTTTCGAAAATTACTAATTAATTATGTTCCTTAATTTGAAACACAAATTGTAACTACTTGTAATATACATAATTATTATTTAAAATATAGATAGAAACTAAATGATAATGAATACGGACTATAACGTGGCTGTCAAACCTGGGTGACCAACAATACCCACATAAGAAAATTAAAAACATCCCAAAATGCCCATGGAAAGGTGTATGATGGGAGAAAAGTTATCGGAAAAAATAAGAACAACAACTTTAAGAACAAAATCAAAAATAAAAGATGAACTGTTAGAAAGTTTAAGTGGAAATGGGCAAGATACGAAGATACATAATAATTAGAGGAAAAGAAAAATGGTCAAAGTCAATTATGTACTGGTTCACTAGAGATAGGAAAAGAAATCGTGGCAGACCACTCAGAAGATGAGTCGATGACATAGAAGCGACAGCAGAAAAGCTAACGTTTGGGAAGAAGTTTGAAGGCAACTGGAGGAGGCCTTTGCCAATAAGTAAACAGACGGTGCGATGGCAATCTATATTTAAGAATTTCAAATTGTAATAACATTGAAAAATTGTAAGCATTATCTGAATAGAGGCTATTATTATTATTACTATAGAAATAGAGCAGAATTACTGGTATAATTTTGTCAAGATATATGAAATAAATTTAAAACCCTGCAACATGTATATTTAAGCGTACATTAATATTAATAATACAATTAAATATTATATTGTAGCGCGAGGACTCGCTTCAGCAGGATGGCCGAGCTGTTAGCAATATTAGTAATTTAAATGAGTTCTTATTGAAAGAATAGTAAGAATACCGAAATGCACTCTATGGCAACCCTAAAATTCCGGGTTTGATTTTATGTTTAGTCTGTGGCTTGATAGTTTTGGCGGGAATCAATCTAGCGCTTGTTGTAAATGTTGTACGCGATTTGCTCGTAAAACAGGTTAATAAGAAAAATCACATGCAGCAGCAAGTCTAAGCGAAAGGTTTAAATTAAAAGTACTAGTAAACCGATAAATATCTAAGTAAAAGTGATAATTGTAAATCTGTTACTGAATTTAAGGTACTGTAAAGCGTTTTCTTTAATTTTACAAAATGTACTACTTCAGCTGCCCGAGGCAGCTGTGAATAAGTTGGTATGATGAAGGATTGATTCCGAAATATAATGCTGTAGACTGATCATAGCTGTTTTATTTATGGACTAATTGTCTTCTTAATTTAGAATAAATTACGTACTTAACAATAAGTACCTATTATATATATTTAATCTGAATTTTGGAAACGGCTCGAATGATTTTGATAAAATTATATATGCAGGGGTTTTCGGGGACGATAAGTCGATCTTACTAGGTTTCATTTAAAAAAAAAACATATGTATATGCGCGTTTTTTAGACAATGAAAAACTGTTACATTAACATTAGAATGCGACGGTGAATTTCGCAGCACTGCGCGACAGTATGAGTTGGGCGGTCTTAAAGTAGTAGATCTCGGGTTCGATTCTAGATGGCTTCTCTTTTTTTTCAACTTCTTTTTTCTCTCTGCTTTTTTTGAGAAAATCTATTATTTCGGTAGCCCCTTTATCTGTAGGTATCTAAGTATACTCAATGTTTAAACCGAGCAAAGCTCGGTCACCCAGGTACCTACTGTACCTACATTAAGCATGCTAAATAGTGCGTATATAAGCAGCACACATTATCAGAGGCAGTCAAGTAGTTACCATGATAAAAGTATATGTATAAAATATTAATCACCAGAGTTTAATTTCAGTGCACCGACAACCTCGGCGGGATTACACACTGATAATAGTAAAAATAGCATGAGTTTAAAATTAATATCATTTAGATAGATTCATTTTTGTGACTATGACGTCAAAATTGTGGAAAATATGTGAGTATTTGAAGTGTTGTTTTGTTTAATTAGATTAATAAAAATATGTAAATAAACACGAATTATATGTCAAATCGGTAAACAAAAAATGAAGTTCCGGTCAGGCTGACGGTATTCCCACGCTGAATGGTTAAGGAAATATTATGGGGCAGAAAAGAGAAGAGACCTGCGCAGTTGAATAGTGTTTAAATATTCTAATATAATTAACTAAAGACAATTTTGTCACGAATAAATAATCAATTGTGTTCAATTTATCAACATCGTTAAAACACAACAAAAATTTCAATACACCAATCCCATGTATAAAAAAACGGGTTTCTACATTAAAAAGCGCGTTTTGAGTTTTGAGAAGGACCCTAAAATGTATTTTATTATTTTATTTAACGCACTAAAAATGTATGTACTTACTTCTTAAAACCGCTTTACGTAATATTATTGTTTTTTATTACAACCTATCAACACCGGCGGTTTTACTCGAACATTTCCCGTTTCCATTATATTTCCGAGACAAAAAGCCTATTTGGGATTCGAGACAATTAATTTTATTGTGTTCTAAATTTCAGTCCAATATTTTCAGAATGTTTCAGAATATTTTCTGCGGTTAAAAATCTTCTCTTGCGGTCTTACTTATTCTAAAGGGGTAAAGTACACGTAATCACGTAATCACGTAATCGTACACGTCTATCATATCGTATACCCTGTCGAATACTAAAATAAATAATTACTACAAATTCAGTTTCGGTTTCTGGTAAGCGCGGTCCAACGTAAACCACAACGCAACGTCGTTTGATAGCAGGCGAAATGGCGGTAAAGCGTAAACCTATAATAATTAAGAACGTATTTTTTTCAGGTACGCTGTTGTCACTGGTTCTTATAAACAGAGATGTTGAATGCAGGAATTGCTATATTAGTAGCCTGGACAAAATCGACGGAATATGCACCGGCCAAATATTCTGCGACCGTGATCTTGATTTCGACGTGAGGTCGTGGTATTGCATAAAACACTACAGCTCTGGATCCGGCTACTCACCATATAGTAGTAGATATGATGATGGATTTCGTTACCGACCGTACGAATCCTTTACATATGATGATAATTACAATTTGTTAGTTTATATCAGCGATCCTAGTGAACGCTTTTCATTACTCCAATACAGAGTACACATTATTAAACTTATCTTAGCAGGTGGAGATTATCTTACTATGCCTCAGGAAGTTTTGCAAATGAGAAATCTGACAGAATTCACAATTTTCGGTACCAACATCGCACATGTAAACTTGAACCAATTTGATTCTATTGCTACTTTGGAAAAACTTAATATAACAAACAACAAGATTCATGTTATTGAAACAGATAAAAGTGAAATCTTTAATAACCAAACAAGTGAACTCATTAACAATGGATCAAAAGTAAGCTCTATTCAAGTCATCGACATCAGCCATAATCACATTGAAGTTTTGCCTAATAGCTTTGTGTCAAGATTTAGTCAATTACACCATTTAAACTTGTCTCATAATATGATCAGCAGCATTGATTCACTTTCATTCGAAGGTATTACACAATTACAAACTTTAGACATATCAAACAACAGGCTAATAGAGATCGGACATGCTTTGGGAGGGTTAGAAAATTTAACAGAACTTTATATTTCTTTTAATAAAATTACGAAGCTCTTTGCATACAATTTTGAAGCATTGACAAATCTAGTGAAGTTAGATGTCAGTAACAATGTTATTAATTCTATTGAAAATAACTCTTTTCAGACTCTTACTAATCTCCAAGAAGTAGATTTTCGATTTAATAATCTCACTAGAATTTGTAATGATTTACAAATGATTAATATGTCACTATTGAAAACTTTAAATTTGAGTTCAAATTCATTGTCTAATATATCATACTCTGCGTTTTCATCTTTAATGACGTTAAATGTATTAGATTTATCGCACAACAGACTCACAGAACTTAATTTTGATAGTCAATATTTACAGAATGTGACCAAGTTGTATGTCCAACACAATAAAATAGCTAAAGTTGTTAAAAAAATATTTGAAAATTTTGTGTCATTGGAAAAAATTGATTTGTCTTTCAATGATTTAAGCGAAATAGAACCTGGGTCGTTTTTAACACTACAATATGTTTCACTATTTGATATCAAAAACACAAATTTTGTTTACTCTCTAGCAAGTAAATCTCTACAGGGGATGACGTCGTTGACAGAAATTAACATGTATCAGACAAAAACCGCGGTATTTCAAAATGAATCATTTTTTGGTTTAATGTCTTTGATTGAGCTCAATTACACCTTTGGTCAATTGACAGATATAGGGTACAACGCATTCTTGGGGGCTGGATCGTTAGACAAACTTATTCTATCCAATAATCAATTATTACAATTTCGCGTAAATACTTCAACTATTTTGAAGATCCAAGAAATTCATTTAGACAATAATTATATAACGACTGTTTCGAATGAAACTTTTTTCAATCTAACTTCATTAAATATTTTAAGTTTGGTGAATAATAATATAACTGTTTTGAATCCAGATGCATTTCAAAATTTAAATGCATTAACTAATCTCGACCTTTCTTCAAATGAAAAAATTAAAATTACTGAAAATCCGTTTAGAAATCTCAATGTATTGAACAGTCTCAAATACAAATACAAATACAAAAATCTTTATTGCTGTTTGTAGGTAAGATAAGATAATACAAAACATTTTAAAAGTTGCCCCATACAAACTGGCCTCTGCGAGAGGCATGCAATATGTCTGGCAAGACAATTTGTTAGTCTTAATTTTTAAATAAAAACAAAAAAAATTTTTTTTTTTAAGTAATAGTCAGCTGATTAAAGTCTTCTTCTTCCTCATCTTCTATTAATTTCTGGTTTTTATTTATGTCATCTGATTCTTCATCTTCGATTCATTTCTGGCTTCTATTTGGTGATATATATTTGTGTGAGATAAATGTTTGGTGAGCACAATTTCGCCAACGTCTTGTGTTTCATCAGGATATTGTCTTGTGTTTTTGAGTTTGATCAATATGTCCATCCAGGGTCTAAGGTCTTGCATTAGTAGATCTTGCAGTTCATCCATGTGAAGAATGTCAAAGAATGTATAAAGTGCAATAAATGTATATATAATCAAAAAATCAAAAATGTCGTTAATTATAATATTCATGTAAATACTCAAATAATGTCAAAATGTAATACAGTACAAACTAATTCATCATGATACAATATATCATTATTTGGTCTTATGTCAGTTGAATGTCAAATTTCATAAT
Organism: Ectropis crepuscularia; assembly: GCA_963693475.1. NCBI lineage: Eukaryota > Metazoa > Arthropoda > Insecta > Lepidoptera > Geometridae > Ectropis > Ectropis crepuscularia. The sequence continues at coordinate 25,923,185 of OY856342.1, forward strand.
GGAATAATAATATCTATTGAGATATTAATGGAATAAGGTTTAAAGATTGTAAAAGTTTCATGTTAAACAATGTCTAAAATATTAGTATTCCAATTAATTTCCTTATTATTTAAAAATTCAGTTACAGTATAATAGCATTTGTGTATAAGCATTTTTTTTAGTTTACTTTTGAACATTGTTATGTTAAGTTCTTTTATGGCATTTGGCAGCTTATTATATAAAAGAGGAGCCATACAAAAAATGCTGTCACTCATAATCTTTTTTTTGCGTTTGTCTATGAGCAGTCTACACTTATCACGCCGGTTACGTTTTACTTTGTCACTCAATAGAGAAAAATAATGAGGGTTATTCCTTACAAAACACATAAGTCTCTCGTTAGAAAATGATAAATTGAATATATCTTTTGAGAAATCTAGTGTTTCAGTAACAGTTTTGAACTTAAAATGTTGTGGTATAGTTAATGTACATGATTTAAAACTCTCTAACGTGCAAGATCTTTATTATCTTTCTTTAAGTACAAATGATATTGAGAGTATAAATAAAAATTCATTTGAAAATGCTACAACATTAGAAAGTATCGATTTGAGTTTAAATAAAATAGCCTATATCCAACCAGGTTCGTTTTTGACCACAGGAAACCTTAGAAGTTTAAATTTGTATGGGAATAATTTGTCATACATTCCGTTTGGTGTGTTTGATGGAATCGCGTCGATGATAGATTTAAATTTAACATCTAACATTTTACATACGTTAGATTTCAAGATTTTACCTCTTATTCAAGAATTGTATGTAGACAATAATGTTTTAACTGATCTCAAGCTTGAAGATGTCTCAGCTGCTAATTTATTTAAATTAAGTATTGGAGGTAATTTATTGCCTTGTAAAATCCTTGTTGATATAAAGGATTCTAAATATTCTGATCGACTCAAACAAATTGTAACAGCACAAACATTAAATTATCATTCTGAAAACGTGAATGGTATCTCATGTCAAATTGCAGGTTTCGTCACAAATATGACTAATAATGTCAAAGTTGGTAATAATTCTGACATCAACGCTCTTATTGCAATATTACAAGATGTTTCGGTGAAACTGGATAAATCACTAAAAACCATACGTAGGGATGATGTTTCGAATAATGATTTAAATACCAAAGGACAAAATATTGTCAAATTGTTAAGGTTCGTAATAGAATCAAATTATGGAACTAAAGCGAAAAATATTAAATATCTTGATCAACTCACAAAAATAAATAAAGAAGCCAATCTACTACTCGAAAAAATTAACAACCAGACAATACGAGAAGAGGAGACCCTGGAAATGGAAATAAAAAATAAACTTACCAGAAATCAAGAAAATAATACAGCTGACTTGAAAACTGTACTTAATTTCATAGCTGTTTGTCTAGCTATTATGTTATTGGTTTACACAGGAAATATTATAATTCAAAAAGTAATAGCCCCAAAATATCATCCTAAAACACGTTCATGTAATAGTTCAACTAATTTAAAAGAAAATGTTGAAATAGAGCTTTGAAATGCATTTTAATTGTAAGTAACAAAATAGTTCCGAGACCTAAGTCGCTTGTTCATCTTAAGTCTCATTATCTCTGTTAAGTCTCATTGTCATAAGGCTTTCATCATCCAATGCCAATCATAAGCCTCTCCCGATCCCGATCGGATTGTTCATCAACAATAATGTATTCCTAATTACATTTAGATTGTATTGATAATTTAGTAAAAAAACAATTATTTATTGGATCTTACTGTGAATATTGACTGAACTATATTGTAACACTCGGTAACCAATAACTTTTTAAAATTGATTGGATGTGTATTTTTGTATATTACCAATGTATTTTACGAAATTGTCAATGATGTGTTTTACAAAATTGTGTAAAAACAGTAGTAAAATCGTCTTCTTGTTAAAATATTAATCTCTGTGTGTCATATCCAACTGTATTCTGCTATGTTGATTAGAAATTAAAACATTGGTACATATTTGTAACCGTTTGTTTTTTATGTTGTGATTTTATCTCATAGGTATACCTGAACCAGAAAATTATTCAAAACCGGCATAAAATCAAAGCTTGTTGTATTACGAGAACCAGATAGCTTAATTCGCATCAAGCATCTAAACTTAAGCTAAGTTCAATAATATTATGATTTATCTTTTAGTTACTGACTTTAACGACAAAAGAAGTGAGGTCGAAATAGGTGCCAGGTTCAATGGTCGATCCTGAAATCTATTTACAACAACACAATAGTTATTTGTTGTACAAGAGTGCAAAGTGGCTTTATAACCGCGTGCTCAATTTTGATGACCGAGCAAGCGAAGGTTTCTATAATTGAATCCTGAGCGTAGCAAGGGAATCAAAAGGGCACAAGGTGAAAAATCTTTGCACTCGAGTGCAATACGTAATTTTTCATCCCACCTTAGCGAGGAAATTACTAGGTAAATGCTTTGCGCATTTTCAGTTTCAGTCAATTCTGTTGGTGTCAAATAAACTTCTTGGTCGCTAGAATCACTTAGGTATTTCGGATTTTCACATGTATTCAATTTTCCTATTTTTAACCTAAGTTTTTAACTTTGAGTTTATGGTTTTAACAATAACAATATGACGTGAAAATATGGAGAGTTGAGCGATTGGTGTAAGGAGTTTCATCTGTGTACATGAAAAAGTGTCCGGGCGGACAAATGCATTTAATTGTAGCGCTAAGTTAGCACCAGGGAATATTTTAAAGGAAATAAATAAACATTACCATTTAGAATTAATAAAAAAAAATTAGAAATTAGCAGTCATAGGCATTGCCTATAGAAGTGAAAACTTATAACTCAGAATTTGATTGCTTACTTTGGAAACTACGCGAGTGAAACCAGAAGGCGTGGCTATGAGCATGTATGCATAAGTTTGACGTGTTTCTAGATGGCCAATGGCCATGGTCCCGCGTTTTTATTAAGATTTATTATCGTTCCCGAGCGTGACGCTAGAATTCATTTGACAGCCTACGAAAAATCTGTGTTTGGCGCGCCAAAGCTACATGTTTTCTCAAAATAGTAATTATTTATTTGCTGTTATATTTACTACATTATTTTGTACTGCATATGTAGTTGAAATTATCTATTAGTTAATATTTTATTCGTCAATAATAGTTAAATAAATCGGCATACTTCAATTTGATTACAATTGATTGATTCCTAGCATTTTAAAATGTTCTGATTCTATTTGAAATAACATTCCTTACCTCTATCCTCCATACGAGAAAAGAACATTGAGCGCAAAGGATTTAAAAAATTAAGTGCCCAAGTGCGAGTTGGACTCGCCCATGAAGGGTTCCGTTGCAGCAAGTAACATAATATACATAGTACACATAGTTCTTGTAGTTCGTTGTAACTTTGATCGAAGTTTCATTAATAGTGTATTTATGAGGTACTAAAAAAAACTACTCATCAGATCGAGTACAAACCAATTTTCGTTGGTAGCTACATGATAATGTACATCATATTTTTTTATATCTCAATATCATTTTTGAAGACCTATCGATAGACACCCCACACGTGTAGGTTTGATGAAAAAAAAATGTTGAGTTTCAGTTCTCAGTATGGGGGGCAACCCTAATTTTTCTTTTTTTGTTCAAATCTTAATGCGGTTCACAGAATACATCTACTTACCAAGTTTCACTATTGTAGTTCTCATAGTTTCGGCAAAAAGTGGCTGTGACATACGGACGGACAGACAGACAGACATGACGAATCTATCAGGGTTCCGTTTTTACGTTTTACGGAACCCTAAAAAGTACACCAAGGAGGTTCCGAGTCTGAGTTTTTAACGAATTAAAAAAAAATTGATGAATTCGACACCAAGGCGGTAGAAATAAAAAGATTAAATTATGTTTTCGATTTAAAACCTCAGTTCACGCGATGTTCTTAATTCAAATTTACTTTACCCTCTGTTGGCAACCCCGTGATCGAGGTGGAAAAGGCGCATAGACTGGCAACACCGTGCGCCGGAAACGGAGTTGAGGTGGTGGGGCCTAGCGGCGCGGACATCACTTTCGCTCCAGCTTGCAGCCACGCCAGACATACTGTGTTTGCTTTCGTGTGTTCGTTACAAGTGATTTACTAATTGATTATAATTATTGCAGTTACCCTTAAGGTTCCATTAAATGTTCTACTTATGTCTATATATTGTTTGCATCACTCTCCCAATCTTCTGATGTAGATTGCTTACATCAGAAGTGGCGAGCGATGGCGAGCTAGGCATCGTGGCGATGCCTAGCTCGCCATCTAATCTTGAGTTTTACTGCCATTAGAGTACTTCGAAGATAACTTAAACCCGACCCACATTATAATGGGTTCCAAACGAAAACGCAAAAGCAAGCGCAGATATGTAAAAAAAAAAAAAGGTGTGTGCTTAAGACCACACGGCAGAAGTGAAAACTTCATTAGCTGAGTTTTGTATTAGATAGGTATGTCGTATTATAATAAAATATTATGGATCGTATTAGTTGAATAAACGAGTAAAACAAGCCAGAAATTAAAGTAAATATTTAAAGAAATTTTATTTATGTACAAAGTAGCTGTTACCCGCGACTTAGTTCGCGCGAAATAAATACTATGGTTACTCAGGCAATACTTATTTGTATACCCAGATTGTATACACATTTATGGTTAGTAAAAAAGTGTCCATGTTCAAAAAGTTGTTGGCCGGGGCCGGCTTTTTAAAAGTTACTCCAACTTTGTATGCATTCACACGGTGCACCCCTATGATGCCCCTAACATTGTCCGCAAAAAGGTTGGTGAGTGTAATAGGATTTTTGTTACCGACTTTCTCCTGTTCCGTCGATTCCACATACACTACACAGTCTCCACTACGATTTTCTGGGAATAGTCTCTTTCTCTTATAAAGGGGTTTTCTAAATAGTTTGTAATTTGGCTTCAATAGTTTTCTTTTTCTGGTCTGTTCGACGAGGTCACTCCCGTCGCTAGCGACGCTCATATTTATTTATCCTATTGACAATATACAAAACTAAATATTTACACGAAAGAAACGAAATATTTACACAGAAAAACTAATTAATTTGATTGTGAAAATTTTAAAGCACCCGTCGTGTTTTCCCGCCCAAAGAAAAGTCTTTTGGAGTTGGTAGCCGTCAGTGTTGCCACTATGATTTTGAGTTTGTCGCCAAATAGTTATGAAACAAAGTCGCCGGTTTTGATTGAATTATTAAGGGAATAACAGTCTGGAAGAATACATAAGCTATTGTTTTCCCGGAAATATAGCTGCTAGTAAGAATATAAAATGGCACTGGTCTAAGTACCTACAATGTTAAGCAATTTAAATTAAAAGGAAAAAAGGGAAAATGAATAACTTAAGGCAATAATTAACATTATTATCATGTAAGATTCAAACGCAAATACAAATGATTGAATAAAATGTTAATAATATAATTGGGAAAGTTCCTGCTATAATGTTTGTGCGTATATTTATCTGTATGTATAGAAATTGGAAGGTAGACTTCCATGTTGTTTATGTTTGAGAGAATGAGTTAATTTCCTTATATATATGATCTGACTCCCAATGACCTTGTGTTTTTCCTTCTCCAACCGTCTACACTACACTAGTATATTCCCCTTTGTCGGTAACACGTCGTCTAAATCCGCTAAAAGGTTTTAAAAATTCGCCAGTTTCAGCGACAAAGTCGCTAAGGTGTCAACACTGGTTGCCGGTAACGAGCAGCGAGAGAGAGAGAGTATCTATTGTCCCATGTCCTCCTCTAACAATTATCTTTCTCGGTCTGGCACGTTTGTTGACCACATTATCTTTCTCGCTCTAGCATCCCGAGTTTACCCGAAATTTCTTATCATATCCGAGCGTGATGATAACGTGATCATGAATCCACTTCACAGCCCACGAAAATTCGGTCCATAGCGCGCCTAAAGAAGTTTTCACTTCAAAAGCGTGCTCGTTCGTCATCATCAAGCAGCATCTCGAGCACAAACAGTGATTGCAGTCGGTCTAGGACGCCACCGCTAGCACCCCCGGCCCAGAAACGAAAGAAGGTATCTCGTACGAACGATGCCACAACTGTGAGTATAAGTGCCAATAATCCTACCCTCTATAATATGATACCAGATTTTGACCCATTACATGATAATGTTGTTTCGTGGTTGAACGTGAATGATTCTTATGCTTCGACATTCTCGTGGAACGATGGTATGATTCGTCATCAAGCTTTAAATAAACTCAAAGGTTCGGCAAAAATTTGGTACGATTCATTATTGCGCAATGATCATTTGTGGACAACCTTGGTGTGGAAAGATTGGAGAGATAGGATTTGTAACACGTTTAAAGTAAAAAGAAATAAGTTTGAGTTATTAAAAGAAATCGTGGACAAAAAACCCGTCGAAAATCAGTCACTATATGATTTCTTCTTTGAACAGAAAGCAAAAATCGACAGTTTGTGCTTGAATTTTATGGAGTCTGACATTATATCAATTATATTGGGCAACATAGGTGATAGTAACATCACTGCGTCCATCGAAGCTAGCGATTTCGGGTCTTGCGATAGTTTGGCTGGGTTTCTACATAGTAGGGTACATAAACTAAAAAACAAACAAACTGTTGCAAACACTACCCCTAAAGAGGGTAACATCTCTAAAAATTGCCCTACAAATTCCAAACTCGGTCATTCGAACCCCAAATTTGGTCGGTAGATCTGAAACAGCCAATTTTTCAACAATTACGACCCCAAATTCACGAAAACCTATAGAGTGTTTTAATTGTGGCGGGAACCACAAAAGATTTCAGTGTGCCGTAAAATGTGAGTTTTGTGGTAGAAGAGGGCACACTGAAGCCGCTTGTTTCCAGAAAAAGAACTGAAAACCAGAAAAACAAGATATAAAGTACGTACAGACGACCGATACGAAAGCCAAATATTGTAAAAAGGTGCACGTAAACGATGTAGTTACAGACGCGTTCATAGATACGGGAAGCAGTTGTTCAATAATATCTTCACAGGTCGCGAGTGTGATGAACCTTCAAAAACATTCCTTGGAAATCCCTGTAACCCTACAGGGTTTTTCCAAAGATAGTGTTAGGGTAGTTACAGAGATTGTACGAGTGAATGTTAAATTAGATTCGGTTTCTGTAAATGATGTTGATATGTACGTTCTCGACGAACTATCCGGCTGTGGTATATTGATTGGACGTAATGTAACTGAGTTGTCCTTTTTGATGTACGCTCGAATAGGCGATATATTAACATTTCGACATATCGAAGACATAGGTAAGGTTTGCAATGTAGTTTTTAATTCAAATCTCGTGTTCGATGCAAACTCTCACCACGACGCACTACTCACCCTTTTTGCTAAATATGAGATGTGTATGGCTATGAACATGGGGCAGCTTGGAAAAGTTAGCGGCCATGAAATGACGATTAACACACAGAGCGACAAGCCGGTGCAATTTACGCCGTATAGAACTTCAAATTCGGATATACAAACAGTTAGGGGTATTGTCAATGAGCTTCTAGAGAATGGAATCATTCGAGAAAGTCACTCTGCGTATGCTAGTCCAGCGCTACTCGTTAATAAAAATAACGGCGAAAAGAGGTTATGTATTGACTATCGTGCCCTGAACAAAGTCACCGTCTTAGACAAGTATCCGATGCCGCGTATCGAGGACTTGATAGATAGACTTCAGGGTTGTAAATTCTTCACAAGCTTAGACCTTAAAAGTGGGTACTATCAAATATCAATGTCAACGGACTCGATTCACAAAACTGCATTTATAACAGAAGACGGGCACTATGAATTTCTAAGACTACCGTTTGGTCTCGTTAACGCCCCGTCATGCTTTCAACAGATGATGAATAAAGTTATAGGTAATCTGAGATTTGGCAAGGTTATACTCTATCTCGATGATATATTATTGATTAGCGAAACGGCGGAAGAGAATTTAGAACTACTCGAAACCATAATGCGTATTTTCAAGGAAAATGGCCTCACAATAAATTTAAAAAAGTGCCAGTTCTTGAAGACTGATATAGAGTTTTTGGGTTACAGGGTAAGTTCAGAAGGGTTAAGACCAAGCGAAAACAAAGTAAACGCGGTCAAAGAGTGTCCAGTTCCAAGAACTGTACATCAACTACGTCAATTTTTAGGGCTCATCAATTATTTTCGCAAATTCATTAAAAATTGTGCGCTACTTTAGAGTCCTTTAACCAAATTGTTGAAAAAATATAGTCCCTGGACCTGGCAATCTCAGCAAGAGAACGCTTTCCTAACACTTAAGGAAGCACTGACCTCGGCTAACATTCTCACGTTGTTCGACCCGGCTAAAGAATCGGTCCTTTATACTGATGCGAGTATAGAGGGGATAGCAGGCATTCTAATGCAACAGAAGATGAAAAAAAATACCATTATTTAGAGCTTGAATTACTAGCAATAGTACAATCACTGGCAAAATTTTGACACTACTTACTAGGGTCTCGTTTTCGAATAGTAACAGACTGTAACGCCGTACGTAATACGTTAACAAAGAAAGACATAATTCCTAGAATTGCCCGATGGGTACTATCCACTCAAGAATTTTCGTACGAAATCATTCATAGGGAGGGTACCCGCATGCAACATGTAGACGCCCTTAGTAGAAATCCCCCTAATGTAGGAGAAAAATTGGAAGCCGAAATAGTTATGGCTATCACTGAGGCAGATTGGCTACTCTCAGTACAACTTCAAGACCCCAGTTTAACCAAAATCAGAGATATATTACAATCTGGTGAAGCCGACGAACATAAGCACATATTTAGTACGTATCAACTATTGGGTAATAAAGTGTATCGCAGTACTAGTCAAGGCCGGCGGTGGGTGGTACCTAAAAATTTTATATGGCAAGTGATAAAATGTAACCACGACGACCTCGGACATTTTTCAGTCGATAAAACGGTAGAACGAATTGCATCGCGATACTGGTTCCCTCGCATGCGCCATGTTATCAAAAAGTACATAAAAAACTGTATCAATTGTATTTTTTACAAGAGCAAAGGTGGTCCAAAAGAAAGTGAACTATTTCCATTGATAAAATATGCTCAACCGTTCCATACTTTACATTTGGATCACTTAGGCCCTTTTGTGGAAACCAGTAATCAAAATAAGTAATAAATATATAATAATAAATAAATAATAAAATAATATCTATTGGTAGCGGTAGATGCTTTTACAAAATTTGTTTTCATATCGGTTGTACGTAACAGTGAAAACGTGATCTTGGAACTAGATCATTTGGCTAAAATATTCGGTAATCCTAAAAGATTAATCTCAGACGCCGGATCTGCTTTTACATCCAAATTATTCAAGGAATATTGTGTTGATAGAAACATTAGACAACATACAATAGCCACAGGAATGCCCCGTGCAAACGGACAGGTTGAGAGATTTAATAAAACTATTTTAGATGCAATGCGAACTATGGGGGCAGACCTAGAAAAAGATAGTTGGGATAAATGCATCATGCAATTGCAACAAGCAATGAACAGTACGTACCATAAAACTATCAAGGCTATTCCTAGTCAAGTATTGTTCGGGTATCGGTTACGTGCCAATAGTGACAGTATGGGGCCTGAACTTGAAAATGATGACGAACAAAGATAGTTTTACCTCATGACGAACATACCACGGACATGACAGTTTTACGCAAATGTGTCGCTAAAAACATAAGCGACAGCGCTGAGTACCAGAAACAAGTATTTGATAAAAAGCATAAAAAACCAAACAAATACCACGAAGGAGAACTCGTCCTTCTAAAGATACATACCAACGCGAATGATGGCCGAAGCAGGAAACTTCTACCGATCTAAAGGGTCCATTTCAAATAAAAGAATGTCTGGGGAATGATAGATACAATGTTCAGGATATGAGAGGTAGTGAGAGAAGTACGAAGGCCTATAACGGGGTAGCTGCCGCAGAGAATATGAAACCGTGGATAAGAATTGATAATTGGCGGGTGGATTGAATAAAGCTAATAAATATCTGACGGGTTGGCAAGGTAATCATTTGACAGTATTTATACAGATTTAAGTTATGGTTACCCATTTTGTGGTACATGTAATACCCATAGAGATGTAAACTTTGATGGTTACCCATTTTGTGGTACATGTAATACCCATAGAGATGTAAACTTTTAATTTAATATCACCTTATCATATTATTTTGAACAAATCTGTTTTCTTTTATCCGTCTTGTATGACTAATGATTTTCTTTTGTTAAAGTTAGATGTTGACCAACCTGGGATGATTAGAATTGACACATTGCTAGAGGCCAACAGTGAGCTAACACAGGCATTTCCTAAGCCTAAAGGAAAGAGAAACTGTAATAGGCACTGATTGGCCTGGGTAATGACTGACTAATAGTAGGGGTTGTCTAAGTCTAAAGGCAACATCCCTCGCTCTGGTTGTTCAACAATAACATTTTCAAGGATGCCTAAGACTAAAGGTATACTTGAAGTGATTAGTAGCTATCATTGTCGTATCAAGGAATTAAATATGACATGACAGATCGAGCTTAGTTGTCGATCCGCATAGTTTGAATTGAATTTTAAACCTTACAGCTTTGTCGTGCCTGAGGGCATGCACGTGCAGGAGGGTCGTGTTGGCAACCCCGTGATCAAGGTGGAAAAGGCGCATAGACTGGCAACACCGTGCGCCGGAAACGGAGTTGAGGTGGTGGGGCCTAGCGGCGCGGACATCACTTTCGCTCCAGCTTGCAGCCACGCCAGACATACTGTGTTTGCTTTCGTGTGTTCGTTACAAGTGATTTACTAATTGATTATAATTATTGCAGTTACCCTTAAGGTTCCATTAAATGTTCTACTTATGTCTATATATTGTTTGCATCACTCTCCCAATCTTCTGATGTAGATTGCTTACAAGAGGGTAAAAACGACTTTTGCGCCGTGAAATCGAGGAGCAAAAGTACTCTTTCCGAGGTGGTGGGATGAAAATTATTTTATAACTTAATTTCATTTAATTTCTTTTTATAACTTAGAATAAAATTAATAGAAGTCTGAGATCTGACATGGCTGGTTTTCAAATATAAATTATAATGAACTATACCTACTAAACAGCCATTGAAAAGCTCTTTAACCACTTGCCTGTCCCTGGTCACTACAGTACCATATTTTTTTTTCCGGTTAACTGTTAGTGGTACTACAGAGCCACAACCACGAAGCGTTCGGAAACACGTTTTTATTAATAATCTGTAGCGCAGATATGTATTGACTGTGGTTTATAATCTGCATTATAATTTTTTAGTTTTTCAGCCATTGCATTTTTTTTCCTTTTCGCCTTTGCGTCGGGAACAATGGCCGCGATTTGAGGAATCATTTTAATCATTGAATTTAGTAGACTTCTCATGTATCCTCTGTTTATATTTTATCATTATTTGAAAGGAAATATGATTTACTTTTTCAATGAGTTTATAAAACTATAAAATATAGCGTAAGTTTGTTGTAATAACATAATACAAAATTGGCGGGAAATCAGTAGAAAAATCACAAATTTAAGTTTGAATTTGGTTTATTGGTAAGAAGTTGTGAGTTTAAAGTTCATATTTTAAACTTAAATGATGCCTTGTTTCATTATCTATTCAAATATATTTTTCTTTTTGAAATCGGTTCTATAATTCTATTTTAATTAACGTTTTTATCAGGAGAGGTCGCGCGGTTTTTTATACACCTTTATCGAGCGGCAACGTTGGACAGTTGACCGGAAAAAAGTCTGCTAGCGCGGACAGTCAAGTGGTTAAAAAGGTTAAAAGGTCTTCGATGGCTAGTTTCTGCCAGCTAACCGGCTAGTCCGAATAGCTGCACGAATAAGGTTAAAATTTGGAGAACAGTTATATTTTATAGTTTGGAAGAGATTACGAAAACAGGAACTACGCGGGTTACCCGTTTTTTGTAATATGTATTAGGTGCACGTTTCTTTTTGTAGGTACGTGGTACAGCTAACAAATTTTGGCTAGGTATTTGAGGCAAGCTGGAAACTTGTCACACAGCTCTCCTATCATATCTCAACACGGAGGTGCAGACCTGGCTGGCGAGAGACTGGGCAAAATGGATTCATACATGTTTTGATTTTTTTCTTCAGTGAATATGTTTTAGGCAATATGCACTTTTTATATGTTGTAGTTTAATGTTTATAGAATCAAAAAAATAATAAACCAGACGATTTAGTCGGGGTTGTAATACTGCCAGGCCCGTGCAAATATGTTTTGCAAAAAGTATACAAAACACGTTAGAAGCAATTTGAAATTTAAATTTGGTGTTATTTATAACTAAGAAACAGGGATTCTCAAAAACAGAGATCATTTTGGAGGGACTATCTACCTGCCAGGTGATCTAAATTGGGGGAAACATGAAGATTGCCTTACTATGTTTTCCTTCACCTTTAAAGGCACAACGAACTTATACATATAATATGGTATACTGTAATCTGTACTTGAAAACAACCTAGGACTGGAATCGAACCTAGCGCTATCTTTGCCTTGCTGCTTGATCAAATCATGCGCGGTCCGAAGGGGGGGGGGTCACAGGGGACATGCCCCCCCAAAATCGTATACGTTACATTAAAATGGGGCGCTACTAGTAGTCTTTTTTACTCTATTTATTGTATTTCTACTGGTGACCCCAACAAAATCTGAGGCTGTGTACTGGTAACCCCCTCCAAAATTCGAGGCTGGGACCGCGCCTGGATCAAATGGCTAAATACCATTCTGCCGCTAGTTAATCAACGCTGGTTGGTAAAGAGGCTAGGCTGTTAATCGAATGGCTAATTAAATTAGTAGGCTGCCACATCTACTCTGAATCATCACAGTACTCATGATGAGATTGAGCAATCCGTTTATTTGTCTCATAAAATGTTTGATTAAGTAATCTTAACGGTACGACGTTATTTGTGTATTTGTGAATACAAAAAAGTTTCCTTAACACTTTAATAGTTATTTGTTGTACAAGAGTGCAAAGTGGCTTTTTAACCGCGTGCTCAATTTTGATGACCGAGCAAGCGAAGGATTCTAAAATTGAATCACGAGCGTAGCGAGGGATTCAAAAATTAGAATCCTGAGCGTAGCAAGGGAATCAAAAGGGCACAAGGTGAAAAATATTTGCACTCGAGTGTAACACGTAATTTTTCATCCCCCCCTAGCGAGGAAATTACTAAATGCGTAAACGCATTTTCAGTTTCAGTCGATTCTGTTGGCGTTAAATATACTTCTTGGTCGCTAGAATCACTTATTATTATGGTATTTCGGTTTTTCACTTGTATTCAATTTTATAAGTTTTAAATTTATTTAGCCATGGTTTTAACAATAACAATATGACGTGAAAATATGGAGAGTTGACCGATTGAGGTACGGAGTTTCATATGTACATGAAAAAGTGTCCGCCCAAATGCATTAAATTATAGTAGCGCTAAATTTGTATCAGGGTACATTTTACAGGAAATTAATAAACGTACTATTCAGAATTCATCAAAGAAAAATATTGGCAGTCATAGGCACTGCCGATAGAAGTGGTAACTTATAACTCAGAATTTGATTTTTACTTTGGAAACTACGCGTGTGAAACCGGAGGGCGTGAGAAATGCTGACACATTTTTAAATGGCCAATGGGAAAGGCTGAGGCATTTCTAGATGGCCATTGGCTATGGTTCCGAGTTTACCCGAAGATTTCTTATCATTCTCGAGCGTGACGCTAGAATTAAATTGACAGCCCACGAAAAATCTGTCTTTGGCGCGCCAAAAGAAGTTTTGACTTCAAAATATATTGTACCTACATGTTTTCTCAAAATAGTAATCATTTAATTGATGTTATATTTACCACATTATTTTGTACTGCACAAGTAGTTGAAATTATCTATAGTTACTATTTTAGTAGTCAATAATATTTAATTATTTAACTCGGCAAATCGGCATACTTCAATTCGATTACAATTGATTAATTCATAGCATTTCAAAATGTTTTGCCATTTGAAATAACATTCTTTACCTCTATCCTCCATACGTGAAAAGAAAATTGCGCGCAAAGCATTTAAAAAAAAGTACACCAAAAAGGTTCCGAGTATGAGTTTTTAACAAATTAAAAATAAATCTATGATGAATTCGGCACCAAGGAGGTAGAAATAAATAGGTTAAATTATGTTTTGAATTCAAAACCTCAGTACACACGATGTTCTAAATTCAAATTTACTTTAACCTCTAGAGGGTAAAAACGACTTTTGCGCCCTGATATCGAGGAGCAAAAGTACTCTTTCCGAGCTGGTGGGATGAAAAATAATCTGTCGAGAACTGGCTGTAAATAACGAGGTTTTAAGATGATTTCCAACTGACATTTATTATTTTGGCTTTTCTCTTGCGGGTCCATTGCACTCACAATACTTACGACACAGGTACGATATGGAATGCTTTCATTTTTGTTTTGAATATTCTTTTTATAATATTAATCTGCTTTATGTATATTTTTTAATACACAGTGATGGGACGAGCAAAATATGTACTTGATGGTTTACTACCCAGCTTTTTGAACATTCAAATCACTCGTCTAACACAGTACTGCGCTCGTCACCTAGATATGATTTATGTATGATTTATATAAGATGATTTGTATATGTAGCTGGAAACCTTGTCCTTCAAACCGGATCACAGTAAAATTTGCTCATTAGTGCTTGGTTGTAGTATAATGAACAAAGGTATGATATTTCCCCAGGCCGCTTCTACAAAGAGTCCTAATTATTAGAATTCATTTCAATTTATTGAGTGAGCCCCGACTACGTAGACTAAGTAGACCATTAATTAAAACGCACACATGCGAATGTGGCCACGACTAGAATTTGAGCACGACTATGTGACCCCGGCACCAAAGCTGGATCAGTCCTGGATCGTCACCCAACACTAGTAATTGTATGAGAACGACTAACCTAAGCAACGATAAGCTGAATACGGCCGCAGTCTAGGCTGAAACTAGTGGCTTTGTCTCGGCACACTGGTACTATTATCTATTATAGGCTGGTTTACATTTTGATTAGTGCGAGTGCAGTAGATTAGTAATTGCGACTGATTAGTGCTGGTGTGTAGTGCGTGTACTCTATAGTAGCTGTGTTTAGTTAATTCAGTTGTTAGCCATCCCGCAAGTATAGATGATCGTCAAAAACAAATCAATGCCAGTGTCTGCTAAAGGTTTGTATTCACTACAAAATGTTCTACGAAAGCGCAGTATTTTGCAATCTTGTATCTTAGGGAGCAAGCAAATTTATTACACTGGCGATATCGAGGATGCTACGATTTGCCGTCGTATTGCAAACGTCTATCCACAGAAATCTAAATAATAAGGTAATAGAAATGCCATAAGTCTCAAATTACTTACAAAACGCTTGTCGCCACATGTCCCCTACCACCGCGATCACTACTACACGTGCGTACTATTCAATTACAGATCCACTCACACACGGACAGCCGCACATTAACAAACTCGGTCTGTGATTGCATCACACACATTCATAAACGCTTATCAGAGACCTACTAATACATTGAAAAATAAACAATTTTTCACATTTACGCAAGTGATTGACAAAAATTAAAACATAAAATATCGATATTTCAAAGTACGGTCCAATTTTAACATTCGATAAATGTTATGATTAATTTAATTAATTAGGTGTATTACACTAGGTGTTAGTTAGGGTACTACACTTAGGTGTACAACAAAGTCAATATGCCTATTAAATAAGTGAGTCACACGGGGTATACTATTGTTTCGAAAACTGAACTAAGTAATTCTGACACCACATGGGCTTAGGTATAGTTGAAAAACAAAAGTTGTTGAAGTTGAAGGTTGTTGTATATTTTGTTCATCGAGCAACTCGATCTTCCGCCCAAGCACGGAAGGGCCTTAGCCTTAGCTGAAAACTATTGTTCAAATCTTTCTGTCATTTCTTGCGGGAGGGGAAAGTTGCACACTAGCGCAAAGCCGCACTATTACATACAAAACATACCTGTACCGATCCATTGCCTTCTTTTTTATTTTTAAAATACTAGAAAGATTAGTGGACCGATACCTAAGGGACGGAGCACTTAAGCACAAACAACTGCATCCTCAGCAGCACGCTTACAGGAAAGGCAGATCCACAGAGTCGGCACTACGCATGGTAGTACATAAAATAGAATCGGCTACCGCAAACAAGCTTTCAACACTTGCCGCCTTTATAGATATAGAAGGTGCATTTGATAAAACCATGCATAACAGCATAAACCACGCCCTCCGAAGACTCAAAGTGGAACCAGTCATTAGGAACTGGATTACCGAACTGGTCAGCAAGAGGGCGGTTCAGATAGTGATGAATACTACTACAAGAGCAAAAGTAATCAAGGGATGCCCCCAGGGGGGTGTCCTATCACCACTATTATGGAACATAGTAGTGGACAGCCTTCTAAAGGCACTCAACGAGAAAGGGTACACTACTATTGGTTATGCGGATGACATTACAATACTGATAAGCGGGAGCGCGGAAAACATGCTATGTAAAGTTATGCGTTCAGCGCTTCAGATTGTAGAAAAATGGTGTGACGAACATCAACTGTCAGTAAATCCAAGAAAAACAGAACTTATTATTTTCACCAACAAAAGGAAGTTACCAGAACTGCAACTACCAAAACTGTTTAACACCAAACTCTCCCTATAATCTGAAGTGAAATATCTGGGTGTCACTCTTGATAACAAATTAAACTGGGCGAGCCATATCGATACAAAAATAAAGAGAGCCTGTATGACTTTTTGGCAATGCCGGAGACTTGTTGGAAAGAAATGGGGTCTCAATCCAAAAATCACGCTGTGGTTATATACATCAGTTATCAGGCCCTCTCTGGCTTATGAATCAGTTGTGTGGTGGCCCAGAATACAACTGACCACAGCGAAAGATAAACTCCAGAGTCTACAACGCCTAGCGAGTGTTACAGCTACTGGATGTATGAAAACCACACCATCAGCCGCATTAGAGTATCTCTTAAACCTGAGACCTCTACATTTAGTCATACAGAAAGAGGCCACGGCAGCCGCCCTAAGACTAAGAGCAAACAGACTGTGGAAACAGAACATTGAAACACGACACTCAAAAGTTCTACAACGGGTTATGAAAGACATACCGCTTCTTGAGGCACCCATGGACAGAACAATATGCCAACATGACTGTCTTTGATCGTAGATACAATATCCAACTCAATGCAGAATCGAAAGATAGCTCTGACAACAGAGAAGTTAGGATATATACTGATGGCTCCAAAACCGCATGCGGTACAGGAGCAGCTGGTGTCTTCTCAAATGACTTAAACATAAGGATATCAAATACCTTAAGCAACTTAAACACAATATTTCAAGCTGAATGTATCGGCATCACCAGGGCAGCACAGGCAGTCGCAGCCAGAGATGTCGGAGACCCAAACATCAAAATTGTCTCCGACAGCGCTTCCGTGCTTCAAGCCCGTAAAAATAATACTATAACCTCTGTTCTTATACTGGAATGCCACAATGCACTCCAATCCATAGCATAGGGTGCGAACAAAGTAACCCTCCAATGGATTAAAGGACACAGCGACTCACTAGGTAATGACGCAGCAGATGAGCTGGCCAAAAGGGGAGCAAAGACAAAGGTACATGGACCGGAACCACTTATGCCTATACCCCAAGCTCAAATAAAAAACATGGCTTCGTAGAAATACCGAAGAAGCCCATTTAACTGAATGGAATAACACGGAAAGATGCAGGCAAACAAAAAATGCTGTTCCGGAAGCGTCTAAAAAACTTGCTCGCAACCTCATCAGACAAACAGGGACAAAATGCGTAAAGCTATATGTATAATAACTGGTCACTGTCCCCTAAATAAGCGCTTATATACCATAGGTATAACAGACAGTCCTCTATGCAGAGGATGCATGGAGGAAGAAGAAACGCCACAGCATGTACTTGTGGAGTGCAGCAGTGTGGCAGATCAATGGGCAGAATTTCTCCAATCTCCATCGTCTGTTCCGGATGCCTGTCGCAACCTTAACAGGATGCTTGCCTTCTGGGCAGACAGCCTGGGCTGGTTGGAGTAAAGGGAAGTATGAGTCACGCACAATGGCCCAATAAAGAGGCTAGGTGCGGAAAACCCCCGCTAAACTAACTACTAACTAACCGATCCATTGCCGACCATACTCACACAGTCAAATCACTAACACATAAAAAATAAAGCACCATTCACTAATTTAGCACCGCCCTCGGTGTATTCCACGCCACAGTATATTATCAAACTCCATGGTCCAGGCGGACTTGTACTTTGACAGAGGGGAAACGCTGTGTATGCCTACTCCCTTCCGTGTTGCTCGCTGATTTTGAATACTAATAAAGTCTTAAAAATAAAAGCTTACAATAGCTAAATACTGCCTCAGTTACCTTAATATTTATTTTGCACGGACGAACAATCGCGCGTTATAGCTAGTATGTATATTATACTCTTGTTAATAATTTATGAACTATGAAGTAATGTTTACCGCGAATTAAAATATTTTACATATGGGTGTTTACTGTGTACAATTATGTGTATGTTTTTTATCGATATATTACGTTAATTTATCGATAAAAAAATGTAAAATTTTAAATAAAATTTTCATCGTTTATTTAAAAAAAAAAAATTAGACCGTCACAGCACTAACTCACGATCGCTAGGTACCTGAGGTTGTACCATGGAACATTAGAGGTTATGACGATATCTTTAATTTTACATTACATTGCTGTTTATGCTTGTACCACTCTAGATGTTAATTAGTGTATGCAGCAATGGTATGCAAAATGACGATAACACCATAAATGAATAACTATCATAGTGAATCATTGGGCTCCGTTTATTTTATTAAAACGTACATTTAAAATAAAATAAAATACCTATCAGTGAAATGTAATCCCATCATTGGTATAATTGCAAGTTGTGGAAGAACTTCCACAATTGTTTATGCTGCAAAATTGTTTTAAAGATGATTCACGCCTGCCGGTTCGAAGAAGACTAAACTACAGCTCGAGCACTGGTGGCCTACAAGTCACCTGTGCGGTGACAATGTCACGCGGTCATGACACTTATAGTACCTTATTATTTAGATTTCTGTGCGTCTATCGCACCACCGTGTGCCATCAGAGACTTCAACTTTCAGATGGCCATAAAAGTTGGAGAGGAAAGATTTTTAAACAAAAATATCTGATTTTAGAGATGGCCAGTTTTCAAGAATAGATTTAGTATTAAAGATTTCCTACATTGAAAAAAAAATTCAACGATTACTTTAAAAACGGCATGGATCCAGTAGTCCGTGGCAAGAAATAAATATACAAAAAAAATAGAAATTAGAACCTAACAATAACCTAAAAACATAGAAAAAGTGAACTTATGCAATAATTACTGCAAAAACAAACATTACTGTGTTGCGGTTTGAAGGGCAATGTTTACAGATAAATTACAGGCAAATCATCTTATATCTCTGGATGACGAGCGCATTACAGTGCTAGGAAGTGATTTAGACTTAGCTTACAGGATTATTGATTGTCAGCCTATATCCTTTTAAGGCCAAGTTAAGTAGGTACATTAAATATGTCAAATTTTATTCTGCAGTTTTACATGTCGGTTTCCGTGATTTCAGTGATGACGAATTTAGACATTTGTTCTTGGAAAGATGCTCAGAGGTGTAAGGGGGATTCGAATCTAGGACATTACGATTGTGGAATTGAACGTACTTGCTACTATAGAATAGAACAGAGTAGAGTAATAAAGTAGAGTAGAGTAATCGAACCAAATTAAATCAGATTGAGTCAAATTAAATAAGGTAAAACTATATCAAATTAAATCAAGGAGCATATTGCAGATTAAATTGAATAAAATTAAAATAGATCAAAAGAAATAAATTAAAACAAACGAAATAACAAAACGGAAGCTTGTGTTAGTATTTTATTAACTCATCATAACTGAACTTTACTTGCTTCCATCATGTCTGTTTAGTCTAATTAATTTTGTGGAAACTGTTTAAAGTTTTTCTTTTACCTTTGTAATAGCAGCCGTAGAAATGCCCGTATTTTGCCAATCAATGAGGATGCTCATGTGAACATATTTACGACGGAAATACGTCATTGTATTATTTTTAATTTTTCGTCTGCATACGATGACGTCATCGAGAATTGACTTAGATTTACCTCAGTCACATAGGGACGTACCAAGGTATTGGCAGAGAGGGGCAGTTACCCCCTCCTCCTTCTTTTGGGATCAAATACTCTAAAAATGCCTCCTCCCAAAGAGTTTACATATACTACACATATACACATACTACAGAGTTAGAACAAAGCAAAAAGCAAAGCAAGCGAAAGCACAGGTCTGATCACCCTTGTCTTGTCGCTCTTGTGGAAGTGTCATATTTTTGTTGCGGCACATCACTGTGTCGACATAGCTAACATACATCTGCTTACGATTGGTACAAAGGAACCGTGCGGCAAAACCTGACCTATTTACTTATTCGTTGTCTAAACCTCCTCCATTTTTTCCAATCTTCTCTCTCCTTTGCTTTCTCTATCCAGTTTGTGGCAGCTAGCTTTACTCGTATTATTTCATCTGCCCACCTGTCTCTGGTTCGTTGCTTTGTGGTCCTATCAAAATTGCTATTTTTTAATCCACACGTTATTTTACATGCAAGCAATGTGACCAGATCATTTCCACTTCAGCTTTAAGTTCAAGTTGTTTTTCACTAAAGCTGTAGCTATACTTTTTATGTAATGGTTTTCCATCGCACCTGATTTTACTTCACAATGCCACATGAAGTAAAATCATGTACTAATGGTAATTAAATAATAAACAATAATTCCGGAGAGCAGTATAAATAGTCGTCTACTAATATGAACCACTAACTTGTAAATTTTATTTTAAACAATGACCACCATAATGGAATAGTATCGATTTTATCTATGCGATCATAATTGATTCTTTTAAATCAATAATTAGGTATTTTTACAACAGCAGCACTGCATATTATCATCATCAGCCGCAAGACTCTCAAATCGGATTCGTCGCCGGGTAGCGACCAAATTAGTAACGTGGTGCTTAAGCGTGCCTCTCATGTTCTTGCATCTCCAATAGCTCATCTGTGTAACTTAAGTATGTTGGAAGGTGTTGTTCCAAGCTGTCTTAAGACTGCAGATGTGTGTCCAATTTTCAAATCGGGAATCAAATCATCAGTTAATAACTACCGGCCTATTTCCTTGCTTCCTACGTTGTCTAAAATACTGGAGAAAGTGGTTAACAAACGGCTTTTGGGGTACCTAGAACATAATAATATACTTTCACCGAATCAATACGGTTTTCGTCCCAAAAAATCCACAGAGGATGCTGTGGTTGCTCTGGTCGATCACGTGTCAAATTGCCTAGATCGAAATCAAAAATGTGTTGCTGTATTCCTAGACTTGGCCAAGGCCATCGACACAGTCTCCTGGCCAATTTTACTCCGTAAACTTGAACTTATTGGTATCCGTGGGACGACCTTGGACTGGTTTCGGTCGTACCTATCGAACCGACAACAAAGAGTTAGATTGTCTGCTTTTTTCAGCGACTATAAATCTATGTCTTTTGGAGTTCCACAGGGAAGCGTCCTTGGACCCACCCTCTTCTTGATTTACATCAATAGTCTTTGTCAGCTCAATTTGCAAAATGCTAAACTTTTTACTTTCGCTGATGACACAGCCATTGTCTTTAGTGCTAAGACTTGGGCTGCAGTGGTTGAAACAGCTGAATTGGGATTGTCATTGGTGTCGCAATGGCTTTACAATAACTTGTTGACCCTAAACACATTGAAGACAAAATACATGACATTCTCTATGACGCAGAGAACTCAACCTAATTTGGTTAACCTAAAACTACATAAAGATCTTCACCTCTGCAAACAATCTTGCTTGTGCCCCGTGTTGGAACGTGTGAATAACATAAAATACTTGGGTGTTACATTGGATCACCACCTTAACTGGGAAAATCATATTGTTGGCTTGTGTAATCGTGTTCGGAAACTAGCCCACATTTTTAAACAAATGGGATCCGTAGCCGATTCAAAAACTCTTAGAATGATTTATCAAGCGCTTTGCGAATCTATTATCAGTTATTGTATTGTATGCTGGGGATCTGCACCCAAGACATTGATGCTGAAATTGGAACGGGCGCAAAGGCTCATCTTGAAGATAGCATACAAGAAGCCAAGGCTATATCCGACGGAACGGCTGTATGATGATACGAAGTATCTGTCTGTCCGACAACTATACATCTTGCGAGCTACAACGCGGTTCCATATGTCAGCCATATACTCAATGATACCACCTACTCGAGCTTGTCGGCGTAACACCTGGCCACAACCCCGTGTAAGAACTACCTTTGCACAACGATCTTTCTACTTTAAAGGACCATTTCTATACCAGCAGCTCGATGAAAGCCTAGGTTTACTTAAATTGTCCCGCCATTTATGTAAGACAAAAGTTAAAACATGGCTACAATCGCTGAGTCGCCATGAGACAGAGCAAATTATTTCAATTCGGAGCTAATATTAGGGGACCTGTTTCATTGCAGCCACCTTCATGTAATCAATCTTGACTGCTGTGATGGAATCAGGTCCCTGTACTTACTTCTTTTTGGACTATTACGTTTGGGCGATGCGATGTGGTTGAGAAACAAAATCTAATATCTGAACTTCCTACTACAATACTATTTTTCTACATACTAATGGTGCCCTACTATATCTACAAAGTTCCAGCAAAACTTATAACTTCAGCACCCGCGGTGTCACCAAACAAAAGCAAATTTCGAAATTTCAGCCGAATCCGTTCATACGTTACGACATAATTGAGCAACAAAGATCAAAACGTCCATACATTTACAACTAAATATTAGTAGGATTACATCACACAACGCAAACACACACTTTTACATATGCACACTTTCACACACGCTCACTTTCACACACGCACAATTTCACAAACACATTCCACAAAAACTTGTGACATTCGAGGAAACTTGTATCTTCGAAACACAGGCCCTGCCCGTCTTGTTTATCGTGTTTACCCACAATTTGTGAAATCTAATTGAAATTCTGAAACACAGGCCCCAGTCGTCTTGTTTTTTTCATTTCTACCCACAAATTGTAAAACCCCTAATTTTAAGTTTCTTTTAAAATTGTTTATAACATATTTTTAAGCGCTGTCTCCCACGACACAGGACCGACCTAGTGTGGGAAACAGAGTTCAAACCTAAATAAATATCTTGCTAATTTGTATTACATATTTTAATGTCGCACAATGTCATGTAAATTGTACAAATAAAGCTTTTTTGATTTTTTTTTTTATTTTTTTTTGAAGACGTCCACTGCTGAACATAGGCCTCCCCCCTAGATTTCCACAACGAACGGTCCCGCGCAACCTGCAACCAGCGGTTTCCAGCAACCTTTGTGAGGTCATCTGTCCATCTAGTGGGAGGCTGTCCAACACTGCGTCTTCCGGTTCGTGGTTGCCACTCGAGAACCTTTCTTCCCCGTCGGTTGTCAGTTCTGTGAGCGATATTATGTCGAAACAAAATGCGCAGTTGTCAGCTGTTTATTCATGTTTTGTTGAGTCATGTGTTTTTGGTATTTCGTATTTGAAGATTGTGTCGTAATTTTTGTATCCTATCCTAGGATAGAGGATCCTAGTTTGCCCGCGAACATCGACGGCATCCTCGGATAATAATTCTGGCCCCGCCAATGGTACAAAGTGTTGCAGTTTTGTTTAAAAATAATCTCATCAACATTCGTTTTACTTATGGGAAACATGCGTAAGTAGTTTTTCTGCTCATACCAAATAATAATATTCTGATACTTAGAAGCTATCAAGTTAAATTTATGATATCAGTGAAAATAAATGTCCACGTTTAGCCCAAAATCATTTATAAATGAACAACGTCCTTTATATGGAACAATTCGGGCAGCATACCCAATCGAACAAAACAAAAACCATCAAAATCGGTTCAGGCGTTCTCGAGAATACAGGTAACATAAAAAAAAAGAAAACATGGTGGTCAAATTGATAACCTCTTTTTTTTTGAAGTCGATTAAAAAGGGCAGTTTGTGATATTGTACGAAGAATTGAGGCAAGATACCAATACATTTTTGAGTTATTTTCGAATATCTATCACATATTATATTTTTTTTCGTATAACCTAGCAAGGCTTTTGCATAAAGAAGTAGACGATCCTGCCAATCCGCACTGGGCTTGGTCTTGACTCCTTGCGAGAGAAGGCCCGCAAGTCCAAGCAATGGGAACTTTTTTAATGAGCTATTTAATATATTATGTAAATTACTCATGCTGAATAGTGCGTATATAAGCAGCACACATGATCCGGAGCTGTTAACAAGTACTTACCAAGATAATAGTATTTGTATAAAATATTTAATCTCCAGAGTTTAATTTCAGTACACTGACAAACTCGGCGGGATTACACACTGATAATAGTAAAAATACCATGAGCTTAAAATTAATATCATTTAGATAAATTCGTTTTTGTGATGATGACGTCAATATTGTGGAAAATATGTGAGTATTTGAAGTGGTAAAGTTGTTTAATTATATTAAGTACCTGGGTGACCGAGCTTTGCTCGGATTAAATATACTTAGATACCTACAGATAAAAAACTCCAAAAATATATTTTCTTTAAAAAAAAGAATTAAAAAAATAAGAGAACCCGTCGGGATTCGAACCCGGAGCTACTAATTCGTGACCGCTATGAGCTCCCGACTTCTAATTATGCTGTCGCGTCGCGCGGCGAAATTTACCTTCGCATTCTAATGTCTAATGTGACAGTTTTTCATTGCCTAAAAACGCGCATAATATGCGTTTTTTTTTAATGAAACCTAGTTAGATCGATTTATCGTCCCCGAAATCCCCTGCATACATAATTTCATGAAAATCCGTCGAGCTGTTTCCGAGATTCAGATTCTATATATATATATATATACATATTTATATAGGTACAAGAATTGCTCGTTTAAAAGTATAAGATGAAACCTAGTTAGATCGATTTATCGTCCCCGAAATCCCCTGCATACATAATTTCATGAAAATCCGACGAGCTGTTTCCGAGATTCAGATTCTATATATATATACATATTTATATAGGTACAAGAATTGCTCGTTTAAAGGTATAAGATATGTATTTAAATACAAATTAAATGCCAAATCGGTAAACAAAAAAAGAAGTTCCGGTCAGGCTGATAGTATTCTCACGCTGTATGGTGATGGAAATATTATGGGGCAGATAAAAGAAGAGACCTGCGAAGTTGAATAGTATTTAAATATTCTAATATAATTAATGAAAGACAATTTTAATACGAATAATTAATCAATTGTGTTCAATTTATAAACATCGTTTGAACAAAATATTGCATTTTCAATATACTAATCCTATGCATTAAAAAAAACAGTTTTCAAAAATAATAAGCGTGTTTTGAAATTTGGGAAGAACCCTAAAATAAAAAATAAAATAAAAAATATTCTATTACTTTATTTAGTGCACCAAAAATGTAATGTACTTCTTAAAACCACTTTACGAAATATGATTGTTTATTTTGTTACAAACTAGCAGCGCCCGC
Source organism: Ectropis crepuscularia (assembly GCA_963693475.1). Classification (NCBI taxonomy): domain Eukaryota; kingdom Metazoa; phylum Arthropoda; class Insecta; order Lepidoptera; family Geometridae; genus Ectropis; species Ectropis crepuscularia. Next base: position 25,948,897 of record OY856342.1, read on the forward strand.
GGTTTTACCCGATTCCGTTATATTTCCGTGACAAAAAGTCTCTTTGGGATTCGAGACAATTAATCTAATTGTGTTCTAAATTTCAGTCCAATCCGTTCAGACGTTTCAGACAATTGTGTGCGGTTAAAAATCTAATTTTCTCTTGCGGTCTTACTTATTATAAAGGGATACAGAACACGTAAATGTCTATCATATCGTATACCCTGTCGAATACTAAAATAAATAATTACTACAAATTCAGTTTTGGTTTATTCTTGGTAAGCGCGGTCCAACGTAAACCACAACGCAACGTCGTTTAATATCAGGCGAAATGGCGGTAAAGCGTAAACCTATAATAATTAAGAAGGTCTTTTTTTCAGGTACGCTGTTGTCACTGGTTCTTATAAACAGAGATGTTGAATGCAGGAATTGTTATATTGATAGCCAGGACAAAATCGACGAAATATGCACCGGCCAAATAACCTGCGACCGTGATCTTGATTTCGACGTGAGGTCGTGGAATTGCATAAAACACTACAGCTATGTATCTGGATCCTACTCACCATATAGTAGTAGATATGATTATGGATTTCGTTACCAACCGTATAGATCCATTACATATGATGATAATTACAATTTGATAGTTTATATCAGAGAACCTAGTGAACGCTTTTCATTACTCCAATACAGAGTACACACTATTAAACTTATCTTAGAAGGTGGAGATTATCTTACTATGCCTCAGGAAGTTTTGCAAATGAGAAATCTGACTGAATTCACAATTTTTGGTACCAACATCGCACATGTAAACTTAAACCAATTTGATTCCATTGCTACTTTGGAAAAACTTAATATAACAAACAACAAGATTCGTGTTCTTGAAACAGATAAAAGTGAAATCTTTAATAACCAAACAAGTGAACTCATTAACAATGGATCAAAAGTAAGCTCTATTCAAGTCATCGACATCAGCCATAATCACATTGAAGTTTTACCTAATAGCTTTGTGTCAAGATTTAGTCAATTACACCATTTAAACTTGTCTCATAATATGATCAGCAGCATTGATTCACTTTCATTCCAAGGTATTACACAATTACAAACTTTAGACATATCAAACAACAGGCTAATAGAGATCGGACATGCTTTGGGAGGGTTAGAAAATTTAACAGAACTTTATATTTCTTTTAATAAAATTACGAAGCTCTTTGCATACAATTTTGAAGCATTGACAAATCTAGTGAAGTTAAATGTCAGTAATAATGGCATTAATTCTTTTGAAAATAACGCTTTTCAGACTCTTACTAATCTCCAAGAAGTAGATTTTCGGTTTAATAATCTCACTAGAATTTGTAATGAATTTTTTTCTAATAACGTCGCCTTAAGTTCAGTTTTCCTTTCAAGTAATGAAATACACACCATCGAAGAAAACAGTTTCAAACAGTCGCACATAACAACGTTTTACATACAAGACAACAAACTGGGAGGAGTCCTTGAAAAAAATACACTCGCTGGACTTAATGTTGCGGAACTGGACTTAAGTGGTGAAAATTTCACTGTCGTCGCCGATATGGCTTTTATTAATATGTCACTATTGAGAACTCTAAATTTGAGTTCAAATTCATTGTCTAATATATCATACTCTGCGTTTTCATCTTTAATGACGTTAAATGTATTAGATTTATCGCACAACAAACTCACAGAACTTAATTTTGACAGTCAATATTTACAGAATGTGACCGAGTTGTATGTCCAACACAATAAAATAGCTAAAATTCTTAAAAAAGTATTTGAAAATTTTGTGTCATTGGAAAAAATTGATTTGTCTTTCAATGATTTAAGCGAAATAGAACCTGGGTCGTTTTTAACACTACAATATGTTTCACTATTTGATATCAAAAACACACATTTTGTTTACTCTCTAGCGAGTAAATCTCTACAGGGGATGACGTCGTTGGCAGAAATTAACATGTATCAGACAAAAACCGCGGTATTTCAAAATGAATCATTTTTTGGTTTAATGACTTTGATTGAGCTCAATTACACCTTTGGTCAATTGACAGATATAGGGTACAACGCATTCTTGGGGGCTGAATCGTTAGACAAACTTATTCTATCCAATAATCAATTATTACAATTTCGCGTAAATACTTCAACTATTTTGAAGATCCAAGAAATTAATTTAGACAATAATTATATAACGACTGTTTCGAATGAAACTTTTTTCAATCTAACTTCATTAAATATTTTAAGTTTGGTGAATAATAATATAACTGTTTTGAATCCAGATGCATTTAAAAATTTAAATGCATTAACTAATGTCGACCTTTCTTCAAATGAAAAAATTAAAATTACTGAAAATCCGTTTAAAAATCTCAATGTACTAAACAGTCTCTCGTTAGAAAATGATAAGTTGAATATATCTTTTGAGAAATCTAGTGTTTCAATAACAGTTTTGAACTTAAAATTTTGTGGTATAGTTAATGTACATGATTTAAAACTCTCTAACGTGCGAGAACTTAATTATCTTTCTTTAAGTACAAATGATATTGAGAGTATAAATAAAAATTCATTTGAAAATGCTACAACATTAGTCAGTATCGATTTGAGTTTAAATAAAATAGCCTATATCCAGCCAGGTTCGTTTTTGACCACAGGAAACCTTAGAAGTTTAAATTTGTATGGGAATAATTTGTCATACATTCCGTTTGGTGTGTTTGATGGAATCGCGTCGATGAAAGATTTAAATTTAACATCTAACATGTTACATACGTTAGATTTCAAGATTTTACCTCTTCTTGAAGACTTGTATGTAGACAATAATGTTTTAACTGATCTCAAGTTTGAAGATGTCTCAGCTACTAATTTATTTAAATTAAGTATTGGAGGTAATTTATTGCCTTGTAAAATCCTTGTTGATATGAAGGCTTCTAAATATTCTTATCGACTCAAACAAATTGTAACAGCACAAACATTAAATTATCATTCTGAAAACGTGAATGGTATCTCGTGTCAAACTGCAGGTTCCGTCACAAATATGACTAATAATGTAAAAGTTGGTAATAATTCTGACATCAACGCTCTTATTGCAATATTACAAGATGTTTCGGTGAAACTGGATAAATCACTAAAAACCATACGTAAGGACAATGTTTCAAATGATGATTTAAATACCAAAGGACAAAATATTGTCAAATTGTTAAGGTTCGTAATAGAATCAAATTATGGAACTAAAGCGAAAAATATTAAATATCTTGATCAACTCACAAAAATTAATAAAGAAGCCAATCTACTACTCGAAAAAATGAATAACCAGACAATACGAGAAGAGGAGACCCTGGAAATAGCAATAAAAAGTAAACTTACCCGAACTCAAGAAAATAATTCAGCTAACTTGAAAACTGCACTTAATTTCATAGCTGTTTGTCTAGCTATTATGTTATTGGTTTACACAGGAAATATTATATTTAAAAAAATTATAGCCCCAAAATATTCTCTTAAGACACGTTTGAGTAATAGTTCAACTAATTTAAAAGAAAATGTTGAAATGGTGCTTTAATAACAAAATAGTTCCGAGGCTAAATCGCAAATTATCCTAAGTCTCATTATCTCTGTTATGTCTCATTGTCATCCAATGCCAATCATAAGACTCTCCCGATCCCGATCGGACTGTTCATCAACAAATGTATTTCTAATTACATTTAGATTGTGTTATACAGTAAAACAACAATTATTGGATCTTACTGTTAATATTGACTGATTTGTATTGTAGCACTCAGTAACTTTTTCTTGTTATTATTGCGATTGGATTTGTATTTTTGTAAATTACCGTCAATGATGTGTTTTACGAAATTGTGTAAAAATAGGAGTAAAATCGTCTTGTTAAAATATTAATCTTTGTGTGTCATATCTAACTGTATCCTGCTATATTGATTAGAAATTAAAACATTGGTACATATGTGTAACTGTTTGTTTTTTATGCTGTGATTTTAAATTTAATTTATTTAATACGTACAACAGAATACAGCCGATACAGTAATAGTTAGATTAGAACTTAAGTTTAGATCTAGACAGCATTCCTAATGGATACGTATACAGCATTATTATATGTACCTACTAGTATTTGTTACGAGTTTAACAATAAAGTAGAGTAATCGAACCAAATTATATCAGATTGAGTCAAATTAAATAAGGTAAAACTATATCAAATTAAATCAAGGAGAATATTGCAGATTAAATTGATTAAAATTAAAATAGATCAAAATAAATTAATTAAAACAAACGAAATAGGTACTTTGTCACTTTAGAAGCCGTGCTAGCCCATGGTGGAGCGAGTCTTAGATTTGATATGATATTCGATGCAATTTCAAGGTCGCCTGTATTTAGAATTTATAGTTTACCCGCCGCACGAAAGCACGAAACTGCCTCTAAATATCGGGCTCTCACTCACTACGGTATAATATCCAGTAATGAATACAAGTATCGATATAACCTCAACACAAGAATTCGTTGTATGCGGTATTTCTTGCGGAAGCTTGTGTTAATATCTTATTAACTCTTCATAACTGGACTTTACTTACTTCCGTCATGTCTGTTTAGTCTAATTAGTTTTGTGAAAACTGTTTAAAGTTTTTCTTTTACCTTTGTAATAGCAGCCGTAGAAATGCCCGTATTTTGCCAATCAATGAGGATGCTCATGTGAGCATATTTACGACGGAAATACGTCATTGTATTATTTTTAATTTTTCGTCCGCAAACGATGACGTCATCGAGAATTTACTTAGATTTTCCTCAGTCACATAGGGACGCACCAAGGTATTGGCAGAGAGGGGCAGTTACCCCCTCCCCCTTCTTTTGGCATCAAATACTCTAAAAATGCCTCCTCCCAAAGAGTTTACATATATACATAATATACATATACTACAGAGTTAGAACAAACGCTTTGCACCGCAAGCACAGGTCTGATCACCCTTGTCTTGTCGGTCTTGTGGAAGTGTCATACTTTTGTCGCGGCACATCACTATGTCGACATAGCTAACATACATCTGCTTACGATTGGTACAAAGGAACCGTGCGGCAAAACCTGACCTGTTTACTTATTCGTTTCTAAACCTCCTCCATTTTTTCCTCTCCTTTGCTTTCTCTATCCAGTTTGTGGCAGCTAGCTTTACTCGTATTATTTCATCTGCCCACCTTTGTTTTAGCGTGTTTCGTTGCTTTGTGGTCCTATCAAATTTGCTATTTTTTAATCCACACGTCATTTTACATGCAAGCAATGCGCCTAGACAGATTTTACGTGGGCTGTGAATTGGGTTTTTGAAATGGTTTTTTTCTGAAAAATGGAAAGATCATATATAAGTTTTATAGTAAAGCTATTTTTATTTTATTTTATTTTCGCAATAGTTCAAAAGTCATTTAAAAATAAAAATTTATTTTTGAATCCAGTACCGAAGACACACCGACAGCTCCCGAACAAACCCGTGCGCATGTGACGTCATAATGTTAGTTTTCACTCATTGCAGTTGATAGAAAAATAATAAATTCAGTGTTTTGATCTATTTAATTGTGTTGTCATTGTTAAAAATTCAAATTTATATTAAAAATGTCGAACCTCAAAAGTTATCGTTCTTGTTTTGTACCATTATGTACAAATACTACAAAAACAACTCCTGACAAAATGTTTTTAAAATTCCCCAAGATGACAAACGTCGAAATAAATGGTTTTAAACAGTGCACCGTGGTTGTGAAGATCATTTCTATGTAAGTATTTCTTAATACCATTGTTATTAATTTTCCACAGGAGTAGCAGAGGTTTTTTTGTCAGTTTTTCTGCTTCAATATATTTTAGAACTCTACCAATGCTTGATAATCGAGCTTTTTTCCAATACCTAGCAAGCGACTTTTGTTGGTGTCGGATCTTCACTTCTACTATGGGTCCACATAAGTACCTAATGCTAATACTTTTTTAAATTTATTTTTCAACTTGAATAGGTTTTCACTTGACCGCCATCTCGCCTGATTTTAAGCGACGATGCGGCCTACGATGAAGCGTGCTTACCTAGAAGAAACCGATTCACTCTCGACTTGAAGACACCAAGATTACTATACATATATATTATTTTACATATTTGCAACCATCTGTAGAGACAACATAAAAGATTATTATTGCTTATAACTTCAAACAACTTAAATTTAATAGGAGTACAAATTACCTGCTGAAGCTGATTGTCGTACCTACTTTGTTTAACGTAACTATTATGCACTGAATTTAATAATTTGTTTTATGTAGTGGTGGTAGGACTCTTGGCAGAGCCCCCCCTGGCGAAGTTCCACACCTTTGCCAGTTATTCTAACCTCCAAGCAGTAATGTGCAAACATTATTGTGTTTCGGTTTGAAGGGCAATGTTTCCAGAGAAATTACTGGTCTTAGAGATAAAATATCTTAGATCTCTGGGTGCACGAGCGCAGTGCAGTGCTAGGTAATGATTTGGACTCTTCATGTTCCAATAGCTGCGAGTCACTGTGCTGTTATGTGGCAGGCATGTTGCTTACCATCAGTCACATGTCCTGCTCGTCTCGTCACTCTTTATTTAAAAAAAAGTTTTAAAAGTTTAAGAACTCACTGAAGTACTCACTAAACTATAATCTACTTAATTAATAGGTACAACTATTATATGTTGCCCGCCCGTTAGGACAAACTGTTGATACCAAACTTTTATAACACGATTTTTAGCAATAAAATTATTTCTATTTCTATAGTCATAGCATTGAACATCCTGAATTCTTCTTAAATTTTCATTAATAGTAGTTAAAGTAACTGAAAAAGCTTTACTCCGAACTCGGTGTTCTGGACATACTCATCCTTTTACAATGCAAATATTATTTTACGACTTAGTTGAACATAACCTATAGCTTTGTCACCATAACTCTCACGCCATGCTCTACAATTTATGAAATAAATAATGATATTTAATTTCGTGGAAAACAAATACATTATATATTAAATACTTTAAATATTTTCATTTCATATTTTATTTTTTAACAGACTTCCCTAGATGCCTCGGCACCTCGAGCTTCAGCAGAATTAAACCGATAGTCATTAAAGAAAACGGTTATCATAAATATATCAACATCAGGAATATTATCAAACTTTGCCTTAATAAATCCTTTATCACACATAGCTAATCGGAACCAAATATGAACTCGTTTTTTATCAATAAACTTTCAGTATTATTGTCTAGTCACGTGTAATAGCCGTAAACGCTGTACTGTTATTAAATGGCTATAACATTATGACGTCACAACCATGGTGACCAATTATGGCGCGTTTATAGTCACGTGATTTTTATTTAACTGTTATCAATTTTTAATTGTTTATAATTAATTGAAAAACATTTTTTTTGAGGTTTCTGCATTAAATATCAATATTATTAATATTTAAGTTTTATAACACATAATAAACATATTTTTTTTCACATACCCAATTGGATTCATTCGTCACGCTCGGGTATGATAAGAAAGCTTTGGGTAAACTCCGGACCATAGCTATTGGCCATCTAGAAATACGTCAGCCAATGGGAAATGCTGAAAGGGCGTGGACAGGCTATCATGGCATGGCCATGCCAAGATGGTGAGGCCACGCCCTCCGGTTACGCCCGTGTAGTTTCCAAGGTAAGCTATCAAATTCTGAGTTATAAGTTTTCACTTCTATCGGCAGTTCCTATGACTGCCAATTTTTAGGGTTCCGTAAAACGTAAAAACGGAACCCTTATAGATTCGTCATGTCTGTCTGTCTGTCCGTCCGTATGTCACAGCCACTTTTTGCCGAAACTATGAACTACATTGTTGAAACTTAGTAAGTAGATGTATTCTGTGAACCGCATTAAGATTTGAACAAAAAAATTTTAAAAATAGATAAATTAGGGTTGCCCCCCATACTGAGAACTGAAACTCAAAAAAAATTTTTTCATCAAACCTACACGTGTGGAGTGTCTATCGATAGGTCTTCAAAAATGATGTTGAGGTTTCTACAATCATTTTCGTCTACACTGAATAATTTGCGCGAGAGACACTTCCAAAGTGGTAAAATGTGTCCCCCCCCCTCTAACTTCTAAAGTAAGAGAATGAAAAATCTAAAAAAATATATGATGTACATTACCATGTAAACTACCAACGAAAATTAGTTTGAACTCGATTTGATGAGTAGTTTTTTTAGTACGTCATAAATACACTATTATTGAAACTTCGATCAAAGTTACAAGGAACTACAAGAACTATGTGTACTATGTATATTATGTTACATGCTGCAACGGAACCCTTCATGAGCGAGTCCAACTCGCACTTGGCCACTTTATTTATGTAATGGTTTTCCATCGCACCTGATTTTACTTCACAATACCACAAGAAGCAAAATCATGTACTAATGGTAATTAATTAATTAACAATAATTCCGGAGTGCAGTATAAATAGTCGTCTACTAATATGAACCACTAACTTGTAAATTTTATTTTAAACAATTACCACCATAATGGAATATTATCGATTTTATCTATGCAATCATAATCGATTCTTTTAGATCAATAATTAGGTATTTTTACAACGGCAGCACTGCATATTATGTCGAAACAAAATGCGCAGTTATCAGCTGTTTATTCATGTCTCCGACACCTTAGGAGGTGAACAATTTTCATACCACTTGCTTTATTGGGTGGCGCAAGTGGCGCCAGTGAGTAAACAAGTAGTTCCGCGCCTCTCAGTGTAAATAATTAATTAAAAATAGTTTCATGCTGTATAACTGACTGTCATCAGCTTAAAAACGTTATTTAAGTGATAATCCAAAGCCCAAAGTGTTTCAGTGACAATATTTTCAATCCTAAAGTGAAATAACATAGTTTTTTCAAAATAACCAGTAACATTTTTTCAAATTTTCCTACCAAACATTGACTCTTGTGTTTGAATTTAGTGCCGATTTTTGTGAATTATAAGAAAATTTCGCTCTAGTTTGTGAAATAAGTGACAATATTGTTGTGTTTATTCTAATTCGCATTTAATAATAGATCAAAAACTGAAACAATGTGTACTAATGAGTGAGAAATATGTAATTGGAGCTCTAAAGTGTTTCAATATTTTTGGAATTTAGTTGCGCTACTCCTCCATAGAGGGCTCTTATACACAATAAATCAGGGAAACGGGTCATTAGTAACACTATCCGTTCAGAGAGGACTCTTTCACGCATTTTCTATCACACGTATTAGTGCCCATATACTGACGAAACAGTACATTGATAGTCCGCAATTTCGTATACTGCAAAAAAAACAGTACATTGGTTTTTAGTCAGATCCTTTAATATCAACACAGTACGTTGGTATCAATAGTAATTTGCACACAGGACATATTGAATATACATAGGACATTTGATAATATTGAATAAAAAGTAAATAATTACTAGCGATTATTGATACAAGGAAAAATGGAGCGGTCGCCAGTCAAGAAAATATTTTTAAATTGTGGAGGTTGTCCCAACAAAATAACTGACAGACAATACATGGTTTGTTCCTCATGTGCTTTAACATACGATTTAATCTGCGGAAATATTTCAGCCACTAGATTTTATATGATGGAACCAGAAAAAAAAGCTAGATGGAGATGTCAAGCGTGCAAATCAAATAAAAAACCAAAAGATGACAACTCAGATAGTCCTGTTGGGAATAATAATTATAATGCCAATGTAACACTGAGAAAACCAAAGGCACTTAGTTTGCAAATATCGATGGACGATACATTGCTGAGCCAATCTGATGATGATAACGATAATTTAATTGATACGGAAACCAACTTAAGTGAAAGTAGAAAAACGGAAGAAGCACTTCAACTTAAACAGGAAATTGAAGAGCTTACTAAACAGCTACTTACAGCAAATGACGAAATTAATAATCTGTATAAGGAAAATGCAACCCTGAAAGAGGCCTTGACAAAAAATGAAAGTGCTATGAAGAAACATCAAAAAGAAATGCTACACTTTTGCAAGAAAAGTACGGAACCAAATACAAATGTGCAAACGAACAAAGAACTTACCAACAAGCCTTCTAAAATCGGATTACAGAACATTATAAACTCACAAAAACAACGTGAAAGTGGCAAAGACAGGAAAAAGAAACTCGATATGCTTGAACTTATGATAGATGCTAAAATACAAAGTGAAAATAAACAAAGAACCAACGAAAACACGAATGTATCAGTAGCAACCAATAACTCAACTAAATTTAATAAAACCTCAATCAACTTATGTACTGATAATACCCCAAAAATAGTAATCGTGGGTGATCAATACAATAAGAATTTAGCATCGCATTTGATAAACCTGCGTTCCCGATATAGAAATTCTAGAACATATAGCATTATAAACATTACGAACCCTGCAGCACCAGGAGAGTACATACTACGCAACACAGAGTTTGACAGACTGAACTTGCAAGAAAACGACTGGATAGTTTTATGTGTAGGATCAAATGACACAAACCCTACTAAACTCCTCTCAGAAATGTCTCGTGTATTGCAATCTCTAAGCAGAAAAAATGTCATTGTCGTAGGTGTCTCCAAAAACCGTCACTTAAACGAGGATAAGATAAATTCTAACTACAGAAACATAGTCAGTAAATTTCACAACTCTAAATATTTGCAAATTGAACCAGGGATACCTCATCCACACACCCGCGGTTACCATAGGCATTATTTGGATCATTTGGTTAAATCAATCAATAACCAAATTAACACTGTCGACTACGCAGTAACTTTTCTCAATGATAACATAACTAGCACAAATGGCCAAAATATAGAAAAAAAACTGATTCCGGGAACCATTCCTTATTACTTCAATAAAGAAAGAAAAACACTTAACGACACGCGAGGTAAAACCTTAAATAAAAATTCTAACCACAGACCAGGGACCATACCGTTTTATTTTAAAAAACAAACCAATAAACAGATAAATATAGACACTCCGTCGCAACATTTTGACCCCATAAATGAAGACACTCAATTTTTTCGTGACTCACAATAATGCGAATTTATTCAGTATTATGCATTTAAATATACGTAGTATGCGACGTAAAATAGACGAAATTGAATTAATGAATAATGAACACAAACCACATGTTATTTGTTTCACGGAAACACATCTCCGTGATCATGAAGCGAATGTATTGCAAATCGACGGATTTAAGAAAGCGGCTCACTTCTCTAGAAGTAAGAAAACTAAGGGCGGTGTTAGTATTTTTGTTAAAAATAATATTAACTACAAAAAACTTGACTGGGTAAATGAAATGTCCATTGAATGTCATTTCGAGTGTTGTGGAATACTCATTCCCGAACTCAATACCGTAATCATTGGTAACTACAGATCTCCAAGAGGAAATTTTAAACTTTATACACAAATCCTAGAAACAATGCTCCATAAGTTAACTGTCAGGGCTAGGCATAATACCAAAAAGGTATTTGTATTAGGGGATTTTAACATAAATCTACTGGAACAAAATAAAACAACTGAAACATTTAAAAACACACTAAACTATTTCAAATTGCACCCTGCTATTACAAGTCCAACCAGGATTACAACTCAGTCCCAAACGTGTATAGATAATATACTGACAAATACAAAAAAGTATAGTACTGAAATCATTCGTATACAAAGTGATATATCTGATCATACAGCACAAAAAATACAAATACACACAAATATAAGTTTTTGTGAAAAAGCGTGGTTTCAAGAAAAAAGAAACATAGATACTCATCTTCATAAGTTCATGACCCACATTTCTGAACTTAGTTTTATTGAAGTTTACAATGAGACAGACGTAAATGAAGCCTATAACAAATTCATGGAATTATTCTCTCTCATATTCAATTTGTGTATACCATTAGAAAGAGTGAAAATATATCACAAAAAGAAACAAAATTGGAAAACTACCGGTATAATGGTCTCAAGTAAAAAAAAGAAAGAACTTTACTTAAAAACGTTTATAAACAATAATGAGGAGTCATTAAATAAATATAGGAAATATTCAAAAATACTAAAACGTGTTATACGGTTTTCAAAAAAAGCATCCAATATAAAATACATTAAAAATAGCGCAAATAAAACAAAAGCCACGTGGGGTGTTATAAAACAATACACATGCCCATTAAATAGTATAAACACTACCATAGACAGTTTGAAAATTGATAATAAAATTGAGACAAATCCATTATTAATTTCAGAAAAATTTAACAATCATTTTATAAATGTTAATGAGATTAGACCGTTGCATAATAACAACAACAAAAATGTTACAAAACCAAATTCTAAAACCATTTTTTTAACTCCCGTAGATCGTACAGAAGTGAAAAACATTGTAAAAGGATTGAAGAATAAAAAGTCCTCAGGACATGATAGTATACCAGTACAATTAATTAAAAATAGCATAGATTACATCGTTGATCCACTAGTTCATATAATAAACCTATCATTCGCAAATGGACGTTTTCCAGATGCACTCAAAAGAGCCTTAATAAAACCTTTGCATAAAAAAGGATCAAAAAACGATGTGAATAATTATAGACCTATAGCACTTTTACCATGCTTTTCTAAAGTATTTGAAAAGGCAATTTATAACAGACTTTTATCATTTCTCAATTCTCAAAATATTTTAAACAATAATCAGTTTGGCTTTCAAAAAGGTAAAAACACATCCTTAGCTATATTCAAAATGTTGAAACAGGTATGGGACGACATAAATATTAAAAAATCAGGCGTGGCGATATTTTTAGACTTATCTAAAGCATTTGATTGCGTAGAACACAAAATATTAATAGATAAATTAGAACACATAGGAATCAGAGGTCAAGCTTTGAAACTTATTGTCTCTTACCTGGAAAATCGTACCCAAGCAACATCCCTGGATATGTATCACAAAAGTACAAAAACTATGCAACAAGTCCTCTCAAAATATATGCATATCACATCAGGAGTACCACAAGGTAGCATTCTAGGACCGTTACTATTTTTAATATACATAAATCAACTGCCTTATATAACTAAATATTTAACTGTAATGTTTGCCGATGATGCCACAATATATATCCCAAAAACCACCCAGTCTTTTGCAGAGTTTGAAAATGAAGTAAATTATGTATTACGTCTTGTCGTAAAATATTTGGAAAGTTTGAGTTTAAAAGTTAATATAGATAAAACAAAATTGATGAATTTTAGAAATTATAAACAAACCCCTATCCCGTTAAACATTGAACATAATGGGAATAAAGTTAATACAGTCAACGAAGCAGATTTTCTTGGAATGACATTAGACACAAATCTAAATTGGAAACAACATATTCGTAGATTAAATATTAAATTATCACAGAATTGCTATGCGTTATCTATAATTAAAGAAGCCACTTCCAAGGCTGTTGCAACAAACGCATACTATGGGAATGTATATCCTCATTTAAGTTACGGAATAATATTTTGGGGAAACTCAACAGACGTAGAATCTACATTTATATTACAAAAAAAATGTCTTCGTGTGATATATAATCTGAAAAGTACTGACACTTTACGAAATGTTTTTAAGGAAAATAACTTATTAACTGTAACAGGAATATATATACTTGAAATTTGCTTGTTTGTAAGAAATAATGAGAGTATCTTTTTCAACATACCTTCGAGTCGTGCCGATACACTACGTACCAAGCAAAAATTCAACATATCTGTTCGACAGGTCAACAATGCGATATTCTACAATAGTTCATTTTATACTGCTATCAAGATATACAACCACTTACCGGTGGAACTTAAATCATTAAAAACGACAAAATTTAAAATAACATTAAAACAATGGCTTATATCAAAAGTTTATTATAAGTTAAGCGAATATTTTGAAAATTAATTACATATAGAGGAAAATTAAAGTTTTGTTTGTAATAGGTATGGCTAAAAAGCAATCTAAAATGTATTTGTTTGTTTAGTCTATTAATTTAAGTGTTCACTAGCAGGAGCTGAGTATTTGATACGGGTTATTAATAAAGTGTTGTGATTATAGAGATAAAAACATGTATATTTTGAAATAGCTTTATCTCTTAGTGTAGATTTTATGATATAATAACTTATTTAACTGATTTATTTTTAACTTCAATTTTTAAAATGTAAATACTTTAAATACCTATAATAATGTTATAATATGTAAAACTTAAAATTGCACGCCCGAAATGGGTAAACTGTTGTTACTTTAATATGTTATATACCATCTTACTCCTATGTACACAGTTATGCAATAAATGATTCTGATTCTGATTAACGGCGAGGGAAAACATTGGGATATCGGTATGCTCCAAGACGATTTCGTCATGCGTCATCTGGCAATCAGCACTGGGCTAGCGGTCTTGACTCCTTGCGAGAGAAGGCCCGCATGTCCAAGCAATGGGAACTTTGTTAATGAGCTACTTAATATATTATGTACATTACTCATGCTGAATAGTGCGTATATAAGCAGCACACATGATCCGGAGCCGTTAACAAGTACTTACCAAGATAGTAGTATAATATGTATAAAATATTTAATCTCCAGAGTTTAATTTCAGTACACCGACAAACTCGGCGGGATTACACACTGATAATAGTAAAAATAACATGAGCTTAAAATTAATATCATTTAGATAAATTCGTTATTGTGATGATGACGTCAATATTGTGGAAAATATGTGAGTATTTGAAGTGTTTTAATTATATCAATATGTATTTAAATACAAATTAAATGTCAAATCGGTCAACAAAAATAAATTCCGGTCAGGCTGACGATGTGATGATATTCTCACGCTGTATGGTCACGGAAATATTTTATGGGGCAGATAAGAGAAGAGACCTGCGAAGTTGAATAGTATTTAAATATTCTAATATAATTAATGAAAGACAATTTTAATACGAATAAATAATCAATTGTGTTCAATTTATAAACATCGTTTGAATAAAATATTACATTTTCAATATACCAAACCTATGCATTAAAAAAATCAGTTTTCAAAAATAATAAGCATGTTTTGAAATTTGGGAAGAACCCTAATTATTTTATTTAGTGCACCAAACATGTAATGTACTTCTTAAAACCACTTTACGAAATATGATTGTTTATTTTGTTACAAACTAGCAGTGCCCGCGGTTTTACCCGCACATTTCCCGATTCCGTTATATTTCTGTGACAAAAAGTCTATTTGGGATTCGAGACAATTAATTTAATTGTGTTCTAAATTTCAGTCCAATCCGTTCAGACTTTTCAGACAATTGTCTGCGATTAAAAATCTAATTTTCGCTTGTGGACTTAATTATTCTAAAAGGATACAGAACACGTAAATGTCTATCATATCGTATACCCTGTCGAATACTAAAATAAATAATTACTACAAATTCAGTTTCGCTTTATTCTTGGTAAGCGCGGTCCAACGTAAACCACAACGCAACGTCGTTTGATATCAGGCGAAATGGCGGTAAAGCGTAAACCTATAATAATTAAGAAGGTTTTTTTTTCAGGTACGCTGTTGTCACTGATTCTTATAAACAGAGATGTTGAATGCAGGAATTGCTATATTGATAACCTAGACAAAATCGACGGAATATGCACCGGCCAAGTTACCTGCGACCGTGATCTTGATTTCGACGTGAGAACGTGGTATTGCATAAAACACTACGGCTATACACCTGTATCCGGCTACTCACCATATATAAGGAGATATAGTTATGGATTTGGTCACAAACCGCACAGAAACCGACCATCCGTTACATATGATGATAATTACAATTTGATAGTTTATATCAAAGAACCTTGTGAAGGCTATTCGTTCACTCAACACGCAAAACACACTATTAAACTTATCTTGGAAGATGGAGATTATTTTACTATGCCCGAGCAAGTTTTGCAAATGAGACATTTGAAAGAATTCACAATTACTGGTAACAATTTCCCATATGTAAACTTGAACCAATTTGATTCCATTGCTACTTTGGAAAAACTTAATATAACAAACAACAAGATTCGTTTTATTAAAACAGATGAAAGTGTTTTTTTTAATAACCAAACAAGTGAACTCATTAACAATGGATCAAAAGTAAGCTCTATTCAAGTCATCGACATCAGCCATAATCATATTGAAGTTTTGCCTAATAGCTTTGTGTCAAGATTTAGTCAATTACACCATTTAAACTTGTCTCATAATATGATCAGCAGCATTGATTCACTTTCATTCCAAGGTATTACACAATTACAAACTTTAGACATATCAAACAACAGGCTAATAGAGATCGGACATGCTTTGGGAGGGTTAGAAAATTTAACAGAACTTTATATTTCTTTTAATAAAATTACGAAGCTCTTTGCATACAATTTGGAAGCATTGACAAATCTAGTGAAGTTAAATGTCAGTAATAATGGCATTAATTCTTTTGAAAATAACGCTTTTCAGACTCTTACTAATCTCCAAGAAGTAGATTTTCGGTTTAATAATCTCACTAGAATTTGTAATGATTTTTTTTCTAATAACGTCGCCTTAAGTTCAGTTTTCCTTTCAAGTAATGAAATACACACCATCGAAGAAAACAGTTTCAAACAGTTGCACATAACAACGTTTTACATACAAGACAACAAACTGGGAGGAGTCCTTGAAAAAAATACACTCGCTGGACTTAATGTTGCGGAACTGGACTTAAGTGGTGAAAATTTCACTGTCGTCGCCGATATGGCTTTTATTAATATGTCACTATTGAGAACTCTAAATTTGAGTTCAAATTCATTGTCTAATATATCATACTCTGCGTTTTCATCTTTAATGACGTTAAATGTATTAGATTTATCGCACAACAAACTCACAGAACTTAATTTTGACAGTCAATATTTACAGAATGTGACCGAGTTGTATGTCCAACACAATAAAATAGCTAAAATTCTTAAAAAAGTATTTGAAAATTTTGTGTCATTGGAAAAAATTGATTTGTCTTTCAATGATTTAAGCGAAATAGAACCTGGGTCGTTTTTAACACTACAATATGTTTCACTATTTGATATCAAAAACACAAATTTTGTTTACTCTCTAGCGAGTAAATCTCTACAGGGGATGACGTCGTTGGCAGAAATTAACATGTATCAGACAAAAACCGCGGTATTTCAAAATGAATCATTTTTTGGTTTAATGACTTTGATTGAGCTCAATTACACCTTTGGTCAATTGACAGATATAGGGTACAACGCATTCTTGGGGGCTGGATCGTTAGACAAACTTATTCTAGCCAATAATCAATTATTACAATTTCGCGTAAATACTTCAACTATTTTGAAGATCCAAGAAATTAATTTAGACAATAATTATATAACGACTGTTTCGAATGAAACTTTTTTCAATCTAACTTCATTAAATATTTTAAGTTTGGTGAATAATAATATAACTGTTTTGAATCCAGATGCATTTAAAAATTTAAATGCATTAACTAATCTCGACCTTTCTTCAAATGAAAAAATTAAAATTACTGAAAATCCGTTTAAAAATCTCAATGTACTAAACAGTCTCTCGTTAGAAAATGATAAGTTGAATATATCTTTTGAGAAATCTAGTGTTTCAATAACAGTTTTGAACTTAAAATTTTGTGGTATAGTTAATGTACATGATTTAAAACTCTCTAACGTGCGAGAACTTAATTATCTTTCTTTAAGTACAAATGATATTGAGAGTATAAATAAAAATTCATTTGAAAATGCTACAACATTAGTCAGTATCGATTTGAGTTTAAATAAAATAACCTATATCCAGCCAGGTTCGTTTTTGACCACAGGAAACCTTAGAAGTTTAAATTTGTATGGGAATAATTTGTCATACATTCCGTTTGGTGTGTTTGATGGAATCGCGTCGATGAAAGATTTAAATTTAACATCTAACATGTTACATACGTTAGATTTCAAGATTTTACCTCTTCTTGAAGACTTGTATGTAGACAATAATGTTTTAACTGATCTCAAGTTTGAAGATGTCTCAGCTACTAATTTATTTAAATTAAGTATTGGAGGTAATTTATTGCCTTGTAAAATCCTTGTTGATATGAAGGCTTCTAAATATTCTTATCGACTCAAACAAATTGTAACAGCACAAACATTAAATTATCATTCTGAAAACGTGAATGGTATCTCGTGTCAAACTGCAGGTTCCGTCACAAATATGACTAATAATGTAAAAGTTGGTAATAATTCTGACATCAACGCTCTTATTGCAATATTACAAGATGTTTCGGTGAAACTGGATAAATCACTAAAAAACATACGTAGGGACAATGTTTCAAATGATGATTTAAATACCAAAGGACAAAATATTGTCAAATTGTTAAGGTTCGTAATAGAATCAAATTATGGAACTAAAGCAAAAAATATTAAATATCTTGATCAACTCACAAAAATTAATAAAGAAGCCAATCTACTACTCGAAAAAATGAATAACCAGACAATACGAGAAGAGGAGACCCTGGAAATAGCAATAAAAAGTAAACTTACCCGAACTCAAGAAAATAATTCAGCTAACTTGAAAACTGCACTTAATTTCATAGCTGTTTGTCTAGCTATTATGTTATTGGTTTACACAGGAAATATTATATTTAAAAAAATTATAGCCCCAAAATATTATCTTAAGACACGTTTGAGTAATAGTTCAACTAATTTAAAAGAAAATGTTGAAATGGTGCTTTAATAACAAAATAGTTCCGAGGCTAAATCGCAAATTATCTTAAGTCTCATTATCTCTGTTATGTCTCATTGTCATCCAATGCCAATCATAAGACTCTCCCGATCCCGATCGGACTGTTCATCAACAAATGTATTTCTAATTACATTTAGATTGTGTTATACAGTAAAACAACAATTATTGGATTTTACTGTTAATATTGACTGAACTGTATTGTAGCACTCAGTAACCAATAACTTTTTCTTGTTATTATTGCGATTGGATTTGTATTTTTGTAAATTACCGTCAATGATGTGTTTTACGAAATTATGTAAAAATAGGAGTAAAATCGTCTTGTTAAAATATTAATCTTTGTGTGTCATATCTAACTGTATCCTGCTATATTGATTAGAAATTAAAACATTGGTACATATGTGTAACTGTTTGTTTTTTATGCTGTGATTTTAAATTTAATTTATTTAATACGTACAACAGAATACAGCCGATACAGTAATAGTTAGATTAGAACTTAAGTTTAGATCTAGACAGCATTCCTAATGGATACGTATACAGCATGATTATATGTACCTACTAGTATTTGTTACGAGTTTAACAATAAAGTAGAGTAATCGAACCAAATTATATCAGATTGAGTAAAAATAAAATAAAATAAAATAAAATAAAATAAAATTTATTTCGACACAATACGATTTGATTTACAAAGCTTGACCCATCGGCTCCCGAACTAGTCATAGACTGTGCATCGGGTGCTAATGGCTTCTCAAAATAAAATACTATTGCGAAATAAACAAAAATAAAATGAAAAATAACAAAGTCATAATAAAAAAAAACTGTATACAGAAGCAATAAACTATGAGATTGTACCTTTAAACTTTAAAGTTTTACAATTGAATAACATGTGAATAATTCTATACAATATAATGTACATGTGTGAAGCTACTAAATTTTTTTTTTAATTTAATTTAAAATGCAAAAACACCAAAAAGCATATTATTTTCACAAAGTATTTCCTCTTTGTTGTCCGGTGTATGAATTTTCTAGCAAATCCTCAATACCCTGATAGTCAAACCGTTTCAACCAATTTATTATAATTTTCTTTATTTCGTTGTTACTATAGTTCCTTGTACTAAACTCCTTATTCAATTTTGTATATAGACGCGGGGCAATGGTACTGTATCTTCTTTGCGCAAACCTTGTTCTTGTAAGTGGTACAGGAAACAACTCAACCCTCTTATTTTCCTTTGTTGGCAAATATGGTACAGTTTTTTTGTGGTAGCGTCTTATGCATTCATATACAAACATCTTTCGCACACTGAGTACATTAGCCTGTTTGTATACTTCAGCTGTTGGGTGTCTAAAAGGCAATTGTAAAAGTACTTTTAAAATAGCACGCTGAGCGCGTTCCACGGCTATTATATATGTCTTTGCAGCAGTTCCCCAAGCACATATGCAGTATCTAACAACACATTCGCAGAGTGCTTTGTAAGTTTGTAAGAGCAATTGAGGTTGTGTCACAGTTCGAAGGGCTTTAAATATATAAATGAGTTTTCTGATTCTGGGCTTTAATGTTTTAATTTGAAAACTCCAGTTCAGTCTGTCATCTATATGAACCCCTAAATATTTAATTGATCCAACTCTCAAGAGCTCCGTGCAAGAACACTGCGTCAAACGCGGTGCACGATTACAGGGGTAGGTATGTAGCTTTACTCCAGTACTTGTACTGCAGCTCCCACGCGACCTCATGCTGTAACACATGTACTTGGTTTTTTCGGCATTTAGTGACAACAGGTTATCTTCTAGCCACTTTGTAACAATTCCAAGACAATCCTCAGTCAGACTGATTAATTTTGGCCAGGTTTTTTCGTGAAGTAGCAATACTGTATCATCAGCGAACATTAGCAAGTCGAGACCATTAAGAGATGTATTACATAAACCATTT
Source organism: Ectropis crepuscularia (assembly GCA_963693475.1). Classification (NCBI taxonomy): domain Eukaryota; kingdom Metazoa; phylum Arthropoda; class Insecta; order Lepidoptera; family Geometridae; genus Ectropis; species Ectropis crepuscularia. Next base: position 25,969,556 of record OY856342.1, read on the forward strand.
ATGTAGATTAGGAAGAGAACAGGCCCTAGAGTACTTCCTTGTGGAACCCCGTAAATACATCTCTCGCTATCACTCTCGTGCCCTTCAACTTTTATTCGCTGTGTTCTACCCACTAAGTAATCTGTGAACCAGGCCAAAGTTAGTCCTCGAATTCCAAAGTTTTCCAATTTCGCCAAAAGTATTGGTATTGACACTGTGTCGAAAGCCTTTTGCATATCTAAATAGACCCCAATGCATTTGTTTCCGGAATCCAAGTAACTTGTAATTTTATCGCATAAATTAAGCACGGCATCTTCTGTTGAAAGTCCTTCTCTAAAGCCGTATTGGTTATCACTCAACAAATTATTCTTTTCTAAGTAAGATGTCAACCTTTTTTTGACCAATTTTTCCAAAATTTTTGATAATGTTGAGAGCAGAGAAATTGGTCTATAATTTGAAGGACTTTTTTTATCACCAGCTTTAAAAATTGGACATACCACAGCTTTTTTAAAAATACTTGGGAAAACACCAGTTTCAAAACTTAAATTAAAAATATAAGCCAAAGGTACGGCTAGCAAGTGTATATACTTTTTAACCAAGTTTGGTGTTATTTTGTCCCAGCCAGGAGCACTATTTGCTTTTAGACTCATAGTAAGATTTTTTACCTCGAGTGGGTCAGTAGGAAACAGAGACATAGAAAAAACTGGTGTTTCAAGTGTTAAAGCAAGTTTTGCTAATTCCATCTCATTAGTAGTCATTTTAGCTAGGGTTGCGTCAGCAAGCTGCTTACCCACTGAGGTGAAGTAGGAGTTTACTTTATTTAGGGAATCTGTAGGACTACTGCATATGTTAAGCAATTCACTTGGCACTGTTTTCGTTTGATTAATGTTACAAATTTCTTTTATTGTATTCCAAGTTTCCTTTATGTTACCTTTATTTATGTTCAATTTATGGTTATAGTATTCTTTTTTCAAATTCTTAATGATTTTATTACAGATATTCCTGTATTGTTTATATTTTTCTATAGTATTTGCATCATTAGGTAACTGTTTAGTTTTATTGTGTAATTTGTCCCTTTTTCTGATACATTTTAATACTCCTCTCGTAATCCAGGGTTTAAGTGGTATGTTTTTCTTTCTTACATATTTGTGTTGTGTATTTTCTGCAATTACTGTCACTAATTTGTTTGTAAATAATTCTGCTGCCGTGTTAACGTCATCTTCAATTACAAACAAGTCTTGCCAAGATTCATTTTTCAGAAAAGCTTCAATTGCTTTGTAATTTACAGTAGTTACCTTGGTTGATACTTTATTTGTTTTAATTTTAGCATTATCTAGATAGATCAAAACAGGATTATGATCTGTTATTCGTTCCTCAAACACTAGTGTTTTAAATGTGCTGGAGCTCTTGACCATAATATGATCCAAGCACGCCTTATATCTAGTAGGGCGGTTTACACCTGGTCTAAGCCCGTGTAGTGCTAACATACTACTAACTAGAGTCAAATTAAATAAGGTAAAACTATATCAAATTAAATCAAGGAGAATATTGCAGATTAAATTGATTAAAATTAAAATAGATCAAAATAAATAAATTAAAACAAACGAAATAGGTACTTTTTCACTTTAGAAGCCGTGCTAGCCCATGGTGGAGCGAGTCTTAGATTTGATATGATATTCGATGCAATTTCAAGGTCACCTGTATTTAGAATCAGTTTACCCGCCGCACGAAAGCACGAAACTGCCTCTAAATATCGGGCTCTCACTCACTACGGTATAATATCCAGTAATGAATACAAGTATCGATATAACCTCAACACAAGAATTCGTTGTATGCGGCGGTATTTCTTGCGGAAGCTTGTGTTAATATCTTATTAACTCTTCATAACTGGACTTTACTTACTTCCGTCATGTCTGTTTAGTCTAATTAGTTTTGTGAAAACTGTTTAAAGTTTTTCTTTTACCTTTGTAATAGCAGCCTTAGAAATGCTCGTATTTTGCCAATCAATGAGGATGCTCATGTGAGCATATTTACGACGGAAATTCGTCATTGTATTATTTTTAATTTTTCGTCCGCAAACGATGACGTCATCGAGAATTGACTTAGATTTTCCTCAGTCACATAGGGACGTACCAAGGTATTGGCAGAGAGGGGCAGTTACCCCCTCCCCCTTCTTTTGGGATCAAATACTCTAAAAATGCCTCCTCCCAAAGAGTTTACATATACTACACATATACACATACTACAGAGTTAGAACAAACGCTTTGCACCGCAAGCACAGGTCTGATCACCCTTGTCTTGTCGCTCTTGTGGAAGTGTCATACTTTTGTCGCGGCACATCACTATGTCGACATAGCTAACATACATCTGCTTACGATTGGTACAAAGGAACCGTGCGGCAAAACCTGACCTGTTTACTTATTCGTTTCTAAACCTCCTCCATTTTTTCCTCTCCTTTGCTTTCTCTATCCAGTTTGTGGCAGCTAGCTTTACTTGTATTATTTCATCTGCCCACCTTTGTTTTAGCCTGGTTCGTTGCTTTGTGGTCCTATCAAATTTGCTATTTTTTAATCCACACGTCATTTTACATGCAAGCAATGCGCCTAGACAGATTTTACGTGGGCTGTGAATTGGGTTTTTGAAATTATTTTTTTCTGAAAAATGGAAAGATCATATATAAGTATTTTTCTGCTTCAATATATTTTAGAACTCTACCAATGCCTGATAATCGAGATTTTTTCCAATAGCAAGCGACTTTTGTTGGTGTCGGATCTTCACTTCTACTATGGGTCCACATAAGTAATGCTAATACTTTATTTAATTTATTTTTCAACTTGAATAGGTTTTCACTTGACCGCCATCTCGCCTGATGTTAAGCGACGATGCGGCCTACGATGAAGCGTGCTTACCTAGAAGAAACCGATTCACTCTCGACTTGAAGACACCAAGATAACTATACATATATATTATTTTACATATTTGCAACCATGTGTAGACACAACATAAAAGATTATTATTGCTTATAACTTCAAACAACTTAAATTTAATAGGAGTACAAATTACCTGCTGAAGCTGATTGTCGTACCTACTTTGTTTAACGTAACTATTATGAACTGAATTTAATAATTTGTTTTGTGTAGTGGCAGGACTCTTGGCAGAGTCCCCCTGGCGAAGTTCCACACCTTTGCCAGTTATTCTACCGCCAAGCAGTACTGTGCAAACATTATTGTGTTTCGGTTTGAAGGGCAATGTTTCCAGAGAAATTACTGGTCTTAGAGATAAAATATCTTAGATCTCTGGGTGCACGAGCGCAGTGCAGTGCTAGGTAATGATTTGGACTCTTCATGTTCCAATAGCTGCGAGTCACTGTGCTGTTATGTGGCAGGCATGTTGCTTACCATCAGTCACATGTCCTGCTCGTCTCGTCACTCTTTATTTTAAAAAAAGTTATGTTTTAATCAGATAATAAGGAAAGTACATAGGTACTTTCCTTATTATCTTCTTATTATATTATATTTATCTTATTAAGAACTCACTGAAGTACTCACTTAACTATTATCTACTTAATTATTAGGTACAACTATTATATGTTGCCCGTCCGTTAGGACAAACTGTTGATACCAAACTTTTATAACACCATCAATGTACACGATTTTTAGCAATAAAATTATTTCTATTTCTATAGTCATAGCATTGAACATCCTGAATTCTTCTTAAATTTTCATTAATAGTAGTTAAAGTAACTGAAAAAGCTTTACTCCGAACTCGGTGTTCTGGACATACTCATCCTTTTACAATGCAAATATTATTTTACGACTTAGTTGAACATAATCTATAGCTTTGTCACCATAACTCTCACGCCATGCTCTACAATTTATGAAATAAATAATGATATTTAATTTCGTGGAAAACAAATACATTATATATTAAATACTTTAAATATTTTCATTTCATATTTTATTTTTTAACAGACTTCCCTAGATGCCTCGGCACCTCGAACTTCAGCAGAATTAAACCGATAGTCATTAAAAAAACGGTTATCATAAATATTATCAAACTTTGCCTTAATAAATCCTTTATCACACATAGCTAATCGGAACCAACTATGAACTCGTTTTTTATCAATAAACTTTCAATTTCAATTCAATTTCTTTCAATATTATTGTCTAGTCACGTGTAATAAATAGCCGTAAACGCTGTACTGTTATTAAATGGCTATAACATTATGACGTCACAACCATGGTGACCAATTATGGCGCGTTTATAGTCACGTGATTTTTATTTAACTTTTATCAATTTTTAATTGTTTATAATTAATTGAAAAACATTTTTTTGAGGTTTCTGCATTAAATATCAATATTATTAATATTTAAGTTTTAATAACACATTATTAAAAATATTTTTTTTTCACATTCCCAATTGGATTCATTCGTCACGCTCGGGTATGATAAGAAAGCTTCGGGTAAACTCGGGACCATGGCTATTGGCCATCTAGAAATACGTCAGCCAATGGGAAATGCTGAAAGGGCGTGGACAGGCTATCATGGCATGGCCATGCCAAGATGGTGAGGCCACGCCCTCCGGTTACACCCGTGTAGTTTCCAAGGTAAGCTATCAAATTCTGAGTTATAAGTTTTCACTTCTATCGGCAGTTCCTATGACTGCCAATTTTTAGGGTTCCGTAAAACGTAAAAACGGAACCCTTATAGATTCGTCATGTCTGTCTGTCTGTCCGTCCGTATGTCACAGCCACTTTTTGCCGAAACTATGAACTACATTGTTGAAACTTAGTAAGTAGATGTATTCTGTGAACCGCATTAAGATTTGAACAAAAAAATTTAAAAAATAGATAAATTAGGGTTGCCCCCCGTACTGAGAACTAAAACTCAAAAAAATTTTTTTCATCAAACCTACACGTGTGGAGTGTCTATCGATAGGTCTTCAAAAATGATGTTGAGGTTTCTACAATCATTTTCGTCTACACTGAATAATTTGCGCGAGAGACACTTCCAAAGTGGTAAAATGTGTGTCCCCCCCTCTAACTTCTAAAGTAAGAGAATGAAAAATCTAAAAAAATATATGATGTACATTACCATGTAAACTACCAACGAAAATTAGTTTGAACTCGATCTGATGAGTAGTTTTTTTAGTACGTCATAAATACACTATTATTGAAACTTCGATCAAAGTTACAAGGAACTACAAGAACTATGTGTACTATGTATATTATGTTACATGCTGCAACGGAACCCTTCATGAGCGAGTCCAACTCGCACTTGGCCACTTTATTTATGTAATGGTTTTCCATCGCACCTGATTTTACTTCACAATACCACAAGAAGCAAAATCATGTACTAATGGTAATTAATTAATAAACAATAATTCCGGAGTGCAGTATAAATAGTCGTCTACTAATATGAACCACTAACTTGTAAATTTTATTTTAAACAATTACCACCATAATGGAATATTATCGATTTTATCTATGCAATCATAATCGATTCTTTTAGATCAATAATTAGGTATTTTTACAACGGCAGCACTGCATATTATGTCGAAACTAAATGCGCAGTTATCAGCTGTTTATTCATGTCTCCGACACCTTAGGAGGTGATCAATTTTCATACCACTTGCTTTAACGGTGAGGGAAAACATTGGGATAAAATCGGTATGCTCCAAGACGATTTCGTCATGCGTCATCTGCTAATCCGCACTGGGCTAGATCTTGACTCCTTGCGAGAGAAGGCCCGCAAGTCCAAGCAATGGGAAGTTTTTAATGAGCTACTTAATATATTATGTACATTACTCATGCTGAATAGTGCGTATATAAGCAGCACACATGATCCGGAGCCGTTAACAAGTACTTACCAAGATAGTAGTATAATATGTATAAAATATTTAATCTCCAGAGTTTAATTTCAGTACACCGACAAACTCGGCGGGATTACACATTGATAATAGTAAAAATAACATGAGCTTAAAATTAATATCATTTAGATAAATTCGTTATTGTGATGATGACGTCAATATTGTGGAATATATGTGAGTATTTGAAGTGTTTTAATTATATAAGTATGTATTTAAATACAAATTAAATATCAAATCGGTCAACAAAAATAAATTCCGGTCAGGCTGACGATGTGATGATATTCTCACGCTGTATGGTCACGGAAATATTATGGGGCAGATAAGAGAAGAGACCTGCGAAGTTGAATAGTATTTAAATATTCTAATATAATTAATGAAAGACAATTTTAATACGAATAAATAATCAATTGTGTTCAATTTATAAACATCGTTTGAACAAAATATTACATTTTCAATATACCAAACCTATGCATTAAAAAAATCAGTTTTCAAAAATAATAAGCATGTTTTGAAATTTGGGAAGAACCCAAAAATGTATTCTATTATTTTATTTAGTGCACCAAACATGTAATGTACTTCTTAAAACCACTTTACGAAATATGATTGTTTATTTTGTTACAAACTAGCAGTGCCCGCGGTTTTACCCGCACATTTCCCGATTCCGTTATATTTCCGTGACAAAAAGCCTATTTGGGATTCGAGACAATTAATTTAATTGTGTTCTAAATTTCAGTCCAATCCGTTCAGACGTTTCAGACAATTGTCTGCGATTAAAAATCTAATTTTCTCTTGTGGTCTTACTTATTCTAAAAGGATACAGAACACATAAATGTCTATCATATCGTATACCCTGTCGAATACTAAAATAAATAATTACTACAAATTCAGTTTCGGTTTCTTCTTGGTAAGCGCGGCCCAACGTCAACGCAACGTCGTTTGATAGCAGGCGAAATGGCGGTAAAGCGTAAACCTATAATAATTAAGAACGTATTTTTTTCAGGTACGCTGTTGTCACTGGTTCTTATAAACAGAGATGTTGAATGCAGGAATTGCTATATTGATAGCCTGGACAAAATCGACGGCATATGCACTGGCCAAGTAACCTGCGACCGTGATCTTGATTTCGACGTGAGGTCGTGGAATTGCATAAAACACTACAGCTATACACCTGTATCCGGCTACTCACCATATATAAGTAGATATAGTTATAGATTTGGTTACATACCGCACAGAAACCGACCATCCGTTACATATGATGATAATTACAATTTGATAGTTTATATCAAATAACCTTGTGAAGGCCTATCAAACACGTACACGTTCAACAACAGCTCCGCAAAAAAAAATCAAAACGAGTGGATTTTTTTGAGCTGCGTGCATCTCAGTAGAATCAGTGTAACTAGTAACAGTCCAGCGACCCCGGAGCGGTGTTGACAGCCCCAAGGACCTCAGGAACAACGAGATATCTTAAAAAATATCGGAAATCCAACTGAAAACAAAGGTTAGTTCGGAAGTAACATCTGGAGACCGCATAACTAAGAATCGAACAAAAGTCACGTTCGACGACATACCTAATACCGATAGAGTTATCACCGATATAGAGATATCCGCCGCACGTTCGTTTCGCTGTACAGACCAATCTGCAGCACGTCATCGGTCATCGGCAGGCGCCTACGACACCTCCCCCCGCCAACTGTGACGTCACCCTCTGCACTCTACACCGATCTCAGAGGCGAACTTAGGAGACAACAACATAATCGTCGGCCCCTGCGGAAAAACTGACTGCTGTTTACTGGACTATTGGACAGCCCGAAGAACATCTACGTTGAGTGTGTACGTGAAAAAATTGACAAATCCAAGCTTGGAATAGAAGAAGAAGAGGAATACCCGTGAGTAGGATAAGAAGCTAAAAGTTAAATCTGACCGCGTAAATTAAGCCTAATTAGTAATTGCAGGTTAGACCTAGTCAACATAAGCTGTTAAATAATACCTAAATAAGTATTTTGTTCTTCTTAATATACTAAACATGTCCGATACAGCCAAAAAATCCGCCCCCTCCACCTCTGCTTGCCTCACATCTGCCCCTGCCATGGCACCCACACGAACAAAGGTGCTTTCAGTAAGGTCAGTGGCATCGACCTTGCATAAACGCATTTTGAAAAAAAATATTAAAACCAGCAAGTCGGAGGTGGTGCAGCCGACGCAGCACCCGGGACAATGCCCTGGGGTGCCCACAGAGTTCCCTGAAGTGGGGTCCCGCTGCGCTCAAACACTCGGTCACGCCTCCTCGCCACCGCATTCAAAAACAGCTAGCGAAATCTCGGCTCCGGTGACCTCGGTGCCGGGGACGAGCCCAGAACGTGTGGCCGCGATGGACAGGATCGGGGACTGGGAACAGTGCGGGATCTCACCGCCAAAAGAGTTGAGGACGGATGACGATATGGATAGTGTGTCAGAGACATCTTTCCCGAACTCCGCCCGCTGCAAAAGAGCCAGTATGCTGATCGCACATAGCTCAAAGCGGACGGGGGTCGAGATGGACAGCGCAACTAAAGTGGCAAATGACGCACTACTCCGGGGGAAGGACGCTCTCGAAGAATCCCATAATTTGAGAAAGGATTTAAAGCAAACAGCTATCGAGAGTCTCCAGGCGCTCTACGAGATCGTCCTCTCCCTGGCAGAGTCCAGGCACCGTCACATAGTCTCACTACAACAAGAACGAACTCGACACGCAGTGGAGCTGCTCTCGGTGGAAAGGGCCCACTCAAAGTCCTTACAGACAATTGATCACGACCTAACAAAAGAGGTAGCTCTGGCGCGCGAGACACTTAGCGAACTCCAAATAGAAACTAAAGCTATTAGAGACTGGCAGAGCTTCGAGTCGATAGAGCCCCACCAACAGATCAAAGCAACAGCGGAGGCGGTGAAGAGCATCAACAGTTACCTCAAATCACCAGCGCCGAGCCAAAACCCCACCTTCGATCTGACACCGCTGCGGAATGACTGTCACAGCCTTAAAACTGGGATAGAAATTCTTCAAAGACAGGTAGACGAGATGCGGAGAGACTCAAACGTAGAAAGAGAGAAAACTGTTGAGGCCCTTCGCCAAAACGCTGAAATGCTAAAAGAGCTCGCCTTGATTCCTCCACCTCCAATCCCCTTAAATTATTCGGACAGGTTTTGCAAAATCGAAAAATTGTTGACTGAACAATCACTCCCTCCACCCCCCGCCCCAATTAAAATTAACATCGACGAGCACGTGCTACCAATCACCGAACGGCTCGAGGCTGTATCTTCGGAACTCCGGACTATGCGACAAGAAAAATTAACTCTTCCTGCACCAGTTCTGAGCATCGAGGCCGAAATCTCCCAAGCGGAAACCGGCAAGCCACCGAAGCCCGCCTACGCCAAAATCGCGGCTAAGCCCATTGTGCCAAAACCTAATCATACACTGATCGTGACAACGGCAAATCCCACATCATCCACGACATCTGAAAATTTGATAGACAAGATAGCGTTAGCACTGGACACAAAGAAGACTGGAGCAAGAGTTGACCGAGTGCGCAAAGGTCGAAACAGGAAAGTCATCCTGAGTTGTAGCACAGAGGAAGACCTTGGCCTAGTCAGAAATCGTGTGCAGCAAGACAAGTCTCTAAAGGTTGAAACTGCGAAAGCAGGTAACCCACTGATCATCATTCGAGACGTCTTGTCGATTCATAAGGATAACGAAATAGTGGAAAATCTTCTGGCGCAGAATAAACACCTGCTACAGGGGGTTAATTTGCAAGAGAGTGCGATCAGGGTGCGATACAGGAAAAAGGCGCGAAATCCGCACGAGTGTCATCCGGTGATCGAGGTCTCCCCTCGCATTCACAGAGCTTTTTTGAACGCTGAAAGGGTCTACATAGGACTCCAGAGGAGACCTGTGGCAGACCATTCGCCCTTGGTGCAGTGCTCCAAGTGCCTAGGTTTCGGCCATACAAAAGCGATCTGCCGGGAAAGGGATGAGTCCTGCAGTCACTGCGGAAAAACCCACTCCTGGACACAATGCAAGGCAAGAAAAGAAGACCTGCCACCCAAATGCAAGAACTGTGCGATTGCTCATCCCAACAGCCCCAACAGAGAACTCGCTCACAACGCCTTTAGTAGCGAGTGCCCTGAAAGGATAAAATGGGATGGTATAGCGCGGTCTCGTATATCGTATTGCTAAGGGCACTCATGAGGAAAGTGGCTCAGTCTCCCAAAGAGTAGGCGAACCAGGTATGCGTTTCATCCAAGCAAACCTGCAGCGCTCCCAGAATGCAACGACAGAACTCCTGAAGGTCGCGAGAGAAAGGGGAGTTTCAGTTGCCCTTGTTCAAGAACCCTATGTGGGAAACAAAGGCGTAATGAAACAGTATCCTGGAATTCGCGTTATTCAGTGCAGTTTAAATAGGCAAAAACCAGTTAAGGCAGCCATAATAGTTTTCGATGACAGGCTGGAGGTCATCCATGACCCCCAACTTGTTACCGAAACGGAAGCGGCGGTCCTGTTGGTCGGCACAGGCCTAAAACTGGGAGTGATTTCTGTCTACTTAGAAGGAGACCAAAAAGTCGACCCCTATCTCAGCAGGATTAAAGTATTCAGCGAAAAACTAGCGACTAAAGACCTTATTGTTGCTGGTGACGTGAATGCGTGGTCCCACTGGTGGGGAAGCACATCGCAAAATGAGAGAGGAGAAGCCGTAAACTCTTTCTTCAACGAAATGGACTTATTTATTCTCAACTCCGGCGATACACCAACCTTCGAGATCGTTAGGGAAGGCAAACTCTGCACAAGCATAGTAGATGTAACAACGTGCAGTGGGTCTCTCCTGGGGAAAATCGAGGGATGGAAAGTTGACAAAAGTATTACAACATCAGACCACAACGCAATCACCTTCACTTTGCGTCTAACTAAAGGTCTCGAAAAACAGAGACCAATAACAACTCGTAAATACTACACCAAGAAGGCACAGTGGTCAAACTTTATGTCACAGTTCAAATCCTCCCTTGCAGAAGGAAACCTCTCGCCGGAGTCAGTGGAGAAATGTGAAAGTCCATTGGAACTTGAATCGATGATTACGGGCTACACAGCTAGTATACATGATGCTTGCAAACAAACCATTCCACTTGTAAGCTCGCCGAAGGGAAATCCAACCCCCCCATGGTATACGAAAACGCTCGATAATCTAAAAAAAGAAGTTCTCAGAAGAAAGAGACGGATCAGGAATGCCGCCCCCGACAGAGTGGAACTTGTAGTCGAACAGTACCAAATTGCTCGGCAAGACTACAAGGATAAAGTCAAAGAAGCTCAGACGATAAGCTGGAAAGAGTTCTGCACGAATCAGGAGAAAGAAAGCATGTGGGACAAGATCTACAGAGTGATGAAAAAAACCTCGACAAGACAGGAAGAAATACTCCTAAGAGACACCGAAGGTAACACTCTATCCCCCCAGCTATCTGCAGAACTACTTGCTAAAACGTTCTATCCCGACGACTCTGAGAGCACAGACCAACCGTGTCATACAGAGCTACGGGAGCGAACGACAGAAACGCCTGTGGACTTACCGGAAAATGACCCATTATTCACATCAGCGGAACTGGAATCAGTACTGAGAACTCTGAATCCGAAAAAAGCCCCCGGCGCAGACGGGCTATCCGCTGATATCTGTGCAGCAGCCATTCGATGCGAATGGGAGGTTTTCTTGGCGATAGCAAACAAATGCTTGTCGCTGAAATACTTCCCCAAGCAATGGAAAGAAGCGCACGTGGTCATATTACGCAAACCCGGTAAGACAGATTACACACATCCAAAATCTTACCGCCCCATAGGTCTTCTGTCCGTTCTAGGAAAAATCGTTGAAAAGCTTCTGGTAAACCGACTCCAATGGCATCTCCTCCCAACCATCAGTAGAAAACAGTACGACTTCATGCCTCAAAGAGGCACCGAGGACGCCCTCTATGACCTGGTAGAGCACATCAAAAAAGGAGTAGACAGTAAAGACACCGTACTCCTAATCTCCCTGGACATAGAAGGTGCCTTCGACAATGCTTGGTGGCCCGCCCTCAAACATCAATTAGCGAAGAAGAGGTGCCCAACAAACCTCTACGACATGGTAAACTCCTACCTCAGCGATCGTAAAATCAAGGTCAACTATGCAAGAGCAGTCTATGAGAAGGAAACAACCAAGGGATGCGTCCAAGGGTCTATCTGTGGACCAACCTTTTGGAATGTGATTCTAGACTCATTACTACGAATGCTAGAAGCCGAGGGAGTATACTGTCAAGCATTCGCGGACGACGTCGTTCTCGTGTTTACAGGCAGCCCGAACATCATCGAACAGCAAGCGAGCAGGGCGTTGAACATGACAGTGAAATGGGGTAAAACTAATAAACTCAACTTTGCAGCGCATAAAACTAACGCGATGCTTTTCACAAATAAGTTGAAGTACGAAACTCCAAACATAGTCATGTCCGGCGTCCGGCTCGATCTGGTCGAGGAAGTCAAACTGCTAGGCCTAATGATCGACCGCCGGCTCAACTTTAAAGCACATGTGAACGCCCAATGTAAAAAAGTGGCGAACATTTATAGACAGCTCGCATGTGCAGCGAAGGTGACCTGGGGATTAAATGGCGAAATCACGAGAACTATCTACGTCGCGGTAGTGGAACCCATCATCATGTACGCCTCAAGTGTATGGGCACAAGCAGTAGACTTCGAGGAAAACAAGTCTCACTTAAACGCGATCCAAAGAGGCTTTGCCCAGAAAATCTGCAAGTCGTACCGTACTGTTTCTCTGAAATCAGCACTTGCCCTTTCAGGTCTGCTCCCCCTGGATCTCAGGATACAGGAAGCAGCAAGTTTGTACAGAGTAAAAAAGAACCTCTCCCAAGATTACCTCCCACCAGAAGTGGAACTCGAGCGGAACGTAAACCACTTGGACAAACCCCATCCGTCCACGCAGACATCCGTAGAGTACCAACTTATAGAAGACACCTCCAATCTTCCAGAAGGACCTCAAATTTATACTGATGGCAGTAAGATTGAGGGTAAGGTTGGAGCTGCTCTAACATGGTGGGAGAATGGCAAAGAGGTCAAGAACTCGACATTCAAGCTCCACTCCGAATGCACAGTCTTTCAATCGGAACTCTATGCTCTTTGCCGGGCAACTCAAATGGTGTTAAAGAGCAAGGACCCAGAAGTCAATGTCCTGAGTGACTCCAGATCTTCACTCGAGCTGCTGAGTAATCCAAAAACGAGTCACCCCTTGGCAAAGTGCATAAAGGAAAACATTGGACAGATAAATGCTGAAGGGAGATCTCTTCGTCTTTTCTGGGTAAGAGCGCATGTGGGCACCGTCGGCAACGAAAGAGCTGACGAACTGGCCAAATCGGCAGCACTCACGGAATCGCCCAGGGACTACGAGGGGATCCCCTTGTCCTACGTCAAACGCAAAATCCGCGAAGAATCGGTCAAGAAGTGGCAGGATCGATATGAGACCTCGGACACCGGAAGAGTCACTCAGACGTTCCTCCCCGATATAGCAAACGCATATCGGTTGATAAGGACTACGAAACTGACTCATTTCCAGGTACAAGCGTTGACGGGACACGGAGGAATAGCAGAATACCTGTACAGATTTAAGCTTAAGAGCAGTCCTGTATGCGAGTGTGACTCTGAAAAATCCGAGAATGTCTGGCACGTGCTGGTAGATTGTCCCCGATTCATGGCTGCAAGACATGATCTCGAATCTATGATTGACAGGAAGCTGGTTGTTTCGGATCTCCACAACGTCTTGGCAGATCCAGATAGTAGACCACGGCTTCTGGCTTTCATGGAGAGTTCATTCCGAATAGCGGCCAAAAGAAACTCCACACTTAAGTCTAATACACACCCCCCTTCACCACCACACCCTACCCCACTGTCCGTGGACGCCACGCCGGGTGCAATCTCCGTCCAAGATAGCTCCTCAAAGAGCATCTCCGTCCAACAACTACTGGAGAACGCAGACCGAGGAGAGGCGGGGATCCGTATCCGCGGGGTGGCTCTCTTCATGGATGGCAACAAAGAGAGATTCGGAATAAGCTTTTGCTTCGCCTGGGAAAGGAAACGCGCCCGTTTGTCGCCGGGATTGTCTTGTCTGCTCAATGGGAGTACCGCAAAAGTCACAATGAAGCGGAAAACCTTCGACGCTATGCCAGTGTGCGAGGTAGACGGCCACCGATTTCGGTTGGTGCGATCGAGAAACAAAACGATTGCACTAATAGAATACTCGGAAGGTCGGACACCTTTCACACAGGCAAGTGCGCTGCTTGCACATCTTAGCAGAAATGCGGGTGAAACACCCCGGGTGATAAGCGTGGATGCGATGGCAATCGAATACTCAAGAGCGAAAGTCGCAGACCGGCTGGGTTGCATTGAAGCTTCTAAACATCATGAGGTTGTCGTATACGAAGATAGGGGAGAAAATCTGAGCTTCCTCAGAGCCCCTTCGCACGACCTAACAAATGCAACTGACAGCTGGGGACACCCCGTTCCTAGTTCGACCAACCAAACCGGTTCCGAAAGAGCACAGCAGAGGGCAGCCGCGGAAAAAGCCGCAGCCAATCAAAGCGGCAGCCGAAGCACCAACACGGCCTTCGTGGCTGCCTTCAACACTGCAGCAGGGAGCGTACTCCGAATCTCATCCCATGCACCACCCCTTTTAACGTCAGGGACCCTCAAAACAGCTTCACAGCAACAAATGAGCCGAACGAGAGCCGACATGGGACAGGTTGAACCGCCCCGCTATGTCACGGCTTCGGAGCCGCGGAGCCATGCACGTAACGCCTTCATCGAATTCATAGCCATACTGAGAGCAACAAGACTAGTTAACCTCAAGACCTGCGAAAACATCATGCAGTTCTATAGGCTAGGTAGTGAAAGCCTTCTAAAGGTGAATCTCGAGGAGGCCGAAGCAGCCATTTATAATAATGTCACATCCCGGGTCATCAAGGGAACGATGACAGGACAGTATATGGCAGCTTACAGTGCAGAAAATGGCTTCGTGACACTGAACGAGAGTGAGACAGAGCGCGCGGGAAGACCCGTTTATGCGACACCACTAAACGACCCAATTGTAGTTACCGCCCGATGCACCAAGATTATGCTGGACGACAGGATCCTCGAGATGGCCAAGTCCATTGAAGGGACCTCAAACGTCAAAGCGTGTTGGGAAAACTGGGAGGTACCAAGCATACAGTGGGTCAACGGAGTTCCAGGATGTGGAAAGACAACGTGGGTGATTAGACACTTCGACGTGGACAAAGACGCTATCATCACCACAACAACTGAGGCAGCAAAAGATCTAAGGGAGAAGCTATCGCACCGTATCGGAAACCTGGTCAAAACCAGGGTGCGAACTATGGCTTCTGCTCTGGTAAATGGTTTCGGAAAAGAGAAATTCAGCCGCCTCCTGGTGGATGAGGCTCTCATGAACCATTTCGGGGCCATTGTGATGGTCTCACGGCTGTCTGGTGTTGGCGAAATTGTCCTCATCGGAGACGTCAATCAGTTGCCTTACATCGACAGGGAAAATCTCTTCGAAATGAGGTATCACCGCCCGAACCTGGTAGCAAAGATCAGCCAGGAGTTGCTCTGCACACATCGCAACCCGATGGATGTTGCATATGCGCTGAGGGAAATATACTCAGGTATGTACTCCTCAGTACCCCGTATAAAGTCCCTGGAGCAGAGAAGGTATAAAGGAGCGCAAATACCCGGCACCCAACCCAACACCCTCTTTTTAGTGCATACTCAAGAGGAAAAGGAGACCCTGACAAACCAGGGTTACGGGTCAGGCACCGGGTCACGCATCCTTACCATTCATGAAGCGCAGGGATTGACATACGAGTCGGTAATCGTAATTAAAACTAAGGCAAACATGAAGCTGCACGAGAGCGTGTCCCATGCGGTTGTTGCAATCTCACGGCACACGGGGACCTTCACATACTACGCTGACGACACCGACGACGCCATCGGTCGGTTCGTGCGGCGAGCGTTGGCTGCATCACCAAAGACCATTCAAGATTTCAACCTGCAGATGGCCATTAGAGACAGAAATGCGGCTGTAGTGGAGGCTCTGGGCCAGGAGGAGGCGGCTTAGGCAAAAGACGATGTCGAGTCGATTACTATCGGAATCCCAACCGGTAGTGATCGGCTCAACAGACGAAATCGGACTGACTAGCTTTAGAATTACGCTTAAAATGTTCACCACCCCCCTACTCCCCCCCTTATTTTCCTCTTCTTCTCCTAATCCAAGAACTATGTAAATAAAAAAAGATTAATGTAATGACAAAAGTCACGGACCCCGGAGTCTGTGGAGTGTTTAAATTAAATAAAAAAAAAAAAAAAAAAAAAAAAAAAAAAAAAACCTTGTGAAGGCTATTCGTTCACTCAACACGCAGAACACACTATTAAACTTATCTTGGAAGATGGAGATTATTTTACTATGCCCGAGCAAGTTTTGCAAATGAGACATTTGAAAGAATTCACAATTACTGGTAACGATTTCCCATATGTAAACTTGAACCAATTTGATTCCATTGCTACTTTGGAAAAACTTAATATAACAAACAACAAGATTCGTTTTATTAAAACAGATGAAAGTGTTTTTTTTAATAACCAAACAAGTGAACTCATTAACAATGGATCAAAAGTAAGCTCTATTCAAGTCATCGACATCAGCCATAATCACATTGAAGTTTTGCCTAATAGCTTTGTGTCAAGATTTAGTCAATTACACCATTTAAACTTGTCTCATAATATGATCAGCAGTATTGATTCACTTTCATTCGAAGGTATTACACAATTACAAACTTTAGACATATCAAACAACAGGCTAATAGAGATCGGACATGCTTTGGGAGGGTTAGAAAATTTAACAGAACTTTACATTTCTTTTAATAAAATTACGAAGCTCTTTGCATACAATTTGGAAGCATTGACAAATCTAGTGAAGTTAAATGTCAGTAATAATGGCATTAATTCTTTTGAAAATAACGCTTTTCAGACTCTTACTAATCTCCAAGAAGTAGATTTTCGGTTTAATAATCTCACTAGAATTTGTAATGATTTTTTTTCTAATAACGTCGCCTTAAGTTCAGTTTTCCTTTCAAGTAATGAAATACACACCATCGAAGAAAACAGTTTCAAACAGTCGCACATAACAACGTTTTACATACAAGACAACAAACTGGGAGGAGTCCTTGAAAAAAATACACTCGCTGGACTTAATGTTGCGGAACTGGACTTAAGTGGTGAAAATTTCACTGTCGTCGCCGATATGGCTTTTATTAATATGTCACTATTGAGAACTCTAAATTTGAGTTCAAATTCATTGTCTAATATATCATACTCTGCGTTTTCATCTTTAATGACGTTAAATGTATTAGATTTATCGCACAACAAACTCACAGAACTTAATTTTGACAGTCAATATTTACAGAATGTGACCGAGTTGTATGTCCAACACAATAAAATAGCTAAAATTCTTAAAAAAGTATTTGAAAATTTTGTGTCATTGGAAAAAATTGATTTGTCTTTCAATGATTTAAGCGAAATAGAACCTGGGTCGTTTTTAACACTACAATATGTTTCACTATTTGATATCAAAAACACACATTTTGTTTACTCTCTAGCGAGTAAATCTCTACAGGGGATGACGTCGTTGGCAGAAATTAACATGTATCAGACAAAAACCGCGGTATTTCAAAATGAATCATTTTTTGGTTTAATGACTTTGATTGAGCTCAATTACACCTTTGGTCAATTGACAGATATAGGGTACAACGCATTCTTGGGGGCTGGATCGTTAGACAAACTTATTCTATCCAATAATCAATTATTACAATTTCGCGTAAATACTTCAACTATTTTGAAGATCCAAGAAATTAATTTAGACAATAATTATATAACGACTGTTTCGAATGAAACTTTTTTCAATCTAACTTCATTAAATATTTTAAGTTTGGTGAATAATAATATAACTGTTTTGAATCCAGATGCATTTAAAAATTTAAATGCATTAACTAATCTCGACCTTTCTTCAAATGAAAAAATTAAAATTACTGAAAATCCGTTTAAAAATCTCAATGTACTAAACAGTCTCTCGTTAGAAAATGATAAGTTGAATATATCTTTTGAGAAATCTAGTGTTTCAATAACAGTTTTGAACTTAAAATTTTGTGGTATAGTTAATGTACATGATTTAAAACTCTCTAACGTGCGAGAACTTAATTATCTTTCTTTAAGTACAAATGATATTGAGAGTATAAATAAAAATTCATTTGAAAATGCTACAACATTAGTCAGTATCGATTTGAGTTTAAATAAAATAGCCTATATCCAGCCAGGTTCGTTTTTGACCACAGGAAACCTTAGAAGTTTAAATTTGTATGGGAATAATTTGTCATACATTCCGTTTGGTGTGTTTGATGGAATCGCGTCGATGAAAGATTTAAATTTAACATCTAACATGTTACATACGTTAGATTTCAAGATTTTACCTCTTCTTGAAGACTTGTATGTAGACAATAATGTTTTAACTGATCTCAAGTTTGAAGATGTCTCAGCTACTAATTTATTTAAATTAAGTATTGGAGGTAATTTATTGCCTTGTAAAATCCTTGTTGATATGAAGGCTTCTAAATATTCTTATCGACTCAAACAAATTGTAACAGCACAAACATTAAATTATCATTCTGAAAACGTGAATGGTATCTCGTGTCAAACTGCAGGTTCCGTCACAAATATGACTAATAATGTAAAAGTTGGTAATAATTCTGACATCAACGCTCTTATTGCAATATTACAAGATGTTTCGGTGAAACTGGATAAATCACTAAAAACCATACGTAAGGACAATGTTTCAAATGATGATTTAAATACCAAAGGACAAAATAATGTCAAATTGTTAAGGTTCGTAATAGAATCAAATTATGGAACTAAAGCGAAAAATATTAAATATCTTGATCAACTCACAAAAATTAATAAAGAAGCCAATCTACTACTCGAAAAAATGAATAACCAGACAATACGAGAAGAGGAGACCCTGGAAATAGCAATAAAAAGTAAACTTACCCGAACTCAAGAAAATAATTCAGCTAACTTGAAAACTGCACTTAATTTCATAGCTGTTTGTCTAGCTATTATGTTATTGGTTTACACAGGAAATATTATATTTAAAAAAATTATAGCCCCAAAATATTCTCTTAAGACACGTTTGAGTAATAGTTCAACTAATTTAAAAGAAAATGTTGAAATGGTGCTTTAATAACAAAATAGTTCCGAGGCTAAATCGCAAATTATCCTAAGTCTCATTATCTCTGTTATGTCTCATTGTCATCCAATGCCAATCATAAGACTCTCCCGATCCCGATCGGACTGTTCATCAACAAATGTATTTCTAATTACATTTAGATTGTGTTATACAGTAAAACAACAATTATTGGATCTTACTGTTAATATTGACTGATTTGTATTGTAGCACTCAGTAACTTTTTCTTGTTATTATTGCGATTGGATTTGTATTTTTGTAAATTACCGTCAATGATGTGTTTTACGAAATTGTGTAAAAATAGGAGTAAAATCGTCTTGTTAAAATATTAATCTTTGTGTGTCATATCTAACTGTATCCTGCTATATTGATTAGAAATTAAAACATTGGTACATATGTGTAACTGTTTGTTTTTTATGCTGTGATTTTAAATTTAATTTATTTAATACGTACAACAGAATACAGTCGATACAGTAATAGTTAGATTAGAACTTAAGTTTAGATCTAGACAGCATTCCTAATGGATACGTATACAGCATTATTGACTGGCCTTGTGGCTCAGTGGGTAGTAGCTCTGCCTGCGAAGCCGAGGGTCGTGGGTTCGATCCCCACCCAGTGCAAATATTTGTGTGATGAATTCAAATGTTTGCACTGTGTCTGGGTGTTTCTATGTATTACAAGTATGTATTTAAAACTATATAAGTATTATATCAGCTATCTGGCCGCCATCACACAAGCTTTGCTTAGTTTGGGGTCAGATGGTGTTGTGTGTGAATTGTCCACCAATATTTATTTATTTATTTTATTTATTTATTATATGTACCTACTAGTATTTGTTACGAGTTTAACAATAAAGTAGAGTAATCGAACCAAATTATATCAGATTGAGTCAAATTAAATAAGGTAAAACTATATCAAATTAAATCAAGGAGAATATTGCAGATTAAATTGATTAAAATTAAAATAGATCAAAATAAATTAATTAAAACAAACGAAATAGGTACTTTGTCACTTTAGAAGCCGTGCTAGCCCATGGTGGAGCGAGTCTTAGATTTGATATGATATTCGATGCAATTTCAAGGTCGCCTGTATTTAGAATTTATAGTTTACCCGCCGCACGAAAGCACGAAACTGCCTCTAAATATCGGGCTCTCACTCACTACGGTATAATATCCAGTAATGAATACAAGTATCGATATAACCTCAACACAAGAATTCGTTGTATGCGGTATTTCTTGCGGAAGCTTGTGTTAATATCTTATTAACTCTTCATAACTGGACTTTACTTACTTCCGTCATGTCTGTTTAGTCTAATTAGTTTTGTGAAAACTGTTTAAAGTTTTTCTTTTACCTTTGTAATAGCAGCCGTAGAAATGCCCGTATTTTGCCAATCAATGAGGATGCTCATGTGAGCATATTTACGACGGAAATACGTCATTGTATTATTTTTAATTTTTCGTTCGCAAACGATGACGTCATCGAGAATTTACTTAGATTTTCCTCAGTCACATAGGGACGCACCAAGGTATTGGCAGAGAGGGGCAGTTACCCCCTCCCCCTTCTTTTGGCATCAAATACTCTAAAAATGCCTCCTCCCAAAGAGTTTACATATATACACATACTACAGAGTTAGAACAAACGCTTTGCACCGCAAGCACAGGTCTGATCACCCTTGTCTTGTCGGTCTTGTGGAAGTGTCATACTTTTGTCGCGGCACATCACTATGTCGACATAGCTAACATACATCTGCTTACGATTGGTACAAAGGAACCGTGCGGCAAAACCTGACCTGTTTACTTATTCGTTTCTAAACCTCCTCCATTTTTTCCTCTCCTTTGCTTTCTCTATCCAGTTTGTGGCAGCTAGCTTTACTCGTATTATTTCATCTGCCCACCTTTGTTTTAGCGTGGTTCGTTGCTTTGTGGTCCTATCAAATTTGCTATTTTTTAATCCACACGTCATTTTACATGCAAGCAATGCGCCTAGACAGATTTTACGTGGGCTGTGAATTGGGTTTTTGAAAAATGGAAAGATCATAGGTATATAAGTTTTATAGTAAAGCTATTTTTATTTTATTTTATTTTCGCAATAGTTCAAAAGTCATTTAAAAATAAAAATTTATTTTTGAATCCAGTACCGAAGACACACCGACAGCTCCCGAACAAACCCGTGCGCATGTGACGTCATAATGTTAGTTTTCACTCATTGCAGTTGATAGAAAAATAATAAATTCAGTGTTTTGATCTATTTAATTGTGCTGTCATTGTTAAAAATTCAAATTTATATTAAAAATGTCGAACCTCAAAAGTTATCGTTCTTGTTTTGTACCATTATGTACAAATACTACAAAAACAACTCCTGACAAAATGTTTTTAAAATTCCCCAAGATGACAAACGTCGAAATAAATGGTTTTAAACAGTGCACCGTGGTTGTGAAGATCATTTCTATGTAAGTATTTCTTAATACCATTGTTATTAATTTTCCACAGGAGTAGCAGAGGTTTTTTTGTCAGTTTTTCTGCTTCAATATATTTTAGAACTCTACCAATGCCTGATAATCGAGATTTTTTCCAATAGCAAGCGACTTTTGTTGGTGTCGGATCTTCACTTCTACTATGGGTCCACATAAGTACCTAATGCTAATACTTTTTTAAATTTATTTTTCAACTTGAATAGGGTTTCACTTGACCGCCATCTCGCCTGATATTAAGCGACGATGCGGCCTACGATGAAGCGTGCTTACCTAGAAGAAACCGATTCACTCTCGACTTGAAGACACCAAGATAACTATATAATATTATTATACATATTTGCAACCATCTGTAGAGACAACATAAAAGATTATTATCACTTATAACTTCAAACAACTTAAATTTAATAGGAGTACAAATTACCTGCTGAAGCTGATTGTCGTACCTACTTTGTTTAACGTAACTATTATGAACTGAATTTAATAATTTGTTTTGTGTAGTGGTAGGACTCTTGGCAGAGCCCCCCTGGCGAAGTTCCACACCTTTGCCAGTTATTCTACCGCCAAGCAGTAATGTGCAAACATTATTGTGTTTCGGTTTGAAGGGCAATGTTTCCAGAGAAATTACTGGTCTTAGAGATAAAATATCTTAGATCTCTGGGTGCACGAGCGCAGTGCAGTGCTAGGTAATGATTTGGACTCTTCATGTTCCAATAGCTGCGAGTCACTGTGCTGTTATGTGGCAGGCATGTTGCTTACCATCAGTCACATGTCCTGCTCGTCTCGTCACTCTTTATTTAAAAAAAAGTTTTAAAAGTTTAAGAACTCACTGAAGTACTCACTAAACTATAATCTACTTAATTATTAGGTACAACTATTATATGTTGCCCGTCCGTTAGGACAAACTGTTGATACCAAACTTTTATAACACCATCAATGTACACGATTTTTAGCAATAAAATTATTTATATTTCTAGTCATAGCATTGAACATCCTAAATTCTTCTTAAATTTGCATTAATAGTAGTTAAGGTAACTGAAAAAGCTTTACTCCGAACTCGGTGTTCTGGACATACTCATCCTTTTACAATGCAAATATTATTTTACGACTTAGTTGAACATAACCTATAGCTTTGTCACCATAACTCTCACGCCATGCTCTACAATTTGTGAAATAAATAATGATATTTAATTTCGTGGAAAACAAATACATTATACCTATTTATTTACAAATTAATTAATAAATTGCTAACATTACAATATTTACAAATAATAAATAAAAAAAAAAAAAAAAAACCCACTCCCTACAAATCAAACACGCCATCGAGTTCGCTGCCGCGTGGCAGGGTTCCCAGAACGCTGGCAGCGTTGCCCCGTTGGATGGCGATACTAAGTTTTTGGGCGAAGTAAGTGCCAGCTCTGAGATATTTAAAGTATTTAATACATTATATATTAAATACTTTAAATATTTTCATTTCATATTTTATTTTTTAACAGACTTCCCTAGATGCCTCGGCACCTCGAGCTTCAGCAGAATTAAACCGATAGTCATTAAAAAAACGGTTATCATAAATATATCAACATCAGGAATATTATCAAACTTTGCCTTAATAAATCCTTTATCACACATAGCTAATCGGAACCAACTATGAACTCGTTTTTTATCAATAAACTTTCAGTATTATTGTCTAGTCACGTGTAATAGCCGTAAACGCTGTACTGTTATTAAATGGCTATAACATTATGACGTCACAACCATGGTGACCAATTATGGCGCGTTTATAGTCACGTGATTTTTATTTAACTGTTATCAATTTTTAATTGTTTATAATTAATTGAAAAACATTTTTTTTGAGGTTTCTGCATTAAATATCAATATTATTAATATTTAAGTTTTATAACACATAATAAACATATTTTTTTTCACATACCCAATTGGATTCATTCGTCACGCTCGGGTATGATAAGAAAGCTTTGGGTAAACTCCGGACCATAGCTATTGGCCATCTAGAAATACGTCAGCCAATGGGAAATGCTGAAAGGGCGTGGACAGGCTATCATGGCATGGCCATGCCAAGATGGTGAGGCCACGCCCTCCTGTTACGCCCGTGTAGTTTCCAAGGTAAGCTATCAAATTCTGAGTTATAAGTTTTCACTTCTATCGGCAGTTCCTATGACTGCCAATTTTTAGGGTTCCGTAAAACGTAAAAACGGAACCCTTATAGATTCGTCATGTCTGTCTGTCTGTCCGTCCGTATGTCACAGCCACTTTTTGCCGAAACTATGAACTACATTGTTGAAACTTAGTAAGTAGATGTATTCTGTGAACCGCATTAAGATTTGAACAAAAAAATTTAAAAAATAGATAAATTAGGGTTGCCCCCCATACTGAGAACTGAAACTCAAAAAAAATTTTTTCATCAAACCTACACGTGTGGAGTGTCTATCGATAGGTCTTCAAAAATGATGTTGAGGTTTCTACAATCATTTTCGTCTACACTGAATAATTTGCGCGAGAGACACTTCCAAAGTGGTAAAATGTGTCCCCCTCCCTCTAACTTCTAAAGTAAGAGAATGAAAAATCTAAAAAAATATATGATGTACATTACCATGTAAACTACCAACGAAAATTAGTTTGAACTCGATTTGATGAGTAGTTTTTTTAGTACGTCATAAATACACTATTATTGAAACTTCGATCAAAGTTACAAGGAACTACAAGAACTATGTGTACTATGTATATTATGTTACATGCTGCAACGGAACCCTTCATGAGCGAGTCCAACTCGCACTTGGCCACTTTATTTATGTAATGGTTTTCCATCGCACCTGATTTTACTTCACAATACCACAAGAAGCAAAATCATGTACTAATGGTAATTAATTAATTAACAATAATTCCGGAGTGTAGTATAAATAGTCGTCTACTAATATGAACCACTAACTTGTAAATTTTATTTTAAACAATTACCACCATAATGGAATATTATCGATTTTATCTATGCAATCATAATCGATTCTTTTAGATCAATAATTAGGTATTTTTACAACGGCAGCACTACATATTATGTCGAAACAAAATGCGCAGTTATCAGCTGTTTATTCATGTCTCCGACACCTTAGGAGGTGAACAATTTTCATACCACTTGCTTTAACGGCGAGGGAAAACATTGGGATATCGGTATGCTCCAAGACGATTTCGTCATGCGTCATCT
The DNA here is from genome assembly GCA_963693475.1 of Ectropis crepuscularia. Lineage (NCBI taxonomy): Eukaryota > Metazoa > Arthropoda > Insecta > Lepidoptera > Geometridae > Ectropis > Ectropis crepuscularia. The sequence goes on from OY856342.1 coordinate 25,994,424, forward strand.
GGCAATCAGCACTGGGCTAGCGGTCTTGACTCCTTGCGAGAGAAGGCCCGCAAGTCCAAGCAATGGGAACTTTGTTAATGAGCTACTTAATATATTATGTACATTACTCATGCTGAATAGTGCGTATATAAGCAGCACACATGATCCGGAGCCGTTAACAAGTACTTACCAAGATAGTAGTATAATATGTATAAAATATTTAATCTCCAGAGTTTAATTTCAGTACACCGACAAACTCGGCGGGATTACACACTGATAATAGTAAAAATAACATGAGCTTAAAATTAATATCATTTAGATAAATTCGTTATTGTGATGATGACGTCAATATTGTGGAAAATATGTGAGTATTTGAAGTGTTTTAATTATATCAATATGTATTTAAATACAAATTAAATGTCAAATCGGTCAACAAAAATAAATTCCGGTCAGGCTGACGATGTGATGATATTCTCACGCTGTATGGTCACGGAAATATTTTATGGGGCAGATAAGAGAAGAGACCTGCGAAGTTGAATAGTATTTAAATATTCTAATATAATTAATGAAAGACAATTTTAATACGAATAAATAATCAATTGTGTTCAATTTATAAACATCGTTTGAATAAAATATTACATTTTCAATATACCAAACCTATGCATTAAAAAAATCAGTTTTCAAAAATAATAAGCATGTTTTGAAATTTGGGAAGAACCCTAATTATTTTATTTAGTGCACCAAACATGTAATGTACTTCTTAAAACCACTTTACGAAATATGATTGTTTATTTTGTTACAAACTAGCAGTGCCCGCGGTTTTACCCGCACATTTCCCGATTCCGTTATATTTCTGTGACAAAAAGTCTATTTGGGATTCGAGACAATTAATTTAATTGTGTTCTAAATTTCAGTCCAATCCGTTCAGACTTTTCAGACAATTGTCTGCGATTAAAAATCTAATTTTCGCTTGTGGACTTACTTATTCTAAAAGGATACAGAACACGTAAATGTCTATCATATCGTATACCCTGTCGAATACTAAAATAAATAATTACTACAAATTCAGTTTCGCTTTATTCTTGGTAAGCGCGGTCCAACGTAAACCACAACGCAACGTCGTTTGATATCAGGCGAAATGGCGGTAAAGCGTAAACCTATAATAATTAAGAAGGTTTTTTTTTCAGGTACGCTGTTGTCACTGATTCTTATAAACAGAGATGTTGAATGCAGGAATTGCTATATTGATAACCTAGACAAAATCGACGGAATATGCACCGGCCAAGTTACCTGCGACCGTGATCTTGATTTCGACGTGAGAACGTGGTATTGCATAAAACACTACGGCTATACACCTGTATCCGGCTACTCACCATATATAAGGAGATATAGTTATGGATTTGGTCACAAACCGCACAGAAACCGACCATCCGTTACATATGATGATAATTACAATTTGATAGTTTATATCAAAGAACCTTGTGAAGGCTATTCGTTCACTCAACACGCAAAACACACTATTAAACTTATCTTGGAAGATGGAGATTATTTTACTATGCCCGAGCAAGTTTTGCAAATGAGACATTTGAAAGAATTCACAATTACTGGTAACAATTTCCCATATGTAAACTTGAACCAATTTGATTCCATTGCTACTTTGGAAAAACTTAATATAACAAACAACAAGATTCGTTTTATTAAAACAGATGAAAGTGTTTTTTTTAATAACCAAACAAGTGAACTCATTAACAATGGATCAAAAGTAAGCTCTATTCAAGTCATCGACATCAGCCATAATCATATTGAAGTTTTGCCTAATAGCTTTGTGTCAAGATTTAGTCAATTACACCATTTAAACTTGTCTCATAATATGATCAGCAGCATTGATTCACTTTCATTCCAAGGTATTACACAATTACAAACTTTAGACATATCAAACAACAGGCTAATAGAGATCGGACATGCTTTGGGAGGGTTAGAAAATTTAACAGAACTTTATATTTCTTTTAATAAAATTACGAAGCTCTTTGCATACAATTTGGAAGCATTGACAAATCTAGTGAAGTTAAATGTCAGTAATAATGGCATTAATTCTTTTGAAAATAACGCTTTTCAGACTCTTACTAATCTCCAAGAAGTAGATTTTCGGTTTAATAATCTCACTAGAATTTGTAATGATTTTTTTTCTAATAACGTCGCCTTAAGTTCAGTTTTCCTTTCAAGTAATGAAATACACACCATCGAAGAAAACAGTTTCAAACAGTTGCACATAACAACGTTTTACATACAAGACAACAAACTGGGAGGAGTCCTTGAAAAAAATACACTCGCTGGACTTAATGTTGCGGAACTGGACTTAAGTGGTGAAAATTTCACTGTCGTCGCCGATATGGCTTTTATTAATATGTCACTATTGAGAACTCTAAATTTGAGTTCAAATTCATTGTCTAATATATCATACTCTGCGTTTTCATCTTTAATGACGTTAAATGTATTAGATTTATCGCACAACAAACTCACAGAACTTAATTTTGACAGTCAATATTTACAGAATGTGACCGAGTTGTATGTCCAACACAATAAAATAGCTAAAATTCTTAAAAAAGTATTTGAAAATTTTGTGTCATTGGAAAAAATTGATTTGTCTTTCAATGATTTAAGCGAAATAGAACCTGGGTCGTTTTTAACACTACAATATGTTTCACTATTTGATATCAAAAACACAAATTTTGTTTACTCTCTAGCGAGTAAATCTCTACAGGGGATGACGTCGTTGGCAGAAATTAACATGTATCAGACAAAAACCGCGGTATTTCAAAATGAATCATTTTTTGGTTTAATGACTTTGATTGAGCTCAATTACACCTTTGGTCAATTGACAGATATAGGGTACAACGCATTCTTGGGGGCTGGATCGTTAGACAAACTTATTCTAGCCAATAATCAATTATTACAATTTCGCGTAAATACTTCAACTATTTTGAAGATCCAAGAAATTAATTTAGACAATAATTATATAACGACTGTTTCGAATGAAACTTTTTTCAATCTAACTTCATTAAATATTTTAAGTTTGGTGAATAATAATATAACTGTTTTGAATCCAGATGCATTTAAAAATTTAAATGCATTAACTAATCTCGACCTTTCTTCAAATGAAAAAATTAAAATTACTGAAAATCCGTTTAAAAATCTCAATGTACTAAACAGTCTCTCGTTAGAAAATGATAAGTTGAATATATCTTTTGAGAAATCTAGTGTTTCAATAACAGTTTTGAACTTAAAATTTTGTGGTATAGTTAATGTACATGATTTAAAACTCTCTAACGTGCGAGAACTTAATTATCTTTCTTTAAGTACAAATGATATTGAGAGTATAAATAAAAATTCATTTGAAAATGCTACAACATTAGTCAGTATCGATTTGAGTTTAAATAAAATAACCTATATCCAGCCAGGTTCGTTTTTGACCACAGGAAACCTTAGAAGTTTAAATTTGTATGGGAATAATTTGTCATACATTCCGTTTGGTGTGTTTGATGGAATCGCGTCGATGAAAGATTTAAATTTAACATCTAACATGTTACATACGTTAGATTTCAAGATTTTACCTCTTCTTGAAGACTTGTATGTAGACAATAATGTTTTAACTGATCTCAAGTTTGAAGATGTCTCAGCTACTAATTTATTTAAATTAAGTATTGGAGGTAATTTATTGCCTTGTAAAATCCTTGTTGATATGAAGGCTTCTAAATATTCTTATCGACTCAAACAAATTGTAACAGCACAAACATTAAATTATCATTCTGAAAACGTGAATGGTATATCGTGTCAAACTGCAGGTTCCGTCACAAATATGACTAATAATGTAAAAGTTGGTAATAATTCTGACATCAACGCTCTTATTGCAATATTACAAGATGTTTCGGTGAAACTGGATAAATCACTAAAAAACATACGTAGGGACAATGTTTCAAATGATGATTTAAATACCAAAGGACAAAATATTGTCAAATTGTTAAGGTTCGTAATAGAATCAAATTATGGAACTAAAGCAAAAAATATTAAATATCTTGATCAACTCACAAAAATTAATAAAGAAGCCAATCTACTACTCGAAAAAATGAATAACCAGACAATACGAGAAGAGGAGACCCTGGAAATAGCAATAAAAAGTAAACTTACCCGAACTCAAGAAAATAATTCAGCTAACTTGAAAACTGCACTTAATTTCATAGCTGTTTGTCTAGCTATTATGTTATTGGTTTACACAGGAAATATTATATTTAAAAAAATTATAGCCCCAAAATATTATCTTAAGACACGTTTGAGTAATAGTTCAACTAATTTAAAAGAAAATGTTGAAATGGTGCTTTAATAACAAAATAGTTCCGAGGCTAAATCGCAAATTATCTTAAGTCTCATTATCTCTGTTATGTCTCATTGTCATCCAATGCCAATCATAAGACTCTCCCGATCCCGATCGGACTGTTCATCAACAAATGTATTTCTAATTACATTTAGATTGTGTTATACAGTAAAACAACAATTATTGGATCTTACTGTTAATATTGACTGAACTGTATTGTAGCACTCAGTAACCAATAACTTTTTCTTGTTATTATTGCGATTGGATTTGTATTTTTGTAAATTACCGTCAATGATGTGTTTTACGAAATTATGTAAAAATAGGAGTAAAATCGTCTTGTTAAAATATTAATCTTTGTGTGTCATATCTAACTGTATCCTGCTATATTGATTAGAAATTAAAACATTGGTACATATGTGTAACTGTTTGTTTTTTATGCTGTGATTTTAAATTTAATTTATTTAATACGTACAACAGAATACAGCCGATACAGTAATAGTTAGATTAGAACTTAAGTTTAGATCTAGACAGCATTCCTAATGGATACGTATACAGCATGATTATATGTACCTACTAGTATTTGTTACGAGTTTAACAATAAAGTAGAGTAATCGAACCAAATTATATCAGATTGAGTAAAAATAAAATAAAATAAAATAAAATAAAATAAAATAAAATAAAATAAAATAAAATAAAATAAAATAAAATAAAATAAAATAAAATAAAATAAAATAAAATTTATTTCGACACAATACGATTTGATTTACAAAGCTTGACCCATCGGCTCCCGAACTAGTCATAGACTGTGCATCGGGTGCTAATGGCTTCTCAAAATAAAATACTATTGCGAAATAAACAAAAATAAAATGAAAAATAACAAAGTCATAATAAAAAAAAACTGTATACAGAAGCAATAAACTATGAGATTGTACCTTTAAACTTTAAAGTTTTACAATTGAATAACATGTGAATAATTCTATACAATATAATGTACATGTGTGAAGCTACTAAATTTTTTTTTAATTTAATTTAAAATGCAAAAACACCAAAAAGCATATTATTTTCACAAAGTATTTCCTCTTTGTTGTCCGGTGTATGAATTTTCTAGCAAATCCTCAATACCCTGATAGTCAAACCGTTTCAACCAATTTATTATAATTTTCTTTATTTCGTTGTTACTATAGTTCCTTGTACTAAACTCCTTATTCAATTTTGTATATAGACGCGGGGCAATGGTACTGTATCTTCTTTGCGCAAACCTTGTTCTTGTAAGTGGTACAGGAAACAACTCAACCCTCTTATTTTCCTTTGTTGGCAAATATGGTACAGTTTTTTTGTGGTAGCGTCTTATGCATTCATATACAAACATCTTTCGCACACTGAGTACATTAGCCTGTTTGTATACTTCAGCTGTTGGGTGTCTAAAAGGCAATTGTAAAAGTACTTTTAAAATAGCACGCTGAGCGCGTTCCACGGCTATTATATATGTCTTTGCAGCAGTTCCCCAAGCACATATGCAGTATCTAACAACACATTCGCAGAGTGCTTTGTAAGTTTGTAAGAGCAATTGAGGTTGTGTCACAGTTCGAAGGGCTTTAAATATATAAATGAGTTTTCTGATTCTGGGCTTTAATGTTTTAATTTGAAAACTCCAGTTCAGTCTGTCATCTATATGAACCCCTAAATATTTAATTGATCCAACTCTCAAGAGCTCCGTGCAAGAACACTGCGTCAAACGCGGTGCACGATTACAGGGGTAGGTATGTAGCTTTACTCCAGTACTTGTACTGCAGCTCCCACGCGACCTCATGCTGTAACACATGTACTTGGTTTTTTCGGCATTTAGTGACAACAGGTTATCTTCTAGCCACTTTGTAACAATTCCAAGACAATCCTCAGTCAGACTGATTAATTTTGGCCAGGTTTTTTCGTGAAGTAGCAATACTGTATCATCAGCGAACATTAGCAAGTCGAGACCATTAAGAGATGTATTACATAAACCATTTATGTAGATTAGGAAGAGAACAGGCCCTAGAGTACTTCCTTGTGGAACCCCGTAAATACATCTCTCGCTATCACTCTCGTGCCCTTCAACTTTTATTCGCTGTGTTCTACCCACTAAGTAATCTGTGAACCAGGCCAAAGTTAGTCCTCGAATTCCAAAGTTTTCCAATTTCGCCAAAAGTATTGGTATTGACACTGTGTCGAAAGCCTTTTGCATATCTAAATAGACCCCAATGCATTTGTTTCCGGAATCCAAGTAACTTGTAATTTTATCGCATAAATTAAGCACGGCATCTTCTGTTGAAAGTCCTTCTCTAAAGCCGTATTGGTTATCACTCAACAAATTATTCTTTTCTAAGTAAGATGTCAACCTTTTTTTGACCAATTTTTCCAAAATTTTTGATAATGTTGAGAGCAGAGAAATTGGTCTATAATTTGAAGGACTTTTTTTATCACCAGCTTTAAAAATTGGACATACCACAGCTTTTTTAAAAATACTTGGGAAAACACCAGTTTCAAAACTTAAATTAAAAATATAAGCCAAAGGTACGGCTAGCAAGTGTATATACTTTTTAACCAAGTTTGGTGTTATTTTGTCCCAGCCAGGAGCACTATTTGCTTTTAGACTCATAGTAAGATTTTTTACCTCGAGTGGGTCAGTAGGAAACAGAGACATAGAAAAAACTGGTGTTTCAAGTGTTAAAGCAAGTTTTGCTAATTCCATCTCATTAGTAGTCATTTTAGCTAGGGTTGCGTCAGCAAGCTGCTTACCCACTGAGGTGAAGTAGGAGTTTACTTTATTTAGGGAATCTGTAGGACTACTGCATATGTTAAGCAATTCACTTGGCACTGTTTTCGTTTGATTAATGTTACAAATTTCTTTCATTGTATTCCAAGTTTCCTTTATGTTACCTTTATTTATGTTCAATTTATGGTTATAGTATTCTTTTTTCAAATTCTTAATGATTTTATTACAGATATTCCTGTATTGTTTATATTTTTCTATAGTATTTGCATCATTAGGTAACTGTTTAGTTTTATTGTGTAATTTGTCCCTTTTTCTGATACATTTTAATACTCCTCTCGTAATCCAGGGTTTAAGTGGTATGATTTTCTTTCTTACATATTTGTGTTGTGTATTTTCTGCAATTACTGTCACTAATTTGTTTGTAAATAATTCTGCTGCCGTGTTAACGTCATCTTCAATTACAAACAAGTCTTGCCAAGATTCATTTTTCAGAAAAGCTTCAATTGCTTTGTAATTTACAGTAGTTACCTTGGTTGATACTTTATTTGTTTTAATTTTAGCATTATCTAGATAGATCAAAACAGGATTATGATCTGTTATTCGTTCCTCAAACACTAGTGTTTTAAATGTGCTGGAGCTCTTGACCATAATATGATCCAAGCACGCCTTATATCTAGTAGGGCGGTTTACACCTGGTCTAAGCCCGTGTAGTGCTAACATACTACTAACTAGAGTCAAATTAAATAAGGTAAAACTATATCAAATTAAATCAAGGAGAATATTGCAGATTAAATTGATTAAAATTAAAATAGATCAAAATAAATAAATTAAAACAAACGAAATAGGTACTTTTTCACTTTAGAAGCCGTGCTAGCCCATGGTGGAGCGAGTCTTAGATTTGATATGATATTCGATGCAATTTCAAGGTCACCTGTATTTAGAATCAGTTTACCCGCCGCACGAAAGCACGAAACTGCCTCTAAATATCGGGCTCTCACTCACTACGGTATAATATCCAGTAATGAATACAAGTATCGATATAACCTCAACACAAGAATTCGTTGTATGCGGCGGTATTTCTTGCGGAAGCTTGTGTTAATATCTTATTAACTCTTCATAACTGGACTTTACTTACTTCCGTCATGTCTGTTTAGTCTAATTAGTTTTGTGAAAACTGTTTAAAGTTTTTCTTTTACCTTTGTAATAGCAGCCTTAGAAATGCTCGTATTTTGCCAATCAATGAGGATGCTCATGTGAGCATATTTACGACGGAAATTCGTCATTGTATTATTTTTAATTTTTCGTCCGCAAGCGATGACGTCATCGAGAATTGACTTAGATTTTCCTCAGTCACATAGGGACGTACCAAGGTATTGGCAGAGAGGGGCAGTTACCCCCTCCCCCTTCTTTTGGGATCAAATACTCTAAAAATGCCTCCTCCCAAAGAGTTTACATATACTACACATATACACATACTACAGAGTTAGAACAAACGCTTTGCACCGCAAGCACAGGTCTGATCACCCTTGTCTTGTCGCTCTTGTGGAAGTGTCATACTTTTGTCGCGGCACATCACTATGTCGACATAGCTAACATACATCTGCTTACGATTGGTACAAAGGAACCGTGCGGCAAAACCTGACCTGTTTACTTATTCGTTTCTAAACCTCCTCCATTTTTTCCTCTCCTTTGCTTTCTCTATCCAGTTTGTGGCAGCTAGCTTTACTTGTATTATTTCATCTGCCCACCTTTGTTTTAGCCTGGTTCGTTGCTTTGTGGTCCTATCAAATTTGCTATTTTTTAATCCACACGTCATTTTACATGCAAGCAATGCGCCTAGACAGATTTTACGTGGGCTGTGAATTGGGTTTTTGAAATTATTTTTTTCTGAAAAATGGAAAGATCATATATAAGTATTTTTCTGCTTCAATATATTTTAGAACTCTACCAATGCCTGATAATCGAGATTTTTTCCAATAGCAAGCGACTTTTGTTGGTGTCGGATCTTCACTTCTACTATGGGTCCACATAAGTAATGCTAATACTTTATTTAATTTATTTTTCAACTTGAATAGGTTTTCACTTGACCGCCATCTCGCCTGATGTTAAGCGACGATGCGGCCTACGATGAAGCGTGCTTACCTAGAAGAAACCGATTCACTCTCGACTTGAAGACACCAAGATAACTATACATATATATTATTTTACATATTTGCAACCATGTGTAGACACAACATAAAAGATTATTATTGCTTATAACTTCAAACAACTTAAATTTAATAGGAGTACAAATTACCTGCTGAAGCTGATTGTCGTACCTACTTTGTTTAACGTAACTATTATGAACTGAATTTAATAATTTGTTTTGTGTAGTGGCAGGACTCTTGGCAGAGTCCCCCTGGCGAAGTTCCACACCTTTGCCAGTTATTCTACCGCCAAGCAGTACTGTGCAAACATTATTGTGTTTCGGTTTGAAGGGCAATGTTTCCAGAGAAATTACTGGTCTTAGAGATAAAATATCTTAGATCTCTGGGTGCACGAGCGCAGTGCAGTGCTAGGTAATGATTTGGACTCTTCATGTTCCAATAGCTGCGAGTCACTGTGCTGTTATGTGGCAGGCATGTTGCTTACCATCAGTCACATGTCCTGCTCGTCTCGTCACTCTTTATTTTAAAAAAAGTTATGTTTTAATCAGATAATAAGGAAAGTACATAGGTACTTTCCTTATTATCTTCTTATTATATTATATTTATCTTATTAAGAACTCACTGAAGTACTCACTTAACTATTATCTACTTAATTATTAGGTACAACTATTATATGTTGCCCGTCCGTTAGGACAAACTGTTGATACCAAACTTTTATAACACCATCAATGTACACGATTTTTAGCAATAAAATTATTTCTATTTCTATAGTCATAGCATTGAACATCCTGAATTCTTCTTAAATTTTCATTAATAGTAGTTAAAGTAACTGAAAAAGCTTTACTCCGAACTCGGTGTTCTGGACATACTCATCCTTTTACAATGCAAATATTATTTTACGACTTAGTTGAACATAATCTATAGCTTTGTCACCATAACTCTCACGCCATGCTCTACAATTTATGAAATAAATAATGATATTTAATTTCGTGGAAAACAAATACATTATATATTAAATACTTTAAATATTTTCATTTCATATTTTATTTTTTAACAGACTTCCCTAGATGCCTCGGCACCTCGAACTTCAGCAGAATTAAACCGATAGTCATTAAAAAAACGGTTATCATAAATATTATCAAACTTTGCCTTAATAAATCCTTTATCACACATAGCTAATCGGAACCTACTATGAACTCGTTTTTTATCAATAAACTTTCAATTTCAATTCAATTTCTTTCAATATTATTGTCTAGTCACGTGTAATAAATAGCCGTAAACGCTGTACTGTTATTAAATGGCTATAACATTATGACGTCACAACCATGGTGACCAATTATGGCGCGTTTATAGTCACGTGATTTTTATTTAACTTTTATCAATTTTTAATTGTTTATAATTAATTGAAAAACATTTTTTTGAGGTTTCTGCATTAAATATCAATATTATTAATATTTAAGTTTTAATAACACATTATTAAAAATATTTTTTTTTCACATTCCCAATTGGATTCATTCGTCACGCTCGGGTATGATAAGAAAGCTTCGGGTAAACTCGGGACCATGGCTATTGGCCATCTAGAAATACGTCAGCCAATGGGAAATGCTGAAAGGGCGTGGACAGGCTATCATGGCATGGCCATGCCAAGATGGTGAGGCCACGCCCTCCGGTTACACCCGTGTAGTTTCCAAGGTAAGCTATCAAATTCTGAGTTATAAGTTTTCACTTCTATCGGCAGTTCCTATGACTGCCAATTTTTAGGGTTCCGTAAAACGTAAAAACGGAACCCTTATAGATTCGTCATGTCTGTCTGTCTGTCCGTCCGTATGTCACAGCCACTTTTTGCCGAAACTATGAACTACATTGTTGAAACTTAGTAAGTAGATGTATTCTGTGAACCGCATTAAGATTTGAACAAAAAAATTTAAAAAATAGATAAATTAGGGTTGCCCCCCGTACTGAGAACTAAAACTCAAAAAAATTTTTTTCATCAAACCTACACGTGTGGAGTGTCTATCGATAGGTCTTCAAAAATGATGTTGAGGTTTCTACAATCATTTTCGTCTACACTGAATAATTTGCGCGAGAGACACTTCCAAAGTGGTAAAATGTGTGTCCCCCCCTCTAACTTCTAAAGTAAGAGAATGAAAAATCTAAAAAAATATATGATGTACATTACCATGTAAACTACCAACGAAAATTAGTTTGAACTCGATCTGATGAGTAGTTTTTTTAGTACGTCATAAATACACTATTATTGAAACTTCGATCAAAGTTACAAGGAACTACAAGAACTATGTGTACTATGTATATTATGTTACATGCTGCAACGGAACCCTTCATGAGCGAGTCCAACTCGCACTTGGCCACTTTATTTATGTAATGGTTTTCCATCGCACCTGATTTTACTTCACAATACCACAAGAAGCAAAATCATGTACTAATGGTAATTAATTAATAAACAATAATTCCGGAGTGCAGTATAAATAGTCGTCTACTAATATGAACCACTAACTTGTAAATTTTATTTTAAACAATTACCACCATAATGGAATATTATCGATTTTATCTATGCAATCATAATCGATTCTTTTAGATCAATAATTAGGTATTTTTACAACGGCAGCACTGCATATTATGTCGAAACTAAATGCGCAGTTATCAGCTGTTTATTCATGTCTCCGACACCTTAGGAGGTGATCAATTTTCATACCACTTGCTTTAACGGTGAGGGAAAACATTGGGATAAAATCGGTATGCTCCAAGACGATTTCGTCATGCGTCATCTGCTAATCCGCACTGGGCTAGATCTTGACTCCTTGCGAGAGAAGGCCCGCAAGTCCAAGCAATGGGAAGTTTTTAATGAGCTACTTAATATATTATGTACATTACTCATGCTAAATAGTGCGTATATAAGCAGCACACATGATCCGGAGCCGTTAACAAGTACTTACCAAGATAGTAGTATAATATGTATAAAATATTTAATCTCCAGAGTTTAATTTCAGTACACCGACAAACTCGGCGGGATTACACATTGATAATAGTAAAAATAACATGAGCTTAAAATTAATATCATTTAGATAAATTCGTTATTGTGATGATGACGTCAATATTGTGGAATATATGTGAGTATTTGAAGTGTTTTAATTATATAAATATGTATTTAAATACAAATTAAATATCAAATCGGTCAACAAAAATAAATTCCGGTCAGGCTGACGATGTGATGATATTCTCACGCTGTATGGTCACGGAAATATTATGGGGCAGATAAGAGAAGAGACCTGCGAAGTTGAATAGTATTTAAATATTCTAATATAATTAATGAAAGACAATTTTAATACGAATAAATAATCAATTGTGTTCAATTTATAAACATCGTTTGAACAAAATATTACATTTTCAATATACCAAACCTATGCATTAAAAAAATCAGTTTTCAAAAATAATAAGCATGTTTTGAAATTTGGGAAGAACCCAAAAATGTATTCTATTATTTTATTTAGTGCACCAAACATGTAATGTACTTCTTAAAACCACTTTACGAAATATGATTGTTTATTTTGTTACAAACTAGCAGTGCCCGCGGTTTTACCCGCACATTTCCCGATTCCGTTATATTTCCGTGACAAAAAGCCTATTTGGGATTCGAGACAATTTAATTGTGTTCTAAATTTCAGTCCAATCCGTTCAGACGTTTCAGACAATTGTCTGCGATTAAAAATCTAATTTTCTCTTGTGGTCTTACTTATTCTAAAAGGATACAGAACACATAAACGTCTATCATATCGTATACCCTGTCGAATACTAAAATAAATAATTACTACAAATTCAGTTTCGGTTTCTTCTTGGTAAGCGCGGCCCAACGTCAACGCAACGTCGTTTGATAGCAGGCGAAATGGCGGTAAAGCGTAAACCTATAATAATTAAGAACGTATTTTTTTCAGGTACGCTGTTGTCACTGGTTCTTATAAACAGAGATGTTGAATGCAGGAATTGCTATATTGATAGCCTGGACAAAATCGACGGCATATGCACTGGCCAAGTAACCTGCGACCGTGATCTTGATTTCGACGTGAGGTCGTGGAATTGCATAAAACACTACAGCTATACACCTGTATCCGGCTACTCACCATATATAAGTAGATATAGTTATAGATTTGGTTACATACCGCACAGAAACCGACCATCCGTTACATATGATGATAATTACAATTTGATAGTTTATATCAAAGAACCTTGTGAAGGCTATTCGTTCACTCAACACGCAGAACACACTATTAAACTTATCTTGGAAGATGGAGATTATTTTACTATGCCCGAGCAAGTTTTGCAAATGAGACATTTGAAAGAATTCACAATTACTGGTAACGATTTCCCATATGTAAACTTGAACCAATTTGATTCCATTGCTACTTTGGAAAAACTTAATATAACAAACAACAAGATTCGTTTTATTAAAACAGATGAAAGTGTTTTTTTTAATAACCAAACAAGTGAACTCATTAACAATGGATAAAAGTAAGCTCTATTCAAGTCATCGACATCAGCCATAATCACATTGAAGTTTTGCCTAATAGCTTTGTGTCAAGATTTAGTCAATTACACCATTTAAACTTGTCTCATAATATGATCAGCAGTATTGATTCACTTTCATTCGAAGGTATTACACAATTACAAACTTTAGACATATCAAACAACAGGCTAATAGAGATCGGACATGCTTTGGGAGGGTTAGAAAATTTAACAGAACTTTACATTTCTTTTAATAAAATTACGAAGCTCTTTGCATACAATTTGGAAGCATTGACAAATCTAGTGAAGTTAAATGTCAGTAATAATGGCATTAATTCTTTTGAAAATAACGCTTTTCAGACTCTTACTAATCTCCAAGAAGTAGATTTTCGGTTTAATAATCTCACTAGAATTTGTAATGATTTTTTTTCTAATAACGTCGCCTTAAGTTCAGTTTTCCTTTCATGTAATGAAATACACACCATCGAAGAAAACAGTTTCAAACAGTCGCACATAACAACGTTTTACATACAAGACAACAAACTGGGAGGAGTCCTTGAAAAAAATACACTCGCTGGACTTAATGTTGCGGAACTGGACTTAAGTGGTGAAAATTTCACTGTCGTCGCCGATATGGCTTTTATTAATATGTCACTATTGAGAACTCTAAATTTGAGTTCAAATTCATTGTCTAATATATCATACTCTGCGTTTTCATCTTTAATGACGTTAAATGTATTAGATTTATCGCACAACAAACTCACAGAACTTCATTTTGACAGTCAATATTTACAGAATGTGACCGAGTTGTATGTCCAACACAATAAAATAGCTAAAATTCTTAAAAAAGTATTTGAAAATTTTGTGTCATTGGAAAAAATTGATTTGTCTTTCAATGATTTAAGCGAAATAGAACCTGGGTCGTTTTTAACACTACAATATGTTTCACTATTTGATATCAAAAACACACATTTTGTTTACTCTCTAGCGAGTAAATCTCTACAGGGGATGACGTCGTTGGCAGAAATTAACATGTATCAGACAAAAACCGCGGTATTTCAAAATGAATCATTTTTTGGTTTAATGACTTTGATTGAGCTCAATTACACCTTTGGTCAATTGACAGATATAGGGTACAACGCATTCTTGGGGGCTGGATCGTTAGACAAACTTATTCTATCCAATAATCAATTATTACAATTTCGCGTAAATACTTCAACTATTTTGAAGATCCAAGAAATTAATTTAGACAATAATTATATAACGACTGTTTCGAATGAAACTTTTTTCAATCTAACTTCATTAAATATTTTAAGTTTGGTGAATAATAATATAACTGTTTTGAATCCAGATGCATTTAAAAATTTAAATGCATTAACTAATCTCGACCTTTCTTCAAATGAAAAAATTAAAATTACTGAAAATCCGTTTAAAAATCTCAATGTACTAAACAGTCTCTCGTTAGAAAATGATAAGTTGAATATATCTTTTGAGAAATCTAGTGTTTCAATAACAGTTTTGAACTTAAAATTTTGTGGTATAGTTAATGTACATGATTTAAAACTCTCTAACGTGCGAGAACTTAATTATCTTTCTTTAAGTACAAATGATATTGAGAGTATAAATAAAAATTCATTTGAAAATGCTACAACATTAGTCAGTATCGATTTGAGTTTAAATAAAATAGCCTATATCCAGCCAGGTTCGTTTTTGACCACAGGAAACCTTAGAAGTTTAAATTTGTATGGGAATAATTTGTCATACATTCCGTTTGGTGTGTTTGATGGAATCGCGTCGATGAAAGATTTAAATTTAACATCTAACATGTTACATACGTTAGATTTCAAGATTTTACCTCTTCTTGAAGACTTGTATGTAGACAATAATGTTTTAACTGATCTCAAGTTTGAAGATGTCTCAGCTACTAATTTATTTAAATTAAGTATTGGAGGTAATTTATTGCCTTGTAAAATCCTTGTTGATATGAAGGCTTCTAAATATTCTTATCGACTCAAACAAATTGTAACAGCACAAACATTAAATTATCATTCTGAAAACGTGAATGGTATCTCGTGTCAAACTGCAGGTTCCGTCACAAATATGACTAATAATGTAAAAGTTGGTAATAATTCTGACATCAACGCTCTTATTGCAATATTACAAGATGTTTCGGTGAAACTGGATAAATCACTAAAAACCATACGTAAGGACAATGTTTCAAATGATGATTTAAATACCAAAGGACAAAATATTGTCAAATTGTTAAGGTTCGTAATAGAATCAAATTATGGAACTAAAGCGAAAAATATTAAATATCTTGATCAACTCACAAAAATTAATAAAGAAGCCAATCTACTACTCGAAAAAATGAATAACCAGACAATACGAGAAGAGGAGACCCTGGAAATAGCAATAAAAAGTAAACTTACCCGAACTCAAGAAAATAATTCAGCTAACTTGAAAACTGCACTTAATTTCATAGCTGTTTGTCTAGCTATTATGTTATTGGTTTACACAGGAAATATTATATTTAAAAAAATTATAGCCCCAAAATATTCTCTTAAGACACGTTTGAGTAATAGTTCAACTAATTTAAAAGAAAATGTTGAAATGGTGCTTTAATAACAAAATAGTTCCGAGGCTAAATCGCAAATTATCCTAAGTCTCATTATCTCTGTTATGTCTCATTGTCATCCAATGCCAATCATAAGACTCTCCCGATCCCGATCGGACTGTTCATCAACAAATGTATTTCTAATTACATTTAGATTGTGTTATACAGTAAAACAACAATTATTGGATCTTACTGTTAATATTGACTGATTTGTATTGTAGCACTCAGTAACTTTTTCTTGTTATTATTGCGATTGGATTTGTATTTTTGTAAATTACCGTCAATGATGTGTTTTACGAAATTGTGTAAAAATAGGAGTAAAATCGTCTTGTTAAAATATTAATCTTTGTGTGTCATATCTAACTGTATCCTGCTATATTGATTAGAAATTAAAACATTGGTACATATGTGTAACTGTTTGTTTTTTATGCTGTGATTTTAAATTTAATTTATTTAATACGTACAACAGAATACAGCCGATACAGTAATAGTTAGATTAGAACTTAAGTTTAGATCTAGACAGCATTCCTAATGGATACGTATACAGCATTATTATATGTACCTACTAGTATTTGTTACGAGTTTAACAATAAAGTAGAGTAATCGAACCAAATTATATCAGATTGAGTCAAATTAAATAAGGTAAAACTATATCAAATTAAATCAAGGAGAATATTGCAGATTAAATTGATTAAAATTAAAATAGATCAAAATAAATTAATTAAAACAAACGAAATAGGTACTTTGTCACTTTAGAAGCCGTGCTAGCCCATGGTGGAGCGAGTCTTAGATTTGATATGATATTCGATGCAATTTCAAGGTCGCCTGTATTTAGAATTTATAGTTTACCCGCCGCACGAAAGCACGAAACTGCCTCTAAATATCGGGCTCTCACTCACTACGGTATAATATCCAGTAATGAATACAAGTATCGATATAACCTCAACACAAGAATTCGTTGTATGCGGTATTTCTTGCGGAAGCTTGTGTTAATATCTTATTAACTCTTCATAACTGGACTTTACTTACTTCCGTCATGTCTGTTTAGTCTAATTAGTTTTGTGAAAACTGTTTAAAGTTTTTCTTTTACCTTTGTAATAGCAGCCGTAGAAATGCCCGTATTTTGCCAAACAATGAGGATGCTCATGTGAGCATATTTACGACGGAAATACGTCATTGTATTATTTTTAATTTTTCGTTCGCAAACGATGACGTCATCGAGAATTTACTTAGATTTTCCTCAGTCACATAGGGACGCACCAAGGTATTGGCAGAGAGGGGCAGTTACCCCCTCCCCCTTCTTTTGGCATCAAATACTCTAAAAATGCCTCCTCCCAAAGAGTTTACATATATACACATACTACAGAGTTAGAACAAACGCTTTGCACCGCAAGCACAGGTCTGATCACCCTTGTCTTGTCGGTCTTGTGGAAGTGTCATACTTTTGTCGCGGCACATCACTATGTCGACATAGCTAACATACATCTGCTTACGATTGGTACAAAGGAACCGTGCGGCAAAACCTGACCTGTTTACTTATTCGTTTCTAAACCTCCTCCATTTTTTCCTCTCCTTTGCTTTCTCTATCCAGTTTGTGGCAGCTAGCTTTACTCGTATTATTTCATCTGCCCACCTTTGTTTTAGCGTGGTTCGTTGCTTTGTGGTCCTATCAAATTTGCTATTTTTTAATCCACACGTCATTTTACATGCAAGCAATGCGCCTAGACAGATTTTACGTGGGCTGTGAATTGGGTTTTTGAAAAATGGAAAGATCATAGGTATATAAGTTTTATAGTAAAGCTATTTTTATTTTCGCAATAGTTCAAAAGTCATTTAAAAATAAAAATTTATTTTTGAATCCAGTACCGAAGACACACCGACAGCTCCCGAACAAACCCGTGCGCATGTGACGTCATAATGTTAGTTTTCACTCATTGCAGTTGATAGAAAAATAATAAATTCAGTGTTTTGATCTATTTAATTGTGCTGTCATTGTTAAAAATTCAAATTTATATTAAAAATGTCGAACCTCAAAAGTTATCGTTCTTGTTTTGTACCATTATGTACAAATACTACAAAAACAACTCCTGACAAAATGTTTTTAAAATTCCCCAAGATGACAAACGTCGAAATAAATGGTTTTAAACAGTGCACCGTGGTTGTGAAGATCATTTCTATGTAAGTATTTCTTAATACCATTGTTATTAATTTTCCACAGGAGTAGCAGAGGTTTTTTTGTCAGTTTTTCTGCTTCAATATATTTTAGAACTCTACCAATGCCTGATAATCGAGATTTTTTCCAATAGCAAGCGACTTTTGTTGGTGTCGGATCTTCACTTCTACTATGGGTCCACATAAGTACCTAATGCTAATACTTTTTTAAATTTATTTTTCAACTTGAATAGGGTTTCACTTAACCGCCATCTCGCCTGATATTAAGCGACGATGCGGCCTACGATGAAGCGTGCTTACCTAGAAGAAACCGATTCACTCTCGACTTGAAGACACCAAGATAACTATATAATATTATTATACATATTTGCAACCATCTGTAGAGACAACATAAAAGATTATTATCACTTATAACTTCAAACAACTTAATTTAATAGGAGTACAAATTACCTGCTGAAGCTGATTGTCGTACCTACTTTGTTTAACGTAACTATTATGAACTGAATTTAATAATTTGTTTTGTGTAGTGGTAGGACTCTTGGCAGAGCCCCCCTGGCGAAGTTCCACACCTTTGCCAGTTATTCTACCGCCAAGCAGTAATGTGCAAACATTATTGTGTTTCGGTTTGAAGGGCAATGTTTCCAGAGAAATTACTGGTCTTAGAGATAAAATATCTTAGATCTCTGGGTGCACGAGCGCAGTGCAGTGCTAGGTAATGATTTGGACTCTTCATGTTCCAATAGCTGCGAGTCACTGTGCTGTTATGTGGCAGGCATGTTGCTTACCATCAGTCACATGTCCTGCTCGTCTCGTCACTCTTTATTTAAAAAAAAGTTTTAAAAGTTTAAGAACTCACTGAAGTACTCACTAAACTATAATCTACTTAATTATTAGGTACAACTATTATATGTTGCCCGTCCGTTAGGACAAACTGTTGATACCAAACTTTTATAACACCATCAATGTACACGATTTTTAGCAATAAAATTATTTATATTTCTAGTCATAGCATTGAACATCCTGAATTCTTCTTAAATTTTCATTAATAGTAGTTAAGGTAACTGAAAAAGCTTTACTCCGAACTCGGTGTTCTGGACATACTCATCCTTTTACAATGCAAATATTATTTTACGACTTAGTTGAACATAACCTATAGCTTTGTCACCATAACTCTCACGCCATGCTCTACAATTTGTGAAATAAATAATGATATTTAATTTCGTGGAAAACAAATACATTATACCTATTTATTTACAAATTAATTAATAAATTGCTAACATTACAATATTTACAAATAATAAATAAAAAAAAATAAAAAAACCCACTCCCTACAAATCAAACACGCCATCGAGTTCGCTGCCGCGCGGCAGGGTTCCCAGAACGCTGGCAGCGTTGCCCCGTTGGATGGCGATACTAAGTTTTTGGGCGAAGTAAGTGCCAGCTCTGAGATATTTAAAGTATTTAATACATTATATATTAAATACTTTAAATATTTTCATTTCATATTTTATTTTTTAACAGACTTCCCTAGATGCCTCGGCACCTCGAGCTTCAGCAGAATTAAACCGATAGTCATTAAAAAAACGGTTATCATAAATATATCAACATCAGGAATATTATCAAACTTTGCCTTAATAAATCCTTTATCACACATAGCTAATCGGAACCAACTATGAACTCGTTTTTTATCAATAAACTTTCAGTATTATTGTCTAGTCACGTGTAATAGCCGTAAACGCTGTACTGTTATTAAATGGCTATAACATTATGACGTCACAACCATGGTGACCAATTATGGCGCGTTTATAGTCACGTGATTTTTATTTAACTGTTATCAATTTTTAATTGTTTATAATTAATTGAAAAACATTTTTTTTGAGGTTTCTGCATTAAATATCAATATTATTAATATTTAAGTTTTATAACACATAATAAACATATTTTTTTTCACATACCCAATTGGATTCATTCGTCACGCTCGGGTATGATAAGAAAGCTTTGGGTAAACTCCGGACCATAGCTATTGGCCATCTAGAAATACGTCAGCCAATGGGAAATGCTGAAAGGGCGTGGACAGGCTATCATGGCATGGCCATGCCAAGATGGTGAGGCCACGCCCTCCTGTTACGCCCGTGTAGTTTCCAAGGTAAGCTATCAAATTCTGAGTTATAAGTTTTCACTTCTATCGGCAGTTCCTATGACTGCCAATTTTTAGGGTTCCGTAAAAAGTAAAAACGGAACCCTTATAGATTCGTCATGTCTGTCTGTCTGTCCGTCCGTATGTCACAGCCACTTTTTGCCGAAACTATGAACTACATTGTTGAAACTTAGTAAGTAGATGTATTCTGTGAACCGCATTAAGATTTGAACAAAAAAATTTAAAAAATAGATAAATTAGGGTTGCCCCCCGTACTGAGAACTAAAACTCAAAAAATTTTTTTTCATCAAACCTACACGTGTGGAGTGTCTATCGATAGGTCTTCAAAAATGATGTTGAGGTTTCTACAATCATTTTCGTCTACACTGAATAATTTGCGCGAGAGACACTTCCAAAGTGGTAAAATGTGTCCCCCCCCCTCTAACTTCTAAAGTAAGAGAATGAAAAATCTAAAAAAATATATGATGTACATTACCATGTAAACTACCAACGAAAATTAGTTTGAACTCGATTTGATGAGTAGTTTTTTTAGTACGTCATAAATACACTATTATTGAAACTTCGATCAAAGTTACAAGGAACTACAAGAACTATGTGTACTATGTATATTATGTTACATGCTGCAACGGAACCCTTCATGAGCGAGTCCAACTCGCACTTGGCCACTTTATTTATGTAATGGTTTTCCATCGCACCTGATTTTACTTCACAATACCACAAGAAGCAAAATCATGTACTAATGGTAATTAATTAATTAACAATAATTCCGGAGTGCAGTATAAATAGTCGTCTACTAATATGAACCACTAACTTGTAAATTTTATTTTAAACAATTACCACCATAATGGAATATTATCGATTTTATCTATGCAATCATAATCGATTCTTTTAGATCAATAATTAGGTATTTTTACAACGGCAGCACTGCATATTATGTCGAAACAAAATGCGCAGTTATCAGCTGTTTATTCATGTCTCCGACACCTTAGGAGGTGAACAATTTTCATACCACTTGCTTTAACGGCGAGGGAAAACATTGGGATATCGGTATGCTCCAAGACGATTTCGTCATGCGTCATCTGGCAATCAGCACTGGGCTAGCGATCTTGACTCCTTGCGAGAGAAGGCCCGCAAGTCCAAGCAATGGGAACTTTGTTAATGAGCTACTTAATATATTATGTACATTACTCATGCTGAATAGAACGTATATAAGCAGCACACATGATCCGGAGCCGTTAACAAGTACTTACCAAGATAGTAGTATAATATGTATAAAATATTTAATCTCCAGAGTTTAATTTCAGTACACCGACAAACTCGGCGGGATTACACACTGATAATAGTAAAAATAACATGAGCTTAAAATTAATATCATTTAGATAAATTCGTTATTGTGATGATGACGTCAATATTGTGGAAAATATGTGAGTATTTGAAGTGTTTTAATTATATCAATATGTATTTAAATACAAATTAAATGTCGAATCGGTCAACAAAAATAAATTCCGGTCAGGCTGACGATGTGATGATAGTCTCACGCTGTATGGTCACGGAAATATTTTATGGGGCAGATAAGAGAAGAGACCTGCGAAGTTGAATAGTATTTAAATATTCTAATATAATTAATGAAAGACAATTTTAATACGAATAAATAATCAATTGTGTTCAATTTATAAACATCGTTTGAATAAAATATTACATTTTCAATATACCAAACCTATGCATTAAAAAAATCAGTTTTCAAAAATAATAAGCATGTTTTGAAATTTGGGAAGAACCCTAATTATTTTATTTAGTGCACCAAACATGTAATGTACTTCTTAAAACCACTTTACGAAATATGATTGTTTATTTTGTTACAAACTAGCAGTGCCCGCGGTTTTACCCGCACATTTCCCGATTCCGTTATATTTCTGTGACAAAAAGTCTATTTGGGATTCGAGCCAATTAATTTAATTGTGTTCTAAATTTCAGTCCAATCCGTTCAGACTTTTCAGACAATTGTCTGCGATTAAAAATCTAATTTTCGCTTGTGGACTTACTTATTCTAAAAGGATACAGAACACGTAAATGTCTATCATATCGTATACCCTGTCGAATACTAAAATAAATAATTACTACAAATTCAGTTTCGCTTTATTCTTGGTAAGCGCGGTCCAACGTAAACCACAACGCAACGTCGTTTGATATCAGGCGAAATGGCGGTAAAGCGTAAACCTATAATAATTAAGAAGGTTTTTTTTTCAGGTACGCTGTTGTCACTGGTTCTTATAAACAGAGATGTTGAATGCAGGAATTGCTATATTGATAACCTAGACAAAATCGACGGAATATGCACCGGCCAAGTTACCTGCGACCGTGATCTTGATTTCGACGTAAGAAAGTGGTATTGCATAAAACACTACGGCTATACACCTGTATCCGGCTACTCACCATATATAAGGAGATATAGTTATGGATTTGGTCACAAACCGCACAGAAACCGACCATCCGTTACATATGATGATAATTACAATTTGATAGTTTATATCAAAGAACCTTGTGAAGGCTATTCGTTCACTCAACACGCAAAACACACTATTAAACTTATCTTGGAAGATGGAGATTATTTTACTATGCCCGAGCAAGTTTTGCAAATGAGACATTTGAAAGAATTCACAATTACTGGTAACAATTTCCCATATGTAAACTTGAACCAATTTGATTCCATTGCTACTTTGGAAAAACTTAATATAACAAACAACAAGATTCGTTTTATTAAAACAGATGAAAGTGTTTTTTTTAATAACCAAACAAGTGAACTCATTAACAATGGATCAAAAGTAAGCTCTATTCAAGTCATCGACATCAGCCATAATCACATTGAAGTTTTGCCTAATAGCTTTGTGTCAAGATTTAGTCAATTACACCATTTAAACTTGTCTCATAATATGATCAGCAGTATTGATTCACTTTCATTCGAAGGTATTACACAATTACAAACTTTAGACATATCAAACAACAGGCTAATAGAGATCGGACATGCTTTGGGAGGGTTAGAAAATTTAACAGAACTTTGTATTTCTTTTAATAAAATTACGAAGCTCTTTGCATACAATTTGGAAGCATTGACAAATCTAGTGAAGTTAAATGTCAGTAATAATGGCATTAATTCTTTTGAAAATAACGCTTTTCAGACTCTTACTAATCTCCAAGAAGTAGATTTTCGGTTTAATAATCTCACTAGAATTTGTAATGATTTTTTTTCTAATAACGTCGCCTTAAGTTCAGTTTTCCTTTCAAGTAATGAAATACACACCATCGAAGAAAACAGTTTCAAACAGTCGCACATAACAACGTTTTACATACAAGACAACAAACTGGGAGGAGTCCTTGAAAAAAATACACTCGCTGGACTTAATGTTGCGGAACTGGACTTAAGTGGTGAAAATTTCACTGTCGTCGCCGATATGGCTTTTATTAATATGTCACTATTGAGAACTCTAAATTTGAGTTCAAATTCATTGTCTAATATATCATACTCTGCGTTTTCATCTTTAATGACGTTAAATGTATTAGATTTATCGCACAACAAACTCACAGAATTTAATTTTGACAGTCAATATTTACAGAATGTGACCGAGTTATATGTCCAACACAATAAAATAGCTAAAATTCTTAAAAAAGTATTTGAAAATTTTGTGTCATTGGAAAAAATTGATTTGTCTTTCAATGATTTAAGCGAAATAGAACCTGGTTCTTTTTTAACACTACAATATGTTTCACTATTTGATATCAAAAACACAAATTTTGTTTACTCTCTAGCGAGTAAATCTCTACAGGGGATGACGTCGTTGGCAGAAATTAACATGT
Organism: Ectropis crepuscularia; assembly: GCA_963693475.1. Taxonomy (NCBI): domain Eukaryota; kingdom Metazoa; phylum Arthropoda; class Insecta; order Lepidoptera; family Geometridae; genus Ectropis; species Ectropis crepuscularia. The sequence goes on from OY856342.1 coordinate 26,018,985, forward strand.
ATCAGACAAAAACCGCGGTATTTCAAAATGAATCATTTTTTGGTTTAATGACTTTGATTGAGCTCAATTACACCTTTGGTCAATTGACAGATATAGGGTACAACGCATTCTTGGGGGCTGAATCGTTAGACAAACTTATTCTATCCAATAATCAATTATTACAATTTCGCGTAAATACTTCAACTATTTTGGAGATCCAAGAAATTCATTTAGACAATAATTATATAACGACTGTTTCGAATGAAACTTTTTTCAATCTAACTTCATTAAATATTTTAAGTTTGGTGAATAATAATATAACTGTTTTGAATCCAGATGCATTTAAAAATTTAAATGCATTAACTAATCTCGACCTTTCTTCAAATGAAAAAATTAAAATTACTGAAAATCCGTTTAAAAATCTCAATGTACTAAACAGTCTCTCGTTAGAAAATGATAAGTTGAATATATCTTTTGAGAAATCTAGTGTTTCAATAACAGTTTTGAACTTAAAATTTTGTGGTATAGTTAATGTACATGATTTAAAACTCTCTAACGTGCGAGAACTTAATTATCTTTCTTTAAGTACAAATGATATTGAGAGTATAAATAAAAATTCATTTGAAAATGCTACAACATTAGTCAGTATCGATTTGAGTTTAAATAAAATAGCCTATATCCAGCCAGGTTCGTTTTTGACCACAGGAAACCTTAGAAGTTTAAATTTGTTTGGGAATAATTTGTCATACATTCCGTTTGGTGTGTTTGATGGAATCGCGTCGATGAAAGATTTAAATTTAACATCTAACATGTTACATACGTTAGATTTCAAGATTTTACCTCTTCTTGAAGACTTGTATGTAGACAATAATGTTTTAACTGATCTCAAGTTTGAAGATGTCTCAGCTACTAATTTATTTAAATTAAGTATTGGAGGTAATTTATTGCCTTGTAAAATCCTTGTTGATATGAAGGCTTCTAAATATTCTTATCGACTCAAACAAATTGTAACAGCACAAACATTAAATTATCATTCTGAAAACGTGAATGGTATCTCGTGTCAAACTGCAGGTTCCGTCACAAATATGACTAATAATGTAAAAGTTGGTAATAATTCTGACATCAACGCTCTTATTGCAATATTACAAGATGTTTCGGTGAAACTGGATAAATCACTAAAAACCATACGTAAGGACAATGTTTCAAATGATGATTTAAATACCAAAGGACAAAATATTGTCAAATTGTTAAGGTTCGTAATAGAATCAAATTATGGAACTAAAGCGAAAAATATTAAATATCTTGATCAACTCACAAAAATTAATAAAGAAGCCAATCTACTACTCGAAAAAATGAATAACCAGACAATACGAGAAGAGGAGACCCTGGAAATAGCAATAAAAAGTAAACTTACCCGAACTCAAGAAAATAATTCAGCTAACTTGAAAACTGCACTTAATTTCATAGCTGTTTGTCTAGCTATTATGTTATTGGTTTACACAGGAAATATTATATATAAAAAAATTATAGCCCCAAAATATTCTCTTAAGACACGTTTGAGTAATAGTTCAACTAATTTAAAAGAAAATGTTGAAATGGAGCTTTAATAACAAAATAGTTCCGAGGCTAAATCGCTAATTATCTTAAGTCTCAATATCTCTGTTAAGTCTCATTGTCATCCAATGCCAATCATAAGACTCTCCCGATCCCGATCTGACTGTTCATCAACAAATGTATTTCTAATTACATTTAGATTGTGTTATACAGTAAAACAACAAGTATTGTATCTTATTGTTAATAATGACTGAACTGTATTGTAGCACTCAGTAACCAATAACTTTTTCCTGTTATTATTGGGATTGGATGTGTATTTTTGTAAATTACCGTCAATGATGTGTTTTACGAAATTGTGTAAAAATAGTAGTAAAATCGTCTTGTTAAAATATTAATATCTGTGTGTCATATCTAACTGTATCCTGCTATATTGATTAGAAATTAAAACATTGGTACATATGTGTAACTGTTTGTTTTTTATGCTGTGATTTTATCTCGTAGGTATACCTAAACCATAAAATTATTCAAAACCGGCATAAAATCAAAGCTATTACGAGAACCAGATAGGTTAATTCGCATCAAAAACTTAAATGTGAAATGAGAGCTAAGTTCAACATTATGATTTATCTCTTAGTTGCTGACTTTAACGACAAAAGAAGTGAGGTCAAAACAGGTGCCAGGTTCAATGGTCGATCCTGAAATCTATTTACAACAACACAAATTATTTTATAACAACTTAATAATTTATTTTCTTTTTATAACTTAGAATAAAATTAATTGAAGCCTGAGATCTGACGTGGCTGGTTTTCATATATAAATTATAAGGAACAGTGCCAGTTAACCGGCTAGTTCGAACAGTTATATTATAGTTTGGAAGAGATTACGAAAACGGGAACTACGCGGGTTACCCGTTTTTCGTAATTTGTATTAGGTGCACGTTTCTTTTTGTACGTGGTACAGCTAACAAATTTTGGCTAGGTATTTGAGGCAAGCTGGAAACTTGTCACACAGCACTCCTATCATACCTCAACACAGAGGTGCAGACCTGGCTGGCGAGAGACGGGGCAAAATGGATCCATACATGTTTTGATTTTTTTCTTCAGTGAATATGTTTGAGGCAATATGCAATTTTTATATGTTGTAGTTTAATGTTTATAGAATCAAAAAAATAATAAACCAGACGATTTAGTCGGGGTTGTAACACTGCCAGGCCCGTGTAAATATGTTTTGCAAAAAGTATACATAACAGGTTAGAAGCAATTTGAAATTTAAATTTGGTGTTATTTATAACTAAGAAACAGGGATTCTCAAAAACAGATATCATTTCGGAGGGACTATCTACCTGCCAGGTGATCTAAATTGGGGGAAACATGAAGATTGCCTCACTATGTTTTCCTTCACCGTCAAAGGCACAACGAACTTATATAATATATCTGTACTTGAAAACAACCTCAGACTGGAATCGAACCTAGCGCTATCTTTGCCTTGCTGCTTGATCAAATGGCTAAATACCATTCTGCCGCTAGTTAAACAACGCTGGTTGGTAAAGAGGCTAGGCTGTTAATCGAATGGATGGTTAAATTAGTAGGCTGCCACATCTACTCTGAATCATCACAGTACTCATGATGAGATTGAGCAAACCGTTTATTTGTCTCATAAAATGTTTGAGTAAGTAATCTTAACGGTACGATGTTATTTGTGTATTTGTGAATACAAGAAAGTTTCTTTGACGCTTAAAAATAATCTGTCGAGAATTGGCTGTAAATAACGAGGTTTTAAGATGATTTCCAACTGACATTTATTATTATGGCTTTTCTCTTGCGGGTCCATTGCACTCACAATACTTACGACACAGGTATATGGAATGCTTTCAGTTTTGTTTTGAATAAACTTTTTATAATATTAATCTGCTTTATATATTTTTTTAAATATACAGTGACGGGACGAGCAAAATATGTGCTTGATGGTTTGCTTCGCAGCTTGTTGAACATTCAAATCATTCGTCTAACACAGTACTGCGCTCGTCACCCAGATATACATATAAGATGATTTATCCCTTAGCCCCATAATTTAGCTGGAAACATTGCCCTACAAACCGGATCGCAGTAAAATTTTCTCATTAGTGCTTGGTTGTAGTATAATGGACAAAGGTATGATATTTCCCCAGGCCGCTTCTACAAGGAGTCCTAATTACTAGAATTAATTTCAATTTATTGAGTGAGCCCCGACTAGGTAGACTAAGTAGACCATTAATTAAAACGCACGCATGCAAATGTCGTACGGCCTTGTGCTTTGAGCACGACTCTGTGACCCCGGCACCAAAGCTGGATCAGTCCTGGATCGTCACCCAACACTAGTAATTGTATGAGAAAGACTAACCTAAGCAACGATAAGCTGAATACGGACGCTGTCTAGGCTGAAACTAGTGGCTTTGTCTCAGCACACTGGTACTATTATCTATTATAGGCTGGTTTACATTTTGATTAGTGCGAGTGCAGTAGAATAATAATTGCGACTAATTAGTGCAGGTGTGTAGTGCGAGTACTCTATAGTAGCTGTGTTTAGTTAATTCAGTTTTTAGCCGTCCCGCAAGTATAGATGATCATCAAAAACAAATCAATGCCAGTGTCTGCGAAAGGTTTGTATTCACTACAAAATGTTCCACGTAAGCGCAGTATTTTGCAATCTTGTATCTTAGGGAGCAAGCAAATTTATTACACTGGCGATATCGAGGATGATATGATTTGCTGTCGTATTGCAAACAGTGCCATCAGAGACTTCAACTTTCATATGACCATAAAAGATGCGACGGTGATGGAGAGGATAGGTTTTTTAAACAAAAATGTTTGATTAATTTTAGAGATGGACAGTTTTCAAGTACAGATTTAATATTAAAGTTTTCCTGCAAAGAAAAAAAATACAATGTTTACTTTAAATGGGGCATGGATCCAGTAGTATCAGATTAAGTCAAATTAAATTAGGTCAAACTATATCAAATTAAATCAAACAGAATACCTACTTCAAATTAAATTGAATAAAATTAAATTATATCAAAATAAATAAATTAAAACAAACGAAATAGGAGAATAATACTTTGCCACTTCTGAAGCCGTGCTGGCGAGTGGAGCGAGTCTCAGATTTTATATGATATTCGATGCAATTTCAATGTCACCTGTATTTAGAATCAGTTTACCAGCCAACACGAAACTGCCTCTAAATATCGGGCTGTCATGCACTAAGGTGTATGTAATAGTAATGAATACAAGTATCGATAAGATTTATGTTAACGATGTAACCTCAACACGAAGAATTCGTTGCATGCGGCGGTATTTCTTGCGGAAGCTTGTTTTAATATTTTATTAACTCTTCATAACTGGACTTTACTTACTTCCGTCATGTCTGTTTAGTCTAATTAATTTTGTGAAAACAGTTTTTCTTTTACTTATGTAATAGCACCCATAGAATTAGTATCTTCAATACTCTGGCAGAACTGTTTGAAGAGTCTGTCTGTATGTGGGGAAGTAGGTATCACACCTTTACCGGTACAGTTTTATTTGTCCATTATAAAGTCAAAGTTATTTTTTGATAAATGTACAATTTACAAGTCAATAAATAAAAAAATAAAACAAAAGAAAGAGCATACAAATTGTTTACAGTTTCAAAGTTTGAAATGATCACTTCACTGTATTATAATAATTATCGTACACAAAACTGTCAAGTACCTATTATACGAGTAAAATAAATATGTTTTTAATACAATTGTACTGACACATGTCAATTTTTTTCCATTTTTATAGGAACTTTGACATCACTTTCTAAAATTTTGCTGTAGGTAACTATAAAATGTTTGATCGATAAGCTAGCACTTTATTGTGTTCTTGAAAGGCACATCGGAATAAATAATTTTATATTATTTGGGTAACTCAGCTCACTATACTTCTAGACAGTGATTTAGACTTCATTTTCAATTAGCTGCGTGGTACTGAACTGTTATGTTGCTTACCATCCATTACTATGAGGCCTGTTGCTTATCATCACCATCACTTTGTATTTAAAAAAAATCGTACATGAATGTAATGTTACGAATAATAGCCTCTTTCTTGGCTATCAATCAAAAACCATGTTCAAATCACAACTAAAGTAAAAAAAAAAGTATGCTTACCTACACGCTATAATGCTACAGACATAGTAGTAGTGGTAGGATTCTTAGCAGAGTCCGCCTGGGGAAGTACCACACCTTTGCCAAATATTCTACCGCCAAGCAGTAATGTGCAAACATTACTGTGTTCCGGTTTGAAGGGCAATGATTCCAGAGAAATTACAGGGCTGAGAGACATAATATCTTAGATCTCTGGGTGACGAGCGCAGTGCAGTGCTAGGTAATGATTTGGACTATCATGTTCCAATAGCTGCGTGTTACTGTGCTGTTATGTGGCAGGCATGTTGCTTACCATCAGGCACATGACCTGCTCGTCTCGTCACTCTATGCTATATAAAAAAAAAAAAGACAGGCACGTCGAGCTTAGTTCATATCGAATAATACCCGGTTTACATTATTCCAGTCCAGCGACCGAATCCAGCGCTGGATTGCTTACTAGAATTATGGAAACCGGCACTGGAAAGCATCAATCCAGCATCTCATCAAATCTAAAACTAGCATACTTCGATTGTACAATTCCGAAACTTCGCTGTCTTGTTGGAATAATGTGTTTTAGTTTATTTCACAAAATGATGAAAGTTAGTAGTGGAGTTAAAAAAAGGAAGTAAAAAAGTCCAAATTACGTACTAACTAATAAGTCTGCCTTGCCTAAGATTATGATTATAATTAAAATACTTCATCGATCGATTTCGAGACATGATCTATGGATTCTTTGAAAAAGCACATAGTACGCGAACATCAGTGTGTTCCGGTTTGAGCAGCAACGTTTCCAGAGAGACCATATCATCATAATCTTAACATAAATTAAGAGATAAACCATCTAAAGTAGATCTTTGTTCGTGTTGGTGTGTTGCTACGTATCGTAAGTTCGTATATAAAATTAAACATGTATCTATCTGGCTTTTAAAGTACGAGCTTTTCTTAGTTACAATGGAAACTTGCTATAGTATAGTGAGATTTGCGACGAAATTTGGTTTATTTTATATCTCCGGGTGACAAGAGCAACGGTTATGAGGGGTTGGACCATAAACCAATAAACCGTAAGACACGCGTTACAATTACCTTCTACGAGGGTCAAACTGAAAGTTCTTAGAACTGGCCACTTATAAACAATATTTATAATAAAAAAATAATTCTATAATTTGAAAATAGAACTCTTTGCCAATATTACTGAGTATATACTTCATTAATTTGTCATTTGTTTTACGATTTGGCGGCAAATTGAAAATTGTCTGTGTCACGTCAACATGAATTTAACACGAGAAAATTTTCGTGCAATGATTTTTTATGACTTTCGATGTCACTTAAGTCAACAAGAAAGTTTTGATAGACTACGATTGGCCTTTCACGATGAAGCCCCATCTCGTGCGACTGTTTACAACTGGTTTAATGAGTTTAAACGTGGTCGCACTAATCTCACTGATGATTTACGTGAGGGACGGCCTTCTACGGCGACGACTGAAGATAACATCTGTGTTGTGCGGCGTATGATAGAGACTGACAAAAGAGTGACCTATCAGCAGATTCGGACAAGCTTAGGCATCGGTATGAGTCAAGTGCACAAAATCCTACACGAACATTTAGCGGTCAGGAAGCTTTGCGCCCGGTGGATACCTCATAATTTGACTGAGGCTTAAAAACTCCATCGTGTGGATTGGTGCCGTAAAATGATTGAAAGATTTAACGGAGGTGACTCAAATGCTGTGTTCGACATACTAACAGGTGACGAAAGCTGGATTTACTGTTATGATCCTGAAACCAAAAGACAATCTGCTCAGTGGGTGTTTCCTTTCGAGGAGTTGCCAACTAAAGTGAAGAGAGATCGAAGTGCGGGGAAAAAAATGGTGGCCTCGTTTTTTGGAAGGATAGGTCATTTCGCAACAATTGTGTTAGAGGATCAAAAAACAGTTTCTGCAGAATGGTACACTACCAATTGTTTGCCGCTTGTCTTGGAAAAAGTTCGAGAGAAACGACCTCGCAGTAGGATCCTCCTTCACCACGACAACGCCTCATCGCACACCGCCAAGCGAACGATCGACTATTTGGCGACATCAAACGTTGAATTACTGGGTCACCCGCCGTATAGCCCCGACCTCGCGCCTTGTGATTTTTATTTATTTTCAAAAATTAAAGAAAAACTTAAAGGAAAGCGGTTTATGAATGCTGAAGAAGCGGTGGCTGCGTATCGCGATGCCATTGAAGAGACCCCTAAGGACGAGTGGGCAAAGTGCTTTTCCCAGTGGTTCCATCGCATGCAGCGGTGTATTGACGTGAATGGACAATATTTTGAAAAGATATAATAAAACTAATAACTGGCTAATGTAATCAGTTTTTGATTTTCTAAGAACTTTCAGTTTGACCCTCGTACCTACATAATATTTCGAGTTACGGCTGGTCTAGTCGGGAGAACGGCGCCTGCCGATCCGGAGCCCCCGGGTTCAAACCCCACACGCACCACTGTCTTTTCGAAGTCATGTGCGTAAAGCCGCTAACTTAAAACGGTGAAGGAAAACATCGTGAGGAAACCGACATGTACCTAGAATCTTTCGAAGTCATGTGTCATCCACCAACCCGCACTGGGCCAGCGTGGTGGATTATGGCCTTAACTCTCTCTTTACGAGAGAAGGCCCCGAGTCCCAGCAGTGGGAACGTTTAGTGGGCTGTTGATGATGTTGACATAATATTTCATAAAAATATGTTTTTGTTTGGAATAGATAGATTTTGATTTTATCCACTGTTTATAGAACTTCAATTTAAAAAAAAATACAGAAATCACGTAAAATACAGTAATTATCGCGGAGAGTGAGCTCTTCCATGCTTTCATGCAAATGAAGCCGCCATAAAGAAATAAATAAAACCCGGCCAAGTGAGAGTGGGACTCGCGCTCGAAGGGTACCGTACCATCAAGCAAGAAACGGTAAAAAACCAAATTTAAAATTTTGAATGTATCTTTTATTTCTAGTATTTGTTGTTATAGTGTCAATAGAAATATGTACATCATCTGTGAAAATTTCAACTGTCTAGCAGTCACCGTTCTTGAGATACAGCCAGGTGACAGACGGACGAACGGACAGCGAAGTCCAGTAATAGGGTCTCCTTTTTACCCTTCAGGTACGGAACCCTAAAATCAAGTTGAAGTTACGTCTCTAAGCAAGTTCAACTGTAATAGTTTAATGAATCCACGTAATGAGTAATTAAGGTACAATTAGCCTATCTTTGTTACGTATGCGGTGATTCGTTAGTTTTTAACGTATTTTGTGTCTATTCAGTCATTGTTCTGATTAGTTAGTAAACCTGATTTAATCCCGTTTAATAAGTGGTATAAAGTTAATTGGTATGTATTATCTTTCGTATTGATTAGTAAATAACGTACTTTTTTATTAGGACATCTGTATAGTAGGGCTGGTGCAGCGGCTAATTCAGCTGAGCGTCTCAAACGATAAAAATATGCTAACTTTAGTAGCGTATACATGTTTAAATCGTTTCATGTTGAGCCTATGAGGGCCGGGGTTCATCTCATTTTCAAAAACTTTTCCAACTTCATTTGTTGACGCGACGTATGACCAAAATGCCACCAGTATGTATGAAGGGCACTCGTCTGATTAGCGAGTGGGTTAAATCATTTTAACTAGCTCTAGATCTTTATTGATCTATGGATAATTAAAATTTGCTTAGTGTAGGTAAGTATTTAGTCACATTAGTAGTGTTAATTAGGATTTAATTTCTTGATAAACTTCCAAGTTTAATGTATGAACATTTTTTTATAGTATAAGTGGTAATAAGCATTTATAATTCGCCTTATTATATAATAAGTGGTCTCTTTTGAATATCCGTAACAGGACAAGTGATAACGTTTTGCACGCCTAGATAACTTTTCCTTGTTTACACTACATCTAGTCTAACTACAACAGGCAATCCAAATTACGTCACTTCTCAAATGTTAACAAATTTCAAATCTAACTCGAATTATTTTTGTTAATGGGTGTGTGTTTACTCTCAATACCGATAAAAATACGTATAATATTTTACATATAATATTTTATTTAGGCTAGGTTAGGTTATTCGCACGCTACACTGAATTAAAATTCGGTAAGCACTTAAACTTTTAAGTGCTCGGAGGACTTCCTCTGAGGCCAATTGTCATAAAAAAGCAAAAAAAAAAAAAAAAGAGTACAACATGTTTAACCAATCAGTCCCATTATTCCCCCGTAGTAAACTAACACTGATCTCGTTTATACAATAAAAAGAGTGAAACAAGGTGATTTAGCAGTTTCTCGAGATTTCATCGCGCGCGAACGCAATCAGAGCAAATTGTCGGCTCGCGTGAACAATGGAGGAAATGGTTCACGTGAGCATCTCACCCCCGACTCCGCCTTTCTCCGCCACGGCCGTTGCATTCCTTAACCTGGATTATCTGAATAGGAAGCATGATCCAGATCGATCGGCATCGCCCAGTGAAAACATCGAATGTAATTAATATATTATAACTATGGGGGGGAGGTTATAAGGTGCGCTCGTAAGCTCAGGCGCCATTCGCCGCGCATACCCTCCGCGCATGCGCCCGCGTCGCGAGTGAACAGTGACATTGACACCCCCAAAAATTATGGCGGCCAAAATTTACGTAAGTGTCAAAATTAAGTGTAAGAATGTGGTTTAGAACTCACCGAGTGGACATGCTAGTGATTAGTGCATCGAGTTACCTGGAGGTGGTTCTAATCCACAGTCTGCCCCATTGTCTCCAGTGCTTATTCGTGCTGGCTTGTGCCTTGTTAAACTTTACGGCGATGTCGATCTAACCAAGCTAATGGAAGGACTTTCTCACGCATTGTTTCGGGTCACACACAACAATTTACTTATTTTTCTTGTTTGAAACGAGTGAATTGTAGTTTTTGAATCTTACATCACCTATTGTTCGAACCGTTAAAAGCTAAAAAATTAAAAGGTTGTGTAAAAGATACGCTATATTCTAGACGCAATCGTCGTATTTGTTATGTCGTGAGGCAATAGGCAGATATTGTGGAGACTTGTAAAGGACAATTGCCAGTCCGGGTCGATAACCCCCTACTTTTGCTTTCAGCGTCTTGCACGACACACTGATATACTTCTAAGGTCGCGTAAGTGTCACAATACTAATGCGAAAATGAAAACCGATGCTTTCGTCATGTAGTTATAGTGTACAGAATATTAATATCTATTATACTCAGCCGTAATATGTCTTCATGTAGGATTTTTAAATTTGGCAATCCTATTAATTTTTTTTCAAGAAATACCTTTAACCTGTTATTTTTATATTTGTTCGTGCAATTTGAGTTGTAATAATTTGAATTCTATAGTGTATATAATCCTACACTGCAATATTGCGTAATATCAGACAATTCGCGGTCAAAAACAAATTAACGTTTTATAAAAAAGCTTTACAGTTCCGAGCTTGAGAACTTCTATTTTATCTTGGCGTACTTAGAGTTTCAAGGAGAGTTCTCTTTTATTCGAAATTGTTCATCATGTCCATAAGAACACTTTATATTTAAAGTTACTTATTTTTGGCACCCATAATACTAAATTTGCTAAGTTCGGGGCTAGTTAGTGTTTTATAAAGTATTTTCAATAGAAAATTATTCATTACTTTAGAGCCCGTTAAAATATGTCTTTCTATGTCCTATATATTTGGAAGAAGTTTCAATCTATTGCAAGTACACTCTAAAGGCTGAATTTGGTGGTAGGACTCTTGGCAGAGTCCGCCTGGGGAAGGAGCACACCTTTGCCAAATATTCTACCGCCAAGCAGTAATGTGCAAACATTACTGTGTTCCGGTCTAAAGGGCAATGTTTCCAGAGAAATTACAGGGCTTAGAGATATAACAACTTAGATCTCTGGGTGACGAGCGCAGTGCAGTGCTAGGTAATGATTTGGAATCTTCATGTTCCAATAGCTGCGTGTCACTGTGTTGTTATGTGGCAGGCATTTTGCTTACCATCAGGCACATGACCTGCTCGTCTCGTCACTCTATATTAAAAAAAAAAAAAAAAAATATTATGTACTGCGTCGCAGTCACGGAACTATTTTTTGAATAGATAGTGAATAAGGAAAAATGAAAAATGTAATCGAAAAGTTTTTTGCACTTTTAACCTTTAGCGTGGACGATAAAGACCTTGAGTGCATTTCCTAGATGCGATGGGAAGTCGTTTATATTTGGTTACCGCTCAAATTATGTAGTTTCGCACAGGTTTATTGTCTTTAACACGTTTGCTGCGGGGCTATTTTTCGTAGACCTTCCACTAGTGCGTATGAGGTCTTTTCGAGGCAAAATTGACCTACCTTTCAGTGCGAATGAGACCTTTTGTGCCTCACAAAATTGATTGTAAGAAAACCTCAAATATTATGGTCATTTGTAATAGTAATTGCTTGAAAATTTACAAATATTAATTTAAAGAGTTGTTAAAGTTGAATCCAGCTTCGCCCACAGTTATGACATTTAGGTATTGAGTAAATGAAAATTATATATATGACATCTGTTCTGCCTCACATCGCATTGAAATAAAGTTCTATTAGTGCCTCGACTAGTGTTGTGAATAGAGGGAGTTGCAGTTGCGATACTAAAATAATGTATGTAAAAATTTGCTTAATTTGTTTTTCAAGACAAGTTGAAAGATTTTTTACGGATTGGAGACGAAATACAACAAAAACATTTGTTTTGTTTTTTTTTTGCTACCTAGCTACTTTTTACACAAGTCTTAATTTATTGTAGCAACCTACAACACAGCTTCTTCGTTGACCATTTCATCAATTTCGTTGAAATTGTCAGGAAGAACAATACTACCCTTTAATTAGTCTCAAAACTGTCTTTTTCCTATTATCTTGCTCGAGATGATAGCTTTCTTTTCTCTATAAATAAGTGTATTAGGTATACGAGGAGTGTACAATCTATATAGTTTGACTCCATATATTTGTATATGATTTATGTTTTATGTATTGACGAAATTTAAGTCGTCCGCGCCACGATATCATATATTAACCAATGATTATAATTTTTCTAGGACGAAACACTTGTTAAAATCGAGAATTCAACATATATTTGGCGAATTTTATATAACTTATCCCCATTATCAATTTATAAGTCGCAAAAACTCCAAATTATCCCAAATTATTATATAATAAAAAATCAGTCCCTGGAAATTGCTGAGCACATTTACTAATTTCTATACAATATTGACTTATTACACCAATAGTCGTTAACATATAGCACTGTGTATTAGCGAGTACATCAACTTGCAGCATGCTTTCGTATCGATACTTTTTATCACGTCACTAAGTAAGGATACGCAGGCGCCTCGCCGCCCGCACCTCACTCCGTGCGGCTGTGAGGCCTACAATTTTGAGGCAGATTAGATCTCATTTCGCACTGTACGAAACTAATTAATACTCCGTGCGTTTGAGGCCTTTTAAACCTCATTTAGTTTTAACTTCGCTCCTAGGCTAGGCTTTGCAAGAGAAGCAATTTCATATATTTGTCTCTGTTATACTCGTAGAAATGTTAATATAGTCGCCCCCCGCACAGAGTGAAAGAACACGATTTTGACTACCGCACCTGCGAGAAGCTACGCATGTGGCGTTTTCGACCTCATAATGCAGCAAACGTGTTAATTATAATGTTGAGATAATTTGGTATTGATTGTTTAAATTTTTGAAATGTTAATACAGCAGTGTAATAACATTTCACAGCAGTGTGCGTATTGTATGGCTATGCCGTTAAACAACTGAACACGATCTTGCAAGTGCTGGACAGCTGCAAAAAAACCTCTTAAGTTTTATAAAAACAAGAAAATAATTATTATAGGTATACGTTTGATGCAACTAGTACAAGACTAGGGTTCAACTCAGATATATTCGTTTATATCACAAACGTTTACTAATTTCGTTAGTAATAAGAGAGGTAAGGTAAGTAAGCAAAGAAAAAACTTTCAGTTTAAATCTGGGACATATTAATATTATCATTTGCCTCTGACTTAGATTATGGGACATTCTTCTTTGTGTAATTTTTTTCGCGTTTTATGAAAATGTAGAAAATTGGCATACTGTTTCATTGAACATACACATCATATTCTCAGATGTTTAACTTTCATTATAAGCAATATTTCCGTTGCCACCTTTCAAAAATAAGATTGGCAAAATTTCATCATAATAATGTTTTCTTTAATTTATCTAATTCCGCCATAATAGTCCGAAAGTTTGCGTGTTTCTGTGTTAGGGTGTTCTCCCGTAACTATATTACGGCTGAACGGATTTAAATGAAATTACATACGTAGTAAGTTACTTACCTGGTTAATTACCTGCATTAACACATAGTTTTTATTATTCCGTTGCAGTAAAGTTAGTACTCGTAGTTCCCGTGGGATACATAATAAAATAAATAATTTGTGTGAATCGTATTTGGCGAACACAAATCGTGAACAACTGTTAAGGTGTAGGTAGCACTGCTCAGTGTTACATAACTCATTCAATGAACAAGATCTTACCAAAAAACTTACGATTAACAGCGAAAAATTGCGTCCAACATTAGATCTATAACACGTTACGCATAGCATTTAAACATTACATCACAACGTAACTACTTAGGAACCAAGAGTATCGAACGAAAGTGAAAATATTGAAAGCGAGTACGGACGCCGCGGAAAGAGAAACTGCCCACAGGAAACACAGCCTTAGCGTCTAGATGAGAGTGAATTTAATGTGTTTGCGGCAAATAAATCTATAAAAAACGTAAGCTGCCGGAAATATGTTCATGCTATGATTTCCTCAATATGCCTTCTTATTCTCATAAGCTGGTTTAATGAATATGGTTATAATAATATAACAGCTGACTTGATGTTCCAGCTTGTACTAGATGCAAATATTGGCCATAGCAATTCAGTAGAATAAGACCCGCCTAAATAGTAACAGTAGTAACCTTTTCGCCGGAAACAGTTTTGGGAGGGTGGGTCATTTAATTAATGCGTTTTCGAAGAATTTCTAACATTTAGTCAAAGCTTACGAGACTAAAAAAACCTGTGAGGTATTGGAGCAAATTCAAAATGGTGTAGATAATTTCAAGGATTGTGACGTGAAACGTCACCAAAAAATAAATTGATTAATTCAGGATTATCTAACACACACAAAGTTATAAATGACGCAACCTTAAAAGATAGACACATGCTGTCACTGACTTCAGTGCACGTCAATGTACGCAACGATAGCTCTCAATAAGGAATATTTTTCCCGTTTTTGTTACATTCTTCATTCATGCTCCGCTCTTATTCATAGTAGTGTAATGTTATAGCCTTCCTGGATAAATGGACTATCCAACAGAAAAACACTCTTTCAATTAGTCTACTATTACGAGGATCCCGAAGTTCCTGAGATCCTAGCGTTCAAACAAACAAACTTTTCAGCATTATAATATTAGGATAGAGTATAGATAAAGCTTACATTACAGGCATTCAATTGTGTTTAAAATGAGGTCCATGTATTAATTGAAAATTAAGTAAATAGTAGTGACACCTACGTTTGATCTACACATGTCTCGGAAGGGACACTCCAGATTCAGTTTTCTGTTCATGCTCATAGCGAGCTCTGGGCTGGGATAGCCATTGGGGTAGACGTCCTTGAGCGGAGACCGCAAACGTAGCGTAACGTCCTGAAAGTCAATGGAATGCCGATATAATACCTACCTACGTTTCCTGACAATGTTATCTTTTACCGTTTCAGCTCGTAATAAAAACTAACTCGTACATCTGCACTTGCAAAAAATATTCTACTGAGGTGCAAGCGGAATTTGTAACGCCACCATGGCTTTTTTCGTGAATAGGAGTCGATAATTTTTTAACTTACTTTAACGCACATAGGCCAGAGAAGTTAGGACCACATCTAGTTAGCTTCAGCGTTCTGAAGTATTCGTAATCTGTGTAATTCTATGACCTACGAGTTTGTCTATCATTTGACCACCTACAGAGCACTCCGTCGACTCGCTGTACATGTTAATAAATAAATAAATATTGGTGGACAATTCACACACAACACCATCTGACCCCAAACTAAGCAAGGCTTGTGTGATGGCGGCCAGATAGCTGATATAATACTTATATAGTTTTAAATACATACTTGTTATACATAGAAACACCCAGACACAGTGCAAACATTTGAATTCATCACACAAATATTTGCACTGGGTGGGGATCGAACCCACGACCCTCGGCTTCGCAGGCAGAGCTACTAACCACTTAGCCACAAGGCCAGTCAATAATATATAATAACGGCGTACAATGCACTATCGGACAGTAATGTTCGATGCGTGGGCGCACCTCGATCTATTGCCACATACCCTTATCTAATTAATCATTTCGCCTGTTTTGGAAATGTTATGAGTCACATTGACCATTAATCTTTTTGTATAGGAGGAGAGTAGAATGGTCTAATCAGATTGTACTTGTTTTATAATTTATGGTGAGAATTAATTTTATAACATACTTACCGAAGCCTTGGACTCGTCTGCAAAGTTTGCAAGACATTAGCAAATAAATAGTATGTAAATAAATAAATATAAATATTGATGGACAATTTACACAAAACACCATCTGACCCCAAACTAAGCAAAGCTTATGTGATGGCGACCAAATAGCTGATATAATACTTATATAGTTTTAAATATATACTTATTATACATAGAAACACCCAGACACAGTGCAAACCTTTGAATTCATCACACAAATATTTGCACTGGGTGGGAATCGAACCCACGACCCTCGGCTTCGCAGGCAGAGCTACTACCAACTAAGCCACGGGGCCAGTCAAATGTTGTTCGATTCTTTATCATGTACTACGTAGGCAGGTACAAATTAGCGCAAATTTGTACTTTAGAAGCCAGATAGCTGATATCCTAATAATGTAGTAAATGTTTGTCGCTTAATCACATCGCCACATCGGAACGGCTGAAGAGTCGGGTTGAAATTTGAAATATACAATATAACCTGGATTGGTACATGGTACCTACTTTTAATCCCGACAAAATTATGGGAACGGGAACTACACGGGTAAAACCGCGAGGTTCTGCTAATATAACATACACGAGCTCAACAATCTCCTAACTTAAGCTGAACCCAAGCTCAAATGAGTTTATAACGTGAAAAGGAACTCAAAGAAACAAAATGGAGTCGGTTTTGTAACACGTCTCTTGGATTCTATTAACTGTCCTTTTGCAAAACAATACACAGAAGTAGTTATCTAACTGTTGGAAAACAATATATCAGTGGCTGCAGTTAGCGGCAAAACATCCGTTTTACAGTTGACCTTGCTCAGTGTTTGGCTATTTCAAATTTGCTTACAACAGTCACTTATTTAAACACATATTTATCTTGTTATTTGTGTACACATGTCCTACTAATATTATTAATGCGAAAGTTTTGTTGCTTCCATGTTTGTTGCTCCATCACGCGAGAACGGCTGAACTGATCGGTTTAAAATTTTAAACACAGATAATGTATACCTAATACATAGTCTGGAATAATACACAGGCTACTTTTTACCGCGAAATAATTACCTACAGAAAACGATAAAAACGTAGATAAGACCTGGGAGAGTTGCTAGTATATCATAAGTATTTATTTACAATTACTGTGAGCAGCTATTTGGTGCCTATACCTCTCAGGTAATTTACCTGGTTCAGGGCTAGTTATGTGGGGAATGTCTACACATATTTATTTACTAGCAGCGCCTTGCGATTTTACGCACGTAGTTCCTATTGCCGTAGTTTTCCCACGATAAAAAGCAGCCTATGTGTTATTCCAGACCAGAATCTTGCTGTTTTCCAAATTTCATCCCTTTCTGTTTTAGCGTCTGGATGTGACTGAACAACAAGCATCCACACATCTAAATGTTCAGACATTTAAACGTCCAAATATCGAAACATCCAAACTTTTATGTTATTAGTGGGATATCGCTGTCAAAACGGATATCGCGGACAAAATATATACCTCTAAATAAATATGCATGGCCCGCTAGATGTCGATGGCTAACCAATGTACCAAGTAAGAGCCGAATTGAGTAACTTTTTTTAATTTAATTTAGTCACTGCACAGACTCTGGGGTTCGTGACCTTTGTCATTTGCCATCTTTGTGTATTAGGAGAAGAAGAGGAAAATAGGTTGGGAACATTTGTAAAACATTTTTCATTTGGAAAATCAGTGAGAGTCACTGCTAATATCAAAGTGATATTTTTGGTGTTTCATTCTCGACGAAATGTTTGAGTGGTGTGTTCTCACGCGAGCCGCGAGTGCGAGGGTCACGCTGCGCTGCGCAAGCGCCCCAGTTCTCAGAGGCAGGAAGTCAGGATCTTCGTGAGAATGCCCTTTTTGACACATTACAGACTAAATCATAACATGTCTAAGTAGTTAGGCATGTAGCGTAGTGCTCATTGTATTTCAGTTTTGAACCGACTTCATAAAAGAACGAGGATAGAGGTTTTGTATGTATCTATGTACGCGATAGCTCCGCCAATTAGAACACGGTTTTTAGGGTTCTTTTTTGGTTGGTTACAGAAGTAGGCCCATAAAAATTTGAACGAAATCGATGTGGTGGTTTTCGAAATGTGAACAAAAACTAAAACTTGTTTTCGTTTACCTGAACGGCTTAGTGATACATAGTTTTTTTAGAAGACGGTTTTTGTGTTTTCGTAGAAAATAAATTTTTGGTAATAAATGTTCTGCCCGATTTAAAAAGTGATTTCTTTTAACACTTCAATGTAATGGGACTGACCAGCCTATTGTAGACCGCATCGTTACTTACCAGCATTAACTCAGAAACCAATTCACTCTGCTCTCTCTCTGCTCTGTGTCTCTCGCGTGCCTTCCGCATCCAGTGAGAGCCACCCACCCCTCTGGTTGAAAATGCCGCTCCATCTTTTGTGTGGTCTGCCTTTCCTTCTCTTACTATCCCTTGGTATCCACTCTACTAAACGTTTGGTCCATCTATTATTCTTCATTCTACAGATATGCCCCGCCCATTGCCATTATAATAATCTTATTCTGTTCCGTACATCTATTATTTTTGTTTCGTTCCTGGTATTTTGATTACAAATTTTATCTGATAACTTCAACCCCAGCATACTTCTCTCCATTTTACGTTCGCAGATCGCAGATCTGTTGCTAGTAAGCTAGTTTTTTTAATTATTATTTTTTTTATTTTACAACTCCACAGACTGCGGGGTCCGTGACCTTTGTCATTTGTTTTCATTTTATTACATTAAATCTTGGATTAGTAAGCTAGTAACTTATAAAACCTTATGTACCATTAATTTTCATACAAAAATTTAATTTCGAAACTGTCATTCCTATGGAATCCGATAGTTATTCCGTGAGCTAATGTTTCTCAAAGGCTACAGTTTCCAAAGTCAAACGCGGCATGAAATTTGATATTATGTATTCACGCGTATCCGTCTTTGTACTTGGCCCACTAAACTAACAATGAGGCTTTTTTCAAAATATACGAAATTAGAAAAAAATATGTGAGTTACCTATTGACATTGAAAATCCGATGCGATTCAAATCCTAAGGTTCGAATTTCGACAGCAACTCTTGAATATTTTACTAAGTAGGAATAGTTGTACAAGTTTGTTATCGCCACTGGCTTTAACGGTGAAGTAAACCATTGTGAGAAAACAGACATATACCGCCGGTGCTTCATACTGTGACACATCCGAATAAATAAATACTTCATCAGGGAACGCATTCTAACCCTTTTGCTTTTTGTCTGTTTTATTTTTATAATACAGTGATGGGAGGAGCATCATAAATATGCGCTAGTTGGTATGAATGGCTTGCCCTTAGCAGTACAGTGCCAGACGCAGCCATTTAAACTGGAAGAATTCAAATCAATGCCAAGTACTACTCTCATCACCCAGAGATAAGATAATTTCGTTTTCCGCCTTTTAATTTCTTTGGACACATTGTACACCAATATTTGCACTTTACTGTTGTAGAATAAGTGCTAAAGGTGTAGTACAACCTTACGTGGAGTTTGTACAGAACCCTACCTCTAATAAAAATACACTTTTTGTGTAAAAAATATCGTTAATGCTGACTTTGGTACATAATATCACAATGACTCAGATTGTTGAAAGATTTGTACTTCAACCGGATCTAAACGGTTCCTAGATTTAAAAAAACATTCATAGTGTTATTTTGACCTTGTATTGCACAGTGCACACCATAGTTTAAAGTGATTGAGCAGTCTATAAATTTGCTAACAGAAATATTACATACAGTTTACATCGACAGGTATTTTTTAACTTGTATACTTTGCACTTGACCACCATCTCGCCCGATGTTAAGCGATGATGCGGTCTACGATGTAGCGTGTTTACCTAGAATATGAGATACTAATAAACTTGCGTTATCAAAAGCGACTTTATTGCTGAGAGCAATATCTTCCAGGCAGCTGGCATAAAGGACAATCATCTACATAGTGGTCATCGCGTGTCATCGGTCATCGGTCAAAAATATTTGAGGCTACACAAACTCGGTTTGATAGATAAACAGGTAGATACTTACTTTATTGTTCACAACAAAATAAAAACAGATTTATATGTCCACACCACATTGATCCACAATAATTTAAAACAGTCAAGTTTGCCAAGTAAAGTTCATAAAATGAGATGGATGATGAAGCATAAAAGTGAATCTTCGTATTCCGCTAAATAATTTCCCATGGAAATAAGGTCAAGATTATATACCTTTTTGCAGCGAGTGTATGAATTACGGAGTGGAACCTGTTATTATCCGAAGCAGGTCACTGGCTCTCAACAATAGATGCTTGTTACCTAAACGTCGTTATCGGTGATCGAGTAAACCTATCGCGGCGATCTCGCATTAAATATGTATGAGTGAGAAACGTGAATTTGAATGAGCTGTGAAGTATGATTTCAAAATATATTTTTTAATTTCTGGATCTTCGAAGATTCGATTTTAAACCTGTCTACGATCTGTCAATTCGATTTTGCAATCTACGTTAATATGTTATTCTTTTTGTAATCCATGCTTCTTTCTACACCCTAAATAAGTATCCTAGCGTTCTAGCTCGTAAAAGAGTTTAAAAAAATGTACATTAAACTAAAAATGTTCAACTTCCAACGCAAATATTTCAAATTTTAGGTCACACTAATGTTTGCAAGTAGGTAAAGCAAATACCCACACATTACATTATTACAATTATATTTGTTATTGTGCAATAAACATGAAATAAATAAATAAATACACATAACGAGTCTAATATTACTGCCGCAGCTAATAAAAGAGCTTTTGTTGAGACACACCCAACAAACGGGCATTTGGCATAATTTTGTCATTACCATTCGATTTAAAGCCATTTATCTAATTTTTACCTTTAATCCTCATGCCCAAAAACCCTATAAAAACTATCTAAATACCTAACGCACTTAATAGAGATCGCTTTTAAAAATAATTTATAAAGACCCATTCGATTCCATTACCTAGAGACGGCCGCCATAATTCGATTATATCGATAATGTAGTAATCGAGTCAATTATCTTTATTGTTATAACTGCGACTTGTTTATTGTGTAAGCTGTTACAAAAGCTCAAAGCTCGGCCGTTGAAAGGTTTGTGTTATCAGATGTGGAACGAATATGAAATTGGTTTAATGTTCTGTAAATGTTTGATTTCTACGTTTGTGAATGCGAATTTAGTCCTTTCAATGCGGACAATAGGTTGGAGCAATCGGCTCGGCTAAACGGGTTGTGTCGACTTTTCTAATGTGAAACTAAACTAAGGCCTAGGATTTGTTACGTTAACATCACAGGCTTTATCTTGATCTTGAGTGGAGACCGCGAATTGGCTGCCTGAGTCTATATGGAGTGATGATAAGTAGAGGACATCCGTAAGACTCTCTCTAAATTATCTCAGTTCTAACGTCATAAGCGGCAAAAATATCTTCATCGATTCGCTTAAAATCTAGTTTTGAGCAAATAATAACCATAACAAATATTTATTATGACTTTGAGTTAATTTATTAATTGGTTAATATTTGGCACGACAGATATGGGAGTTAGTGCATTTAATACCTTCAAGATTTTGGAGACGTTTTGAATCTATTTAAGATTAAAGAGTGCTAGTAAACGAAATACTGATGACACCATAATTCAATGAGTTTCATTGTCTACCTAATATATTTTTCTACAAATAAATAATTAACAATATCAGCTTATCGATATTATTAGAGTTGTGTTTCGCGGTAGGAAATCTGGAGTTTGAAAGACCAAATAACGCTGACAGTGCAACCTCTAACTTCTCAATGAGGTGACTGGATATTCTTCAATCTCCTGGTAGTCACGACATGTGTAAAACGCATGAAATGGCGGAAAACTCTAAAATCATTTGTAAGTCCTGTCTAATGTTATCAATAAAATTTAAAATTACGAATGTTTGTACCTAAGTTACGAGTGTATGTAGGTATGGTACCTATCGAGTATCAGGTACAAAAATAAAGTTCTTGACTATCAGTTTTCGCAATTGCGGATGGCCACCGTCAAATCTTCTGTTCACAAGGCAAACTAGTGGTTTCCCACGGTCGGGCTCTCTGAATACATTACTTTATCCATAGGCCTTTACTACTATGTAGGTATTACTGACGCGCAAATAAACCTGTACTATGTAAACTCGGCGCTACCATCGATTTTCCTAACAAACATTAATCAAATAATTTTTAGTGTCATCGTTTCTTTAACTCGATAAATGAAATTGTCACTTTGATCTTGACTATAAAAGTATAAGAAACCTTATCACGACAACATACGGTATATTTCTCGGTGATACTCTGTCATTATAATATGTGCTGACATTTCGTTGATATGTCAAAATTACTTAATTGGATATACTTACATATAAATGTGATGAACTGTAAATAAAACAGTTATAAATGAGCAATTAAATGTGTTTAGATATATTATGCTAATTTTTGCACATAAGTGAATATGTTACGAGTAATAAAACAGTAAACCTTGAAGGTAGACCAATTTGATGGAGGAAGTTCAAAGTTTTGAACGTGATGTCTAAGCTCACTCTTCACAACATGAAATAGGCTAAAATGATTTATTGTAATTATAACTAGTTGGCCCCGTAAACTTTATTCTGCTATTTAAATTATTATTAACTGAATGAAATGTCAAAGTGATTCACTTCACGTCAACGAGCGACGCGACGGTTAAATTTTATTTAATTTTCTCCGAAATAACGAAAACCAATTAAATAAAAAAAATTATTTAGATACTCGACTAAACTTCTAAAGAAGCTGTGATACCCAAACGACGAGTGTGGGCGACGGCCCAAATAAGCAAATTTTTTGTTTGTATTTGAAAAATCATCACACCAATTTTGATAAAATTTAGGTATACGGGACCTCTGAAGTATTTTCTACCCAACAAAAAAAAATTTATCAAAATCTATTCACAATTACCGGAGCTATCGCATAACTTATATTATACAAAAACATACTAGGCACCGAATTAAGCACCTCCTCTTTGTTCCAAAATCGGTTAAAATACAGTTATTTCATTACGAACTTGATAAATTTATTAGTTTGAACTGATTATGATGTTTACGTTAAGACTCTTTGGAGTCGATCTTGAAAGTTTTTTACTAACCTTAATTTTAATAGTGTGTGTTCAAATGATGATATAGAACAAAGATAATATAATATTATTTAAATGTTAAACAATTGCAAATGTTTGGAACGCGTCGAATGAGGGCCATCCACATACAAATACTGGAACCAATTTTATTGTTTTAAAATATCTGAAACAATGTCAAAAATACTTTGACATTGTTACAAAAAACTTTTAACAATTGTTTGTAACATGTACATTGTATACACACAATTGTAAAACTGGTAAATTGGTTTCTAGAAACATTGATTTAGGGTTTACAGTTAAAACGCTTAACATTTAATCGTTAAAGATAATTTGAAAACTCTTTAAGGTGTAACTATACCTACGCAAAAGTTCTTAAAGCGCAAAGAATTAGATTTTTGTTTTATCGTAAAAAAAATTACGAACAAGACATGCGCCTGATGGTAAGCATTACGCCTGCCCATAACAGTACAGTGCCACGGACCTATTTGAACTTAAAGACTTTTATTCATATATGAACGTAAAGTTGAAACCAGGTAAATAATTTGTAGTGGTAGGACTCTTAGCAGAGTCCGCCTGGGGAAGTACCACACCTTTGCCAAATATTCTACCGCCAAGCAGTAATGTGCAAACTTTACTGTGTTCCGGTAAGAAGGGCAATGATTCCAGAGAAATTACAGGGCTTAGAGACATAATATCTTAGATCTCTGGGTGACGAGCGCAGTGCAGTGCTAGGTAATGATTTGGACTATCATGTTTCAATAGCTGCGTGTTACTGTGCTGTTATGTGGCAGGCATGTTGCTTACCATCAGGCACATGACCTGCTCGTCTCGTCACTCTATGCTATAAAAAAAAAAAAAAAAAAAAAAAAAAAATAACACTGCACTGCCATCACCACCCAGAAACATAAATAAGATGATCTATATCTCAAACCTGTAGTTCCTCTAGAACGTTGCCCTTCAAATCGGAATACAGTAATATTAGCACATTACTGACTGTCGGTAGAATATGTAGCTAACTGGTGTATAGGCGTATATTCGACTTACGCAAAGAATTACAACAATTACTCATTATAAGCATCAATGGCATACCTTAATGTAATTAAAACCGGCTATCCACAAGTCTGTGTGTAATGGGAGATGCCTATGCACAGAGGTCAGTGTAAACAATACGCCTTCCTAATACCCGGAGTTCCGTGTCCAATCGTTTTTACACATCACGATTTGTTTAGCAATTTGCTGTAAAAACAATTTGTAATTTTTTTTCATCACATCAAAAGTTCATAAACAAATAAATTTTCGTTCTCGAGAAATATTTCTTAAAAACGTTTTCTTATACCTACGTGACTACGTGTTAAAAACGAATCGAATAGACTCCGTGTGAATGTAGCCTTTAATATGCATGAAAGTGCGTCGAAATATTGGAGCCTTGCTCAAACATTCTACTACAAAAATCCCGTAAACGATTGTATTGTGAATAAACAATCTACAACAAACATAGTTTATGAAACTTGATCCAATTATAATTTTCCATTTTCTTTACAAAAAGGTATCCATTCTATACTCCGATTCTAAGTTACCGTAATAATATTCTACGTTTTCTGAAGTATTTATGTATTGCTTTTCACACGATCTTACTTTCTGTATTGTACAATAACATCTGTGTTTTGTTAATTAGCCGAGAAATTGCGGTACTTGTACATACGAGTTAAAATATTGCTTGTTCAAACACAATAAATTCTAGAACTAACTTTGTAGACTTAAAAAAAAAAATAGAACTAAAATTTTTGAGCTACGCGGCGTTTTCTGTCTCCCTATCTAGCGACCGGCCATATTTGGAACAATTCTGCATTCTTTTCTAAATAAAATAAACTAATAAGTGTGGGAAATTTCAGGCTCCTCGATACAAAATATTTGCTTCACGTACCTATTAATCCTATTAATACTATAAATGGCGATATTTGGATGTTCGTTGCTCAGTCACGTCGTAACATATGAACGGATCGGAGTGAAATTTTGAACACAGTATTGTATTATAGTTTGGAAGAACACGGGGAACTACGCGGGTAAATCCGCGGGGCTCTGCTAATATATTGATAAAGAAAATATAGTCATCACTTACACACTAAAACGTGTAAATAAAATACATCTTGCTAAACTAACTGTGCATGTATCTGTCGATCGTGATCAGCGCATAGGTCACTTGTTACTCTCTACTTGTCCCTCTGCAATACTGCTTGATTTACTTACATTGATAATGTAACACGAACAGCATCAAATAAATAAATGGAATATGAATACAGTGTTCCCACAGGGCCTTATTCTTTCGCATGGAGAGAGTTTTTACTTATTAGTACACCATGTTGCATGCACATGCAATGCAAAGGGGTTAAACTATGGATTCTATAATCATCATCTACACCAAAACGTGCACAATTTAAGGAATTTAAAATTCTAATTCTGACGTTGCCACAAGTAAATAACAGATGTCACATATCACTCATGTTTCGTACATAAACTATTTTTTACATGAATTTTATTTTGCCATGCAATAAAGTCTAAATATACTACGGGATCATAAAACTTGACATAAAACTTTCGTTTGACATCAGAGAGAGACATCAAACATTTCTATGTCGATTCGATTTTGTTCAAAAATGTTATTGCGTGTAGTAAATAAGGGCAAGTCCATACGGGATTTGCGCGACAGCTAAGCGGAAATATCCACACATAAAAATTTCATTTTTTAACCGTTGCACACTCTTAGCAGTTTTGCTTGCGCACCGCTTGCTGTCTCTAGTGGACTTTCGGCCTAAATCCTGTACAAGTATTGGAGACTTTGCACACTGTCACTTGAGCAACTTAATTATTGACGAAACTTAAATTACCTGTCAGTTCTAAGTAATATCCCTGGTCATTTGCCATATTATAATTCAATTTCTGGTTTTTATTTGGTGCAAAAAATCTATTGCAACTTCTGTGGAAACTCTGCGTGCGGTTGGTTTTGTGACAAAATATTGCGATATGGTTGTCACATGAAGATAATATATCACGTGACTATGTTGAGTGAAACCAATTTAATATCATGTTTGATCTTCTTGAAATGAAAACTTCTTAAGCCGCGTTTTAAGGTGTTTTCTTCTTGTTTTCTTTGGTAGTATATGATTGAGTAGTATAAGATAGTGTAGTGGTAGTATAATATAGAGTGATAATCTTATGAGTTCGAGTCACCATGTTAATGTAGTGGCGTAGTGACGTGGCGTTAGAGTGATATCGGAGCAGCGGGGCGAGACGTGCGCGTTAGATGCTTTTTGGATGTGTGGAATCTTGTGATTTTGCATCACTGACATGCGTAATAGCAATAAATCTGTAGCTATACAGGTCATGTATTGTGCCACATTAATGCTGCTTAATACTAAAAAAAACACATACAAAAATCACTCTTATACACATTCAGCGGCAGTCCCTATCCCTATTTTGGATGCCATTTTTTTTTAGATTTAATTAAATGTTTTAGGTATCGCATTAACTATCTCCACTGGGTAAATCTGAATCATCAATAAACTAATAAAAGACCTGAATCCAAACCCACCACCTGTTGCAATCGTAATAAATTTATTACGATTACTTAAAAAAAAAACTAATTGAATTTCAAGTAGATTCGTTGGTGAATCACGTGATTGAGCAACAAACAACCAGACATCAAAACTTTGAGATTTATAATATTACTAGCAGCGCCCCGTGGTGTTACCCGTGAAGTTCCCGTTTCCGTTGTTCCCGTTGTTTTTACGGGATAAAAACGGGTAGCATATGTGTTCTTCCAGACTATAATCTATCTGTGTTCCAAATTTCAGCCCGATCCGTTCATACGTTAGGACGTGATTGACCAACAAACATCCAAACATCCATACATTGACATTTATAATATTAGTAGGATATATATATGTAGTAGGGAACACAATAATAGTTTTAAAGCATGAAAAAAACCTGACCTAGAAACAACACTTCAAAGTGTTTTCAAGCTTCGCAACGGAAATGCAAATTTAATCGCATAAAAGTTAAATTAGTATCAATTTGAAGCAAAATAAAGCAATCAGATTGTTTCGACAGCCTTCGACTGGGTTTAAGTGTTATTTTTATGTGTTATGTTAGTGTAGTGTTAAAATCGCTTATTTTGTTTGATTACACGGTTCTATCTGAGTGAGGTCGATGGGAGATAAAGGGAACAATGCAATGTAAGTTGTTATATACTAAGTGGACTCTTTGTTAGAACAAAGTGGAGGAATCTTTGTGGTATTTAGAATACTTATGTACGATAAGCCCTTAAATATTGAGGAACTAGATGCTCGCCGCGTTACCCGCGGGCTTACTTTAACAATTACAAAAGTAGCCTATATGATATGTTTTTTTACTAATATAGGTTTACACTTGACGACCATCTCGCCTGATGCTAAGCGACGATGCGATCTACGGAGCGTGCTTACCTAGGAGACACCAACTCACTCTCGATTTGAAAGGACCAAGATTGTAACCAACGTAATGTGTGATTGTATATGGTAATGGAATTTACTTTGTTTTATGACCTTTCAAACGTTACTGAGAAATGTGGGAACAAACACCCTTTCAAACATTCAAAATTTTGCCTTTATAATTTTAGTGTGATTAAATTTTTAACTGTGATGATCTTTGTACACGAGTAACCATAATTGTTAAATAGAGTGGCCAAGTGCGAGTTGAACTCGCCCATAAAGGGTTCCGTTGCAGCAAGTAACATAATAAATATACATAGTACACATAGTTCTTGTAGTTCGTTGTAACTTTGATCGAAGTTTCAATAATAGTGTATTTATGACGTACTAAAAAAAACTACTTATCAAATCGAGTTCAAACTAATTTTCGTTGGTAGTTTATATAGTAATGTACATCATATATTTTTTTTAGTTTTTTCATTCTCTTACTTTAGAAGTTAGAGGGGGGGGGACACACATTTTACCACTTTGGAAGCGTCTCTCGCGCAAATTATTCAGTGTAGACAAAAATTATATTAGAAACCTCAACATCATTTTTGAAGACCTATCGATATACACCCCACACGTGTAGGTTTGATGAAAAAAAAATTTTTGTTTTTCAGTTCGCAGTATGGGGGGCACCCCTAATTTTTGTTTTTTTTTTAACTTTTGTAAAAATCTTAATGCGGTTTACAGAATACATCTACTTACCAAGTTTCAACAGTGTAGTCCTCATAGTTTCGGCATAAAGTGGCTGTGACATACGGACGGACAGACAGACAGACAGACAGACAGACATGACGAATCTATAAGGGTTCCGTTTTTACGTTTTACGGAACCCTAAAAACACCAGCATGACCAGCTTATTTTTTCTTCTCACGACTAGTCCGAGTCCTATTTTTTATTTTATTATTAAGGAGAGAGCCAAACAATTATCTACCACGCTGGGCAAGTGCAAGTAGAATAACTGGCAAAGGTTGGTACTTTGACTGGTACCGGGTTTATTTTTTTTATATAAGTGATGATGGATTAAAATCACGATTTCACCATATCTATCAACGTTTCTCTCGTTCTAATCTCTCGCTGTCCGTAGCAGGTTCTTACAGTGACATAATGACCGCATGCGCCAATAAAGGCCTAGCATCATGTTATTAGACCACTTTACTATTAATCAACCCAATCGATTGGTCAAACATGGTATTTAATCATTGTTAACTCTTTTAGAAAGTTAGCACTCAATATTTAGAGCAATTTTGCAATACCCACCGGCTGGTTTTGGTAATTGTTACTTTCGGTACATTAATTTTTCAACATACACAAACATGGTCTGTGGAAAGTTTTTGATTGAAATAGGTATAGGTACTCGTACAGATAGAAAACAATTATTACAAGTAAACTCAGAAACTCATTATTTAATAGAAAAGATGCATTGCTCACGATTGAATCTCCTATCCAAACTATTTATCTCTAAAAAGTTTTGATTTGAGTTCTGATAGCGTCCATTACTTTTTTTTAGATTGAAAGATTACCTAACAGTTTATGGAAATAGAAAATAGGTGTTATTTTATTTTTGTTTATTTGTGATTATAAAGCGTTTACGTAATTGTTAATAGCTATTCTACCAATATTATAAATACGAAAGTTTGGATGTCGGAACGTCAGTGGTCTGAACGAGTCGGGTTGAAATTTAGAACACAGTTAAATTGGTTTAGTTTGGAATTAACACAATTTTTATCCTGAGAAAATAACAAGAGCGTAAACTACGCGGGAACTGAGTACTGTTTATCAAAATAAAGATTAAACGGGACTGAATTTTAGAACTCAGGTTATGGGCTGGCAACAAAATAATATTATGCAGAATCCTTCAGGGAATAGTTTTGAACTCTATGTTGTAACGTATACAATGCAAACGCCACGCTACGACAAAAGGGTCAAGAAAATGAGGACTCGAATATATGTATACGTAAAATGGATAAATTTATAGAAGTTTAGTCAATAGTTTTTGAGTTTATTAATTAAATCAACAATACAAATATTAATTCAACATATAATCACGAATACAGGCTTCTGTAGTTGATTGTAAACTTGAAACTGTAGCTTCCTTGAAGAACTGTCGCAAATGTAGGCCGTGCGTGACATAACTGTCAAACACATATATGTCGAGGTGAGTTATTATAGTACGGCAGTACATTTCTTTCTTATTATCTTTGTCTTTGAAGGCATTGTAGTAACTACATCCGTGCCCACGGACTCTACGCCTACGAGCGACTTTGTAGCGCAATCAGTAGCGACGTGATATTTTAAATGAGTTATTTATGTATTATACTATCTAGATCTACGAGGCTTCCATTTACGGACTAAATAGTTTTTTTGCTTTCTACTTTTAATAGGCACAGCACCAGGAAGATGGTATGATAAAGATATTCATATTCATTTATTCAAAAATGTTACATACATATCAAGTAGGAATCACGCTGGAATACAACTGAATCTTATTAATATTATAAACGTCAATTCTTGGATGTTTGCTGCTCAATCACGTCGTAACATATGAACGGATTAGCTTGAAATTTCGAACACAGTTTTATTTTGGTCTACCTCTACATTAACATACTTTATATTAGAGGAAATAATGGACATGGGAACTATAATAAAAGTCATAATAAAGTAATTTATTTCCATAAGAATAACAGCACAAATGAATACTAATTGATATTGATTTAAAAATTAAGACTAATAAATTGTCTTGCCAGACATATTGCATGCCTCTCGCAGAGGCCAGTTTGTATGGGGCAACTTTTAAAATGTTTGGTATTATCTTATCTTACCTACAAACAGCAATAAAGATTTTTGTATTTGTATTTGTATTGTAACTACGACGGTAGAACCGCAGACCGCTGCTAGGATCCATATAAATGACATCAACGCACGCTCCGTAGCATCGTTTTCATGTTTTGACTTATAATATTAGTAGTAATCTAGTAATTACGTTCGTTTCACGACAGTATTGAAGCAAAGGACTAATTTACGTTTTCCAGTTGCATTGTTAAATGTAATGTTGTATAACATTGTTATAAAACGTATGTAAAGATTATGATTTTATGATTATGAAAAACGTGAATTAATTCCGTCTGACGACCACACATTTCTTTTAGTTTTCTTACTACCGAGCAGAGATATGCAGATATGTCATTTAGGATAGGGTTGCGTTACATGTTCCTTATGTCTAGCGTCTGAGGTCCCTGGTACTTCGTGTTCAAAAGATAAGAATAGATATTTTGGTCTTATCTACAAAGAGCTTAGGCTAGAAAACCTGTATTTTGTAACATAATATCTATACATAATAATATTGCAAACATTATTTTTTAAATTGGGACAAGCAAAATATGCACTTGATGGTAAGCAACACGCCGCCTCAGTAGGTACCTTAACCATTAAACAAGAAATAAGAACAATAATAACATGAAAACTCTAAATCACTGCCTAACATGCAATGCACCACCCAGATATTTGAAACGAATTACCTCTTCTTTGCCCTGTAATGTCTCTGGGAACATTGCTCTTCAAACCGGAAGACAGTACTAGTTTAGTTTACACATCGCCTAAGCTGCGTTATTCTAATAGATAACACTTTCTAGATATTCAAATTCGTAGTCTAGTTAATTGTAAATTATCAATTTCCGTTATAGAACCGACAAAATTTGAGTTCTAATGCGTATCACCCGGTGTGAAGTGATCGTTCGTCAATAGCTTAATGGCTGTATTTATAGTTATCTAACTCAGGACGGTTTCCTGTTTTCACGTGATCCGCTTTCTCCTGTCGCTATGGATATAGATTAAATTCCGCAGGTTACTGGGCCTAATCGTTGGTCTGTAGTTTAAAAGAACTGGTACCTTGCTTATACTGGTCGTATGCTTGTTACTGGTTAACTGATAACCATTAATTTATGTTACGCTCTTTGTTCCAAAACAGCACATCTTTTGTGTTTTCGAGCTAGTTTCACGAAAGAAACGTCGAATAAACAACATGGAGTATTTTTTCTAATTGTGAATGTATGTATGTTTGTTAGCCACCGTTAGCTGAAACAAAATGTCGTGAGAACACCAGCATGTTCCAAGAAACTTTCGAGATTATGCGACATCTACGAGTACCAACTCACACAGCGCAGCGCTAGAGCATGGTGGATTATGGCCATGACTCTCTCTCTAAGAGAAGGCCCCAAGTCTCAGCAGTGGGAATATTATATGTTTACATCAAATAATAATCCAACTTTTTATATCCTCATGAAAAAGCAGTTCACGTTATTGTGTTTCATTCAATAAATAATATTAACTCACTTTCCTTGTCAGATACCTCTATAATACGCAGCATCCTGCAGTTTTAAACCCGATCCATTTAGCCGTTTTGACGTGATTGAGTGACAAACATCCAAAAAAATGCATTTCAAATATTAGTATGACGATACATAGTTTAATTTTAGACTAGTACCTCGTCTCTTAACATCAGGCGATATGGCGGTCTAGTGTAAACCTATTAAAGTTAAAAAATAAAATGAACTTGTCTTTTTGTTAAATAACTTACTTAGCCTTTTACCCTAGAGAACTGATTTCAGTGGCCCAAGCGTCTTGGTTGTTGGCCCTTTGCCCTGCGTGGCGTGCCCCGCTACCGGTCCCACTTCTGGTCCGATCTAGTTCAATCTAGTTACATAATGTACGTGCCGTTGTCATAATTGTTTAGTAGGGCGTCGGTTTGACAACGTAATTAGCTTTCTCTTTTGTTTCATTAGGGTTTGATAAGAATTGTTTCACTCGATAAAAATATTGGGGTAACATAAATTAGATGGTTATGGCAGTTGTTCTAACATAATCGACATTTTAATTTAAACTGTACTAGATATACCTAGGTAAAGTAATTTAAGACTAATTCGTACAGATGGTTTTGATCTGGATTTAGGTAATTTTGTATATTTTGCGATAGTTCGACGCTTAACAGCAGAAGAGGTAGCGATCTGCTACAACGCTGCAAGCCAAATATTCTGTTCGACACAATCAAACTGAAATTTTACACATTTATGATCTAACGCCTAACGCCACATGTATTTGCCTTATTGCTAACAGCTATCTCTTTCACGCTATCAGCATTTAATAAGTTGAAAATGAAACAGCATCGAGTGAGTATGTGACATTTATCAAGTCACCTCTTTAACAACGTAGTCCGTACGACCCTGAACCTTTCCCAATATCAATATGTCATAGAACGCTAAACGATTTATAAAGTTACTTAACAGCCAACAACGCTATTTGCACAACGGTTGTAACATTGTATAATAACAATAACTGTTGTTTAGTACTATTAAATGGTTGCTTATTATGCAAATGTCTTATGTAAGAAATATTAAATAAAGTAAGTCGTAGGCAAGACTTTATCCGTGTGGAGTACTGTCGAGTACAACTAAACCAATAATAGGGTACCGGACTGGGTCAAAAATACACCATCCTAATTAGACCGTCAGCTAGATCATGAAAAAATATTGGACACGTATTTTTTGTTTTATCATAATTAAATTATTTTTCTATTTGTTTTATTTCTTTATAATTTTAAGCATCTACCATATTCCAAACTGAACAATCATTTGAATTCTTACGAGAATTATACTATAATCAATCAACTTCTGTTGTATGTGATATTTGGAATGTATACAAACGGTTTTGGTCTTAGTGACAAAGTGGTTGAGAGAACACGAAGCCAAGTCCAAGATTGCTGATTTTCTTTTTATTAGTATAAATAAAATAAGCAACACCATATTACAAGGGGATTTTCTGATATATTAACAAAATTAATCATAGAATCTGCTAGCTGTACCTACGTTCAAAATTAAATATAAATACGTATCGAGAAAGTAAACTTTGATACAGTAAAAATCTGATTTTGTCGATCTGCCCTTTCCTTCTTTACATTACATCAGTCGGTATTGCAGTCAAGCGCATGCCTATCTCTTTTAAAGTAGTAACTAACTTGAATGGTACGTCAACGGACTTTCTAGTAGGTATTCAAATTTATTTTTTTAATTTATGCAGCCTATTTTATATTCCCACTGCTTCTCTTACAAGGAGAAAATCAAGGCCTTAATCCACCACGCTGGTCATGTGTGGGAACTAGTGGCTTCATCTACTGTTAAACGGCAAACACTCCACGAAGCGAGTGCTTATTAGAGCCAAGATCAAGCGATGGGATGTATGATCGTTGCGTCATAATCGCTTTGACCTTCGCTCGCAGTGCCCAGGTTTTGACCGTGGGTTAATCGAATAGAACTTACTGGTAATCACGATAATAATTGAACTTTAGTTCTTTTTATGAATATAAGTATTGGATATTGAATATTGGGTATTTACCCACGAATATAGTGCATAAAACTAACCTTTTTTATGAAAGGATATATATGATAGTTCCCGTCAGGTGCCTCTACTGTCTACCAAACTTTGGGCTAAAGCAGAAGGCGTAAAACCATACTTATCTGAATTTATGACTAAACTAACTATACGCACGCTCATACGCAAATAATATCTGAAAGCATACATGAAACATACCTTAAAACATTGCTAATACATGGTTGCAACGTGATTAATCAACAAACTTTTGAGTAGGTATTTTTCCGCCTGGAAGAGATTGCTTGGAAGAGAAACAATAAGATCGCCAATTAGGAGCTTCACCCGATAATTTGTTAGTTTCTAGTTTGTATTGCTAAGTCTTTTATATCTAGATCTCATATTATGACCTTTGCTTGGTTGGAGCTAGGTGGTGTTCTGTGTGAAATATCTACCAATATTTTAATAAAAAAATATAATTATACCAATTATACCAATGCCAAATTATGAAATGATATATCTAATAATTATTATAATATATGTTGTTAACAATTTGTTTCTTTTCTTTTCAGGTAAGTTTCTTCTGGAGATTCTTCAGCCCTTACACTAGAATATCGAGACGAAACCTGCGCTTCTACCGCCTAACTAAATCGGCTATCGCTTTGCTAATGCTGTCTCTATCATTTCAAGCGAAAAGAAAGAGAGAGAAACATCAAAGCTATGACATTTTTCGTTCGGCGGTAGACCCCCTGGTATTTATTGTCATCCTTTGTATTCCATATATGACAGTTTGAGTTTTTTAAAGACAACTAATGTTGGAACATTAGAAAATCTAAAAATAAAGTGAAACTTTATTGTTTAAAGTTAACCCATTCTAACAATATGTTAATTCCTTCCGAATAACGTGAGATTAAGAAATGAAAGGCTAGACTACTAGACTGTATAAATAAGTAGGTGCTTGGTAGATATAGTTTCTAAAATTAGAATTTATTTTACATTTTCCCTTTTTTCTATTGTAGTCCATTGCATAAACAGACCACTTTGTATTACCATTGCTGCGACCCGGGGCTATCTCTTACATGGAGATGGTCAAGGCTGTAATCCACCTCGCTGGCCAAGTGCAGGTCTTGAAACAAGCCGGCTTCCCCGTCAAATTTTAATAAATTATATACGAGTACTTAGTGAATTTTACAAGATGACAAACATGGAACTTGCAAAAATACTTAGAGAGGGATTCAAACCTACGACCGATTGTATAATCTGACGATCTCAACACCACGGCTACCAAATGTTACATTAAACTTTTAATTTTTAATATCTGAGTTGGCCTTCGTAGGTTTAATGAAAGTAAACGTCACTTGATTTTATTTGAATAAGTACGAGTATACCTACCAACCAACATAGCTAAAGCATCTCAAAATAACCATACCGACCAAATCTTTTGTATACATTCTATCTAGAATCCTCATTAAACGCACGTAGGTATAAATGATTACACACTCATATAAGGGCCTAACATTTAAAACTACATTGTAGGTACATCCCAACTTACACCAGATCAACGCAATACATGCTTTAATTTTATGGCAAAGAGCTCCATTTTTGTGTGTGTTGCGACTGAGTCATGGTGTAGTCATTTTGCAAGGAAACCTTTTCGGTATTTTCCGGTATTCATTTACTGGTATGGAGAAATAAGTGGGTTCTTTTAATCCTTGAATCTTTTTATGGCAGCGATCTGTTTTATGTCTCTAAAATATAATGATGTTAAAAAATCATTTATTTGATATAAAATTCTTAGCAGGGTTATGTATAAAAATTATTTAAAAACATTAAATATGTTTTATACATAACCCTGCTAAGAATTTTCTATCAAATAAATGATTATCCACCCAATGGCAATTTAAATAAAGAAACATATTTTGTAAATCAACATATAGCTTCAGAAGGCATCAAGGCAAAATACCTTAATAACTTGCACTAACTGACAACACTCATGCAGATACGTTGAATATACTTGAATGTAAAATATACATAATATTTCAATTTTCCCTAACATAACCAGTTAAATAATAAACCATTATTAGCACGTTTTGGGGCTCACATTAAAAAACACAATCACATGAATACATATTTCTAGTATCAGTACATAATATGTATGTGTGTATACATTTTGTCTCTTACATTTACCTAAATATGGCCTTAATTTACCTTAAAAATATCTCACACTAGTTTTCTAGTTTAATGTTAACAATTTATCCGATGACTTTTGTAAATGTCAAACTACTCTTAAGATTTATGTCTTCCTTTATTATGTACATTATGTGGCTTAATTTATGGATGTTAACTATGAGAACTAATTTATAATGTCATAAAAATGGATAACATTTGAAAAACCAACATCGAATGTTGGTGTTGAATTAGATTTTAGTAGTGTTAACGACTTCGTAGTCGTGGTGGCTGAGTGGTAGAGAGAGGTCGTAGGTTCAAATCTCGCCTGCTCCTGCTTGCCTGCTCCTGAATGTTTTGTCAAATGCAGAAGTACAAATTTGTCATCAACAGCAACAAAACAAAACAAAGGAAAACACCGTAAACATTGTTATTTTTCTTTCTCATTCTATTGGTGAATAGCACGCACATTGCTTATGTAGGTACTCTGCACATTAAGTGTGGATGCTCACTATAGCTTCAAATATAGCTTTAAAGGCTTATAAGGTAATTCTAAAATTGTTGGTTGGCAAAATTTAATTGATTCTTCGTGTAAAAATTATCAAAAAAAAAACACAAATCCGATTTAAACTGAAAACCTTTAACATTGTTTTTTTTTTTTTTTTTAAATAAAGAGTGACGAGACGAGCAGGACATGTGCCTGATGGTAAGCAACATGCCTGCCACATAACAGCACCGTGACACGCAGCTATTGGAACACGAAGAGTCCAAATCATTACCTAGCACTGCACTGCGCTCGTCACCCAGAGATCTAAGTTGTTATATCTCTAAGCCCTGTAATTTCTCTGGAAACATTGCCCTTCAAACCGGAACACAGTAACGTTTGCACATTACTGCTTGGCGGTAGAATAAATGGCAAAGGTGTGGTACTTCCCCAGGCGGACTCTGCTAAGATTCCTACCACTACTACATTGTTTACCTTTTAATACAAAATACGTCGAATTTTTTTCACATTTCTTGTTTGAAACTATTGAAACCACATTGAAACCGAGATAGGTTTCCATAGGAGTCTGGTATAATACATATAATTTTAAAATCATTTTGAAACATAGAACGATTATTGTCATGAGCATCACTCCAAGACACTTTGCTGAAGTTCACGCTATTCCGCGTAATTACTCTGCTCTAAATATTACCTCACATGAGGTAATGTAATGAGGTATGATAATGATAATGCCACTGTTTAATTGGCGTGCAACTACACGGAAGATCAGCAGACAGACGGAGGCGCAGCGAGCGTGCATTGTCGGAGCGTCTCGCTCCGCTGACCGTTATGCAACCAATGCACGACCATTCGTGAAACGTGTGATAGCTGATATGATGAATCCACTTATCACGGCAGCTGCAAAAGCAACCCACCCACATTAAATTCTCACGCCTGTCGCTCTACGACTTCACTCGCGAAGACATAGTCTAGAGCATAAGCCAGAACACTGGCCAATAACTTTTTAATTAATTAGAATTAGATTTAAAAGTGGGTATTAGATCCTCTTTAGATGCAACATGTGGATGTAATAATTTCTTTTATGTTTTTAACCGACTTTTTCTATTACTTGAAACTCAAGCTCAATAGACGTGGAATTTACAAATCTTCTTGTCTTATGGCCCCAAGTTTCATTTTTTTTTTGTTTCATTTTCATTTTGAAGCGGAAATAGCTCCTATTTCCGCTTCAAAAATAGAGTTAAAAACTGATCTTATGATCTTTGTGAGATACGCACAGGAAATGGTTTTTCAGAGTCCGTATTGGTTTATTTACAGTTTTTTAATCGATACATGAATTAGTCAAACTGAATCTTCTGGGCGAACGTGGATCTCCTTGTATCACACCATTTTTAGTGTGAAGTGAGATAAGTACCATGTAGTGCGATAGTATCCGAATAAGCATACTTTTTTTGACACTGAATGATAAGGCCTATTGGTTGACAAAGATTGTAGCGAAATATGATAGTCCAAAAAATATTTTTTTAATATTTATCTGTCGATAAGCCACGTTGGCTAGAAATGAGTCAAGCGAACCTTTGGCGCCTTGTACGAGCGAAGTCCTAGAGCGCGGGTCAACCTTGGCCGCCTCCTTTCTAACGCCATTCCTGCTGCGAATGTGTCCGCACGCAAAAAACACTGTTAAATACTGTTTTTGTTCTCAATTGAAAAGCCAAGTGAAAATAAAAATAAGGGATTTTGAACAGAGAGCTGTGGTAACCCTGAGACAAGAGTGTCCAATTTCCAAACGCATAGTCGTAGATTCGAATCCTCCTTCTCCTCCATCTACAATTACACATACAATCCTGATGGCCAACTCTGTTGTAATATTTGCAGCAGAATATTTAGAACTAAATTTGGTTTTGCGAGCCACATTAGGGCACACGCTCGGAAACAGTAGGGGTCGCCGTCATCGAAAACGATGAGGAGGACCATATTGCTCAGAGTTTTTTCTAACATTTTTAATTTCAAATGTCATTACCGCTGGCTTTAACGGTGGAAGTGAATATCGTAAAAAAAAACGATTTGGTCCAAGAAATATATCTTTTGAGGGCATTAGTATTGGGACGTTTTTCACAATTGAATGTATTCCATCAAACTAAATAGAGACATAATCAATAATGTTACAACCCTCAATGCCACATCTAGTCACATAGACTACAAAACTTATGTTAATTCTAGACGCAATGCATAACCTTCAGGAAATAGGTGTGACCTTACGTATGTACTCGCGTATGTGCACAGACCAGTTTTAAAATCACATGTTTAAGACAGGTTCACGTTAAGTTGTTCGTGTTTTATCTCAACGAATGCAAGTTAGAGGCTCGGGTGCAAGTGGTCATTCAAGTGTGGGTTTAATGACACCTCAGATTACCGGAGAACGAGTTCTGGGGTCACGACTAGAAAGCAACGTGATCGCACTGACTTTAAGTACAACTTGCTAAAAAAAACTTGAAATAGAATCATTTGACAGTTTTATTTGTCAATGTCAAACTTCAATTTGATAACCGTGATTCAATGACGTTTATGTATGTACTAACAGGGCCCGCGGTTTTACTTGCGTAGTTCCCGTTTCCGTCGTTCCCGTAATTTTCCCGAGATAAAAAGTAGTCTATGTTTGTGTTCTTCCAGGCTATAATATATCTATGTTCCAAGTCATTCGGATCCGTTCATACGTTACGACGTGATTAAGCAATAAACATTCAAACATCCACATTTATAATATTAGTAGGGCTAGCAAGTAGCAAGTTACTAGTTAGTCTCAAGTGGCCTCTACTATATACCGAGATACCAAGTTCTGCGTAATGTTTTCAATGTAACTTCAAAAAGTAGCTTCATTATTAGAATTTAGGAAAAGATATATTAATTATGAATATATCGTCTTTTATCCACAAAACTATAATATTTTTTACTAAAATTATAAAGCTGAAGAGGTTTGTGATTGAAGGCTTTTCACAGGAACTACTGGACTTAAACCGACTACTACCGATTTAAAAAAAAACACTGTTGGTACGTGATCCCCGAGTGCTATAAGCTATCTATTATATACCACGGGCAAAGCCGGAGTGGATTGTTAGTTTTTTTTTTAAATAAAATGGTATATTTTTATAAGTATTTGAAACCATGGCAACATTATTGGTTTTTTTTCTTTTTCAAACTCTCCCTAGTTGGGTGTGAGTATCGCAGAGATAAGAGAAAATAACTTGATCCGAGTATGTAACCAACGCCACATAAACTTATCTAAGTTGAGATCATAAAACTAAACGATGCTGATGTGGGAAACTAAGTCACAACTTAGTAGCTAATAAGTACCGGATGGGAATTCCCATCAATCAATCAATCAATCCACTCATAAATTGAGAAATTTATTTTGTTTGTGGCTCTAAAGACATAAACTAGGACGTTTCGAATATTTTATGTTACAGGTTTTTAATTATCTAAGTTTCAGTTTAAGTACGAAAACTTTAACATTCGTAGGGTTGCAAACTGTGGTTGTTAAGAAAAGCCTTTGGTGATAGTTAGTTTTTGTTTTTTCGAAGAAAATAAATTATTGCATTTGCTAGACAGACTATTTAAAAAAAACACAATATCACGTAAACTTAGATAGTTTTTTGTAGTATTTCGTTAATTAGGAAGTTATTATATATTTTACGTTTCATTGAAAAAAAACATAAATTTACAAAAAGTACACAGTTTTTAAAAAAATAATTAGAAAATATATTATTAAATTTATTTTTTCGGGAATTTATGAGCAAATGCTCACAATGTATAGATATAATATCCCGTTAAGAAGATCTGCCTTTACAAAAACACTACTTAAGTAACTATAGTAGACAAATAAATACATTCCTAGGTACGATCAATTGAGATGTCGCAAAGATCGTGATTGAATCCAAGCAGACGTATAATTTGAAACATTTTTGCGACTTAGCTCTCATTCTAACGACCATTGTCTGGAAAATTTACATAATGACTGTATCTAGGGTATTTATGAAACGATACCGAAATTAGATGACGTTTTTTTTTGCTAGTTGGTGAAAATACCAAATCCTATTAATCCTACTACTAATATTATAGATGTCAATGTAAGGACGTTTGGATGTTTGGTGCTCAATCACGTTCTAACGTCTGAACGGATCTGGTTGTAGTTTTGAACACAGTTAGATTATTGTGTGGAAAAACACATATTTATGCTACTTTTTATCCCGGAAATATAACGGGAAAGAGAACTACGCTGGCAAAGTCGCGGTGCGCTGCTAGTATCCAATATGTTCGTTTAATTACACAACACAAGTTAAAAACGATAACACACATTAGACCTCCATCACCGTGAAAAGTGTGAGAAAATTCGTCGCTCCCATCGGCGCCGGCGCAACCAGCGAGCAGAATCAATCGTTGTGAAACACAATGCCTTGCACAAACCACTTACGACTAACACCGTTTAAAAGCCTGCTATTTAATTTAACTCTTCATCAAGATGAATTAAAGGAAAATTACTCACACAGTATCATTAAATGGGTTTAAAGTTAAAACATTTTTCGATTACGAAACTATTCATATGAAAAACTTAATATGAATCAGACTGCGTCTGTGTAGAGAGAAAATAATTATTCACCTGAAATGCTAAGTAACTACACAATTTTCGGGCTAAAAAGTAACCTATGTTTACGGTACATATTTCAGCCGACTCCAGCCGACCTTGCCGTTCTTCAGACGTAATTGAGCAAAAATATATTCATTCATATGTTTAGTGATGATTAAAATATGTAAAAATTTGGCTTTTGTTCCTCATTCACGTCGGAACTGAACGAATCGAGTTGAAATTTAAATTTAAAACACAGTTAATCGCAGGAATATTACGGGAACGAGAGCTACGCGGCCAAGGGTGCTGATAGTTAATAATAATAATGTAGTGAATAACCGTAATAGCTCAAAACAATGATGAACATATCATAAATCGATACAACTACGAACACGGCATTATTATTTTAAATTTATAGTTATTAAGTTGTAAATGGATCTATGTTATCTGACAAATAAATAAATAATAAATAATAATAAATTAATGAGACCAGGCCTTCTACCGCCTAACTAAATCGGCTATGGTTTATGGCTTTGCTTTTACCATCTCTATAATTTCAAACGAAAAGAAAACAGAGAAAAACATCAAAGCTAAGACAGTTTTCGTTTGGTGGTAGATCCCCGGTAGATTGCCCTAATACTTTTGATTAAATTTTGTCACAAAAATACTTTATTGTGCACACCAGTGCACCCTGCACCGTCCGTCCGTGCCCGTCGCTCTGTCAGAATGGTAGAGAGTTAAGTCAAAATAAAAACGCTCTCGCTTCAAAAAGGAATATCAATTTGTCATGATAACATGACCATTTCTATAGTTATGGGTTCAAAAATCTAAAGATAGGTTATATTTTACGACAAAACACGATAAACAATGGTAGCGTCAGAGCATAATGAATAATGTTTTTTTTTTGTTAAGTTCACGCCATCAATCAAACTAATGCCATTCATGTCCACAAACCATCGACTGAAGTATGAATGGACGTGTAATATTATCTAATCATGTAGACACTTAAGTGATGTTTGACCTCATGCTCCACACGCGACGTAAACCATAATTCAC
Organism: Ectropis crepuscularia; assembly: GCA_963693475.1. Taxonomy (NCBI): domain Eukaryota; kingdom Metazoa; phylum Arthropoda; class Insecta; order Lepidoptera; family Geometridae; genus Ectropis; species Ectropis crepuscularia. Next base: position 26,061,563 of record OY856342.1, read on the forward strand.
GTACGGTCAATGGCAACCACTAAACAAGAATTAGGGATGCGAACATTTGTTTTGTAGTAACAGTTTTTTTGTCGTGGAACTCTTTGTTGAGTTCGCTTGGGGACGTGCCGTACCTACCTTTTCCAGTTATTTTATCGCTAAACAGTAATGTGTTAATAATAAAGAGTTTCGATTTGAAGGGCAACGTTCCCAGATAAATTACTGGTCTAAAAAATATGTGGGCGATGAGCGTAGTACAGTGCTAGGCAGTGGTTTGAACTCTTCAAGTTATAAAGCGTGACATTGTGCTGTTTTGAGTAGGCATACTGATCATCAGGCACATGTTATGTCACTCTGTACCTACTATAAAAAACTATTTCTGGGAAATATGGTGATTTAATGGGTTTTTTTTTATATTTTTACATAATATAGAGTGACAAGACGAAAAAGACATGTCTGTGATAGTACGAACACGGCTGTCAAAAACAGCATAGTACCACGCAGATATTCAAACAAAAATAATGCAAATTCTGCCTAGCACTGCACTGCGTTTTCATCAAGAGGTACAATGTGGTTTAATAAAGACTAAACTGTATGTCGGGTAGTGTTTTTAGATCAATATATGTTTGTACGGTCTACGATGGAAGACTCTAATGTAGACGGAATCGCTGTAGATTTGGAGATACTCAGATTTAATCTCTAAGGGAATAAATACCCACTCAGGTAAACGAGTCATAGTTACGTCATAGAATAGATAGTTACGTGTAAGTAAACTTATAAATAGAATGTCATTAAAAAGTTTTGCTCTGCGATGTACTCGTGACCACTTTGATTACTTATACTGCCAAGGACTTTTTGTGTACAATTAAATTAATTACGTTTTTCTCGGTAACACTTACTCAGACATTAAATATAACTGATCGTAACGGGTAATATGATATACTTGAACTTTAGATTGGTTTTATATTGTGCGTGTTTTGGCAAATTCCAAGTAGGTAAAGGTTAATGTATAGACATAGGAAAAACTAGCTATTCTTCGTCGATCAAATAGTTAGGTACGGATTTCACTTTTTTTCTTAATAAATGTTTTTTAATAGTAATAACATTACTGTGTTCCCATTTGAAGGGAAATGTTTTCAGAGAAGTTGCAGGACAATTAGATAAATCATCCTATAGTTATAGGTGACGAGCGAAGCCCAGCGCTAGGCAGTAATTTAGATTATTCATATTCAACTAACTGCGTGGCACTATGTTGTGTATAACACACATCTGCCATCACGCGTATGTCTTACTGTCCCCGTTATTCTACATTGTAAAAAAGTCATTGTACCAAAGCAATAAGTCAAAATCACAGCATCAATTTTTTAACTTAATTGCTCATTCCACTACACAATAGATTCCTTTCTTCTAAAACGATCATTACAAGAAACTACAACACTCAATAAAGTTAATCGATGGGCAGCAACCTCGACCTTTATATAAGACGGTCGGCCAATCGATCATAAAATCGAATAGATCTATTAAAATCGATTCAATTGCCTTCTCACTCGTGCTTTCTCGCGGCCTTGACTGCCAGCCTTTCGGTAAACTTTTTTATAATCGCGTGTCAAAAATGAATGACATGGCCTTGGATATGGCGAGTTTACATGATACCTGTCTGCTTTGTGGCCATTCGGTGAATATTCTTGGTAATGTCTCAATTGTAATTAGTTGTTTTGTTAATCGAAAATATCAATATAGAGTCAGACAGGTAATTAGGCATATGCAAAAAATAATGGGTGATGTGAAGTGATATTTTTTTGTGTCAAGTTTTGGATATTATTCAGATCATTTTTTTGGTGGCTTGTTAACATGCACACCGTCAACAGTGGCTGAAAATGCTGGTAATAAAAGTCAATGAAGAATGAAAAGTTTGCGTCCATGAAGCCGCTTTATAATTTAGTCCCCGTCGCAGTAGAAACGCTGGGCAGTGGGCGCACTGAGGCGAGGGAGCTAATTAGAGAGTTGGGACATCAAATGAGGGAAAACGGCGGTGACTCCAGCTCCGGCTTGTACTTGGTACTCGTTCAAAGATTGTCCATAGGTATTCACCCGAATAATTAAGGCGTAGTGTCCACCTTTGTGTGGGTGGCGTTGGTTAAGTAATAATAAATGTATTCAGTGTTGGAAACATTACTTTCAAATGATACATTATTATGGATCCATCTTGTTTATGAAATCATAACGATATCTTAGATATTTGAACGTTTGTAACGCATGAGCCTATTTATGTAACTGTTGAAATTTGCTATCTAAGTACCTCTACAATGTTTATTTACGTACTTTTTGTAAATTCTTCATTTACAAAAAGAAATATAGTATATTTGGAAGAAAAATTAACTTTGTAAAAGAGGGCTCAACTTCAAACTCCAAGAACAAGCCTTACTCAATCCTGGGTTCAGCACCTGATTGGACTATTTTAATGGACACGTATGAAAAGCACTATAAAATCCCAGAGGATGTGGGTGTCATCCAGACCGGACATTTTCCTTTATTCTAGAGCTACGAAACGCGTAGTCCTTGTGGAAGTTACCGTACCGTGGGAAACTAATATACCTAAAGACCACGTGATGAAACAAAATAAGTATTACGACCTTCAAAACGAATTAACAAAAAATGGCTATGTAGTTAATTTATACGCTGTAGAAGTAGGAGCGAGAGGTATACCAGCAAAATCTCTCTATAACCTGCTTAAAGACCTTGGCTTGTCCAGAAGTGTAGTAAGTTCTATACTAGAGCGAGTATCTAAAGCTGCACTAGTAGGATCATATCGGATTTGGCTGGTCAGGGAGAGAAATACGAGTAGTGAAGGTGAGTGTTGACGTACGTCACCAAAAGGGGCCCTTTTAAACCTACGCCTGAGTCACAAGTCTCGGGGTCTACTCGAGATTTCTCTCTCTGTCACACGATAGACCCGGCACCCGCTCGGTGAATCCATGGAATGCTAAGAAGTTCGTCTCTCGACTCGGAATTTTGCGTAATATCTTACGTTGTGATAGTGACGGGGCCAAAATATATTTACGATTGAGTGAACAAACGACCACTGCAAATTGAAAACTATTAGACATGCGCTTACTCTCCAAAAATGCGTATCACGTCCACTTTCGCCCATTCCAACCCGAATTCATCTAACTCACGGCACAGTCATTATAACCTGCGCTATTAAAATAGTTTCGAAATCTCATGTCCTCTCACTTACATACTAAGGCGAGTGATCGAGATGACATGATCTTTCACGTTTTTTCACTAATTTGAACTTGTAAGACCAGACACAATGGGAGTATTTTTTTCCTTGTAAGCGATGTTTAATTGGCTTTTTAATTGTTTTAAATGATTTTGTGAAAGTGCTCCCTTTGTTTTGTTAATTGTGGCTATTCGTTAAACGTAACTGCGTTATAAATATGTGTATGTGAATAGAGAGTTTGGGTGGCGTAAGATGTAAGTGATGCGATTGCACCTCGTGATTAATGACTTGACTTTTCGAGTAAAATCTGAAGATCATCGATTAAATTATCGATGCTCTTTAAACTTTCGTTTATTGCTATTTCTTAACAATACCTGGTGGTTAGCAACACTGAGTAGGCACTCAGTACATTGTCATTTGAACATCAAGAGATCAAATCACTACCTAGTAGGTACGTAGTACACAGTACTTCTCAACCAGAGATATGAGATAATAGGAGATCGGAGATAACTAATGTTTTTCCTGCAATTTCTCTGAAAATATTGCTTTATATTTGCATTGTTTATCCCGGGATATACGAGTAAAATGATTAGATATTTTAATTTGCCAGTGATAACCACCATCACACTAAGCAGAAATGCGAAGACATTATTATATTTCGGTTGGAAAAAGCATTGTTTTCAGAGAAATTGCAGGAAAAACATTAGGTAATGAGTGTGATGCAGTATATTAGGCAGTGGTTTGAACTCCTCATTTTCGAATCCCAATGTGTTGTTATGAGCAGGCTTATTGCTAACCATCAGACGGACATGTAGCTCATTAATCATAATGTAAGAGACACCCACATACAGGGCCGGCTTTAGCCATCTAGGCGCTCCGGGCGAGCCATGCCTCAGGCGCCCTAAAGGACAACACTACACTTTTGGGGACGTTGAAGCCCCCCTGTCCACATACATCCATATAAACAAACATTCGCGTTCGCTAGCAGAATCAACGTCATCACTAAATCGAGTCTTACTCTAAATGAAATTGGCTTTCACCCTCGTGCTCAGATTATGAACTTAAACTAGCATTACTTATTCTGAACCTAAGCTGTTCAACATCTGTCTCGGGGGAAAGCTATCTGCATTCTAGTTGGGTATCTAAATACCTATTTTATACAACTGTGATTAGAATTAATGAAGCTGTTTGTTGTGCTGTTGATTTTATTGTAAGAAAATAGGTAGGTACAATAATAATATTGGGGATATAACCGAGGAGTATTGAAGTGTTTGGTATTAGAGAACTGCGCCCGTGGAGCCCAGCTGATCTCGTACTAAAAAATCTCTCCGAGCGATTGGTCGACGCAATGCGTGACCAAAGTGCTGGGGTTTATTAGGCTCAGCATAGATTTAAGAACTGCCATTCAGCGTTGTAGTACAAAAAACAGGCCATCATTCTAGTCATTGTGTCACATCTATCAAATGTATATATTACATTATGGCTTTGTAAATATTCTTTCCAACTTCAAAACAGATCTTTTATGAAATGTACATAGTTAGCTTTTGATATTAGAGACATATTTTTCGCACTAACACTCTATTAGAATTTAGAATATACCTACTAGCGGCCCGTTTCGGCTTCGCTCGGATTTCGTCATATAAGGACTATTAATCGAAAAAAAAAAACTATCCTATCTCTCAAGTTGGACCAGACTGCTCACGGTGTGCCAATTTAATTTAAAATCGGTTAAGTAGTTTAGGAATCCATCGCGGACAAACATCGTGACAGGAGATTTAAATATATTAAGATTTACAAAGCAAAATTGTATAAAACACAAATTACAATGTAATGACCGTATAAATGTAAAATTATGGAAACCGGACTAGTCACTAACCTTCCCCAGAGAAAATAAGCAGCGTAACGCGTAGGAAACTGAGCATCTTCTTATTAGCGTCATATCAACGTGAAATGACTTTATCGTGCCACTGCTGTAACAGATACCAACTTATCTCAACAATCGAACAACAGAGTTACTATCAAATTTTGTGAACAAAACATACCAACGCGTGGAAACTGCATAGTACCAGCAACAGTCCAATTGAAATTGTTAGTTGGTTTGTTTGTAGCCTTACCAGGTTGTGGTAAATGCGGTATTATCTCGGGTCTAATAGTAATGTAATGTGACGCGAGTGTCAGGAAATGTGAAGCCGCTTTTATGGTGACAGTAATGGGATAAAATGAGATACCTATAAACTTAATAGAGATAAGTACCCATACTTCGCCGAATGTATAAATGCTTTGACTAAGTAGGTACAAAATACTCTATTGTAAATCTTCAAAGACTCCATTAGACAATTATCAGAAGTACATAATACAAAATTCGAAAAATGTAGTTGGGTTTTAAACTGAAATAATTTAAGAATATTATCAATAATTTCAGGAAAACTACCTTAGTATCCTGAAGCCGCAAATATTTAGAAGTTTGTTATCATGAAGCTTTTTCGTATTCACCTTAGTTTCAGTTAGTAGAGGTAGAATGTAAAATCCTATTAAAACTTCTAATTGATTAGATTCGACGATGTGAACATCTTAATTCCCAAAGAATATATTTTTAATTATTAGATACTCGAATCAATTTAAAAAAACACTGATTATTTATCGTCACTCCTACGTTTAACCACATGATCAGTTTTTTTGTCAAATCCTGGTTTTAAACGATAAATAAGGCAACATAATAATGTTAAATCGTATTTAAAGTGATCCAGAAGTTTAAATCATTATCGACTCTGTCCCTGTAACCCTATGCCTACCCCCTATGGTGATTGATTATGTTTGTATCTATGCTGCAGCTTACTATTAAAAAAATACGCAAGAGTTGCCAGTGTCGAAAGCCTGAAACCTCAAATGGTAGTTTGATCGGAGCTATTTATTTGTCATTTGCAGAATATTTCCTGTGAGTTTCGTCCGCTCGATCGTTGCTTTCAACATTTCTACCACAGCCCTGACATATGGGATTGCATGCGAGTGTAACAATTCAATGGTTAATGTTTATTGTCCAGAATATACGAGCGTATTGTTTGATAGATATTTCTTCTGTAATTGTTCTGTTTAAAGGCCATTAAACATTTTAGTTGTACATTTCTTAGTCTAGTTATAAATTGGGTGAAGAGGCCTGAAATATCTTCAATACAATATCACTAGCTGTGCTTAGCTGTTTTACCCGTTCGATGACAAATTAAGTCTTTAAGGAGATCGGATATTTTCATTTTGTAAACGCCTTGTTCATTCTCATCTTTTAGCACGTTCCCTAATGAAACAGCTTACCATTAGGTCTAACGATCTCTTGTAACAAAAGACAGTATCTACTACATTACAAATTGGTATCACTTATATACACAACCACCGAGTTTGTTGCACTCGGAATGTGATCAAATAAAGGCTGTTGGCCAATTTGTGGTAACAAGATTACGTCAACTTACTACCGTTTGTATCTATTTAAATTTTACTATAAACTATAAGCTTCGACTTTCATTAGTACCTACTTCGAATGGAAACATACTCGAGGTTAATTGTACTGATACAATCCACATTTTGAATGTCAATTTTAATGTTCTCAGCTATAAATTTAAAGGTGAGTAATTTATAATTATTTATCTTTAGGCATAATATTTATGGTTCTGAGGAAAATAATTCGAATAAATTAGGTGTTTTATTGAAATGATCATATAATTTTCACAGTCTGCCCCACGTGTATAAAGCTCAAGTAGGTAAATTCAAAACTTTAATTTAACTATTTTTAAATTTAATTGCCTGCTGTCATTGTTATAAACTATAACTTTACTGATTTATAAAACGTATTAGTATTATGGCATTCCAATGTCTTTAGAAGATTCCTTAACATTAACAAATAGATATTTTAAGGTTTATTGTTGACAGGTGCGAATAAAATCACAAGTGTTAAACTAAACTCTACTATTTGAACACAAAATTAGTAATTATCTATGCGTATTTAGGCTTACAAAGGATAATCTTTGAACGTTATTTGTTACAAAATTAGACACCGCATCATCATTCATAACCGTTGTTGTTTGGCGCCACTGTCTTATTCTACAATGATAATAATTGAACGCCTTTGTATTAAAGCAACGTAGTACAACAATATCGCCACAGGACTTAAGTGGTGGCGCAGAAGCGTAGCCTGAACAATAGCTCGTTATGACCGATTGTAGATGATTGGACGGATTTGTTTTTGCGATCATTTGTCATAATCTTGTATTGGTATCGTAAAGCATTATGCTGAAATCGCATTCTGACGCTAATATTATCGTATCTGATTATCTCTGATTTGTCTGTTTCTTATTAGTGCCATGGTGAGAAGGGCAGCAATAATGTAAAATTTTTAAATGTACATAGGTACCGAATCGACTCTATTCGAAAAATAATAAAGAAAAGTACCTAAATAAAAAGTTTTTTTTAAGAATCTATAATTTTATTTTAAACTTTTATTGTTGTTTATTGGTAGTTACCCGGTTATCGTGAAATTTTCAGCTTCCGTGAAATTTTATCGTATCTTACTTACATAATTGTTTTTTTTTCATACTAAAACAAAAAAATAGGTAAGGTAAATTAAATTTAAATACGTACAAAAAATAAGTTAAATCTAACGGACCACTACTAGTGAGAATCGTGCCCACAACGCTGGCCCCATTTCATATTTGAATGTAATTTATTATCCATTTTAATATTTAGTGTAATAAATAAAATAAAACAAATCGTGTATCTCAGTAAAGCAGTACATTACCTAATAACCATTACTTATACGGCTGGTAATTTCAACCTACTAACTTTTTATGTTTTCTAACAAAGCGAGGCGTTACATTTGCGTCTATTCATACGCCTATTTAATATTTCAAACGCGTCTACCGCTTTCTTTTGTTGAGACATTGAAATAGATATTGTACAATGCGATTGCTTTGCTATGGACACATTTAACGCTGTATTTGCGTTACACTTGTCCAAGGCTTATGCGAGCTAAAGACCTGTAAAAAATATTGAGGATTATTAAATGTTTTTATTATTTTCTACAGTTTTCAGCTTAATTTAAATACGATAGTGGGAAAAGAAAACGAGATATTAAAATCATAAAAACTGAAATATTTTTTTTACCTTTGACTTTAAGCATCTAATGACATTCACACATTAGCATAAAATGTGACTTACTTAAGAACAATTGTAATGCTAAAATAAACTCCTCCAAACCCCTGGGTTTGCCACCCTTTTTTTTTAAATTAAGAGTGACGAGACGAGCAGGACACGTGCCTGATGGTAAACAACATGTCTGCCACATAACACCACAGTGACATGCTGCTATTGGAACATGAATAATTCAAATCATTACCTAGCACTGCACTGCGCTCGCCACCCAGAGATCTAAGTTGTTATATCTCTAAGCCCTGTAATTTCTCTGGAAACATTGCCCTTCAAACCGGAACGCAGTAATGTTTATACATTACTGCTTGGCGGTAGAATAACTGACAAAGGTGTAGTCCTTCCCTAGGCGGACTCTGCCAAGAGTCCTACCATTACTACCCTTCACATAGAGTTGAGTCATGACAGAAGTCTGACATACCCCGCCGAAAAACAAAATAAAATTGGATCCATACAGAAATTCAGCTTATTTCGTTAGTTAACGAGATGACTGAACTAAATCGCTTCCACCGCCTACCGGACGCTCTAGGCCTGTTTCTAAGAGATTTGACATCAAACTCATTATCTGAGACACTGACAAACCACACGGCATAAATAATGATATCAATTAAAATGTAAATCAGACTACGATATTCCGCAATCCAATTTTGTTTATCACATCGTAAATGTCCTACATGTTAATTAATCAGAACAGATGGATAATTAAATCTTCACAGCTTACACATATGTACAAGTTAATGTTCGCTTCGGGCGTCATCGATCAGATACTATCTAATGAGAGGTGAACTTGTTATTGATACTGAGCAGATAACCTTGTCCACTGCCCTAGGCATTTATAGTGAATCCATAGTAGAGCAACATTATGTTGCATAATTCACCCACTGAATCTTCCCACTACTAGAACTCGAGCCACTAGAAGAGTGTCAAGGCACATCCTCATTTTGAATAACTTTAACGTGGGAACACTCCTGAAATCGCCATGAAAAATACAAACATAGACTAGGCCAAATATACGAAACAGATTTATTCGTTAATTTACAGTAATATTTTGAAATTAATGATTTTTCGGCTATAGTATACACATATGTATATTATATATATTTATACATGTTGGATTTAAATCCCAGACGCTAAAACGCAGAGATTTGGCCTATCTCTCTCTTCCTGTAGCTCGCAGCATCATAGCATAGTAGCTTCGAAACGGATGAATTGACTCTGTATGTCTTTTAAAAGGAGAATAATTAGCTGGGAGTGCTCATAGCTAAGTTTTTTATGGATTGGTTCAGCCGTTTCAAAGCTATCAGCTAATTTGTTCGCTATAGGATTCCAAGAAGCATAAAAGCAAAAGTATAGCTAGGTGACCTGTGACCTACAATATGAAACAATTCGTTTATGTTTTTTTAAATTAATGTAGGTATACTCAGACGGACCATTTACTCCTTACAAAGTGATTAATTAACAAACATCAGAACTTTCGCATGTATAATCTTAGTGGGATTGACAGACAGTCTTTCACTTGTAACCCTTTAGTGTATGTTTGAAATACGACGGCAAGAATCTGACCTTACGTCACATCAACTTACGTCCAATTAATGTACGCATTGACCTTCAAAGAGATAGCCTTAAAGAATTACGGTCATTGCGCACTAGATCCAGTTTACAAATTATGTTAATTACCTACATCGATCGGAATTAGAGTTATTGATTAGAATCATCACATTATGATCATTAGCAGTCCATTATAAATGAATAACAATTTGTCCACAGAAATAGTAACTTGGAAAAAGAATCAAACTAATATTATAAATGTGAAAATTTTTGTGTTTTGTAGAACTCTTTGTAGAGTCCGCCTGGAGATGTACGACACCTTTATCCTCAGAGAAATAATATGGCTAAATGATTTAAGCCTTTACCCTTTACCAGTTATTCTACCGTATAATAATTAGCAAAAAATATTAATATGTTCAGGTTTGAAGGGTAATGTTTCGATAAAGCCCACTAATCCCGTTCCACTAATATTATAAATGTCAATGTTCGGATGTTTGTTGCTCAATCGCGCCGTAACATATGAACGGATCAGGTTGAAATTCGGTATACAGTTAGATTATAGTCTGGAAGAACACATGGGCTACTTTTCATCCCGGGAAAATAACGGGAACGACGGGAACGGGAACTACGCGGGTGAAACCGCGGGGCACTGCTAGTCATCTTATATATCTGGACGTCTACTAATTTCAAAACAAAACTCGCGACTTTCCTGCTCTCGTTCTACTTTGTTTCGTCTGATACAACATTGTATGACGTTTAAATGTTCTAAGCATACTCTAATTAGAGTAGGCTTAGAGCATTTAAACGGACAAAACGACGGATCGAAGTAGAATCGTAGTTGGAAAGTCGCGAGTTTATTTCGAAATTACGTTTTCGTAGAAAGAGAGTAGACGTCCAGGTCGACGAGCACAGAGCAGTACTAGTAATGATTTGGACTATTATTTAAATCCCAGTAGTTGTGTGACACTGTTGGACACGTGAGCTGCTGTTATGGGCAAAGGTGTTGCTTGCCATCAGGCACACGTCCTGCTCGTTCCGTTACTCTAGCGTGAATTGTGCATGTTTGCTCAAACGTATCTCTGTAAACGGATTTAAATGCAATATAAAAAAATAATAACTTTTTAAAACATTTTAATAATAGGCTATTTCTATTCTGTTAAAATTATTGTTTGCTTTTCCGCGGGTAACAGCGGGAGGCTACAGCTAGTAGCAAATATTTTAATGCATCAACATTAATATTTATATAACAAATAGATTTGAAGCACGGAAATGCACTTTACGTATTGTCTATTCAAATCTTAAAAGCTTAGCAAGGTTTTAGATAATGACATACATTATAACAGCAATTTGTTTCGTTGGCCCATTTTCTGCATTTTCTGCCGAACATAAATATTTTACCTCAGATTGGTTCTAATTCTTGGAAACATTTTGTGTTAAAAGCATAAGTAATTGAAAAAAAACTTTTTCTATGAAATAAGTTCTTCTAAATTTGCGCGCTCTGTCATGGACAGTTTCACATCGGGCGAAGTGGTAGTCAAGTACAAATCTATAAAAAAAAAGAAAATACTGTTATTAAATAAATATTTTTAAAAAATCTTAATTGTTTTTTGGTTTTGATAGCGTAATTTTTGGAAAGCTGTACCATCGGATTATATCGTGGTGCATAGTTAGTTGCGCCCGGTTGTTATTCGTAACTGTAATGTACAAAATTATATGTAGGTAATTCATTTTACAAAATTTTAACAAATTCGTATCAAATATTTATTTCTGTTTCTGACCTTTTCCCGCTATTTAAAGTACACTTGTATTATTCCAAACTCTGATCTATAATTTCACCATACAGTAAAATAAAACCCATACGTATTACTTTTTCTATCTACGTTACTTAAACAACCACAGTTTGTGCAATTTTTTTTGTAAATAACAATTATAAATGAAGCAATGATCTCGTTAAACAAGAACTTGCGAGAAATAAGGCCGAAAGGTTCAATTATGATGGCAATAACAAACATTCACAACCTCATGTCGCAACGATTCACATGATGACAATGCGACGTAAAAAAAAACTTTCACAACGTATCGCGAGACCGTTCGAGAATGGTCTAAAAATATACAGGCTGTGTTAAGAAAAAAAAACATTTTTTTTGTCAAAACTAGTACCGCCTTACGGTTTTACCCGCATAGTTTATGTTCTTGTTATTGTCAAGTAGCTATGATATACATTATTCCAAACCATTTTTATCTACGTTTTACCAATATTAATTCCGCAGTTTTTGCATGTTAGAAACATCCATCCGTTCATCTGAAGAAACTAATATAATGTACTTTCAAAAGACATTTCAACGACACGACTGTGCCATCCACCAACCCGAACATGTCCAGCGAAGGGATTATCACCTTGACTTTAACCCTAGGAGCAATCTCTCCCAGGCACTGAAAGTAATAAAGCTAATTTGCACTAGCGCTTAGACTCCACATTTATCATATGCAAACGGTGGAACATGCTGCCTTAGCCTATTTCTGGATAGGGACAACTAACTAACTAGGGTATCTTCAAACTTAGCATAGGCCGGATCGTACTAGGTAAACTTGCTACATTCTTTTGTACGTTGCAAACAAGCAAGCAAGCAAGCAAGTTTGTAGTGGTAGGACTCTTAGCAGAGTCCGCCTGGGGAAGTACCACACCTTTGCCATTTATTCTACCGCCAAGCAGTCATGTGCAAACATTACTGTGTTCCGGTTTGAAGGGCAATGTTTCCAGAGAAATTACAGGGCTGAGATATATATAACAACTTAGATCTCTGGGTGACGAGCGCAGTGCAGTGCTAGGTAATGATTTGGACTCTTCATGTTCCAATAGCTGCGTGTCACTGTGCTGTTATGTGGCAGGCATGTTGCTTACCATCAGGCACATGTCCTGCTCGTCTCGTCATTCTTTAATTTAAAAAAAAAAAAAAGCAATATTCGGTCACACGTTTTTCCTTTACAAACCAATTTTTGTTAAAACTGAAAAATATGATCTTACGGCAGCTAAGTTACAAAATATGTCTCCGCAAGACCCTGCGGTGGCCTAAAGTTCTAAGGCCACCTGAGGCCTGTTGCCATGGGTATAAAAAAGTTACAAAATATGCTATACTCTGCAATTCTTTTAATGTTCTGGTAATTTTGTCAGAAGATATTATTTGTTAATATTTTTTTTTCATTCATGTTTTTATTTATTTTCTGCGACCTTGTGATTGCGTAAAGTTTGTCTGTCTTTGGGCGAACTCTCTGAAATTTGATCTCGGAATCGCGGTGTATTTATAACTACGGTTTCCTGTTTGTCCCGTGACTGTCAAGTTTAGAAATAAGATTAGCAAACATACACACAATTTACTTATATCTTTGATAATAATAGTTCAAGTTTATTGGTGTCTTTGGTGTTTCCAAGTCGTGTGAGTGACTAGACTTCAGTAAGTACACCAAAGCACGCTCGTAGCTTAACATGATTCCAGATGGTGGTCAAGTGCAAACCTGTTAAAATATGTTCTTCGAAACAACAGTAAATAAATTTATTAATTTTAATGTGTTTAGTTATCAATATTGTAATTAATTACACTCTATAAAATTTATTGATAAATGTCGTAAATGGGTTAATAAATGTCTACCAAATTATTTATTTTAATTTTAACGATACCATTAAAATTAGAAAAAAAAACTATTAAAATGTCGCTATGATTACACCTGTATAAATGACGTCATTTTCTAGCAATTGCTTGTTTCACTTGACTTTCACTGTTTATGCATGAGCATGACTAGGGGGGACATGTTGAGAGAAAAATTGGGACACGTCCGGTCTCGCTCATTTTGTTTAGTCATTACCGCGCGCTTTTATGGACGTGTCTAATTTTCTGTTGCGTTTGAGTAAATGTTGAAGCGTGAGAAACGGATTTTGGTATGCCAAATATGGAATGAGGTAATGAATAGTGTAGTTTGCGAAATTTATTTTTTCCTCAAATTTAGACGCGTTGGTATGATAATGAAATGGTAGTTATAAAAGAAATTTTAGAATATATACATAACTTTTGCGTCATTAGTGAACTATCAATAAGAAATACAAAATAAAGATATCTAATTAAATCCATATTGCTATTAATTTATTAGTACTGTTAAAATTATAAATGAAAAAGTTTGGATGTTTATTGCTAAATAAAATCCTCAAACCTGAACGGTACTGAACTGATCTTAGATATATTATAGTTCAGAACAAGACAAATATTATACTTTTCATTCAAGAAAAAACAGCATTTGAACCCGAAGTTGGTTACTGTGTGTATTTGTAGCCTTTTCATACAAGAACTAAATTCACCTATAATTGACGAACTTGGTACAGACAAAACGTATACCCCAGATTATTATATTGATAACTTTTATTATAAAATAAATAACTTATTGATACTGAAGAGCTCCACTATAGTATAAAGGACTGTATAGTTTCACCATGAACGTGTCCCGCATTAAGGAGGATGATTTGATATTCTAAAAGCTCTAAGCATAAATAAGATATTAATAACATTTAATTTACAATCCTTTGGAGGCTTCTGGGATGTAACCAAGCGGACTAAATATAAATGACTGTGGAAAACGTAACCTCGTTCTTGTTAAAGTCAATTATATATTTATTAATATTTAGGTATGCACCACATACCCATATTGGTCACGCATTTATGTAAATTTAACTCGTTTATATCGAGCAAGTTTTTTCACTTGTTTTTCACTATATCGGTTGCGTCATGGTCTCCCTAGCCGCGGTTATGTCAGCGTGCGTGCGCGCAACTAGGCTGGAATGCGACCAAGTTTTGTAATTAGTCTGTTTATTGCGTCTGTAACATAATTATCGAAGATATTAACATTGTGCGCTGAGTGTTCGCTTTGTCGATTGAATTGATAGCACGGAGTTGACACGATCATACACAATGTAGGTTAGCAGAGTAATCACATACAGAAACTTAAGTTAAACGTAACACAAAAGTTTAGGGAAACTTCTTGTAGGTACATACGAGTGTGTTTTGTTTTTCTTTGAGAAACCAGTTCATTGCCTGTACCTTGTTAACATAACATTTCTGCCATGGTCTGATAGAACATACTGTCTAGTCCATACAGTCTATGTCCAGAACATACAGTGTTGATAATTTGACTTGTTTTTGTGTATTTAGTGTTTCACCCATCTAATTTCTGTCATTATCAAACTTCTCGTTATTCAATAAAATGAGCAGGACACGTACTTGATGGTAAGCAACATTCCCTTTAATAACAGCACAGTTTAACGCAGTTATTGGAACAAGCCCAGTCCAAATCGTTACATTTGAATATACACTCCATATCCATCAGGGCATACACACTTAGGTGACGCATTCTACAGTTTACGTTTTTGTTTATAACATAAATATACGGATGAGAGGAGCAAGACATAGTCTATGCTTGATGGTAAGTAGCGTGCCTGGCTATAACGGCAGGATCACACAGCGATTGAAACATATAGAGTCAAAATTACTGCGTAGCACTGTACAAGACGTCCACTCTCTTTCTACGAATAACGTAATTTCTAAATAAACTCGCGATAATTTACGTTTTTCGTAGAAAGAAAGTAGACGTCCTGCTCTCATCATCCAAACATATTTGATGGTTTATCTCTAATTTAATTCAATTTTTCTGAATCAAGACGCTATTACACAAAAATGAGTATACCGTTAGAGTAGCTACCGTTCCGTTCGGGTTTCACTCGAGGCACGTTCGTATCACGAGACGTACGGCAGACGACTTTGATTTATTCACAACGTCACAATAGTATCATCTCGATGTCTATAATGGGTATAATCGTATATTACGTAATTATCGACGGGTCACCGACCGACCTCCCAACCTTGACGCACCTGACTTGTCGCGGCAGATGTACCTACCGCTGATGAGTCTTGTGACTCATAAGTTACGTGCTTTTAGAAGCTAACGATTATGTGAACTACGTTATTGTAACTTTGACTTTGAAAGGAGCTTCCCTGATTTGAATTACCTGGACGAAAAGTTTAATTCCACTCCCGCAATAAAAACATATTTTATAATGGTAGGACTCTGTAAAGTCCGCGTAGGGAAGTGCCTTTGACAGTAATTATTCTACCACCAACAGAGGTTTCTAAATCTCTGATCACCAAACAGTTGTTTGACAACATCATTGTGTTTCGGTTTGAAAAGTAATATTTCCATAAAAATTACAGGGTGAAAGATAATATTCCCACTGTTGAGAATATTAATAGGACTACTGAACTACCACGATAGCTTCAAAACGATGATTAATTGGGTTGATCATGCCAAACAATCATTTTTGCACCAACAAGTAATAAAAATGTAGTCGTCGAGTTGTCTAGACATTTCACAACACGCAGATTAGTTTCGGCTACACACAAGGTTAGATGGTATTACTGTCTGTCAAATGTTGACAAGCAAACAATAATAAAGACTCCCACTAGCGCGTTTGGAGCTGTTTTGTTTTTAATATACCTATGCATCGTATTTCTTTTGTCTTTGTATAATGTGCTAATACTGGGTTCTGGTTTGAAGGCCAATGTTACTAGACAATTACAAAACATTAAAATTCAAAATATTCTAGTGACGAACACAGTACTTTGCTATGTGATTTGCTAGGCAACGGAGGGCATCTGCGGCCAACCGTGCAAGAATAAAAAACCTTTTGAAACTAATTCCTTTGGCATTTATACGTAAATGATTGCACTAGTTGTGATTTAGTTCCAATGAACAAACTGACAGACGCATATTTAGGTCAGTTGATAAAGATTTATGGCAAATAAATTATTTTTTATGGGCCAATTTCGTTAATCTCTTGTGGATTTGAACCATAAAAACAAGGTTTAATGCCTCCAGCATTAAAAAAAATAGGTGTGGTCTGATTTCCATAGAGATACGATTCAAAACCACCTTACCTTTATCATTAGTTAAAACAATTAAACTTGATGATAAGTTGATAAGGTTTAATGCCGTCGTGTGTTGGGTATTTAGAAGTGAACCGGAACGTAACTTCAATTCCATTTCACATTCGAATAAAGTTGTATCAAAACTTTAGACGAAAGTCAAGTGGCGCTGCTGTCGCGTATCTCATTTCCTGTCCTAAAATTTTTATAAATATCAAAGTGTCGATTGCCAGATGTTTGTTGCATTGAGCAACAGCACTTTGGAACAGGTAAACAAACGAATTAGGTTGAAATTGCGAGCACAGTCAGATTACACTCTGAAACAGTGTTTACTATTTAAAGAGAGGAACGAAAACTACGCGGGTAAATCAGCGGGGCGCTGCTAGTATGCTATAAAGCTGAGCCTTCTAGTGAGTAGTCTAGAGAGTGAGTATTAACGTAAATTGAAACAATGACAAAGTGATCATAAAACAGGCGTTGATATGATCACATTGAAAATAATTTAATAAAAAAATCTGGCAGTCATAGGAACTGCCGATAGAAGTGAAAACTTGTAACTCGAATGTTTTCGCTTTTAGATGAATTATCAAATGTCTTTATAACCATGTCACAAGACTACTATCTACCATCGTAGGTCTATGTACATTCGCATAATTTCAACACAGCCAGTTAAATCTATGGTTGCGCCATCTAGTTTTATATCAACGTAACTATACAGAATATACTCTTTACTGTTTCTGCTGCCCTGGTACCTACTGGTACCTAGGGGCAAACTCTTTTATATTTCTGTTGTCCTGGTATCTGCAGATAAACGCTGGGCTGTTGGAGGTAGGTAATCGAATCTCTTTACTGTTTCTGATACCCTGGTACCTACCTGGCCGTTTTTACCGAGTTTACTCGAAGATTTCATATCCAAACCGGTCCGATCCGATCTATTATCATATCCAAGCGTGACGATTGATGAATCCATTTCACAGCCCACGAAAATTCTGTCTATAGCGCGCCTAAAGAAGTTTTCACTTCAAAATGATAGAATTCATGTTGGCTCATGCATAACACCTTTAGTAGAAACTCGGAAGAGGTTACATATTTGAGCCATTTGGGGTTGAGACATTGGGTCCGTGGGGGCCGGGACCTCACTCCTCATTTTCAAAAGCTTTTCCGAGCGCTTGGTCGACGCGACGCGTGACTAAAATGCTGGCGATTATTTGGCCCAACGCATAAGCATTGCCATTCAGCGTGGTAATGCCGCCAGCATGCTGGGTACGCTTCCGATTGGTAGTGGGCTTGAACATCTTGATTATCTGTAGACCTTCATCGGTCTATGGATAATTCAGGTGTGCTTAGTGTAAGTAGTTAGTTCGGTATGTAGCGTAGTGTAGTTCTCATTGTATTTTAGTTTTGTTAATAAAGGCTCTGCCCCTTAAAAAAAAAAACTTTAGTAAAGATCATCACATGATCAAATGCATAGTTTACTATTCAGTTTTATTTCCATAGTGTACTTTTTATGCTGAGAGACAATGGAATAAAAATAAAAACTTAAAAAATTTGTCTAGTTTAAATAATTCATCACATAAATCGTGAAAATTCTAGGGTGTAAAAACCAGTTGTAGAAAATGTATCACATTAATGCAAGGCTAATGAGTTCTGCCCTGATAAACTTTGTTACGATATGTTATAATTTATGGACATTCCGACGTAATACGTAATTATAACGTCGACGGACTGGGTTAGATCGAGATTACTGAAATTACAGTAGATTTGTTGGAGATTTATGCAGTTTATTACGTTGCTGGAAGTTTTATCAATCAAAGGAAATCATCAAAATCAGCCTGTAGCAGTCCTCTGCTGGACAAATATTTCTTCCCTTTAATACGCCACTCAGTCCGATTCTCGGTCTCATGTTTCCAACCACCTCCAGCATCCCGTATATCGTCACCCCATGTAGCCTCATAGAGTCCTTCGTTTGCGTTACAAAGATATTTCTTTTCACTACTTCAATTTGAAAGTCACTTCTACTACTGAGTCCAGTGCGCATATAAAGCCACACACACTTTCTTCTTTTACTAGCAATATTATAAAATTCGAATATTTAGATGTATGGATGGTAGGATGTTTGTTGTTCAATCACAGGCTTAGCGGATCGGATTGAAATTTAGCACACAGTTAGATTATAGTCTGGGATAACGAAAAGGCTACTCTTATCTCGGGAGAGTAACGGGCACGGGAACTACGCGGGTAAAACCACGGGGCACTGCTAGTATATATTTTTATAAATACAGCGTAGTAATTTAAAAAGCGAATTTTTCGTAAGGTTCACATAATTTTTTGTAACGTTCATATTATTTCTCGTAACGTTCTCATTATTTTTCGTAACGTTCTCATTATTTTCGTAACGTTCTCATAATTTTTTGTAACGTTCATATTATTTCTCGTAAAGTTCTCATTATTTTTCGTAACGTTCTCATTATTTTTCGTAACATTCTCATTATTTTGGTTGCAGGTGCTGTGCCTGGTTCTGGTAGCAGGGTTGGCGGAAGGTGCGCCCGCGCGGCCGCGCATCCCTCAGCCTCAAGTCGAGGATGAGTACGACTACGAGCCTCAGGCGCAGGAGCGAGGAGACCAGGTACTTTATACCACTACTTCAACATAAGCCTCGATGTTTTGGAAAATGAGACCATTTTGTAAGAGTCGTAGAGTCCAATTTCCCACTAATATTTTCAGAATCAAAGCGCACATGCGAACTATTTCAGTATGGTAATGGGCACGCCAATACATAGTACCTATGTTTAAAATGCAAAATAGCAAAGAATGGAAAAGGGAACTTGACTGTTCTAATACTCCAACTATAACATTTCTACCAGATTTTATGACACAACAAATGTATACAAGGAAGTACCTACATACAGTCCTACAGTAGCTCCAAATTACTTATTGAGTTTCTAAATAATTAACTGTCTAACTACGACAACAAAACTCAAAATTAAGGAGTTTTATTTAATCTTTCAGGAACTGCCGTGTGTTAACAAATTAATTCTATCGCTACGAGTACATATTTGATGGCACATACGAGTAGGTGGACCATTTTTATATCAATTTAAATTGTGCCCAAATGTTTTACAAGTGTTGGTCCACGTAAATCTCGGATTTAAAGGCGTTTATATGAAAATAGAAGATAAACAAAAAAGACAGAAAGCTTGGCCAGATATGTTCCCATGACACAAATTAGAAACCTTAAAAAACAATCACTTATATCACCTCTCTACCTCTTAGTTCCCATACTCCAAGCTCTGCTAAATTTGGGCTAAATAGCGTTATGTGAGAAATCTTCCACACCCAGCATCCCACCACATCTTTTTGTGATGGTAGAACTCTTTGCTGACTCCGCCTGGAGAAGTAGGTACCACACCTTTGCCAGTTATTTTACTGCCAGGTAGTTATGTGAAAACATCACTGCTGCGTGCGTGCGTGCGCATCCAAAAGCTGCGTGTCAATTTGCTGTTATGGGCAACGTGCTTACCATTAGGCACGTCTGCTCGGCTCGCTATTCTATACTATCACAAAAGCTTCAAGGTCTCCCCGTCATGATTCCAGGTGGTCCTAGTCCCGGCCGACCAGTACTCGCTGTACCGGCCCAGCGAGCGCGCGGACGAGGAGTACCAGCCGCGCCCGCGCCAGCCGCTCCGCAAGCAGCAGCAACCGCAGCCGCTGCGACAGGAACAGCCCAAGGAACCGCCCGTGCAGACCATCCGGAACTACAACAAGGTACAAATATACTCTCCAGATACATAGATACTCTCTATCACTGATAAGAATTGGGCCTTCTGCGACACCCTCGGAGCCGCTATCTCAAGTCTAAGACTAGTCGATCGATGAAGCAAAAGTCGAAGTTCTTTACGCATAAATGTACAATTTCCACGTCAATTAGTACAAAAACAAAAGTAAGAGCATGCTTAAAATGGTCATGTGACGATAATTAATAATTCTCGTACAGATAAATGTCAAGTATTTTATGGGGAGAATTGAGTAAGTTCTGTTTTCTTTACCAGGAAAAATGTTGTGACTAGCAAGTGGATCACAGCAGCATACTTTTGCCCTTAGTCTACTCTTTAAAATGATGTTGTAGGACAGTCGCCATAAAAATAATAAAGCAGACGACTGCTGGAGAGTTTTCGAAAATATTCTATCAAGCTAAATATGTGGTTATTACATATTTTAAATTAATACAAGGTTAACTCACGCATAACACTTAAGTCGGAGCTAAAATTTATGAGAGAAATATATAACTAACAAATGTATTTGCATTTTCCAGGTGAACGATGACGGCAGTTTCACATTCGGGTACGAAGCCGCTGACGGCTCCTTCAAGGAAGAGACTCGCGGCACCGACTGCGTCGTGCGCGGCAAGTACGGCTACGTCGACCCCGACGGCAACAAGCGAGAGTTCACCTACGTGTCCGGCAACCCCTGCGACCCCAACAAGCCTGACGACGAAGAGCAAGAAGCACCCGGCGCTCCCGAGTCCGCGGAAAGAGACGACCCTGAACCTAACTACCCGACTAGACCGGCCGCTAGGCCAACGACCGCGAGACCCCCTACGACCTATTTCCAAAACGACTTCAGGGACGCCGATGAGGATGAAGCCGAAGAGGAACCTCTTCAGCATATCAGACAGAGAGTTGTCCAACGCCCCGCCGTCAGACGGCCCGCCTACCAATCTCAACAGATCGCTATCACTCCTCGCCCGCTACCCGTAGCCACGACCGCGCGCGCTCTGCCCCCAACCACTTTCAGGCCTCAGCTCCTGCAAATTACAGCTAAGCCCCAACCCCAGATTCAGTACAGTCCTGAACCAAACTACTCACCTTCTCCTGCCCCGGCCATAGCCACGACTGCGAGACCCAGTTCCGGACAAATTGATTTCGCCGCAGAATTTGCGAAGTTCCACCGCGATAACCAACAGTCAAATCCCGCGACAGCATCCCCGGGAAAATCTTCTGCTGCTTCCCCCGCACCCAGTGGCAATCCTCTATACTCCACCGAGTTGGTTTATGATCCATCCAGTGGATCATACAACACTCAACTATTCCAAACGTTACCCCAGACCAAGGGAGAGTTGAACTTAAACCAAAGACTGCAGCCGTACGTCGCTCAGCAGCAACCTCAGGCCCAAAGACCGTTCATTCCTTCCCAACAAATTGCTGCGTCGCCTGCGCCGAGCGGTCCTCTGTTCCGTCATCAGATCCAGAACCCCCAGGAAGTCTACCAGAGGCAACAATCTGAGTCTCAGTTCCAGAACTCCCAGCAGCTTTTCGCTCAGCAACAGCAGCTGCAGCAAACTCAACTGCAGAGGGATAGGGCTGCAGCCAGGGCGCAGGCTCAGAGGTTAGGCGTGCAAAGCCAAGCATCAGCCCCACAGAGGGCATCCCCCGCACCTCAATTTTACTACGTGCAACCTCGCGGCGAACAAGCGTCGTCAGGACAGATCGATGCTTTCCTGAGAGGGCAGGGCATCCAGTTTTAGTTTAGACTTTAGTGTATCCGAGCTAGATAATTCGCTATCGACCAGTCGAAATTCACCCCAGTTGGCCATAACAGTACGAGTCCGAAGACTGGTCGCTTAGTGTAGTCGAGTAAATGTATTTGATGATCAGATTCGGACACAATGCGTACTGTAAATAAATAGGAGTTTTAAATCTGCTTCCGGTAAATACTGTTTTGCGTGTTACGTCCAAAGCTGATGATCCAATGTATGTCTAGTGCAGTGAGGGGCGGCCGCCCGCGTGGTGTACAGTCTAATCAGTACCTTAAACTTATTCTAGTAATAGTTGTAAGTGTATAATAGTGGTAACGTCGGAGTGAGTCCATGGCATGCTCTGAAAACAATACAAAAGATCTTTTGTAATTTTGTTTAAATAATAAATTATATTTTTTACATATTAATAATTGTTTGATTATTTAACCATCCAACCAAATTCCCTTTATCATTACTTCATTAGATGAATAATAGTAATAGCAATAGATAAAAAATTCTAGGATTGGAACTCATAGATAACCTGCACCAATATAATCTAATCTAAATAAATATTGACTGAATAAACTCGACAAATTGAGTACCTACCTAAAAGTATATTTTCAACAAGAACACATGTATTACATCTCAGAGGGACTTTTTTAATAATAACAATATAATTATGTTATCAGACGGTTGGATCGGGTATTTGAGTTCCAAATGGCCAATATTCAATTTCGACGACCTTCTAAAGACCAATTCTAAAATTGAAACCATTAAATCGTAATTTTGTTTATCATAATTATCGTTTTATGCCTGAAATATTTTAATTATTCTTATTTAATATTTTATAGGTATAATTTATTTAATTTTTAGTTGTTTTTAAGATATTTGTTAAATGTAAACATGTTACAAAAATGTACCTAAATAGAATCCTTTGAGTTCATGTGTCATCCAGCAATACGCACCATTGTCTATACGCAATAGGTACTTGATATCTGTTCTGTGATACGCACCCAGCCAGCGTTGTGGATTATGGCCTTGACTCTCTCTTTATATTCCGAGAGCTGGTAGCAAAAGGGTAGGTATTTGAGGCTAGCTGAAAACTTGTCACATAGGTCTCCTATTATATCCCTACACGGAGGTGCAGACCTGGCTGGTGAGAAGAAGGCAAAATGAATCCCTCAATTTAGATCACCGGGCAGGATGGATAGTCCCGCTAAAACGATCTCTCTTTTTGAGAAGCCCTATTTTTAGTTATATTTAACACCCAATTTAAATTTCAAATTGCCTTTAACCCATTTTTTGTATTTTGTTTCAAAACATATTTGCACGCGCCTGGCAATGTTAAAACCCCGACCAAGTTATTACTTGGTCGGGGCTTATATTTTATTACCGGGTTTTATTATTACTGGTTTTTTTTTATTCTATAAATATTTAGCTACAACATACAAAAAAATAACATATTCACTGAATAAAATAAAAATTAAATTAAAAAAAATGGATCCATTTTGCCCCTCCTCTCATCAGCTAGGTCTGCACCTCCGTGTTGGGGAATAATAGGAGAGTTATGTACAAATTTTCAGTTTGCTACCCAAAATTTGCTAGTTGCTCTTGGAATATTACAAGAGAAGTCTCCCGAGTCCCAGCCATAGGCACATTTAGTGGACTGCTTATGCGAGCGGAACCGAACCGACGCTATCAGAGGACGTTAAGACTGCAACTCTTTCTACACTCGTAGAATCCCTTAAACATATACTTTCACAACTAAGGAAAAATTAAATTCAACAAGAATAATAAAAATATTTGAGTCATTAAACGAAATGACAACTTGATATATTCAATTTATGATCGAATTCTGTCCGAACCGTCGAAGTTCGCATATATTAAACAAGAAAATTTAAAGCCCTAAGCTAAGCTCTAAATATTGAGAGGAGTACCTACCTATAATCGTACATGTAACATCACTTTCAATTTCAATTTTACCACAGATTTTGCTATTGTAGAACTTTAGCTCATAAACACCAAAACAATGGGTTTTCCTAGCCGGACTGCCCAACACAACAACACAACACAGCCCCTACAATAATGAAAAGGACAGAAATTAAAAATGCGAAATTTTGCACAGAAATAATAAGTAACAAAAACTGGCACTTCATTTAAATCTTTCGAAGCAAGCACACATTCATGGGTTTCATTTGGCGTATGCAAAATGATCTACGAGTACATATTATATCTAGCGTAACTTCAATGAATTTGGTTTCCGTCCTATCAATAGTAAGCATGACTAATTCCGTCCTATCAATAATAAGCATGACTAATTCTTCCCGTCTGTCTGTCCATCTGCCCAAGCTATTTAAAAGAAGCAGCGCTATCTAGTAAAACAATTGATCATTTTTTTATAGCTTATCCACTAACATAAATAAATAAAATAAATAAATAACATATCCTTCTTGTTTAAACCAGAGAGTAATGGACGTTCTGTATGGATTGCAGTACAGCCAAAATGAACCAATGAAGACTTTTTTAACTGACTGACTCCAAAAAGGAGGAGGTTCGACCACGATTTTTTTATGTCCATATGTTACCTGATTTCTCGAGAACGCCCAAACCGATTTCGATGTTTCTTTTTTGTTCGCATGGGTTTGCTTCCCGAATAGTCTCATATAAACTTTATTGAAACCGGCTGGGTGGTTTGTGAAATATGAACAAAAATTGAAATTTGTCTACAATTTTGTCTTGATGACATGGTTGTAGATTTCACAAAAGTTATGAAACTAGATTCTGTCAACACGAAATTGTGTAAATGCATTGTTGAAAACTTCTTTTGCACAAAAAAGGATAAAATAAACTCTTTTTTTTTACAATAAAATAAACCGACTTAAAAACCACAAAGTCACAAAATTATTAAAAGCGCTACTCACTCATCTATTTGAAGTCGGTGCCAGCAAGTCTAACAGGTAGTAGATAGATACTACTTACCTATGCCTACTTTACTACCTTACTACGTACACAGTACCAGTCTGTCTACTAGCTTTTTGACTAGTCTGGCACCGAATTCAAATACTCAAATAGATAAGTGAGTAGCGCTTATAATAATTATATTAGTTTATTTTTCGCTTTTGAGTGTCTATTTGACGTTTTGAAGTCGGTTTAATTTTTTGAAGTGAAAACTTCTTTAGGCGCGCTATGGACAGAATTTTCGTGGGCTGTGAAATGGATTCATGATCACGTGATCATCACGCTCGGATATGATAAGAAATTTCGGGTAAAATCGGGATGCTAGAGCGAGAAAGATAATGTGGTCAACAAACGTGCCAGACCGAGAAAGATATTATTAGAATTTTTAGAATTTTATTGTTAGAGGAGGACATGGGACAATAGATACTCTCTCTCTCTCTCGCTGCTCGCTACCGGCAACCAGTGTTGACACCTTAGCGACTTTGTCGCTGAAACTGGCGAATTTTTAAAACCTTTTAGCGGATTTAGACGACGTGTTACCGACAAAGGGGAATATACTAGTGTAGTGTAGAAGGTTGGAGAAGGAAAAACACAAGGCGTCAGATCATATTTATAAGGAAATTAACTCATTCTCTCAAACATAAACAATACGCACATTATAGCAGGAACTTTCCCAATTATATTATTTTTCTACCTCTATTATAGATCTTATTGTAAATTTAACAAATAAAGAATAATCTATACTAGTATAGTTTCCAAATTATATTATTAACATTTTATTCAATCATTTGTATTTTCGTTTGAATCTTACATGATAATAATGTTAATTATTGCTTTAAGTTATTCCTTTTCCCTTTTTTCCTTTTAATTTAAATTGCTTAACATTGTAGGTACTTAGACCAGTGCCATTTTATATTCTTACTAGCAGCTATATTTCCGGGATAAAAATAGCTTATGTATTCTTCCAGACTGTTATTCCCTTAATAATTCAATCAAAACCGGCGACTTTGTTTCATAACTATTTGGCGACAAGCTCAAAATCATAGTGGCAACACTGACGGCTACCAACTCCAAAATACTTTTCTTTTGGCGGGAAAACACGACGGGTGCTTTAAAATTTTCACAATCAAATTAATTAGTTTTGCTGTGTAAATATTTCGTTTCTTTCGTGTAAATATTTAGTTTTGTATATAGTCAATAGTATAAATAAATATGAGCGTCGCTAGCGACGGGGGTCACCCCGTCGAACAGACCAGAAAAAGAAAACTATTGAAGCCAAATCCAAGTGAAAATATTTCTTACAAACTATTTAGAAAACCCCTTTATAAGAGAAAGAGACTATTCCCAGAAAATCGTAGTGGAGACTGTGTAGTGTATGTGGAATCGACGGAACAGGAGAAAGTCGGTAACAAAAATCCTATTACACTCACCAATCTTTTTGCGGACAATGTTAGAGGCATCATAGGGGTGCACCGTGTGAATGCATACAAAGTTGGAGTAACTTTTAAAAAGCCGGCCCCGGCCAACAACTTTTTGAACATGGACACTTTTTTTACTAACCATAAATGTGTATACAATCTGGGTATACAAATAAGTACTGCCTGAGTAACCATAGTATTTATTTCGCGCGGACTAAGTCGCGGGTAACAGCTACTTTGTATATAAATAAAATTTCAATAAATATTTACTTTAATTTCTGGCTTGTTTTACTCGTTTATTCAACTAATACGATCCATAATATTTTATTATAATACGACATACCTACCTAATACAAAAATCAGCTAATGAAGTTTTCACTTCTGCCGTGTGGTCTTATGCACACACCTTTTTTTATTGTAAAAAATGTTTATTATACAGTTATTTAATTAGTTATTTATTATACAGTATATATATAATACAGTTATTACTCATATGACATAAGCAAAGACAATTTAATGGGACCATGAATTTTCATCTTTATGCGTGTTAAGATAATATTGAACATTTTTTAGTCCGTTTATTGACAACGATCCTATTAGAGTAAGATCCCAGGGCAGCCAGACTTCACGTATATTCTATTCGTAGTGTATGTACAATTTTGAGGTATATGGTAATGAAGGTACAGAAAAAACTTACTTACTACACGTAAATTGTCCTAAATGATTTTCACGTATATTATAGGCAATATTCTTAAAAATATTTCGCCAATAGTGCCAGACACATGCCGTGTGCCGTTTTGCTTTCCGGATGCTTTAAAACTACGTAAATTCTGATGCTGCATTTGATTTAGATATGTTCGCCAGACAATTATTATTTCAAAACCTTTTACAAGAAGCCAGACCGATCTAAGGGGCCAATCATCCCCTAAACTCAGTTTAGCCTATAGTATACGTGAAAATCACTTAGGAGAATTTACGTGAAGTAAGTAAATTTTTTATGTACCTTCATTACCTGATATCTCAAAATTGGCCGTCTAAGCAAGGTAGGGAGTAGGCATGTATTCTTAGCAACAAGTACTACTCAATCGTCCACATTTCGTTCATCAGAAAATACGTGATGTGATTGATGTCTGGCGGCGCTGGGATCTTGGACTATATAGATCAGCTGATTTTTTAATGGATGGCACTTTTATATAGATCGGTCAAACAGACAGACACAAGAAGGTTAATTAATACTAAGTATTTATCATCAAATAAAACTGTCCCACAGCTAGACAAAGGTTTCTCTTCCCTCCTTCCGGATAGCCGGATTTGTAAAATTGGTGGGCAAGTTTTTATCGTGAGGTTGCATGTCGTATCGCCACTTTCGTCTGGGTCGACCTGAAAACGATTTTATGTTGTCTGTGGCCAATAAACAACAGCCCACATATAATTTTCCACTGCTGAGATTCAGGGCCTTCTCTCAGAATGATAGAGTGAAGCAACGATCTCAATACAAAGATGTGCCCTCCTAAACTTCAGGGCGCACGGAATCATGTCATCGTTGGGAAGAGTGAGCTCACTCTTTCCATTCTAGTCGGTTGCAGGAAGCGGTGAGCGGTGGACGCCGGACGTTTTTACCTATCACTATTCGTCGTCAACAACGAAAATAAGTAGATTAGAGTAGAGTAAAGTAGATTGGTTGTTCGCAAACCACTTACGATACGATTTGTTACCAATTTCAAGGTGCTCAGGGCACATTTGGGGTTAGCGGGTGATGCGTATTCTCGAAAGATGTCTTTCTTGGAATTTGCTAGATTCCTCTCGATGTTTGCCATGACATAACATTTGCACTTTAATAATATATAGAGGTGTTTTTTTCGCGCACTGTAAAAATAAAGTGACATCTAACATTACCTTCTTGAAGCTACGTACATTAGAGCACTTAGCGCACGCCAAGTGAAAGGAATTATTTGGATTAATGTAACAATTTGTGTACAGGTGGCGCTATTTGCTTGACACGGGTACTTTTAAGGTATATGGAATTCGTTGCTCGGTTGAACTGGAAACTATGTAAATGGCTAAAACCTGATATTCTGAGATGAAGGGTTTTGTTGCTGTCGTGGGTCGTCTTCTTAGGGACATAATTCCCGCTCTGGTTGTTCTGGCCTAAAATATTTCCCTAACCATGCAGCGTAGAAATGGGCAATCTAATGGGCAGTTTCGGTTGGGTATTTGACGAGCATCGAAAATGAAAATAAATTGATGACGCCTACTATGTTTGTTTTTGTGTCTACCTATTATTTGACGTTTTGACTCTAAGTACAATTATGTATTTAGGAAAATTGTATCAATAATATATGATCGATGCATATTTCGTTATAGAGAAGGCAGACTTGGCGACAAACCTAGGTGATAATCAGTCACACGACCGAAACGCAGGTCTAATGCGACAACAATGGTCTAGCTTTCTTTTCAAGAACTCTAGATCGTCTAGTCGTCTTTTTGGTGACAGTAAAAATAAGAATGAGATGTTTCCAAAATGCCATACGTAAGATTAAAAAATATTTATGTCAAATAATTAACGTTGACATATTTATGCTTTTCAAATTCATCAAACAAAGTGATCAATTAACGCCACCTGTGGCGTGGCACCTGTTTTAGAATTGCATGTTTCGCTTTATGAAAACTCCGTAATTACATACCTATAGCAAAAGAAAACGAAGTGTTCCAAGAAAATACGTATTTTGAGGACACGCGTCATTCGACACCCTGGGCTTGCCCAGCGTGGTGGATTTTGGCCTTACTTGACTTTCCCTTTATGAGAAAAGACCCCGAGTCTCAGTAGTGAGAATATATAAGTTGTCTTCTTACTTCTTACGTGCTTTGTATGTACTTTATGTTCCACTATCTGTAGATAAAACTGTTAGAACAAATTAAAATTGTGTTTAAAGATCTAAAAATAAAAATAAACACAAATTCTCCTTAGACACACGAAAATTAAGACCATCTACATAATTACACAGTTATTAAATTTGATATTTTCTCACTAACTCACTAAGCACTATGTTTTAGCATCTTTCCAGTGTGCAGTCATTAAGTTAGCTCTCTTGATGATAGTTATTGTTGCAAATGATCTTAATCTATTGCATAATGAAGTGCCTAACGGTGAAAACTTTCTTTAGAACGTGTTTAGCCTGCTAGATTACTCGTAATCGCTAGTTCCTGTGTTTTAGTTAATGTCTGTTTCATGGCAATCAAATCGCTACATCTTCAGAACCGGTTCCTTTACAAACGGTGATTTCAGCATAGTAGCCCTATTTCGCTTATAGATATATGAATAATAACTTAGACTAATATTGGACATACCTATACCTACATCCTACTTCCTACTAGGTAATATTATAAACGTGAAAGTATGTAAGTAGGTAAGTATGGATGGATCGATGGATGTATCTTTGTTACTCTTTCACGTAAAAACTACTGAAGGAATTTGGATGACATTTTGTACATATATAGGTAATGGTCTGGAATAACACATAGGCTACTTTTTATCCCGGTAAAATAACGGGGTCGGGAACTACAAAGGTGTAACATCGTAGCGCTGCTTTTGTTTACATTTCATTGTCACGTTGTAATATTTTAGTGTCATAGTGTCAGTCAGTATAACACGTTTCGTTATACCACGTACCTAATCATTCAGATTAAAACACGCTACAACTAAAAAGTTTTCTTAGTTTTTAGTTCTTAGGATCTTTTGTTTATGCGTGTTTTTTTAACTAGGAATTTGTTACTAATCCCAGATTAACAGGATCCCAATCTACAAAATCCATCCATATAGATCCAGCTAGACAAAAATACCTACCTACTCCGATTAATTTTTAAGTTATTATTGCTTACTTTTCCTTCATAACTTCCTAGGCTTAGGACCGGAAAAATTACGTCCAATTTAATTGTTTCAATATTTACACGATTTACTAGATCTTTAAAAAATTAACATATTTTTGCAAATTAAAAAAGTTGAAATCGGCTATTTACAATGATCACTAATTTACTAAACAGTTTGTACTTACATGTACTTGTATTATTTATTGTTCCACCACGATTATCGATAGGTAGGTAGGTACACATACACACGCCCATTTAACCAAATTGGATTTTGAGCGAGTAGATACAGCACACTCTCTGCTCTGGCACCTCACTTCGTTATAAAACTTGTGCAGTGTCCGATTCACCAAAATAAACATTGCGTTTTATTTTACTCCCAAAAAAAGATCACGACACCTGTAACTTTTCACTAGTACAATTACAATTTCATTGGAATCTATAGCTTTGCATTAAAGAGTACTTGTACACATCCATCTCTAAATTCGTCTGTATATTCATTCATACATACTTAGGTACATCCATTCTTACATTATCACTCAATACTAAGAGTATAAAAAAATGCCAGTCATAGGCACTGCCGATAGAAGTGAAAACTAATAACTCAGAATTTGATACCTCACTTGGGAAATTACGCGAGTGAAACCGGAGGGCGTGGCCATGAGCATAGCCATCTAGATCATCCGACTTGACCCGAAGATTTTTGTCATATTTTCGCACGTGATGCTTGAGGTCAATTCACAGCCCACGGAAAATCTGTATGTGGTTGTGTGATGTTTTCATTTCTCATACTCTGAATGTAGTCTTGTTTTAATCTGATTGTTGGGTGGAAAATGCTGCTTCCCTCCTTAAAGAGGGAAAAACTCTACAAACTACAAATTACTTCTCACCTAAGGGCCGGAACGAACTTTAAAAAAATAGAACTACTGTCAGCTGTGAAGAGTTTTATGTAAAAACAAAACTAAAAAAAAAATGCTGCGGACATGTGAGTTTCTAAACAGCCAGTATGAACTTAGAGCAAACTTCTTGGAGCGGAATAAGCCGCAACAATTTATCCATACGTTCCATATTTAAAATTTAAAAAGTGACATAAATTGGCGGTGATACTAATCTGTTATGTATCTGTGACGGAATCCAAAAAATAGGTATAGTGCTCGCTTGGTGCTCGCAATATAACTCTGCGCGTAGCAAAATATGGAACTAATTGACGCGCCGTCATCTTGTTGTTTACGTCAGGTGACAAGAGTTTGTTTACATTTGCTGTTTTTATTCATTTTTAAAGTAATTAATTACTTTAATTATGCCGAAAGTGATTAAAAGTTCTGGCCGTGACTGGTGCTTGAAAATCAATCGTGGTTGTAAAGAAGAACGAGCCAAAAGTGCAGTTTTCCAAAAGCAGAGCTATTTGACAGCTAATATGTAGGGATACCATAGCAATCAAATCTCCACCTATTATCGGCATATTTTTAAGCTGAGGCTTTATTTTTGAGGTTTGATTGTTTTATCTCCTTTTTTTTTAATAAAGAGTGGCGAGACGATCAGGACATGTGCCTAATGGTAAGCAAAATGCCTGCCACAAAAACAGCACAGTGACACGCAGCTATTGGAACATGAAGAGTCCAAATCATTACCTAGCACTGCACTGCGCTCGTCACCCAGAGATCTAAGTTGTTATATCTCTAAGCCCAGTAATTTCTCTGGAAACATTGCCCTTCAAACCGTAACATAATAATGTTTGCACATTACTGCTTGGCGGTAGAATAACTGGCAAAGGTGTGGTACTTCCCCAGGCGGACTCTGCCAAGAGTCCTACCACTACGAAAAATTGGGTAAATTGCGTGCGAAAAAATGTGAGTGCATGTGAGAAACTAGTAAAAAAATATTTTTTTTCATAACATAGAAATCAAAATAGAAAACACAGTGACACAGCAGTGAAGATAAGCGGATTGTATCTTTCTCGCTCGGGTACCCTCGGCGGTTCCATGTTCACCCGATCAACCCTTTCACCTAACAGCGTCAGCTTCATTTACCACTTAAGGGAAAATCTGTGGGCGGTGCGCCAAAAGAAATTTTACTAAATTTTTTTTTTAGCTTGGATGCTCTTTGATCATTTACTTTGTACTAATTACTGTATTTTTATTATAGGCGTTTCAGAACGTACTGTCACGTGGTAGTGGACAACGCATTATACCACTGCGCTCAGATAAATAAAGCGGCTACAATGGGGAATGTATAAGAAGAAAGCCAAAAGTGGCTTAGGAATAAAATAATTTTAACAAAAAAAAGAACCGACTTCAAACAGTTTAAACTAAAAAGTAAAAAATAAATCTCTTTACCACAAAGTAGAACGTATTTTGATTAATTTGAACAGACATGATTACATAAGTATTTGACAATTCTGAAGTCGGTGCCAAGTAAATGTTGCAACAACCTTCCTGTCTATCATACATATGTCCCCAACAACTTGTCTATGTTCCAAATGTCAGTTCGATTTACTACTCTACTAATGTTAGCTTCAGCTGTAGTTGTTTTACTTGGCACCGACTTCAGAATTGTTAAATACTTATGTAATCATGTCTGTTCAAATTAATCAAAATACGTTCTACTTTGTGGTAAAGAGATTTATTTTTTACTTTTTAGTTTACTGTTTGAAGTCGGTTCTTTTTTTTGTTAAAATTATTTTATTTTACGATTTTAAGTGATGGTTAGATGAATGATTCTTGAATTAGGTGAGAAGATAAAGAAAAAACTTGACTAGTAGAATAATATTCACTATGATAAAGTGTTCAAATCCAGGTTGGTCGGTGTACTCAGACCTGTAAAATGGTCCTCAGTACCCATGTGGGTGCCAAGTTCTCATCAATATTTAAGAGTACTTGAATCAAGCACAAACACTAGCTACTGTAAACCGTTAAACAGCTCACATAAGTGTCCTTTGTCTTCATCGTCAGACCTCTAATAACAGTCACATCCCACCTAGGTATGTGTAAAGTGCTCATCGATACAGCTTTATCAAGCCTATACACGACTCCAGACCTATTCAATTGTAGTGCTTTAAAATACTTAATTGAAACATTTTTAAACGCACTAGTCTACCCTTGCAGTTTTTAAAGGTCTAACGATTAATTAATTAGTTACAACGTGATTGAGCAACAAACATCCAAACATAGACATTTATAATGATAATGATGATGAAAGAGAAAGACAGTCCCAAGACATCTAGACGTACAGTGCTCATCAATACATATTAATCAAGCCCAAACACAAGATAACTGCTGTAAATCTTTGAGGAGTTCCCTCGACAGTATTTTGGTTCCATCATCAGATCGCTTCCAAGTCTTCGTAGTGCCAAACCAAAATAAATTGTAGTGTTTGTAAATACTTAATGGAAAAATTAACAATCGCGCTTGTCGCCCCTACAATTTTTGCAAGTTCTCTTCAATTTCTGCAGGATTCCATCATCAGATCCTGGTTTCCTTATCATGGTACCACCCTTGGTATGTCTCCTATCCAACAAAAAAAGAATCATCCAAATCGGTTCATAAACAACAAAGTTATCCCCGAACACACATAAAAAAAATAAAAAAAAAAATACGGTCGAATTGAGAAACCTACTTTTTTTTTAAAGTCGGTTAAAAACCTACTTTTTTTTTTAAAGTCGGTTAAAAAAATATACGGTCGAATTGAGAAACCTACTTTTTTTTTTAAAGTCGGTTAAAAATGAAATAGATTTCGACGATTGTTGGACAAATCCGCAGTTACTCGAATAAAGAGGCACAAAGAAGACCCACAATACCAAGTAGAATAACTGTTAAAGGAACATGGACAGGAAGTTACCGCTGTGATCCATCGTGATTTTCATCATCATCATCAACAACCCACTAAACGTTCCCACTGCTGGGACTCGGGGCCTTCTCTCGCAAGGAGAGAGTTAAGGCCATAATCCACCACGCTGGTCCAGTGCGGGTTGGCGGATGACACATGACTTCGAAAGATTCTAGGTACATGTCGGTTTCCTCACGATGTTTTCCTTCACCGTTTTAAGTTAGCGGCATTACGCACATGACTTCGAAAAGACAGTGGTGCGTGTGGGGTTTGAACCCGGGGTCTCCGGATTGGCAGCCGCCGTTCTCCCGACTAGACCACCGTAACTTATATATCGTGATTTTAACCCTATTGAAAAGAGAAGATGATCCTATGGAAGCCATTGACCCTTTAGAAGAGCATTCATGCGCCAAATTTTCAAATAGGTAGTGTTATTTATGGTCTCAATAAAATATTTACAAGTTTAAATTAAATTCTTGTTATTTCGTTGTTGGTGTAGGTTGAAAATGACAGATTTTTTATAATGTAATAAACTGTACTGATTTCTTGGAAAGGGAGAGCCTCTTTATGATGAACTCCTTTTTCAAGAAACAGCCACAACGAAAATGGACATGGATTAGCCCAGATGGTTCCACAAAAAATGAGATCGACTTCATTATGACGACTAAACGGCGAATATTCAGCGATGTCTCTGTGATCAGTAGGGTTAAGACCGGCAGCGATCACCGTATTGTAAGAGGCACGCTGAATCTAAACATTAAGTTCGAAAGATCACGTCTAATGAAGTCCACGCTCCGACCAAATTATGCTCAAATCGAAGATCCCGATAACTTTCAACTCGAACTTCAAAATCGCTTCGAAGCCTTAGATGAATGCGTAACGGCGGACGAAATAAACGACAGGCTGGTGGAAGCTGTTCAAGCAGTTGGCAGGAAATTTTATAAGAGCCGACGCCAAAATAGAACCCAAAAGCTCTCCGATCATACTCTAAATCTCATGGCAGTTAGGCGAGATATGCGGTTGCAGTCTTCGGTCGACATGACGGTATACAGACGGCTCAATAGACGGATCTCTACTTGTGTGCGACGCGACATACGTTGCTTCAATACTTCGTGTATTGAAGAAGCGATCAAGCGGAACCAAGGCTCGAAAGTGTTCGCAAGAAATCTGTCTCTTGGGCAAAGTCAGCTGGCCAAACTGAAGACCGATAGCGGTAACGTAGTCTCGTCGAAGCCCGAGATTTTGGAGGAGATTGAGAAGTTCTATGAACAGTTATACACCTCTACACAAGCACAACCTGTCGTTAGCATGGCAAAAGACCCCAGAGCCAAGCTGACCCGATACTTTACCGAAGATATCCCGGAAGTCAGCCTGTATGAGATTAGGATGGCTCTCAAACAACTTAAAAACAACAAAGCACCTGGCGATGACGGAATTACGACTGAGCTTCTGAGAGCGGGTGGAAAACCGGTACTTAAAGTCCTCCAGAAGCTGTTCGACTCCGTCATACTTGACGGTAATACACCAGAAGCGTGGAGCAGAAGTGTGGTGGTGCTCTTCTTCAAAAAAGGTGACAACACCTTGTTGAAGAATTACAGACCCATCTCACTTCTGAGCCACGTTTATAAGTTGTTTTCGAGGGTAATCACGAATCGTCTCGCACGCAGGTTTGACGACTTTCAGCCACCCGAACAAGCCGGTTTCCGAAAAGGCTATAGTACCATAGACCACATACATACGCTCCGGCAGATTATACAGAAAACTGAGGAGTATAATCGGCCACTATGTATAGCGTATGTGGACTATGAGAAAGCCTTCGATTCCATCGAGACCTGGGCAGTGCTTCAGTCTCTCCAGCGATGCCGCATCGACTATCGCTATATCGAAGTGTTGAAGTGTATCTACAGCAAAGCCACAATGTCTGTCCGATTACAGGACCAGTGCACAAAACATATCCAGCTACAGAAAGGCGTGAGACAGGGAGATGTTATATCTCCAAAACTGTTCACTGCTGCGCTGGAAGACGTTTTCAAGCTACTGGACTGGAACGGACATGGCATCAATATCAACGGCGAATGCATCACTCACCTTCGGTTTGCCGACGACATAGTCATTGTGGTGGAGTCGCTGGAGGACCTCGGTGCAATGCTCAGGGACCTCAGTAGAGTATCCCAACAGGTTGGTTTGAGCATGAACATGGACAAGACGAAGGTCATGTCAAATGTGCATGTCTCACCTGTACCGGTTATTGTTGGGAATACCACACTCGAAGTTGTTGACGAATACGTCTACCTGGGTCAAAAGATCCAATTAGGTAGATCCAACTTCGACAAAGAGGTCCAGCGAAGGATCCAACTCGGATGGGCTGCGTTCGGGAAACTTCGACACATCTTTGAGTCCAAAATACCCCAATGCCTAAAGACAAAAGTCTTTAACCAGTGCGTGTTGCCAGTGATGGCTTATGGAACTGAGACGTGGTCATTAACTGTGGGCCTCATAACAAAGCTCAAAGTCACACAGCGAGCTATGGAGAGAGCTATGCTCGGAGTCTCTTTGCGCGACAGAATCCGTAATGAAGATATTCGCAAAAGAACTAAAGTGGCCGACATAGCTCAACGAGTAAGCAAACTGAAGTGGCAATGGGCAGGCCACATCGCTCGAAGAACTGACAACCGATGGGGAAGAAAGGTTCTCGAGTGGCGACCACGAACCGGAAGACGCAGTGTTGGACGGCCTCCCACTAGATGGACAGATGACCTCATAAAGGTCGCTGGAAACCGCTGGTTGCAGGTTGCGCGGGACCGTTCGTTGTGGTCGTCTTGCGGCTGATGATGATGATGATGATGATGAATAAACTGTAATAAAGTGCTCCTGGTGGTAAGAGACTTAGACAGCCTGTACCAATTACCAATGAAACTTGGTCATACTGAACCAAACTAGCACTGCAACGGCGTTCATTACTTCGAGACATTCGTTCTTGAGTCTCAGAGTTGTCTTGTAACTTATATGCGTAGTTACTTATATTGCTTCCCTGAAAAATCCCTTCCCGTACCTGTATTATGAAGTTGTAAGTTCTCAATGAACGGGAAGGGAACCTATTAGCTTGACCTGGTAACATTAAATACGCCACCAGTCGCGCGCAGACTTATATTGCGAGCACTATTTTATGCTAAGATTTGAATATTAAAAATGTTCTAGCGATTCTGAAATATTGACACCAGATTCAACTAAAGACGAGAAAATTGTGTTATCGAAAATCTCTTGCCAGAAATCTCAAAAGAAAGATATATCAACACATACAATGGTTTTATGAAGTGGCCAGCAGAGAAGAATATATAAAATCGTTTGCCGAAAGTGTATTTCTAACATATTTTAATGAACTGTCTAGCAAACTACAGCCTTCTACGCTATGGAGCCGATATTCAATGCTCAAGAGTAAGTACACTTAGTGTAAAACACAATGTAAATTTGAAAGAAATCTATAATATAACATCATTTTTGAAAAGTTTTCGCCAACTAGTTTTATTTTCCTCATATTCGAAATGAAAAGTAGAGTGTTTAACACTGGTAAAAGAATCAATTTTCCTACTCGGACTATAGCCGCCCGAGCGCATCGAGGGCGTCTAAATACCTCGGGAATCGATTCTTTAGATCCTCGGTAAACAATCTACTATTTTACTTTAAAAAAAAATTAAAGCCTATAATCAAATTGACAATGAATTAAATTGCTTTATGGTCGAATTTTGACCACTTGGCGACCACTACAACTTATGTGACGCGCGCAGTGCCGTGTTTGTCACCCAGAAATATGAGACGTGTAGTATTGCCCTTTAAATAATCTATTTGATTTTTTGTCCTTAAAACCAGAACACAACAATGTTTACACATTACTGTTTTGTCGTAGAACGACTGGCAAAGAAGTAGTACTTTCTCAGGCTGACTCTGCTACGAACCCTATTACCACCAAAAATGAATACTTACTGACTAACTAATATTTATGAGTGAAATCGTTGGGCAAAATCTATTATTTGCTATAAAAACACGAATACAGTAATATAATTGAAAATAGTGACGGTCTCAGAGTGTGAGTGACTGAGTAGTTAGTTCATTGCTCAAGAGAATACACACGCGATTTGCAACATGCAAATATAGTTGAAAGAATATGCAGAAATTTTATGCGAGAATAGTTCGCATTGCATCATCAACCATTAGATTTGCTACAGGACTTTAATATTCATCATAAAAATAGATGAACAATGTAGGCATTGTAACATACGAGTAACTACTCGCGCAACGAGGTTTTACCTACGTAGTTTTGTTCCCACCGTTTTTCTGCTTTAAAAAGTACCTACCCTGTGCTATTTCGGACTATATCCAGAGAAATTACAGCGCTTGGAGATATAATAATATCTTAGATCTCTGGGTGACGAGCGCAGTGCAGTGCTAGGTAATGATTTGGACTCTGCGTATTCTCATAGCTGCGTGTCACTGTGCTGTTATGTGGCAGGCATGTTGCTTGGCGTCAGGTAAATGTCCTGCTCGTCTCGTCACTCTACTGTAAAAAAAATATTCTTAGGTCTTTTAATTGGATTCTATAATATTGCATGAGAGAGTAATAAACTTGTACATATTCATCGCTAAATTCGTCCGTAAATTCATTCATTTATACTTAGGTACATTCATTATTTTATCCATCCATTGATACATGCATTCATATATACTTTCAAGTTTATATTATAATATTTAATAGGGTATGTGACAGAGCATTGAGTAATATCAACGAGTAGGTGTTAAAAAATAGAGGGTTCTTAAAAATAATTTGAGATTCAGAAGAGATTTAAAAAGCTTGGACGTTGTTGACAAAACTTAACGGATGGGATTTAAATTAGAGTTTATATTATAAGCCGGGGCTAGTGAATAAACACTTCATTTTTATCTTGAAAAAAATTAGCTGCTGCGGAAATTATTCTAAAATACTCAAATGAAGTTTCGAGCATCTGCTCGTATCTAGTAGTAATTATTGACAAATGATTATTTACCAATAATTACTTTAGTGATAATACACTACATGAAGAGCGTATAAGCAAAAGCATCTGACTTTTTGTTCCCATAGTTGGAACTCATCAACACTTTAATCTATGCTGGCTATGTGCGGGTTGGCTTATGACACATATCCTCGAAAGATGTGTTTTGAGAAACCACCGGTTTCCCCATTATGTTTGCCTTCAACTTCAAAACCAGTGGTGATGACAAAGTTGTTCATACTTATGTATGTACCTCCTTAAAAAAACTTGGATATGTAGGCTGAATTTGAATAATTTTCAAATTGATAATTCTATCTAGCAAGCTCAAACCGCTTCTTTTAACCGACTTCAAAAAAGGAGATTCTCAGTTAGGTTGTTTGTATTTATGTTCTTTTTTGTGTCTCTCAATTGTGATTCGATAAAGATGATTCTTAATTTCTTTGGTATATCGTAGCTCAGATATTGACCCTATGTACATATATTTTATCAAATGGTTTTAGCGGTTTTGACTAATCGACAGAAATTTAAAATTTGCATTTCTAACGAATAGGAACCTGCGAAAAAACAGCTTTGATTAAAATGATTTTTCGTTTCGAATTCCAAAAATGTATGGAACTGTTGATTTTTTCGCGATTTTAAGGTTGGTTTCATAAGTTTTAGTTGATTGAAGGTTTTCTTTTAGTTTAACGCCTATGTAAGTAACGTTTATGTAACGCCTAGTATATGAACAGCCTATTTCTTGTTCCCACAGCTGGGACTCAGGGCATTCTCTCGCAAGAACAGATTTGACGTTAAATGACAACAATGAACAAGACTGGCTGGTAAGAATGCGTTGGCGGACGACAAAATATCTGGATAGATGTTTTTTTTAGGCATGCCGGTTTGATTACGATCTTTTTCTTTTATCATTTTTTATTTTGAAGGTGTTATTCTAGTGGTGATAATAAACTTGTACATCTTTACTAGGAAAAGTAATGAGAGTTTCAAATGGGATTCGAACCTCACACTTTTAAAATCAAATGTTCTTGCCTAAATCTAAAGGTGTGCAAAACACTAGTAGGTATTACAGTTTTTGGACATTTTTAATTAGCAATCATTTATTTATTGTTGCATAATTTTGATAACTGTAAGGGAGTGTCTTGACACAAAGAAATGTCTTATAAAGGGAAGTACCATTTCCGCAGAAATAATGATAGATAAAGAAATCTAACGCTAATATAGAAAATAATGATTTACCCAAATTACTTTTACTTGCTCTAGTCATATTTGTAAAGACAAAATTAATGTACAGTCATCAAAAACATATTTACAAATTATCTAGCTAGTAGTAGCCGTAGTAAGACAATCGTAACAATGATACCTTTGTTTGCACGACAATGCACAGTAGTTATAATAATCCTGCCTTCCCACGGCCCAGTACATAATGGGGTTCTAGACGCCATACTTCACACCGCAATGAAACTTTACGGCAAATAAATTACCAATTTTGAGAAATATTTAAGGACAAATTAGCTCATCTCATGCGGTGCACCGCAGGCCGTACTGCCAAAATTGTGAGAGATTATCCCAGACTGATGAGTTCGACCAATTAATTTTACGATTTCTCAAAATACGAGCGCACAATTTGAATGTGACATTGACTGCCGTGGGAGCAGACAGGCGTGCCTTCATTTACCACATCATCGCAAACAATGGAGCAATTAAAATAACACAACAGCAACGCACGTTTCAAGACTATTCCTAACTATACCGCCCTACGACCTACGAAATCTGTCGCCACACATAGCGAGTTTACAAAAATGTTTGGACAATTAAACAATTGGGAGCTTACGGCACAAGCAGGTGGAAAGAAAAAAGATTTTCCGTTTCAGATAATGAAATGACAACAATGGAGGCCGTTGCGCAAGATTCGCACGGCGAGGACGCGAGTGGGGCTGTATTTTATATAGGGGAGTGGTGAACGCGGGCGCAGCCGGAACGCAGACATGCCGCTGTGACTGCTCTAGCGAGATGCTGGCTCTAGTGCTGCTCGCGTGCCTCGTCTGTGCCTCCGCGACCAACTCCACCAAGGATGTCACCACCGAAACACCTCGGACAACCACCAACAAGGAGATCCTCAAGGCCAGCGAAACTGGAGACCCTTCCAAGGTCGAAATTGTAAAACAAATTAGACGGCTTAACGAAGACGGTTCATACACGATAGGATATGAAGCCGACGACGGAACGTTTAAAATCGAAAGTCGAGATGTTTTAGGAAATGTGAAAGGGACTTTTGGATATATTGATAAGGATGGCGAGATAAAGCGAGTGACATATTCTTCTTCGAGTGACAGTACACCTACTCCAGTACCCGTGACTACAACAACTACACCGATTCCGCCGGCTATGATAGTAAGGGTAAATAAAACTGTGTCATCAACGACAAGGAGGCCAGAAGAAAGACGAGCATTGCCCACAGTTGTGTATCCCACCAGGACAAGTTATACTACTAGAGGAACAGTCATTCAGCCGATACCGAGAAGAAGGTCTGGTGCTCGGATTACAACAACAATGGAAACTACAACTGAAAAATTTGAAGAAACTACTAGTAACACTTTAAATCCATATAAAGCCAAAATAGACGAAAATGTTAAAACGCGAACCCAAGTTCTAAAACCGATGGCAGCATCTTCTAATGACGACCTTGTAACTCGACAAACCACGACTAAAATTCCAGTGACACTGAAACCAATATACGGTCATGAGTCAGAAAAAAAAACAGAAAGTGATGTGAATAAAGCGAATACAATTCGAAGAGAACTGGCAGGAACCAGTCACAATCCTCGCATGGTGAGTCTTCAGCAATCAGTTGGAGATGACTCAACTGATGTGTATGGCAGCCACCTTTCTCTTGGAACAGTGCGTCCTTTGTTTACAACCACAACTCCTCGGGCAAGATTAGTCCCTATACAATCTTTAGTCGCGGCCAGGCAACGGATACAACAGCAGTACCAGGAGGCCGCTAATGATGATCAGGAGACAACAATAGAAGCCAGTACCGGGAGAGTGTTTGATCATGAAAGTGTCGTTACAACTAATCCTGTGCCTGTGGTTCACGTTCCCGTATCACGGGAACACAGAGAACGTTACGATGAACTATATCATCAGCAACCTATATACAGACGACCCTCAGCAGCAGTGCAGTTCAGAACTCGTGAGTATCTGAAAGATAACCCTGGATCTCCTGTGCCTATTGGAAACCAGCGGCCCTTTCTCCAATACGAGTACCAGAACAAAGTACTGGAGCCTCAGTTTGTAGGAGAAACAACACCAGTTCCTCAAGTAAAACAAGCCGAAGCTGCGACACAGGATTCATATGATGGAAGACAGGTAACACGGATTATACCCATCCCTGTTGATGAGAGAGGAATACCGCTTCAAGGTTATCAAGGAAGATTTGTGAATCAATATCGGAATCCACAGCCTCAGCCTATGTTCCAGCCCCGATATAATCAAATGGATGAAATGTATCAAATAACTGCTCCCGTAAGTACAAGAGATTTAAGAAGGTTACTACAGATATTAATCCTGCGACAGAATCGCTTGCAAGGTCTCATGGACCAAGTGATGCCAGGTCCTTATCAGCCACTGTACCGACCAGAAGATTACCGTTATCAACGGCGGCAATATGATGACGATTACGACTACCGATACGAACCACGAGACGTTTATTCAAATCAAGTACCCAGTTACGAGAATTCTCCATATGAGAGTCAAAGATATGTGCCACGCAGAAGGTATTCCAGACCCTACGATACTGTAGGTTCTTCAAGTAATCGTATAGATGAGACTCCGGAATTTTTACCTCCAGAAATTCGAGAGGCGTTACTATTGAAGATGCTGATTCTAGCCATCAACCCTGATTCTCTACCGACTCCCCCACCCCTGACAGAACTCACCACCGCGACCCCGCCGAGAAAACAGGTGAGAAACGTCCAAATTCTT
Source organism: Ectropis crepuscularia (assembly GCA_963693475.1). Classification (NCBI taxonomy): domain Eukaryota; kingdom Metazoa; phylum Arthropoda; class Insecta; order Lepidoptera; family Geometridae; genus Ectropis; species Ectropis crepuscularia. The sequence continues at coordinate 26,105,053 of OY856342.1, forward strand.
GGGGAAGAGGGTTCCCTAGACGAATCCAAAAGACCACCTCAGAGACATTAAGTAGATCGATTAATTAATTTATTCAGTGATAATTTACTGTAAAATACTCATAAATGTAAATATTTTTTGTATGTTTGTGGTAATGAAGTGATTTTGTCTATAAAATGTATTTGATTTCATCCTGTGCAATAGAGATAAAATTAATCGACGCATATTCAAGCTATATGGTGAAACAAAAGTAATCAAATGGCGTCATGACAATTTCCTAGATTTTCGCAATGTTTTCTATGATACAAGAAACTAGAATAGGTAACTACTACTACTCCATCAAACACAAGAGTCAGTAACGATCAGGTTTATTAAATGTATCAAATCGCCTTTATAAATCATCCGCCCACTCAAATTAAATCTACATGAGATTTAGGGTCCGGTGGCAAAACACTTGCTATAGAGAAGTTCTCATCAAGATAACAACAAATACATTTACAATACAAAGAATAAATAAATACAACAACCGACAACATACTAGCACGATAGACGTTGTTAGATAGTAACTGCTTTAATTACAGTTCAACCAACTCACTCGTGAGCTGTATAGTTTCGTCCATTTCGTACATAAGTAGTAGTGTGTAAGTTACTTGTTCTTTTCAGCACAATTTTCGATGCAATTTAAATGGTAATTCATCCTTATCTTTAAAAAAAATATAGGTATATAATATATCTATAATATATTATATACCTATATTTTTACCTATAGTATGTCTTTAAAATGGATTGTTCAGAGTAAATACCTTTAGGTAATAAAAGTAACTGATTTGCTTTTGGTCACAAATACCCTATTTGCTCTGTGACAGACAATGCCCTGCTTAAACCGTAAAACTATGTAGGTTGGGAAATGTGTTACTTGAGTGAGTTTTTCCGTTAAATACAATTGTCGTAAAATACTCCTATCCTAAAATATCCATCGTAGATCGCATCGTCGCATCATACTTATGGTGAGATAGCGGTCAAGTGCAAACTTATTATCCGCTAAACGTCTGACTATGAACTAGAATAGTAAGCTAAACTGCACACCTCACATTTGTATATTTGCTCGTCTTACTCGTACCTATCAACTTGTTCTGCTCTGATTCGAGAGCGTTGCTTCGTTTTCGCCCTACTGCAGACGAAGGTATCAGATCACGTGTTAGCTCATAAATACGAATATTATATAGAGGTATATAAACAAGCAGTGCCCCGCTGTTTTACCCGCGTAGTTTCCGTTCCCGTCGTTCCCGTTTTTATTTTAATAAAAAATATTCTATGTGTTTTTCCAGACTATAATCTATCTATGTTCCAACTTTCAGCCCGATCCGTTCAGTAGTTTTTACGTGAAAGAGTAACAAACGTCTATCCATCCATACTTACAAACTTTCGCGTTAATACGTACATAATAGTAGGATTTTTTGTGATAGACGAATGTTGGACACTGAATTTGGTCAGGTTATTAATATCATGAATATGGCATTTTTAGTACCTACCTATTAACAATATATTTTCTATGAAAAACGAAACAACCGATTTCGATTTAAAAATTGACCTCACAGTTCACTAAACTTAATATTTTTTTTTTTTTTTTTAAATAAAGAGTGACGAGACGAGCAGGACATGTGCCTGATGGTAAGCAACATGCCTGCCACATAACAGCACAGTGACACGCAGCTATTGGAACCGAATGAAGAGTCCAAATCATTACCTAGCACTGCACTGCGCTCGCCACCCAGAGATCTGAGATGTTATGTCTCTAAGCCCAGTAATTTCTCTGGAAACATTACCCTTCAAACCGGAACACAATAATGTTTGCACATTACTGCTTGGCGGTAGAATAAATGGCAAAGGTGTGGTACTTCCCCAGGCGGACTCTGCGAAGAGTCCTACCACTACAAAATATCATTAAAAATATCGTCCACCTAAGTATTTTGTTTGTTGGTTGGTATTATGACAATTGGAACAGCAATTTCGATAAAAAAAATATGTGACCATTCAGAGAGTCCATCAATAATTTCGTACAAAAAAATAGTTATCAAAATCAGTTCACCCCGTCGAAAGGTCTGAAGAAACAAACACAAAAAAGATAATCGAACTGAGAACCTCCTTTTTAAGTCTGTTTAAAAGCCTTGAATGCTCTATCTTCATGCACTTATACCCAGTGCAATTTTAGAGTATTTTAACTGTGTGAAATTTGCCACTTTTTTAAGAATTATTAGTACTTTAAACGGCAGCACTTTTATAAATTTTAACTTACAAGAACGATGAAGCAGCAATTCTTTGTTGAAAATTATTTAATTTAATATCGGAAGGACTCTTTGCATAGTCCGCTTAGGAAAATACCACATCTTTGCCGACGATTCTACTACCACACAGAAATAGGCACATTAAAATTATTGTATTCCGATTTGAAGGACAATGTTTTAAGATAAATTACAGGGTAACGAGATAAATTACTATTCTGGTACATATCCTTCAGTGACGAGCCAAGTGCACTGGTATGATGTAACAATATAAACTCAACTCTACAAGTTTGTGAGCGTCGTAATGGCTTAGTGGAGGGAATGTTCGATTACAAAAGTGTGAGGTCGGCAGTTCAAACTCCGCCAACATCCCTGGGTATTTTTTTTCAAGAAAAGATAAACACATTTCTGACATCGTTTTAACCATAAATAAAAACATCGAAAAGAAACCAGCATGTACCAAGAAACACTTATTTCAAGGAAATGTATCATCACATGTTATTGGATTACATTTGTAGCTTTAGCTCTTTCTTTGTGAAAGAACGCTCCTAGTCCTAGGTCCTGGCATTGGGAATACAAGTCGGATACATATTTGGGAAAGTGTGTAATAGGTAATGCATAACCCTATTCCGTTATGCACCGACGTGTTGCTTACCATCAGACTGGCAGCCCGTCTCAATATTTTTTTTAAACATTTAAATTCTAATCAATACCAAATACAATAGTCAAACAATATCCGTTGTGAATTTGTTTGATTAATTACCACAACAAATTGCATGCAAGACAAACGGCTTTTAATTACCGAGTCTGTTGGCACGAAATGTGCATATTGTTATTTATTGTGTGTTCAAGGATTTTCCCAAATGTTACAGACATACAGGCACAATGGGCAGCCTTCACGGGGCTGGGTCTTGCGTCAGACCAGGAGCGAACATGTCACACGCATCGCGGCGGAGTACATACTGTGGGCTATACCCTAACAACATAGCTTAGAAATTAGGGTATCATATTAGATTTTTTAAGTGAAAACTTCTTTTGGCGCGCTAAAGACAGATTTTTCGTGGGCTGTGAATTGAATTCTAGCTTCACGCTCGGGAATGATAAGAAATCTTCGGGTACGCTCGGGACCATGGCGATTGCCCATTGGATTTCTAGATGGCCATACGCATGACCACGCCCACCGGTTTCACCCGCTTAGTTTCCAAAGTAAGCTAACAAATTCTGAGTTATAAGTTTTCACTTCTATCAGGAGTTCATATAAAAATATATATATAATATATATATATATAATATATATAATGTATATATAACAAAAATATACGATTGTTTGTCAACCTTAAAAATATTTAGCAAAAATTGTCGAGGAAAGGCTTATCGCTTAAAGCAATTCCATCCGAAAACCCGTTGTGGGAACTTATTGTTAATTTTGCTAGAAACTTAAAGAATTCGTTAAAGCTTACAGGCCCGTGAATAAAATGTATGGGTCATATGAACCACCAGGAGACCTATATAGGATGATAGAAGGGTATAAAATAATAAGATCCAGCACTATGACAGAATTTGTAAGCTGTCCAACTGAGTGCAAGTTGAAGAGGAGGGGTTGCAACCCTCCATCATTTCTCCTTGTCGCAGGATTTTTGTACGGCGTTGCGGAATAATGGAAGTCATAATTGTATAAGCCACATGCCTGCCTATAACAGCATAGTAATATGCAGCTAAATGTTGATCCTAAACTATTTAATAAGGAATTTGAGAACCTATTTTATTCATTACTTCTCTTCTCAAGTTAGTCCAAAATACAATGAGAGGCAATCAAGCTGCAATCAGAGATAAGATTCTTCTAATTGATCAACGGAAGCCTGGAAGGTCATTATTCACTCGATCGGCCACTCTAATTACAGCACTAAAATAAAATATAAACTACTTACAAATACACACTATTGTTTACCTATCAGCAAAACCTGCGGGGCCGTGGGAGTAGCTCCCATGGTGTTACATGGGAACCGGCCGTATGTGGTACACCTATTGCATCACTATTATGTGAGCTTTGGATGTCTTACATTTGTTTTTCTTCGTTTTCGTGGGGCTAGCATCATCATCAACAACTTCCTAGTGGCAGGAAGGTTGCACTAACGTAATATCAGTGCTTTGAACCCTCTTGCAACTCTTTTTTTTAATGATAGATACGTTTTCACCGAAGGGCGTAGCTACTGCTGCGCCATATCAGCCATCTCAATGGTACGGCGCCTTCAAACTACAGGAATCCCTAAAGTGTGGAACCAAAAATTACTAAATTTGTCCACTATCTTTACCCTTTATTTGGGCACCCAACTAATTTTGATACAGGGACGCTACGCCACTGTCTGTACTTCACTGCCTTTTCTCCTAATGGTAAGCGACGATATGGTCTACGATGGAATCCATTTATATAGAAGAAAATAATTCACTCTAGAGATAAAGACACCTATATTATATCCATCTGGGAATATTTACTCAAGAATGTGGAGTCAAACTTCTTCGTTTAAATTTTTGAACATCATGCATGAAACGATGTCGCTTTTTCGAAATAAATCGTAAGTATTTGTATTTGCATATATTTGTATTCTTTAAGCCGGCTGGTAATAAAGAGTGTAAGGTGGTCTTAGATCATGCAGATCAGCTGTCCACACTCTGAAATGTATCAGATGAAAACCCGATTAACATACATACAATAATTTTGCTCAAGAGTTTGAAATGATTTTTTTTTTTGCGAATAAGGGACCTTTAACTATTTTTTCACCGTCTTCAAATATACTATCCACGCTGGTATCCACCATTCGTACATCGTTTCTTCATTCAGTTTATACACGAGGATTCTTCACACCATTAGCGAATACACGGTCTTATATACTTAATGATAATTAATTTGCGTAAATCGTGATTGGCTTTAAATACAGTATCGTGAAAAATTGCTCATCTACGGATTACAGCTCAATTATGCGCATCTAGTACATTTATAGGTTTAAATAAACACTTATGATTTATAGGAATACCCATATCCGCATATATACACAAGAACACAAGATAGAAGAATACACAAGACAGATATCCGCATTTATCCCACCTGCACATTTGTGCTGTGTGGGAATTTTGGGATATCAACCCCTGACCTTCGACTTAGTACGCAGACTCACTATCTACTAACCCACGAAACCAATCGATACTGACGACACTGACGTTGATGGTTTACGGTAGTTGTAGTGGTAGGACTCTTTGCAGACTCCGCCTGGGGAAGTACCACACCTTTGCCAGTTATTCTACCGCCAAGCAGTAATGTGCAAACATTACTGTGTTCCGGTTTGAAGGGCAATGTTTCCAGTGAAATTACAGGGCTTAGAGATTCAACATCTTAGCGTGACGAGCGCAGTGCAGTGCTAGGTAATGGTTTGGACTCTTCATGTTCCAATAGCTGCGTGTCACTTTGCTGTTATGTGGCAGGCATGTTGCTTACCATCAGGCAAATGTCCTGCTCGTCTCGTCACTCTTCATTTAAAAAAAAAAATTGGCAGTCATAGGAACTGCCGATAGAAGTGAAAACTTATAACTCAGAATTTGATAGCTTACTTTGGAAACTACACGAGTGTACCGGAAGGCGTGGCCTGACCATCCTGGCATGGCCATCTAGAAATGCGTTAGCATTTCCCATTGGCTCACGCATTTCTAGATGGTCATGCCGTGATGGTTAGGCCACGCCCTTTCAGCATTTCCCATTGGCTGACGCATTTCTAGATGGCCAATGGCCGTGACCCCGAGTTTACCCGAAGATTTCTTATCATACCCGAGCGTGACGCTAGAATTCAATTCACACCCCACGAAAAATCTGTCTAAAAGCGCGCCTGCGCGCCTAAAGAAGTTTTCACTTCAAAATACTTGGGAGGTGTCAAGGGACATTCTGATGGAACGAAGTTGTACAAAATATTGCAACTCTTTACTGTTTCTGTTGCCCTGGTACTGGTACCTAGGGGCAAACGCAACTCTTTTATATATCTGTTGTCCTGGTATCTGGAGATAAACACTGGGCTGTTGGAGGTAGGTAATCGAAACTCTTTACTGTTTCTGTTGCCCTGGTACCTATAACAAGTATTGAAAGCATTAAATCTAAATTAAAGACTTAATCCTGACGTTTTGTTCGCGTCAGAATAATATAAAAGTTTGTAAGTATCGATATTTTGAACCATCGATGTGTTTTTTTTAAAACTTTTATAGGTTTACACTTGACCGCCATCTCGCCTGATGTTAAGTGACGATGCGGTCTACGATGAAGCGTGTTTACCTAGAAAAAAAACGATTCACTCCCGATTTGAAGACATAAAGATTGTAACCATCGGGGAAAACCCACTCAGGCAACTCATTCCACAGCCTAGACGTTCTTATCACAAAATTAGAGTCAAACCTCTTAGTCCGTGTCTTTGGAACATCAACCATGAAACGGTGCCGATTCTTTGAGTTACGAGCAGTCCGTTCTTATCATATCTAAGCGTGACGATTGATGAATCCATTTCACAGCCCACGAAAATTCTGTCTATAGCGCGCCAAAAGAAGTTTTCACTTCAAAAACTCTTTTCAGAGTTCGTAGGTAAGTACCTATAACATCTTTGCCAGTTTTTTATTTGACCTCCAAGCAATAATGTGCAAAGACCGCTGTGTTCCGGTTTTATGACGAATATATGCAGTGAAATTACTAGAAATAAATCATCTTATATCTCGTGTTGACGAGCGTAGTGCAGTTCTAGGTATAATTTGGGATCTTCATGTTTACAACGTTTCTTCATTTTAGCTACGTGATACTGTACTGTTATGGCCACGCATGTTACTTGCTATCAGAAACATGTTCTGCTCTTCTCCTCACTCGATATACTATAAAAATGTGTAGTAAATAGGTTACAAAAAAGAACACATTCAAGACCTAACAAATCACATTTAATGGTACAAAAATAATCTACATATTTACAGAATGAGATTCCATCTTACATTACACTACTTCACTAGTCTAGTAGGATCCAAAGGTGATGTCGTGGAGTGGGGCCGAACCGCCTGAGGGCAGAGAGTACTCTTTGAGGAGCTGGTCCAGCATGGAGAATGATTGTCTGTTCTGGGGTTGCTGGAAGTTGGAGGGGGCGAAGCGCGGCTCGGGGTTCGGCGCGGGGGCGAAGCTCTGGTAGTCCTGGACCTGCGGAAAAGAAAGATCGGATTATAATTTACAAATGTTTCATCAGTGTTGTTTTTAGTCGCTTTATAAAAAGACTATTCTATAAGAATTTCTGTATTTTACGTCACTATATGAGGTAATTTTAGACTATTACATTTTATATGTAATTCATATTATTTCAATCCAACACAATCAAATGGTCGACGTGATTAAGCAAAAGAATCACAAGCAACTTCAAAATTTAAAATAGTAGTAGGATTTAATATTCAAAATATAGTTATTTATTTGACTCGCTATCGTTTGAGGAAGACCCCGGTTTAATAGTTTAAATTTAGTGCCAGATAAAGTCAGGACTAAGTTTATTTGGGTGCGGTCGACTACGAAAGCGGACCCTCGACTCTGTCGTCAATCTACGGCCGGTAAAACCCGTGGAGGTATTAGTCGGTAGGTGCATTACTCCAACGATCTCAATACACAGATGTGCCCTCCAAAACTTCAGGGCGCACGGAATCATGATGTCGTTGGGAAGAGTGAGCTCACTCTTTGCGTTCTAGTATGTTTCAGGAAGCGGTGGACGCCGGACGTCTTTACCTATCACTATTCGTTGTCAACAACCAAAATAAGTAGAACCACAGCATATCTCTCTGCTAGCGATTCTAGGGGTCAAGTAGAGTGCTTGTTGATATATTTGAATGATAAGTTTAATTGGGTATTATTTTAGACGTTTAGTAATAAATATTTTTTTGAAATTTTGTAACTTATTTTGATTAATTTGTAAAGTTTTCTATTTTTGTATCCATATAGTTGAAAGGTGATTATAATATAAGGAGCGAGTTGTTAAACTAATTTTGTGACTAGACTTATAATCCATGTTATCAATCATTCAAGAACTGGAAAATATTTGTATGCCTACCATATCAGGCAAAACATGACGACAAGCTACTTTGAAATGTTGTGACCTATTATATCATATCATGCATTATATGTGTTTGTAATTTACTCATGTTTTGAAGAAATAAATTATCTTTCTTTCTTTCTTGTTTGTAAACCTCTTACGATACACACAGAGACGCAGTTTATTACCAATTTCAAGGTAATCAGGGCACATCCATTGGTTTATATCAATGCATTACTCTAAGTGATGTTGAGCCTGATATACTCGTCGAGTCCCTGCAACTGCATTTTACTAACGAAAAAAAGACTATTTAGATTTATTAAACAGTTTATTTTACAATAAGTTGACGCCAAAATACTGTCTGTAAGTCTGTAAGTCTGTTTTTTTTAATAAATGAGTAAAGAAAATGTCTACTGAGTTGCTATTCGGTCGACGTAATGAACATAAAAAAATCATTCCACATTTAGACAAAAATGGTAATAATGTGTGTGTAAATTTTGTGCTAACCAAGATCAAAACAAAAAGGCACAGCAATAATGTAAATAATATAGAGCAGTTTATTATTGACAAATCTAGTTTATTGCAAGTAAATGATGAGGATAATTTTTAAGATTACAGGAATTGGATTCTTATTATTTGTTCTAGTGCAGTAGAGCACAATATTAAGTTATTACACCTATCCGTTAACTACCTCATTACCTATGCATATACGTAACGTAGAGCACACCTTAACGTACTTCCTATATTCGATTAATATTTTCTAACCATACTCCATGAGTGCTCGTTTTTGGATCTTCAAGTTAATATTTGTACGTACAGGTTTTTTCCGATAACTCTAATGGCTTTTTCTACTCTGCTCCTTGCTCTGTACCTCATAATGGTAATAAAAGTACTCTTGACATAGTACTGCTACGTAGTCCTATTTGGATTTGTTTTGAAAATAATGCTGACCTGAGGTGCAGGCCTGAAGTCCGGTTGCTTGGGTTTGTACTGACGGGGCGCGGGCGCGGGCTCAGGGTTGAAGAAGTTGTCTTGCGAAGGCGCAGCACCCGCGAAGAACTGGGGCTGAAAGATGTAGCGCTAATTTTAGCGACGGAACACACAGTAGAAATGAGGTATACACAAAAGAGCTGACACAAAGTCTAGTATGGGAACATAAAACTGTGGTGGAATAGTGGCTAGGATGTGCGATTTGCGATCGTGAAGTCGTCGGTCCAAAAGCCGTTAGGACATCTGAGCATTTTTTAAAATGCAAATTAACTCTTATACCACTGACTTTAACGGTGAAGGAAAAAAATCCGAGGTAATCAGCATGATTCTAGAATGTTTCGAAGTCGTGCATTCGTCAATCCGCATTGGGCCTTCGTAATTGATTATTTGAAGCCTTCTCTCATTCTCTCCTTACGAAAGAAGGCCACGAGCCCCAGCAGTAGGCATATTTAGTGGGTGGTTCACCTTTCCTCATATAATATTAGAATATAATATTACTTGTCAAGCTAGAGTGATAGTGAGACAAGTTTTTTAGCGAACATTAGTTCACAGAAAGCGAACATTAGTTCCGTAAAACACTTCTTTACTAAGCTGAAAAAGCTAAGTATATGGATCACAATAATTAATTTAGCTATAACGATCAAGAAATAATATCTGCTGAGAATTTCCTAACACTTCTTTTACACGGGACCTATGACATTTAGCCTCAAATGACCTCCACTGCCTCACAAACCTTGGGATAGCCCAGAACTGATAGCACTGTAGTGGTAGGACTCTTAGCAGAGTCCGCCTGGGGAAGTACCAAACCTTTGCCAATTATTCTACCGCCAAGCAGTAATGTGCAAACATTACTGTGTTCCGGTTTGAAGGGCAATGTTTCCAGAGAAATTACAGGACTTAGAGATATAACATCTTAGATCTCTGGGTGACGAGCGCAGTGCAGTGCTAGGTAATGATTTGGACTCTTCATGTTCCAATAGCTGCGTGTTACTGTGCTGTTATGTGGCAGGCGTCTTGTTTACCATCAGGCACATGACCTGCTCGTCTCGTCACTCTTTATTTAAAAAAAAAAAAAATAAGAAGGAGCAGCGACTTACTAAGCTTACTAACTACACTTACGCACATAAATGGTGCATATCTAAAATCATACATGAAGTATAAACCATAAAAGAAGTGGTAATGAAGGATAGAGTAACTACCGTTAAAAGTTACCGTGGTGTACCGTTAAAAAGTTACACCACTTTCGGGGATGCCAGATTGATCCTTAGCTTATCCTATCGGTGATAGCGCAAGTCAAGGCCGTACCGTCTGAGTTCCCGTAGCATAACACTTAAATACTGATCAACTCATCAGCGATCGCAGAAACAGGATATAACTTACCTTAGGTGGCGTGGGTCCTGATGACTGCGGGGCAGGTCTGTATTGTTGCTGGGGCTGTTGTTGCGGCGCGCGGTACTGCTGTTGCGGTTGTTGTTGCGGCGCTGGTCTGTACTGTTGCTGCGGTTGCGGCGCGGGTCTGTACTGTTGTTGCGGTTGTGGCGCCCTGTACGCTGGTTGCGGCTGGGGGCGGGGTGCGGGGCGCGGAGGGGGCGCCGGCGCAGGGTCTTCGTAGTCATAGTCCGGTTGCTGCTGCTGACGGTACTGATTGCGGTTTCCCTGTAATTTTGACAACGGTTTTGAGTTTGAGTACTGGCGGATAATTGTATCATCCTAATCTTTACACAGTTTTCTATAATAAACTATTTCATTTCCTATCTTTCCAGTGTCGTATATCCATCGACGTCATTTTTGTAACCTTACTTCCCCTCGACCTCACCAGTGGGAGATTTGGTCGCAAGAAAGGCCCATTTATGGCTTTATACCGGTACGTCAAAAGACAGAATTACGATCACCGATGTAGTTCAGCGCAAACTGAAGTGACAGTGGGCTGGTCAAATCTGTCGCAGAACCAAAAACCGTAGGTACACGGGTTTTTGAGTGTAGACCACAAATCAATAGATGCCACGAAGTGCAGGACGCCTTTGAGATTAAAGTAAGTGATTATGAAAGCCATTTGGTGGTAGAAAAAATTGGAAACGTAAGGCGAAGGATCGGGCTGAGTGGCGTATTATTGTAGAGGCTATGCTCAGCAGTGGAAGATTGTAGGCTAATTATGATTATGATGAGGCACATATAAAGGGGCTGTCCATTAATCACGTGAGGTTCAAAACGGGGGGGAGGGGTTCGGCAAATATAACGAAATACCACAAGGGGGTTTGGGGGGTATAGTAAGATATCACGTGTATTTATTTTATTGTCAAACGCGTGATTTTTTAATCGAAAATCGACGTGTAGTGTAACCTTGACTCCCCGTTAACGTAACAAACGAAGTCCTCGCGCGTTAAAATAGGATTGGATTATACTTTATACCGGAATAAAAAAAATAATATAAAAAAATTAAGATTCTTTGTAGGTTATAAAAATACACGTGATTTTGGTGGGGGGAGGGGGTTAGTTTTAAACCTCACTACGTATCACCAAGGGGAGGGAGGGGTTAAAAATGTAAAAAAAACATCACGTGATTAATGGACAGCCCCAAAGGCACACAGTGCAGTAGATGAGTAGATCATTGGTATTGTAAGTGTAAGACTGGTGTTTACATGGTACTAGAGTAGAAAACTACCTACCACGTTATTAAGCTTTTCTTTCACTTTTGTAAAGAAATGCAAGCAGCTCTTTATTATGCATTTTTCTTTCTCTTCAGCATGGAATAATAACTAACATGAATGAAAACATTTTTTTATTGTAGTAGTAACAAGCACGTTTTATTATTTTAATTTGGAAAAGTAGGTCGCTTTTACTTCTTTTTAACCGACTTCAAAAATGAGGTTTCTCAATTCGACCCTTATATATTTCTTATATATAATATATATATATTATATATCTTTTTTTTTGTATGGATAAATTACTAGCACGCTTTTGTTCATTTCTTTTTTTATTTTAGTATGGAAAAGTGACTAGCATGTTTTAATTTTAGTGTGAAAAAGGAAGTTTTAATGCATTTTTAATATTTTGACATGTCTCAAGAAATGTGATAGTTAAAATAATGTTTATATTGTAATAATAGAAAATAATAATATTTTGAAAAGGGCATGTTTCTATTTTGGAAAGTACATCAACTGACAAGAATAATTTAAGAAACAACGTGTCACCTAAAGCCCGAGCTACACGGGGCAAGTTTTTCAAGCTAGTGTTAGTAAGCCAGCAAGCTAGTACTACTACCTTCGTGTAGACTAAACTAGCGTTGCGTAGCGTTGTGTATGCGAAGGTAGACGTACTAGCTTGCTATCATAGCTTGAAAAACTAGCCTCGTGTAGCTCGGGCATAACGTCATCAAAACTAAGCTAAATACTGCATGTAGGTAATTAGTTTCGGGAGTATTTTATTTGGTCTTATTATAATTTCCGTATAACAGCTTTTAGCTAGGTGTCTTGTTTACCTGTCCCTTGTTCTGTCGCTGGTCTTCCTTGGCGGACTCGTCGACTAGCGTAGGTGGCGCCACCGTGATACCCTCGCCGGCCGGCTGGAACCCGAACTTGTTGGCGCCGTACTCTACCACGCGCACCTGTGGATACAAGGAACGGATCAGCGAAACAGAAACGTAACTAATTAGGTACATTCATTTAAAAAAAAAACGATATTTTATAGTCATCTTGGATTTGAAATTTGTCAGTGTTATACTAGTCAAGCCCTTTTGATCTGATACCCATATTGAGGGAATTGAATAAAAATATGTAAATAATCCGCCGTTTTGTTGCGGCGGCCATCTTGGAACGGTTTTCATGAAACATAAACACTCTCGACTAAACTAAAACAAAACCATATTCAATTCATCTGTTCGGAAGCTATGATGCCACAGATAGAAACACGCACAAACAGAGACATGTCAGTCTTATAACACCCAATTGTTTTTACGTCGGTGGATTAGACACAGTAGTCCGGTCAATTTAGACATTCGAAGGTACATAATATAACAGCAAGCTGTAAATGCGTGTACTTGTTTAAAACATAGTTAAAATTACTTTTAACAGAGGTTACCCTCTGAATGTTCCGAATCATTCCGGTGGCTGCAAATTTTTAATTCGAGGTTAAAGATCGAAAATCGAGGATCAACGCACAGCCTAAACCGTATCAGCTAGAAACTTAAAATTTCGCACACGTATTATTCTTATAACTTAGGCACCCACTAAGGAAGGATTTTTCGAAACTCAACCCCCAAGGGGGTGAAATAGAGGATGAACGATTTTATTCCTTGGACATATTTGCATGAAATTTTGTACGAATTGAGTTCGGCTAAAATAATGAGTTCCATATTACAGCATTTTCCAAAATTACATCCCTAAGGGGGTGAAATAGAGTAGAAAAGTTTATATGAAACTTATTATGCCTTAGGACATAATATTTGCATGTTTGTAATTTCTAATGAATTGAGTACGGTCCAAATAATTAGTAATATATTACAGAGTTTTCCAAATTACAACGACAAATGGGTGAAATAGAGCAATTTGTTTGTAACTTTTAATGTCTTTTGATATTATATCTGCGTATAATTTCGAACTAATTGAATGCAGCCAAAATAATGGCTAACGTATTATAGCGTTTTTAACATTAAATCCCTAAATGGCTGAATATAAAGGAAGGGGATGACCCCTTTGGGGTGGAATTTTGTAAAACGCTGTAATACGGAACTCATTATTTTAGCCGTACTCAATTCGTACGAAATTTTATGCAAATATGTTCAAGGAATAAAAAGTTTCAAACATTCGTTCATCCTCTATTTCAGTATTGTAAAAAATTACATTTTACAATAAATTTCTCAATCAAAATCACCTTTATAGTAAAACAGCAGTTACTTTTTTTTATGAAGACACCTAGTTCTTCAACTGTCTGCCGAACTTTGGGCTAACGCAAAAGGAATGGAGCCATATTAACATCTTACTACGTGGCGGTTACTAACATACTTCGCTGACTTTATCAACGGTATGATATCACTAGTCCTTACCTTGCCGGTGTCGTCCCTGTAACCGTACTTCCCCTTGACCTCGCCGGCTGGAGACTTGGTCTCGATCTTGAAAGATCCGTCTGCGGCTTCGTACCCGTAAGTGTACGACCCGTCCTCATTGTGCCTGGAATTAGACAATTATAGGTTTTTATTTTTATTGCAATATTGAGCGTCAACGTAGACCACCATTTCGCATGATGTACAGCAACGATACAATATTTATATGTAGCGCATTAATCTAGAGAACCTGATTCATTCTCGACTTAACAACACTACGATTGTAAATATAACCATGTTGGTTGCCGTGCCAAAAAGGTGTTGTCATGATAGTCTATATGTTTTTCCAGCCTATTTATTAGGTATCTGTATTTCAAATTTCAGCCCAATCCATTCAGACGTAACGACGTGATTTAGCAATAAACATTTACATTTATAACATTAGTAGGATATACATACCTGTTGATTTGCTTGAGTATGGGCACTGGTGTGGTGGCGGGCGCCTTAGCCTCGGACGCGATGTACCGCGGCGCGCGCTCCTCCGCGTACTGCGCCTGCGCACCCCACGCCGCACATGCGCATACTACCACCTGAGGGCATATATATATATATATATATATATTATTTCATTTGTCCTTCCACACTCCCTGTGGGAGGTAGGGAGCTGGCTTGAGGTTAACCCTCTTCACCGGGATAGGGCTCAGGGGGACGGCGGCCCTTGGGAGTTTGCGGGCCCGCCCGCCAGGTTCCTTCGCGGTAAAAAGCGCTTCGGGGCTTTGCAGTTTCTTGCGTCTTGTTTCTACAGCCCACTAACCATACAGACGTAGGATAGCGGAAATCGCCTTCGCCGCTCCGAGTTCCGGGTGTACCCGGTACACGAAAGTCAAGTAGAGAGTCAAGTTTCGTACTGTAATCACTGGATAGCCCGCCTTCTTTCCTCTGGGTTAATACGTTACGTATACAACCAGCCGGGAAGAAACAAGCAAGGGCGGATCCAGTTTTGGCGCCAGTTTTGTGGTTTGGGGGTCACATAGTCGTGGTCAAGCCATAAGACCGTGGGACAAGTGCATGCGTGCGTTTTAATTAGTGGTCAACCTAGATTTTGGAAGCAGTCCAGAGGGGTCATGACCCCCATGATCCCCCTTCAAGATCTGCTTTAGCAGTATTTGGGACCTTCACAAATATGAAGGCCTACCCTCCAAAAACCCTGGGGTGTTCCAAGGCGTGATGTAGGTCGGAGTTACGGGAAGTCTTCCATATTCCACCGCAACTTGCACAGTTCCTAGGGAAGTACACTACGATAATTTTGCAAGTTATTCCATTGAAAAGCAGTTATGTTCCAGCATTTCTGTGGCCTGATTTGAACGGTAACGTTTACAGAAAATTTACAGAGCAAATAAAACCGTCTTATATGTACTAAATATATGCACTTACAGACATATCAATTCTTATCGTTACCTAATATTAAATGTTATTTTTGTTTTTCACCGTCAAAAAACCGATCATGCTTTTTAAACCACGTTTCATTTTATTCACCTAAATTACGTTATTAACACTATCAATATAATAACTATTCAGAGCATGACATAGTAAGAAACACGCTTCAACCACAAACATTCTTATAATATATTTAAAGCATGAATATTAAACTTTGGGTAGGTATAATTTTCGTCATAATGGCAAGCAAGTAAGTAGTGAGATAGCCTTAGCTGCGTTAGATAGCCTAATTTATGAGCTTAGCACCGAGACTGGAACCTACGCAGCCTGATGAAATCTAGTTACGCCCATTTAAATATAGAACTTGGAAGCGACGTTCACACTGTGCGACCCGATTACCCAAAATAAATAGAATTCGATCGAAAATGGATATTAAAAGAAAAGACGATGCGAACTAAAATTTGTATCGTTCGTCATTTATTCCAAGGAAAACTTAAAAAAAGAGAAAGTGTATGTGATTGATATAGTTTTATTGGCGGCACTCCAAAAATTGGTAAGAGTCAATTTTAAAGAAATTAAAAAAAAAATGCACAATACAAATTCGAACACATTTTTTTTTTCTTGGCAGTTTTTCACTCTATCGGAACACAATATTTTCACACAATTTAGCGCTATTTATGGATCATCTACGATTTGTATGTATACTATGTATTTGTTTTATTGTTCATCGTTATATTTAAATTTTTAGTAATCTTAAAAAAAAATGTTATTCTTTTTAAACGCGCGTCGTTTTGTTAAAAAATCTCAAGGAAATATGACGTAATAAAAAAATACGAATATTCAAGTAACCCTTCAAGGTAGTAATTATTTTGGTGTCGTTCTCGAAGACTAATAGGTATATGTTAAACCTACAAAAGCTATACAATTGTCATAATATTCTAAGAAAAAATAACAAAATCGTGTCGGACACACTAAAGCCAATCTAGTTCACATTTTTCAATGAAATATTTGGTACAGTTTGCGTCTATTACGAAATACTTAGCGCAAAGCAACCGTGAAATGACCGAGAATGACCGTGACTCCACTTCTGTTTATCTGGAGACAAACGCCTTTTAAATACTTTTATTATTGTTTTTAGCTACCGTAAATAATTTTAAAGGTTTTCTAGAATACAGTTTTATGCTTTTAATCCGTGTACAATATCCATCCAAAACCCATAACAAATTATTTGTGTGTTGACATAAACAATTCGTTTGGTGGAGGTCAAAGCAAAAAAGGAACACTCGACACAAATTTTAACTTAGAATACTTTTGATCATGACAAGTTTAAAAATAAACAAAAACACATCTAAATCTCTTCATTTAAATTAGGTGTATAAGCAAATATAAAAACTGATTACTATAGACGTTATTTATACGTTATATATATTTTCGCTATGGTTTTTTTTAAGTAATAAATGTGGTACAATTGTACCACATTTATTACTTAAAAAAAACCATAGCGAAAATATATATAACGTATAGCGTAAAGTATTTTTTTTTCTTTGTACCTTGCATTTTTTCACCTGTTACGTCACTTGTGCTATTAGTTTTTTGATGATCATTATCAATAATTATGATGTCTATAAAAAATAAAGATAAGTGTTTATCTTTGTATCCAAATATGATTTTTATTATGAGGTTTTCCTTATATTCTATTTTTTAAGATATTCTGAAAGTAGTCGAAGGTAGGAAAATGTTATGTAACTCGCTAAGTACAGGGGCTTAATCCTTATATTTACGTCACTGTTACCGCCAAAAACTTTAAATTTTTGCTGAATCCAAAGACAGGGGTATGTTTCTTGACATTTATAATGCTTAACACAGAAATATAAACCGTAATTAATGCAAGATAAGAGTTTATTTATTGTAACTCAAAATCGATTAAGTGGAAAATTCCTATTGAGTTACTTAAATTTTAGCAATATTATATTTTTTCTACTGGATCTAAGTATATTTTTCAATGTGACAACACTAGTTTAAAGCGTCAAAACTATCAGCCATTTTGTATACCGTGACGAGAAGCCAAAAAGTGCGGTCGTTAGTTTGGTGCAGTCGAAATCTTCCACTGATTTACGGTACAATTCAAGGCAAATTCAAGGTAAGACTGATTTCTGTAGTGTATTTGTTCTGTTTTTAAGGAAGATTAAGGTTTATACTCTTAATTTAAATCAAAATTTATGGAAAGGCAACATCAATAACCTATAAATTCATTTTTGTATTGTTATCTCACATGGAAGCGTTACGTCCGTTGAGAAACATTTCACGCATTGGAATGAATTCGTAACTCAATGGAAAGGTAAGGGCGAGTATAAATTGTAAATATACAAGCGACCCGCCCCAGCTTTGTACGGGTGCAATTCAGAGTTATAATTTGTTGAGTTATAGTTTCTTTATATAATATTTAATTTTATCTGTAATAACATTTTATTTATTTCATTCCAGGTTGAAAGCGAGGATATGAATGAAAAAGATAGTCTTAAAAAATGAACACTAATTTTAATGGAAATAAATGACGGTGATAGCAGGCTAGCAAAAAAAGTAAAATTTTACACAAGTTCAACGGCAAAAGGAAAATTTCGGTCTATTAGAACAGTGGTCTCACGTTCTGTAGCATATTGTAAATGTACAGCACAAAATCCTTTTCAATCTTGTAGAAAATATTTATATGTGATGTTCAGCCTGGTACTGTAAGACAATGTGCTGGGACAGAAGCAAACCATCACGGTTACGATGAATACATTTGTGACGAATGTTTAGGAGAGTAGTCTCCTAAGCATTCACATAACTGTTTTTTTTTAATTCAGTTAATTTTTTGACGTTGAAATTTGTTTAGAAGAAGAGTCTCCTAAACATTCATCACTAAACTGTTTTTGAAGTAAAAACTTCTTTTGGCGCGCCTAGACAGATTTTTCGTGGGCTGTGAATTGAATTCTAGCGTCACGCTATGATAAGAAGTCTTCGGGTAAACTCGGGACCATAGCCATTGGCCATCTAGAAGTACGTCAGCCAATGGAAAATGGTTAAAGGGCGTGGACTGCCCATCATGGCATAGCCATCTAGAAATGCGTCAGCCAATGGGAAATGCTGACGCATTTCTAGATGGTCATACCATGATGACCAGGCCACACCCTCCGTTTACACCCGTGTAGTTTCCAAAGTAAGCTATCAAATTCTGAGTTATAAGTTTTCACTTCTATCGGCAGTACCTATGACTGCCAATTGTTTTTCAAGTTCAGTTAATTTTTTAACGTTTAAAACTGTGTTAATTGCATACTTCTTTATTTTGTATAATTTTAATATACTGCTATTACTAGTCCAAGTATGTTTTTATAGGTTTTAGTTGGAGAAAACTGTACAGCAGAACAAGTATTATTAAGTAAAAGTGTTTGTTGTGAACAAAGCTTTACTCGTTCCATTTAGTTATTTCGTAATTCTATTGAGTGATGTCTACCAAATCTAGTGATAATAAATTATAAATATTTCATTAAGTTCCTCAATTAACGTGCCAGTAATACCAAATAAATAAATATGTATGTTTTTTCTTTTAAATTTTCTTATATTTTATTGACTAATTAGTCGTCAGATACGTTGTTAGCAAACAAAGATGTTGGTCTATGACCAAACTGTTACTCAAAGGAGAGTATTTCTAGATTATTATTGCTTATGTTGTGTTTAAAGGTTTCCATTTTAATAGATAAGTGTAGAAATGACTGAATATGTTCCAAATAAATATTATTTCATAACTACCGGCCTATTTAATTTATGAAAAATCTATTAATGTTTCGTAACTCAATGGAGCATTTTATCAGTTCTAGCGGATTAAAAGACGTTTTATTTTAAAAGATATGGTGTTTACCTAAAAAACATATTAATATTCAGATAATAGACATATTTATGATCATAAAAAAACATTCAAATAGTATTAAAATGAAGTTTCATATTTAGTACAAGAAAATAAAAATACGCCCACTTTCCTCAGACGAACTTTGCAAAGAGGCCTCTACCACTACAACACAGAAAAAAAAATGAAAAAACAAAAATACGACACCAAAATCACCTGTGCATTACGTGTTCTTGTAGTTAATACAGTCAGTCAAAGGTTTCTGGTTTGGAATTCCACTCGAAGCAATTAAACGTTAGACAACTTGTGTCTGTAGTTATATTGATAAATTAAATTAAATATTTCAAGGCAGTCTGGCGCGGTTTTGATATTTGATTACGCGCTACATTGTAGTTTAATTAGTACATTCCGAATAATTAGACCGGTGAAGCATGTATTAGACTATTGCGAATTTGTTGGACTATAAACGTTTTAAATGGCAAATTGGCTTGTAAAAGCTAATTTACAACGAATTGCTAATAAGTAATGATTTGGTTATATATCAAGTAAACAGGCTTCGTAATTATATAGATTGAAATAAATTTTATTAACCAAGTTCAAAAAAGCCGAAGTTATCAAATGGGTCGGTATTTTTTTTGTTATTAATATAAGTAATGAACTTGTTTAAGCGTATTGAGCATTTATTGAGACCAAGAAAAAATAGAAATCGCGACACTGTTACCGATACCAACACCACTATGTGTCGTACTAATATGTATTTCTCATGTACCAAAGTTTGTGTGTTTGTATGTGTATTGGTAAATCACACCGTAACGACGAAACGGATCGAAACGAAATTTCTAAGAGACAGTTAAATTATTATAGTCTGAATATGATAGACATAGGCCATTTTTATCCAAGGTAACTGATGGGAACGGGAACTGTGCTGGTTCCCGCGACCGGGGACAATATATTTGTCAAAACTTTTTGTC
This sequence comes from Ectropis crepuscularia, assembly GCA_963693475.1. Lineage (NCBI taxonomy): Eukaryota > Metazoa > Arthropoda > Insecta > Lepidoptera > Geometridae > Ectropis > Ectropis crepuscularia. Next base: position 26,125,716 of record OY856342.1, read on the forward strand.
AGATGAGATTATGATTTTTGATTGATCTTGCCATGAAACCATACACTGATTCATGAATTAATAGTTGTTATTTTGATGTTTAATTATTTTTTTTACTATTACTTTAAATGACAATTTAAAGTACTTTTATACAAAAAAAACGTGTTTTGATTATAATACTTCACAAAAATATATTTATCTGTCAAATATAGTCTAAGTACATAGATGTCACAACTAACCTTGGTACCTGTCACAACTTACCTCGGTGTTAGGAGAGTTGTGACAATAGGAATTAGTTTTGTGGATTTTCTCAGTTACCATATAATTTTAATTTACTTTGATGACTAATTACAAAAGAGTAATAACAGGGCTACATTATGGCATAACGTTCATAATTGTTGTATGTTTCTTTATTGAGATATGTTGCTCTAAGTAAAAATTGTCACAACCCTCCTTGGTCTCCCCTACTGCTAATAAGTAAAAATTCCAAGATTGTATCCATCGGGAAAACCCTATGTAGGTAACGCATGCCTGCCTAGACTAGCCTTTTTTCCCAGGGAAAATACATTACGGATACCACTAGACCCCGGGTGGAGCCAGTGGTTATATGGGGCTCTCCGTCACTGAAGTGACGGCCTACCCACTAAAAACCCTGGGCTATTACACCAGCGCGTAAAGCAAAGACGATATACCCATAATCTGTGGCGCAAAGTGACCGAGACTATACGGCCATCCTTCCGCACTGGACAAGGAATCAGATTGCGAGATTGGCTTACCAATTCGCAACCAGGTGGTGACTCCTGGCTCGGCTTGTTTGTGGTGCAAAGGATTGGCTATTTAACGCAGAGACATCTAAATCCAGAGATTTAGATTTAGAGATTAAGATTCAGCGAGGTAATGCGACCAGCACTTTGAGCGATAGAAAAGATATCGCCAACACTACTACAGCAGGTCTACTACGAAGTCCGATAAACGATATATCGGCCGAACTAATGGAAATTTCCTACCTCGATAGACAATCGGTCGGTTGATCGAATCAGCCGTTTCGTTCGATCCGACCCTCATCCGACCTAAGTCTATAACTTCCGACCGAGATGTATCGATCCGAATGTTTTTCGTGGTAGGCTACAGATCCGATTCAGCTGTCGGTCGGATCCGATCATTCGGAGTTTGTTTTCGTAGTAGACCTGCTGGTTTTTTAAACAGTAGCTATCTATTTGAAATGCATGATACTTTGTAATCATTTTATGTGCCGTTACTTACGTTATTTTAGTGAAATAAAATTATGTATCTTTTTGCACTGAAATCTCTCAGGAAACATTAGTCTTCAAACCTATATAATAACATAATCCTATATAATAGCATAGTAATGTTTGTTTTAGTATTCAAATATATGAATTGAAATCGTACAGTAGTTACTCATAGCGATATAAAGTATTTGGTATTAAATGCAAACATTTAAAGCAGGCTCGATACGGACTTCAGCGCGTTCAAACAAAAAAAACATTTTTTAGCTTTTTATATTAGTCTAAGTATAGATTGCTACGCATTGTTGCCTTTACGTGTCAAATGGCTGTTGCTACACAGCGCTTGTGGAGAAACCAGGGACATACCGATATCTAGCATCTACAGTTGGTGCAAAGCAATGTCATTACATTGCAAAATGCACTTAACTGTCAAAAATTGTTAAAATATATATTCATGTTATTATCCTTCTAACATTATATTTTGTAGTAGGACACTTTGTAGAGTCCGTGTCGGGAAGTACCACACCAAGCAGTAATGTGCAAGCATCACTATGTCTCGGTTTCAAAGGCAATGTCTTCAGAGCAATAACAGGGAATAAAGATGCACTGTACGGTGCCAGGTAATGATTTGGAGTCCAGGGTCCAAATCATTACCTAGCACTGCACAGCGCTCGTCACTCAGAGATATAAGATGTTTTATCCTCTGTAATTTCACTGGGAACATTGCCATTTAAACTTGAACGCAGTGATGTTTTCACATTACTGCTTTATGGAAGAATAACTGGCAAGGCTGTGGTACTTTGGTACAATTAATTAATCAGGAGTCTTTGAGTGATTCATGATTTCTTTAGTACCTATGTCAGTCAACGTCATCATAATAAATTCCTTATTTTTACGTTTCGTGTCCGGTAGATACATGTAAACCGGTCAACCCCGTCTGCGCGGGCGCCGGTGAGCGGGCCGTGGCCTCTAAACCACCACTCACTAGCCCTTTGTGCAACTTGCTATCAATAAATTAATAATATCATATTGTATCTGATAAAATGAAGTCTGATTTCCTGACGATCGGAATGTTTCAGCAATGTGCTCCATATAAACATAAGTTTTTTTCAAACGGTAATAAGACTTTGAAAAGAACTAACTTGAATTCACCATAGGATTATTACCGTTTTATAAAAAGTGAGTTGAGCTCAATTAGATTCTTTGAGTACTCAAAGAACTTTTCGCTCGAACTCGAATTTTAGACGCTAAAAACGTCGAAAATGTTTATAGCGATTTTTTGACAATGATAGGTTTGCACTAATCTTGCTTCATGTTAAGCAAAGATGCGATGATGACTTTGATCTACTCTTTGACAATTTTTTGGTTCAAGTAGGTCTGAAATAAATATTTAGAATGCGACGGCGGCAAGGCGGTTAGTCCCCAATTAATAACTTATTACTATGTTAAGTCAATTGTTCATTCTACTATTATTACGCGGATAAACTTCTGAACTTCGAAGACCTGGGAAAAAGTAATAGTTTTTTTTTTTCGAAATTTCAAATTTCAACTCTAATTTTGAAGTAAAAAACAAGTATGCAACTCTTAAAAGGCAATCAAAATCTACCCATCTTCAACCCCTCATCATAGTGACGGAATTGAAGAGAACGTAGAAATGGATTTCATTTCACTTGTAACGACAATTGATTGTAATATTGGCATTATTTTATTTATTACTGAATTTGTTCGCACAGTTTACCACACAGTAACACCCGAGTGCTCGATAACACGTGCTGATATCGATATCGCGTGATACTCGCTCATTGCAGGCTGTTCGCCTATTACGCTACAAACAGAATACACCAGTCTGACTATGAGTACCTAATACATAAAATATAATTATTTTACTCAAATATTGATCAATTCTACACATTACGCACTACATCATTGTGAACCTATGATGTGGAACCTAAACTCGACAAAGTTAGTGTCTTGGCGTACCGAAATCAGGTTCCATAAAAAATAACATATCCGCGCTTACGAAGTTGCTTAATTCGTTGGAGTAATAATAATTTTAACGTACTTTTTTATGCATTACATAAATATGTATACTTAGCTTGTAAGGAATGACGAAAACATGTTTTAAAATGTGACACCTCTACCGCCCCGCAAAATATTATTTGCAACTCTTTTTAATGTCGCTCAAATTTAAGTACTCACTTTCGGTTTACCAATTCGCCTGATAGTAAGTGACGTTGCGATCAATCTCTTAATAATCTATTAGAGAACAATGAAGCCGGCACCTTATTTCACTTTGACGTAACTGTTGTACTTATAAAAAAGTGGATCGAAACCGTTGACCAGTATTATATCGTGCCTGACTGTATTATGACTGTATAGTTTCCCTTCGTATGCAAACGGCTTTAACAAATGGCTGGCCGACAATGTAATGTCCTGTCACCTGCGGACATTTAGGTGCTTGTTCAATCACATGTTGAACCGAGTTTTAAGGACATGTTTATTGTCAAGGTCCGATGAAGGTGATTGCAGCATGTGCTGTACGAGTGTTTCGCGAGTCAATGCCGACGAAAATTACTACTCATTGACGCAAATTTTACTTCGAAATCCTTTTTGTTTGAGATGTATTATAATAATTTAAAATAGATAATTAGATTATTGGACTATCTAACACACAATTGATTTTATTATTAGATATTTTAGTTGAATTAATTTATTTGCAAGAACAAGAAAGTGCCTTAAATACTTAAATATTTAAATACAGAGTTCTTAATCGATTTTTTGTAGCGCACATGCTGTTGATCTACTTGGTCTAACTCTATCTACCTACTCCCTTGTGATCGGACTGTTTGGAATTGAAGAAGGCGACACCGTCTCATCGATATATTCGTAACTCAAACATCTTGCAGAATGGAATGCGGTGCCTGAGTTTTTGTTGATGTAAACACAAACTTGTTTATTTGAGTTTTATTTCAGTTTCTTTTGAGTAAACACACTTTATCTAAAATGTATGTTTAATTTATTATTATAAAAGGATGTTCGCTTAAAATTAGACGGGCGGCCCATCAAGTGTAAATCTATAAATGATTAACAATATAGTATACGCGTAGAACCTGAATAACGGTGTCCAGAGAAAGGATGTAGATATTTAAAGTCCAGGATATTTGAAATCGTCTGGTATTGGTGATTAAAGCGATGGCAGCTTTTACTGTTAAGACTTAACTGAAGGTTGGCCCACAAAACAGGATTACAATAGGATTTTTATTTTGGTATTGTTGCCTCATTCATATAAAATACTACAAGTACTTAGCTTCAGAATTAAATATTAGTTGATACTTTTTCGCACAGCACCACCTAGCTCCGTTTCCGCAATTTTCCCCTGGCAAAAAGCAGTAAGTATATGTATGTAGTACGTACTTTTTTAGACTACAATCTAATCGTATTAATCCAATACGTTCATCCGTTCCGACGTGTTTGAGCAAAAAGCATCCAAATATCCAAACTTTCACGTTTATAATATTACTTATTAGAATATTTAATTTTTTAAACACACTCACGGCATAGAACAATCACACATTTTCATCACCCAAATATTGTCCTGGGCGGGGATCGAACCCATTACCTATAGCTGAGTAAGAAGACTTTTATCAGCTATCTGGCCTCCATAATATAGGCTCTGGTTAGTTCGGAGATAGATGGCGTTGTGCGTCACTAATGTCCACTAATATTTTACCTACTTATTTTATTAATTTTTGCTGACTGAGCCATAAGGCCAGTGAAGTTGGTATTTTTAAATATAGTCTCGACACCAAACTTACGAAATGATTTTTTAACTAAAATGTATAAATCTGACCTCAACCAACTAACTACCTACCTACGTTTAATAAAATAATCCAAGCACGTGTTTGCGTAAAACGTTTAAAACGACCACAACACTTAAATTTTAGTAATCCACAGTTCAATAAATCGTCGATTGTCACACATCAAACAACACACCATAAAGAAATTACTGATTTCACAGTGTTACGAGTTCACTTCACGACACTCCGCCGCAGCTCAGAACATAGTTGCCAAAGCTTTTCATTGCAAATCACTATTGCAATTTCAAAACGTAAAATTTGTACGTAGATTTTTAAAGGCTACAGTGCACTGTATAAATTCAACACACGATTTATATTTTTGTTGGTCTTATTAACGTAACGAATAGTTAATTTGAATAATGCGTGAAACGATTGCGAATGAACCAATTTCCAAATTCGTTTATTGTTATTTATATACTTAATCTGTTTATGATTTCCGCTATTCTTTTTAACTCGAGAAGAGTGAGAGACAGTGATCGTTATAGGTAATTCTGAACGCACTGGAATTGCACACAACGCACTCGTATTTCAATGCTATGATTTGAAATTGGAGCGAGTTGATTCGGTGTCGAATTGATGCAGTGTACTATGACCTCAAGGTTGTTAACACCACACCTACTTCAATTATCGCTAACAAAGAAATCACTGCCCATGACGTCACGTATCTTGAACACTTAATTAAATTAATATCACTTAATAAGTAGTTTCACTTTTGCTACAAACCACTGGAAATAAAACATATTAAAACACGAAAACACAATAAAAAAAAGAATAATCATAAGTTACAACGACAAATCACACAAGAAAAAAGAAAATTTGACCGATTCTAATTTTAAATATTAAAAAAGGAACTAATTAATCAATAATTAAAGCTTCCGGATTGTCATTTGATTTTGCATTTCCTTTTTTCTTTTTTTTTTAATTTAGATCACAATTCGAACGTACCAATCGCGCAAACGCCGTCATGTTGAGAAGTCGGAGGCGCGGCGCGCGCGCAGGCTACTTTTATAGGCATTTTGGGGCGCACCTTTCACTGACTTCATGTTTTTGGTTAGGGGATGCTCCGGGGTGCTGGGGGTAACTAACAACCGTACTACAATTGGGATTAACTTGTCTTAATCCCAATTTAGTTTATTTAAGTTCGTTTGACACAAATCTCTTTTTTTCTATACCGATTAGATTTTGGTAAGAAAAAGTGTCAAGTTTCTATCTCGCACATGTTTTAAGTATAGAAGTCTATTACCTATGCAACAAATAGGTAAATATTATTAAAGCATCATTATAGAAATATCAATAATGTTATGTTTTATACAGTGAAATTGGAATAAGAAAATAGAACTGACGTATTAATTAGGTACGTTAATAAAAGTCAAACTGATGATTATTCGTTTTTAAAGGATTAAAAAAAACAATTATTGCAGTAAAATTATATCCTAGTATATTATATAATAGTAGAATTATTTGTGAGTTGTTTGCAGAAAAACAAAAATAAATTCACCCTTTGTGTTAAAACACACCCATGAATTAAACTCCTAATGATTTTATCAAGCATGTTTATTGTTTAAATTTTATTATTGCAATGTTATAGATACAATACATTTAAAATGACATATTTATTTAATTATTTATTTATTTTACCGTTGATCAAATTAAAATTGTGTGTTCTTTTGAGTCATGTATATTTATTTGAAACATCCCTATGGCCGATACTTATTTGTAAAAAACATTTTAGAGCTTTACCAACAAAACTAAAATACAGTGATATACATGCCTAACTACTTAGGACTAAGCACATCTGAATTATCCATAGACCAATGAAAGTCAACAAATAAACAAGATGTACAATCCCACTACGAGTCGGAAGCGTGCCCAGCATGCTAGCGGCATGGTAAGCGTGGTAACGCTTAAAGTCAATGATTATGCGTTGGGTCAAATATACGCTATGCCCGCATTCAAAACAATATTTTCGAATTAAATATTGTATATATATTAATATTAGAGTATTACTGTCAATCAACTAGGCCAATGAAGACAACAAAGATGTACAAGTTTGTCATCAACACTGGCTTTAGCGGTGAAGAAAAACATCGCGACGAAACCTAAATATTCCGAGTTTTTATCGAGGTCATATACTAGCAGTAGCCAGCCTGCTGTACTGGGGCTCATTGATGGACTTCAGCATAATGGTTTTGACACTCTTCTTATGAGAGAAGTCCCCGAGTGCTATCAGTAGAAACAAGGCTGTTTTAGCAATTAATTCTTAAGTTATACATCTCTACGCAAGCACAAGCTGTCGCTAGCATAGCAAAAGACATGGTCAGTTTGGCTGGGGGCAAGCTGACCCGACACTTTACCGAAGATATCCCGGAAGTCAGCCTGTATGAGATTAGGTTGACCCTCAAACAACTTAAAAATAACAAGGCACCTGGCGACGACGGAATTATGACTGAGCTTTTGAGAGCGGAAACCGGCACTTTAAGTCCTCCAAAAGTTGTTTGACTCTGTCATTCTTGACGGTAATACCCCAAAAGCATGGAGCAGAAGTGTGGTAGTGCTTTTCTTCAAAAAAGGTGACAGCACCTTGTTGAAAAACTACAGACCTATCTCACTTTTGAGCCACGTTTATAAGTTGTTTTCGAGGATAATCACGAATCGTCTCGCACGCAGGTTTGACGACTTCCAGCCACCCGAACAAGCCGGTTTCCGAAAAGGTTCTAGTACCATAGATCACATCCATACGCTTCGGCAGATTATACAGAAAACCGAGGAGTATTATTGACCACTATGTATAGGGTATATGGAATATCAGAAACCCTTAGATTCCATCGAAACCTGGGCAGTGCTTCAGTCTCTCTAGCGAAACCGCTTCGGCTATCTTTGTATCAAAGTATTGAAGTGGATTTAGAGAAAAGCCGCAATGTCTGTCCGATTACAGGACCAGTGGACAAAACATATGCAGCAACAGAAAGGCGTGAGACAGGAAGATGTAACATCTCCAAAACTGTTCACTGCCGCGCTGGATGATGTTTTCAAGTTACTGGACTGGAACGGATATGGGATCAATATCAAAGGCGAATGCATCACTCACCTTCGGTTTGCCAACGACATAGTCATTGTGGCGGAGTCACTGGATGACCTCGGTGCTATGCTCAGGGACCTCAGGGAGTATCCCAACAGGTAGGTTTGAGGATGAATATGGACAAAACGAAGGTCATGTCAAATGTTCTTGTCTCACCTGTAGCGGTTATTGTTGGGAGTTGGGAATACACACTCGAAGTTGTTGACGAATACGTCCACCTGGGTTAAAAGTTTTTTTTTTATAGTATAGAGTGATGAGACGAGCAGAACATGTGCCTGATGGTAAGCAACATGCCTGCCATATAACAGCACAGTGACACGCAGCTATTGGAACATGAAAGTCCAAATCATTACGTAGCACTGGATCGCGCTCGTCACCCAGAGATCTCAGATATATTATATCTCTAAGCCCGGTAATTTCTCTGGAAACATTGCCCTTCAAACCAGAACACAATAATATTTGCACAGTACTGCTTGGCGGTGGAATAACTGACAAAGGTGTGGTACTTCCCCAGGCGGACTCTGCCAATAGTCCTACCACTACAACTCAATTAGGTAGATCCAACTTCGACAAAGAGATCCAGCAAAGGATCCAACCCAGATGGGGAGCGTTCGGGAAACTTTGCACATCTTTGAGTCCAAAATACGCCAATGCCTAAAGACGAAAGTTTTTAATCACTGCGTATTTCCAGTGATGGCTTATGGAACTGAGACGAGGTCCTTAACTCATAACAAAGCTCACAGTCTTACAGCGAGCTATGGAGAAAGCTATGCTCGGAATCTCTTTGCGCGACTATCCGTAATGAGGATATTCCTAAAAGAACGAAAGTTGCCGACATAGCTCAAAGAGTAAGCAAGCTGAAGTCCCAATGGGCAGGCCACATGGCCACATCGCTCGCAGAACTGACAACCGATGGGGAAGAAAGGTTCTCGAGTGGCGACCACGAACCGGAAAACGCAGTGTTGGACGGCCTCCTAATAGATGGACAGATGACCTCACAAAGGTTGGCTGGAAACCGCTGTTTGCAGGTTGCGCAGGACCGTTCGTTGTGGAAATCTAGGGGGAGGCCTATGTTCAGCAGTGGACGTCTTGCGCCTGATGATGATGATGATGAATTCTTCTTTTAGGGTATAGAGTTACGGGGCGAGCAACCTGGTCCGGGCCTGGTAGTAAGCAATACTCCTGCACATCACAGCACAGCGTCACACAGCTATTGGAACACGAAGAACCCAAATCATGACTTAGCATGCACTGCGATCTTTGCCCAGAAGTAAACTGAGGTTTTTAAAATATTAATAACTAGCTGCACCCCACGGTTTCACTCACGTTTTCTTCGATCCCGTTATTGTTCCTAAATGTAAAGATATTGCCTATGCCTAAAACATATGTGTAATTTCAGACTATGATCTCTCTGTGTTCCAAATTTCAACCCGGTTCGTTAAGGTGTTCCGACGTAATAGAACAACAAACATTCAAACTTTTGTATTTATATATTAGGAGTAGTAGCGCTTCATGTTTTAACCCACATAGTTCCCGTCCCTGTACTTTTCCATGAAGTATTCCAGACTAATGCTATTTTGATAGTCATTTTGATTTTGCTATTTTAATGCTAGTTTGATTGATTTTGATAGTAGATTTTGATAGTTTCGGCTGAGTTGTCTCCTGTACTAACGCGCCTGTATAGACTCTCTCTCCAAACTGGGCAAGTACCGAAATCGTGGAAGCTTGCTAACGTGCAACCTGTGCCCAAAAAAGGTAGTCGTGCTGACCCTGCCAACTACAGGCCCATCTCGGTCACGTCCATACTCTGCAAGACTATGGAACGTGTCTTAAACCGCAGGCTCCTGGCATACCTAGAATCTAACGACCTCCTCAGTGACCGGCAATACGGATTTCGCCGAAACCGGTCGACTGGGGATATTCTGGCGTATGTCACTCACATCTGGAGTGAAGCTATCGAGAAACACGGGGAAGCACTTGCAGTCTCCCTGGATATCTCGAAGGCTTTTGACAGGGTTTGGCATGATGGCCTTATTAGCAAGCTTTCTAGTTATGGTTTGTCTCCAGGTTTTATTGCGTGGATATCGGACTTCTTGAGAGATCGGTCCATACGAGTTGTCATTGATGGTTGCTCGTCGGACCAAATGGGTATCAATGCCGGAGTCCCTCAAGGGTCGGTACTCTCTGCGACGCTTTTTCTGCTACATATCAACGATCTGCTGAAGCCCGGTATCTTTGGGTACGCAGATGATAGCACCGTTGTAGAGAGTTACATATCTAGCGCGAGAGCCAGCGGTCAACAAACTAAGGTATTGAGAGAGAGTATGGTCGAGCGTTTGAACTTGGCCCTTGAGGCAGTCTCTGAATGGGGCGAAACCAATCTGGCCAAGTTTAATGAAGGAAAGACGTAGGCGTGTCTGTTCTCCGCAAAAAGGAGTCAATTTCTAGAGACTCCTACTTTTCGAGGTGTATCCGTGCCGATTACTGATCATCTTGAGCTTTTGGGTGTTACCCTGACATCTACACTCAACTTTGGCTCATATATCGAGTCCAAGGCTAAATTAGCTGCCCAAAAACTAGGTGTCCTCTCAAAGGTGCGAAAGTACTTCAAGTCTGAACAATTGCTTTTATTATATAAAGCACAGATTCGCTCTTGTATGGAGTACTGTTCGCACCTTTGGGATGGATCGGCTAAGTATCAGCTTGAGGCTCTGGAATCGATCGAGAGGCGTGCTAAAAGGCTCATAGGCAATAATTCTCTTGTGCGAAAAAGACTGCAAACTCTTGAACATCGCCGAAAAATTGCTAGCTTATCGGTTTATTATCGGATACACTTCGGAGAGTGTGCATCTGATCTGCATGATCTAATACCACCTAGCCCTTTTTTCTATCGGACTTCTCGTAACTCGAAGAAGCGGCATCGTTTCATGGTTGATGTTCCAAAGACACGAACAAAGAGGTTTGACTCTACTTTTGTGATAAGAACGTCTCGACTGTGGAATGAGTTGCCTGAGTGGGTTTTTCCCGATGGTTATAATCTTGGTGTCTTCAAATCGAGAGTGAATCGGTTTCTTCTAGGTAAGCACGCTCCATCTTAGACCGCATCGTCGCTTAACGTCAGGCGAGATGGTGGTCAAGTGTAAGCCTATAAATGTTAAAAAAAAAAAAAAAAAAAAAAAATTTCAACCAATAAGTATGGTCCAAAAAGACATCAGGATGTGCGTCATCCTCCAACCCGCACTTACCTTGAGAAAGTGGTCTTATTTATCTGTGGAAATGTAAAGGGCTCACGAAACGAACACTATTAAAACTGTATAAAATATACATATTTTTTATTGTAAGTGATACAATGACAGTTATGTAAATTACAAACATACATTGCTTTTGCTGAGAATCTTCTTAAACCAGTAGCGTCCTCGCGCAGCGATCGATTCCGTTATTTCACGGGGATATAAAGTAGCCCTAGGTATTATTCCAGACTCTTATCTCTCTATGTGGTCTCATCGAGATAATTTTTATAGTTTCGGCTTGAAAGAGTAACAAACTTTCGGATTTATAAAACAAGTAGGAATTAGGATTGTCTATACCTACTCTTCTAAAATCTTTCTTGTTGTCAATACTAATAGCCAATCTGGTTTCTAAAAACTTTCTTCGAATAACAAATGGTAGATTTTAATGTAAATATAGAGTAAGTCTTTACACTCACTTAAAGTCAAACACTCACTGAATACGCGATCCTAACCATCTCACGTCTCACCTGAGCATACATTATATAACTAAGTACATAAATATCTAGTCTCAGTATAATCCAATATGTCCATGTGTTTGCTTTACAGCTATCAAAAAGTTTGTTCTAGTTTAACAAATGTAACGAATACCTGAAAAAATAATTGTAAGGGTTACATTTAGAAGATTTTCTAAACACGAAAAAAATACTACAGAATTGGCGTTCGTTCTAATACTATTAAAAAGTAAGTAAAAAAAAATAGATTAAAAAACATACAAAACAAAAAGATTTAAATTTATAATAACAGAATAGATAGCACGAAAAGAAAAAAACATCTTGGGAGTAAATACCTACTCATTTATTCATTTCGACCCGCCCCGCCTCCGACTAGTAGTGAATTTTATCTAGATTTTCATTAGCCTAGTGCAGATAGTTACTTTATTACAACTGCAATATATATATTTTTATTTTTTTTAAATATAGAGTGGCGAGACGAGCAGGTCATGTGCCTGATGGTAAGCAACATGCCTGCCACATAACAGCACAGTGACACGCAGTTATTGGAACATGAAGATTCCAAATCATTACCTAGCACTGCACTGCGCTCGTCACCCAGAGATTTAAGTTGTTATATCTCTAAGCCCTGTAATTTCTCTGGAAATATTGCCCTTCAGACCGGAACACAGTAATGTTTGCACATTACTGCTTGGCGGTAGAATATTTGGCAAAGGTGTGGTCCTTCCCCAGGCGGACTCTGCCAAGAGTCCTACCACTACAAAATACATACATATAAATAATAATAATAAATAAATAAATACATATATATTTGTATCCTACCTATAAAACGAAATACAAATATACTTGCCGAAAGGGAGGTATTTGATGAAATGACATAGCTAGAGTTAGCAAATTAAAAAAAAAACAGAAAGAAAACAATGCCAAAATTCCAAATAATATATTTTTTCCATATTCGAATCTGTTAATGTGGTAGTTGCTTTATTTTTTGTTCATATGCTTATTTTTTAGGATTTCTACAGATTCCTCACCTTAGTCAAGATAATAAAAGTATGTGTTAGCGCACTTTTGAACTTAGTTAAAGCACTCTGCGTAACTCTATAGTTCATTCTAATATTAATGAAAGTGGTGTTAACTAGAGTAACCTTGACACAGAGTTTTGAGTGAAATCTGGATTCAGAGCGCGTCGCAACATTTGGCAGCCCTGCCGACCTTCCGCCGAGCCCTGAATACATGATACACGAGACGATACTCACATAACACGTTAGCATTTGGCATAAGCAACCTACTTTATAAATCCATGGCTGGAACTCGGGGTTTTCTGTCACTATAACTATAAGTGCGATAAGGAGTATATGTATCTATCTATAACGCTCATACAACTTCTGTATTTCACTGCTTTTTTGTTACCTACGCTAGAAACACCTAAAATACATTGTTAATGGAATCGCTTTTGCTCTCTTTTCAAAAGATGAAATTAATGAAACCCCTTAGATCCCTTTTTGAAGTGAAAACTGCTTTTGGAGAGCCACATACAGATTTTTCATGGGCTGTGAATTGATTTCTAGCGTCACGCTCGGGAATGATAAGAAATCTTCGGGTGAACTCGGGACCATGGGCATTGGCCATCTAGAAATGCGTCTGCAAATGCTCATAGCCACGCCCTCCAGTTTCACTCGCGTAGTTTCCAAAGTAAGCTATCAAATTCTGAGTTATAAGTTTTCACTCCTATCGGCAATTCTTACGACCGCCAATTTTTTTTTTACGCAGAGGAAATGCATTTGCCAATACCCTTTCTCCTAAAAAGACCATCGGGTATTGTTGACCTCGACACCACGAGACCCCACTGAATCCGGTGGAGGTTTTAGTCGAAAACCCCTTTTTGGGCATGGTTGAAACACATGGCGGAAATTCGGAGAACTCTTGCATTCTTCTATGAATCCGCTGCAACCTGCCCATTTTCAGGCCCACCTCATGGACATACCTCACCGCCAATTGACTGGTGCATCAGAATGTGACGCCAAATCCCATGAGATGCCGGAACCACCACGGGACCTACCAGGGATTGAGTGCAAGACGTTATGTTCCGCTGGCAGGAAAAAAGGCACAACGTTATACCGCTCTCTCCTCCGCGACCGTACCCGTACCCCCAACATCGTGGCTCTCTCTAGGTTACGCCGACGTCATCTACACCGCGCAACCTATAATTTGGCAGCATCAGGCTTTGGGGCAAAAGTCTGAAGTCTCACCTCGCATCTGAAGACCCGCATTCTACGAGTGCCTCTGAAAGAGTCAGGACTGTTACTGAGCCAAATAGGAAGGACAGCCTACTAACGTTACAAACTCAGTTATTCTACCGCCAAGCAGTAATGTGCAAACATTACTGTGTTCCGGTTTGAAGGACAATATTTCCAGAGAAGTTACAGGGCTTAGAGACAATAATTTAGATCTCTGGGTGACGAGCACAGTGCAGTGCTAGGTAATGATTTGGACTCTTCGTGTTCCAATAGCTGCGTGTCACTGTGCTGTTATGTAGCAGGTATGTTGCTTACCATCAGGCACATGTCCTGCTCGTCTCGTCTCTTTTCAGCCCCACTCCAATCCAAATCTTCAAAAAATACGTCACATAGTCATTGGTCAAGTCACAATACCGTGTAATAAATGCGTGCGTGCGCTTTAATTAGTGGTCCACCTAGGTACTAGATACTAGGATCCAACCCAAGGGGGGGGGGGGGGTCATAACCCACATGACCCCCCTGGATCCGCCCTTGGTTCTAGGTATGTAAAAGCCCATAGTTCGGTAGGTAGTAAAGTAAAGGCGAGGGCTACTGACATGGATTCATACCTAAAACATTTACTTTGTTTACGTCTGAGTAATATGCAATTAGTTTGAATATTGTCACGTAAGTACAAAGAAAACATCGCGAGGAAACCATCGTGTTCCAATAAAGACATCCTTCGAGGATCTGTGTAACCACCAACCGGCACTTGGCCAGCGTGGTGAATTATGGCGTGGGTGTCAATTTTCTCATTGTCATAGGAGCCATGAAGCCCGGCAGTGGAAACATAAAATAGGCCTGAGTAATATGCAACCGAGTGTGAGTTTTGTTGATATATACCTAATATAATTTAAACGACCGTAATGTCTATATTCACAGAAGTAAAGATAGTGGTCCGCCTCGGAGCTACATTCTTTCATAAGGTCAAGTGCACCTATCGTTGAATACAGTGTAATGTCGTTTAAATAGTCATTATCTGTGAAGCTAAGGCTTAGATTGACTAGCACTCAACTTCCAAGGTAATGTAAATGTAACCCTTAATAAGATAAATAAAATATTTATCAAACTACGGCACTCCTAGATACGAATTATATATACGGCAACCTATTTATAACCCGTAATCTGTTATATTTATCTATATTTTCCTGTGTAAGTCTGTAAGTATACACTTTTACATCTTTTTTATTTTTCATTCATTATTTGATTTTTAAACTTGTTATTTGTGTGGATTTCTCTTAGTTTGGAAGTAAAATACAAAATAAATGTATACCTATTATTAGACTTGAAAGGCTTGTGGCGTATTCCGGGTTATTTCCGGACATAGTGCCATATATAACATAGAACGTATTTTTTCCCCGGATCAATTTTCCCATCAATTTCAAGATTTTTAATTCTCTCTCGGGTGCTGTTGGTAAGAACGTGTCTTTTATATATTTAATAAATAATTTGGATTAATTTTTCGCGATCAAAGAATACGGCTTATTTTTAATGAGTTCCAATATTACTCGGACACGTACACCTCCCAATATTAACGACGTGTTTTTTCTCTCTCACCTAAAATAAATCCGGACGTATAGCTTACAAACAGAAAATTTGAAAAAGCTTGGTATTTCGAGTGATTAGGTACTATTATATTGACCGCTGTCTCGCCTGTTGTAAAATTGTGAAGCAGACGAAAGAACGCGCTTACATATTTATACTTAGAGAGGATTTCTTAATAGTTGCTTAAATTTTCTGGGAGAACTATAGCAATAGTCTCAGAAGTTTGTTTATTGCACGATTATTTTTCATTTTTCATAATTTTGCTTAAGTATCTATTATCTGAGCTTTATGAGACTTAGATATTAGGTACAATCAGAGACTAACCAAAAAAACTGTAGTCAATCAATCCGATATACATAATAATATAATCTTCAAAAACCCGGAATTCATTATAATGCAGTCATGCTCTGACCTTGATTGCTTTCACATGACCAAAGGCAAGTTCAATACCAGTCATTGGTCACTTACATATAAGTTACGGATAAGCGCATATCAGAGCTTATAAGGCAGCTCAAGGTGCATCAGGAACGTGTACCTACATTTATTTATATTATTTAAGATCTTAAAATAACTTAATCCGCATAAAATCTGAAATGGAAGAAAGTAACTCATACAGCTGTCATAGTATTAGTATTTTGCTCAGAAGAAGGACTACAGTATTTTGGAGTTTATCTATAATATAAAAGCAACCTTATCTCATAAAAAGAACTGAGGCGTTATCTTGGTTTTCATTAGATATTTTTAGAACATGTCGGTTCCTTCATAACGTTTGCCTTCTTTTAGGTAGGTACTTATATGTCACAGGAATGTATGCAATAAAGAGTCGATTTTAATTGGACAATTTAAAAATTGACAAGTTTTCAAGAAGTCGCAATTTGTGAATACCCTATTATTTCCCTATATACGTTATTTTCTTGATATTTATAATGCTCAGGCTTTAAATTAATTGTTATCTTAAGTCTGCTAGAATATTTCTTCTGTGTCTGGGTGTTCCTATGTGCCATATGTTTTATAATTATATTTTAAGTATTAAATCTGCTATCTTATAAAGTCATCGTTTTATCATTGAATATCATTACTTATACTTAAGTATGTCGTTCACTTTCTACTCAGTTTTGGAAGTTCTTATCGATTTATCCCTAAAATATTGAGCAATTCGAATAGCAAGTATCTCAAAAATAAGATAATTAAAGGTAAGTCTACATTGACCAGTCTGGTTTCGGTCCAGGAAGTGACATTTCGAGCTACGCTATATTTTAACCTCACTGTCATTGCACTGCACACTGCATAGAGTAATGCATGCCCGAAGAAAACATCAATTAAGTAAGCATTATCATTTGACTTTTACAACAGATTAATGCATTTATAGTAATGGCGACTTTATTTAAATCCAATTATTTAATCCACGTTAAATTTATTCGTAACATTTCGTGTTTAAATCCAAAAGGTGCAATTTAGAGTTTCTATTTTCAACTTTATTGTGCGTACTTACCTGATTTCAATTTAAGTAACAAAAGAATAACGCTCAATTTTCATAGACTTGTGGTCGTCGATATATTATTTTTGTATGGTATATTGTTTTTCCAATATCTATAATAAACAGCCATAGTGTCTAAATCAGCTCTCATATGTCTATAATACACGCTTTATTTAGTTTAGAGCTAGTTAGTATCGTGTACAGAAGGTCTAATAATAATATTTATTTATTACTCGTGGTTCGTTCACGATGAAAGAGAGAACAAATTAAACCATATTAATATACCAAATGTCTTCAAATTACTTCAATTACATATAATATAGTTAATCAATTCGATTTTCATGCAATAAAGTGCGTGTACCTACCATATCAATACAGTTAAAAAAGCTTTTAAAAATATACAAAAAATAACATTTTTGCACTCTCTAATTCTTACCTACTCTACTGTCATAAGGCGTGGCCCACACTTGTCGCGTGTACTCGTCGGTCGGCACGAAATCGAAGGTCTGTATGTGACCTTAGGAATTCTAGATCATTGCTGTTTCATACCGATTTAGCTATTATGCTTTTGGAGATTTAATTAACCAAGCAAACATATATTGTAATATTTAAATAGTGTGTTTGTTTGTAACTTGATAAAAACGTTAGACGTTAGCAGCAATTTTATTTGTTTGGCTAAAGATTTTTGTATTGGGAAAGGCCTATGATAGTTGGCCTCAGACGGCATT
This sequence comes from Ectropis crepuscularia, assembly GCA_963693475.1. Classification (NCBI taxonomy): domain Eukaryota; kingdom Metazoa; phylum Arthropoda; class Insecta; order Lepidoptera; family Geometridae; genus Ectropis; species Ectropis crepuscularia. The sequence continues at coordinate 26,143,646 of OY856342.1, forward strand.
TAGATACTACTTTCTGACCACCGGTTGAACACCGGCTAGCTCAGAAGGCACAAGGCCATACTAACCTGAACTTGTAAAATTCACGCACATATGTAGAGTTTACCTGAAAGCAAATTTACCATACTCAGTTACCGTAACGCATCTAGCACGATAACTAGCCCAAAAGCTCATCTGAAGGTACGATATCGGGTTAGACTGTTGGCCTTCCCCCTTTCTTGACCTTTAGGGAGTGTCAAGCAACTTGGAGCCGCTATGTAGAAACCATATACCATTTTTGAAGTGAAAACTTCTTTTGGCGCGACTAGACAGATTTTTCGTGGGGTGTGAATTGAATTCTAGCGTCATGCTTGGTTATGATAAGAAATCTTCGGGTGAACTCGGGACCATGGCCATTGGCCATCTAGAAATGCGTCTGCCAATGGGAAATGCTGAAAGGGCGTGGCCTGGCCAACATGGCATGGCCATCTAGAAATACGTGAGCCAATGGGAAATGCTGACGCATTTCTAGATGGCCATGCCATGATGCCCAGGCCACGCCCACGTCGACGAAGTCATAGCCCTAATATAGATGTAAGGAAAAAACCTAATATATCTATATGTAAAGAGTAGTTTTAATTTGCGGTAGGTATATGGACGCATTCTGACCTTTAACAGCTGCGACAAGTAAGATGCCAAAACTTCTTTAGAGGAAGATAATCCAATAAAGCTTATTTGGAAAACATATTTCAAATTCCAGACAAAATTATCGTTATCTTTTTATTGTAATCAAGAGTCAAGTTTATGTCAAGAGCAAGCCCATTTTTATTAAAATTTACCTTCTTCTTCAAATGCTTTCTTTCTTTTTGTGTATTCTTGCATGTCGCATTTGCAAGTGCAAATATTCTTCGAATTCTATCTAATGATACAACTCTGGTTTGAAAGGTAGATCCGTACCCAGATAAGTATCGGCAAATGAATTTTACTGCCAATTCAGTACGAGTACATGAATTCTAACCAAATGTTTATTTTATGTTGTGCGTAAGCTTAGGTTGTTTTGGGTGCTGCGCTGCGCCTTCTAAACTAGCGGCTAGTTCAGAAATGAATTTGCCAAAAGCTCGTTCTACTTCGTTTCAACCGATACAAGATTGTCTGACGTTTAAATGTTTAAAGCATACTCTAATTAGAGTAGGGTTAGAGCATTTAAACGGACAAAACGACGGATCGATGTAGAATCGGAGTTAGAAAATCGCGAGTTTATTTCGAAATTACGTTTTCGTTGAATCAGAGTAGACGTCCTGATCAGATGAAGCTTACTGCCATAGATACCTTTTAAAAAAACTCCAAGTCCACCAGGGTACATAGACTAGTTCATATATACAAATAACTTTTGGTTACATGTTTTAATGACACAAAAGGCGTAGCAAGGCTGGTCGTAATGTATTTAGAAACAGGATGTAAGTTTGCCGTTCATGGAATTTCCGCTGGTTATTGACGAAACTTTTCACAGCCATCACAATTCACACTAAATTCGATTGCTTTTTTATCGACTTAGTTAATTTGGGGCTTAATGTATTATACCTAAGTAACAGACGCTTACACTCAAAATTCGACATGGACTTTGATGGTACGAGTAACTTTGTTCCGAATACGATCCCTCAGAAAAACTCCAAGCATAAGCTCTTCATTCAATAGTTTAGATAAGTCTTGGGTTACACTGCTGTGCCTAGCTAGATTATTTATTTAATAACATATCATAGCATATGTTTTTTGTCGTCTGGTTACGTACACAGCAACATTCCTACACGCCTGACTAGAATGGTACCTAGCACTGTCCGTTACTTGCAAATATCTCCCAAAAGGCGTTTTACTTACAAATTCTAAAAAGTTTTAATTCTAAGTACTCGGCCACATTTTTATTGAAAGACACATTTTAGTTGTAATTACATAGTAGGCCTACCAGGAGCGGTCGCAGCTTCAAATTTTGGGGAGTTGTGAGGTTGTGACGTAATAATACCTACATAATATCGATTAAAAAATACTTACTAGAAGCGACCCGTGATTTTATTACCGCAGTTGTTTTCCCGCGGTAAAAAATAGTCTGTATACTTAACGACATTTTGTATTTTTTTTTAGATTTTTCTATTTATGTGACTCCCCCTTTCGGTCCGCACCTGGCCCCTACTTACCTAAACTTACCAACTATACATGCAAACATGAAGCATATCAGAAAGAATTAAATATAGAGGTACTTAGCGTTCCCAACATGTAGGTACCCAACTATTTAATAATAGTAAGTTATATAGTTATACCTACTATAATTTGTGACAGATTTCGGTCAGGTTAACTTGATGTTAAACTGTTTGCTTGTTTGTTTCCTACAAGCCAAATTACCTGCCGCATATAAAAGTCTCCTAATCCTCAACAAATCCTTCTGATGAAAATTAGTAAAGTAGGTAAATGTCAATGTTTTCATCATTTGCACCTGGTCAGTGCTAAGTTTATTTAGACTTTTTAGACTATTTGGAGAGAAATATTTCTGGCCATCATCCACCAACCCGCACTGGGCCAGCGTGGTGGATTATGGCCTTAACTCTCTCCTTGCGAGAGAAGGCCCCGAGTCCCAGCAGTGGGAACATTTAGTGGGCTGTTGATGATGTGATGTTGATTTCTGGCCCAAGACCAAAACTGCGAACATTAAGTAGGTAACCTACTTACTTGTATGATGTAGCCTTAGAGAATAAATGACTAAATATACTCTAAGGATGTAGCTATCTATCTTGTCTTTCTCATATTTTTAGGGGATGCAAACTGAAATTATATTCATATAGCAATATAATACAGGCCGCCAATTAAAATGTCAAGCCCGTTTTCTTAAGTTTCTTCTACATTTTTTTCTTTTTCTTGTGAATTTTGATCAAGAATTTTCTTATCTTATCATACTTTATCTTAATACATTTTGCTTCTAGGTGGATTTATAAAGGTTTCTTAGCAATTTTAGTAGATATTATTTCCAACTTCGGAAATTGGTGTTAGATATGAACAGGAATTTTAGAATTAGGATACTGCATAGATGGGCACAGATATTCATCGACCTAATTTAAAATATGAACTCACCATTATTACAAACCACATAACTTTCACAGACATAACAACAAGGAAACAAAAACAATTGTAACTATTTACATAACATTTTATTTATTCATTATTAACACTCCGCCCACGTACTGATTGCAATCCGGTGCCATTTTGAAACCTGCGCGCGCACTGTTCAATTGTATCGATATTACGACACTACGACACTAATGACATTTAAAATTTTGACATAAAAATGAGACAGTTCTAAATACAGCTGCAAAATATTGCAGTCCACACCATAGTGATTACTTACTCTGACCACTACCAGACCACCAGACCACAAAATATTGAATCTTGATGCATCCTTCTAACAGCTGTTTAATGTCAAGAAGTATGCGTTAGAGGCGCCCTCATCATGGCGTGTTTATTGGTGTGGACTGTTTCTTTTTAAATTGTGGTGCCATAATTTGTGTTGAAATGGCGACCGCTATTTTGATAAACCATATTTAAACTATGTAAAGCAATTAATGAGATTGTATCTCAGATATGTCTTTTATTGTATGTGCTGTTAAGTTTTGTAGAAGCACTTTAGATTGTCGGTGACGATTATAAAAATATGAGTTATAATGACACAATAATTTTGGTTTTTAACAAGACATGATAATTATGTAGATTTAAAACCATCTCCTGGTTATGTTGAGGGGTTGGTTATGGTTGGTGGATACGATGCTACTATCTTCACTAATATTTTTTAATATTAAGATAGTAAAAATATTTGTGTAAAAAAGCTAAAAAAATAATAATTGTTATGACACCGATTTGCATTAAATAGCTGTTATTTCTTAAGTCATATGGTACGTACCTATATGTCGCATTTTTATTTGACATGTAGTAAACGATATTAGCACATGGTTTAAGAAAAATACAAACCAAAGATAACTAATGTTGAAACAAACAATACCAAAAGAACTAGAATAAATAGTTTAAAATGTATGTTGAAACGAGACGAAGAGTTTCCAATTATTTTCTAGGACTTGTGAGTTAATAAAAAGGAATGAGAAAGTTAATTTTGTAAGATCCATAGAATTGACTAGCACTAAAACTATACAAAAATCGTATAAAATTGGTAGTTTTCTTAAACTAATTACAGATAATTACGTACATTATTTATCTAACTGTACAAGATAAATCATAGTTAGATGAAATTAACTCAATACAGTCATGTTTTACGCTACACTTTACCTAATCACAAATTATTATGGGAATAATGAAACTGGATAAAAATTACCACCATAAATAAATAAATATACGAGATAAGTCATAATTGTGTAAAAATGTATCGAGAAAACGACAATTTTTTTGACTCCCAAAGTTAGTAGGTTCTTCAGTAAATTCAAAGACTGCGGATGTATCGCCTGATGAATAAATTGAATTGAACAGGTAAATCGTTTCTAAATCATATTGAGTAAATTTCAACCAAACCTAAACAAATTAAACAAAACTATCCAGTGAAGTTGATCGAATAGGAACCCGTGTTGGGGTCGAAGTTCTGCGCAGGGTGTCCTACGAAGGGGTTGAAGGACGAGGGGTTCTGGCTTTGATAGTTTTGGCTTTGGTAGGTCTGAGGCTGGTACTGAGGTTGGTATGTCTGCTGTTGGTACTGAGGCTGCTGGTAGTTCTGCTGGGCTTGGTAAGGCTGCGGCTGGAACGCCTGGTAGGAGAACTGCGGCTGCGAATGGTACACCTGGCTCTGAGGCCTGTTCTCCTGAGGGAACTGCTGAGGAGTCTGGCGGAAAAGATTGGTCTGTTGCGAGAAAAGGGGACCAGACCGGAACTGGGATGCCTGGTTGGGCTCGTACTGAGGAGCTGACTCAAACGAAGACTGGAATCGCGTCGAAGGCTGAGGCTGAGTGTATCTTTGGTACTGAGGCTGGGGAGCGGCCGTGGGTTGGGCTGACTGGTGGAATTGCTTGAAAGTAGCAGGCTGTCTTCCTTGGGCGCGGCTGTTGTACTTGGGGTCTTCGTAGATCTTAGGGTCTTCGCGGTATTGCCCGTCATCTTCTTGGCCGTCGGTGAGGGCGTTGGACGAGGTGGGGTCGTGCTCAGTCGGAGGGGGTACCATTATTCCGGAACCTGGAATTAGAAGAAAAATATATTAAAATGTGATATACATATTTATGTACATACTATTAATGAGATAAAGACGTACAATTGTAAGTGTTAAACAAGTCGAGAATTAAACTACATGTAAGATACGTTACACCCAAATAGTATGAGTATTGCGAATCCAAATCTTGTCAAACAGAATATTTAGTACCGAAAAAACCCGAAAGAGGTGTGTTGTGTTTTGTTTAAATTATAGGTCGAACCAAAGTAGAAATTTAAAAAAACTATTTCGTCCGTTTCGTTGAAACATTTACGAAGAGTAGCTTTTTTAACGTTTATTGCCATAGAGCGTGGTAAAGCCGCTAGTATGCTGGCCACGCTTCTGACCGGTAAGTAGTGAGCTTGATGGTCTTGATTATCTTCAGACCTTCTTCGGTATGGATAACTCCGTTCCGCTTAGTCTTTGTTAGGTATTAGTATGGTGCAGTCTCATTCACTTTTTTAGAAAGGCTCTGCCCGCCAAATAAATGTTATGTATACCTACTGATAATTCAGTTTTATGTTAAGTTTTTGGTTCCCGTAATACAAGCTATGCACAATTCCCATTCCTGAACCCGAATTTAACCTGATCCGTTCAGTTGTTCCGACTTGAAGGAGCAACAAACATTCGCATTAACAATACCTATTAGTTGGATAAAAGTAGTTCTTCATAATGATTATTAAATAAATGAATAAATATTGGTGGACAATTCACGCACAACACCATCTGACCCCAAACTAAGCAAAGCTTGTATGATGCCGGCCAGATAGCTGATATTAGACTTATATAGTTTTAAATACATACTTATTATACATAGAAACACCCAGACACAGTGCAAACATTTAAACTCATCACACAAATATTTGTACTGGATGGGAATAGAACCCACGACCCTCGGCTTTGCAGGCAGAGCTACTACCAACTAAGCCACGAAGGCCAGTCAATGCACTCCTATTTCGGCTACATCCGTTCTGCATCCTTTAAAGCAGCTTACGCAAGATAAAGCAAGGCAAGTGCTCTTTAACGCTTATTTTGACATTTATTTTCTAGTTTTAATTTGTGTAGTTTCTATTCACTTATTTTAATGACTGCTCTCGTTTAGATCTTGTTTTGCAATAGTTTAATTATGAAGTTGTATTGCTTATCAGCGCGTGAAGGCTGTATTAATTTTAAACTTATGAATCAGAAGAAAATTATAAAATGTTACGCAATTTAACTTTTTTGTGTAGAGTTTTTTTTTTTTGCGGGACGAGCAATACATGCACCTTATGACAAGCAAAAGCAGCACGCCTAACCATAACAGTACATTTATTTGAACTTAAATAGTCCAAATCACTACCTAGTAGGTAGATACTGCAACTCGCTCATCACCTAGAGATATAAGATGATTTATCTCTTGGCCATGTAATTTCTTTTGAAAGGGGTTTGGGCACTTTTGTATGGGCCCGTGGCGTCGTTTTTTTTTTTAGCGGTCAGAGATCTGTTATCATTTTCTTGTAACAATAAAATACCCCGATGCTATCTGTGCAATCGGATTTGCTCTAAGTCATATCGGAGCTGAGTTATAGCCTGTCAAAGTTATTTATTTTTTGGATTTTTTGTATGGGCAAGTGGCGTCGTTTTTTTATTTTAGCGGCCATCGATCAGTTATAACTTTCTTGTAACAATAAAATACCCTGATGCTATATGTGCAATCAGATTTGCTGTAAGTAATATCGGAGCTGAGTTATAGCCTGGCAAAGTTATTTATTTTTTGGATTTTTTGTATGGGCAAGTGGCGTCGTTTTTTTATTTTAGCGGCCATCGATCCGTTATAACTTTCTTGTAACAATAAAATACCCTGATGTGCCATCAGATTTGCTGTAAGTAATATCGGAGCTGAGTTATGGCCCCTCAAAGTTTTTTTTTTGGTTTTCTTTGTATGTACTAGTGGCGCCATTTCCTATAGCGGCCAAACATCCGTTAGCACTTTTGTGAAACATTATTTTTACCTGAAGGTACCTGTGTAATCAGATTTGTTGCAAACTATATCGGAGCTGAGTTATGGCCACTTAAAGTTTTTTTTTTGGTTTTCTTTGTATGGACTAGTGGCGCCATTTCCTACAGCGGCCAAACATCCATTAGCACTTTTATGAAACATAATTTTTACCTTAAGGTACCTGTGTAATCAGATTTGTTGCAAACTATATCGGAGCTGAGTAATGGCCCCTCAAAGTTTTTTTTTGGTTTTCTTTGTATGTACTAGTGGCGCCATTTCCTACAGCGGCCAAACATCCGTTAGCACTTTTATGAAACATTATTTTTATTTAAAGGTACCTGTGTAATCAGATTTGCTGCAAACTATATCGGAGCTGAGTTATGGCCCCTCAAAGTTTTTTTTTTGGTTTTCTTTGTATGTACTAGTGGCGCCATTTCCTATAGCGGCCAAACATCCGCGAGCACTTTTATGAAACATTATTTTTACCTTAGGGTACCTGTGTAATCAGATTTGCTCCAAACTATATCGGAGCTGAGTTATGGGCCCTAAAAGAAAACCAAAAAAAAACTTTGAGGGGCCATAACTCAGCTCCGATATAGTTTGGAGCAAATCTGATTACACAGGTACCCTAAAGTAAAAATAATGTGTCATAAAAGTGCTCGCGGATGTTTGGCCGCTGTAGGAAATGGCGCCACTAGTACATACAAAGAAAACCAAAAAAAAACTTTGAGGGGCCATAACTCAGCTCCGATATAGTTTGCAGCAAATCTGATTACACAGGTACCTTTAAGTAAAAATAATGTTTCATAAAAGTGCTAACGGATGTTTGGCCGCTGTAGGAAATGGCGCCACTAGTACATACAAAGAAAACCAAAAAAAAAAACTTTGAGGGGCCATTACTCAGCTCCGATATAGTTTGGAGCAAATCTGATTACACAGGTACCCTAAGGTAAAAATAATGTTTCATAAAAGTGCTAACGGATGTTTGGCCGCTGTAGGAAACGGCGCCACTAGTACATACAAAGAAAACCAAAAAAAAAACTTTGAGGGGCCATAACTCAGCTCCGATATAGCTTGCAGCAAATCTGATTACACAGGTACCTTTAAGTAAAAATAATGTTTCATAAAAGTGCTAACGGATGTTTGGCCGCTGTAGGAAATGGCGCCGCTAGTACATACAAAGAAAACAAAAAAAAACTTTGAGGGACCATTACTCAGCTCCGATATAGTTTGGAGCAAATCTGATTACACAGGTACCTTTAAGTAAAAATGATGTTTCATAAAAGTGCTAACGGATGTTTGGCCGCTGTAGGAAATGGCGCCACTAGTACATACAAAGAAAACCAAAAAAAAAACTTTGAGGGGCCATTACTCAGCTCCGATATAGTTTGGAGCAAATCTGATTACACAGGTACCTTTAAGTAAAAATAATGTTTCATAAAAGTGCTAACGGATGTTTGGCCGCTGTAGGAAATGGCGCCACTAGTACATACAAAGAAAACCAAAAAAAAAACTTTGAGGGGCCATTACTCAGCTCCGATATAGTTTGGAGCAAATCTGATTACACAGGTACCCTAAGGTAAAAATAATGTTTCATAAAAGTGCTAACGGATGTTTGGCCGCTGTAGGAAATGGCGCCACTAGTACATACAAAGAAAACCAAAAAAAAAACTTTGAGGGGCCATAACTCAGCTCCGATATAGTTTGCAACAAATCTGATTACACAGGTACTTTAAGGTAAAAACTATGTTTCATAAAAGTGCTAATGGATGTTTGGCCGCTGTAGGAAATGGCGCCACTAGTCCATACAAAGAAAACCAAAAAAAAAACTTTAAGTGGCCATAACTCAGCTCCGATATAGTTTGCAACAAATCTGATTACACAGGTACCTTCAGGTAAAAATAATGTTTCACAAAAGTGCTAACGGATGTTTGGCCGCTATAGGAAATGGCGCCACTAGTACATACAAAGAAAACCAAAAAAAAAAAACTTTGAGGGGCCATAACTCAGCTCCGATATTACTTACAGCAAATCTGATTGCACATATAGCATCAGGGTATTTTATTGTTACAAGAAAGTTATAACAAATCTCTGGCCGCTAAAATGAAAAAACGACGCCACTTGCCCATACAAAAAATCCAAAAAATAAATAATTTTGACAGGCTATAACTCAGCTCCGATATGACTTAGAGCAAATCCGATTGCACAGATAGCATCAGGGTATTTTATTGTTACAAGAAAGTGATAACAGATCTCTGGCCGCTAAAAAAAAAACGACGCCAACTTTACCCAAACCCCTTTTACCACATATGATAAATGATTTACCTACATCTCGCTCTTACATATGTCATGGGTGACGAGCACAGTATAGTAGCAGTAACAGTGATTTGAGCTTTTCATGTTAAATAGCAGATGCACTAATAGATAGTTGTTGTTATGGGAGCCTACCCATCTGTAATCGAACCAGTGCGGTGTGTGAAACCACAAAAAAACAAATAATACGTTCTAGGATATCGATAGCACTAACCATAACTTTGAGCAAAACACTAAGCTTATCAAGCGCTAAACAAATTTCGTTTGGGTTGTACCAACGAGTTATTAGCATAAATTACGAAATAACTGCTCGAGTTATTTCTACCAAGCCCAGCAAGAGACCATTCACAATGACCAATAAACGAAACACAAACGCACGTCGCTATAACGTGACTTACGCCCTTCTTACGCCATATAAGCTCTCTATTTTTGAAATCTGATGAAAACCTTAACAAAACATTTAAATTATGTATTGCTTGTAAAATACCATTACAGGATATATGAATACCGTGCCGACAAATCAATATCGGAATGAGTCGAACCGCTGTGCATTATACAATATAGGTACATACATATATAAATGTATGTTTGTAAATTGACGAACCCAATCAGAATCATTATGGGAACCATTAACGGTATAAAATAAGACCTACAAATTAGCCAATACGTGAGAAACAAATTTTACAAGTTACTCGTACTTATTTAGTATTACTCAGTACTACTAACATATGCCTGCGATTTTGTATGCGTAGGATTGCTATTCCCTAAGAGATTATACATTTTTGGGGATGATAAGTAGTTATTTTGGACTATACATTTTTTTAATTTAAAAATTTCAGCTTGATCTTTTCAGTTCTTACGACTTGCCTGAGCAACAAGCATCCAAATTTTTGCATTTATAATGTACCTGAGTGGGATTAAAGAGAGTCACGGCGCGTCTAGGGATCAAGGGATACCGGTAAAAACACGTCTTTAGTTTACGATCATTACGAATCAGGCAGCAGGAAAACAGACCATGGAATCGTTACAAAACTCACGAGAACAAATAGATCAAACTTGGCTTTCTCAATAGACTTTGCCTACTTTATACCAATAGGCTTTACTACGTAGTAAACGTTGTAGTGGTAAGTGTATAACGAAAGACAAACTTTTAAGCCGCTCTGCTATGAATATTTTATGTTTTTAAACTGAACTAGTAACTGGCCTAATTGGTAGTAGGCAAGTCAGCCTGCAAAGCCGTAGTGGGTTCGATTCCCACTCAACGCAAATATTTGTTCTTTGTTATGAATAGACATACCTATTCGTTCTGTATCAGGGTGTTTCTTTGTAAATTAAGTATGTGTTTACGATTAATTAAGTATTAAATCAGCTATCTGGCGCCCAATATACAAGTCTTGCTTAGTTTATATGTCTCACTAATATTTCTTTATACCTATTTTGTTTAATTTTAAAATTACCTAGCAGCTTGAAACTCACCAAATAGGAGCAGCTTTTTATTCAATTATGTATTTTAGCTATAATTTTTGACATCAATTTCGAAGTGTACACCACACCGATTTTGAGTCATATTTTCCGTTTTTTTTCATCTTTGACGTATTTACATCACACAAAAATGAATACTATCAAATCTCCATGAAAATTTTAAATGTTTTAGTGATGTCAAACTCACGCAAAGACACAAACAAATTCAAATACACAAGATTGGGCTTAAGAAATGATTTCTGTAGTGGTAGGACTCTTGGCAGAGTCCGCCTGGGACAGGACCACACCTTTGCCAGTTATTCTACCGCCAAGCAAAAATGTGCAAACATGTGTTCCGGTTTAAAGTGCAATGTTTTGAGAGAAATTACAGGGCTTAAAGATATAACAACTTAGATATCTGGGTGACGAGCGCAGTGCAGTGCTAGGTAATGATTTGGACTTTCATGTTCCAATAGCTGCGTGTCACTGTGCTGTTATGTGGCAGGCATGTTGCTTACCATCACGCACATGTCCTGTTCGTCTCGTCACTCTTTATTTTAAAAAAACTTTCCTTAAGATCAATCTGGTATCTTTAAGCCGTGTTGACCTAGTGGCGCGAATATCCAATTCATGATCGTAAGTCGTAAGCTAGTGAGTTCTATTCCCGCATGCACCTCTTGAGTTTTTGTCCGAGTGCAGGTTTACGAGTATGTCATCAACAACGGAATACAGAGAATGAATACATCGTTAGGAAAACATCATGATAAAAGAAATAGATTTTTCTAGGGCATGGGTCCTCCACCAACCCGCACTTGGTTAACATGGGAAAGCGAAAAAGGGAAAGCGCCCAGTTCGAGCGGTGAAAACATTAAATTGGCTACTTATGCCAATTTGAACAAACATTTGCTAAAAGTTTGGCAAGCACTGTAGCACAGAGTTAGAACACAATAATTAGTGATGATGGTGTAAAAAGTGTAATGCTGGTGGTAACTTGGCAACATCGAACAACATGTGAAGTGTTTACGTAATGTGGTCAGTGTCGTCGAGGTTGCAAGCAGCGGATATTTACAAATGACTTAATGGGATTAGATCGGATTATTGAATATAATTTATGACTCTGTTTGCTAACAAGATTAGAGAAAAAACAAATTAGTGGTTTACATAACATTGGGTATTGCTATTTGTAATATTTTCGCTTGTAAGTAATTATTAATTATCACAATAAAAAAATTTCGACACATACGATAAAACATTGTTTTACTTTGCAAAGTTACACCTTTATTCGTTTTTTATCAGCTGCATTCTGAAAAGTGTGCGTCTGTCTACACAATCACCACAAAAAGCTTTTTTAACCGGACAAAACTTTCATGGTTGCTATTTAGAAAACTCGGACGAAGCGGTTTGTTTTCATTTTCGTTATTTGAGGAACTGAAATAAATCCGAAAAAATCTCAAATAAACAACCATTTCAATACGAGAAAAAGAATAAGTTTTATTTCGGCCTAAAAAAAGCTCTCTTGCGCTAGATTTTTCGGTCATAAACATTTACACCACTGGGAGTCGCCGGTCTTCTCTCACAAGGAGTGAATCGACGCATTAACCACGACGCTGGCCATTTACGGGTTGGTAGGTACATACAATACATAGAAATAGTCAGACACAAAACAAATATTTGTAAAACCTAATAGTTAATTAAAATCACACTAAATGACGATCAAAGGCAAGCATTTTCCAAACATCCTAGTAATATGTACCTCGCTATTATAAGTGTAAAGATTTGTTTTAGGTATGCATGGAAGTATGGATGTAGATATGTTATTATTTCAAGCTAAAACTAATGATGGGATCTGGATGTAATTAGGTATATTAATAGATAATAGTCTGATATAACAAATAGGGTACTTTTTATCCGGGTAAATAACGTGATCGAGAACTATGTGCATGAAATCATGAAACAGAAAGAAAACAAACCTTGAGGCTCAAATCCCCTCTGACTGCTCGCTCCATAGGATATCTCCCTAGACTTTCCATTCTCGTCGATGTATCCGTACTTCCCGGCGACGTCTCCGTTCGGGTACTTGGTCTCTATCTTGAAGGAGCCATCAGCTGCCTCGTAGCCGTAGGAGTAGGAACCGTCGTCGTTCTGTTTGTTGATCTGCTTCAGGATCGGCACGGGCGTCGTCGGCGGCGCTTGCGCAGAGCACGCTGCAATGGCGACTGACACGAGGAGGCACTGAAATGAGAAAAATATACGATTAAAATTGGTTTTGGTATTGTTTGAGGTACCGTACAAAAAAGGGTAAAATGGGACCCCATTACTTAGACTCCGCTGTCTGCCTGTGTGTATCTCTGTTTGTCCGTCTGTCATCAGGCTGTTTCTCATTAACCGATTACGGTTAACTAACTATTAGACAGTTGAAATTTTCACTGATGGTGTATTTCTGTTGCCGAAAAACCAAATGAGTCAATGTTTAAGGGGCTCCCATACAACAAACGTAAATTTATTTTTCGTTTTTGCGCAGTTGATAACGGCAACAGGTAGTAGACGCTTGAAAAATTCACCGAATAATAACTTTTAAATTTACCTTTAAAATAAAAAGTTTAATTAAATTAACACAAATATTTAAGAACTGCGTAGATATACATAGGTCAAAAGAGTATTAAAAAAAAAGATAATAATTAGGTCTAGCTACACTTATTTATTAATATATCAGCTATTTTACGACTTTGTATATCTGTACCTTGTACCAAAGATCTTTTCTATCTGTAACGTAATGAAGTAATAAATTATTGAGTATCCATTAATTTGTTACTTCATTTTATATAGGTACATTTTAGCATAAAATTTATGGCCTCTAAATCGTATCGATAAGATTAAAACAACATCGAAAATATGTAGTAAAGTTATAAGTTTTTCGCAATATTTTCAAAACAAACTTACTCAGATCTAAATCAATTAATTAAACTCAGTACAAAATATCTATTATCGTTTCAATCTTGAGCAAGCTGTAATCTCTTTCGAGCAGTACACTATACAGGTTGCACGCAGGTAACTTGTAATGGTTGTGCAATCAAAACAAAACCGAGTGTGGCGCGACCTTGATCTTGCGGGCACGAGCCGTGTAAAGTAGGCCTTAGATAAGGCTCGGTGCACACGCACACCATAAACAAGGCTCTTGAATGCTCTAAAAGTTTTTCGGCAAAAAGGTGTGATATCGAATTAGTAAGTAGGTACTACTTTATAACGATACATTTTTTATGCAACACGCCTTCATTTAACTCCACAGTTACATTGAAGTCGTTTGACCGCAAAATACCTAGGACTGCACTTCGCTTGTGTGTGTGAGATGAAAATGTGTTGTGAAATGACAAATGAATATGACTCCGACAAAGCCACAAATTATTTGACTTGATAAGTTTTATAATAGAGTTTCCTTTTGTAAACATAAATGATTTGCACCTGTTATCGTTACTTTATGTTCGCGATGGATGTAACTGTTAAAACTTTTATAATAAATATTTGTTAAAACAACCAATGTGAATAATTACATCCTTATTTTTTAAAGAACTAGCTGTCCGTCCCAGCTTTCCCCCGTGTTATATACTCATACTACACTCAAGAATCACGTACATATTCATTTTTTAAATCGGTCCAGTAGTTCCTGATATTAGCGCGTTCAAAAAAAACCTCTTCAGCTTTACAGTATTAGTAAAGATGTCTCACAAAAGTTTTGAATTTTTGCTATCGGTAAAACTTCTTCAGCTTTATACTTGCAATATTAGATGTTTCAATATTTGGCACTAAACAATTGATAGTTCAGTGACAAATTTGTTGATGTTGTTGACACAATTTTGTATTAAATGTTATACAGACAGTCGACGGCTCAACGTATTACTTTTACAATATTACAAGAGCATACATTTAACTGTAATAATTACATGTGTTAAAACGCAAAATACAATGTTAATTATGAAATGTTTTGTTAAACGCTACTCTCACTTCCACAACTTTTAAAATTAATTAAAACAATGAATTATCACCATTACGTATTGTAAACAATACATCTTTCATAACAGTTAGTCTGTCTGTAGCCACGTCCGCCCTTATTACGTAACTCCGACATAATTGTTAGATCGGAATGAGGTTGTAACGCGATCGCTATCATGATCACTATCTCGTTACAGATATTCGTCGCGCCATTTTAAACAAAAACGCGGTTAACTATTTAGCCCAAGCTATTGCTTTTAATCTACGTATGAAATAATCATTTACTCGTTTTTACGGTATCACTTTTTATTTGTATGGTTGTCGATTTTGTTCTCTGACCATAGTAAATATTTATGTGACCACATTTTAGTATAGAATTCTCAGTTAGGGCTAGGGTTTCTTAGAATTACGCAGTGTACATTTGGTGACTTAAACGCTCTTTTATAATTGGTAATAAAGTTTGCAATAGGTACGGACTGTAAGCTTCGGAAGTAGTTTGAAGAATGCGAATGAAGTTAATTAGATGTGTATAATTCTTGTAAATAACTTCAACAAATGTAGAGTTGTCCGTTTTGCCAAAATTGCCTGAATGAAACAAAACGAAATAAATATACGTATATAAAGTGAAATTGATCGAGTTTCAGAGTTTAACTTACATAAGTCAACCTGGCAGGCGTTGCAGGACTACGTCTATTATTTATAAACTAAACCACTCCCAAATCCATTTAATCACACACACAAATATTCAAATCGGTCCAGTCGTTTAGGAGTTAATTACAATATACACACATAGATTCGCTATTTTGTGGATAGACTGCTATATCTGATGTTAAACCAATGATGCGGTCTATGTGGTAGGTATCTTTCCCACCTAAAAGAAATATAATATTCTCTTCCAATTTCATTATAACATTTATTTGATCAAACATTTGCAACAAATATAATTTCTCATATTATTTAATCGGGCTAAAGCTGTAACTAATTTACTTAAAGCAGCTGAAAGCATAGACCTGTGCATGCGTCGCATGACTCATGTTTGTAGCAATCGATAATGGATCGTTTTTGCCAAGACGACAATTTAGTTGTTTTAAAGTTTATAAGATTAATATTTTCCGAACAAAGCCTGGCGATAACTGACATTGCTGCCCAGTGAATGTCTCGGCCTTGGGCAGGCGGACATTGCAGAGACGTGGGCATTGACGCTGTTATACACCTATTTATGGCACTTATAGATGTTATAGTAAAACCAGGCATATTATTACAAACAGGCAAATAAATAGGCTTTAAATGGCCATAACCAAATGCCTTATGGCGTAAATACTTTATATCTTTAGCTTTTTCCATAAACTGCGTATCGTTTGTAATTTTTAAACTTTACAACATAATTAATTTAACCAAACATTGTTTTAAGCTGTCGCGGTTGTTTATCACACTAGTGCTACCGTTAGGACGATTTTTGTCAATATAAAAATAAAAAGAAAAAATTTAAAAAAATAGTTCAGTTATGTTACGCTATATTAAACTAATTTCGTTACAGAAACTAAGTATGAGATGTGTAGGTACCTTTTTTTGAGAAAGAACTACCTGAACGTAGCTTCATAAAAATTATTTTATTCTATTATTTTTTACATATACTTAACAACTAATCATACTCAGGTATTCTTTCCGGCTATGTAACAATTGGTAAACTTATTGTGGTCGAGCTGTAAACTCAGGCTATTGACATTTGTTTGGTTATTTCAGTGAATTTAGTGAACTTTAAACAATAGCCATGACTATGTGGACAATTTGATTGTCCAATTGTTATGTTGCTACCGACTGGAAAACTTGAGAAATAATAAAAGATAATAAATCCATCAATTTAGTATTTCTGCAACAACGGATAGCTAGGCACACATAATCTGACGCAAAATCTATACTTACCTAACTTAACTTTGTATAGCAAACTTTAACTCGATTCAAAATTGTGTGAACTAAAAGTCTAAACGGTACAAAAATTTTGTATTTTGTATTATATTTACGTCATAGGTGATATTATAACTCTATTTATGCAAAACAATGAAATCATGGCACTGTGTTAGATTAGGTATATGTCTAGCTATCCGTTGTTGCGTAAAGTACAGTCGAGGTAGATATAAAACTAGCCTGAAATAGAAAAAATTCCGGGGAGCGATTTTTTTTTATGAAACTTCGGGGAGGGTTGTTGGAAGTATAAATCTCGATTTTCTAACTAATCTCGGTAGAGGGTTCGCCGCCATCTTGTTTTAAAATTTTTGTGAAATAACTCGTTCATTTTCAACTTTAGAGCAAAAATGATGGGCACCAAAATTGTTGGAAATTTAATTTCTCACAAGTTTGCTCCATATAGTTTTTACGCTAGGATCAATATTTGCAGAGTTATACTATCAAGTTTAACAAAAAAATCGTAATGGGTGCAATTTTATTTTCTTCAACTTTGGTTCTCGCACATTTTTACTTATTTTATTTTTAGTATTTGTTGTTACAGCGGCAATAGAAATACATCATCTGTGAAAATTTCAACTGTCTAGCTATCACCGTTCTTGAGATGCAGTCTAGTGACAGACGGACGGACGGACGGACGGATGGACAGCCAAGTCTCAGTAATAGGGTTCCGTTTTTACCCTTTGGGTACGGAACCCTAAAAAGTGCGAGAACCGAAGTTGAAGAAAATAAAATTCCACCCATAAGATTTTATTGATAAACTTTATAGTATAACTCTGCAAATATTGATCCTAGCGTAAAACCTATATGTAGCAAACTTGTGAGAAATTAAATTTCCAACAATTTTGGTGCTTATCATTTTTGCTCTAAAGTTGAAAATGAACGAGTTATTTTACAAAAATTTTAAAACAAGATGGCGGCGAACCCTCTACCGAGATTAGTTAGAAAATCGAGATTTATACTTCCAACAACCCTCCCCGACGTTTCATAAAAAAAAATCGCTCCCCGGAATTTTTTCTATTTCAATGTCTGCCCCGACCGTGCTAAAATACTTACTAAATTAATGCATTTATTTTATTTTACTAATTGTCAAGTTTGCCAAATGTTTGACCTTTTATTTCAAAGTTTTATAATTTTTTGTCTTTAATTCAATAAAATTAATACATGAAAAACAATAAAACCGTTCGTTGCCAGCTAGCAACACCTCCTAAAGCAATATTGAAAACGATTGAAACAATTAATTTCCGTTATTCACTTTATTTGGGTTTTAATAATAAGTTCACGTGCCAAAAAGCAGTAATAAACAACATATCCTTCAGTTGACTCTAACATAATCAGAATTGCACGGTCATAAATAAATTGTGTAATAGGTACATAGATATACTCGTAGTAGATGACATAAATAAAAACCAGAAATTAATAGAAGATGAGGAAGAAGAAGATTTTAATCAGCTGACTATTATTTAATTCTTTTTTATTTTATTTAAAAATTAAGACTAACAAATTGTCTTGCCAGACATATTGCATGCCTCTCGCAGAGGCCAGTTTGTATGGGGCAACTTTTAAAATGTTTTGTATTATCTTATCTTACCTACAAACAGCAATAAAGATTTTTGTATTTGTATTTGTAGTTTGACATTTTTGTGATTTTTTTCACAACACTATTTAACCCCAAACTAAGCAATAGGTATGTTCTCTGTCTGGGTTTTTCTTTGTGCCATAAGTTTGAATTTTATACATCATGCTTATTTTTTGGAACTCAACTTCAAGTGTCTTCAAGTCGAGTCGCTTTTTGTTATCATAACAGGTGTCAACTTGACCGCCATCTCGCCTGATGAAGGAGCACGGTTACCTAAAAGATACCTATTCAGTTATTCAGTGTAGACTTGAACACAAACGCAAGATTGTCAATAATTAAAAAGATTATATCTCAACCCATCGGGATACAAATAAAACATAACAACCCAACATTGATTCCTTATAATTAACCAAATTAGCCGCTAAAACTGATTACTTCACACTTGTTACTAATAAATTATTATGCTGAGTACCAACTAACCAATTGGGCAAATGTGACCTTTCTGCCTACAGACCGTAGAATAGACGGCAGTTAGTATGCGAATCAAAGTGATCTTATTATAGGCGGTGCCAACCGCATTCCGCGTACTGTGCTGTGGAGCAATCATAACGCTGTCAATACAAATCCACGAGGAATGAACGAGGCTATCTTAATTTATGCGTTTCAAATAGGGTATGTCGTTTCCTTACATGTGACAATGAAAAGGGATTATTCGTCGCATTGCAAACACGTAGGTACTCGACGCTTACAAACACCCAAAAACTATTAAAATTTGAGGAAAGTCGAATCACAAGAAACATTTTTGACGTTTTTGACTCAAAGATAATAAATTGTGCTTGAATCATGTTTTAGAATTGACGTTGTTGATGTTGGAAAGAAAAGATAGCAAAACACAGGAAAATAAGCGCAGTCATAGAAGACCAAGATGGCTTGACATTGCCCATAAAGCTCGACTACTCAAAGATGAGATTAGCAAAATATAAGCATAACTTTCGAAAATGGGGAGATGATAAAATATTACAAGGAAAACTGGTACTAATTTAAAAAAGGCATCTTTAATGCTTGAGCGCCTTTTTAGGCATCAATCAAAGTCTCGTTCACAGGTGGGAACGCTGAAATGATAGTTTCAGTTGGAAACTTCGAATGTCTCTAACATTAGAAATTTCCAATTTACGAAAAAGATTACGGTTTTTCTAAGTACTTTTACTGCTGCTTTACCGTTTGGTAAAGATTTCCCTCATTTTCTTCCCTTTAGCCTTCTACCTTCCCTTAAAAAATGTCTAAAATATATATGTTTAACAATAGAAAATAAGTCTAAGTTTGTACTATAGCCGAGAACCTAATTCATCAAAACTTTGCAACTTACCTACTCGCTTGCAAGGCTAACTAGTTTTGCAAAGCGAAACCGTTGTTTCCGGGAAAAATTATTGACGCACCTTATTTTTTTTTAAGTGGGCTGACAAAATTACTATAGTTACCTACTTGCGTAGAGCCGCAGCGGAGGCAGAATAAATTTGGCATAACGTTTAGGATACTGGTGATTTGGTTATTTAACTTATTAGCTTTCGCGATAACAAGTATTGAAAGCATTAAATCTAAATTAAAGACTTAATCCTGACGTTTTGTTCGCGTCAGAATAATATAAAAGTTTGTAAGTATCGATATTTTGAACCATCGATGTCTTTTTTTTTTAATTTTTATAGGTTTACACTTGATCGCCATCTCGCCTGATGTTAAGTGACGATGCGGTCTACGATGAAGCGTGTTTAGGTACCTAGAAAAAATCAGATTCACTCTCGATTTGAAGACACAAAGATTGTAACCATCGGGGAAAACGCACTCAGGCAACGTATTCCACAGCCTAGACGTGCTTATCACAAAAGTAGAGTCAAATCTCTTCGTTCGCGTCTTTGGAACATCAACCATGAAACGAATTGACAGGCGGTTTTTATCGCGGAAATGTTAGGTACGGGAACAGACACAAGCAAAATATAAAGTAAAATTATGAAGTACTACTATTACTGTTACACATTAATTAATAAAATAACATCCATTGGAATAGGATTTTTACTTATTATTGACTCGAAAATACGAGGATCGGGCTTAGTGACGTGTTTTGCGAGATGCCTATCTATGTCTAGTGGTGGTGTATGGGCCTGAGGGCTGATTGTGATGAAACTTTGTTTGAAAAATACATGAAACACCTCATTGGGGTGAAATAATGGTTTTTGCACATTTAAGTAAAACAATTTAAAGTGTGATAGTAATAGTCGCAATTCTATAGTGCCAATCAGTATTCTGGACAAAAGAACAAACGACATTACTCGCCAACAACAATGTTAAAATTCAAACAAACTATTAATGATTTTTAAGCAATACATATCTAATACTTGACCTAGTACTTGAATTGAATTAAATTCGTTACTGAATAGTAAGTACCAAATAACTTGCGTGACTTGCATTTTAATTGACAGTGTAATAACAATTATATACATGTAATTATTTATAACTATATTGGCGTATCTAGGACACCGTGATGCTATATAACAAACTAGCTGACACGTGCCCACTTCGTTGGGCATAATGTTAATAATCCTTTTTTATTACAGAGTGTTATGTGCATGCTAATACAAACTTCGAGAGTAACTCTGTCCGAAAGAAATTTAATTCGACCATTTTTTCTCCGATTCACTTTGCAAAACGGACTACCACGTAAAAGCCTTTTTATTTTTCGGTTTTTTATATAGCCTATGACACTCAGCAATAATGTGGCTTTCTTTTGGTGAAATAATTTTTAAAATCGGTTCAGTAGATCCCGAGATTACCCCTTATAATTTAACAAACACACAAACTTTACTTCTTTATAATATTAGTATTAGTATAGATAAATATTTCAGGAAATTTTCCACGCAACACTTTCTAGCTTTAACTAAACAAAGCTTGTACTATGTACATATGTTGTCTGGAATCTATACAGCTGATATAATCCCTACTAATATTTTCAATGTGAAAGTAACTTTATCTGTCCCTCTGTTTAGTTTTCACGCTTTTACTACTCAACCGATTTCAACGAAATTTGGTACAGATATGATTTATACTTAGTCGTGGAAAGCATGCGGGGAAAGATTTATGAGGGGTTGAAAGTTTGTATGGAAGTTTCGTCATTTTTGAAAATAGAAGCTTGAAACTTATTGTTACGTATAGGGACAGAACACGACCAGCTTTGGGCTAGAGTCAGCTAATGAAAGTGATGGCTACCTATGTATATGTTTTATAGGTGTAGCAATGTGATAAGCAGCTTATTGACCACAACAGCAAAATCCCACGCAGCTCTTTGAATTTGAAAATTGTGCCACATTTACGTCGTCTTATTCCTTTCATAAATTTCTATTGATAAAACAACAAATTCAGCTTTTGAATTAGATGGTTAAATGACAGTAGAGGAATGTCGATACAATACAGCTTGCAGTAGGCGAGTAGGCGTGGTGGCTTGCGATATATAGGCTAAGTGCTAGAGGCAAGCTTGCTAGTAAAGTCAACAAACTAGTCTGTCTGAGCTACAAGAAAGTTGAATATAGATTATGTTCTCACTTCCTTATCTAAAATGTTCTTATCTAATGCCTTCACAGTCTGCACGCTGCACAAAACGCTGCAAAATTGTAAGCTTATTAGGTTTTTATCGGATACTAATCGGAGTGTACGCTCTGATATTTTGTATTGATCATAATACTACTTTGCCTTTTCGTATTTGTCTATGGAACTGACGTAGCTCAAATAACCTCCTTTTTGGAAGTCGGTTAAAAAATTACATATTTTTATTGTTTACGTTCCAAAAACTGGGATGAATAATTTTGACTCCGCTTTCGCAATAAGAAGACTAGGCTGTCAAATGCGTTCCCTGAGTGGGTTTTCCCGATGTATTCGTTCATTTATTTCATCGGTCTTGGTGTCTCCAAGTCGGTTTCTTCTAAATAATCACGCTCCATCGTAGACATCGTATCGCCGCTCCATCGTATATACATAGGTATATATACAAAATCTAAGCGTTTGGTCGACACGATGTCTGTCCAACATTCTGGCTCAACGCATATGTGTTGTCATTCAGCGTGGTAATACCACCAGCATGCTTGTCACGCTTTTGGCTGGTAGTGTCCTTGAGCATTTAGAGAGAGCATTTGAGTCCATTAGTCTAGACCTACACCTGTATGTGGATAATTCACATGTCCATAGTGTAAGTAGTTAGTTATTAAGCTAATATACCTACCTCTTGTTTAAATTGAATACCCCAAAAACTTGAATAAAATGTATTTCATTTGTCTACAATAAGTAGAACATTTCGGTCAAGATCTGTTTTCCATTAAGTCTTATTTTCTATTCATTCGAAACACGCTATTGAACGTGTGCCAAGCGAGGCCTAATCGTAGGTCACCGTGTTTTCCTTAATAAGGTCCAAGGTTCCACTCTTACATGGTACTTAACTGTCTTTGTATACAGCCGTCAAGTTTTGGTAAACAAACAGCCCTAGAAACCGTTCCGAATTGCGGTGATAGGTACTGGATGTGGATCATTAGGTTCGGTCTTGAAATTTACACGCGTTGACCTAAATGTACACTTCTTACATGTATAATGTATAGCAAACAAACAAGGAGTCAAACGATATTTGCTATTGCTATTTGTTTCATACGATTGACGATGATATAGGGACAAGCGTTATTAGCGCCTGTAGGTAAGCAGCACGCCTGCTTATTACAGTACAATGGCAGAAGAAAAAAGAGTAAAAATCACTAACTACACTGCATTCGTCTCTAAAAGATGTAACGTTGACAGCTAATCTATTCACGTACGTGAATAGTCGTCGCTTTACCTTAAAAACGTTTTATAATATTTAAAAAAAAAAAAAAAAAATTGGTTGACAATTCACACACAACACCATCTGACCCCAAACTAAGCAAAGAATGTGTGATGGCGGCCAGATAGCTGATATAATACTTATATAGTTTTAAATACATACTTATTATACATAGAAATTACTTATTTGGAACACACATCATCGCTCATGCGCATTAAAGGAAATAAAGATGTTAAAATCCATAGACAATGTGTGTTCAATATACAAAAAAATCAAGAACATCTTCCATCTCCGAAACACCAGCGTAGTGTAAGTAACCTCATTTTAAATAAGTCATGAAATAATATGTCATAATCATAAATAAGTTTGACATAATAATAATAAATCGATTACCGCTTGTATGCAAAATTATTAGCTAAGATAAAGCCACATAAAGCGTAAATCCCAATCTCAAGAGCACAACATAAAATAAAATGATTCTACCCATTTTCGCCAGGAACAAATGACTTGGTAATTACTCATTAGCATTGGTCAAACTTTAACGTGAGCGAAGATGCGGGGGAAGCTAGGCCATCACAAAATTAAAACGCGCGTGAGAAACAGCAACTGTGTGAAAAACTAGTTTAAATAACCGCGGGTTCAGTGACGTTATGAAATGCAATTAGACGTTACAGCCTCGCCGCCGGCGCAGGCGCAGGCGGCCATAAATCATGTCGCTGGAGATCCACTTTGATAATTGCAACTACAATTAAACCTATACCTAACGCCATTACGCATTTATGGTGACGAAAAGCGTCACTAACGCTATTTTACGTAAAATATGTATATCCTTTGATACAATTCAATCTAGACCCAATACCACTCTATTGTTTACCAATCTCTATATTTATTACAATACATACACTGGTTGTACTGCAATATTATAGTAAAAGTATCAATTTTAGCACATTTATTATATTTTTTTTTTTTTTTAATTTTACATTAACATTCAAACTGTTTCTAAAATGCATATCTGTTTTAATCTGTTTTGTACAGATTTTATGATGTAATCTGTTTATTTACCTATTTTCTTGTCCAAGCCCATATCGATGTTGTTGCAACGGAATGCTCGACACTCGCTGTTTTGTTTTAGTTTATAGTAGTGATAGTTGTTTCGGCTTTAATATTTCCACTTATTTCGAACTATGAAGAAAATAAAAGAATTCGATTATATTCGATACTTCCTAGTGGGTTATAACTACAACGCACTGCGCAACGGAATGACAATACCATGTTTCTCCTTCTATGGGTAATTGGTCTGAGATTATGATACCAGAAAACTTAACGTAGTCAAAAACACAATTACAAAATAATGTTAACAATAATTCATAAATGTATCACATAACCCGCCCCAAACAGTACCCGGCACAAACTTTCCAATTACGTTGGTAGCATTACCCCGCTTAATAGCGATGCATAATCTTGGTACCAAATACAAGCCAAAATGAGAGTCACTACCGTTTTCCCTCATTCGATGTCCCAATTTAAAGTCACTTAAAAAGAATAATCGTATTACACTATAGTGCAAATTTTCTCCACGTGTATTCGCACACACGGAAATGAGGTCTAGTTATATAATTTGGTAGTAATCATAATGCAAATTGGATTATTACTAATTAAAGCATGGTGTAACGATGACAGTAATATCAAAACAGTTTCATGATCGCTTACATTATGTTTTAGACTTCTTTTATAACAACCAACCATATTCGCAAGTGTCGAAAACTTAACAAAATAATACTAATACACTTTAAAAAAAACTTCAATATTAAATGGCAATTTTTAAATTGTAACAGCATAAAATTTCCTAAATCTCTACGTAATTTATCAGTTACCCATTGAAATGCAAAGGTATGTTTAGTATGAATAAAAGTCACTCATAACTTGTTTTAGAAACTTGTGTTAGCTAAATTGAAAAAAAGTGATCTAGGCTATTTAGGGCCCTAAACAGTTAATGAGAAAAATCTCACTTAGATGTAATAATTCTGGTGTAAATGAGCTAATACCCGAGAACTGTTTACTATCGCCAACAATACACATATTTTGTTATTGTAAAATTTCACTTACAGAATAAGTTATAATTCGTAGCGGCAGACGAGTCGTAGCATCGTAGCAGATGGACGTAGAAATTAGGATGCGTACGTGCAACTGTAGAACGGTTACGCAATAGGAACTAGATTGTAGCTAATCACGTAGACTTACGTAGCGCATAGCTACATAATAATAGTCCTGCCTCCTTCGATAGAGTTGCCACACTTGCAACGGATTATGTCACTGCGATGGCAATACATTAATGGGGCATTCAATTACAGAGGCTATCGAATCAATTATGGATAGTTGATACATCATTTTTATGTGTTGCGAAAATGTAGATTGAGGACGAGTTTCAGGGTGAATATAACCACTGACTATTGGTATCTTATGGGATATTATGATCAGATTTTTGAGATGAAATCTTTTTAGGGTCGTTAGCATTTTTAGATGGGAAAAAATGGTCGATCTAGACGCGAGACGGCGTCGTTAAAGACGCCGCTCTATATCAGTATGTACAATTGTAGGTATATATGCTGTTTATGAACGTAATAATAGTACAAACGTTCACTCTTGGCCGCACTGACGTGCACTTCTATTTTGATAATTATAAAGGTTTACTCTAAACCGCCATATCGCCTGATGCTGAGCCCCACTAGAAAATTAACTCTTAGTCTTTTTTTCATTGAATAAGAAATTTAGGTTAGCTGATATTTCCAATAATTCCAGATTCCAATGATATTACGTTCGTTATTCATTCAGCTTGACTACAAAATGTGTAAGGATAGGTAACATTTGAACTTGTAATTAAAATTAGCGTACCATTGATTAAAGATTAGTAACCACCGTACCATTGGTGGTAAGACGCAGTCCTAAACTATAGTTAATAGGTATTTACAGTAAGTAAAACATATTGTTTGTAAACATAAAGAAAATTAAAATGAGTACTGAACCACTCAAATGCATAATTTTAACGTAACACAGCCATGTAGCAGTCAGATGAAATACAACGTATTTTTACGATAGGCTACTTAATCTTCTTATATATAAAATTCTCGTGTCACAGTGTTAGTTACCTTACTCCTCCGAAACGGCTTTACTGATTTTTACCAAATTTTATGTGCATATTTAGTAGGTCTGAGGATCGGCTACTAGCTATTTTTCATACCCCTAAGTGATTTTTTCACCCCTAATTTTTTTTTTAATTTTTGCCCAAAAATTTTTGTTTTTATTTTTTTAAATGTGGCAATAAAAAATATATACAACCATATTTTTTTACCCTTTTATCACCAACCCCTATTTTTTATAGCCATTTTAGTAATTTAATCATTTGACAGTGAACTCCTCCTAAACGGGGGGACCGATTTGAAAGATTTTTTTGAGTGTGTGGATGTGACAAGTGGATTTGAGAATGGTTTAGATTCACAAATAAGCCCGGCAGATGGTGCTGCAGACAGTGTCTAGGTTATGATCCGAGCGAAGCCGGAACGGGCCGCTAGTTCAAAATATAATATTTCAAACAATTAATTTATAGATATTTTTTTATAATCTCTGATATTTTGCAATTTTATTTTGACCTAGATACTCTGTTTAAGATTATTTACGATTCTTTGAAAACACTTTTTTGATTATCCTGAAAATATTCTGTGATCTCATCATATTGCCGTCAAATTTCAAAAATTTACACAGTGCTTCTAACAAACAACAAAACGTGCAATTTTTTGAGTAAAATCAGTAACTCATTTTTTTATATCTTTAACGTCACTTAAACAAACTTTTACTTTCCTTTCTAAAAACAAAAAAAAACACACGACAATCTTCTTCCCCGTACTCACCTTCAAAACAAACATGGTGGCGTCCGAAAAAAAACCAAACGTCAAAATTTCCCGCGCACTAGTTGCAACCTCCGTACACGGCACAATTCTGAGCGCGGGCGGCCGCGGCCTCTATTTATAAAGTCGTATTTAATATTACAACAGCTCGATGTAGGTATAATATTGTATGCGGGACGGGCCCTAGTGGTTTGGAAATCTAACACCCCTTCTTGTATGTATTAGGCGGACGAACTTGATCGGCTGTGGAAATGAACCGTGGTATACGGTTAGGAGTGTTCGTTACTTACGCGAGTAACCTTGCCTGGGCATCTCTGGATGTATAGAAACTGAACTGATATTATCAAATGTCCAGCCTAGTATTTTTCCAAGCGCGGAATCGTACAAGTTTGTCATCATTACCTGCTGGTTTTAACGGTGAATGAAATCAAGCGTCATCCACCTACCGGGCCCTCTCCATGTGAAAGATTTTTTTTTTTTTATAGCATAGAGTGACGAGACGAGCAGGTCATGTGCCTGATGGTAAGCAACATGCCTGCCACATAACAGCACAGTAACACTCAGGTATTGGAACATGATAGTCCAAATCATAACCTAGCACTGCACTGCGCTCGTCACCCAGAGATCTAAGATATTATGTCTCTAAGCCCTGTAATTTCTCTGGAATCATTGCCCTTCAAACCGGAACACAGTACTGTTTGCACATTACTGCTTGGCGGTAGAATATTTGGCAAAGGTGTGGTACTTCCCCAGGCGGACTCTGCTAAGAGTCCTACCACTACACAAATGGAATTCCCCGAGCCCCAGGACTCAGGAGTGAAAATATAAAGTGAATCTAATACTAATAAAAATATCGTAAATGGTACGGCTGTTTGAGAAAGCATTCACTGATTTTATTTCATCAACAAAAAAATTACAATAATACCATTACTAGCACATCTGAATTATCCGTAGCCCGATGAGGGATAGGAGATGATTAAGATATATAAACTAGAAATGTGTTCGGGTGATTAAGATAACTAAATCACCTTTCGTATAAAAAAAAACTGGCAGTCATAGGAACTGCCGATAGAAGTGAAAACTTATAACTCAGAATTTGATAGCTTACTATGAAAACTACACGGGTGTAACCGGAGGGCGTGGCCTGGGCATCATGGCATGGCCATTTCGAAATGCGTCAGCATTTCCTATTGGCTGATGCATTTCTAGATGGCCATGGCATGATGCCGAGGCCACGCCCTTTCAGCATTTCCCATTGGCTGACGCATTTCTAAATGGCCAATAGCCATGGTCCTGAGTTTACCCGAAGATTTCTTACCATATCCGAGCGTGACGCTAGAATCCAATTCACAGCCCACGAAATATCTGTCTAGGCGCGCCTAAAGAAGTTTTTACTTCACAAACCACGATGCCACAAACAAACAACACGCACAGATAGGTCAAATTAATAACAACCTATCATTTTGCGTCTGAGGTAAAAATATATCAAGACTAGAAGCGCTCCGCCGTTTCACCCGCTAAGTTACCGTTCCCATTATTTTCCAGCGAGGAAAAGTAGCCTATGTCAAAGTGTATTCTATCTTTTTTCCAAATTTCAACTCAATCAGTTTGTTCGTCCGTTCATATATGTTCCGCCGTGATTGAGCAACAAAAATTCAAACTTCTATACTGTTTGTAATAAGTATTAAAATAACCGCTTTTTACTACATATACTGGATTAGGAATGTATAGACCAAAGACGTCAGAAAAAAAATTTTTTCATCTATGGTATAGACTGTCTATACGCACGTTTGTTCCGGCTAACATCCGAAATGGCTGTACCCTTTTTGACTAGGCTTTCACTAGTAGATAGTTGATGGATAACTTAGACTACTTTTACTTGAGGAAAACAAACAAAAACATGCGTGTGAAACGCGAGCTCAGCTAGTTAATAATATTAGTAAAATTAACATAGTATTTAGTTACATGTACGTAAAAAGTATATATAAGTATGTGTATATTGTAAAAACCTCGATAACACAGAAGCGTCCAACTCTCAAGTGTGAGGTAGTAGGATCATACCTTGCCTTATAGACAATACCCATTTGACTGATCGTACGACTGCCCTTCCTTAGCGTTTTAGTAGCAGAATTGCACATTTAACCTTAATAAGAACCCGTTGATGTATTTCTTTGCATCCTAATCTGTTCTTTGAAGTTTGTAAAACTCTATCTCGTTTTGTCCGATAATTTGTGGAAAGTAGTGACACGTCACACGGATATTTGGCTAATCACAAGCGCGGTATTGTACCTCATCCTGCGCCCCCGCTGGTGAGTTGTAATAGTAGGCGAAATTCGTATCATCGCCGATCAACAGGGTATCTAATCTGTGCCTTGCCTGCACTTCTGAACAATTTCCGTACGGTGGATTGACAAGTTTATTTGTTCCACTGGTTTTAACGGTAAAAATATGCTGGTGAGGTAACCGATCAAAAAACATATCTTTCAAAGACATGAATATAGTGGTAAGAAGAAAGAATAGAGGTCCTCTTTTCCTTCGGAGTCAGCATGGGAAAGTATCACCTTAATGCACCTTAAGTTACACGCTACGGTCTACCGGAGAGGTATACCTGTGCAGGTATGCCTGCGCAGGTCAACCGAACATTGGTAGCGTGTATAGGGGCGTTCCGGTGTACCGGAACGGTCTTCAGTTCTTTATGCGATGGCATCGAATGAGGACGATGACGCGCTGGCATTGCTAGGCCTTGCTTTAATTTTAAAGATGAAAGATACAAAAACAGTGTTAAGGAAGTGAAAAAGTGGTGTAAGCATTGGTTATTAAAAAGAAATCTTAAATTATTATTGGATCGGCTAAGTATCAGCTGGAGACTCTGGAATCGATTGAGAGACGTGCCAAAAGGCTCATAGGTAATGACACTCTTGTGCGTAAAAGACTTCAAAGTCTTGAACATCGCCGCAAAATTGCCAGCTTATCGGTTTTTTATCGGATACACTTCGGAGAGTGTGCAACTGATCTGCATGATCTTATACCACCTAGCCCTTTCTTCTATCGGACTTCTCGCATCTCAAAAAAGCGACATCGTTTTATGGTTGATGTTCCAAAAACACGAACGAAGAGATTTGACTCCACGTTTGTGATAAGAACATCTAGGTTGTGGAATGAGTTGCCTGAGTGGGTTTTCCCTGATAGTTACAATCTTGGTGTCTTCAAATCGAGAGTGAATCGGTTTCTTCTAGGTAAGCACGCTTCATCGTAGATCGCATCATCGCTTAACATCAGGCGAGATGGTGGTTAACCTTAAAGTGCGAACCTATAATAGTTAAAAAAAAAACATACAGTTTTATTCTGGTAATCTTTGTTTTTAATTTACCAAAGAAATTGATGACTTCTATAAATTTAGATAAAATCTTCAAGGATTTTTGAAGTGAAAACTTCTTTAGGCGCGCCTAGACAGATTTTTCGTGGGGTGTGAATTGAATTCTATCGTCACGCTCGGGTATGATAAGAAATCTTCGGGTTAACTCGGGACCATGGCCATTGGCCATCTAGAAATGCATCAGCCAATGGAAAATCCTGAAAGGGCGTGGCCTGGGCATCATGGCATAGCCATTTAGAAATGCGTCAGATGGTCATGCCATGATGCCCAGGGCACGCCCTCAGGTTACACCCGTGTAGTTTCCAAAGTACCTAAGCTATCAAATTATGAGTTATAAGTTTTCATTTCTATAGGCAGTTCCCATGACTGCCAATTTTTTTAGTTGAATTTGGTGGCACCATTTTCAATTACTGTGGCATTCGAGGCAATACGATGCGAGCGACGAGATAACCGTCCGAAAGAAACACTAGAAAACAACTAACGCTACCTGCACAGGCAAGAGTACACCC
The DNA here is from genome assembly GCA_963693475.1 of Ectropis crepuscularia. NCBI lineage: Eukaryota > Metazoa > Arthropoda > Insecta > Lepidoptera > Geometridae > Ectropis > Ectropis crepuscularia. Next base: position 26,174,762 of record OY856342.1, read on the forward strand.
ACACACGCGCAGGTACACCGTACGGTATCACTCGAAAGAATTGATTTTCGATCTTGCTCCGGTCGCCTGCGCAGGCATACCTGCACAGGTGGACCTCTCCGGTAGACCGTAGCGTGTATGGCAGCCATTAGATGGATAGGTATATAGATAAAACTCTTTATTGCACTAAATTAAAACAAAACTTCAATGAAAAAGAAAACATAACCTTAAATTTACCTAAAATTTCACCCTTGGTTAATTATCCTGATGCCAAAGAGTATCTCTCTACTTAGTCTATGGATGCCAAGCAGTAAAGTCCAAATATTACTGTGTTCCGGATTTAAGAGGAACGTTTCTCGAGAAATTATAAAACCAAAAGATAAATCATCTTATATTTCAAGGTGAAGGGCGTAGTACAGTGCTTAGCAGTGATATGAACTCTTTAGACTCGATAAGTGTGGTGCACTTTGCTGTTATGTGCAGATGCCTTGCTTACCGTCAGGCGATAGTGGTAATACTTCGGTCAGGCGATAGAGAGGTCGATTATGGCCCTCTTATTATAAGAGAAAACCATTAGTCTCAAGAAAAAGTAAGAAAGTAGTTGGGTTATGGATACTATCGTTATGCAATAACTTCGTGGAAACTCTAGAAAAATCGGCTACATTATTTATGTTTGGGGCCTGTTTTGAACCTTGTTATTAAACCTTTTTAGTTTTATACCTTTTTGAGTTGCAAGAAACCTTTTCAGTTTTAAAAAGTTTTAAGGTGCAAACATATTTTAGTTTTACACTTTTTTTGAGATACTACCAACCTTTTTAGTTTTATACTTTTTCAACTGCTGAAAACCTTTGTAATTTCATACCTTTTCTGTGGTGCCAAAAACCTTTTCAGTTTTATACAAGTTTTATACTATTGAACAATACAAACCTTTTTCGTTTTGTTCTATTTTGAGCTGCTAAATACCTCATTCGTTTTATACTATTATGGCAGCTCCAAAAGGAGCTGCCATTAACCTTTTTAATTGTATACTTTTTTGAGGTCCCACAAACTTTTTAGTTTTGCACTTTTTTGAGCTACTACAAATCTTTTTAGTTTTATACTCTTTTGGGTTACTGGAAACCTTTTTAGTTTCACACCTTTTTGGAGTTGACACAAACCTTTTTAGTTGTGTACTTATTTGAACTGACATAAACCTATTTATTTAAAAAAAAGTTAAAAACTAAAATGGCAGGGGAGCACAATAAGTGACGTCACAACTTGCGGGAACGAGACACTCTAATTACCTATTACTTGTGAAAGAGAGAGAAAGAGATACTGATTTTACGTCCTTGTCACCGTGGCCGGGTTTTTCTCTGGCTAAGCTTTCAAATCTGACACCGGGTTCCCCAACAAAAGTCAGTTCAAAGCTTGGATTCTGTTTTTTATTGATTTAATTCATATATGTTTATTATAATAATATTTGAAACGTGTTTGAGAAAGACTTGTAAGTCATTTATGTTTTAGTATATGAACAATGTGTGTTTGCTGTGTTTTAAGCTAAAATATCCGCAGTGAAATGTGAAAGTGAAGAAAAATCAATGGAATCTCATTTTACTCGTAAGTAGACAATATTTTCAAATGCCCACTTGATAAAAATTGATAATGATGCATTCTAGATATCAACATGAGTTAAATTTATACCATAACGGCTGCATCTAGTCTAAAATTTGCAAAATATGTATAATGTAAACATAACCTATATAACAAAACAAACAAAAAAGTGTGACCAGTTATTTTACCCATGAAATAAACAAGTCGGTACATAATTGACAGTTTATTTACTGGCCGGTTACTAATAATAGGTACTAGATTTTGCCTGCGGATTCGCATTCGTTAGTTTTTGAAGTGAAAACTTCCTTTGGCTCATTGCATACAGATTTTTCGTGGGCCGTGAATTGAGCTCAAACATCATGATTCGGAATGAAATAAACTTTCGGGGGAACTCTGAGCTATGGCCACAAATGGGTAAACATTTTTAGATAGTCATGGCGTGTTACCATGGTTACCATTACACATCTTTAGTCTAGATAGCCAATGGCCATGACGTGTGAGAAGGCTTATTTAGATGACAATGCTTTAAAGATTTATTCCAAACCAGAAACGCCTTCCGGTTTCACCTGCGTAGTTTCCAAAGTGTGCTGTCAAGTACTGAGTTATAAATTTTCAGTTCTATCGTCAGTCTCTGTGACTGCCAGTTTTTTTTCCGTTACCAATCCCTACGCTTCAATTTCTGTTTCTTCTCCATGTTTGTCAAAATCTCAATGTCAGTGGACATTGCAACTCTTGTTTTCTGGAGTGGGAATTGCATCAAACTCCAATTAACTTACACTATCCTATACAGATCCCGTCCCATTCTAATGAGAATGAATGATGCTTTTAGTGAAAAGTAGGTACATTGTGTGAGTAGATTATGAAGTACTAAGCTCTGAAAGTTACGGCTGGTCTAGTCGGGAGAACAGCGCCTGCCGATTCGGAGACCCCGGGTTCAAACCCCACACGCAGCACTGTATTTTCAAAGTCATGTGCGTAATGCCGCTAACCTAAAACGGTGAAGGAAAACATCGTGAGGAAACCGACATGTACCTAGAATCTTTCGAAGTCCTGTGCCATCCACCAACCCGCACTGGGCCATTGTGGTGGATTATGGCCTTAACTCTATCCTTGCGAAAGAAGGCCCCGAGTCCCAGCAGTGGGAACATTTAGTGGGCTGTTGATGATGAAGCTCTAAAAAAAGATTAATACAAATTTTCACCTCTGATTTAACCCTTTTGCAATTCCAATTATGCAACTTGAATGTATCACTACATTTCTAGTAATAATTTTGATTGTTTTATTCATCCAAATTAATTATCATTTTGCAGATGTGACACTCTGAAGAATAGGATAAAACATTGTGTGAATAATGCAATATTTTTCATAAGGTAATAAATAAATAAATAATAAATCAATTATCCTGAATTACCACAACATCTAATGGTAGTATGTAGTATCTCTACTAAAACAAGGGCTTCGAACATTGAAAAAGTTAAACGTTTGTTCTATACGTAAGTTCCGAGTTACCTGTGGGAAGTCTGGGCTAGCTGCTACTAAATGGTATATCTTAATTTGTTAATCAAACTATATTATTATAATATTGAATGTAAAGTACAATTTGAAATAAATGTTTTATTGTTCTGTTTTTTATTATTCTCCCTCCTATTTTATTTATATCCTCCTATTCAAAAAGAGGTTTCATGTAATATATTACATGAAACCTCGTTTTGAAATGTAATTTTAGAATGGATATAACACGAGCTGAATTCATTCAACTATCGTAGCACTACCCTTATCCAGTGGAATATTTTCTTTATGGCAATACCTTTTGAGTATTGAATTAAAAATTGAATTGAAATTGAAAGAACGAGAAGCACTATAGTAATCAGGAACTTTGTAATTCTATAGGTACTTCTTCTGAGCTAAAATGGTTAAAATCTTGTTAGTTTTAAACAAGTTTTAAAATACTTTTTTAAACTGCTATAAACCTTTTTTTGGTATCACACTATTTGACTTGCTTTAAAACTAACAAGGTTTTAACCATTTTAGTTTTTAACTTTTTTGAGGTGCCACAAACCTTTTTAGTTGCATACTTTTTAAACTGCTACACATCTTTTTAGTTTTATACCTTTTTGAGGTGCCACAAACCTTTTTGTTAAGCCAATTTTGAGGTACCTATATCATTTTTGAGGCTACTACAAACTACAAACCTATATTCTACTCTACTCGTATTCTTTTGGCTTTTACGCTACTTGTACGTTATTAATTTTATAATTTCTTCTCTTAAATTCCATTTTTGTAGGTAGGTATACTTTTAATGTTTTGCTATTGCTATGATGCTTTTTATTTTCTGTTGGTCAGTTTTTAATATTGAAATGAAATTATGTGACTGGCAGGGTTTTTGTAATTGTCTGTGCCACGATCGGTCATAGATATATTAAGTGATGTTAGCATAAGCTATTTTTGTCGGAGTAAACTTTTGGAAAAGAAACTAAGAAGGCAAAACTAGTAATAGCAGTACCATAATTTGGCCGGTACTAATGAAAATCTCAGTAGGTATTCATTTCTCGCCTACTGAAAGAATCCAAGTTTCGTCCTGTGGTACTCATGGCTTAAAAATCGTTAACTTTAAAGAGATATATATCCCTATGGGTTAATTCTGCTAAGTAATGTAGTTTTTTATGGGCAGAGTCTTAATTTAAAAAAACTTGATTTACGACGAAATCGAATCGAATTATCGAATTCTAAACTAAGGACATCTGAATTATCCATAAAAATGTGTAGAAATATCTAACCATAATGATCAACACCTACCAGTCGTACATGGTGGCGGTATTATCACGCTGAATGGAACGCTTAAATAGAGCCAATAGGAGAGACGACTAAATAATACTAATTAGTCCGTCAGTTTGATTTTATCAAAAAATATTGTACACGTATTTTTTCTTTTGTTTCACAAACAAAAAAAAACGATAAAGAGCATAGAAATTTCGAGTGACGTCACTATATGGTATGTTTTTTATGGATGAAGTGACGACACAACCTCCACTCCGTAAGTTTGATGATGAATATTGATTTGATGGTCGCTTTTTGACATGCTTTTTAATAATTAATTTTATTAATTTTAGAAGCCGTAAATCGGGCTATCTGAAAGGAGGAAAGAAAGGCTTTCCTTTGCCCAGCTGTAGGACAACCTAGGCTAGTAATAATAATAATTTTATGAAACGAAAACTACGTGTGCCATATTTTTCCATAATTTAGCTGACGGACTAATTAGAATGGTGCATATATTTTTGACCCAGCCGTCATCCCATAAACCTACTTGAATAATAGTGAAGTACCTATGTAAACTTTTATCATTATAATATCAGTGTGTTATGCGTATTCAGGTTCTAGCATCTGATCTAGATGCTTCGGCAATGCCAAGTACAACCAGTTTCGCTTCAGTCGGTTCTAGTGCAGGAGATAGTGGCGGTAGCACCGGACTTTGCTCTAACATGTGATATGTTAGAGCAAAGTCCGGTGCTACCGCCACTATCTGCTGCACACTACTACAATACATTCACAATTCACAAGACGTATAGATTTTACTAGTCGTAATGTTTTCCAAAAATTTATTTTCATTGGTGTGAGCAATAATGCCATTTTATTCATTCATTCATATTTCGAGAACGTCTTATTGGACAATCGTGGGGTGTTCAATTCGAATCCCGTGTACATTCGAGTATTTTTCTGTACAAACGTATCTGTTCCAAAATTCAAACTGATCCATTCGTTCATACAACGTAATTGAACCACAAACATCCGAATTTTTGCATTTATAATATTAGTAAGATTTATCCTATAACTGTAGCTAGACGTCTTTCGATGTGATTCCGAATTAAAGGTAGTTAGAATTTCGATAATTTGCTTAACTGTTTTTTTGTTTTGTGCCTCAAAAATGAGGTGTCACGACATGACTGTGATGTTTTTTGAAGTGAAAACTTCTTTAGGCGCGCCTAGACAGATTTTTCGTGGGCTGTGAATTGAATTCATTCGTCACGCTCGGGTATGATAAGAAAGCTTCGGGTAAACTCGGGACCATGGTTATTGGCCATCTAAAAATACGTCAGCCAATGGGAAATGCTGAAAGGGCGTGGACACTGGACAGGCCGTCATGGCTTGGCCATCTAGAAACGCATCAGCCAATGAGAAATGCTGACGAGTTTCTAGATGGCTATGCCATGATGGCGAGGCCACGCCCTCCGGTTACACCCGTGTAGTTTCCAAGGTAAGCAATCAAATTCTGAGTTATAAGTTTTCACTTCTATCGGCAGTTCCTATGACTGCCAATTTTATGAAATTTTTATGACATTATGACATACCTACAAATTTTTTTTGTATGTGTATCTGTGTGTGTGTATTTATTTGTCAACACTAAGTTTTATGTAGATATATTTTATATTCATGCTACGGTACTTACAATATTGATATTTGTGGTCAGAACGTATGAGATGAGTCTGTGTATGCAGAGTCTGTATGCAGTTTGATGAAAACTGATTTTCATAATGTCTCCTTAAGTTTATTGGACTGACATCAAAATTGTATTAAGTAGGTAAGTAGGTACTAACTCTTCATAACAATTTGAAATTTCTCTTATCTCCCGTTAGTGTAGTTTATTATAAAACCTTCTCTAAATATTTTGACTTCTCCATAAAACCACACACAGCTTGTTAAAATGCACTGCAGCCTTCTTTAGACAATCGTTCATACCGAATCAATAGTCCGGTCGCATATAAACGATGAGTAACTGACTGTCGGCTGCCAATGGTCTACATCCAAAAATTATGTAATACTAAGTCAGACCTTACTTGCCCGTGCCTTTATAGCCTAGTATTTATTAAGATCGGCATTAAAACAGAACTGGTAGATACAATTTCTCTCTCTCTGTCCTGCCCTCTTTATCGTCCACTTTTAATCTATGTAGAGAGAGTTGGACTGCCTCAAACTCTTTCTCCTACTGTCTCTCCCTGTCTTGCTTTCTCCCTTCTCTCTTCCTCTCCACAATTCAAATCATTCTTCTTTTCTTTTCATCGCTAAATATCCCTCATGGTGGTGGGGTGGGATTTAAGTGCCGACGAAACCATTCCACATCATTCCAGATACTCCTCTCATGCAGTCTCAGAGAAGTGCACATTCAAAGGGACACTTCTTTCTATTTCTCCTTATTCTTCTTTCCGTTCAGAAATATTATGTATAATGGGTTGCTATCTCGACAACAGTTGAACAATGTACCCCAGGCTCTGGAAGGTTGCAGAAATCATCTATATCTGACACTGAGTCTACTGCCTAGTTAAAATATCTTGGGGTCAATTTTATTAATATCTTTTTATTTTGGCCTGATATTATAGGTAGCGAGAGCAAAAGCAAAGGCATAACCGTTTAAGTTACCGGTTGAAAGACCAAACTCCTTGTTTGGTCATAGTTGGGCGCAATTATAGATGCTGGAACTGGGCGCATAAAGATTTAGTTACAGTTGCTCAGTCGTTCAAAAGTTTGTACCGCCAGCTCCCGTGCTATGTAGAGTAATGTTATTCGTGAGACAAGTAGCCACATTCCAATTGCGCCGGCATCTCTTTACGTATGCGAGCGCGCAGGCTATGATTTTGTTTATGTCGTGTCAAGTAATTTGATCAATCGATTTCGATATATTTAAGTACGCAATTAAAATGTATATTCTGTTTGATAGTTCGTGATCTTGTTGTATCACTAGAATGCTATAATGACTAATATTTAGACAAAGTATACCCTAATAATCCCGGGTTTAATCCCTACTCGCACCACTGTCTTTTCGAAGTCATGTGCGGAATGCCGCTAACTTAAAACGGTGAAGGAAAACATCGTGAGGAAATCGACATGTACCTAGAATCTTTCGAAGTCATGTGTCATCCACCAACCCGAACTGGGCCAGCGTGGTGGATTATGGCCTTAATTCTCTCCTTGCGAGAAAAGGCCCCGAGTCCCAGCAGTGGGAACGTTTAGTGGGCTGTTGATGTTGTCGATACCTACTAAAGCGAAGAGGGTGTGATATTCATACACCAGGACCAGGAAGCCAGAAACAGTAGCTGCGAATGAAGTAGGTAGAGAGGAATTTCTGAGAACCCTGTCTCCTGACAGATTTCTGAATCATAGATAAATTCCAAGTTCCTGGTGACTCAGTCGGTGGCACGCAAAATCGCATTAAGTATAGTTAGCAAAAAAGAACTCAGAAATTCGAAAAATGATTCTACAAAATTGAAATTGTGTTGTTGAGGTTTTTAGATCACTGTTTTTTTTTCTTATAGTTTCGTGAAAAAAGATTTTAAAAATTGCTTCATTTTAGGCTTCCCAATCAAAACATATCCAGCGAAAAGCGAGAGTCACAGGTCACAGACACTTTTCTAATCCTGTTTCAAAATGTTGTTAAACAATTATCTCCTTCATGTACAAAAAAATGCAGGTTTCATGGTTTCAAATATTATCGACAATTGTATTCTGGTTTGAACGGCTATGTTTCCAGAGAAAATACAGGTAAAACAGATAAATCATCCCAAACAGTGGTTTGGACTCTTCTTGTTCAAATAGCTACTGTTCTGTTATGGACAGAAGGATTATGGCTTATCATCAGACGCATGTCTACATGCAGAAAAAAATAGTTTTTGTATAGTATAGAGTGATTGGACGAGCAGAACATGTACCTGATGGTAAGTATCACGCCTATCCGTAACAGTGCGCACTGCGCAGCTATTAGAAAATTACTCGTAAGATAATCAGGTATTTATCTCTATACCCTGCTATTTCTCTGAAAAACCAAACGCAAATCATGTAATTAGTAATAAAATCAAGTGTTTACAAAACAACAGAAAACAAGGCTTTCTAACTTACTCGCTCTAAGTAATTCGCTCTGTCTAAGTAAGCACGCAAAAACGAACGTATCTTTTGTAAAAAAAAATTGGCAGTCATAGGAACTGCCGATAGAAGCGAAAACTTATAACTTTACTTAGAATTTGGTAGCTTACCTTGGAAACTACACGGGTGTAACCGTAGGGCGTGGCCTCACCATCATGGCATGGCCATCTAGAAATGTGTCAGCATTGAGCCAATGGGAAATGCTGACGCATTTCTAGATGGCCACGCCATGATGTCGAGGCCACGCTCTTTCAGCATTTCCCATTGGCAGACGCATTTCTAGATGCCCCATCGCCAAGGTCCCGAGTTTACCCGAAGATTTCTTATCATACCCGAGCGTGACGCTAGAAATCAATTTACACCCCACGAAAAATCAGTCTAGGCGCGCCTAAAGAAGTTTTCACTTCAAAAAAAGAAACTTGTTAGACCATTTTCGTTTTCGTAAGATGCGCTCTGGATGGGCTCACATGATAATGGAACTTAATGTCCGTTCCAATCTACGTATCCAATCCACTTTTGTTGCCGACCTGCCTTACTCAGCCTTAATGGTTAAACATGCGGAAACACTATCGCCGACCTCGTCGCCACGCAAAAAACATGTCGTCCGCTTGAAGTCTGCCCATTGATGTGAACATGTCTACAAGTTCAATGAAATGGAAATAAAACATTTTCTGTGGGACGGGTGACGATTGACCAAAATGGCAATTATTTAAACATTGCCTTGTTTTAATACTAATAGGAAACTCGCGAGTTTATTTCGAAATTACGTTTTCGTAGAAAGAGAGTAGACGTCCAGTCTTATACGTAACGCCACGTTACATGTTAAAAAACATTTTTCTTTAAGTGATCGAATCACTGCCTAACACCTGCCTAACACCTGCCTCTTGTCGCCCAGAAGATCTGCTTGATGATTTATCTCTTATTTAATTTCTCGGGAAACATTGCCCTGCAAACTTGAATAAGTACAGAATTCGTCTCACATTAAGGCCGGGTCACACAGAGGCGATCCAATAGCGATAGCGATAGCGATCCGAGACGGGATTGTTTGTAATGTTCGAATTTGTATGCAACCTGACACACAGCAAGCGGGCGCGATCCCATACTCGGTATCGGATCGCTATCGCTATCGGATCGCCACTGTGTGACCCGGCTTTTACTGCTTGGCGGTAGAATTTTTTTTTTTTTTTTTTAGAATATAGAATAATTTATTTTCATCAACAAACATTGGTAGATCAATGAATACATTTAAATCGTTCAATAATTATATCTGTAAACTTGGTAGGACGAACTTGGCACCCAAACTAGGATTATCCTGTGCGATGGGATACCAAGGCCTTCCCCCGACTACATAAACTTAGTTAACCACATTTTAATTTTATTGGATTAGGCAAATAAATTGAATTATAAAATTAACATAATCTGATTATTATCAATGGAGACATGCAAGTCTAAATCGAAATTGCAAGAGTTTTATACTACCTATTAACAATTACTTAACAATATTAATATAAGATGTTATAAAAAAACCATGGACATGCAAAAAAGCCAGAATAATAATTAATAATAATAATCAATTGTACGCAATTTTAATTAATTTTATTTATTTATATTGATTTAGGTAGATGATTGGGAAGGGATTCTGGAGATAGGTAAGGAACAATGGACGGGGAGATAAAAAGGGAATGGAAAGTCATTAATATTACCACTTGTCGAGTATTCTCTAATTAATTTTTCATTTTAAATTAGTATTTTATAAAGATACTTTGAGGACTGTTTCAGTTTCCTCATAATTCAGGGATAGAATCCATTTCATTACTGTTTGCTTACATAAGTGTCTATTCATGGAGTACATGTTTAAGATAGGATTAATTTTATTGTAAAGGTATGCTCTTAAATAGTATAGTTGATCTCTCGCAAATGACGTATATATTCTAGTTGTTTCACATACTTTGGCTCTGCACAGTCGGGATTTTGGGAGCTCTGGGTCATATTCAAGTGTTTTGTGTTGTGCAAGTAGAGCATGCATTATAAAAAGTTGACGGACGGTCAATACCTGTGCATCCCGATATAGACACTCAGTAGAGTAACGGAATGGTCTCCGCATCATAACTTTAAGGACCGAGCGTTGCGCTCTCTCAAGCTTGATTAAGTGGGTTTTAGAAGCGCTACCCCATACAGATACACAGTAGCATAGTATTGATTGGCAAATAGCTAAATAAATGTTTTTAAGCAATTTAATTGGGGCCACATCTCTGAGTGATTTAAATACCCAAATGAGTTTTCTTGTACCTACAAGAGGCCAAAGACGCAATATGTGGTACCCAGGAAAGTCCATCGTCAATAATCACTCCCAGATATTTGACATTGCTTACTCGTTCTAGATAAGTACAGTTGCAGACTCCATTTAAGGTCATGCTACACGTATGTGCTTGGAGTCCAGTACAGATTTCTCGAGTAGACGTTTTATTCCCGGCTCTGAATAAGATAATTTTGCTTTTTGTCACGTTAAGGGATAGCAGATTGTGTTGCAGCCACATGATTACTTTATGTAATCCCATTTCCGCGTGGCTATATAATTGTTCCCATGCAGAATAACTGGCAAACGTGTGGCGTGATCCAGCCGGACTCTGCGAAGATTCCTACCACTACAAATTCCGAAAGTAAGCTGATTAGCTGAGCTGTGAATTGATACAGGATTATAGTAAGTATCAATCTTTATTATCTATACACTTTCAACGTCTATGCAGAATTCAGTTATATGGTAAGTATACGGCCACAAGTCCACTTTGTCCCAGGCGAATTGGACACCATAGGTAAACGTAGATCTACTATCTCTCTCTCTCTAAAAGAATACCTTATTTTTCTATAGAATTCCCAATTTCCCCCTACAGTTAGGTTACGTTTTATCAGTAGACAGTTTGGTAATAGAGTCGTGATCGTCGTAATAATCACATGTGCAATTATAGGCTGCGTATGCGCATACTAATGCGTCGAGTGTCATGGCCGCGAAAACAATCCATTGACTCAGCAGAAGTAGCCCACTACCTAAATGTTTTCATTGCTGGTTTCGGTCCAATCTTCTCTTTGTAGGAGAGAGTTTGTACATCTGCACTGGGAAAAGCACCTTACACAGAGTTGCAGGCGGGATTCAAACCTGTTATATAGATACGATAGCGATCGACAGCATCGTGAGGAACCGGGGGGTCTAACGCCGAACGAAAAATGCTTTGATGTTTCTCTCTCTTTTCTTTTCGCTTGAAATGATAGAGACAGCATTAGCAAAGCGATAGCCGATTTAGTTAGGCGGTAGCAGCACCGGCAGGTTCCAAGAAAAATATTTTTCGATAATTTGTCATCTTCCCGCACTTGACCAGCGTGGAGCCTTGAGTCATGAGTCCCTTGTTAGAGAAGCCTTCTAGTCAAAGCAGTAAAAACACAAACACTTATTGCCTAAGTAGGATAATACGATTAGCAGCATAGCAGCACTGGTTTCGCCCGCGTAGGTCGCTTTATTTTCCAGTGATAAAAAATAGTCTGTGTTATTCCAGACTATTTACCTATGTAGGTACCTATCACATTTCATCCAAATATCTTCTGTCGTTTTTGCGTACAAGACATCAATATCAACATCCATCCATCCTAACAAAGTTTGACATTACCTAATAATATTAGTAGGATAAACATAGGTGGGTACGGCATTATTGTTAGTCACTTGTAAATCTCATTCTTTCCGGTAATAAATACACTGAATACTAAATAACCTCAATCCGGATGACACTGTGGACCACTATTGTTGGCTTATAACACACTCGCCGTGTCGAACTGAACACTAAAGTCTTGTGCTAACACTAAGTATATTTACAAAGCGGCGCCACTGCAGTGTACAATTTTGAATTTTGAGACTATAAAGTAGCTACGTAAGTTGTGCAGTTCAACCTTTTCGTCACATTGCTATAAGAGTGGCGAGAAGGTTACTCTCTTAACTATTTAGATTACCGGCGTAAAAGGACGTCTCGTCTACAAAAGGATAGCTAACTTACTTCCTAGGAAAATGAACGACTTGGAACGAATGCCGAAGGTGCTCGCGGTAGATACAACAATAAGTTAATAATGTAACTAATGTTTTGAATCACATTGTCTAATTTTGAATGCTGTTCTTTTAGCCTTAGTTATTACTAGCAGCGTCACGCGGTTTCACCCGCGTAGTTACCGTTATTTTTCGGCGATGTAAAGTAGCCCATATTATTCCAGACTGTACCAACTGTATTCCAAATTCCCACGCGATTCAGTACAGACGTTCCTACGTGATTGAGCAACAAAGATCTAAACGTTCAAACATCCAAACTTCGGCATTTATAATATTAGTAGGGTTCTTTGTTGTGTTTTGCCTATTTCAGGGAATAGATAATAGATACCTAATATCACCTACGTACTACGTATATACCAGAGAAATTACAGGATAGGGAAATTGAATATCAGTCTAAAGGGCGCAGCAGTGTTTTTTTTTATAGTATAGTGAGGTGAAGCGGGATATTATTTTGAAACTTGCGTATCTCCTTTAGCTACATCAGAAGGGAATGCAAATTCGTTGCTAGAAAACAAAGCTTGTTTCAAGTCTCGCACTTAGCCATGGTAAATTTGGGACATGACGTGTCAACATCAATTTATTTAAATCTATCTAAATAAAAGCGAAAGGTCACTCATCAAGGAATCTCAGAAACTACAAATGCTAGGAATCTGAAATTTTGCATGGAGGTGTCTTTTAGCACGTAGGCGCTCGCTAAGACGGGGTTTTGCGAAATTCAACCCCTAAGAGGGTTAAACAAGGGATGAACGGTTGTATGAAAATTCGTAATTTTCAAGGTTTTCAAATTTTGTATCTAGACCCGTAACACGAAGCAATTAAATGTTTGTTCTATCAATTTTGTAACTTCGAACTGTACGGGGGTGAAATTGGGGTTGAAATGGGGGATGAATGTCAATATGGAAGTTCCCAACCATTGACGATAAAACCATGAAACTCTGTATATAGACACTTGACACGGAGCAATCGAATGTTTGTTTTATCAATTTCGTAATTTCAAACTGTACGGGGGTGAAATTGGAGTTGGGTGATGAATGTCAATATGAAAGTTCCTAACCGTTGAAGATAAAACCATGAAAGCATGAAACTCTGTAAATAGACATTTGACACGAAGCAAACGAATGCTGGTTCTAGCAATTTTGTAATCTCGAATAGTACGGGGGTGAAATTGGAGTTGAAATGGGGGATGAGTGTCAACATGGGAGATCCCAACCGTTGAAGATAAAACCATGAAACTCTGAATATAGACACTTGACATTGAATATTAAATTTGTTCTAGCAATTTTGTAATTTCGAACTGTAAAGGGATGAAATTGGGATTGAAATGGGGGATGAAAGTATACATGGAAGCTTCCATTAATTGAAGATAAAACCATGAATCTCTGCACTTGACACGAAGCAAATAAATGTTTGTTTCAGCAATTTTGTGATTTCGAACTGTATGGGGATGAAATTGGAGTAGAAATGGGGGACGAATGTCTCTTACGCTTTCACACCTACTACTAGAACTGAACCAATTTTGATGAAATTGTTTTATTATACGGTGTTTTTAGTAACCGAAAATGTGTCTGGGTATAAAAATAGGTACTGGCTGAGTTACCTTAGTATTTATTTCGCGCGAACGAAGTCGCGGGTAACAGCTAGTCTCTGATAAAAATATAAATTAGTTTCGGGTATCAAAACAAAAATTATGAGCAAATATCATAAGCTCCGTTCAGCAGTTTTATCTAAAATAGAATAAAAGAAAATAATTATTTATTTATTTACTAGCCTGAACTGTCCCACTGCTGGGCAAAGGCCTCTCTTCCCTCCTTCCAGGTCGACCCAGACGCAGGTGGCGTGACGAACTCGAATCGCACGATAAAGACTGGGCCACCAAAGCCGTAAAACAAAAATAATAACAACAAAATATCTCAATAGAAGAACCTTTATTTAATAGCTATACGGAGAAAAATATATACTAAAAATACACAAACAATGGCATCTATACGTTACATCTAGCTTACGTTACGTTGCGAAAGGAAATATCCACGAAACAAACGGACACTACGCTTAATTTTATATTTATAAATTCAGAACACGAGACTACAAATACAGCCGATTCTCACAAAACATGTTCGTGTTTTAGATTTGAACACATCAACAACTTTTTAAAACTTGAAAAATTATTGTCGATAAAAGAAGCCGGGGTCTAAGGCTTAAAACTTTGAATGACACTTCTATGAATCACAGGCAAATAGATCAGTTTTTTTCCGTTTTGACAGATGCTTTATGTTTATATAAGCTATCAAGTTTCACCCACCTTGAGGTCGCAGGACTGCGCCTCTGAAAATGTTTCATAACAACTGGCTTTAACGATGCTGGATAAAATCGTGAGGTGTTCGAAGAAAGGTTTATTCCAGGATATGTCATCCTTCAAGCACTTTGTTAGTCTTCACTCTCCTTGTTAGAGAAATCCTTATTCCTGCAGTGGAACTTAGTGCGTATTTAGTTATAATTAGTAAAAGCTTAACCTAAAATGGTTGTTTTAGATCCCTGATGGTAAAAATAATTATTAAAGCACTAGAAAATAACTAAGAGATCAAATATATTTGCATCCCAAGAATTCTTCATAGACACTGGCGGACATTTCCAATTTGGATAAAAACATTTCGTCATGTTATGAGTCAGACAGACGCCATCTATCATAATTTATTCGAATCTTTTTCCCCTTGAAAACGCTTAATTTTTTTGAATATTTTAGCCCGTTTTTTTTTCATTTCTGATTTTGTGTTCAAATCCAAACCACAAACCAACAATCACTTTTTAAACGTAACAACAATCTCTTTACATTATACATACACAATTTAGAATACAATATATTTACAGTTCTCAATATTTCCAAAATACATTACTTTCGTTTTACTTCCATAATTTCACTTTCCGACTATCACGCCACTGTACGATCTATTCAATACCAGTACCTGGATCTTTACTTGGGTTTTCGAAGACTTTAGAAAAAGTTAAAACTAAATCAGGGTAGCGATTCTAAATGCAATCCGAATGGTTCAAAATTGGAATGACAATCCCTGTCTCTGTCATGCTAAACTGATAAGACCAAAGACCGAGAGATGAGACTCCCTGTCGGATGCAACCGAATGGATTTAGAATCGCTACCCACCAGATGGATAGTACAATTTATAGACATCCATATACACATGATTGAAAAAAAAACCCAATAAATACGAAATTATTTCATACATTTGATTTTTATAATAATAATATTTCAGTGTTTCAGTCCTACAATCAATATTGGTCACATTGATGAGGTCAACTCATCTTTTTAGGATTTGGCACCTTTTTGTACAAAATCTCTAAAATTAATTTCCATTGTATGATGTAATAACTGATAGGTTCTTAAAGAAATGCCTTCGAATTATAATACTTTCGAAAAACCAACTAAACAGCCATGTACTATAATGATATAGATTCCATTGTATTTTTAACTAAATAGTATAAACGGACTATTTTTGTTTTAATCAAACATTTTTGGAAAAAAAATAGAAAAACACTTCAAAGTAAAAAAATACAATGGAACAAACATCACCATTTACAAAATCTAGGTTAATATTAACAATACATAATTTTATAGTGAGGATCGAGAAAATTTCATGGAAACGCTATTTATCGTCTCATAAGTTTAATATCTATTATACACACAGTGCGAAGCGTTTGAAACCTGTTTACGCTTGCAACAAGGATTTTTTTTAGCCAAATACGAACAGTAGCGATTAAGAAATAGACAAGTGAAGATGAAAAAAATACGGTAATTTGGCGACGTTCCACGCCCGCTGCTCAAATGTTCTTTCATTTGTAAGCGTTATTAAATTTTCACGTCAACCATTCGTACTTGGGCCATTGGTTTGTTACGACTATAATTCCTTGACGTTAGATCTGACAATAATTAATTTATAAGACATTTTCGAGGTCTAGAAACATCGTAGGCATCGTAAAATGGTATCTATTATGTTGAAGACACTATACAATATAGCATCCGACAAACATCATGACACCAAACTGCCCATTGTCTCTTTCCGTCCCGCGCGCACGCACTCGCGTTGTCAGAAGCCTGAACCTTTACACACCGTCATCAATTACGCCTATAATGCGGCCATCTTGCATCTTAGTTCAGATATTTGCCGGAAACTATACGATGTTTAAAATAACAATTGAAGTCTGATGTTTTGACAGTATTGATGTACATTATGGATCTAAAATTACAATGAAGATAATAAAATTAATAAAAACACTATACTAGTATTATTCACTACGGGGATATTTGCCGTGCATAAATGGCGGAGCGAGACCTCGCAAAATATTCCGGACTCACGGTAAATTCAATGTAATTAATAATACTACTGCAGTGAACAACCGAGATTGCTTAAAACAATGTTTAACTAAAGGCAGTGTTTCAATCGCACAGGAATATCTGTAAACCCTTACTACAAGCCGTGTATTCATATACATACCTACTATGTGTTATTTTATTTAGATAAGTATACAATTTTGTTCGATGGTATTATGAGATATAGGACAATCAATTAATATTAAAATATTTTATTAAGTTTACGGGTATAAAATGCAGAATAATAAATTATTATTTCCAAAATATAATTTATTAAAATGACAATTTTGTAAAATAATAAGTTTAAATAAATATATGTCAGTAAAATATTCGTAATGTAATAAAATATTATAAAAGATAAACATATTAAAATATTGGTACCAAAATTTACCTATTCAATTTAAATAAATATTACATATCCAGAACATAATATATTTGATCATAAAATAAACCTGTTAAATATATATATTTAAAATATTTAAATACGCCGATGTTTGATTATCTACTAAGACTTCAAATATCATATTTTAAGAACTAAATATTACAAATATATCCAATATTTTAAATACCTAAGTATTAGTTTAAGTCTATATATTCTCACAATCAAATATTTCGTAACCCACCCTGAATATTCTTAGCACTTTTTTAATTATAATGTACAAATATAGTAACATTATAAAATAATATATTTTAAAAAAATTAAGGCGCGTATAAATCTTCAACGAGTAGGCACTATATAATGGTCAAATGTATTAAAATCATGCAACTATTGTAATGTATAAATACTATTTGAATGTTAAATGAAATAAGGCAATATTTATTGTTTAAAGGCACTGATTGTTTCGAATTTACGTTAAATACTTAGTCCCCATGGCGATACTGAAAGTGTTAAGATTTAACAGGAATACAATATTTTCAGGATTATGAAGGATGCTTTTACTAAGGCAAAAGGGAAGCGTTGAACTTATCACTATGGTCAACTGTAAAACTAGAATTTGCTGTTTCGTACAATATTCGACCTTTGGACACCGCCGAATGTATGGAATAACAATTTTTTATGGATTGTATTAACGTTCCAAAATACGAATGTATTTTTAAAATACTTTGTGATTCTTCTTCTTTTTTTATGGCTATTCGTTATTTTTTATATATATTCGATAATATCACCGCAATTTCGCCAGCGTACAGCGTTTGTACATTGTGAGTGTCCTTAATGTTCTTCATTGGAGTATGATTCATCATTCAGACTGACTTTATGTGATTATTATCATTTTATTGTTTCTTTCGGTTTCTTACAAAGTGACATTTTACATTTATTTGACATTTGAGGATGACGGACTTTTATTTTTTTAGACTATCCAGAAATTTAAAAACTTAACGCCATGAGAACCTTTCGAAACTTACCACCGTATCAGAAACCCTGCCTTTACCTCAATTTCGAGTCCCTAACATAGAAATTTCAACGATTTGACTTGACTCAAAGATTTGACAGGTTTTAGCTCGCTTAAGTAAATAAATATTCAGAATACGGCGGCTAAATACAAATTGCGGACGAAAACACCCCGGCACAACGACAGGTGTTGAATAGCTAGGGATTTTATCTAAGAGGACCGTCGTCCTACAAAACTACGTCTTTACTTAACAAGAAAAAAATCGAAATATTAATTACGACTTTCTTAGACAAGATAGCGAAGACGTTTCTAATGAAGCACGGCTCCCTCCTAACCCTTTAGGCACACCTATAACGATAGGCAATTATACATACATATTTCGTAACAGGCAACATACATTAATTGTTTCAATATATAAAACACAATCTGTTTTAAATCATTAGGGTGCTACGTTGCAGAGTAAGACTAAGCATTCACACAGGTTATTTTTCGGATTAGCTTTTGCGTATTTACCATATACCTGGCCAAAGGTGCGACAAAATGGCACAACCGCGTTGGGTCTAAAATTGCATTTTTAGGCACGGAAGGGAGTGAACGAGTTTTTGCTGGCCATTAAAAAGTCAAAAAATGTTCAGTAAGCCACGTCCTTTCTTTGAAGTCATTGGTTTACTTACTTACTAAGATTAGGTCTAGATCAATACGGCCCTGTGCTTTCAATGCTTACCCCCTAAATTTCGGCAATAAGGCAGTAGAGGGCATTTAGTCAATTGCCATAAGTATCTCAAAGAGTATTTTAGGCAATGTCACGCAAGGAAACTATTCACCAATAACAAACATTTTGTTTTTCTAATCGTATGTATGCTATTGGTCGATATTATCTGAGCGCGCTTCGCAGCGCAAGTAAGCATCCTGTGTGGATCCTCATGCTAACCAAAGCAAATATATATTTAATAGTATATTTATCGTAGAATACACATACATAAAATATGGTAGGTATTCATAACAAGTAGGCATTTAGTTTAGGGCTTAAAAATAAGCTTAATTCTTACTTTAGACCCAGCTACATGGAGTATATAGTACGTGGAGTTTTACTAGACAATGTAGAAATTATAAATATTTGTCAATATCTCCAGCAAATGCTTTAGTGCACCTGTATATATTATCTATGGTGTATTTTTTATGTTAGCAGGGCTACACAAAAATACAAAGTGACCCAGACTTACTCATTAACCCTTAAATGCATGGCGTATCAAAAATGAAACAGTAACTTTAAGCCCTTGGCAAACCAGTATTTCTATACTTTGCATTTGGCTGTATGGCAATTTGATGTCTTGGTTCATAACCCATTTGTGAAATAAAAAAAAAATAACAGCTAACGAGTAGCACGCCGTAACAAATGTCATTTTCGAATATTGGAACGTAGTTGGCGCGAAATATGATTTCTTCAATTTTTTTATTTGAATTACATTACATTGAGTAGATTTTTCTTCAAGCAAAAAAATTAATTACATAGGTAACTTTACATATTTTTTGGCTATGGTTGTATTTTTGGTTATACATTTGAATTACATTGTCTTTTTTCCAAAAAATCTACCGTCTCAAAAATGATACAGTATGCAGTAACGGCATGATAATTGGTGTATTATTGTATGCAGTCGTTTAGGGGTGGTTGAATGTTCGGGTAAGGTTTTATTTGTTTTTTTACAACGATGGCTTTGAAAATACGCTGGAATGACCAGATAGAAGATATTATTCGAAGATTGGAAGCCGGTGACATGCCAGTGACTGGGTTCGAAGGAGATAATTTGGACTTCTTTCCTTTGAGGTAAAAGTTAGTACAGCTACTAGAAGATGATGATTATTATTGTATTATTACCACTGTTCGCTTAAAAAAGAATAAACAAGTAAGCCACGTATGTTGAAGCAGATTCCATTGATATAATCGTCAAAAAAGAGACTGGACGTGTGACTATTCCTTGCTCAAAGACTGATTGTGGAACATAATTGGGATTTGGATAAGGACGACCAGATAAACAGTTTTTTACCGAGACCGCAATCATAGCAAAATAGTATTTGCAAATTTAATACATACATATATAAACAATACAATACATTTTAGATATTCCCATTGTAAATTTCTGAATTCTTTGTATAGAGGTAAATAAATAAATCACCCAAAAAATCTTATGAATGTGGCAGTGTCACGCTGACTTGGCTAAATTTCTATGTATGTATATATAAAACACAAAGAGAACAAAGGAAGACCTCGCGCAAGTATAGAAAAAGCAAAGAAGTAACAGCTAAACATAAAATAATAATAGTATCGAGCTAGAAATGCCGAATAGAGTGCTATTCGTCTTGACAAAGTTGGGACTTGAATAAATCGCAACTGATACAAGAAGGTGTTGTTAGTATTCACATTGAAGAAGTTGTAAAAACATAGGCACCTAATCCACCATTTTGTGGCAGCAGCCATCTTGAACAGATTTTTATCAAACAGCAAATAACTTTTCCAACTATAATTCACCTTTCAACCTAAAAAACAAAATCAAAATCGATTCATTTGTTCGGTAGCTGCTGGTAGCAGACACACAGAGAGGAGAGAGAGAAATAGAGAGAGAGACATGTCAAACTTATAACACTCCATCGTTTTAGCGTCGAGCATTAAAAAAATTAATAATTTTGTACGATTTCATTATAATTGAAACAACATTCACCGTAGGGTAAAGCTTATATTTTTTACCCAGTAATGCATACTGTTTCATTTTTGATACACAAGCTTTTTTCAATAAAAAAACATCAAAATATGTATCGTGAATTTTTTCACTATTTTTCCATTATTGTACCCATTAGCGTGAATATAAAGTATTTTTTTGCATCCAATATAAAAAATCATGCATTTAAGGGTTAAAAGCAAATTAAATCCACTCAAGCCTTGACGACTGTCAAGTTATCTTGAGTGTTTGCACTGACTGTGCGGGGGATTCACTTAAAGAAGCCTATGGCATTGCATCTTCTCACTCTCTGGATCCCTAGCTCTATAATTTCGAGAACAATGACGTCATTAGCAATTTAACTTGATAAGCGATAAAAAAGCTGGCTCTATTTTTGATGGCCAGTACACAAAACGCCTTGGTCTGCATATCTTGGACACCAAGGTACTATGCAATAGTAGACCAAGCTATTTGTACGACAGTCAAGTTTCTGTTTTACAATATGTAACCACCCATATTACATATAACGCCGTTAGTGTAGATGTTAAGATTACCACTTTTAATAAAATTCTAACAGAACTTTTCGATATCCATGCACCCCTTCATTCTGTCAAAATGAAGCATATGCCAGCACCTTGGCTAAATGACGAAATACGGGCACTTATGCACAAAAAGGTAGTTGCTAAACATAGACTTAAGCACCACAAATCTGCTGAAGATAAAGAGAAGTATATACATTATCGTAACGTCTGCAACAGAGCGTGTAGAGATGCACAACGCCGACATATCCACAATTCTGTTGAAAATGAAGATCCTGCAAAAGTTTGGAAATTTCTGAGATCATTGGGAGTTGGCAAATCTCGTCATGACACTATTCCGAAAAACTTAGACATTAACCAACTTAATCAGCATTTTTCTTCTTCCCCTAATTTCAAAGGACCTGTAAAACATCACACTCTCAAATCACTTTTATCTAAAGCTGCTCCCGATTATGATCCTTTTATTTTTAGTCAATTTGCCGCATGTGATGTAAAGAAGAGCATATTATCCATCTCCTCCAATGCTGTTGGTAGCGATTGCATAAGTCGTAAGATGATCATGCCCATACTTGATGAAATCGTTCCAATAATCCTTCATATTCTCAATTATTCCGTGGCAACAGGCACCTTTCCAGTAATATGGAAAGAAGCCCAAACCATTCCACTTCCCAAAAAATCAAATCCTGAATCCTTTTCTGATTATCGTCCTATTTGTATCCTACCTTTCCTTTCTAAAGTGTTAGAACGGCTTATCCACCAACAACTTTCCTCTTATCTTATTAAAAACAATCTACTTAATCCTTTTCAATCAGGTTTTCGTATTGGGCATAGTACCACTACTGCTCTTACAAAGATCACCGATGACATCCGGGACGGTATTGGTCATCGTAAACTGACTGTGCTAACGCTGCTAGATTTCAGCAATGCCTTCAGCAATGTTGATTTCGATATTTTACTACAGATCCTACGCTCTCTTAACATATCTCCATCGGCAATTGATTGGTTTCGCAGTTACCTGTTTGGACGCCGACAGCGAATACGTATCGATGACACTTATTCATCGTGGTGTGGGGTCTCTGCTGGTGTTCCTCAGGGCGGCGTTTTATCTCCACTCCTTTTCGCAATTTTTATAAATGAAATCTCAAAGCAATTAACTTCTTCCTACCATCTGTATGCAGACGACTTACAAATATATACTCAAGCCTCTCTTGAACAACTGCACGAGGCTATCAATACCACTAACAATGACTTAAATACTTTACTGAATTGGAGCAGATCATTCGGCCTCAATGTGAATCCAAAAAAGACTCAGACAATTATAATTGGTAGTTCCCGAATGATCTCGAAAGTAGATTGGTTTCAGCTTCCGCAGGTGGTCTTTGACGGTGTGGATATCCATATTAGTGAAGTGGTAAAAAATTTGGGAATCCTTATGGACAGACAATTTTCTTGGGTGCCACAGCTAGCAGAAGTAGGTCGAAAGATATTCGCTTCAGCAGGTTCCTTAAGAAGACTGCGAAATTTTCTCCCGAACACTACCAAAATTGCGCTTGTAAAATCTCTTCTTTTCCCAATATTAGACTACGCTGACGTTACCTATCTGGATCTTACCGAAGAGCAATTGGACAAGCTTGAACGTTTGCAAAACTTTTTCATTCGGTTCATATTTGGTTTACGCAAATATGATCACATTTCTGAATTTCGCCAAAAGCTCAAGTGGTTATCTATTCGCCTTCGCCGTAATGCTCACATCCTCTCCTTACTTTACAAGATCCTTTTTAATCCTACCACTCCTTTTTACCTGAAGGATAGGTTTAATTTTATTGAACCTAAATCTTGTCCCCTTCGCTCCACTCGCACCCTTAAACTTAAGTTTCCTTCTTCTACTCATACTAACCTTTCCTATACCAAATCATTCACTGCGCAGGCTGTTCTGCTGTGGAATGATCTTCCTCTGAATATAAGACAAGCTAAGTCACTTCCTATCTTCAGTAATCTTGTGTATGAACATTATCTTTCCTCTTCGTAATTGGAACGTTTATTATGTAATGTATATAAATATGTATTTGTTATTTATGTAATGTTTATGTATTTGTGAATTTGAACTATGGTTGTTTTATACATGTATATATACGTTTTTTTTCCAAAATATAGTATTTTAATCATTATAATTAAGCTATGTTATACCTAGTATACTAACGTGTTACTTCTTATATTATATTAACACTACCTACAGCACACGATATTTTTAAAAAACAAGTTCTTCCTAAGGTTGCCTGGAAGAGATCGCTTTAAGCGATAAGGCCGCCCATTGCTCTGCAAATTATTGAATCGTAAATTGTATCTATTAGTGTTAAATGTATTGTAAAATTGTGGATGTAATAAAGAATTATTGTATTGTATTGTATTGTATTACATGGCAGTAGCGAAATACCTATTAGGTACACTCAATAAAACACATATTTCCGATACTGGGTCATTATCTATAAAATATCTGTGATGTTAAATGTAGGCAGTTCTGTTAAACTGCTGTTAAAACTGTACAGACCATTTAAACACATTCAAAGCATTTCAAAGGAACTTATCCATATTTTGAGATCAATTTATACACCACAAGTGACACATTTGGTTGCAACTTTTAAAAATATATATCATACAAAGTTAAACGTTTCATCTGTATTATGTCAAAAGGAACATGTTATATTATTCATTGTACGTACTTTTACTAAGCGCCAATACTGAAGTTCCACTAGTATTATTAATTACGGGATATTTACTGCGGTTGTACGGTGGTGCGCGTTGCCGATATTTCGACGTAGTTTCATGCACCGTGTTTATTGACGAATGCATTGTATAATTTTGCGGTAAATATACTAATGCAGTGCAATTAAGGAAATAAATAAACATTAAATGATGTAGTTTGGGGACTATAAAGGATCGATAGGGGGGTGCATTCTGAGCATATATTCCAATTTGAGGGATTCTGGCATGGTCAGCTCAAGGTCATTTCGATGAAAACACGTTTAACTCGATATTTCGAGAACTGTTAGTGTTAGGCAAAAAATTGTGGAGACCTTTTCTCTTCTACATTAAATTTACTAACTTTTATAGTAACCACTTTTCTTTCTTTCATAAATATTTTTCAAGTTATTGCTTCCGAAAGGCAAAAATTTTACTTTTTTTCCTCCCTTTTGCCATTTCCTCCCCAACCGTTCAATTTTATGCAACTTTACCGATAATCAAAAGTGTAGATCTTTTAATAATGAACAACTTTGTCCTTGCACTTTTTTCAGTAATGGCAATACCTTCAGAGTTATGTTACTTTACCGAGCGAAATCCGCGCCACTGCGACACCTCCGCGACACTGCGATAAATCCGCGACACCTGCGGACTTAGGGCTGAACCCAAATTTCATTGTTTGTTTGTGTCGGTGGGTTTCTTCTACACAAGCTTATGTGGGACAACCACGTCACCTACTCCGATATATGCCAGAAATACACTCAGATACACTCAATCAGACATAGAGGTGAAGCGAGCCGTAGAGGATGCGGATGGTCTGATTATCAGTACGGCTAAGAGAATTTTGCCGGACTCTACGGCTTGCTCCACCTCTATGTCTGATTTGATGAGAAAAGTTTTCAGTAGTTATATGAATCTGGTCTTACTGCTCTCGTTGCCTAAAAACTTATCTTGAGTTGTGGTGACGGTCATATTGTAGATGAAAATGATATCCGCACATGGCTTCAGCTGGAATCGGCGCAGCCGTTTGGCAGAATTGGTGCCAAAGTTGGAAATACCTTTGGGATAGCCATCGAATACAATTACCACGTCTGTACCGTAGTGTTTTTTATGTATGTTACGTATTTCTGGCATATGTCGAAGTAGGTAACGTTGTTGTCCCACATAACCCTGTGTAGAAGAAACCCACCGACACAATCCAACAATGAATTTTGGGTTCAGACCTAAGACCGGAGGTGTCGCGGATTTTTTGCAGTGTGGCGGAGGTGTCGCAGTGGCGCGGATTTCGCTCGGTAAAGTAACATAACTTTGAAGGTATTGTCATTACAGAAAAAAGTTCAAGGAAAAAGTTGTTTATTATTAAAAGATGTACACTTTTGATTATCGGTAAAGTTTCATAAAATTGAACGGTTGGGTAGGAAATGGCGAAAGGGAGGAAAAAAAGTTAAATTTTTGCCTTTCGAAAGCAATAACTTGAAAAATATTGATGAAAAAAAGAAAAGTTGTGGATGTAAAAGTTAGTAAATTTGATTTAGAAGAGAAAAGGTCTTAACAATTTTTTGCCTAACACTAACAGTTCTCGAGATATCGAATTAAACGCGTTTTCATCGAAATGACCTTAAGCTGACCATGCCAGAATCCCTCAAATTGGAATATAAGCTCAGAATGCACCCCTCTATCGATCCTTTATAGTCCCCAAACTACATAATTTAATGTTTTTTATGCCATTTTTTTGCCTAATTTCATTGGGTTATACCATAATGAGTAATACTAGAGCAGCGAACCGTGATTGCTTAAAAGAACATTGATGTTGAAAAAATACGTTGTTGACGCAATTCCGCTAGTAAAAGTCGTAAATAACCATGTCCCAACTTGTGAAACCTCATAGGATAACATTAGCCGACTAAGTATAATATTTTGTACTGAATCTACTTTTGAAAAATCTTGAATTGAATCGTCCTACATGCCCGTCGTAATAACTTTGTTTTTGATTCAAACTTCTCATTTGCGAGAAGTTGCTAAACCTTTACGCCTATTTTACAGATGGCACATTACAGCTATGAAAGATATTTTTTCAGGGGTTACTTTTATATGTTTCATTTTGACCTTACAATTTGTTTATTTAACAAGGATACCAATACTGAAACAAACCATTTCAATAGGCTACAAATTGGGCATGGGGGAAACTTCTTAAAAAGTCGATTTAGGCAGAGGTCACAAACATGAGTTCAATAATCATTATGTATATTATATTTTCAAGATTTGTTAAATATCTAGGTCATTGACTGAAATTCTATAAGGCCATTCAGTAAGTCACAAAAGTATGTAATTAATTTATCACTGTTTAGTATTAAATTCTCTTTGAGATGGCACTTCTCTGTCGATTTTATATTAGTTTGAACTCTTAAACAGACATACATAAGATCTTTTATTACTGCCGTCACGTCATAAGGAAAAATAATAGCGCAACAAATTTATATTTGGTAAAGTAAAAAGTGCCTTTTTTTAATTTATTGAAAGGGCTTTGTCGCTAAGCGACCATATCGCCCTAAAAAGTGTCATAATAGGACTTTTAATTATTGCTAATATGGTATGCTTTTTTCATATCTATGTTCAAATTTGAACCTTAATGTTACACTCACTAGGACGAAATTTCAAACTATCTAGGCACAAAGCCTATTCCTTAGGTAAAATTGCACAAGATGGCGTCATTAAGCTAACTCGCAATAACGATTTTTTTCTTGAAAATACCTTGTGTCTTTATGAATCTTTGATAGCGTGTCTCTGAGCACTAACAGCATTAGATATTATTTTCTCACTTCAATAGCGAACCTCTATATATTTATGTATAGTCTCTATATATTTATATATAAGAGTCCAAACTAATACAAATTTCTAGTCTCATAATTTGAGTACATTAATATAATACACTAAAATATAAGTAAAATTCCTTACTTAATAGAACACATAACCCTTACCAGCTAACTTGGTTCCATGGCATATATTGCGTTTTAAACAGAAATTTCGTAGTGTCTCTTTTGGTAATCGTAGAAATCCAACTACTGGGCAACGAATATGAATAATATACTGCTTGGTAGAATAACTAGCAAAAGAGTGGTACTTTGGGGACTCTACAAACAATTCTACGACTACAAAAATGTTACAATTGTTCTTTGCCGAAATGAGACTGTTGTAGGTATGGGTTGTACGTACCTATACTACTAAATGCTCCACAATCACATAGGTACCACAGAACCAAGTAACAAATTGCATTTACTTACGTCATAACTTGAATATAATCTTATACGTAATCTAAGTCACAATATAAACTAGAAATAAAATATCATACAAAGTATAAAAAACATTATTAATTTCGCAAATTTTGTGCTTTGATCTACAAAATAATAACACATCGGTCCAAGCTTTATGTACATCAAAAAATAATAATTAGATACATTGTTAGAAACATTTACGAGTATATTTATAAACTTAATTATGTCTTTATTCATAATTATAATTACACATTACTTAATAAAGACGTTTTATCTAGGTTTTTGATTACTTGGACACTTATTTTGAGCTGCTTAGTTTAAACCAATGACGACTAAAAGGATTCGAAATGACATGAGATATAATACTACAGCGAGTGTAAAAATATCATATTGAAAACAGTACACAGCACTTATAAATAAGCATTTATTAGTGATCTAAATTATTATTTAATTACCTCGACTTTTCGGCAGCGTTAAGGACTAAATTACACTTGGCTAAATTTAGTCGACTGAATTCAGTCAATCAAAAACCATCTTTGCTTCTGAATATAGTATGCTAGCCTACTGAATGCTATTACACACAAATTAATTCAAAAAGGACTAAATTCAGTTGACTAAATTTAGTAGAGTGTAATGAGCATTTTACAACGGTCGTGGTTTTTATTGGTGGCTGGGTAATGTTTTCAATGTGACTTCAAATCAAGAAAGTTTAAAAACAGTAAAAATATCTTCTAAAAAGAAACGGTTTGTGATTCTAAAAAAAATTAGAAACGAGTTGTCATGCTAACTTTAATTGTATAAATGTATACTATAAATGAATAGCAATACTGGGATAAAACTGTTAATCAACTAAAAAAAAAGTTACACAAAAAATGCATAGAAATTTAGATTGAAAATATAAAATACCAGAGTTTCGTAAGGAACGGTGGGGCGGGAATTCGACGCGATACGCGGCTAAGATACAGAAGAGATAGCGTTGTGTGGAGATCCCATTTGCGTGAGGACTTTGTCGAGCCATTGCAGCGGCCCGTGTAGATGTATTTCGATCCAACACGGAGTGGAAGTAACGTCCTGTCTGTGATACTCCGCCCCCCAGCCTTTGACGAACGACATCCGAATGGTGCACATCTTCGTAAGCTCGTACACAGCTTCGAAGCCATGGTTGACGCTCTGAGACAGGAGCTGAGCAAACTCACGGTTGTTGAAGATCTTCAAGGAGCAGCCGGGAGGTATCTTGCAGACGGTTGACGGATGGAAACCGTGGTGATGGTTGCAGTTACGACTCTGAACGAAGATCGCTGCGTCCGACAAACACTCGGCGTAAACCTCGCCACCTACATAGTACAAATGCACGCCCTTCCCTATATGGCGTCTCGTGTTCTCTATCGTTGAGTTTCTGTTCACGTTGCTGAGCTGCCCGAGGCAGAAACGGTCGCTGTTGTTCGAGGGATCCGTGAACCCGTCGACAACGACAGAATGCGAGTTGCAGTGGAAGACTTCCCCAACCCTGCAGTTTAATTCGTAGTACGCTACCGACGCCCAGTATAACGGTTCTTGGTAGGAGACAGGGGCGACTTCCCCAGGCGGTTCAGAGTCGTCTGACGGTGGGGAGTAAGCCGGGGGTGGAGTGTCGGGTAGCTCCGAACTGGCTGAGGGTGGGAACCCTGAGCCGGAGTAGGAAACGTTGTGGGGCATTGATGGTTCAGGCGTTCTTTGGAATTGGAGCAGTGAATGCCCAGGGGCGAACTCCGAATGCCTCGGCACTAGTACTGGGGGTAGGACGGGGCTCTCGACTCGCTTGTAGTGGTAGGGGTTGATGCAGACTTCCTTCTGTTTAGCGCTGAACGGGTACTGGCAGATCTCAAGCGGCTTGAGCTCGTGGTGGCTTTGGAGATCCGGCCAGCGCCACACGCGGCAGTAGATGACGTGAGGGAGACCTTTGCGATGGGACACCTGGAAAAAATGATTCACATAACAACAACAAAAATGAAACAAAACGTTTATGTAGTTAGCATAACATAACTTGACTCGACTGCAACTTCACACAGGGAGAGACGTACTTCTTGGCATTCCATGGATTCACCGTGCGGGTGCCGGGTCCATCGTGTGGCAGAGAGAGAAATATCGAATAGACCCCAAGACTTGTGACTCGGGTAGTAGGTTTAAAAGGGGCCCCTTATATTGACGTACGTCAACACTCACCTTCACTACTCGTATTTCTCTCCCTGCCCAGCCAAATCCGATATGATCCTACTAGTGCAGCTTTAGATACTCGTTCTAGAATAGAACTTACTGCACTTCTGGACAATCCAAGGTCTTTAAGCAGGTTATAGAGAGATTTTGCTGGTATACCTCTCGCTCCTACTTCTACAGCGTATAAATTAACTACATAGCCATTTTTTGTTAATTCATTTTGAAGGTCGTAATACTTATTTTGTTTCATCGCGTGGTCTTTAGGTATATTAGTTTCCCACGGTACGGTAAGTTCTACCAGGACTATGCGTTTCGTAGCCCTAGAAAAAAGGAAAATGTCCGGTCTGGATGACGAAACACCCACATCCTCTGGGATTTTGTAGTGCTTTTCATACGTGTCCATTAAAATAGTCCAATCAGGAGCTGAACCCAGGATTGAGTAAGGCTTGTTCTTGGAGTTTGAAGTTGAGCCCTCTTTTACAAAGTTAATTTGTCTTTTGTTTATCGTCAATCCCTTTTGGGCTCTAGCTACCGAAAGGCTTACGGCTTCACGTATGATTTCAAGTACTCTGTCATGGCGCTGTGAGTAATGACCCCTATTAAGGAGCACCTTGCATCCCACCAATATGTGCCTTGCTGTACATATCGCCTCACCACAAGTATAGCAACATTTTTCAGAGGCTTTTCCCCACCTTACCAAGTTACTCTGGTCAGGGAGGGTCATTTGGAAAGCGTTCAGATAAAATTTTAATAAGGCAGGAGACCAGTCATATAGCAAGGTGCGCCACTTCAGAGCTAATGGGATACAAAACTCACCTATGGTTAACCACTCACTTTGCATTTCTAAATTCATAGCGTGCACTTTGTAACTATCATTTTCGTCTTGTTGTAGAAAGGTTTTTACCATGTCTCGGTCTTCCCTTTTCTTACTCGCACCCAACCCAGCTGTATTTACTTGCGCACCTGCCATAAATTGTTTGTGGAATTGAAGTCTAGATTCAAGGTCCGAAGCACTTTTGTCTTTTGGGAGAGATGCAATTAATTCGTCTTTCGACTTTCCCAAAACATGCGTTTTTGTAACTCTTAGGTGTTTGTAGAGTTCGGATGGTTTTTTTAGTTTCAGCCCAAAACTATTGTGATCCCTAAAGAGAGTAGAGGGATCAGCCGGATGTGCCAATCCAAACCATGACTTCAATATCTTTATGACATTAGCATCTAGTTTTGCCAGGAGGGTTTTACCGATGTCATATACTAGGAAAGGCCAAGTGAGACGTGATGTGAGATAGTTGTCATATATCCATGCTTTTTAAGATATAGATACTTGTTAAGATTACGTAAATAATATTTGTTGTCTTTGTGTTTGAAGGTACACATTTCCAGAGAAATTACTGGACAAAGAGATAAACTAATTTAAATCTTCGATTAATTGTTTAAGTTATAATAGAGAAATGTACAGTGTGTGGCACACTGTGCTTCGTGTCCCAGTTTGAAGGACAATGTTTCCAGTGAAATCAAAGAGCATGGATATAAATAATCTTTTATCTCTAGGTGACGGAGCAGTACAGTGTTGGGTAATGATTTGAACTCTAGATGTTCCAAAAGACGTTGTATTGTTATGGGCAGAAGTGTTGCTTACTATCAGGCTCAGGTCTTGCTGGCCCCGTCTCTCTGTATTATTTCCCGTCCTTTGCCAGTTATTCTACCGCCAAGCAGTAATGTGCAAACATTACTGTGTTCTGGTTTGAAGGGCAATGTTTCCAGAGAATATACAGAGCTTAGAGACATAATATCTTAGATCTTTGGGTGACGAGCGCAATGCAGTGCTAGGTAATGATTTAGACTATCATGTTCCAATAGCTGCATGTCACTGTGCTGTTATGTGGCAGGCATGTTGCTTACCATCAGGCACATGTCCTGCTCGTCTCGTCACTCTTTGCTATAAAAATATATATATATATATATAAAATACATTTAAAGCTACATACTTGTAATCTCCCATCGAGCGACCGCGGTATAGTGACGCACTTGGACGGCGTCCCCGGGCAGGACAGGGCTCTCTCCAGCTCCTCAATGGCTCCCTTCCGCTTCTTCAACTTCTTCACCAGACTATCCACGGCTTTCTCTGCCCACTTCTCTTCTTCATCGCCCTGGAACATATCAAATAAAAGTGTGAAAGAAAAATCAGATCAAAGATTTACTACATTACTAGCAACGCCCCGCAGGCTTACCTACGTAGTTCCTGTAATTAATGAAAAGTAGCCCATTTTATTATTTAATATCCAAACTTTGGCATTTATAATATTAATAGGAAAAATAGGATCAATAGGATGTAATGTAATGTAAGTTCCCTCATTGAGCAGCTGGTTCATAAGTGCTTTCTTTCCTTGTGAATAGGAAGGCCACAATAAATCACCAAAGATAGACAAGCTTGGACAGTCAGTATACATATGTATTTTAAGAAATTTTTTTTCTTGGTACATGACGAGACACGTGCCGCGGTCGAGGCACGAACTGGCCATACAAAGCTAAAATGTCAAGCGCCTGTCGTGGTCTCCGCGCTTCCACCGCCTTACTAAATCGCCTATCGCTTTGCTAATGCTGTCTCTATCATTTCAAGTGAAAAGAAAAGAGAGAGAAACATCAAAGCGATGACATTTTTCGTTCGGCGGTAGACCCTCGGTCGCGGTCTCCTGTCGCGTTCTCGTGTCGCGGTCTCAGCGCGACCTTGCACCTTAAGATATGAAGACGCGTGAATTGGAACCCCATTGAGGTTACAGTGCAGATTTGTAAAAAAAAAATCAAGCGCACCAAAAGAACTATAACTTCAAAAACGCTGCTACTTTCATGTTCCCACAGCTGGGCACAGACACACAGCCCCAGCAGTGGAAACATAAAGTGGACTGCAAATACTTTTTCAACATTCTCTCACAGGGAGTGTCAAGGCCATAATCTTTAGAGAGCAATTTTCAGTGGTGTCACCTTTGGGATCGGCTGGGAAGCTGCTCGATGCTGACCTACACAGCCAACCGTTGGGAACAACCTTTCTGGCGAAAAATGTGACTAAGGCCATAAAGCTTATATCGAAAGGGAAATCTCCGGGTCATGATGGGCTTAGTATTGAGCATCTTCAACACGCTGGGCCACATATCAACAGAGTACTGGCTATGTTCTACTCGCTGTGCGTTAGCCATTCGTATTTACCCGCTGAATTGATGAAAACCGTGGTCGTGCCTGTTGTCAAAAATAAGACCGGTGATTTGGCGGATAAAAACAACTACAGGCCTATATCGCTAGCTACGGTTATAGCAAAGGTGCTTGACGGTTTGCTTAGTTTAGTTTAGTTTAGTTTGACGGGGCTGTTTCCGCACTTAGCCTCTCAAAGTGGGCCATTGTGCGTGGCTCATACTTCCCTATCACTCCAACCATCCCAGGCTATCCCAGAAGGCAAGCAACCTATTCAGGTTGTTGAAGGCCTCCGGGACTGCTGCTGGGGAGTGGAGGAATTCTGCCCGTTGATCCGCCACGCTCCTGCATTCCACAATCACATGCTGTGGCGTTTCTTCTTCCTCCATGCATCCTCTGCACAGAGGGCTATCTGTTACACCTAAATTGAATAAGTGTTTGTTAAGGGGACAGTGGCCAGTCATAGTACCTATGACTTTACGGATCCTATCCCTGCTCAGTCTGATAAGGTTGCGGGCAAGTTTTTTTGTTGCTACCGGAACAGCAATTTTTGTTTGCCTGCAACCTTCAATGTTTCTCCATTCCATTGAATGTGCTTTTTCGGTATTTTCCTGCAGCCATGATTTTATTTGGGCCTGAGGTATAGGCATTAAAGGTTCCGGACCGTATGTTATTGCCTTTGCTCCTCTCTTGGCCAGTTCATCTGCTGCATCATTACCTAGTGAGTCGCTGTGTCCTTTAATCCATTGCAGGGTTACTCTGTTCGTCCCTGTTTTGGATTGGAGTGCATTGTGACATTCCAGTATAAGGACAGAGGTTATAGTGTTGTTTTTTAGGGCTTGAAGCACTGACGCGCTGTCGGAGACAATTTTGATGTTTAAGTCCCCGACATCTCTGGCTGCGATCGCCTGTGCCGCCCTGGTGATACCGATACATTCGGCTTGAAAGATTGTGTTTAACTTACTTAGTGATGTTGATATTTTTATGTTTAAATCATTTGAGAAGACACAGGCTCCTGTACCTTGTGAGGTTTTGGAGCCGTCTGTGTATATCCTTACTTCTCTGCTACCAGAGCTATCTTTTAATTCTGCATTAAGTTGGATATTGTATCTTCGATCAAAGACGTGTTGGCATATTGTTCTATCCATGGGTGCCTCAAGAAGTGGTATTTCTTTCAGCACCCGTTTCAGAACTTTTGTGTGTTCTGTTTCTGTACCCTGTTTCCACAGTCCGTGAGCTCTTAGTCGCAGGGCGGCTGCAGTGGCCTCCTCTTGTATGACTAAGTGTAGAGGTCTCAAATTTAAGAGATACTCCAAAGCGGCTGATGGTGTGGTTTTCATGCATCCAGTGGCTGCTAGGCTTGCCAGGCGTTGCAGACTTTGGAGTTTGGCTTTTATTGTGGTCAGTTGTGTTCTGGGCCACGACACAACTGATCCGTAGGTCAGAGAGGGTCTAATCACTGAAGTGTACAACCACAGTGTAATTTTTGGATTGAGACCCCATTTTCTCCCAATGAGTCTCCGGCATTGCCAAAAAGTTAGACAGGCCCTCTTAATTTTTGTATCTATATGACTCGCCCAGTTCAGTTTATTATCAAGGATGATGCCCAGATACTTCACTTGCGATGATAGGGTGAGTTTGGTATTAAATAATTTTGGGAGTTGTAGTTCTGGTAACTTTCTTTTGTTGGTGAAAAGAATGAGCTCTGTTTTTTTCGGATTTACTGACAATTGATGTTCGCCACACCATTTCTCTACAATCTGAAGAGCCGAGCGCATGGACTTACAAAGCACATTTTCAGCGCTTCCGCTAATCAGTATAGTGAGGTCATCCGCATAACCAATAGTAGTGTACCCTCTGTTATTTAGCGTCTTTAGGAGGCTGTCTACTACTGTGTTCCATAATAGTGGTGATAGGACGCCACCCTGGGGGCATCCTTTTACTACCTTTGCCCTTATGGTAGTGTTCATCACTATCTGGACTGCTCTTTTACTGACCAACTCGGTGATCCAGTTCCTCATCACTGGTTCGACCTTGAGTTTGCATAGAGCATGGTTTATGCTGTTGTGCATTGTTTTATCAAATGCCCCCTCTATGTCTATAAAGGCTGCAAGTGTTGAAAGTTTGTTTGTGAGAGCCGATTCTATCTTGTGCACAACCATTGACGGTTTGCTTAATGCACAGTTAAATAAATATGTGACGCTACATGATAACCAGTTCGGGTTTCGTCCACGACTATCCACAGATAGTGCAATACTGTGCCTTAAGCATACAGTCAAGTACTATACGAGGCGTAAGACACCAGTGTTTGCTTGTTTTCTGGATTTGTCGATACGGTGGTCTATGATATACTGTGGGATAAGTTAAAAAACATAAACTTGCCGCAGGAACTAGTCAATATGTTTCAGTATTGGTACATGCACCAATCTAACAGCGTCAGGTGGGCGGGGACAATGTCTGATCCTTATAAACTTGAGTGTGGTGTAAGACAGGGCGGGTTAACATCACCAACCCTGTTTAATTTGTATGTAAACGGTTTGATCGTGGCGCTTAGTGGCCAACATGTCGGCTGCCACGTGGACGGTGTTTGTGTAAACAACTTGAGTTACGCTGACGACATGGTCCTGCTAAGCGCCTCGATTTGCGGACTAAGAAAATTAATAAAGACTTGTGAGGAGTATGCTTGTGGTCATGGATTACAATACAATGTAAAAAAGAGCAAATTGATGGTCTTTGAGGCAGGCGAAAAGTGCCCTTTCAATATTAATGTACCACCTGTTTTACTGAGCCGTGTTCCCCTAGAAAGGGTCGAACAATTCAAATATTTAGGACATGTGTTGACAGCTGATCTCAAGGACAATAAAGACATTGAGAGAGAGCGGAGGTCTCTATCTATCCGAGCGAACATGATCGCCCGCAGGTTTGCTCGATGTTCAGTTGAGGTCAAGATAACGCTGTTTAGGGCCTATTGTACATCCCTCTACACGAGCAGCCTGTGGGCGGACTATACGAAGAGGAGGTACAGTGACCTCCGTGTACTATATAATAATGCATTCAGAATGCTGTTGGGGTTGCCTCGATTCTGTAGCGCCTCAGGTATGTTTGCGGACGCACACGTGCCTTGTTTCCATGCCACTATGCGATCTCGCGCAGCCTCTTTGGTGCGCAGAGTTCGGGCTAGCTCCAACACTGTTCTGAGCATGATTGCTGATCGGTTGGATTGTGTTTTTCTCCGGCATTGTTGTGAGAGACATTTGTCAGTGTTGAAACCGGACAGAAAGTTATAGCCATTGTTTCCATGTACTTTGACATTCTATTTTTAGTTTTATGTAACAATTGCAATTTGATTGACATTAGTTTTACTTTTTATAAAAATTATATAGGTTGAATTTATTTTGACATTCTAATTTTATTTTTATATGACAATTTTGAGACTTTGATTTTACTTTTATGAGAAGGTTATGTATGTTTACATTGTTTGCATTTATTTTGACATTCTATTTTTATTTTTATGTAACAATTAATTTTACTTTTCATGGATTTTATTTGTCAATTGTATATTTATGGGTATAACCTGAAATAAATGAATTTTTTTTTTTTTTTTTTAATTTTAATAATCCGCCATGCTGATCTTCCCACACTTAGCAGAATGGGTTTGATGGATGAGGCTTCGTAATCGAAAGATATCCTTCTCAGAACAATCTAGTTACCACATGATGGTGGCCTTCAAAGATTGTTCTAAGGTTTGCAATTGGCCGCCATCCAACTTGGTGTTAGGCAATGACGACAACATCACTTCCACAGACAGTCTGTCAATGTGTTAAAAGTAGCAGCATTTTTGAAGGTATAGTTCTTTTGGTGCGCTTTAATTTTTTTTTGTTATTATACAGTATATTATATTTTAAATTCATAGTCATAATTCATACAAACAACGACACACAAAGCAAATACCACATTCATGCCACAAATGTCATTTTCAATCTTATATGTATAGATTTGGTCATCAAAACAGTTTATTAGCATAACTAAATCACTAAATTCTTTCTTTACAATATCCATAGTAAAAACACATAAATTCTCAACCCTAATTCTTTAAATTTCACACTTACCGGATATAATATTTAAAAATCAGCTTCAAGGAAATGTATTCTATGATTAACTAACAGAAGTAAAAACATAAGAAACTGTAAACAATTTTACGATGAGTCAACGCTTCTGTGAAATCGGAGTGAGTCACTATTATTGACATACAAGCACTTGCCAGACACTCTGTCTGTGATCATTTCAACAATTTCATCCATTCACTACTGGTCTTACTCCTTACTCAACTTAATCTGGGTTGAATTACCGAACCTGTGGAATCTCTGAAGTATCAATTTTAATCAAATTGATGAACAAGTCATCAAACAACAATTTTTTTACTAAAACCAGTTGTTATAGATCAAAATATTGATTATTTTCAAAGAATATTGCACAATTTTGGTACTTTGTTGAAACTGTTGTACCTATGCCAAGACACAATATTATGTAAATTAATAATAATTAATGATTTGTTAATTCCAATATGCAAATTATGACAATAATGAGATAAAGAATTTTCTGTAGCAAGCATATGTCATAGTAACGGAATCAAAGGACCTCTGGTCGTAATGAAGTTGCTCTGAACATGTATTTACTTGGATGTATTTACTAGAGGCACACATACCAGTAGAAGTATTCAAATTTGTTAACAACAAAAAGTAATTACCTACAATTTTAAAAATTTACAAATTTTTTGTAACAATAAATAATTAAGTACAATTATAAAAAAGGAGTGATTGTTGTTATATTATATATGTAGTACTTAAAATAATATTTATTTATGGAAGAACTACTCATTTACAACTTCAATTTTCTTATGGATTCTATTCAGTCTTAAGGCCTGATCACACCGGAGCGGTATTTGCTACCGCTGTGGGTAGAGGTAAATATCGCGCGGGAACCGCGCGGTATTTTGTACGTACCGCCTGGGTAGGCAGTATTTTTTGGTGTGAACAGTAATGTTACCGCTTACCCACTCGGTTTTCTCTACAGCAGGCGGCAGCGAATACCGCTCCGGTGTGAATAGGTCTTAATTCTCATAGTTTTCAGTGTTTTGCATTAGAACACCAGTAGTCATGTGTTGCTGATTTCATGGAAGCTGAGCTTCAACTAGTATTGTGTTTGATGGTCAGAAAATTCTTCTACAGTTTCTTCAGTGAAGAGACAAAAAGATATGTTCCAGATTATCAGTCAAATTCAGAATCTTTTTTAGGGGTTAGGTACTTACTAAATGTACTTTTTAGTGCAAAAACTATATCATTATATAAGTTGTACTTATATATTTAAATAAGATGCATGTATTTGATAGGTACCATAAGAATTTTAATAAAACAAGCAGAATAATGTAAGAAGTTGCTCAGGAAAGGCTTAATATAATATAGTGTTTATTATATATATTAAAAAAGTCTGACTGTATGGCAACTATATTTCTACTAATATTAAAATACTTACAAATTAATTATAAACATGAAATTTTAAATGTATGTGTGGATATTTGTTTACTCTTTCATACAAATACTATAAAATAAATAATTCAAGTTCTATGAATGTATTTTGACATAACAAACATGTTATCATTGTAACTTACTTAAAGCCTTAATACACTTTTTGAGCTTTAACAACTGTTGCTACACTTTTAACATTCCCCCAGAGTATAACTATGGAGACATGGTTTTTAATAATCATAATCCCCGATTTATTTATAACGTTGTTTACACTATAGATATAATATTGAATGCTGTACCACCATTGTAATTTCTAATAACCATTATGGTTTC
The DNA here is from genome assembly GCA_963693475.1 of Ectropis crepuscularia. Lineage (NCBI taxonomy): Eukaryota > Metazoa > Arthropoda > Insecta > Lepidoptera > Geometridae > Ectropis > Ectropis crepuscularia. The sequence goes on from OY856342.1 coordinate 26,213,597, forward strand.
ATTACTTTACTTTACAGACTTTGACAAGGAAAACAGTAAATTAAATCAGATAGTTCCGTTCAGATTGACATTCCTACTGTTATCTTGAACACTTTTATGAATGTTGGAGATTGAGATGGTCAAGTGATTAATACTACAACTTAAAAAAAATTTTAAAAAAAGTAAATTAAACTTAAGTATTTCAATGTTTAAAAATATGGTCAATAAGTTGTAAAAAGTTATTGACAGGATTCACTTGTGATTCATGTGCTTGTGGCAGCACATACCTTGAGTACTACATATTCAATGAGCTACAAGCACTGAAAATGACTCCAAAACATATTTTTACGGATGCAAACAATAATTAGATAGTCTGAGTACTTACTAAGGAGTTTTTTTTTAAACACAGCTAGGCATTTTTTTATATCTTACTTTATTATGCTTTGGAAGTTTTTCTCTAAATTCGAAGTTTTGTTTTAGAGGTTAATAAATCATCACAATTATCACAAAACAAACCACTCAAGGATCTAGTCTACAAATTAACAGCAGACTCACTCCATATTGCATCCTGTCTCGCATATTAAACTTCTAATTAGTGCGAAATACCACCATCCATGCAGAGGCGACTATTCATGAATAAACATAAGAAGTGGATCACCAATCAAGTTCTTCGTCTGATAAGTGCTATACCTGTTTCCAACCCAGCAATTTCTTTACAGCGGGACTTGTAAATGAAAACAAGCTGTTCAAGCTTGACATGGGCCCGCTGCTTGAGGATTCTCCATCGTCTGTGTCCATGGTTACGGGTCCAAAACGCGTGAGTCACTGGAGTACCGGGAATACGCACCCCTCCTATACCACACTATTGAAACACTCAAAATGCCATCGATCACAGTTTCACAACTACCACTTGGTATTCCCCACACCGCTTAAAAGTAATTATGATCACACAAAACAGCGTTTATTATAAAATGCATCCGCTCGAATATTTCACGATTTTCGCGACACCATTGAAGATGGTGTTTATGGACAGCTGATAGTCAGAGGAGCTCGTAATTATATTTGTTAGATTAATAGTACAGTTTAACTACAGATATAGGATAGAAAAGTGTTGAAAAATAAAAAATAACACTCATCAAGCATCACAAAACCTTGGAAAGCGACATTTTGCACACCACAGATAAATCAAAACAAAAAATCATGCAAAATGTCAATCTGTACTCGTTCGTTCCTCACTCAAAAGCACTTTATTGCGAGAACTGGGTAGCGATTCTGAAACCATTCGGTTGCATCCGACACGGAATCTCATCTCTCGATCTTTGTCTTATCTGTTTAGCATGACAAAGACCGAGAGATGAGATTCCGTGTCGGATGCAACCGAATGGTTACAGAATCGCTACCCAGGTAGTATAATAATGAGGCGTTTTCCGACGAGACAAAAAGATATGGTTTATAAAACGATGATAGGAGGCGCTTGTAGGTATTTCGGTTTGTTGTCAAAAGCGGTAGGCATAATGGGACTCCATTCAATTTGCGAAAGCACGACTTCTAGTAATAAATAAATAATAAACTACTTTACCCATGTACGCATTTTTTCGAATGAAAACTATTATACTACATCCCAATTTCAAAACAAATTCGTAAATCAGTAGCGATTCTGAAACCATTCGGTTGCATCCGACACGGAATCTCATCTCTCGGTCTTTGTCATGCTAAACAGATAAGACAAAGACCGAGAGATGAGATTCCGTGTCGGATGCAACCGAATGGTTTCAGAATCGCTACCCTATAATAATAAATAAATATTGGTGGACAATTCACACACAACACCATCTGACCCCAAACTAAGCAAAGCTTGTATGATGGCGGCCAGATAGCTGATATAATTACTTATATAGTTTTAAATACATACTTATTATACATAGAAACACCCAGACACAGTGCAAACATTTGAATTCATCACACAAATATTTGCACTGGGTGGGGATCGAACCCACGACCCTCGGCTTCGCAGGCAGAGCTACTACCCACTAGGCCACGAGGCCAGTCAATGTCAGTCAGTCACCCTGATGAAAGACGAAATATATATATATATTTTAAATTTATTCTTGGTTATGGATACTAATCCTTCAGCCGAGAGAGTATCTCTCTACTTAGTCTGTGGATAAAATATAGTCGTATCAGTGTTGCTATTTATATCTTTGAATTTTCCTTCTACTTTGGCTTAGTTGGTGTCTATTGGATCGGGAGTTCTAAAGATTTTTACTGAAAATGGATTGTGATCAGTTACGGTTTTTTGAAGTGAAAACTTCTTTAGGCGCGCTATGGACATAATTTTCGTGGGCTGTAAAATGGATTCATGATCACGTGATCATCACGCTCGGATATGATAAGAAATTTCGGGTAAACTCGGGATGCTAGAGCGAGAAAGATAATGTGGTCAACAAACGTGCCAGACCGAGAAAGATAATTGTTAGAGGAGGACATGGGACAATAGATACTCTCTCTCTCTCTCTCGCTGCTAGCTACCGGCAACCAGTGTTGACACCTTAGCGACTTTGTCGCTGAAACTGGCGAATTTTTAAAACCTTTTAGCGGATTTAGACGACGTGTTACCGACAAAGGGGAATATACTAGTGTAGTGTAGAAGGTTGGAGAAGGAAAAACACAAGGTCATTGGGAGTCAGATCATATTTATAAGGAAATTAACTCATTCTCTCAAACATAAACAACATGGAAGTCTACCATAAACTCTACTACCAACTTCTATACATACAGATAAATATACGCACATTATAGCAGGAACTTTCCCAATGAGCCGTTTTCCGACGAGACAAAAAGATATGGTTTAATAAAACGATAATAGGGGGCGCTTGTAGGTCTTTTGGTTTGTTGTCAAAAGCGTTAGGCATAATGGGACTCCATTCATTCAATTTCCGAAAGCACGACTTCTAGTAATAAATAATAAACTACTTTATCCATGTACGCATTTTATTCGAATGAAAACTGTATCAAAACATCAAAATTTCAAAACAAATTCGTAAACCTGATGAAAGACAAAATACATATTTTTTAAATTTATTCTTGGCTATGGATACTAATCCTTCAGCCGAGAGAGTATCTCTCTACTTAGTCTGATGATAAAATATTGTCGTATCAGTGTTGCTATTTATATCTTTGAATTTTCCTTCTACTTTGGCTTAGTTGGTGTCTATTGCCTCGGGAGTTCTAAAGATTTTTACTGAAAAGGGATTGTGATCAGTAACGGTTTTTTATTACATTATCAACCTAATTAGCTATTTTTATTCCCAATATTTTAAAATTAAAAAAGACACTTTTAACACTATACTTTTTCCCTGAAAACGGGTAGGGTCTCTAAAGGGATTACACTGTTGAGAGTATATGGTAGAGACAGATCTATCTGCATCTCGAACAATCGCCATCTAGTGCGTCCGTTGGAACTATTTTTGTCTCGTCGGAAACTCCCTCATTATATTATTAACATTTTATTCAATCATTTGTATTTTCGTTTGAATCTTACATGATAATAATGTTAATTATTGCCTTAAGTTATTCCTTTTCCCTTTTTTCCTTTTAATTTAAATTGCTTAACATTGTAGATACTTAGACTAGTGCCATTTTATATTCTTACTAGCAGCTATATTTCCGGGATAAAAATAGCTTATGTATTCTTTCAGACTGTTATTCCCTTAATAATTCAATCAAAACCGGCGACTTTATTTCATAACTATTTGGCGACAAGCTCAAAATCATAGTGGCAACACTGACGGCTACCAACTCCAAAAGACTTTTCTTTGGGCGGGAAAACACGACGGGTGCTTTAAAATTTTCACAATCAAATTAATTAGTTTTGCTGTGTAAATATTTCGTTTCTTTCGTGTAAATATTTCGTTTTGTATATAGTCAATAGTATAAATAAATATGAGCGTCGCTAGCGACGGGGGTGACCCCGTCGAACAGACCAGAAAAAGAAAACTATTGAAGCCAAATCCAAGTGAAAATGTTTCTTACAAACTATTTAGAAAACCCCTTTATAAGAGAAAGAGACTATTCCCAGAAAATCGTAGTGGAGACTGTGTAGTGTATGTGGAATCGACGGAACAGGAGAAAATCGGTAACACAAATCCTATTACACTCACCAACCTTTTTGCGGACAATGTTAGGGGCATCATAGGGGTGCACCGTGTGAATGCATACAAAGTTGGAGTAACTTTTAAAAAGCCGGCCCCGGCCAACAACTTTTTGAACATGGACACTTTTTTTTACTAACCATAAATGTGTATACAATCTGGGTATACAAATAAGTACTGCCTGAGTAATCATAGTATTTATTTCGCGCGGACTAAGTCGCGGGTAACAGCTACTTTGTACATAAATAAAATTTCAATAAATATTTACTTTAATTTCTGGCTTGTTTTACTCGTTTATTCATCTAATACGATCCATAATATTTTATTATAATACGACATACCTATCTAATACAAAAATCAGCTAATGAAGTTTTCACTTCTGCCGTGTGGTCTTAAGCACACACCTTTTTTTTATTACATTATCAACTTAATTGGCTATTTAATTCCCAATATTTTAAGAGCTTAACACAAAAGGTAAGAAGAAAAATTGTTTCAGTTTGAAATTCCTTCATGTATTTAGGGGTTTTCATAGAAGGTAGACATACCAAACTAATCAGCTGAGCTAAGAAGAGAAGTTTCTAAATTGAAGTATATAAATAATTGATGTGTTAACGAAAACTCTAAAATTTTAAATTATCATAAATAATTTAGATTTAAATTTTTCCTTGAAAATGGGGAGGGGTTTCGTTGTTCGACACTTTTGAGAGTCTATGGTAGAGACAAATCTTGCCAAATCTACGCTACGCCATCTAGTGCGTACGGTGGAACTATTTTTGTCTCGTCGGAAACCCTCTCATTATAGTGGTACTAAAATCGGATCTGTGGCTGGTGGTTAATTTTGAGTATATTTTCTAGGTATTTGAGGCAAGCTGAAAGCTTGTCACATATCTCTCCACCTCTCCTATCGTTTTGCCCCGTTACCTAGTAGCCAGGTCTGCAGCTCCGTGTTGGAGTATAAAAGGAGAGAAGGAGAGCTATGCGAAAAGTTTTCAGCTTGCCTCAAATACCTGTCCAAAAATTAGTGCCGGTTCTCATAATACTAGCTTGACAAAATCAAAAAGTCTTAGAAGAAAGTTTCTTAGACTGTAAGAATGAAGAAGGCTCAATCATTCAAATAGACCTGGGTACTGAGTTACAACACTGTCGGAGCAATGAGGCGTTTTCCATGTGCAAATTTACTTGTCAGAGATAGTTCTAAATTTTGCCAAGTAAAGCACCACTGTTTGTTTTTGTGAAATTTCTCTACTTCAACTTCAACTTTTTTAAATGGCCTCCATTCGGTAATGTTACCGGAATTTCGCCAGTGTCCAGTGTTTGATCATTGACATAGTCCTCTGAGGTTTATTTAGTAGAACAGGTAGGAGTCTTGCTACAGATGATCAGTTAACTTCAGGGAGTCTTGAGTTCGATGATCGGGCGAAACGTCTGATATTCGGTGGACAGACGGTTTTCTAGGCTCTAATGATCGGTTGGTTGAATTGGAGTACTTTTGCTAGTAGAACTTCTTACATAATAGATAACTGTATGGGACAAACACAAACACAAAATAGACATAAGATAAATCCGTGGCTGGCGTGAATAACTTGACATCTCGAGATACATGATTTTTTTTTTATTCGCTTAAATGTTTTCTACATGTTTTCTTTATATGTCAAAAAAAAGACAGCCCAAAATATACATAATTTTTTGAGATATGTCATTTCAAACAAAGTTGATATCTCTGGAAGGCTCCAACTTTAGCGTGTTTAGGTTGACAAGTGCATATATTGACTTAGTGCCATCCTAGTCGTTACGTGCTAAAATTTACAATTCGACTTGTAAAATTGACGAATTCCTATCTGTGTGATACAAAACTGATATGTCTAAATGTTGAGTTATTCACACACGACATAATGTTCTTGAACTTGTGACATGTTAAGATGTCAAGTTATGGCCGGCCACACTAATGCCGGTAGTTTACTGATATGTCAAAATACCAACTTGTACTCAGCCATATCTTCGTCCATTCTTTTAAGATATGTTCATTTTGTACACGGAACAATGCTCAAGTATTTAGTTTAGTTGTTTAGTTACAAACAAATCGGTTGTAATTTAAAGTGTGATTGTAACTTCCACAAATTTACTGAGAATGCGTAATCACTACAATAGGAATTTATATGACTACTAGCTGACCCCGCAAACGTGGTTTTGCCATATAAATTATTACATAGTGTTATAATTTATATGGCATATAATATGGCAAACTATTACATGATGACAAAAAAGACGATAATTGATCAGTTATAGAGTGGGATGAAAAATGATTACATTACTAAAATGGCTATTTAAAAATAGGGGTTGGTGATAAAAGGGTAAAAATTTAGGGTTGTATATACTTTTTTAATAAAAAAAATAAAAAAAACACTTAGGGGTATGAAAAATAGCTAGTAGCCGATTCTCAGACCTACTGAATATAAAATTTGGTAAAAATCAGTAAAGCCGTTTCGGAGAAGTAAGGAAACTAACACTGTGACACGAGAATTTTATATATAAGATAAATACAAAAGTTAATATAAGCGCCATATCACCTTTAATGCAAGGAATAAAACTGAACGAAATGAATAAAACTCAATATTACTTTTATACGTTTATACTGTCACGTGATTTATACGCCAATGATAATACGCCACGTAACGATGATACGCCAGGAACTGCAGAATTTTAAAATGTATGTATTAATAAAATACCCAAAACTATTAGATGACATGTCATAGACCAGAACAAAACCAATATTGATTCTGAAACCAATTTTTATCAAAGTAACGGCGAAGACAACATCCACGATCCCGATTGCATAATTGAAAAATAAGGAAATCACCAAAGAAGAATCAAATACCCACTTTGATTCAACGCAAAACAGTACAGATTTATCAGATAGATTCATACCAAAATAAAATAACTAGTTAAGACGATATTGAAAAGCTTGAAAGAATAGCAGGAGAGAAAAAATAAAGCATAAATATCGCTATCTATAAAACTCACTTGAAAAAGAAGTATGTGAGCACCAACAGGAACCTGAAAAAGCATATGACCTGAAAAAAACATGCTTAAAAACGGACTGACAAGGAAAGGGGCGAAAAAGCATGCAATGCACCTGACTTCCAACAACTTCGCTTTGGAGTTTTAATCATACTATCCACGATTTAGCCTCTGTTGAAGCAAAGGAGGTTTGTGCGGGTACATAATAGTAAAATAAAATAATAGAAGTTATGTTTCTGCATTCATCATAATCAGCCCACGTTCGTCCACTGCTAGACATAGGCCTCTCCAATAATATGCCACAAAGCCTGATGCTTGGCTTTAGGTTTCCAACCACCAGCAGCTTTCTTCCGTATAATAACCGTCCCTTTAACTAGTCTCAAGGCGTCCTACACTACGTTTGCCGATTCTAGGTCTCTATCTCTACTCTAAAACCCGTCTACTCCAAACGATTATCAGGTCTGCGGTAGATGTGACCGGCTCACTGCCACTTCTTTTACTAATACGCTTAGCTATGTCCGTGTCCGTGACTTAAGTTCTCTGACAAATTACTTTATAAGGATGAAATCTCTCAGAAAACCTCAAGCATAGCACTTTCCATAGCTCGCTGGGCGACTTTGAGCTTACGGACTATTTTCATTGTCAGTGGTTACGTTTCAGCACCGTAGGTTAGAGCGGTTTGGATGCACTTGTACACTGTTGTCTTCAGACACCGTGGGATGGGTTATAGAAGACTCGATGAAGTTTTCCAAATGCTGTTCAGCCCAATGGAATTTTCTTCATGTCCTCACTCTGAAAGATATTTCTATCCAGTTCGAGCGTCTGCCCTAGGCAAACATATCTCGAACAGTATCCACGGTTCTGGAGCAACAATCCAGATGCACATGACTTTGGTTTTGTCCAAGTTCATCCAGATACCGTTGCGTTGAGAAAAGTTAGCCAAGCCGTCCAGCACCAATTGTTAGTCTCCAGCCATTCAGGAATTATAAAAATGTCATCTGCAAATCGGACGTGAGAGATGGACTCACTATAGATGTTGTTATCACGTCTAGTGCAATCCAGCATCTTACATATCTTCTACTGCGTTGGAGAACAATTTTGGCGATATTTCATCCCCATGCCTCGATGCAGCGGAATATATTTTGCCTGCTGGTTTTGAACTTGAATAGTCCTCGTAGCGGCGTCATATTGACCCTTCATCACCTCACATTAATGTTTCGCCAGTTAACCTGGGATCGCTGTAAGTATCACAAAAACGCCCAGGTTTTGGGGTCAAATGCATATCACAACGCTAACCAAAGGAGCCGATTGTACTCTTTGGTCTTCTGTAGAATCTGCAAGCGTGTGGATGGTGGTGCTATTACCACTTAAGAACCCGGCCCATTCTAGGAAGCTCCAACAAAAATAAAAGTATGATGGATCTTGAATTTGGGATGAGATTTTCAAGGATTTTTTTTACATTAATATCAAAACTATTAAAATCGCTTTTTTTTTTTAATTATAAAGCGCTTTGTGGCCCAGATCTGGACGATGATAACTAAATATTTGCAAGATTTAAAAAAATAATTATAATATTTTTACATATTCCTTGAAAATTATTAGATAAAACCTAATTCATAACTCTCAAATATTTTTTTTTTACAATTGTTCATTTAAATTTCATTTAATTTTAATTTTATTAAAAATTTAAAAATAAATTTCAAAACTTTTACAAATTTAGTGGTGAATAACTTGATAACTCTTGAAATAGTGAAAAATGTGCTCTGTAAGTCGAGTTGTTCATGTAAACACAAAAAAAACAACATTTGATATGTCGATTATCACAGAAACCATAAATGATTTCATACATTTTAAGCCATCATTCAAAAAATGGCACTAACTATCCATCAAAACAGTTTTGACCTGTACGCTTACTCCAAATACTGTCGCTACAGAAGATGTCAAACTTTCAAATGGCTGCCCTGTAAAATTGGCATTTTCGAGATGTCAAGTTATTCACGCCGTCCACGGAAATAAACATTATTATTATTACTTACTTATAGTAAAATTAAGGTACAAATAAATAAATATCTAATTTAAACATAAGCTATCATAGTTTAATATTATTTTTCTGAATATATTTACTAAGGACATACACAAATGGGGAAAATACAAAAGGGAGTATATTGGAAAAGTTAGTGGGACGGGGAAAATCGGGTGGGATCATATCATAGAGAGAGAATTGATTTCTAGTACATTCAAAAAAAATATGGTCAGTGGTACCATCAGCTAACCCACACTCACAGAGAGAGTTATCTCGAATTCTCAATTTTGAGAGGAACACCGGAGTGCAGGCAAAACCCAACCGCAGGCGACAGATGGTAGATGTAATCTGCTTGGGTATATTTTTATATTTAAAAAACCAAGGTTTAGGGGGAATAGAGGGTTGAACTTGGCCATAAAACTTGCCTGTAATAGACTTTGTTCGAGTCCAGAGTGAATTTCAACTTTCAAGCAACTTAGGTTGGCATGTTGCAGATAAGTCATGTGAGTAAATGTGATAGTGATCCTTATTACCCAAAGTAGTGGCCTGTTTAGCATGAAAATCAGCATGTTCATTTCCTAATATACCTGAGTGTCCTGGGATCCAAGCCAGGGTTATTTGTAGTCCTAACTCATGGGCCTTCAAGAGATCCTCTTTAATTTTGAGAATTACTGGAAATTTATTTTTACACTTGAACTGGTTGGCTAGAACAGCCTGTAAACAGCTTTTAGAATCAGTCAAGATAAGAGTTTTACTGACGGAGTGAGAGGTGACATATCGGATGGCTTCAAGGATGGCAGTGGCCTCACCAGTAAAAACTGAACTTAGTGGTGGACATTTATTACTGAGGACAATTTTGAACTTGGGGATCCATACAGCTGAGCCAACATCACCATCTTTAGTTAATTTGGAGGCATCTGTAAATACTGTTAGCCAATCAGTCCAGTCATTCCCAACGGTTTCATAAAAAGTTTTATTAGGGTCTATTGAGCTTTTATCTAAGCCCAGATTTAAGATTATGTTAGGCTGATAAATTAAGGCATGGTATCTAGTGGTGAACAAAGGATTAATAGAGAAAGTTGCAATGGGAAAAGAAATATTAGAATATTTTACATGACTACGGAGAAGGCATGGGAGATTAATTTGGGAACTAATAAAGTGAGGGGGGGTGAGGTCTCTGTAGTTCTTGCAACTTTGGCCATAATGGATGATTTGAATTTTGAAGGAGTTTGGTGTAGAACCTGTCTGACAAGAATTGTCTGCGCAATGGAAGGTTCTCCACATTCAACTTGGATGGCATTAGTGGCAGAACATTTCATGGCACCTAAGATAGTACGGAGGCACTTGGCTTGGATTCTGGACAATTTATTTAGGGCAGATTTATTGCCAGGCTCGAGTAGGAACGCTCCATAGTCCAAGTGACTACGAATTATAGAATTGTACAATAACTTTTGTGAGAAAGGATGGGAGCCCCACCATACACCACAAAGAGAGCGGAGGATGTAACAAAATAAAACATTGGCGCCTCCTATGGTGAAATTGGGGACTGACTTTGACAGATCTTTTTGCATCTTGAAAACCCCCCATTCCGGTACGAAATAACAATAATACTGGTAAGTACCTATCTTTCTAAACGGGAAAGACTGAGAGGTTCGATTCCGTGTCGAGAAGTCGAGATCAATCCAAAGTTGTATTGTGATTGTGAATCAGGGCACAGTTTCCATTGGTTCAGAAGATATCTTGGATTTACGTCGAGGAAAAAACCTACTTATGTCTAAGATTCATGGGGAATATAGGAAAACACCTCAGGAAAAAAGGACAATAAATAACAGTTTCTTTCTTATAATATAAGATTATATTTCTACTGATCTGTAGATGTTATTATGTATACAAATAACTATTTACATAAAACAAATCAAACCTGATTCTGATGAAAACAAAGTTATTTTTAGCTACATATGTTTTTTTTTTTGATTTACATTGGAATGTCTACTAGCTTTTTGACTTGACTGACACCGACTTCAAATAGACGACATGCGCGGCTCCAGGGGGGGGGGGTCACGGGGGATATGACCCCCCCCAAAATCATATACATTAGATTAAAAATCTAAAAAAAAATCCAAATGTCTAATAGTACATAGGCTATTTTTAAACAATATCACCGCAGTCCACCACCATCTAGAGACTGAGCAGCCGTCGCTCTTGTTGAAGTGAAAACTTCTTTAGGCGCGCTATAGACAGAATTTTCGTGGGCTGTGAAATGGATTCATGATCACGTGATCATCACGCTCGGATATGATAAGAAATTTCGGGTAAACTCGGGATGCTAGAGCGAGAAAGATAATGTGGACAACAAACGTGCCAGACCGAGAAAGATGATTGTTAGAGGAGGACATGGGACAATAGATACTCTCTCTCTCTCTGTCGCTGCTCGCTACTGGCAACCAGTGTTGACACCTTAGCGAATTAGTCGCTGAAACTGGCGAATTTTTAAAACCTTTTAGCGGATTTAGACGACGTGTTACCGAGAAAGGGGAATATACTAGTGTAGTGTAGAAGGTTGGAGAAGGAAAAACACAAGGTCATTGGGAGTCAGATCATATTTAAAAGGAAATTAACTCATTCTCTCAAACATAAACAACATGGAAGTCTACCATAAACTCTACTTCCAATTTCTATACATACAGATCAATATACGCACATTATAGCAGGGACTTTCCCAATTATATTATTAACATTTTATTCAATCATTTGTATTTTCGTTTGAATCTTACATGATAATAATGTTAATTATTGCTTTAAGTTATTCCTTTTCCCTTTTAATTTAAATTGCTTAACATTGTAGGTACTTAGACAAGTGCCATTTTATATTCTTACTAGCAGCTATATTTCCGGGATAAAAATAGCTTATGTATTCTTCCAGACTGTTATTCCCTTAATAATTCAATCAAAACCGGCGACTTTGTTTCATAACTATTTGGCGACAAGCTCAAAATCATAGTGGCAACACTGACGGCTACCAACTCCAAAAGACTTTTCTTTAGGCGGGAAAACACGATGGGTGCTTTAAAATTTTCACAATCCAATTAATTAGTTTTGCTGTGTAAATATTTCGTTTCTTTCGTGTAAATATTTAGTTTTGTATATACTCAATAGTATAAATAAATATGAGCGTCGCTAGCGACGGGGGTGACCCCGTCGAACAGACCAGAAAAAGAAAACTATTGAAGCCAAATCCAAGTGAAAATGTTTCTTACAAACTATTTAGAAAACTCTTTATAAGAGACTATTCCCAGAAAATCGTAGTGGAGACTGTGTAGTGTATGTGGAATCGACGGAACAGGAGAAAGTCGATAACAAAAATCCTATTACACTCACCAACCTTTTTGCGGACAATGTTAGGGGCATCATAGGGGTGCACCGTGTGAATGCAAACAAAGTTGGAGTAAGTTTTAAAAAGCCGGCCCCGGCCAACAACTAATACAAAAATCAGCTAATGAAGTTTTCACTTCTGCCGTGTGGTCATAAGCACACACCTTTTTTTTTTTTAATACGAATGGCTATGGAATATTTTATTCCATACTCTGACGTCCCATCATCCAGCAAAGCTCGCCCTTGGTTTGGATCTCAATGTTATAGTGCAGAAGCATTTAAACATGAGACCTACCTAGCCTGGGTTGCAGCTCGACAGCGTAAGGCGAGAGACATACACCAGAAGAAGAAGGCGTTTAACAAGGCTGCCAAGGCATGCAAAAAGGCTCTTCAGAGGGATCGTTTTAAACATATTAGTTGAATAGGGAATAAACTGGCTTCGTACCCTGCGGGCAAATCGTTTTGGTCCCAAGCTAAATCGGTCGAATCGAACTTCTGCCGCTCCTCACTGCCTCCAATGCTGAAACCTGATGGGGCACTGGCTCACACGGCAATAGAGAAGGCAAACTTGTTTGCATCTCAGTTTGCGGAATCTTCACGTTTAGATGCTGGTAGCGCGATACCTCCTACTCCACCAGGCAGTCCGTCTTTAATGTCGGAAATACACATTCGCTAAATAGAGGTTCGTAAAGGGCTACACAATCTGGATGTGAATAAAGTCAGTGGCCTGGATGGAATTCCTGCCGTAGTGTTGAAGGCTTGTGCGCCTGAGTTGTATCCTGTACTGACGCGCCTGTTTAGAATCTCTCTCCAGACTGCGCAAGTACCGAAATCATGGAAGGTTACTAACGTGCAACCTATGACCAAAAAAGGTAGTCGTGCTGACCCTGCCAACTACAGGCCCATCTCGGTCATGTCCATACTCTGCAAGACTATGGAACGTGTCTTAAACCACAGGCTCCTGACGTACCTAGAGTCTAATTGACCTCCTTAGTGGCCGGCAATACGGGTTTCGCCGAAACCGGTCCACCGGGGATATTCTAGTGTACGTCACTAACATCTGGAGTGAGGCCATCGATAAACACGGAGAAGCACTTGCAGTCTCTCTGGATATCTCAAAGACTTTTGACAGGGTTTGGCATGACGGCCTTATAAGCAAGCTTTCTGGTTTTGGTTTCTCTCCTGGGTTTGTTGCGTGAATATCGGACTTCTTGAGGGATCGATCCATACGAGTCGTCATTGATGGCTGCTAGTCGGATCAAATGGCTATGCTATCAATGCCGGAGTCCCTCAAGGGTCAGTACTCTCTGCGACTACATAATAACGATCTGTTGAAGCCCGGTATCTTTGGGTACGCAGACGATAGCACTGTTGTAGAGAGTTACATATCTAGCGCGAGAGCCAGTGGTCAGAAAACCTAGTTACTGAGAGAGAGTATGATCGAGCGTTTGAACTTGGCCCTTGAGGAGGAGGAGGAGTCTCTGAATGGGGCGATGCCAATCTGGCCAAGTTTAACGAGGGAAAGACACAGGCGTGTCTGTTCTCCGCAAAAAAGAGCCAATTTCAACAGACTCCTTCTTTTCGAGGTGTATCCGTGCCGGTAACCAACCATCTCGAGCTTTTGGGTGTTACCTTGTCTTCTACGCTCAACTTTGGCTCTTATATCGAATCCAAAGCTAAATTAGGTGCAAAAAAACTAGGCGTCCTCTCAAAGGTTCGAAGGTACTTCAAGTCTGAACTGTTGCTTGGATCATATCAAGCACAGATTCGCTCTTGTATGGAGTATTGTTCGCACCTTTGGGATGTTTCGGCTAAGTATCAGCTCAAGGCTTCAAAATCTTGAACATCGCCGCAAAATTGCTAGCCTATCGGTTTATTATCGGATACATTTCGGAGAGTGCGCGACTGATCTGCATAACCTAATACCACCTTGCCTCTTTTTCTATCGGACTGCTCGTAGCTCGAGAAAGCGACATCGTTTCATGGTTGATGTTCCTAAGACACGAACAAAGAGGTTTGACTCTACATTTGTGATAAGAACGTCTAGGCTGTGGAATGAGCTACCAGAGTGGATTTTTCCCGATAGTTATAATCTTGGTGTCTTCAAGTCGAGAGTGAACCGATTTCTTCTAGGTAAGCACGCTTCATCGTAGGCCGCATCGTCGCTTAACATCAGGCGAGATGGTGGTCAAGTGTAAACCTATTCAAGTTAAAAATAAAAAAAAAGGCGGGAAAACAACTGGAGCGTCAACTACGCGGGTAAAATCGTGGGGCGCTACTAGTAAAGTCTTTTTTACTCGATTTATTGTATTTCTACTAGTGACCTCCCCCCCCCCCCCCAATCTGAGGCTGCGTACTGCGTACTGGTGACCCCCCCCAAAATTCGAGGCTATGACCGCGCCTGATAGATGAGTGGGTAGTGCTGATAATAAATTATTTTTCGCTTTTGAGTGTTTATCTGTGGTTTTGAAGTCGGTTTTAATTTTTGTATGAAAATAATTTATTTTTATTTTTTTGTCTGATTTGATAAATATATTCTGATTTAATGATCTGCGTAGCAATTCTGAACCCAGTTGGATTGATTTCGACATATTTATAATCAAAGCTCTCTGCTCTCTGTCTTTATTCATAACCGTTCAGACTTTAGAATGACAGAGACAAGGATTTTCATTTCGAATTTGAGTCGTTTTGAGTCGTTTGGATTGAGTTCAGGGTAGCGATTCTGAAACCATTCGGTTGCATCCGACACGGAATCTCATATCTTGGTCTTTGTCATGCTAAACAGGTAAGACAAAGACCGAGAGATGAGATTCCGGGTCGGATGCAACCGAATGGTTTCAGAATCGCTACCCAGAACAACCTGCAATACATTTCACAGTAACCCTGTAGGGTTTTGGGTTGATCCTGTTATCGATATATTCTCTGTGAATCTTCACAGTTCTTAGAAAGAGAGGCTCATCTTTTATCATCTGTGGTTCACATGCTACAATTACATCAAAATATTCGTATAAAAATCTTAGATACCCCGGAACATTCCGCTGCGGATTTGACAAGAATTTTCTGGAAAGCGAAGTTGTGTGTCATTTTCTGGATTTTTGTCGATTCCTTTGCTCGCATTGTAACAAAGTGAGAAGCCTGGACCAGTGTGTATCAAGTAGTGGGTTACGTTTAAGCTCATCTATTTATTAACAGTGAATTATATACAGAAATAATGGAGCAGGTAAGAGGTTATCCGACGCAAAATTACTGGTCGTCACGGGTCTCCCTTGATATCGGTGTATATACGTACTATCTCTGACTGTGGATTGATGTTTTAGGCGAACCAGTTGAAGGAGAAGGGTAATGCAGCCTTAGCATCAGAAAATTTCGATGCCGCAATCAAGTTTTACACAGAAGGCATCGCTCTTGATCCAAAAAACCACGTTTTATACAGTAATCGGTCAGCGGCGCACGCTAAGGCTGGTAATTATTCAGCGGCACTGGAGGATGCTAACCAGACCGTGTCTATTAACCCTACATGGAGCAAGGGATACTCACGAAAAGGAAGCGCTTTGGCTTACCTTGGGAAGCTGACTGACGCCATCGCCGCATATGAGAAAGGTCTAGAATTAGAGCCTGGAAACCAGCAGTTAGCGTCAGGACTCGCTGAGGTCAGGAAACAAATGCATGCAGTTCAGCAGAGGAAAGCAGACCTCTACATGAAGCTGCGGGCTAACCCACAGACTAAAGAATGGCTGAATGATCCTGAATATGTTAAAATTGTAGAGGTATGTACTATTTATCAAACAATATAACATAGACTCAATGGGAGGTCAGTGCAGGATTTACAAACTCTTAGAATAAGAATACTGACCATACACAGATTTTTTGATTCATCTGTTTTATCTCTCAGTAGTTTGTTTGTTAGTGTGCATGTGTTATTTTAGTGTTAGATGTTAAAAATTACTATGAAAAGCTGTTATGTTATTTGTTCTGTGTTCACATTAGTTGTTAACCTTTTGACCGCCAGAGTCACCTATACTTGACAAGCGCGAGTGAGCCCTGTGCGCCAACAACGTCTATAGTTGACAAAAAAACAGACTATACCAAAACATTGTGTGTTAGATATCAAATGGTGACAGCACAATTTTTTTTTTTAATTTTGACTTATTTCGTATGCTTGGCGTCCAGGGCACGGAAATGCAATTTAGAACTGGTGGTCAAAATGTTAAGCAACTCTCCTGCCCATAATACCACAGCATAATTCAGCTATTTGGACAACAATTGTTAAATTAATAATGTAGCACTGTGCAGTGCCTAGTGCCCCAAGATAATAGAAGATAAATATTCACTGTTAGGTATGCTAAATAACAAAGGTGTGGTATATCTGCAGTAATGTGCAACATCTCTGTTCCTGTTTTAAGGTCATTGTTTTCAGAGATATGAGCTATAGGGATAAAACATCTTATATTTCGGGGTGACGAGGCCAGTGCTGGGTAATGATTTGAGCTATTCATGTTTCACAAGCTACATGACACATTGCGATTGTGGGCAGACATCGTGCTTACAATCAGGCACATGTATGGCTAATCTCATTGCTCTGAACTTTAAAAAAAATATTGTATTCCATAACTGTTTCAGATTGTTATGTGATTTTCTTTCAGAAATATATTAAGATACCAAATTCTAGTTTTAATACATGAAAGGTCAATAACTTTTGGTATCTGATGATTGTTTATCTTGTGAAAGGTGGACTTTGATCCCACAGTTTTTTTATGTTAAATACCAAACTTGAGTTAATAATACAATAATTTAATTAAGTGAAAAAATTAACTAAGCTATGTTGTTTGAAAAAATCGGTGTGTTTGCTTTTAGCTGCTAATTTGGTCTTGAACTCTACTGAGTTTCCAATGACCATTTTAGAAAGATTGGTTGTTTTTTTTTTTATTCGAGAGTTGATCAAATCATCATAATCAGCCCAATCCTCATCCTCCTTGCTTTGTTTCCATCTACTGTTTGCTATTTTGATAAATTCATAATTATGGATAGAATGTGCCCCTCTTAGCTTTGTACAGGTATTGTTCATAGCCCAGTATAATTTTTAGAAATTTAAGTTGTAAACAAATCTTTAGAAATCTCTTGTAACAGCTAAAATATTTACTAATTGCAATAGCTATCCCTCTGTTAAGACAATCGCTCAGTAAACAGAATGAAATACCTGTCATTGTTCTGAGTCATGAGATCGAGACCTCTTGATTTATCTTTGCATAAATTTATGAGACACAATTAAAAGTAGGTTATTGTGTTCAACAGTTGATAGTATTCAGACTTGCTTGTTTGTCACTTTTTCTTTAAATACAAAAATCTTTCTTTTAAATAAAACAATAAACATAGGAAGATTCCTGAGTAGGCCAGGTAAGGAACTAAGAAAACATGCTTTATAGTTGCCTTCCTACTGAATTGTATCTATTACTTTCTATTTAAAATAAGGTTTGTACATCTGCATATAAACAAACTCTAGATGTGCTTTTTATCCGACTGAAGGTAGGGTTATATTTTTCGCATGCATCTTGTATGTTTGTAAATTTCTTTATTCCCCCACATACCTTCCAAACGGCTGGATGGATTTTGACAATTAAGATATTGTTTCAACAATTAAGATTTGTCTTAATCACCCAAGTGTCCTTAGATAGTATATTTATGTATTACATAAGGATTTTTATCTATTGATGTTTTGCAGACAGGTTTTTTAAAATTAAAGTTATTAATTACAGAATTTAGCAGAAAATCCATTTGACACAAACACATTTGAAAACAGAATGGACGATAAGAGAGTTCTAACTACCATCAGTGTCATGCTCGGACTACTACCCACGGACTTAGCATCGTCACCCATGGATGTAGACCCTCCAGCAGAGAAGAAGCCTTCACCCCCACCAGAACAAAAAAATGAGGAGCCACCTAAACCAAAGTATGAAGACCTACCCGAGAATAGACGGCTAGCTTTACAAGAAAAGGATTTAGGAAACACATTTTACAAAAACAAAGATTTTGAAAAGGCAATTTTACATTACCAGAAGGCCATCGAACATGATCCCACAGATATCACATTTCTTACAAATATGGCGGCTGTATTCTTTGAACAGAAGGAATATGAGAAGTGTGTCAAGGAATGTGAGAAAGCTATTGAAATTGGTAGGGAAAATAGGGCAGATTTCAAATTGATAGCTAAGGCCTTCACTAGGATTGGTAAGTTAACTTCTAACTTTTATAATGACATTTATAAATTTCTATCCTTACCTTTAGAAAAATAAATATTTAAAATCGTTTCTGCATGCTGAGTGCGAGTTTTGTCGACATTACCGTGAGCGCGTAAACATACCTTTTGTAAGAGGAAATTTCTAGCACGTCTAGTGGCGTCGGATTTCTTCATACAAATTTTACAATTGTACAAATGTTTACGCGCTCGCGTGAGCGCATTCTAGCAACAAAACGCATTCTAGCGTTAGAATGCGTTTTGTTGCCGACAAAACTCGCACTCATTATACTGATCTTCTCGAGAAATTAACTAACATTAAAAAAAATTGTGGTCAAATTGATGACCTCCTTCTTTCTGGAAGTCTGTCTGTTTGAAGTGAGAACTTTCTCGCCCGCTTTGAGCAACTTGATAATCTTAGGGGGTCACCGACGTTTTAAAGCCTGGGCGGTGGCAGCGTGCCATCGGAGTGACGCCAGCGAGGGGACGGCCGGATGAAATCTTTGAGTTTGTTGAGACACCAACGTGCGTAATACGGATATTATATTGGTAGCTTTACAAGTCACATAGCTACAATAATGCCTCAAATTCTATATTATAAGTTTTTACCTCCATCGGCAGTCCCTATGACTGCTGTACTTTCGCTATTTTGGCTTTATACGAATAAGCTTTACTGATGAAACTTTACAGGTAATGCATACAAAAAAATGGAACAATGGAAGTTAGCGAGGACATATTTCGAGAAGTCAATGTCGGAGCACCGCACGCCAGAGATCAAGACCCTGCTCAGTGAGGTGGAGAAGAGGATTGTTGAGGAAGAGAAGAAGGCGTACATTGACCCTGTGAAAGCGGAACAGGAGAAGGAATTAGGAAATGATTACTTTAAGAAAGGTAAGAAATGTTTTGTGCCCTGAAACTTAATAATTTAATGTGGCTATACCAGTCATCGAGGATCATCAAGGTGCCTCAGGTAAATTCTGTTTAACTTCTGTGTGAGATAATAATCTATACAACCACTATACCAACTTGCACTTGTACTCGCATAGTTACGAGGGGTGATCCAAAAGTAATGATAATCAGTTATTTCTAGTGCACACAAAAATACAAAAAAATTACAGTCACTTGCTCAATTACCCACTAGTTCAGGAAAAAAAAATCATATAAATAGGCCACGATTCCCGGGAGCTACATTCATTTGAATACGGACTGTCAAGGAGTGAACATCAAAATGGAAAAACACGAAATCAGAGCTGTCATTAAATACCTCTGCTTGAAAAAAATGTCTACCAAAGACATACACAGCGACTTGGTGGAAACATTAGGGGACTGTTCTCCTCCATATTCCACAGTTGCACGCTGGGCTAAGGAGTTTAAGCTGGGAAGAACATCGACGGAAGACGAACACCGCGAAGGGCGCCCATCGACGTCCCTCACTGGAGAAAATGTGAAAAAAGTTGAAGAAGTTGTATTGGAAGATCGAAGAGTGACTATCAGGCATGTAGCTGAGGTCACAGGGATCTCATATGGCAGCATTCAAAGAATCCTTGTGAACGAATTGCATATGAGAAAGGTCTCCGCGCGTTGGGTACCGAAAATGTTAAACGACGAGCAAAAGAAGAAACGAGTCGACATGTCAAGAGCAAATCTCGAAAAGTTCCAGGCAGACAAGGATAATTTTTTGTCACGTTTTGTGACCATGGACGAAACCTGGATCCACCATTTTGATCCTGAAACAAAACAACAATCGATGACATGGAAACGATCCGATGAACCGACGCCGAAGAAATTCAAAGTGTCAAGCTCAGCAGGGAAGGTTATGGCGTCTGTTTTTTGGGACGCTGAAGGAATAATCATGGTGGACTACTTGGAAAAGGGGGCCACTATTACAGGCTCCTACTATGCAGAACAAATAAGAAGATTGCGGGAGGCTATTAAGGAGAAAAGGCGAGGCAAACTGCGGGCTGGAGTGCTGTTCCATCAAGACAACGCACCGGTTCACAAAGCTGCAATTGCCATGGCTGCCATTCAGGAAGCGGGCTTTGAGCTGGTGGAACACCCCCCCTATTCACCAGATCTAGCCCCCAGTGACTTCTATCTCTTTCCACGACTCAAGGAACACCTCCGGGGCAAGAAATTTGACGATGATAGCGACGTGATGGCCGCGGTTGAGGACTTTTTTGAGAGTCAAGATAAAGATTTTTTTTCTAAGGGAATTTTAGGTTTAGAAAAGAGATGGACTAAATGTATAGACTTGCTAGGAGACTATGTTGAGAAATAAATTTAGTTTTTGATTTTATTCATTGTGTTTATTATTGATTATCATTACTTTTGGATCACCCCTCGTACTGTGTCTATTATTTTAATCCAATGAAAATATCCTATGTGGTATTCCAGAGTATAATCATGTATAATCTAACTGTGTGCCAAATTTCAACCGTCCAAACTTTCATTTTAATAATATATATTATATATAATTTTAATATAATATATAATTTTTACCGCCAAGCAGTAATGTGCAAACATTACTGTGTGCCGGTTTGAAGGGCAATGTTTCCAGAGAAATTACAGGGCTTAGAGATATAACAACTTAGATCTCTGGGTGACAAGCGCAGTGCAGTGCTAGGTAATGATTTCGACTCTTCATGTTCCAATAGCTGTGTGTCACTGTGCTGTTATGTGGCAGGCATGTTGCTTGCCTTCCACATAACAGCACAGCTCTTTATTTATGCTCTTTATTTAAAAAAAAAAATATTTTTATTTTTTTTAATAAAGAGTGACGAGACGAGCAGGACATGTGCCTGATGGTAAGCAACATGCCTGCCACATAACACCACAGTGACACACAATGGAACATGAAGAGTCTAAATCACTACCTAGCACTGCACTGCGCTCGTCACCCAGAGATCTAAGATATTATATCTTTGAGCAGAGTAATTTCTCTGGAAACATTGCCCTTCAACCCGGAACACAGTAACGCTTACACATTATTGCGGTAGAATAAAGGCCGGGTCACACAGAGGCGATCCGGTAGCGATAGCGATCCGATAGCGGTAGCTATCCGATACCGAGTATGGGATCGCGCCCGCTTGCTGTGTGTCAGGTTGCATACAAATTCGAACATTATAAAAAATATCGTCTCGCTATCGGATCGCCTCTGTGTGATCCGGCTTTAACAATGGCAAAGGTGTGGTACTTCCCCAGACAGACTCTGCCAAGAGTCCTACCGCTACTGGTGACTTATACAGGCTGACTGGTTGAACACTTTAGATATTGAAATTGCGTGTTCAGTACTCGATTCTCTTCCTATTTACGTAAAAAAAATTGGTGCTTAACATTTGACTAATTAAACTTTAATTATCCGTCAATAAAAATAAGTAGGGTCACTAGCGCAGCGTGCGTATTAAATACCTCTAAAATTAAACACCTGCGACAAAAGTACCTTCTTGTCTTGACGTACCTACGGTCGTTAACCCCGTTCACTGATACTAGCTATTATTTATTCTGTGCTAGAGAGCTCGGCCGGCCGGCGGTTCGCTCGTGTTACAGAATACTGTATAGTAATAATTGTACAGGTGAGCTGGCGAGCGATAGGTACTGTGTTGTCCGTAATTTCCGAGTTTTTGCATTAATTTAAGGAAGGTTTTCTTTGTAATTTATTTGTATTTTTATAATTGTATATTTTTAAGCCCATCATGTGACTATGATTCGTCATATCCTTGAATATCTAAAGTGTTCAAACAGTCAGCTTATATATTCCCAGGTGACTACAGCAACGCAGTGAAGCACTACACGGAAGCCATCAAGCGCAACCCGGACGACCCCAAGCTATACTCGAACCGCGCCGCGTGCTACACGAAGCTAGCGGCGTTCGACCTGGGGCTGCGGGACTGCGACCACTGCTGCAAGCTCGATCCCAAGTTCATCAAGGGCTGGATCCGGAAGGGCAAGATTCTTCAGGTTAGATCACCACGTACACTTATTTTTGAAGTGAAAAATTCTTTTGACAGATTTTTCGTGGGCTGTGAATTGATTTCTAGCGTCACGCTTGGGAATGATTAGAAATCTTCGGGTAAACTCGGGACCATGGCCATTGGCTCACGCATTTCTAGATGGCCATGCTCATGGCCACGCCCTCCGGTTTCACCCGCTTAATTTCCAAAGCAAGCAATCAAATTCTAAGTTAAAAGTTTTGACTCCTATTGGCAGTTCCCTATGACTGCCAATTTTTGAATTAAAACTTCTTGCGGCGCGCCACAGACAGATTTTTCGTGGGCTGTGAATTGAATTCTAGCGTCACGCTCGGAACTGATATGAAATCTTCGGGTAAACTCGGCACCATAGCCATTGGTCATCTAGAAATGCGTCAGTATTTCTCTCGGTTTCACCCGCGTAGATTCCAAAGTAAGCTATCAAATTCTGAATTATAAGTTTTCATTCAATCGGCAGTTCGTATGACTGCGATTTTTTTTTATAGTATAGACTATAGAGTGACGAGACGAGCAGGACATGTGCCTGATGGTAAGCAATATGCCTGCCACATAAAAGCACAGTGACACTGCAGCTATTGGAATATGAAGAATCCAAATCATTACCTAGCACTGCACTGCGCTCGTCACCCAGAGATTTCGATGTATTTTCACTGGAAACATTGCCCTTCAAACCAGAACACAGTAATGTTTGCCCATCACTGCTTGTCGGTAGAATAGCTGGCAAAGGTGTGCTACTTCCTCAGACAGACTCTGCAAAGAGTCCTATCACTACAAGTTTTCACTACCATCAGTGTCATGGACTACCCACGGACTTAGCATCGTCGCCCATGGACTATCATAGACATGCTAACGCATTTCTAGATGACCATGGTGTGTTACCATGGTTACCATTACACGTCTAACCATGTCCATCTAGTCTAGATGGCCATGCTAGTACCTGGGGAAGTACCACACCTTTGTCAATTATTCTACCGCCAAGCAGTAATGTGCAAACATTACTGTGTTCCGGTTTGAAGGGCAATGTTTCCAGAGAAATTACAGGGCTTAGAGATATAACAACTTAGATCTCTGGGTGACGAGCGCAGTGCATTGCTAGGTAATGATTTGGACTCTTCATGTTCCAATAGCTGCGTGTCACTGTGCTGTTATGTGGCAGGCATGTTGCTTACCATCAGGCACATGTCCTGCTCGTCTCGTCACTCTTTATTTAAAAAAAAAAAATGCTTAAAAGATGTTTATTTAGACGACAATGTTTTGAAGATTTATCTTAGACTAGCAGCGTCCTCCGGTTTCACACGCGTACTTTCCAAAGTGAGTTATCAACTTTTGAGCTATACGTTTTTACTATTATTGGCAGTGCCAATATTTTTTTGTTTCTGCAAATGTTGTAATATACATTTCATTGTATTTAAATAAAATTATTTTGAAACTAGCAGCGCCTCGCGGTGTTACCCGCGAAGTTCCCGTTGTTTTTCCGGGATAAAAAGTAGCCTATGTGTGTTCTTCCAGACTATAATCTATCTGTGTTCCAAATTTCAGCTCGATCCGTTCATACATTAGGACGTTTCTACGTTACGATACATTGACATTTATAATATTAGTAGGATGTAACTGAGTGATTGCGTGTGTAATGTGCGCAGGGCATGCAGCAGCATTCGAAGGCGCTGACGGCGTACCAGAAGGCGCTCGAGCTGGACCCGAGCAACGCTGAAGCCCTGGACGGGTACCGGGCCTGCTCCACGCAGCTCAACTCCAACCCCGAGGAGGTCAGTATTGGTTCTTGAAAATGTTTCTATCGGAATGCTCGTAGCTCGAAAAAGCGACTTCGTTTCATGGTTGATGTTTCAAAGATTAATCTTAATCTCTTGGCTTAGTGGGTAGTAGCTCTGCCTGCGAAGCCGAGGGTAGTGGGTTTGATTCCCACCCAGTGCAAATATTTGTGTGATGAATTCAAATGTTTACACTGCCTGGGTGTTTCTATGTATAATAAGTATGTATTTCAAATTATATAAGTATTATATCAGCTATCTGGCCGCCATAGTACAAGCTTTGCTTAGTTTGGGGTCAGTGGTGTTGTGTGTGATGTCCAAAAAAAAAAAAACGACACAAACGAAGAGATTTGACTCTACTTTTGTGACAAGAACATCTAGGCTGTGGAATACGTTGCCTGAGTGGGTTTTCCCCGATGGTTACAATCTTTGTGTCTTCAAATCGAGAGTGAATCGGTTTGGCGAAATGGCGGTCAAGTGTAAACATATAAAAGTGAAAAAAAAAAAAAAATACATTACAAGCGTGGCCTGTCTGTCCCGGATGCCTATCACAACCTGAATGGGAAGTTTGCTACAAAACAACAAATGTTGCAACAAAATTGAGAATCTTTCCCTGTTTGGGTGTTGGTGGAATAATACATGCAAAGCCTTGCCACCATATTTTGTACATTTAGTCAATTTATGCGAATCTTAAAGCTGTCCAATTTTTGAAGTCAAAACTTCTTTAGGCGCGCCTAGACAGATTTTTCGTGGGCTGTAAATTGAATTCTACCGTCACGCTCGGGTATGATAAGAAATCTTCGGGTTAACTCGGGATCACGGCCATAGGCCATCTAGAAATGCGTCAGCCAATGGGAAATGCTGAAAGGGCCTGGCATCATGGCATGGCCATCTAGAAATTCATCACCCAATGGGAAATGCTGAAAGGGCCTGGCATCATGGCATGGCCATCTAGAAATGCATCACCCAATGGGAAATGTTGACGCATTTCTATATGGCCATGCCATGATGAACAGGACACACCAGTGTAGTTTCCAAAGTAAGCTTATAATAAAGTAAGAAAACTTATAATTCTAAATTATAAGTTTTCACTTCTATTAGCAGTTCCTATGACTGCAAATTTTTTTAGTAGTCACATATCTAGAAATATTGGACGTCTGTAACGTCAAACTGGGTAGTTTGAACTTCATGCTATGGTAATTTAATGCCTGTTGCATTTGGCATTTTATGTGTCCTGAATCCAGTGATGTTGTTTGTTAAACAAACTAATAAATATGGGGCTGTAAAGATAATGTTGTTGTTATTCGTTCAAGTGTGATTTTTGTATTGGCTTACAGAGCGATGTAGTCGATTAGCGACGAACCGACGAATACCTAAAGTAAACTGCCAATACAAATGAAAAATGAAAATACAAATGAAAAAAAGCGCTCATAGATGAAACAATAAAATATAATTTAAATAATCTATTCTCCAAAAAAACAAAATACGACTTCAATTTAAAATTAAATTCAGACGCTCGACCAAATATCATAAGAGTCTATCACTGTATGGTCTAAATACACGAAAGCAAATTTAAGTTTTTGTTCAGATTTTCAAAACCATCACACTGATTTCCAATTTATATGAGACCACCTCCGAACTGTGATCTACCAAACAAAAAAAAGAACCATCAAAATCGATTCACAATTGGCGACGCTATCGCGCGTAACATACAAAAAAAACATACAACCGAATTGATAACCAGGATAACCTCCTCCGTTTTTGAAGTAGATTAAAAAAGTAGTGTGTTTGATATATAGTATAAGTTACCTAAAATAATTATGTTGATTGTGATTTGTATTTTCTAGGTCCGCAAGCGTGCGATGGCGGATCCGGAAGTTCAGCAGATTCTGCGCGATCCGGCCATGCGCTGCATCCTCGAACAGATGCAACAGGACCCTCAAGCCTTACAGGACCACTTGAAGAACCCGGAGATCGCCGCCAAGATACAGAAACTCTTAGAATCCGGCCTTATCGCTATCCATTAGAATATTACGTCTTAGCGTATAGGTTATCTCGAGCGATGCTGACCTTGTTTGAAAAAACTACCATTTTGGGAGAATTTCGTTGCTACTGGTAACTTTTTAAGGTCACATTTACTGCATATCATTGGTGATTGTTATCTGGTATAACTTATTATCAGGATAATCTTTATTATTTATTCCGGATAGTTTAGCAAAAATGTATTCACTAAAAAAAAGTCACAATGGGACCCATTCTGGTGGCAGATACTAAAATTAAGATAATTTTTGTCTTGGTCAAATTGACCGTCATTGAAGGAGACAGCAATATCATAACTTTGATTATAGTATGTGACTTCAGAATAATGTCTAATCTATTTTTTAAATAACTTGAATATGCTGTTTATTTTAGTTTTCCATTTAAACAGTTTTTTCGAGCAATACCAGTAATCGCGGCCTTTTGGTCAGCCATCTCACTAACGGTGTAAGTTTTAATTGGAATAAGCTTGCTATCCCAGCGAAAGGTGAACCGTTACTGTAATGTAGGGATCGATGAGATATACAGCCTTACTTAAATGGCAATTGGCAAATATTATGAGCTCATGTGTGGTATGTTACTTATGTAAAATGAAATACCTCCAAATGATTTGGATCGATTATAACATATATGACTATGATTTTTTGCGTTTTCTCTTGGTTCTAAGTTTATTGGGAGTCCCTATCTCGGACGATGTTTCGTTCGACTCGAAACTCGGGGATTTAATTTAATCTTTGTCGTGTCAATGATAATTTTGTAGATCCTCGCCCTGCCCGGCGATGGAATATGTGGCACACGCGTCCGTGGCACAGAATTATTATCGAAGTTGCTCCTACAGCATATCTCAGCGTACATAGCCTGATCAACACCTTCCATAGGCCATGAAAGTGAATAGACCCAGTTATTTACACTTATCTAAGACTAAAAAAAAAAAGAAGAAATTATCAGTGTCGCTTTTGAACCAGTCCATGAGACAAGAAAACGATATTTAATTTAATTTTAAGCTGTGCTAGAATTAGAATCGACTCCAATGCAAACACGGCATTATAATTCCAAAATTTTTATTTAGTGGGCGACTTTCAATTAGAAAATGTAAAGCAAGAAGATTAAAAAAAAGTTACATCTAATTTAGTTCATCGATAGATCCACTTTAGTCCAATGTCATTTTAGTGATACCATAAAAATTACCAAATAACTTTTATATAGGTTTTTAGAAACCTTAGGGTTTCGATGTTTGCGCGCTGGTTGCTCTCGGATTTTCTTTAAATTATAGCTTGGCAAAATATATCGCAGTTATTTACGAAAATTGCATTTTTCGAATATTTCAGTGAATATAATATTTAATTTATTGTTTCTATCATTTTTTTGCCGAGGTACCATTAAAATTCAGGCCGTTATTTGCGTCATTCGTTAGCATTACGTTTACACAAAATTGATTTAAATATATTACAAGCCTAACCTTAATTTGGGCAGGACCCAAGCTACCTATGTGAAACAAGAAAGAGTAAATGACGATGTGCGTTGAGTATAGGATAACCGCCGTCTGACAAGCGAATCTGTCTAGCGAATGCCTTTTAATATCATCGTCGAGGCTTTCTGTTATAAGGTTTTTAAACATTACTATGAGACAAATACCGGCGTTAGGGTAGGGCGCGGTAGAGCGACCGCCCAGGGCGCCGGATATAAAAGCAAGCGTACTAGGCCTCAAGTGGTAAGTTACAAAAAATAATCTCGCCCATAGCACTGGTAGTGCTAAAACCGGTACCGACCGACTAAGATCGTGGTCAACATCCTAAATGGCGGTAACCTCACGAGCAAAGTCATGGTACTTTGCATTTACAAGGCCAAACAACTTTTATTACTGTTAGAAGCAAAATAATCTTATTGTGAACGAGTAAGCGCGCCAGCGTTGAACCCTTAAACTATAAAAAGATAATGTTATAAGGTCCTTAAATTTGGTCCAGTGATGTCAGTGTGCTTCAAGCTTTTGTAATGTGTTCATTTTGTTTTATCCGTTTATACCGTAGTCTTTGTGGACCATTCCAGAGTACGCTTCTCTACATAATGATACAGAACAATAAAGCACTGTTTATTATTAATATTCGGTATTAGGAATATTTTAGTGTTTTCGTAATAATAAAATATTTTATGCAGATAACTGCCTAAATGAAGGAATTTACATAGCATTTTTTTGTAATTTATTCAATAAAGTTATGTAGATGAGTTAGTTGTCTTTTTTACTAATCCTTTTACATAGAAAGCATGAAGTAAGTTTCAATGAGCATAGTGTCAAGTTCATGTTGATTTTCTTTTCGTTGAAGATTTGATCAACATGTTAACACAAGTCTTAATTAATACTGTTTATTATACACACAAAAACACTACAAAAGGATGGGGGAAAACAATAAAACACAGGATTACAACCGGCCTTATCGCTGTAAAATATATCTTCCAGGTAACCTTAGAGTTTAGTCACACCCTCACCACTCGCTATACGGCGCGAGATTTTTTTAACCTACTCTTTCGGGTCCACCCGAGTGTTCTAAAATCACAGGGGCGCCGGCCGCTTGCCCGAGTTGACGTGCGAACGAACGCCGAGTGCGCGCATAAATAATGTCGCGGCGTTATTGTATTGTGGATGGCTGCAATAGCAATACACTCAAATGTAGTAATTTATCTTATTTCAAATTGCCGAAACAGGAAGCAAGGTAAGTGTTTTTATTGTTAATATTTATTTTTGAGCATCATTTTGGTAGGTTTCAATGGCACAGAACATGGAAACAGTAGTGTGTAATATGTATTTTGTATAGGTAATATCTATTTAGAATAGATACAATAGAGATTATGCGTAAAAAATATTGTCTGAAATACCTTTTTATCCCATCTTTATTATGTCTCAATAAATTTAAATGAGTTTTTGAAGACATACTTTTTATTAGCGTTCCGTACCCAAAGCACACCCCGGACACTCGGCCTAAAATCTATACAGACGGTGCAGTTGGCATACCTACACTCACACAACTACGCATATGTCGTTCGAACACATTTACGCATGTGTGCGTGTCATCTAGGGTTACTAAATTATTTTATGGAATAGCTGTGACACGTGAGTTCACCTGCCTGTATTAAGTGGCCTATAATCTTACCTAGTTAGTGTTCGATCTTTAATGTAGGTACATATAACTTTCATCAACAACCAGAAGGGAGAAGATTTAAAACAAAATAGGAGATAATAAAGGTACCATGGACGAATTGATTTTTAGTTAAGTACACTTAACCAAAGAGAAAACTTTATTCTGACAATATATTAATTAATCACTCCACATATCGCGTACTTATTTCATTATAGGTAGGTAGGCTAGTCACAGAACATTAGATTAGGTAAAACAACGTTCATAAGTTGCAAGGCGTCATCACAGTTCACTAGGTATATCAGAGTATCATACACTGCACAAACTAATTATTTACATCTCATGTCAGCACAGTAAAGAAAAACAAGATGATTTTCCAACTCAAAACTCACAATTCAATTTTATAAACAAACTCGAACCGGCCGGAAAGATAATGTTGCTAGTTCCGGATTTAATTTACTCCTAATTGCTTAAAAAATATTACTTTTGTATATTGATAAATAGTGATTTTTTTATTCGCATTATAGTAAGGATCGCATAAAACTTTAAATAAGTATTGTGAGAATAGTAAGTGAGTCTATTATACTCAAATCACAATCATATTTGCGCCGAATAAACAAAAATCAGTTTTAATTTCAAATTAAATTCAGAAACTTAATTGACCAAATTTCAACGACGATCATAAAAAACTTGAACAAAAATAAACGAAAGTAATTTTTAGTTTTGTTTTCATCTGACCTCGGCACAAAATAATTGTATCTAATCTCAAAAAAAACTAATAATTGTATGTAAATATATTTTAGGAAAAAAAAATACACCACTCCCATAACCCAAATTAGTGGCTAACGTGTTTTTTTATCAGTGTAGTTTTGTAGGCGTTTTATTTTAAAGTTCACCAATACTGTTTGCAATCCGATGTAATCATCATCATCATCTTCATAACATCTTAGCATATACCTCTCTTCAAGTACCTACGCCTCATATCCCAGGCCTATGCTAGTGCTGTGCTTGTGCTAGTACTTCTCCAGATTTGACCCGCGATGTAAGCATACTGACAATTGAATACAAAGTCCAAAGTACATTACCAAAAATAAGCGTATTATCATGAATTATTTTACTTACACTCGTTAAATTTGAATTCCAAGGCCACCCATCGCGAAAAGAACCTAAGCATATTCGTGCATTGTTTGATATATCTCTTTATGACTCAGCCGGTATATATTATTTTTCTATCATTAACACCAAATTATACAACATATTTTGTTCCATAAAACGAGCTTTTGACACGAACTTCTACAAAACTTCTACAGGCAAAAAAACGCAGGTTAGCCACTCAAACGGATGATGATGATAGTTTAGAATATTATTACTAATAACTTAAAATCCGAGGTACATCAAAAAACCCAGGTGTGGCACCTGGGTTTTTTCAATGTGATTTGGGCTTATGTCCTTTGTTTCACAATAAATGGAGCTATCACGTAACAAACATATAAACGAATTGAGATCCGTCTCCTTTTTTTTTAAGTTGGTTAAAAATGAAACTAAATCGTAGTAGTACCGGTAGTACTAGAACCATTAAAGTTTATAAGTCAATGTCAAAGCCGTTAATTACTGAATAAGTTTTAGTTTAAAAATATCGTTAATTTTTTTTTGGAACTATCCATTCCAATAGTCAATGTACTCGTATCCTCTTACTGCTTTTAATGAACGGTTGTTGCGAAATCTTAAATAAGCATACTACTAGATGAAATCCTATATTCATTGTTCACTATTGACCGACATAATATATACATGGACGCACATAAAAGTACAGATAGTCTAATATAGAACCTCTTTCTTTTTTTTGAGTCGGTTGAATGCTAAGAAATAATCACTTACCAATAAATCTGAATAGTAGCAATCTTAGTAAAAAAATCCACTAAATTGGCAACACTAGTGACTAAGCGAACTATACTCCGCGCCATTACTCGTTACCATACGTTATTGGCGCCACTGACGTATTTCACAACGATTAACGAAAGCCGCAGTTTAAAAACAACGAGTTTAATAATTTCGTCACAGGACTTCAGTGTTGGTGCGTACTTCTAACCAGTAGCACAGTTTATAAAAATGATTCAATCTTTGTAGAAATTCTTATGAAATCAAAAATCTCTTATTCTTAACTTAAAATTGTGAACTTATCAAAACACAGTAGAAAAACGATTCAATCCTAGTATATTATAGAAATTCTTATGAAATTAAAAATCTGTTATTCTTGTTTCGTTGAACAGATGAAAAAATTGGTACCTAAATTTATATAACACAGCAACACAGCGTCATGGTCGTATTCTCATAGAAAATTGTCGTCCGATATAA
The DNA here is from genome assembly GCA_963693475.1 of Ectropis crepuscularia. Taxonomy (NCBI): domain Eukaryota; kingdom Metazoa; phylum Arthropoda; class Insecta; order Lepidoptera; family Geometridae; genus Ectropis; species Ectropis crepuscularia. Next base: position 26,245,656 of record OY856342.1, read on the forward strand.
CCCTTCGTTGAGTGTTTCTCGCGTCCTTGCGGGGTAGGAAGCTTGAAACTGGCGGGGGGTGGGGAGTGTCCGTTCAATCTGTATTATCTATTCTATGCCCAAAGGGTAAAGGGTTTTGCTCGATTAGTCCGTCGAAAATAAACTAGATGGCGCCACTAGTAAAAATAGATCGCGATGTAGACTTCATTGTGATTATCATAAGGGAAAAGTCAATATTCTAAAATAACTTTTTGCCTGTCTGCGGAAATTGCCATGTAAAAGAAATTTCGTATAATGCTAAAGAAGTTTTCGCCGTTTATTTGCTAACTAGCAGTGCCCCGCGGTTTTACCCTCGTAGTTCCCGTTCTCGTCGTTCCCGTAACTTTCCCGGGATAAAAAGTAGCCTGTGTGTTCTTCCAGACTATAATCTAACTGTATTCCAAATTTCAGCCCGATCCGTTCATACGTTACGGCGTGATTGAGCAACAAACATCGAAACATCCAAATATCCAAACATCCATACTTTCACATTTATAATACCTATTAGTGGGATGGTACGGAACCCTTCGTGCGGGAGTCCCACTCGCACTTGGCCGGTTTTATTTGAATATTCATGTACATACTGAATGATACTAATTTGTAACAACTTACAACTGGCTACATTGTATAACTAAAATATACTTCAGCATCAATGAACTATAATACGTACCTACCTGAAAAAGCTATAGAATTTTTAACCGGATTCAAAGAAGGAGGAGGTTCTGGTTTTAATTTTTTTAGTATGTAATAAGTATGTTTCGTGATAGCTCAGCTAATTGTGAATTAATTTTTAACCTCCGACCAAAAAAGGGATGTTATAAGTTTGACGTCGATGTCTGTCTGTGTGTATGTCTGTCTGTAGCACCGTAGAGCTCAAACGGACCGATTTCGATGCGTTTTTTATAAAAGTTTATTTTCGTGCGGTGGTTCTTAGATGTTTGGATAATATCGATTCAAAATGGTCCCCTCCACAAAATTTTTTTTTCAAAATCAAAAGTTTTTTTATCATCTATCTATATTATATAAAAATCAATGCCACTTTTCGTTGTTAATAAACTCCTCCTAAACGGCTGAACCGATTTGAATGAATTTTTCTGTATGCGTTTGGGTAGGGCCCTCGATGGTTTAGATTTACAAAACAGCCCGGCGATGGCGCTGCAGTTGGTGTCTAGGTTATTATTCGAGCGAAGCCGGAATGGGCCACTAGTCTTATCATATTTCGTACAACCCTAGCACGTTTGGTCAGTGACGTAAGCAGACGACAAGTCACACGGGGCGCACGGTATTCTCAACTCTGCGTGCTTGTACAAAGGTGTATTTTTGCTTGCAAGTAACAGTAGGTAAGTAGTTTACGAAAGTTTAGGTTATTATCGTGTAGGTATTTGCGCTTTTGTATGGCAGTGATGCATCTGTTACGAAGTAACTATTTTCTGATCTGTGGTTTAGTTTTAATGTTATATTGCGCCTCCATTTTGGCAGCAGTTAATATTTTATTTACATAGCCTATTTTATATTTCTTCTGCTGGTCACATTGTCGTTTTTCACAACGAAAAGTCGAGACCAAGGGCGGTTATCTGATAACGGGTGTCCTCATGATTCATGAACATGCCGGTTACTTTCACCGTACACCGAACGGCTACCTAATGCAAACTAATAGGTTTGACACTTAAGCTGAATAAAATTGGTGTTGATTTTTTTAGCGATTAGGTACTTTTAGTATGAAAACTAAGGTGGTTATTACACATTTTAAAACAAATACACGGGTAACTCACGTATAATATAGTCAGAACAGTCTGACTAGAGTTTCGATCGCGGGGGTGCCCGCGACAACAATCGTTAGCTTGCGTGCGTGCCGTGCGGCTGCCCGTAGTGCTAATCGAGCTGCGAACATGCGCGCGCACTCGCCTTGAAGAAGATCGCCGGACGCGATCGAAACTCGAGTCGTACTGTTCTGACTATATTATACGTGAGTTACCCGTGTATTTGTTTTAAAATGATTAGGTACTGTTACTACTACTTAAATTATAAGGAAAACAGTAAGTAATTTTATGTTTTCAAATAATTGTTTACAACAACTATACCTCATTCCAAATGTCTGTGAATAAAAGGTAAACAAACCAATGTCACTCTCAATATGACAGACCAGAATTTCTCAACCGTTGTTTTACAAGATAGTTTGTAGTACCTTTCATTGCTTACCCTTTTAAATTTTCATCGCAAAACAAGGCTAAATGTATGGATATCATAAACACCCAAATATATGTTCCCACTGATGGGACTTGGAACAATCAACACATTGCCGCTGTAAAAAATCGTCAGACACAAGAGTCTGCAATTGCTGAACATCTGATTGATGCTAAAATTGGTCATTGGATCGAGATCCACGACCCGAAGGTTCTATCTACCGAATGTCATTACTACGCAAGAATGGTTCGGGAAGCATTGGAAAATAAAAAACATAGGTATATATTTCAACTACGACGCGATGACCACGATGCCAATAACCGAAAACTACCCGGTTTACGGTTATCGGCGTCGCGGAAGCCTCTAATAAATAAATGTGTGCATAGCGCACTGAGTTTGGAGAAACCTGATATGGTTAGTGTTGTTTGTAGTGTTGGTCACCCTGCGATTTTTGAAGCCCAAATGAGGGGTAGATGGAGATCTCCTCTCATTTCATAATGAGAGTATGGTGGGCATACGTACATTTATTTCTCCCACGTAAAAAAAGGAAAGGCAAAGCATTTGAGTTCGGAGAAGAATGTAGCACTAGAACCAGTGACTTAGAAAAGTAATTTAGATGTTTCCTTATATGAAAACGTTCATTTTATTTTTAACAATAATTAAATCTCGTTCAAATTGTCCTCGTATTACCCTAAACTGATCATAACACTATGCTGTAATATTCTGGAAACACATACAAAAGTTTCGATCAAAATAACACAAAATGTATGGCATTTTAGAGTGAAAATTATACAAGCTTTTAATAGTAAACAGCGTAATTTGGAACACGTATTTAGAGGTTTGCGAATTTCTCTCAACTCGTTACGACACAAGAAACCTTTTTCTCGGAGTTCTTTAGTCATACTCTTACTCTTTTATTGATAACGAGTAGTTATATGTCATAATATTCAAGATATTCAAATATTACCAATCCAAGTCAATAATTAAAAAAAAAACAGACGCCAATTTAAGATCCCATTACAATAAAAATCAAATAATACATTACATTAAAATCAAATTACATTACAATTAAAAATTCCAAATAATGACAAAAATAAATAGAGTAAAATTAATGCATACTTGAATATAATGGTAATGGGCATTTTTACAATATGGGCAGGAGAAAAATAGGGCAGGTATGTAAGAAAAATTGAATAATTTGATGAAAAGAAGTATAAATGTCTTGAATGCAACATTGAGAGTTTGAGAAACATAGAATTGCTAGTACTTAAAATCATATTTCTATCATCCTACCATTACTTTCTATAACTTTTAAAATAAGATAGTATAGAATTATTTGATCAATACAAATCTAAGTATATGGTATTTAAGATCGCAATAAAGTCGAATCCTATTTGTGAAAAATATTTTAAGGCAATTTCATAAAAATACTAAGATTAAACGATGTTTATGTTATGGTATCACCTTTTTTTTGGTTTGTTTTGGTTTTCTACACAGCTTGCTGGAACGCACTATAGCAGCGCCCCCCGCGGTGTTACCCGCGAAGTTCCCGTTCCCGTTGTTCCCGTTGTTTTTCCGGGATAAAAAGCAAGCCTATGTGTTCTTCCAGACTATACTCTACCTGTGTTCCAAATTTCAGCCCGATCCGTTCATACGTTAGGACGTGATTGAGCAACAAACATACAAACATCCATACATTGACATTTATAATATTAGTCATCATAATATACCAGCTCTTTGAACACGTTTGAGTTTGAGAGCAATATTTGGCCACTTGAATTAAATTTATTTTTTGACAAATGAGTAAACACAGAGACTACACAGTAGGTACACAGGTGATACAACCGATGGCAATGACTTATTCAAAAATCCACTACCGGCATCAGTTACGTAATTTTTAGAACTTTTTTCTTTGTTTTAAACCGGCTCATTGTAATATTTTTTTTTACTTTCAAAATAAATAATTTTATTATTTTCTTTTAGAACGTTTTGAGGTGAAATGCTGGCCACACTTCGACTGTCAGTTGAAACTTGACAGTTACAGAGTCAGTCAGTCTCTCGTCTCTCGTCTGTCAGTGTGTCAGTCAGTGGCAGGCTCGTCTTGGTGTACGGTGGTGTATCAAATTATTTAATTGGATATATCGCGTTCGTGGGGTACTACAAATGAAATTAGCTAAAAGTTGTAATTTTTTAATTTTTATGTGGCCTAGGCGAAGTGTATAAAAAAACGCTATCATTATTTTCTTTAGTGAAACATAAAATAAATCATTGCTTATCTGTTTATAATACCTAATTGGTGAGTAAATATTACAAATATTAAAATCGTTTGTTTTGTTCTTTATCTGCTCGAATTAAACATACTGTACCTACATAACTTTACACAATGGCATACGAATATTTAAACAGCTATAAATAAACATAAATTAGTGCCAGACTGAGAAAACAATGTGAAAAGTACAAATTCATGAATTCCTTTGATGAAGATGAAGTAGTACGATACTGCTGCTATACGTTAGGATGTCGCTTACTTACTCTTACTCATTTAATTCCAAAACAGTCGCTTTTGTCACGTTCAAAAATAGGTATAAAAGTTGCATTTCATCTTATTACATTTGGCAGATAACTTGCTTATGATTTGCTCTTAGTAATTTACTTAGTCTAAATAGTGGGGTATGTACGTATGTAATATATAGTTTTCGTTATAATTGTTTTGGGCTCTACCCATCTCACAAAAAAAATAGGGTAAATATTCAGTATGTAGGTAATCGCTAAAATTGTTGTTTCAGTTAAGTAAATATGCATATTATGAGGATAATTTACAAATATTATATCAAATGAACCCTACAATCTTTGCATTGATTATTACA